>OY728121.1:1692190727-1693510311 GCA_963277665.1 Viscum album | reverse complement strand
GAAGGCTAACCAGAGTACCATAGAGTTGGTAAGAGACATATATGGACCCTGGAACACACCTATTTTTTATATATATGTTTATCTGCAATTTATACATTATTGTAGAGTACCCCTTTGGGAGATGTTTATTCTGTTATGATATGTATTCCATTTATTTGTTTTCATTTTGATATGATACTCTAATCTTTATATTGTTTATTATTATATATACTTATTTGTGTTATGAAACTATACTGAGGGTATAGTGTCCACCTTGACAAGCTTATACCCTCCCTAATTTTCAGCATACTATTGTATATTGTGTCATGAAAATGACGTCCGGTAACCCTATGTCTCATACATTGTGGTTCAGGTTGGGATGTTTTTAAATGGTAAAAGAGAATAGTTTCTTCTTTTTATTTTAGTGTCACCTATAACAGGACATAAATGAGATATATTTTTGGGACTTGGGTAGAAGTGTTAGTATGTTTCTTACTAGAACATGTTTTACAAACCTCTGAGTTACCAAGGATGGGATTTTTATTACTGTTATTATTATTATTTTATGAGGTTTCAAGTGCATTCACATATCATGATTTTTAATATAGGTTCACATTCGATATAATTAACTATTTTGGACTAAATTATATTTATTTAATTTAATTCCCTAAATTTTTCTACATGTTCAGGATATTTTTTGATTCTGTGATATTTTTTTGTGTTGATAAGATATATGTATATTTATAATTAATTAGTAAATCTAATGTTTTTTTGTGTTAGTATAAATATAATGATTATGAATAACATTATAGGTTATAGTCCATGGTTAGTTCATGGAAGGGTATACATTGGGTTTTGGGTGGACTCCTATTAGAACATTATGTGATCCCATAGACTATTTAAGATCTATTTATGTTCATAATGTTTCTTTTTTTATAAAATATTTCTTCTCATATATGTTTCATGGGACCATCGACTGAGAAGGAGGGATCTTCAGAGTATTCTCCCTGATATCCCCTAGAAGTTCAGAAATTGTTTAGTAGTGAAAGAATCCATCCCACTACATCCATGATCCTTTCTACTAAGATACACAGTAGACTACACCAGGGATTTTCTGCTCTATAATCCACTAACATTCAGGGCACCAGTGGACCATAAGATTATGAGGACTAGGTGGATATCATCAAGAGTTTATTCTACCTCATTGAGAAATTATCTTGACTATATCATCAATATATAATCATACATATAGGTTTTATATAATTACTTGATCATTGAGATGATTTTGGAAGATGGTCAAAAAGTTGGTCTTTATTTACCATTTACTAGTCATATAGGTGGACCTCCTACAACTACTACAGTAACCTATTATAATGGAAGGAAGAGTAAGTACAGAGAAGTTTAATAGACGAATGGAAGGTGGGTGAACATTATTTTAATATTTTTATTCCCCTAATGAGGTGACCCACATTGCTTCAACTATGGAAATACCAGTCACTACCATAGGAAATTCTCACAACCTTAGAGAATTTTACTATAGTGTGTTATGATGGGAAATATCTATCCATCCTAACACAAATATATGTGTTCTATATTCTATAAGTGGAATAAGAAAACACATTCTAGAATCCATAGATTTATTTCAGGTCCTCAGTAGCAGACTCATACTGATCATTCATCTCAAGGGATGTTCTTGGAGCTGAGGTAGGCCGCATCAAGGTAGTGGATCTAACATTAGATGATGGTGATAATAATCTATAAATTTTTCAAGGTATTATTCTGATCACATATACCCTGTCTAATTCATTGTTAGATACTAGTTATTCCCAATATATTATATCTTCTCGATTAGTGGTTAGAGTACAGTTACTAGTCATGTAATTCTCTTAGTTAGTCTCCCTTGATAAACTGTTGTGAAAAAAATTAGACCATCTACAATAATGTCAATATTTTACTATAGTATTCATAGTCTATAGAAATATATGGGAAATCATAATTCAGGAGATGATAAAACTAAATTTCATTATTAACATGGATTTTTTAACAAGTTTCTTGTCTATCATTCATTTTTATCGTAGGGATGTGATATTCCCTTCCTTGAACGGGATAATTTCATGATTGACATAGAGTGGGAACTAAGATGAGGAATTGTTCCTTAATATTTGAGTTATCCTAGGATGATAATGGAATAGATAGAGGGCCTGGAACTTTCGGAAGGATTAGTGGCAGCCCCCTCATCTTTTCCTCCATTTATGGATCACTATCATGATTTCTTTCTTGAAAAAATCATAGGAATTACATATATTATTATATTTTTCTTTGGGATTTATCTCATTCAGTGTTTGAATCTCATTTCAATACCACCTTTTCATAAGGTGATATCTGAGATGAAGGAATATAGTTTAAAACATGAATACTTGTAGTGAAGGGGCTTAATTAAGATGATTACTTCACAAGGGCCACATTGTTCTATTCACCAAAATTTCAAACAGTAGTCTTAAACAATACATTGATTACCAGAAGATTAAATATGTGATAGTGAAGAACTCATATCCTTTTTCATGGATCTATTACCATTTTTATATGTTACAATGATCCCAATAGTTTCTAAAATCTCTGGTTAGGATTCCACCAGTTGTGGTTTATCAATGAGGACATCCTAAATATGGTGTTTTATAGTAGGTATAGACTGTATGATTTTAAAGTTATTTCATTTGGATTTAATAATGTGTCATAAGTGATCATGGCCTTCATTAACAAAATATTCCAAATATACGTAGATTGTTTTTTCTTGGTGTTAATAAAAAACATCCTAAATTACTCAGGGATAGAAAATAAACATTCTAGACATGATATAGTCTTGAATATGCATTGATCACATTAGATTTAAACCAATGTGTCAAAGTGTTCCTTCTAGATTTATTAAATGATGTTTTTAGAGAATCTACTTTCTGGGAAAGATTTATTTGTAGACCTAGAGAAAGTGGACGTAATAGTGACGTGGATACATACACAAACATTATTAATGATAAGGATCCTTTTTGGATTCATAAAATATAATCTTTATTTTATCTAGGACTACTCAAAAACCAATTACTACACTAAAAATAAGGGATTGAAGTTCAATAGGTCAGATAAATGTGATTATTATTTCATAAGGTGAATTGGAGGGTGAATAAAACTCCATTCGAGATACTTATTGATCCCATGGTTAGATATGTAGCATATTTTGACACATTGAGAGTCGGTCTTGGAGTGTTACTGATATAGAGAGAGTATAGGTCATATTATGGGTCATGAACTCTGTGATCCCTTGAGAGGAACTTCCCCGCTCATTATCTAGTGTATTAAGTTTTATTCCATTCTTTTATGTGTCAGAAACACTATATCTTTAGTGAATGATGTGCTTTATATAAATAAGAGAATATACTTCATTATATCTTCATAGAGAGGGAACTAAAGAAGAGAAATAATAACTAGTTGGTGTATTTTGATACATTTAACTTTGAGATGGAATTTTCACCATTGTAGTTTAACATCAATAAAGATTCACTTAGCTGTGAGATTAAGGTTGAGTAAGAAAATGTTGATTGGCCTTTATAGGAGTAATAAAGATTAATGAGATCATTGGATAACTTGAGGATGGATGCTTCTGAGTACTAGGGACTAATGAATTCTTGTCCATTGGTGGTCTATATTCTCTAATGGACAATGTAATGATAGGATATGAATGAGAAATAGAGTGTGTAGTGAATTTGGAATAGCTGGATGGAGGTGACCTGATAACCCAGTGGCCATTAGGCGATAATGATGTGATCCTTGTATATCCTTGAGTAGTAGTCCATACATATTTCATATAATACTTGATAAGGTACTTTCAAATGTCTTGATGTTCTGTATATCTAGGTGTAATTAATATGTTCCATGACATTTAATGTTAGTTCTGGTGGTTAGGGATGAAGAGGGACATCATTGGGTTGATTTATCAATGTCTTTCCTTCTGTTGGGTGAATGTTGAGCACTAGTGTCCCAGTGGTTTTCTCAATCCACTTCCATTTAACATGTGTAAGTGGTATTAATTCATGGTGGAATATTTTTTATGGAGTTACCCAGGACCCCAAGGAGTCGTGATGTTGTCTGGGAAATTGTGGAATGGCTGAAAAAGGTGTCTCAATTTGTATCAATTAATGTGACTCACATAGTAGACGAGCTAGAAAATCATTTATCTAGGTGAGTTAATACACACAAATATAGTTAACTTGAGAATAATATCTAAAAAATTGTACATATTATCTAATGGTTTAATAATATCTTTAAAAAATCATCACGAACTTAGATGACATTGAGTATAGTATTCCCTCCTCAAATGGGTGGATAATCTTAGTAAAATATCCTATCAATGGTGGATATGATTCAATATTACCTTGTAAACATCGATGGATAATGGTAAAATAATATATAAATGGTTGAGTTATCATAAATAAAAATTCATTGGGATTAGAATGATATCATGACTTATGAGGCTCTTTATTGGAGGCTATTCATTCACAACTTTGATTGCATAAGGTAGGTGAGGTAGTGGTTGTGGGGCCTGGTTTTGTTAAGGAGACCTTCGAGAGAGACAGACTAATTTAGAAGATATTTATCATGACTCAAATAAAAATAGAACATATGTAAATTATATAAGTAGACCTTTAATGTTTGATGTGGGTTATTCGGATTTTTTGAGAGTGAATCTTAAGTTACTAGACTGACATTTGAGGAAGCAAGGAAATCTAGAACCACGTTTTGGTAGACCCTTTGAGATCACCGAGTGGGTTGCGTAAGTGGAATACCATTTCAATATTCCTTCTCTCTACTGAGGTATGTTTTATTTTTTAGGTGTGAATGCTTATTATGTACAGGTACACTCCTATGCATGTCATCGATTGTGAGGAGGTTTATTTGGAGAAATATTCATCTTATAATGGGCGTTTGGGGTGGATTATGGACCAATGTGATAAATTCCTTCAAGGGGAGATGGTTCTATTGGTCTAAATTTGATGTAAGTTTGTATATATACATTAGAGGATATGGGATATAGAGTCTTATTTTCAATAAAAATGTCCTTAGTTTCCTAAAAAGTACCACTAAAGACACTTCTCTAGGTGGAGAAGTAATTATAGGGGGAGAATTGTGATGTTCAAAATTTTAAATGATAATAAAACCAAATTTTGTTTGAAATTAATGATATTTTTTTGGGGGAAATTTAGTTATTGAATAAGAATACCATTATATATAATTTAAGGTCTTTACATTATGCATAAATTGGTTTTAAAGGCCTTACATAACGGTAAAATCAATCAACCATGAGTTGTGTAAGGTTAAATTAGAATTGTGTAATGGTGAAGATTCACTATGTAAAGATATACCTAGAAACTAAGTGTTATATAAGGGTTATCCATCACTATGAAAGGGAAGCCAAATGTGTGGGGGTACCTATGTAATGGTAATGGACTCACATAATGGAATTTCATAAGTGTACCAACATGCTCTATAAGGGTAACCGCTCACATGGGGTACTATATAAGGGTAAACTAGGAATTGTGTAAGGGTATTTGGTTATGTAAGTGAACCTTTTTAGGTGTATCCAGTGTTTTGTAAGGATAATGAGGGGTAAATAAGGATAGAGAAACCACTATGTAGGGTATATGTTTTTATGTAAGGTTAAAAGTTGTTACCCTTATACAGTGCATACCCCATAGGTAAAGCTAACTATTTTACCATATTTTTTTATTTTTTCATATTATTAATCCCCAAAACCTGTTTTTAAGTCCGTTTCAGAGCCTTAAAATGAAAAAAAAATCAATTATTTTAATTCTTATCATCCATTTAATGTTAAATCAATATTTATGGATGAAATTAAACTCTCCACAACTAAGAAAGACTTAAAAAGAATATAAAATGGAATTTTATTTGTGGTTTTAATAACATGAACAAGTATATGCTTTGATTTTTTAAAATTGTCAACCCATACTACCATTTGTATTTAGTTGATATTTAGAGTTTGAGTTTCCTAGTTTTTCTTTTGTCATACTCTAGTGAAGCCTTATTTGAACAGTACAACCCGTTCTTCTGAATTCCAAGAATGATATAACCCTCTTCTCTCTCCTCTTCCTAGGTGAAGCAACCATGAGGGGTTGTTATAAGTAGGATTATATTCTATTTTTTATCTATATTTCATGTGTGTAATAAAATAAACTATATAAATTGAATTAATAATTCTTGAAAAATAATAATTGGAAATAATTTAGAGAATAATAAAAGAATAATTTCCTAAAAATTATCAAAAAATTGAATTATTATTCTAAAATATAAAATAATAATAATAAAGGATTATCACAAGAACATTATTCTATATATATAGAATATTATCACAAGTGTTATTATTATTATTTTTGATGAATAATTACTAAAATGGGTATTGAAATGTTTTGTTATCATCAAGTTTTTTATTTTATTTATTTTTAATTAAGATGGTGGTATTTGGTTCTACAGATCCATAATGAACCATGAACGTTAAAATGTAGACAACTACAATAATAAGACCTTAAAGGAGGTTTTTCAGGTTATAAAGGTTTTTAGTTTATCTTTTGTGCCAAACATGGTAGTTTATTATTGACCGTGACATCAATGACTTTGAGGTATGAAGTTCCAAATAATTATATCTCTTGTGACACTTATTACAATTATATGACACTTTTTTGGCATAATTCATTGTCATTCATGATTATGATTATATGTGGTTGTGTAAATAGACTCTAAAAAGATGTTGAGATATTTTAGTCCATGAGTAAATATGTAAATTTTTAATTCATTTTTGATTATTATAACATGTTTTTAATGTTCTAAATTTACTTATGATTATATGTAATTCTTTCTTGTGTGTTCTACCCTATTTTATGGGCCTTTGTGGTATTTATATACCATGAAATATTTATCCCTTATAGGTAGAGTGTGCATAAAATGTTAGGATAGTGATGAAATACGAAATAATATATTAGGGATATGAAATTCCTCATTGATACCATGTGATACACGTGATGACTACAAAATGTGAAGTAGCATGTTACTCAATGCCTAGTGGATACCAAGTAGTTCTTGATTTATGGTGAATGTTGAGAACATTACATATTTGATGACTAGTAAAATATGATATTTACATTGAAATGATTTCTAGTATCAGTATTTTTAGCCTCATGACAAGTCCTTGATTAATCTTGATACCTTGACATTTCTTTTGGCATGGTACCAATGCTGGTATGGTCGAGACCCATGGTGGCTTGGTTAGAATATGGGTGCTTGGTTTTGGATTGTTTTGTTTCATGTCAATTTTATTTTTTATTCATGGAATACACATTTTTACTTAAGCACACATATTAATGATGTATTGGCAGTTTCCTATGGATTCTTCTATTCACACACTAAATGGGATTTTTTTTGCTTCTATATTTCATGACTAGGGATCTGGTAAATGAAAAGGGCCATGTGGTTGATGGATTAGTCAATGAGAATGGAGTCGGTAATTGATTGTAATGGACTCTAAATAACCCCTGTTATTTATTTATTTTTTATCTATAATTTATACCCTAGTTTGGATTACCTCTTTGGGATCCATTTACTCCTATATGAAATGTATGCAATTTATTTTTTTAGTTTTCACATGACATTATGAACATTACATTGTTCATTATTATATATTCCTGTTTCTTTTATGAAATTATACATAAGTTATAGTCTCCCCATTGATATAATTATACCCCCACCACATTTTCGAGTCCTCATGTATACAAGGGGGGATGCATGAGGACAAGTGACCCTCTGTCTTAGAATAGGTGGTTTGTGTTAGGATGTAGTAATGGATGGGCTAGGGATTGGCCATGTAAAAATATCAAGATATATTGGAGCCTTTAGGATAGTTTAGATGACTTTGCGGTGAGTTTTCTTACCCCATAAGTATATGAGTATCAGGTGGGTATTCTTTGGTTATATTATCTATATGTGGAGCGAGAGGTCCAACTTAAGATGACTAGAAAAGTGATCTGAGACTTTCACCATCTATTGAGATAGATGTTGGGTGACCATTATAATGAGGTAGATGAGGCCATGGAATATTTATGATGATTTAATAGGTTGTAATTTTCTCTAATTAATGGTTTTTATCACCCCAAAATGTAGTTTAAAATTATACTATACTTTATAACTTTCTTAAAATGAAATACTGAGCTTTAAGAAAACTTTTATATAAAGTGAAAATAATATTATTCAAATAAAACCATTATAAATTATCCATTCTACTGGTATGGATGAATATTAATAATGAAATTATGAGAAATATTTATAATTTTTTATGTAATTAAAATTTATTTATTGATACATAACAAATAAAAACTCATTTTTCAGTAAAGTCATTTTATACGTCAAAATATGTTTTCTTCAAAAATAGTTTTTATTAAAAAAAATTGATGAAAATTGTAATTAATTTTATTTAAATAAATGAATATATTTTTATAAACCATCATGATAATTTTATCTTAGGATTTTTTTTGAATTTCTCAAAAAATATTTATTTATATGTGAATATTGAAAAATACCGATTTTTATACAACATTAATTTATATTCATTAGATCAAGTATGTTAAAATCCATATATGATTTTAATTTCATATTAATATAAGATAAGAATAATTTAATTAAAAATAATCTAATTAATTCCATAATAATAATCATTATAATTTATTTTTTATAAGTTCATTTTTAGACAAGAAAAACATTTTTCAAAAAAACTATTTTTATGCACATTGTGTGTATTGATATAAATAAATTAAATTAACATATGTTTATTAATGTTTTTAATGAAAATTATATATTATTATTTTGTTAAAATATTTAAAAATTCATTTTTTGTTTATGCAAGGAATGAATTTAATGAAAATTTATTTTAATTATTAAAAATATATTTTTGTAAAAACAATTTTTTATTTCATTTTGAACACTTATATAAAACGTAATTATACCCCTTATATAAATTTTATCCAGTTAAATGGATTCCATATATGTAATACTAAAAATAAATATAATTTATTATGTTCAAATTAGTTTTTGGTCATCATGTAAAGTAAAAAAATTGAATAAATTGCCAACGTTATGGTTAAAATAGGTTGTCTGGTGGGTTAAACTAATAGATAAGGGTAATAATGACACCTAAATGTAAATAATTATTATTTTTTAATGATATTTTAAAATTATATTATCTTTAATTATAATTAATTTCCATTTTTATCGACTTTATGATGAATTTCACCATATATTAGTGAATGATTTTTAGTAATTCCATATGTACCCCTCCACTCACTTATAAAAGAGTGCCTCTTATCCCAGCTTATTCAAAAGATTGTATCATTATAGGTCATACAATAAATTACCAAATACCATTTTATATTTCTTACCTTCATACTATATATTTTTATTATTCTATGACCAATATTTCAAGGATTAAGGTGTGACACAAAGGTGGTATCTCAAATAATATATATAAATATTAATAGAGCTCTTTCAGTTTTTTCTTCTTACATATTCTATTGGCCTATTTAATCCATAAATACATAACAAATAAAGTTTAATAAATATAATTATATGTCATTGTGATTATTTCACAACCATTTACAACCTCTTATATACCAAATGGGAATAAAAGTTGTTGCTCATGTGTACGTGTGGACTACCACCTCCACATAGAAATATGAATAATTTTCTCTGAGTATCTATCATGGTTAGTTATTATGATATATTTAATGATTATATATAATATTTGTGAGATAATTATTTTTCTATAATAATAATCACTTATATACCTTCTTATTATCCAATATTTTTAAAATTAATAATGCCACTCATGGGTGTATGTGGACTACCACCACTATGAATCATTGTGATTCATTTTTTACCTCTTTACATGGAAGGTAAAAAATATAGATTGAATAAATTTATTAAATATATATTATATAATAATTATTTTCTAAATTTGACTTAACATTTATATTCCTTTTTTTACATCCATCAAAAAATAGATTGATCGCTCATGTGTACGTATAGATTACCATCTCCATAAAGTGAGGAAATTCATTTTTCATCACAACTTTATATTACTAGTTATTAAAGTGTATGTGATTATTAAATTTTAAGATTATTAATTTATTATTATTCTATATAATAAGTAACCAAGATCAATTTACAAGGATAATAACTTCCATAACAAAACATATATGAGAAATGAATCATTTAACATACGAAATGGTGACTTTAGTGGATAACTATTAGTAAAAGGGTGTTAAAATGTTATAATTTGATAATATATGATATTATAAGTGTTGTTTCTATAATATAATTATATTAAATTTTAATATATTATAATGGAGGTTATATCACTTATGAATTAGGTCGATGGCTAGTGAATGGTTCTTCATCTCAATATTGTTTCATTGAGACATGTTTGTTGTTATGAACCTATTTATGTTTCTGAGGTGTATATACATAAACATAACTATTTTATATAATTTATCAATATTAATTCAGGATATTTAAATTTAAAATTTAAAATATTTCATCCAATTGGGTTTTATATTAATGTTACCAAAGTGTTAATTGTTTATTTTCAAAAATTACCTTCTTTGGGTCATTTGTTATGTTATAAACCAATATTATTTTATAAGGTGTATCTACTAAACCTATGATGTTTTTCATTAATATATTTATATTGAATTTATTTAATTTTTTATGTGAATTTATTTTTTTCATCGGTTTATGACTCAAAAGATTCCAAAATGGTGAGGGTTTTACATTACAGTCTCAATTTCTACCAAGATTGTTTATACATAAATTTATGGTTATGAAATTATATAATATATTCTTATAAAATAAAACTATTTTTTATATAATATTTTTATTTTTTTATATTACGATTATTCGATTCATTTTACTCCATTTAATTACACATGAAACTAAAATAATAATTTTATAGAAACCTGACATTATTTTCCTCTTCGATCTGGAGTCTTTTTCTTAAAAATATGTATTTTATTTTATTTTTTTTCAAGAATATTTTTACCATGATAAATTGATTTTATAAATTATTTTTTACCTATTTTTATATTTCTATAAAATTATTTAAAAGGTTTCATCTAATCATTTTCAAAATGATGTACTTTTGAGTTTTTACTAAAAATCTAAATAGAATCGTTGTTTAAACATACAATGTAAGATCACAACCTAAATTTTATGTACTTAATTATTTAAATTTTGGTTAAACTTCATTTTTTGTGACTAATGTAGTGGTTCTTGGGTGTATGAGATGTTTTGGGGGTGTTTTGGGGGTCAGAGACACAAAAGGTGAAGAAAATAGGCCCAACAGTGTGCAGTACACGGTTAGTAGAAACCATGTGCCTGGCCAAAGAAACTATTCTTTACAACCACCGTTTGGATAGAGTTTGGTTCATGGTCACCAAAAATATTTCAAAAACATTTGTGTTATTTTAGGAAATCATGTTTCTTGAACCCTCTTGGAATGAGGGATCCACACGATTGGTCCACGTTTTGGCTAACTATGCATCCAAATGGAGCAGCCCTAGAAATGTGGGATAAATATATTATTAGTATTAATAATATAATATTAATATTATGGATGACCTAGAAATTAATTATTGATATGATGAAAATTTGATTTATGATGATGTTTATTTCATTTTTGGATTTACAATATATATTGGATTGTATGTGATTTTATTTAAGGAATTAGGATAGATTTAAAATTTTGAAACATTAATATTATCATTATGGTTTTATTATAATTTAGGTTATAAGAATGCTTTTAGATAATATACGATTAATGTATTTACATTTTTGTTATGTGACATTAAGAGATACTTTATATTCTTTGGGGATTAATTTTATGTTGATTTAAAAATATAGTGACTATTATTTCTAAATTTTTGGGTTATATATTTAAGGAGATGTATTTTAGAGGATATGTAAGGTTGGGTATTTATAAAATGGTATGTTTTTACCTTTTGGTGTTATTGTTGAGGTTCTATAAATTGATGTATTATTTAATAATTAGAATAATTATCCATATTCGATTACTTTTTATAACCATCTTGGTTTTGTAAAATGTCTAGTGTTAAAATGAATGAATTTTCATTATTTTAGGGATCTTATGATCAATTAAAAATGTTTTTTAGTTATTTGGACATTAGAAAATCATCTTGAATATTCATTTCATGGATTAAGATTTAATATAGAAGTGGAAATTGAGTGAATCAAAAACAAAGGGTGAAATATTGCTTATGAAATGGAAAGACATCAAGTAATTATATGTTTTTTTGTTCCCTATATCTTGTATAACACCCAACATTGAGCATTAAGAAAACTATGAAGTATAATAAAAATAATATTTTTTATATATGACAATTATATCCTAGAAATTATATTTTTTGTTATCATTATTAATAACCATGTTATGAGAAATATGTATAATGAATTAAAATAATAAAAATTTGTTAAGTGATTCATAATAAATTGTTACTTAATTATAAATAAAGTCATTTTATGCTTCAAAAATGGGTTTTATTTGATTTTTTGGGAATAAATTATAATTATTTAGATATTAGATAATGAATATAATTTATAAAATCATAATTTATATATTATCTTATAGTGTAATTTTTTTATTTTTCTAAAAAGATTTACTTTTCATTGAATTATGAAAAATAGGGAGTTTTGTAAAACTATAATTTTTGTTCATTGGATCAAGTAATTTAAAATCCCCACAAAGTTAATTATTTTATATTAATGTAACTTCAGTATTATTTAAAATTAAATAATATAATTAATTAAAATTGAGTCAATATTATACTTTACTTTTTGAATTGCTTTATTTTTTTAAATAGATTTTAATAAAAACCGTTTTTATGACCATAATGTATTTTTATATTAATACAATAAATGAATATATATTGAATAATAATTTTCATTAAATTTAAAAATAATATATTAAATAAAATATTATAACATCCATTTTATAGTTTTTATAATCCATGTAGTAGAAGTAAATTTTGTTTTTTTCTTAAAAATGATTTTTTTCTAAAAACATGTTTTCATATTTTTTTGAATTCTTAATAAAAAATAAATCATGTCACTTGTATTAATTAAATCTGCTAAAATTTACTCAATATTTTCAATCATCATAATTAATACAATTTAATAAGTTCAACTTAGTTTTTTTGTAATTATGAAAAGCAAAACGAGTAAAATTTAATTACCACGGTTAGGGTTTGAACGGGTTTATCAAGAAGTTAAAATAATATATATTTTTATAAATGAAAAGTAATATTTTAAAATTACTATTTTTTGTGAAATTTTAACCTTTTTAACCACGTGAACATGAATGTGACCATATATTATTTAAATATCTCATGTAATACCATGTGTGTCCCGCCCCTCACTTATAAAGGGGGACCTCTAATCCTCCCTTATTAAAATAATTTTTTCTTATAAAATAGAAATTATCAGATATAAAACCTCCCACTATTTATACCCTTCATACTAGAGATTATTATCCTCTCATAAGACCAATATTTCATGTATTAAGGTGTAGAAAAAAGGATTTCTCTAAGAAGAGGTAAAAATCATAACTGATATATTTCAATTTTATTTCTTCTTAGATATTATATAAACCAATTGTATCAAAAAATAATTAATTTATAAAGTATCATAAATATAATTAGATGTAAATATTATGATTTTATAACAATTTACCACCTTTTATACATCAAATGTGAAATGAAAGCAACGCTCATGAGAACATGTGGTTATCGCCTCAACATAACAAGATAATTCTTTCTTTATCACCACAATTCATGGTATTTTATTACTGAGGATATAATTATTATATAATATATTTACGATTTAATTATAATTTTTTAATTATAATATCTTAACAACCATATTATAATACCATGCACAAAAAAATGAAAACGTCACTCATGTGTATATGTGGACTACCACCTCCACGAAGCGATGTGATTAATTTTTCATTTTTCCATTACATAGATTGCAATAAATATATATTTAATGAGTATGTATGATAATTATTATAAGATAATTATACTATAAATTATAATTATAATTTATCTTTCTTTCTTTATATCCATCAAAATGTGAAAACATCACTCGTGTGTACATACAGATTATTATCTCGGCAATGTAATGTAATCTATTTTTTATCACCAAAAAATATGAATTTATATAAAAGTTTATATAATGAATAAATATTATAATTATTAAATTATTAAGGTTTTATAAATTTTTTAACCATTATCAATGTAAAAGTAGGGGATTTTTTAAAAAAAACATCAACGAGAAACGAAGGAGTTAACCCTTGGGATGATGGATTTAATGGAAAATTGTTAAAGAGAGGGAGTTGAAATGATATAACTGTATAATATAAGAAATAATAACTATTTAAAAGTTTATTTTATATAATTATAATAAATATAATATTGCTATATAGTTGGATATAGCACTTACAAATCAATTCGTACATAAGGTAAGGGTTCTTCATCAAAATATTGTTTCATTGATAAATGTTTGATGTTATGCACCAATTTATTTTTATGAATTCTATATACTATCCCTTGGATTGTAATATAATGTATCATTCTTAATTCATGGTATTTAATGTTATAATTCAAAATATTTCATTGAAGGGGTTTTGATTTATAAGTTACCAAATTGGTAAAGGTTTATTGTCTCAAATTATCTTTTTTGGGACATATATTCTACTATAAACCGATCCTATTTTATGAATTTCATATACTTAAAAATTGATATTTTATATATTAACTACCCTTATATTCATTTTATTTTATTTTTCATTTGATGTTATTTATTTATTGGGTATTATGAGTCAAATGTAACCACAGTCGTAAGAATATTTCTTTATTATCTCACTTTTTTACTGAGATTTTTATTCGTAAATATCCAATGAAGAAATTATATAATCTATCTCTCCAAAAACTTATTTATTTTATTATAATATGGTTAATAATGTATATTAAATATTTTCCTTTCATTTTATTATCTTTAAGTACTCAAGATACTAAGAAAATATTATTGTGGAAAGACGACTGTATTTCTCTCTTTGGTCTGGAAACATTTTCTTCCATATCCATATTTTATTTAAAAATAATTGAAAATTATTTTTTACATACCCCAATTATAATATTAATTTATTTAATCCAATTTTTTTTCATTATAATTTTTTAAAATGAATCTTCTTATTGTTTTCTAGACTACGTACTTCTGACTTTTTATCAATAATCTAAATTGAATTTTTTTAATATACACTACTTGAATGGATATTCTCGCCAAACTTAATACTTATTTATTTGAAGAAACCCTTAAAATTTACCATTATTCATTTAATGAAAAATTATATCATTTATATATATATTTTTTGTATTTTAAATAATTTATTTCAAAATGAAAATGGTGTTTTCCTCAAGAAATATCGAAGTGATATTTTAATGATATTTTCATCTATAAAACATTATTTGATATTTATTATTATTTACATGGGATATAATCCAATTTTACCAAATTTATTCTACCATTTTATGGATTATGATTATTATGATGAAATATTGATGAAACCTATTTAAATTTCCATGAATTAGTTTTTGATGTTATAATAATTGATTTCATGAGCTTATTGTGTCTATATTAATGGATTATGATTATGTAATGGGTGCGTCTGTTATATTGATCTAATTAATTAGGTGAATAATAAGGTTCTAGGATCTAAAAGTGTACATGAGAGGTTATCCAAATACCAAAAGAGGGTGCACAGGTAGTTATCCCAAGCCCAATGAGTGTGCATGGGATGTTATCCCAAGACCAAAGTAGATACACCAGTGCTTATCCCAAGACTGACATCTGATTAATTTCTTGTTGGATATCCTTGACATAATATTTCTATTATTATAATTATTCTACCCATTATTATACACTTTTATGGTAATATCCTATGTCAATGTTATTATTTCAAGGATCATGTTATTTTATTCTTTTATAATTCGTGTCTTATTAACTTGCATGATTTAGGTCATGAATCATTATTATGATCTATGAATATTTTGGTAAGAATTTCAAATGTCAAGAACATGTTTTCATTCCCTTATGATCATGATATTCTTACATATTATCATTGATTGATATCTCCATTATTTACCCTTACTAATCAACTTATCTTGCCATTTATTTTGTTTTATTTCTCCGCATGATATGAATAAATTTTTAAATATCATATTTGACATCTTAGACATGACAACCACTTAACCTATTCCCTAAGATGGATAGGCCACATAAACCCTAGCGTGTTTCCCTATATTATAGGGGATTTCGACTAGTAGCAGTGGTGTGAAGGTAAGACAATGGGGAGACTATAACCCATGTTAGAGTACATAGAGGATGTAATAATAACATATAGAAGTATATACATCACCAAACATCATGTTACAATAAATATTAGAAATGTAAATAGATACAACTGAAGACTGAATATTGTCAAAAAAATCCTCATATGTAGTTTATGATATAGAAATGATTGCATAGAAATCTAGTATGAAAAGGAAATAGAAAACAAGAAGAATACATACATATAATAAAGTATAAAATTGAACAAAAGCAAAACGATACTCCATAACATCTCAAGCCTAAGCCCGAACATACTTCTCCTAAGCTCCAACAAAAAAATAGGAATCAATATACATAAGAGTGTTCTTTCCCTCTATCCATACTTATAGACAAATATCCTTCTCAGGTTCCAAAGCTGGCCCGAGTAGGGTGTGAGATAAATCTCAGTAGGCCACCACCAATAGTGTCTATGTGTAATCTGAGTCACGCTAATAAGTAAACAGTGTGCTTCTAATAATAGGAAAATAAGATAATGGATAATAATTAATTAACCTCCTGCTCATGTTACTAAAGGATACCAGGTCCGTCAACCTACTTCAGCTCATAGCTGGTATGTTTGACAAGTCTCAAAAATATGTATAATTAATATATATATATATATATATATATAGAGTTTATCAATGGAATGAGGTAAGAATGACCCTCATCCAAACATACATACCAAATTTGGAAGGGGGTAATAATGCCTCCAAACCATAGAATATACTTGTATGGGGTAAGAATTCCTCCCATCTAAAGAAGATACTAGCATGGGGTAATAATGTCTCCAATCTATACTAAGATTATAACCAGTGTGGGGTAAGCATGCCAACCATACATACATATATAGAAGTTATCAATGGTGTAGGGTAAGCATACTTCTCACCTGTATATCTCATATATGGCATGGGGTATGAAATCTTGTCATCCACACATTTACAAACTCAGTATGGAGAATAATAATACATAACCGTATACAATATATAATGTATGGAAAACCATTTTACATCATTAATCTCAAAACAATAAAACCAATTATGCAATTCCTTTATTAAAAATCAAGACAATGGAAGTGACACAGCATCCATTGAAAACATTTTATTTGATCCACAACATTAATAAGGTATAGGCCATCTCATCCTTGCTAACATGCAAAGAAAATTGTCTAGTTTTCCTGACATGGAAAATCCATTTCAAGTCAAGGTGTCAATGTCCATATGTCAAAGTCAAATACTCACATACCCATTTGGAAAATTAATATCTTAAAGGGTCTTATCACCATTGAGTCACCTTGGTATGCACCATATACACTTGTGATAATGGTCAATTCAATTAATGACCTATTTGGGAGCTAAATTGAGTTCTAAGCATTTTGGACCGCATGGCCAAAATGGCCATTTTTAAAATGGATCACCAATGGTTGTCTATATATAATTAAATTGATATATAAGTCCCTAAACAAGACCAAATTAATCTGTCTCTATATACATGGTTCAATTAGTCATGAAGGATTAAAAAAATTGTGCTCAGATAAAGTTATCTCACAACATGACTAATTAATTATGAAATTCCCAAAACTCAAATGTAGAATTATGTGACCACCTACCTTAGGGTTGTAAATGATTCTATTATTAATATTGACCTCAGATCAATATTAGGTTGGAGTATATCTGATTTCTAGTCCTATTCCCAGAAAATAGGGTGAATGAGCCTATATCTAAATAGCATAACATATGGCGAGATTCACTAAGAAAATAGGAGTACACAGGGTTAGATTTACCTTGGTATATCCAAAGCTTCTCTCAGATTAAGAATCAGTCACCGAATAGAGGAGTAACAAGAGATCAAAGATGATGATGTTTTGGGGTTCAAAGGGAAGGAGTTTTTTTGGCTTATATACATCAGAGGTGGGGAAAACGAAAAGTAACAAATTTAATGAAAGGAGGGGTAAAATGGTAATTTTCCACTAATAACCATTGTGTACAGTTTGGACAAGTCGTGTGTAAACTATATATAACCCACTACCATATTGATCAAACCACACATATTATGTGGACAATTTTTCTAACCGTGCATAGACCATGTAGATGGGCTTTAGTCCCTTTACACCTACGGTCGCACGACTGTGCGCCTGGGTTACACAAGTTTAGACAAACCATGTGGCCCAGTCAGGTTTCCCAATTTCGGAGCTCTGAGATCTTAATGAGCCCCATAAGCTCTCATGACCTCCTTATTGTGATTATAACATCTCATTTGGGCCATTTAGACATTCAAAATGATAAAATAATGATTCAAACATTGGTCAAAATTCAGGTAGTTAGAAATCCCCCCCCCCTTATAGGAACTTCTCCCGAGTAGTCCATATATGGGTAAATAGGTATAGTAAGAAAATATTTTCATCCACTGACATCTTACATCTGTTTCCCACTACTACATCTCTTCTTGTACTCAACTGCACTACCATAATACTCGTATATGATGAATGGACATGGCTTAGAGTGTCTGAATTCTCCGTTCAACAAGAAAAATTGGATACTCCTCAAAGGAAGCATCCATATCCAGTTCAAACACATCAATATGAAATACAAAAGATGGGTCTAGATAATATTGGTGAAGCTAAGATATATGAAATAAATCATGCGTGGAATGGTATTTATGAGGATGTGCTAACTTGTCATACATTGGTCCGATCAACTTCACAACCTCGAAGATTTCAAAGAATATTTTTTTATATCTTACCCTGATTTTGAATATATTTATGCTCCAACCTAGGAGTGATTTTCAAGAAAATTTGGTCCCCAACCTCAAACACAAGAGGTTGTCTGTGTGTTTTTGGCATAAGACTATTGTCTATAATGAGCTATCAACATGCGCATCCTAATTAGTTGGACTTGTTCTAAAGTATCCTTCATGAGATGAGGCTTAAGAACAACTAATTCTCATACCTCTAGCCAACACAGATGCGAGCGAAAACTCTTACCCTATAAGGATTCATATAGATCCATATCAATGGTATCCTGGAAGCTTTTATAATAAGAAAACTCGTTAAGGGTGATATGTTTCTCCCAGGAACCCCCAAAGACAGGTACGCACACATGGAGCATATCCTCTAGTACCTAAATTGTATGCTCTATTTGTCCATCGGTCTGTGGGTGGTACGCCATGCTCAAAATTAACCTCCTACCCAAGTCCTTCTATAACACCTAACAAAACTATGATGTATTATGAGTGTCTCTATAAAAAAATATTTAACGAGGATCCCAATGAAGACGTACCAAAACTTTAAAATACAGTCTTTCCATATAATCTACAGATAAGGTCTCTCACACAGCTAAGAAGTGTGATACCTTTGTTAGAAAATCCACTACAACCCACACTATGTCATTTCCACTAGGTGATCTAGGTAAACCAGTTACGAAGTCCTTCAAAACCTCATCCCATTTCCACTCAAGAATAGGAAATAGATGAAGAATCCCTTCTAGATGTTGATGTTCTGCCTTCACCAGATGATAGATGGAACTTCATATCATGAAACTAGAAATCTCATGTTTCATAATAGGCCACTAGTATTGATGTCATAAATATTGATACATTTTGGTGACCCCTGGGTGAAATAATTATGATGAGGCATGGAAATCCCTCATAAAATCCTCTCTGATGACTGTTGGAACCCATACACGCCCACGAAACAAAATAGTATCATCCCCATTTATTATAGATCTAGAAGATGTATTTTCATCCAAAAAACTTTATCATAGGACAAGGCCTTTCTGTTAGATAGTTTCCTTGCTCTTACCATTATAGAAGAGTATATATCACTGCTAAGGATAATAGAATAGTCTGGCCCTGATCCTCTTGAACATCAATGTGAATCTATAAGAGTAAGGCTATAAGATTCCATTCATCACTGGACACCTGAACTGCCTATGTCTGAGTCCTTGGCTCAAAGAATTGACTATAGAATTCCCATTTACCTATAGTGTAGGAATGTTTGCAATCCAAATATTACATGTACTCAAACCACCAACACTGTGTAAGATTCATATCCCACTGAGTGAAGATGTATTTGAGGATCTTATGGTCCGTGGACACATCAAAATTCTTTCAAAATAAATAGTGTCTCCAATGACATAGGGCATGAACAATAGTATTTGGAGAAATATTGTGTGTCAGGTAATTACACTCATGAGGCCTCAACTGACGAGAACTATATGAAACAACTCGCTCATTCTACATCAGAACAGCTCCAAGCCTGATAGATTTTGTGTAACAATATACTGTATAATCCTTGGATTACTCTGGTGGAATTAGTAATAGTATTGAATTAAGTGTTCCCATCAACTCCTGGAAGGTTGTCTGACAAGATTCTGACTATTCTAATTTCACACCCTACTTCATCAAAGCAATAAGAGGCATCGTAAGGTGGGATACAATCTGAATGACCCATATATAATATCTTGAAAGCCCTAAGAAACTCTAAATATCAGTGACTTTCTTATTATTCTCTCATGAAACCACAACCCTCCCTTTTTGGGGGTCAGCTGAAACTTCTAAATATAAGATGATATTAACATGAAATTGACCTTTATTAGTCCAAAAGTGGAATTTATTGGGTTTCTAATAGAGATAATTCTCTCACAATGTATTCAGTATGATATAAATATGGGTTTCATGGTCATTTTGGATTGTGAATACACTAATATATAGTCAATGAAGACAACCAAAAAAGATACCATATATGGGTGGAAGATATGGTTCATTAGAGACATGAATACAACAGCTATGTTCGTAAGTCCGAAGGGCATAACCAGGTACTCTTATAGACCAAAAATGCTCCTAAAAGCTGTGAGAGGTATGTCTAAAGTCCTAACATGCACCTAGTAATATCCTGACCTCAGATCTAACTTTGAAAACACATTCTCTCCTCAAATCTGATCAAATAGGTCATTTATTCTAGGAAATTGATACCGATTTGTGATAGTCAAATGATTGAACTGATGGTAATTCACACAAATCATAAGAGAATCATCCACCTTCTTGTAAAATAGGATAGGTGAACCCCAAATAAAAGTGATGGTGTGTATAAAACCTTGTACCTCTTGATCCTCCAACTGAGTCTTGAATTCCAAAAGCTCCTTAGGTGCCATCCTATATGGAGGAATAGTCACAGGTGATGCTCCTGGAATAAGTTCCATAGTAAACAATACCTCTTTCATTGTAGGTAGACTTGAGAATTCATCAGGGGAAACATATCTAAAATGATCCCCTACTAGAGTAAAAATAGTGAGTTTCAACCCCAAGTCATCTTGGAAAAGACTGGTGACTTTTGTCATAACACTACCCAGACTCAGCTGCTCGGGTCATGCTCATGTTTCACTTAGATCACATTCTCTCGTGTGAATGTGCATAACATCCTCTGGTGATGTAAATGTCACCCTTTGATGATAGTAGTCAATATAATCTCTATAGGGGACTATCAAGTCCATCCTAATGATTACACCAAATCCAATCATATCCAGAACGTATCGGTTCACTACGGAAAGGTAACCACCAATCTCAAGGGGGAAATTATGACAGTAGTAAACCCCTATGAATGTATACCTAAGGGTGTATCTATCATCATGAAACCACGATAAAACCCAACTTCAATGCACAAAATCCTAGTGATTTACTCATATATGAACTAGTGAGACATGCCTGTGTCAAACAAAGTAAATACTAAAGTAGAGGATACTAGAATAGTGCCTTGTATAGTAGATGGTCTAGCGCGCTTCACCTATGATGTTGGCTAGACTACATGTAACTAGAATGTACCATGTCCCTAAGTCCCTATCTTCATGTCCTGAGAAGGACCACTCTACTGGAAATGGGAATCATATTTCTGGTTACCCTGCCACGACAACCATGTCAACCTGACTAACTGGGGGAAACCTAGTTTCTTGACTGTCATGATCCTACTGACTATACTCCTGATGAAGGAGTAGGTGAAGATCCATGTTTTATATGATCTGGAGGAAAAGTACTATATAAATGGGGGAGATGTACTGTCCTTCTACAACCTCTACTCTCAACTGCATTCCATGTGCATTGTCTCTTGAAGTGTCTTGGAAGCCCACACTGATGAAAAAAAAGTGATTCCAATGAAAGGATCATAACCTCTACTACCTCCGCAAGACTCTCCGAAACATAATTTTCTCTCAAAAGAAGATCCACTATAATCCTTAGGTGGTGAACTACCCTGGATGTCACCCTTAGCATCTCTCAGATTTCTCTTTGTAATTAGGACCTGTTGTATGATATCAGAATTTTTTATCATCCTAAACACATTTACTCTCGATGAGATAGTGTAAAACAACCCATCCTGAAATTTCCTAGCAGCCATTAGATCGTCAGCTTCTAGAGAAGTAGAGAAATTCTAAATATTTGTAAAATTGTAAAAGTAATCCATAACTAACATGTTCTACTTCTACAGGTTCATGAACTATCTAGCACTGTCAACCCTCAGAGTCTTGGGAAATAAGTAGTCGTAGAAGGCAGTTTGGAAGTTATCCCAAGCCATCTCTCTTTGTTGGCCTATCTGGGTGATGACATCCCACCACCTCTTGGCTATGTCACGTTGCATATAAGCATCTATCTTGACCCTCTTCTCTAGAGCCATCTCTATGTTATCAAAGATAGACAATATCACCATGATCCAAGAATCTAAATCAAGTGGTGCTCCATCCCCCAAAAAGTTAGGAGAATTTTTCTACTAAAACTCATGATTCAACTCTACCATTATTGAGGCCGATCACACTCCACATTTAATATTCTGAATCATATGCAAGAAACACTCTCAAAACAGGGCATCAATGTCCAACATAGACATAGTAGGAGGAGCCAGAGGTGTGTAGACAAAAATAACAAATTGCATCTCATGGTCTGCCACCTCAATAACATTATCATCATCATCTTCCGGGAATGCGGCTCAACGATGTCTCAGTTGCATTACTCTATAATTCCAAATGAACATATCAGAGGTAAACAAGGAATTTAGAATATTTATTACATTAAAAAATAGATATGTATGAAACCCTTCCAATAATAATGAACACGCCTCTCTTTCTACTCCAAAATCTAGGGCTAGATGATGGAAAACTCTATAATTGGTCATGGGATTGGAGAACACCCACTACCCACTACTATGTCAGATTTTAGGTCAAATTTCTAAATTAGGCCTATGAAAAAAAGGTCATTCTCAAGTTAAAAGTCATTCTAGTTAGGTGAATACAATGATGTATCAATTTCCATCCCATAAGGTCCCAGACACCTTAAGAACAAAAATATTTCACTCACATGGATATCATTCTCATTTAAATTTTTCATACCCATGTGAATATATCATTCCAAAAATGTTTTAGCTAGATATAATTCCATTTTCCGATCCATAAGGTCCAATACACCTCATGAATCAAAAAGTGTCACCCGCTCAACATCCAACATTTAATGGTCAAAAATATTCAAAAATAATAATTATAATCATATATATATATGGAATGTCACAATGAATATAAAATAGGAAATTCTTGCTAAAAATGAAAATGTTACATGAAAAAATGGGTGGCCTATTAATATTGTGCTTCTAATGATGCGTATTATAATATGTAACCCTAATTTCATCTAGTCAAGAAATAAAATCAAAATTTCATTATCATTAATATCAATAACATCCCAAAAAAAGTGAAGCACCTGAGGGTGAAACGATAACAATAGTAAATAGTAGAATCATTAGCAACAATATATCAAGCATCTTGGCCCTCACCACATGCATGGGTTCACGATGCCCAAAAAAGGATTGAACCAAGTCCCAAGAATTCCAAATATCTAATATATTCTTTCCAAATAGTAAATAAAGAATGGAAACTGCCTATGAAACCACTTTGTGATATCTCGGACTTATCTACCACATAACCCGTGCCCCATGCCTGATTAGCCATATAACCCCTGGCATGTCACCCCACATTCCAAAGGCTACTGATTAGTAGTGGGAGTGTAAACATAAAATAGTGGGGAGACTATACCCCAATGTTAGAGTACACAGTAGATGTAAGTGCAAAAAACAGTAGCAGCTGAATAACCAAAAAAAGTTACAATAAACTATAGATACATAAATAGATACAGTTGAAGGATAAATAATGTAAAAAAAGCCGCATAGGTTGTGTCTGATATAGATATTCAGGAATGGCATGCTAGTAAAAAATGGAAAAGGAAAACAATAAGTAGACATACAAGTAAAAAATTAAAAAATATGATAAAATCCAAAAGGTGTTATATATCATCTCGAGCCTAAGCTCAGTCCTCTTCTCCTAACCTCCAAATGAACAGTAAGAATAAACAGCCATAAGTGTCGTACTTGCATATATTCATACCTATAGGCAAACAGACTTGTAGTGTTCTAAAGGTGGACTGAGTAGTGTGTGAGATAAATCTTGATAGGCCACCACCAACAGTGTCTATGTGTAATATGAGTGGCACTTTTAAGTGAACTATGTGCATCTAACAATAGTAAAATAAGATAATGGATAATAACTAATTAAAATATCACTCATGTTCTTAAAGGATACCAACCAGGTCTACTTGCTTCTACTCATAGGTGTAAGTTCTTCCCAAGCCACTATGTATGTATAATTAATATATAGAGAGAGAGATTTAATCACAGGAATGAGGTAAGAAAGCCTCTCTTCCATACAAACATACCATAGTTGGTGTGGGGTAATAATTCCTCCCACCCATAGAAGATACTGGCATGGGGTAGGAATTCCTCCAATCCATAGAAGATACAGGTATGGAGAAATAATGCCTTCAATCCATAAAGATATCATAACTGGAATGAGGTAAGAATTCCTCCCTTCCATATATATATAGATGTTATCAATGGTGTGGCCTTTCTGTTGCCTTCATTTATTATAAAGGCATTGCATAATTTTTTAGGTTGTATTGAATTGAATGATGTAAGATGGTTTTCCATACATTATGTATTATAAATACTTATGTCTTAAAATGCTCATGACTCAGTATGTTAATGTGTGGGTGAGAGGATTTCATACCCCATGACACATATTTCATGTATGTGTGGGAAGTATGATTACCCCATACCATTGATAACTTCTATATATGTATTGAAGGGTGTCATTATTACCCTGTACTAGTTATAATATCTATATAGATGAGAGGAATTCTTACCCCATGCTAGTAGCTTCTATAGATGGGAGTCATTCTTACCCCACGCTAGTATCTTCTATGGGTGGGAGTCATTCTTACCCTATGCCACCTGTGGTATATATATATATATGTATGTATGAGAGTCATTCTTAACTAATTCCAGTGATATCCTCTATATATATATATATTAGTTATATATACATGGTGACTTGGTTAGACATTCCAGTTGTGAGATGATGCGGGTAGACCAACATGTTATCCTTTAGGAGCCTAGGGAGGAGGTTAATTAATTACTATCTATTGTCTTATTTTAATTTTATTATCTTCACACTATTTACTTATGAGTGACACTAAGATTACACATAAACATTGTCAGTGGTGTCCTAATAATATTTATCTCACACCCTGCTTAGACTTCATTTGTCTCCTAAGAAGACTAGTTTATTGTAGGTATGGAAGGAGGCAAGAACCACGATTCTGGTTGTTTATTCTTACTCTTTTGTTGGTTCTTACATATAGAGGACCAATCTTAGGCTCGAGATGGTATGGAGTAGCTTTTGAATTTTGTTCTATTTTTACTTATTTATTTATATGTCTACTTACTTTTTTCTATTCCCATTTTCTACTTGCATTCCATGCATTCATATTTTTATCAGACACTACTTATGAGGATTTTTTCCATTTTTCAGTCTTCCACTCTATCTATTTATGTTTCTTCTATTTATTGTAACTTTTTTTGTTTTTTCTTCCACTATTGATTTTTTCTGTTACATTCATTGTGTACTCTAACATGGGGGCATAGTCTCCCCATTGATTTACCTTCACACCCCCCGCTGCTAGTTGGTAGCCCCTAGAATATTGGGGGACATGCTAGGGGTAACATGGCCAACTGGTCTTGGGGCACAGGTTAAGTGGTAGTTATATCTGGGAATTCACATGATACTTCTATGAAGGGTGTTATTTGTTAATAACAGAATGGAATATGATGAATTTTTCTTATGTGATAGTTTTTTATATATCCATGAATTTAAAACACTAATCCTTTATAGTTCTACCATGTATCGTAATGACATATAATTAATATTGATGTAATAAATGTAATATTTATGTATGTAATGGTTAGGCCACCTAAGTTTATATTAGATCAACGTTCAGTTATTCTTGGAAACATGGATGTGAAAATTTTAGTGAGAAACCTTTTGATTATTAAAGGTATAGGAGAACACCTTAATATATATAAATGAATGGATTGTGGTTTTTCTAGAAAATATATATTTTTTTAGATACAGGAAAGTAGATACCGTTTTGGTAAATATACACCTAGGGGTTATATTACTACATGGGTGGATTTGGTATTAATTAATGTGGCCATTATTGATGCTTGAAGTGTAATCCTAAGATACACAACTTTATAGACACTCTCATATGATATATTTGGGTAAATTTAAATTTTATTTTTGATCCATTTTAATGGATTTGAGTAGATAGTGACCATAGATGACCTTGGATAAACCAAATATGACATATAATGAAAATATTTTGTCATGATTTAGAAATCACATGCAAAAATTTTAGGATTATATGATTACTCAGTATGAATATTATTTATAAAACTATGCATATTTAGATAATGGCCAAAACTAGGAGGAATCATGTTATCATTAAATGTGACAGACGATGTAGTGATTGTACTCATGAGTAATGAAATTAAATGGGAGATGGAATATTAATGATTTCAATTATTATTAACCATTTATTATGATATAAAATTAAAAAATTGATAATTTGGTTGTTTTTAGATGAACCAAATAAGAGAAAAATGGAGTTTCATGAATACCAGGGAGGAAAAATGATATATCTTTCTACATGTCAAAAATGCTGGAAGAAACACCCAGGTAAATGTATTAAAATAATGGAATGATATTTTGGGTGTGGAAAAGAATGACATAGAGTAATTAACTTTCAAGGGAAAAATTAATATTTAAATGGATATAATAAAGTACATTGTAAGGTACATTTATAGTTTAATGTATTATATATTGGGAATATGGGAATTACCTATGTTAATTCTCTAATCCAAGGAAAATATAAAATTCCAATGAAGGGACTATGATTTTTCAACCATTGAGATGGAATGGTTGAATTATTGATATATTGGGATTTGAGAATTATGCTGTAAAATGTTTTATCAAGGATATTATGGTAATGAGAATCATGAAACATATAAGGATTATTCTATAGTAGTATTTATTTTATGGATTTTCAAGAATCTGTTGAATGCTACTGATAGCCTAAAAATTGATTTAGTTGTAATGTGATATTTTTGGAAAACTTATAATTTAGGGATTGATAACCCTTTTTATGTGCCAAATTTTGACATAAAATTATTTGTTTTGAACAAATAGGTGATTTATATTGATAAAGGTAATTTTATTTCTATGGATTATTTTAATTATTTCATAATAATGTGATTTATTATAAAGTTTATTAAATTTTTTGGGATTTGTGGAATACACATTTCACTCTAAAAATTTATTTATGAAATAAGAATAAGGTTAATTATTGGAAGCAGTTATTTTTAAATTAAAGTTTTATGGTGATTCAAGTTATTTTAATGTTTTAAGAGAATATATTATCAAGCTATTCAAATATTTGGTATGTGAAATTAAGATCTCTTTTATGTTGTTTGGTTATTAAAGTAATTTTTTTTTGAAATTGAGTGAAATTTTTTTCTAAAATTTTGGGGATTGAATTTTTTCGGACATATTTTGTAGGATTTTTAGGGTTAACTATTTATGGAATGTTTTAAGGTGAAATTTTCATTTTATTTTAGTGGTTTTGGAAATTAATATTTAATTTCATTATTTGATGACCTAAACAAATTGGATAACCTGTGATAACCATTTTTCTGATAAATATATTGGGGTAGAAGGAATAACTTTTAGTTATTTTATGGATATTGTGTTCTATTAAAATTTAATATTAGTGCTTTTGGAAAGAAAAATTAATCTTTAAAATTAATTTCCTAGAGAGAGAGATGATACAGAAGTAGAAATTTATCATAGAAAACCCAAATATTGAATTTGTTCTTATCAAATAGAAATAAATAGAGAATATTTTATATTGTTCACTATCATAATTGTAATATAATACATCAATTCAGGGAAAGTATTGTTATAAATATTCGTTTTTTACCTTCATTTCTGATGAATTGATGGTCATCTTTATCCCTTACCAATTTTGGGTTTTCATAACATTAATATTCTTACAATCAAGTTTTTTAATCACTCTATATGATTACAAGGAAGTTGTTTTTCTTTTCTATGTCATTATTTTCACTTATCTCAAAATATTTCTCCATCTAAGACCTCCATTATGTTTTATTTCAGTCATAATTTATGTTTCCCACTTCCTATATTCAAAGGAACATTAATTATCCCTTTTTATGATTTGTCTTTAAAAAATTATCTTTTCAAATATTGATCCGTTGAATGAAAATATAAAAATGAGAGGATGTAATTTATTTATTGGGGGATATAACAACCTAAAAAGCTAGTTTTAAAGTATAATATTCTTGATAGCTTGCTAAACATGAAACACCAAGAATTAAGTGAATTATAATATATAATAGAAATAATATTATATAAATATGGCCATTATAATCTAAACATTAAATTTGAAGTAAAAAACACTAATTAAAAAATTACGATAAATATTCTTAATGGATTTAAATCATACTACTTTTTTGATTGATTCATAACAAATAAGTACTCAATTTTCAGTAAAGTTATTTTTTTCTTCAATAATGTATTTTAATCATAAATAGTTTTTATATAATTTTGGGGGATTATATTTTAATTAATTTTAATTGAGTTAATGAATATTATTTTATAAATCAATAAATATAATATCATATTATGGTTAATTTTTTTGTATTTTTTCTAAAAAAATTAGTTATCAATGAATAGTGAATGATACTAGTCTTTATAAACCATTCAATTATTTATAATAAATTAATTAATTTAAAAGTCACGTTATGTTTTAAAATTGATATTAATGTAATGTAATTATTATATTATTAAAAATTTGCCTAATTAATTTCATAGTAATCATCATTATACTTTATTTTTTCATATGTTCATTTTTGGGCTTAAAAACATATTTTATTAAAAATAATTTTTATAATAGAAATGAGTTTGTATTTTAATAAATTAAACTAATATCTATTTATTATTGGATTAAAATAAAAAATAAATATTATATATTAAATAATATATTTAATCATTCATTTTATAGTTTTTACAAGGGATGGAATGGAAGTAAATTTAGTTTTGTTCACTAAAATTAAATATTCCAAAAACAGGTTTGTATTACATAGTTTTTGAATGTTTATATAAAATATAATCATTAATTTTATATAAATTCAATATCTTGATATTAGTTATATATTTTTAATAATAGTAATTAATAAAATTTAATATGTTAATCTTAATTTTTTGTCATCATGAATAGTAAAAATAGCACAATTGTGTTACATTAAGGTTAAAATGGGTCTACTAATGGGTTAAACTATGAGATATGGATTTTAATTACATATAAACTTATATAATTATTATTATTTTTTGATACTTAGACCTTATTTTATCTTCAATTCTAATTCATGTCCATTTGGATCTAATTTCACATAAAACTAACCATAAATTATTTAATTCTTCAATGTAATTATATGCGTGTCCCTCTAATCAGATATAAATGGAAACCACTTATCCTCCATTATTGACATAATTTTATCGTTATATATCATCCAATACCTAAAAATAAACCTCCCTATGTTTATTCTATTCATTATATATATTCTATAGATCTTATCATACCAATATTTTATGGATTAATGTGTAATCCAAAATAGGTCTTCCAAATAAGATATATAAATCTTAACAGAGGTATTTCTATTTTATTATGTCATCAATATTATAAAAACCTACTATATCTATCAGAACATGATAAAAAAGTTTTTTAAATAAACATAGATGTTATTATTATTATATAAAAACCATTTACCACCTTTTATCCATTAAATGGTATAAAAATATTACTCATGCATATGTGTGGACTACCGCCTCCACATAGTGATATGATTCATTTTTAATTAGCATCATTAACGGTTAGTCATTATTATGTATAAAATGTTTATATTTTAAATTTATGACATATTTACTATTTTTATTTATAATATATTCTCTACCTCCTTTCCATCCCACCAAATAAAAAATTATATTGTCTTCCACGTGTAACTGCAGACTACCACCTCCACAATGCAATGTGATTCATTTTTCATTTTTGATTTACAAGGATGGGAATAAGGAAAAAATTAAAAAATATATATGATATTTATGATATAGTATTTATACTTTAATTTTTATTTATAATTTAAATTTATTTCATTCCATTCATTAATAAGTGGAAACATCATTCATTTGTATATACAAATTACCATCTCCACAAAGTGATGTAATTCATATTTCTTCACCACTTCATATGAGTGGTTATAAGATTATATATAGTGATTAAATTTGATAATTATTACATGATTATGATACTAGAGATTATTGAACCATGATCAAATTATATATACTTGAAAATCCAAAACAAAACATACATGGGAAAAAATAGTTAACACCTTAAATGATGAATTCAATAGATAATTATTTATAATCAGGTGTTGAAATAATAAAAATGTATTATATATGATATTATAAGTGTTTAAATGGTGAAATTATAGAATTATAATAAATTAAAATTTATTAAATATAATTTTAAAGATATTTTAAATCATGTTAGAAATAAGGTAAGGGTCCTTTATCTCAATATTGTTTCATTGGGACATGTTTGATGTTACCTATTTATTTTTATGAGGTGTATATACTACCCATTATGATTTATATATCATTTATCCTTATTAATTAATGGTATTTAAAGTTAAAATTCAAAATAAACATCTAAGGGGGTCTGATTCGGTGGTTACCCAAGTGGTAAGGGTGTGTCATCTCAAATTTTCTTCTATTGGACAAATATTATGTTATAAAACCATATTTTTTTATTAGGTATATCTACTACCGATTTTATATGTTATATAATTAATATATTTATATTCATGTTATTTAATTTTTAATTTGACTTTATTTATTTCATGGTGTTATGATTATAATGTTACCATAGTGGTAAGGGGTTTATTTTACAATCTCTATTTCTACTAGGATTGTTTATTTATGATGATGAAATTATATGATCTATATCTACAAAATATTATGATTTTTTATACTATTTATTTTTATATTTATTGCAAGTTTTACTTTTATTTTCTACTCATTTAGTTCTTATTATGTCAAGAGAGTGTTTTAATAGAAATTGACATTATTTCTCACTTCAGCTAGGAATGTTTTTCATACATATCTATACATTATTTAAAATGTTTTAAATAATATTTTTAACATAACTCAAAAATTAAATAAATTAAATTTCAACCATTTTTTTATTTCTAAAAAATTAAAAATAATCTTCTATTAATTTTTTGAATGAGGTACTTTTGACTTTATAATGAAAATGTGATTGGAATAGTTATTTCAATTTACACTACCTAAATGAAGTTTCTTTCCATCATGAATACTATTTCATCTGAAATTTTCATTACCATTTTATATGTTTCATTCCAAATACTATTTTTCCATACTATTTAGTAATTTTTTAGATTCTAAATAAGTGATTTAAAAATATAAAGGGTGTTTTCCTCAAGAAATGTTGCAATTATATTTTAAAGATATATTTATCCACAAAAGTATACTTTGATGTTTATAATTATTTTTAAGGGATTAGATAAAAATTTTCAATATTTATTGTTCTATTTTATGGTTTATTATTATGATTATAAAATTTTTATGAAACATGTTTTCTTTTCTATGGGTTAAGAGTTTCTGTAATGATATGTTTTTTCATTATCATATGGTATATATATAAATGGATTATTATTATGTTTTAGGTGGTTCCATTGTATCCATTCAATAAATTGGGAAAATATTAATATTTTTTAAGAAAAAGGTTATATAGTAGGTTGTCCATGACCAAAATAGGGTAAACAAGTTGTTAGCCTAATCCCAACAATGATAAATTGGAGGTTATCCTAAGATCAAACTTGATTTATGGGTGGTTATCCTAAGACTAGCATGTGATTAATGTCTTATTGGGTATCCTTGACATAATATTTCCATGATTATGATTCTGACACACATTATTCCACTATTTTATTATATTATATAAATTCAATGTTATTATCTCATGGCTCATAATCTTTTATTCCTTTATGAATCATGTCCTATGAACTGTCAAGATTTATTCAATGACTTGTGATTGCGATTAATGAATTTTTGGGTATAAATTGAAAATTCTAAGAAAAAATTTTCATGGCTTTATTCTCATGATATTATTACATATTATCATGGATTTTTATTGCCATTGTTTAACCTTATGAAGCATATAATATCACTCCTTCTTAGGTCTCAATTTCCCTAAGGTATGAAGAAAGGTTTTAAGTATGATATTTCTAAAAAGGGTTCTATTTGTAAAGAAATTAATGGTAGGTTATTTATATCTTTTATGTACCATTTTTTAAAGTGTACAGGATTCGAATGAGACTAAATCTGTACAAATTTTCATGGATGATAATGATATTTAATTAATATTCATTTAATAATATGTAATACTAATTTATATAATACTTGGATCACCTCATGAGTGTATACATGAGAAATGTGAATTTGAAAAAGGAGTCCATGTGGGGTTTCTATTTATGATGTAACCTTGGGTACCCTAGAGGTTTCCTTACTAATATGGTGACCCCATTGAGGGTGATTGTGTGAATGGGAAGTGACTATTTTAGGTTTCCCCATAAAACCTAAATAGATGATGATCATGTTAAAAATATGATAGTGATAGGTTGTGTGCTTGATAGTTCAACATTTATTATTGGGGATGGTTTAGGGAATATGGTTAATACTACAAATATTTATATTATTATATGATTTGGTGGGAACATACTATCTTCTGAGATATATGTATATACATGGGATGACTTCAAATAACTCTTTGGATTCATCCTTTATGCCTACTACATAAGATGTATGTAGATACCTAGGATTACTTAGACATGATCCTTATATTTAGCCTTCATGGAAGATAATGTTTTAAAATGACTTGGATATTCCCCTTGGATTTAGATGTGGTATAAGTATTTAATTCATTGGATATAGACCTTGTATCTATATATTCTATTACTTTTGAATTCCATGAACACACTCCTTTTATTCAGATGTGATACTCTTTAGACTTCCTAGGACTTACTCTTAGGAAAAATCATTTATACTAATACTAATTTATTGTGAAATAATTTATCTTCTATATCATCTATGGTCCAAATATTGTTTGGCACAATTACATGATTTTAATAGGGACGCCTCCGAATTTTTCAAAGTACGTTTGGGTTGATCTCAAGTGTTGTATTAGAACTATAATCAACTATGTTTATTTATTGACACTATCATGATATGTTTATTTTTTCAATTCATCATGTATCATGCACATACACAATGTTACTGGTTATTTATTGGAAAGTGTTGGTGGTTCCCTATAGAGTTGTACTCACACCCTGCTTAGGGGGGCATGGCATTGGGGTATCGTAGAAATCATCACTGGTTGTAGGTTCATGTTGGGAAAAGTCCCAAGATTGATTTTTTAAGATTAATTGGTGGATCCATGAGATGAATTAGGTAAGGATAAAATTTTTATTAGGTCTTTATGTTCTTACTCTTCATTTATTTTGTATATGTGATTGACCTAGTGGTGGATCAACTATGGTGTGTTGGCATGATAGTGAGTCTATAGGAATAGATATTTCAATTTCTATTGATATGGAATGTCCTAGGTTTAATTTATTCTTTGTTCTATAATGTTTATTATTTTTGGATAACGTTTAGATATTTTTTATATTTCACAATCAAAAACCAGCCCGAATACCCCAGAACACCAGTACCCAATCCAACTGTGACATAGACTGAAGGGTGTTCCAGATCCCAACAGGTTGGAGATAAGCACCTGGGAAACAATAAATGTTATATGTAATGATTTATCCATAAGAATAACTGAATAATATATAATAGATAATGTGAAAACAATATACAATGGGTATGAAAAACACTCCTTGAGGAGAAAATTACCCTAAGAATATATATATCTAAAATTAATACATCATCCCCAAAACAGAACACAACATTCACCAAAATATAAATTCATAATCTTCATGTAATGATTTAGTCATAGCTCAACTATTTACTATCACTACTGAAGTTCCTATATATCAAACACACCCTACACCTATATGTGTATCATTCCCTTTTCCTAGACCAATAATAATATAATCTATAAATGAAAAAAGTTAAAGGTAAGGTGTGAGAAAAATAGAAAAGTAGGATTCCACCAAATATTCCACAAGTAGTTCCAATCAAAATAAACCATTTTATGATTCAATTTAAAATAAATAAAGGCATGAAAATAATTTTCAAATTTATAAATCAAAACATACTTTCAAAAAAGTGAAATGGATAGTATATCAAAATGGGATCAAATGACTATTTTAAATAATCAAAAGATAATGAATAAAATAATTCTTTAATTGTTGGCTTGTAAAACAATTAGAAACCAAGATACATGTTAATAATTCCTAAGAGAAGATAGTTTCTTGAAATTGGATCATCACAATAATAGTTCATACATCATGGATCAGTGTGATTTTGGGAATTCCTATGTCTCAGACCATAGGAATAGTAAACACCTCGTTGGGGGAAATCATACCAAATTTGGTTTGGTTAGAGTTTTATAACCAACCCATTTCTAGGGAGTCAGGTTCCTATATTTCTTTTTCTAGTCACCCACAAACTACCTAGGATCACAAGTGATTTCAACAAATCAATCATTGGAAAATAAATTCAATTCATTTAAATTCATCATTCATATTTCAATGCATAATTTCATGTTCCACATGCCTTTTTAATTTAAAAACCAAGGAAGTGGTTTTTATCTTGTTTATTCATTTCAAAATCATCATTAATTTAGTTATTTTATCTGAAAATAAATATCAAATAATTTAATCAAATTAATTATTATTTCAATCCATTCTTTGAAAAAATGCATCTAATTTATAAAAGCCATAGAAAAAGGTTTTTATTTAGAAAATCCATTCCATTTTAAATCAAATATCCAATCCATTCAATTCAGAATAATCAATTAAAATTTCCTGTCAAATAAATAATGTAAATTAAATTTTTTACATGTGGGGAAAATATTTATGAAATCAATTACCTTTAGGTCACATAATTAAATGATCAATCACCAGAAATAGGAATTGATAACATTGAATCGTGGGTGAGGAAGGTAAATAAGGAATAATTCGAATCAAAATCCATAAAATTAGGTTTTAGATCCATCCAAAACATGAGGATACATCACTCTAAAATAATGATACAAGTGAAAAAGGGAGGCTTTAAATCATGGGAGAAGACACATACCAGAGAGGACTCTAACACATCCAATGGAACTTTTATATGAGGTAAAAGGGGTTAGATAATCCCAAATACACTTTTGAGATCCTCATGAAGGCAAAGTACCAAGTTAAGGTTATATGATAAGTGTTTAGGGATAAAAATAGGGGTATCAAAATTTTTTGGGTTAAAACCCATTAGCATGGTTTCCTAGTTTGGTCGCATGGTCAGTACTAATAATGCACAAAATTGTGTTCCATCCTAGGAATTCTAAAAAGGGTTCATTGTTTTTTGACACTTTTAGGATGGGATACCACAAGGTTTTTACTGACCATATTCCAACCATGTGGCACCCTCTAGAACCATCACACTAGGAAAATAGCTTGTCGGGCCAAATCACATGGTTTTCCCTAACTGATCACCAAACATACACAGCCAAAAAAACATCCTAATGTTTTCAAAATTATCAAAAATTAACTTGGAAGATGACCCAAAAAATAATGATCAAAAAACAGGTCCAGAAATACCTAATTGTTGGTAACTAAATGTTATGATCTCTCCACCCCAAATGATTTCTGTACATAAAAATCCAATAAATAAGACTTTATACCAAAGAGATGTGGTCCCTAAAATCTTATAAATGACTCAAAATACCATGTATCATGTGAATAAAAACCATGTTTTTATAACATATGAACCGATGGAATATAATTTCAATGAAGAACCATTATCTCATAATAGAAAATCTAAACTATCTGCTCAGTCACAGATAAATTTGTTTCAACATCATGGTCCTCTCAAATGAAGACATGATATGTATTAGATAGATAATTTCTAAGTTGATATATGTGAAATATGTTTTGAATAAATTCTATCCAAGGAGGAATATTCAAATAATAATCCACCATAAAAATATTCCCAAAAACCACAAATGGTCTCACGTATCTAAGTGAAAGCTTTCCTTGTCTTCAAAGACATCGATGACCCAAATGAAGTCAAACTCACAAAAACACTAGGTCACCAAGTGAAAACACCAAAGGGTTTATATAAATATTTGAATATGATTTATAATATTTTTTTAGGATAACCATTATCTGATAAATTAAAAAATCCCAATCATCATCATTTGGACCAAACTAGACCCAACCAAGGAATCATTTCCAATCACAAACCAGAAAAATAAAAATTTACATAGGTATCCCTACATAGACTCAAAGGGTTCCATTATGATGTATAACTAGTAAATATTATTTTATTAAAACTAAACTAGTCCCAAGTGGTTATACCATGCTCCATCAATGTTAAGAATGCAAGCATGAAGCATGTTTTCATAAATCAATATTGCTCGTTATGATTAACTATCTATATGTGAATGATATGTCATGCTCAAACTCACCTAAGACCATGTTACCTCCTCAAGACCTATCCAAAAATGGGATGTGAACCAGCGATTCCTATCAAAAATGATATTAAAAACGTTACTACATGAAATATAACAATTCCTTTCTCATGTAATCTTTATAAGTCCTTAAAATTGGTTATATCAGGAATGGGTATAATTTTTGATGATTTTTTCATCTAATTGATCACCAATGATATTCAATTTTTCCATCATATGGTATAAGGAAAACCAACCATGAAATCCATCATAATCTCATCTCATTTCCAAGTCATCACTATAAGTGGATGAAGAAAACTCACAGGCATTTGGTTATTGGCCTTAACGTGAGGAAAGGTATAACAATGAGAAACAAATCAACAATAATTCATATAATACATATAAACTAGAATCATCATATCATGTAATAGAGAATGATAATAGTTCCAGGTTGCACTACCCATTGGGAATTACGGAAATCCCCAATTACTACATTCGTTATGGGAAAAGGAATGAGGTACTAGTTCTAAAAGCATATGATTCTCTTATAAGTGAAGAAACATTCTATGATGGTATCCACATCATAGAGAGAGTCCCTAAATACATGGAACTCATCATCGAGATACTACTCTTGAAGAATCATCTGATGAAAATGGGATTTCTATTGAATGTTTGTCCATATAATTTCTATCCCTCCACTCAAACTCTCAAATTCATGCGAGTAAATAGATCCATTAGATTACAGTATTTTGAATATTCTTTCATTATTTAGGTTAGAGGTTTTATTCTCAATGAATCAGTGATGTAATTCACCTTTCTATAGGTACAAGAAATGTTTATATCCAAATATTTTTGGTACTCCATTAATTTCCTTCGACAAAGCTTCAAATATATTTTCAAGAGAATATAATTAAACATTTGCGATCAGAATAAACAGTTATCAATTTTCTAAAAAGGAAATAATTCCATATATTAAGAGCTTTAATAAAAGTATTGATCTAAAAGTCATGATTATTATAGTTATTCTTTTGTCTCTTAAGAATTTTAGAACCATAAGCCACCCTACGACCACCCTACATGAGAACAATGCCAATACCCAAACCCGATACTTCATAAAAGACTACATATCCCTCCCCTACCTATAGAATATTTAAAACTGGGGAAGAAGTAAAAATATGTTTCAACACATCAAAACAATATAGAAATTTCAAACCCCATATGAACATTACTTCATTTTGAGTGAGAATGTCCTTTATAGAAGAAAACATTGTGAATATTTGATGATCTCAAGGTAATACCTCACTAAACCAAAGATTATTTGAATCACAAAAACATTTTTCAATGGATACCAAGTCATAAAAGCCTTAACCTTCTCAATATTAAATAAAATAATATGTTTTAATAAAATGTGTCAAAATAAATTCACATTCTGTGTCCAAAAACTATATTTTTACAACATGGTGTAAATTCCACAAAATTTCTTGAACTAATTTTAGATGATGCACATGATCCTCCTTGATCATAGAGTAAAACAATATGTATTCAACAAATACATTCACATATTATTTTATTTAAACATGAAATATAAGTTTTATCAACACCATATAAACTATAGGACCATGGGTTAAACCAAAAGTAATAACAAGGTACTCTAAATGTTCATACCTGCTTCTAAAGACAGTCTATGAGATATTAATTTTTTATATTCACCATTGGTGATAAATATACTCATGTTAAATCTATGAGAACAAATTTTTACCTTTTAATGGGTTAAAAATCTTTAATATTAAGAAAAATATATTTATTCTTTAAAGTAACTCGATTGAGTTTTTGGTAATCAACACAATGGTAATGTTTCCCCATAAACATTATTCAAAAAAATAGTTAGTTCCTCCCAAGGTGATATGCTCAATTTTATAAAGAATTTATATAATTTATTATCCCATTTATTCAATAACTATTTTTTATCTAGTCCCATAAGGTAATAACAAATAGATATGGGGTGGTTACATAACAACAAATCCATAGAAATTCTAATTATCATACTAGTGGAAAAACAAAAAGTCATATAGAAACATGTCAGGAAACACAATTAATACTAGAGGAAGACCACTAATCAAATATTATCTCTCCCAAAAAAATGAAAACATTTATATCACCTTACCCAAATAAAAAAAGTGTTCTAGCTCTACTCGACCATAGGTCCCATTGTCTAAGGGAAACACAACACACCCTATTTGGGAATCAAAGGATACCTACATAAGATAATATTCAATCCAATATTTATGTGTAAACATCCAAAACATCCCAAGAATAGTATCTAAAGGTTTCATTTGGGAACCAAAAAATTTCACACCATCATGATCTCAGATAAATAGAAGGCATAATAAGGTCATTAGAGACATTGTTATCTCTTTGTTCTTTGTGGAATAGAAATATCCATCACATAACATATAACATCTATAGAAAGGTTTTGGAAATTCAAAACACAAGTAGATTTGAATTAATAGGATGAAATTGTATCAAATAAAGCATACACAATATATGAATCTATATTGATGGTTCCTATCACTACCACTTGAACCGCATCAGCTTCCTCTAGAGACTCTTCCATTTTGTGAAGAAGCCTCATTCTATATTCCTTAGGCTATAAGACCTAATTTATTGAAGAATAAAGATAAAATTTATTACTATTAGGTGATGATGATCTTGTAACACTACACTGGGCATAAATGACAAGATATAACTAATCAACCTAACAAAATGATGATCATTGGTTCCACCATCTGAACTAGCTTCAAACTCCCAAACATTACATACTGAAAGAAAGTCAATGGAAGAATTCCAGACACCAAAATTGTTATGTATTATTCCTACTATCAATATACACCATGAAACTCAATAGGATTCTTATTCCCTTTAGTGGAACCAACAAAATTACCCCTTAGAGTAAGAGGAACTTTCATCAACCCTGACTTACCAAAAATGTCAAGCTCAACCATCAACACTCTATCCATCATGCCCAAATAAGAGTTGGTATTCATCATTAAAACATGAGATAATATTTCATATCATATTCCCATCATAATTTTTCCAGCCTTCGGATTCTTATTTTTCACTAACATTGGATAAAACATAACTGGATCAGAAAAAAGGCTTTCATATTGATTCACGATCCAACCACCTTGATAAAGGTTAAGTTACTTCATATAATTTTCCAAAATAATCAACTCTAGATATAGCTACTTAATTCAATGATACCTAAAATATTTCCACTCTAATAATTCATGTTTCATCACAATAACCATTGGATCCCACCATCACTTTCTAGGCCCTTCAATATTGAAGATATGATATTTCACCTTTATAGTATCATGATTTTATTAGAATTATAAATGTAACCCAATATTTTTCCACCAATCATCTACCCCTTGGGGACCATTTGATCCTTTTATGTATGGTATTTTCTACTATTGAAACTTGTGTGAATGATATCTACATTAATCTCTTTAAGGTTCCACTAATTGATCAAGAACATTAATGGGTGTGGTTACCTGTATTAGAGCTTAAACAGCACTCACTACTATTTCACCAATATTTTGTTCAACTAGAGGGTTAAATTATTATAGTTCATCAAAATATCCCTCATGGTATGTATTAAAATTCATTATTGAGGGAATGGAAATACATAACATTAATAGTAGACATAAAATGTTCAATAAAGATACTTAGATCATCAACTCAAATAGGGGATACAGAAATATCAATTGAAAAATATAGAATTCAAAATCATCATATTTCAATATACTAAGATTAAATTTAGAGAAAATACTAGAATCAGAAGAATTTATTGATCAAATACACTTTTACAAAACACCCATGGTTAATTAAGGCTCTCTATGATATGGGATTACTAGGAACATTCTAATAACTAACCACTGATCCTAGAAAATCCTACCTTCAATATACAGTGCCTTCCTATATTATATACTGACATCACGGAAAGATACTCAAACTCACACCTTTGATATCATTTTTTCAAGAACCATCCTAAATACCCTGGTACTGTAGTACTCAAGCCATCCCTGGCATAGCCTATAAGTATTCATGATTGCCATGAATTAAATAATAGATTATGAAAATCAATAAAAGTTAGATGGAATTATTTCTCCCCAATAATATGGAAATAATTTATAACATCAAAAGATAAAAAAATACACAATTGATATGTTAAATGATTTTCAATTAGAAAAGTACCACAATCATATAAATATCTAAAATTAATACATCATCCGAAAATACAAAACAATATTCACCGAAATACAATCTTGTAATATACATGAAATTAGTGGATAACAGCTCCACAAGTCACCATCACTACCACTGATACCACACCTCAGGCACACCCACCACCTCCAAGTGTCTCATTCCATTTTCTTGGACCTAGATTAATATAATCTAAAAATTATCAAATTAAATGGTAAGATGTGAGAAAATTATCCTAGTAGGATTCAACCAAATGTTTTATAAAAAGTTCAAATAAAAATCAACTATTTTATGATCAATTTTAAAAAAAATGAAATACAATAATTTTCACATTTTGTAGGGAAAACTTGATTTTAAAATAGGTAGATGCAAAGTATATAAAAAATTGGTTCAATTTACCATTTTAAATATAAATAATGTAATGAATAATATGTTATTATAATCATAGGTATTATAATAAATCAAAACCAAGAAACATGTTTATAATCCCTAAGATAAGTTTGTTTCAAGAAATTGGTTCCTCACACAACTTATTTTATCATCACAGCTTAATTTTTGTGCAAATGTCCCTAAGTCTATGGTCATTAGGATAATAAATAGACACCCTATTGTGAAAAATTCAAGAAAAATTTGGATTAGTTAGATTTTTCATCATTAGTCCACTAATGGGGAGTCATATTCCTTCAATTCGTATCCTAATCACACACTACCTACCAAGAGGACATATTTTTTGAATGAATCATTCATGGGTAAATTAATTTTAATCAATTAAATTCTTCATTCATAGTTCAATGGAAAATTTCAAGCTCAAAATGCTATTTAAATTTTAAAACCAAAATATAGGTTTTCATCAATATAAATCCTTTCAAATTAATATTTTTTTAAATCCATTTTTATCAAGAATCAATATCAAATCATTTCATCAAATAAATTCTATGTTCAGGCCATCACTTCTCAAAAATACATCAAATTTATCAAAGCCATTAAAAAAGTGGTTATTTCAAAAATCCAGTCCTTTTAAATCAAAAATGAAACCCATCCAATTAAATGGAATAAAATAAAATTTTATGTCAAATAAAGCATGGAAATCATGGTTTCAAATTTTTGGAAAATCCATATGGAACCCACTACCATTACGTCACATTATTAAATGAACAATTTCCAAAAAAGGTAATTAATAGTATAGAATCAAAGGTGAGTAAGCTCAATAAGGAATCCCTATAATCGTAATACATCAAATTATGGTTTAGATCAATTAATAACATGAGGATCTACTACTATCAATGAAATTTAGAAGAGAATAATAGAATATTACAAATCACATGAGAAAACATTTACCATAGAGGAATCAAACATATCTCCCCAACACTTCAATAGAAGAAAAAATCATCTCTTGATATCCTCCATAATCTAAAATACTGAGGTATGGTCTAATAATAGTTGTTCATGGTTCAAACGAGGGTCCTTGAAGTGTAATTAAAAAAATTAGGGGGGGTTAAAACCTCATTCTTATAGTTTTTTGGTCTTGATAAAGGGTTATTACTAACGTTGTGCTTAACTATGTGTCCTCGCTATCTTTTTGGAAATTTATAATGGTTTGGACACATGTTTTGACTAACTGTGATCCAACTGTGAATACAACCACTACCCAAGTCCACAAGGTTTTTAGGGGACTCCACATGATTCGGAAAACCATGTACCAACCATGATCCACCCTCCAGAACCATCACCCAGGTTGTATGCTTTTTTTTGTGCCAAACTACATGGTTCTTCTTAAACATGTTCCAACCATGGAAACTGCCAAAAAAAATTGAATTTCAAAAAAACTATCCAAAAAAACCAAAAATAAGACCCAAACATAGAATGATCCAAAAGGGGTAAATGAATACCTGAATGTTGTTAATGTGATGTTATATTCATACTCTATTATGTGGGTATAATCTCCCCATGGTAACACTATATACCCATGATGTTAATCAATAGTTACTGTCATACATTGTATCTCACCTGAGGTCACAAAGTGACCCATTCCGATAATTATTCAAATTAAACCCTGATAGGGGAATCACAAAGTGGTATCAATGATTTTATTGTACTGATATCAAAGATTTTATTATAGTTTTTATTTAATTTTATTTTTACATTTTTTTGATAGTTTATATAGGTGATATAGTAATGTTTTGTGGTTAGGATAGACTTAGAAAATGTCTTTCATGAACACTTTTTTTATGGGATGTTTATGTTACCGGGGTACGAGATTTTTTTCATGGTTTATGATAGTATTATTTATATGAGCTTGTGGATTTATGATAAATTTTGGTTTTTGTATCTTATCCCATTGGTAAGAGATCCATTTATATGCATCATTTTGAAACATAGGACTCACATGAAATACCCATACCTATGTGTGATAAATATCACTAATGATGAGAATTCAGAGGTTTAATATATCAACAAAAACATATACAGTTCTTTCCCACATAACATCCTAGTTTTATTCATCTAAGTTGAACCATGACATACTTCCTCTCATATATGGTAATGTCAATCTTGGGATGATACACTCACAAATTAATACTATATAAAACCTCATATAAGAGATTTATGGTGACCCTTAGTATGTCAATATTGGAACTTGGTGCCTTTATGCAATTATTAGAAATAAAACAATTTTTATTTATTAATGTTTCCAAAAAAACATATATCATGTTTTAACATATTGATTTTTGGTTAAATTATACTTAAACAAACCAAATTTTTATGGTTTACTCAATAGAATCTGCTTGGGATAATTTTATTATGTGTTAAAGAATGATATAGTGATCCTTAAGGGAGTGATTCGCATATGTGGAGGCCCAATGATGATTAGTTTAGATCAAAATTCTAGTGGGTTCAGTTGGGTATAAAGATTCTATGTGATAATCCATTCCATCATTTTGGATGAGGACATAACATATGTTGCCAGATTGTTTTTACACCCAAGAGTAGGTAGTTTGGTACATGAGTTTTCGATCAACGTATGAGATGGGAGGAGAGAGGTGTTACCCATGAGTTATGATTTATATGAGATTTGAGTTATGGAATATGTGGTATATCCAAGTGAACATTGAGATATTAATCAAAATATTAGTGACCTTAGTACTATATTTAATATGTTTTTATATAATAGTGTAACTCAATAGTAGGGTTAGTTTGTAATTTTTTGGATCCATTGATATAAGAATGATTGGTGTATTCTTCAGGTTATGATATTTTTTTACATAGGTGCTACTAAAAATGTGTAATAGGACTGGTGATGCCTTAGATAATCTTACACAAGAAATTTTTTGGGATTTTTTATTTTTCAATGATGGAATTAAATTTCAGGATTAGCAGGATGCCTAGACCTATGAATTTTGGGTAAACATTTAGTGGCATGGTAATAATGTGGGTGGATGGTTCCAATTTTTGGAATGACACCCATGTGGTAAGTGTTCATGTGGTTAGCCTTGATGTTTGATGGATGTATGGATTCTAAGAGGATAACATATAGGGTTCCACTCAATTGAAAATATTCACATGCCATTGGAAAATGATTAGTGGTTTTGGCATGCATACCTAGGTTTGATGGTGTGAGACTCATTTGAGTGGGATTCAAGGTATTTTGGGTTTATATGTGACTGAGGTGGTGCTTTTTGGTTACATATAGTACTATTTGAGTTGGTTTTTGATGATCAAATGTTCATAGAATGATGACTAATGGTATTTATGAGATTTTATGGGAAAATGGATTAGGGTTTTAATGAATAGTGTTTCATATGATATGATGACGAATTATTTGATGGTGTGGTGTTTTGAGTTGAAAATATATTAGTTTGGCTCATGAGGAGGTACACAAGTGTGATCATAATACCTATTGAGGTGGATCGTGATGAGTGGTATAAAGAAAGATGTATAGGGGTGGTCACCATTGTTTAGATGAGGGTGTAAACCTCATTGTGGATGAAATTTTACAAAGTTTAGGGGATTAAATTCTAGTAATCAATGAATGGGAAACCTCTTACATTTTAGGTTCATTCCAAGGTATGAGTGGGATGGTAAAACCTAGTCATTACATGCGTTAATGGATGGAATGTTGGATATAGAGTTATGACCACCTTGATAGAGGGGTCATGGATGTGATAATACCAGTCATGGAATGTTTATGTGGAAGTTCTATTTTGATGATCTAGTGAATCCAATTTATCTAGTTCCATATAAAATATAATATTTCATGATCATATGTGATTGTGGATGAAGTATATATGTTATTATTGGGATCATGATGATTTTAAGATATGATGGTGATTTAGATTGATGATGTGACAGTGATTGGGTTGAGATCCAGAATACTAGTTTGGTTAATCTAAGATAAAACCATCGAATTACACCTAATGTTAGATTCATACATTGGAGTGGGTGTTGGGAGATCTTGGGATGCCTTCATGGATTAACACATCTTCACCGGGAGGTGATATGATAGTGAATCAGTGGGTGTTGATGATAATTTTTTGATAGTTTTCATCCATATGGGGACTAACTAGTGTTTTATTTAGAATTGGGTGTGGAAAGATGGAAAACACACTAAGTGTGTCAATTGACCACTGATATGCACTTCATAAGGTGATTCCGGTGGAGAGGAAAATAATGGATTACAATTGGACTTTATGAGAGGAATCTTATTGTTCTGTGTGACATTGGGATAAAGATTTATTTATTGATTAAACTTTAGTCTCTTTAGATAAATGACCATGGTTAAGCGTAATCATAGTGTTTCAATGATAATGGAGAGTGGAGGATTTTATTTTAGTGAATAATGCATCTCTTGTTTAAAGTCATGTAGTCGAAGGTTGTTTAGCATTCTGGAGTAGAATATGATGAGGTAGGTGTGAATATGAAACAGGGATAGGTTTATGTAGTGTTAAAAACACCATAGAAGCTTCATGAGGTTGATAAGTGTTATATTGGAGAGTTTCTAAAACCCCATGTATTTTCCATGTTGCGAAAATGATGAGAATTTTTGACCTTTTGAATTTAGATGAATATTCATTGTGAAAACCAATATTTTGATTAAAATTTTGATATTTTAAATATATTGAAGAATTTTTTGGATGTGTAATGAGGAACCATAGGGGTTATGTGTGTTGATAAGGGATCAAAAGTAGTTAAAAAGGATCATTAGTGGAATGTGATGATGTAGTCCCACCATGGAGAAAGATGTGCCTTGGTTCTCTCAGGTTTTCTTTTTGTCTAACCATGGGTATCTATATACTGTAAATATTTCCATGCATTCATGGGTTTTGTGGTATAAAATGGGGAGCACTGAGAGGGAATAGATCATCATGGTGAAGGGTATTTCACCTAGTTTGAGCATAGTTCCATGGTCGGTCACCATGTCGTATCACCCTGTCCCTAATAATTCCACTGGGAGTTTTTCCAGGATGATCCATGTTGATATATAATGATTGGTGATGTGCATATGTTGTTTTCATGGGTGTATAGAGAACCCATAGGGGACTATCTAGAGTGCACCATGATAGAGTGAAAGTTGTGGTGCATTCTATGGTCCCCCTTAAAATTTTATGTTTTTAGGTAAATCCCCATTTTCCCTCTTTGATTATTAATGGATTAAGCCCCTATTTGTCTTCCTCTACTTTGTACACCTCACTTATGGAGCTCTCTCACTTACTTCCTTTGATTCACTATGGTTTTTGGTTGGGTAATAGTTTTATTCTCGTGGTGATTTGAGGTGAGACTCTCCCATTCCTTCCTCCTTGTTTAATATCTTTTTCATTCCAATTATTCCCAAATGTAGGTTTAGGATTTTAATGATTATAATAATAAATAATGGTGTAATCATCTCAATATGATGGGGCTTTAGTGTAATGTGGGTAGAGGATGACTTGAGATGTTGATTTCATGTTTTTTATGTCATGCTGATGAACTGATGTCACTATTTGAAATTATTTATAGATTTGTTTTTCTAAATTACATTATTTTTGTTATTTAATTAATATCCTTTGTGAGATATTTTCCTCGATATGGAATTTTGGCTACTCTATAAACCATATATAGGTTTTTGGTCATGTTCTTGAACTGATATGGTTTCTTAGTGTGTTATGCTAATATTTTGTCAAATCACATAAGTTTGAAAAATTAATTGAATTTTTTAATTAACTAAAAATTAATTAAAATTAATTAATTTGGACGATTATACATGACTTAGGGTCTCATGTGGTTAGATAATTTACATTTCTCTTGAAAAGCCTAGGTAGAGATTTTTTGGGATGTGATCAAAGGGAAAACTCTAGAGATTGGGTAGGTTATCCCTTAAACATTAGCCTAGGGTAATTAAATTCATTTGTATATGTTGTAATGTGATATTTGGACTTTAAAATAAGGTAATATAAAACAATTATTTTATGTAAAAAATTATAATGAATTTCCTGATAAATTGTAAAAAGTGATAAGGGACATGAGGGACCCTTGTACACTAGGTAGATGCCTCAATTATCAATATTTGAGGCCATGATTATGTACTCATGTCTATGATACTAGTACCCTAAGGGGTTGTTATTAAATTTATTGATTTAACAAATAGGACTATGATAGGTTCCCTTACTAACATCCAGGTAGTGGTGGTGATGAACTTAGTTTGATGGACTAGGTATTTTCCATTTTTGAAACTTTTGATCCATTTGATCCTTGAAGATAGTTGATATGAAATTCAGTTTAGTGTTCCATCCCCAGTAGTATATGATCATTGATAGGGTTTACCCTAGGTATATTTCAAACTAGTTGAGTGAGTGGAATGACATTAGATGAATTGGAAAGTAATATGGGTCATGTACCATCTCTTGAGACCGATGTTGTGTGACATTGAATATTATTCTAATGAGTCTATCTCATGTTTATGATGATGTTGGGGGAGTTTTTTCCTATGAGTGATGGTTATATATGAGAATTATAAAAATGAACTCATGTGGGGAGACTTTTATGATATAAATTCAGGGACCCCGAAGGGTCCCCCAATGATATGATGACCCTTGTAAAGGTGCATGTGATAATGGGTAGATATGATTGTGGGTGTCAGATTAAAACCAAAATCATTGATGATCCTATTATTATTTTCATATAAATAAATCATGTTCTTAATATGAATAAATATATTGTGTGGGATGGGTTTGGTTAGATGTTCAACCCTATCAAGATACGTATCATGAGAAGATTTTTGTGGGACGCACTACCTTCCAAGATGTATGTTGAAATATGGTATTCATTGAACTTTATCCTTGGATCTATCATTCATGATAATATTATATTGTAATTCCATGTAGAAGATACTTATACTTATAGGTTCTATCAATTTGTAATGCCTTAGAAATTATCCATGTATTTGGATGTGTTTTTTCTTTGTAATACCTAGTAAATTCTCCTTGGATTCAGATGTAATACAAATTTCATTATCTAGGGCTTAATATTAGTATTCAGTTATTAAGATTCATAATACTAAATTTCATATTTCATTATCCTAGGAATCATCCACTGGATTAATATTAGTTGGCAAAATAGTGTGACATTCTCAATGACACCCCAACATAGGTCGAAGAATGTTTGGGCTGATCTCGGGTGATGTGTTAGAACCCAAGGACCAATTATGTTTTTTTATTTACACTTCAACAATATATTTATTTATTCAGATAATTATTTCCCATGAACATAAAATAAATTATAGGTTATAACATGAAAGCGTTGGGTGTTCCCTACTGATTTTTAGTCACACCCAACATAGGTGGCCATTGAACTTGGGTACTCAACTAGTCATCACAAATCCTAGGTTAAGTAGAGAAGATTTCCATGAATGATTGAGTAGGATAGCACGATAGAGTGAGGAGAAAGGTGAGGAAGGGATCATAGATGTATTAGAGTCTCTTATTTTTAACCATTATTTATTTTATATATATGATAAGCCATGTGGGTGACCAACTATTGTGTAATGGTGTGAACATGAGTCAATATGATTGTATTTTTCACTTTCTTTTGATATAGCATGACTTGTATTTTATTACATACATGTACTATAATTTTATTTTTAAAAGATGATTATAGTTTATTGTTTTGATATTTATCACATTTATATGGTGGTATAGTCTCCCAATAGTACTACCAAAGACTCTTATTACTAGTGGTAATCTTCTAGATTACATGGAGGCCTGACTGAGGTCACATGGTGGCCTGATCTAGTATTTGTTCTGAGTGATCCTATATGAGTATGTCACAAAACGTTTCTCTCAAAATACCAATGATAAATGGGGAAATATTTTAGTATGTTTTCACCCTTCAACGATTTATGATCCCTAGCTTCATTGGATTATGAAAACATCCATATATGGTGATTTCTTCCCCTTTTTATTCTTGTTACATATCTACCTTTAACCAAAGAAGCATGCAATGTTGTGAATGATTAGTTTGGGTTATGTTGTGGTGAGTAAATGATTGTTATGGTAGTGTTGAATATTGATGAGGTTTTCTTATTGTAATTTAGGCCTTGATATTATCTATGTCTATGTTGTTCTTGCACAAATATTATCATCATTTTGGTTGAGGTAAGGAATTGATGAATTTACCTTATTTTTTAAAAGTGTTAAAATATCAAGATTTATATCCTTTAGGTAATGTGTAATCAACCTGATAAGTAAAATAATATGTAAAATTAATGAATAGTGAAATAGTTAAATTGATGAAGTTACCACAAGTGTTTATATTAAGAAATTTTGGCCTTTGATATATGTTAGATAGTAATCTATTTACTAATATGATTATTTTGGAAAAGTAGAATGATTAATGTTCTTGACATTGGTTAAAAAACATAAATATGGAAAATATGATTTGAATAATAATATTTTATTGTAAAATTAATTATCATCATTCTTTGAAAATAACTAAACATTGACTTATTGATAGGGAGTTATTTTTAGTGGATTATCAGCAATTGATTAAGTCGTGATGATTGATTTCTTGTTGCAAAAACCTATGAATAAAAAATTAGTGATTTAAAGAATGTAATAGAAATTATTTTTACTAGAGATAAATGTTTGGTGATGAGTGAACCCATTATTTGTTTCAAATTATTATATTCCTTAGTGATATGGCCTTGGTTATCCATTGTGTTCGCAAACTAAAAAACATTTAATTCTGATATAAGTGTACACTATAATGTTGTAACCTTGTTATAACAGGATTTGTGGGGTTTGGTTAGGAAATGTGTGAACATCACATGTTTGTAATGGGGATTTAATGTTTAAGTTTTTTAATATTAAATTGTTTTTAGGAATACATGGAATGGATAGAGAATGGGGATTACCTTTTTTAAGTTGTTTTTAAAGAAATTTGATGGGTTTCTTGGGTAAATGTTGAAAGATGGGATTTCATATCTTGATTTATTTTTATTCTATTGTTTTTGTGAAGTATCATAATGAACTAGAGTATTTAAACCAAAAAAAAGAAAATATTTAAAACCCTTTGGTCTTGTCAGATCAGTGATAGAAGATTCAAGAGGATGGTAGTATAGTTGTTGAATGTTCATGAACTTCCAATGGTTACTCGACATTTTTGTTATACTATAAAAATAATTATAGGTTTTATGATACTCAAAATGAGGTAGTGATAATTTTAATCATTCTTTTGATATACCTTTTCTAAAAAAGTGTGAGGCATTGGGAACATTATGTAATTACTATTGATATGAAGTCATGATAAAGAATGATTTAGTGAGTCAATAGTTTCACAATGTAATAGATAGTCACCCAAAAATGTAGGAATTCACTATAATAGAAAAAACTACATGGGAACCTCTATAAAACTGGTTGAACAGTATTATTGAGTGTAACACCCCAAGCTTCAAAAATACACTTCTCTTTGAATAATACAATAGTGTGTGTTGTACGCAACTTCAAGTTCTAACACACCACAACCAATCAAACTAGCCGTTATGAATAGTAATACCCGCTTTTTGAAATTTTATGCATTTTATCTTTCAAAATGGAATTCATTTTTGGATTAGGAATATTTAAATTATCTTAGGGTGAATTTTTGGTACATTTTTGATAACTTTCATATTTTGATGAATAGTGAAAATTACTAAATTTTAATTAAAAACAACATTTTCAATCGAAATAATTAATAGTGATAAATTTTGAATTTGAGTGATTTTAAAGTATAATTAGATTATATTTTTACCATTTAATCCAATTTTGGTAATTGGACATAATTTCACATTTAAAATTGACATAAGCAAGTGTCAATCTCTTGATAGTTATTATTTCTTAAAAAGACGCTTTTTTGTTTTGACAACAGGAATTAATTTTAAATTAATTTCTGCCACTTCTCTGTTATTAATTTAGAAAAATGGGTTAAATATTGAGAATCAGGAGGTCCAAATTTTGTGAATATGTAACTTTTATTTTTAGACATTTTTAATAATTACTTCGGTAAATATTTTATTTACCATTGTTAAAGGGTAAATCCGGTAAATAAGGGTAAAAAATAATATTATAATAATATTAAATTACCCTAAAACGTGTAATAACCCTATTTGATGATACATTTTATACCATGGGAATCTTTGGGTCTATTTTTTAACCCCATGTATCCACTTTTAAGTGATAATGACACTTTATATTAATTAAGTTAAAGTAAATACAAAAATGACATAAGCATATATCTTTTAGAAAAACAATTTTTACATAGGGTTATATATGTTATATTTTCAACTATAAATATTAATTAGAAAGATAAAAATATTTCCTAAATAATGGTATTTTGTTTATAATTTTTAGACATTGAATAATTATAATTATTTATGACACAATAATGATGCAATATTTTTCTTATTAATGAAAGAATAAAATAATTGGTATTATAAATGTTAAAATAAATATACTTTGAATGTTTTTATTCCATCCACGAATTTTATTGGTTAATAAGACATGTTATGATTTCTTAAATGAATTTATTTCGAATTAATAAACTTTATAAGACTTTAAAAAAATAACTTATAAAATAGTGTCAAAATTGACATAAAGGAGTTTTTAAAACAAATATTATATTATAAATTGATATAATATTCCTAAAAATATAACTTTAGGCCAAAGGACTTATATAATGATATTAATAACATTAATTAACCACTTTGGGTTATCTTGGAAGTATATAGTATGTTTAATAACCATATAATATAAAAATACAAAGAGACATGGTAAATGTCAAACTATTTAACTAAGAGTTAAATCTAAAAGATAAGGTTAATATAGTGACCTGAAATTATCTAAAACCTATTGGTTGAGTGGGTTTCGACCCATCCCCACCATAGACATTAAATAATCCTTTTTGGAGCCTTTATAAACTGAAAATTATTTTATTATAAAATAATATTTCTACCTTTTCCTAAGGTGCCCCTCACCCCTCTTATAAAATGGCACTCACCCTTCCCTCTAATTCACACCTTCAAAGCCTTTTAGATCAGCCAAAACCTACCCAAATAACCTCTAATATTAACTAAAGTTATCATAGAGGCCTTAATTTAGTCATAAAGCCAACTTAAGGAGCCCTTTTTATCAATTCAAAAGGAAGAACCCGAAGAAGAGGTAATAATTTCACCACCCTATTTCAAGTTCCTTTCTTCTTTCACTTCCTTTTTTATTTTTTTTCCATTATAAAATTATAACTCCAGTATCTTATATATACTTTGATGTTATTATAATTATGTTACAACCAAATTCATTATTCTATCCACCCTTTGAATGACATGTCACTATATGTGCGTACGTACGGCTTACCGTCTCCACGTCGTGGTGTAATTGTTATTATTATATGGAAGGGTATAATAATGATATGTAATTGATGTAAATAATATCTATAACATGATAATGATTCTTTATATATTATATAAAATCCAATTATATGTTATTTTAATATCAAAATAATGATATTGTCGCTCGTGTGTACGTACGGATTACGGTCTCCACAAATGCGATGAGATTCATTCCCCATTGTATCCATTCATGACTAATTTTCATTTTCTGATTAAAAATAATTTTTAAAGACTTGATATCATTCTGTATATGAATAAGATACATCCCATCCATAACAAATATGACTCACATAAAAATAATATAAAGGAAAACGAATCCGTTAAACACCCGAAACGACGATAATACTAAGAAATTATTAACAAAGAAATGTTAAAAGATCATATATGATATCCTATTAATGTATATGATTCTTGTATAATTTAATAACAATTATTTAACCATTATAAAGGGGGTTGTACTACCCTAGACCAAGTAAAAGTACATGGTAAGGTTTTATTTCACAATCTCATCATTATCCGAGGTTGTTTATACGTAATTATCTACTGGGACCTCTTTATCATCCACATACATGTTTCTTAAAAATGTATTTCAAATCATTCTTAATATTTTATAGACTATGGGTTAAATTAATTTATAACCTTTTTGACTTTTTATAAGATGTTTATAAAGGAATCTTTCCATCATATTCTGAACAAGGTTCTTTTTAACATTTTCCACAGAATTAAGTTAAGAATGAATTTTTTAACTTATACAGTGGGTGTGGTTATTTTCTATCGTTATAAAATCTTCAAAGCATCCCATAAAAGATTATAATAATTTTTTCAAAGTAAATGTTTTATTTTATAATTATGTTACTTTTAAATGATTTAAAAAAATAGATATTTCTCTCAAATAGTTTTGATTTTATCTATGTCAACATCCTTTGATGGATTTTATGCTTATTTGAAGTTAATTTATTATGATACAAAACTTCCATATTGTAATGAAGGTTTTGTGAAATTTTTGACTGTGGATATGTTATTTTTATACCATTCGTGGTTTATGGGGAAATTATTAACATTTTGTATGCTAGTTTTAATATAATTTTTTACGTTTTGTTTAAACCCGTTCATATGACGAATGCATTGGACTTAGTAAGTGACGGGTGGATCCCACTATAGCTCTTCAATGCATCAGTATGTATAATGAGACAAACTAGTGTCTTGGAACAAGGCCTTGAAAAATTCTTATTTGTAGTCTTGGCACAAGGCCTTGACAATGTGGTTGTGATAGTCTGGAATTATGCATTCCATCATTATGAAAGTGGTTATTGATATTGCATGTGATTATTCGACTAGTAGAATATCAATTTGAAAAAGTAAATGGAATTATTTCATTTAATTTTTGCCATATTATTTTTAATTTAAAGTTTAAAATAGTTATACATTGCCTTAAATTTTTATGCTAATTTAATAAAGTTTTCTCTCTATTTTTATCCTTACTGAGCATCTGATCTCACCCCTTTCTATGATTTATTTTTCCTAGGATGTGAAGAAATATTTTATGACTAACTTGTAGAGATAGTCTGAGGGGATATGAGTGTGGACTATGGAGACTATGTTGTTGTTTTTTTTTCACTTTATGATGTAATGTAAGACTTATGAATGTATCTAGTGTTGCCAAGGCTGCTAAACTAATCAGTTTTCAAGACTTGATCTTTTTTTATCATGAAAATGTTATGTAATAATGCACCGACTCTAGGTAACTAGGGTCTGGGCATTACATTGAGGATTAATGGATTTACTTTTGTAACAGTTCCACATAACTGCATAGTCAAAGGTCATTATAACATGTACTTTCAAAGAACTCAAATATCATGATGCATATCATATAGATGTAAGATGAAATTATAAACCAAATAAAACCTATAGTTTGTTTACCTAATTTATTTTTTCATTTCATCTACGTTAATTTTTTGGTGATAGATTATTAAATGGGCTTTTTTATGGAAACCCAGTGTGGTGATTTGTGTGGAGATTTTTTCTTCCTTGTTATACTACATTAAGGTTATAAGGATTATATCATTAGATTATATATTTCCACTTATATGATCATATGTTGGATAAACTTAAAATGAGTTTAGTTTATACACTATTATAAAAAATTTGTACCAAAAAACTAATAGGATCTTAGAGTCTCTTTAGTTTACAAAGAAAAAACATAGGTGACATTTTTTCAAATAATTTTTTCTTTCTGTGGGAATCATTATGCCAAAAGGTGATGGAATCAGAAGAAATAAACTTCTAAATTGATATATTTTTATGTAATTAATTTTTTGTTTTTTTAGGATATATATAGAATATTATCTTTTTCAAAAAGGTCTATAAGATACATTGAAAGGTGTTACTCTGTAATAAATGGATAATGGTAAATTAAAATATATAGATGGAAAGGAATTAGGTTGGGAATGGATTCCTTTAGCAAAAAATTTTAACTTTTACATATATGGAAATAATAACATAGTAGGGTTGATGGTGTCTTTATCTAATAAGTACGAGAAATTGATATCACATAATAATATTTCATTAATGGGACATTTATTCAGTATGATTATATCAAAAGGGAGGTCATATTATGATCATGTGAATGATTTTAACTAGATATAGATCTTTCTTGAGTCAATAATGGTAACATTCATAGATGATGTTTGGACTAAAATATTGTCATCATCTTTTATAGTATCATAGGATTCAATGTTGATGGTAGTGAGTAATTCTTGTAGAAGTAGTTTCTTGATATTCAATGCTGTTATAAAATTTATTATCAATGAATATAACTAATGGAGGGAGACTAATGAATCTAAAGGTAATTATTTGAATATTGAAGGTATATAATGATCACCGCATTAAATAAATAATATATCACGAGAAGGAAAATCAATAAGGTGAATTATAAGTAAATATATATAATTACGTTTATTATGTAGGCACTATTATAGGGAGGGTATCATAAAAAAATTATAATAATTAAAAGAAAATTCAAGAAGACCAGTATTTAGAATTTTAAATTTGGTAAATTAAAAATTCTTAAATTAGTTTTTATTTACTTTTTAATATAAAAAATTAGATATAATGTTGAATTATATATTAAGGTGAATATTTCTATTTCATTGTTAAAAAATTCTAAATTTATAATTATGGGTTTAAAATATTTGGGAGATTAATGTAGTGATAATGAAGATATTGACATAGTGGGGAAGAGAGATATCAAAATCTAATTATAATTTTTCATGAAATAAAGGAATTCATATACATTCGAGGTCTTTAGAGGAATATGATCTTAGTGGGATAGTTAGATAAATATTATTAAAGAAAAAACATTCAAATATAGTGTGGAAAATTACTCGTGGTTATCATATCATTTCTAAATGTGTAAAGGATATCACCCTTTATCTGATTATAAGGGTTGTGGGAGGTTCATTTTCTGAAACCTAAACATTTCAAATTTCATATGTCTTGAAATTTCATAATAGGAACCTCGGTGAGATAGGTATGAAATATATAGAGAAAAAAGTCATACTATCGATGGATTTTATGACATTTGGATGTTTCATGAGATGTATAATTTGAAAACAATGGATGTTCAATTATAATTTGATAGGTAAATTATATAAATTAGAGATTATGACTATAGATTTATGGGGTCCTACTCTATTTAAATATCGTGTAAATTCATAATATTATGTGTCCTTTATTTATGACTATATGAGTGACATTTGCAAAAACAAATTAAAAAAAATTAAAAAAAAATTGGATTCATTTTTTTGTGAAAATCTATAGTTGTAATGGAGACCAAAAATTAGTTGAAGTGTTTAAGGTAATACAATAGTGTTGAGTTTATGGGGGTAATTTTTCAAAATGTTTGCAAGCACTTAGGAATTATTTAGGATAATATTTTTCCTATAATTTTTAAAAAAATGGTCTTTGAAATATTATTAATATAGAATTTATGTAAATGAAATAGAGTATGTTTCTAGATTCTGGAATGACTCAGAATTTTTTCGATGAGTAAATAAATATCGAAGCTTAATCAATCAGATCTATTTAGCACCTAGAAAAAGTAATTTTATAGAGGAATAAGGATTACATAAAAAAACTTTATTAAAATCATGATAAAATATTTGGATGTTTATATTACTCAAATATGGATTCCAAATATATAAATATGCTAGAATATAAATCTATTCATGTTTCTTTGTGGGATATAGAGATGGAAATCATAGATTTTTACTTCTGGATGATGAGAATAAACAACTCATCTAAATTATAAATTTTTCCTTTAGTCAAAAAGTTATTTATAAGGATATGAAAATTGTAAAAAATGAAATTTTATGGATATATAAATCTTTAATCCATGTTGAAATAAATATAGGAACAAAAAATTCAAAAAAATATAGAGAATTAAAATTAATTTGAGTCTATTGGAAGTTCACAAACTATGGAGTAATGTATAGAGGTTAGTATTGGGAGTTTGAATTTTCAACCACGTAAAGATTTAACTTAATGTTCAAGGATTTCTATGGATTTAGGAAAATAATTGAATATTTCTGCATCAAAAAAAATTCTAGAAAAATTAGAGAATAAGAAACTAGAGTACTAGAAAGCGTATAATATCAAGTTTAGTAGTGAATATATTCAAGAGTCATAAATTTGGTTTATAGGTATGAATATAACCTTAACATCTTATTTTTAATGGTTGTAGAAGAACCAAAAAGTACTGATTAATTAGAAATTATTCATGATTTTGTTTCTTAGGTGTTGTATATGAAAGTTTATTTGGACTAACATTGATTGAACCACATAAGGGAGTTAACAAAATTTACAATAAGGAAGAAAGATATTGAAAATTTGGTTTTTTGTTAAAGTAAGTAGTTAAAGAAAGTAATATGTATAAGGAATGGATGGTAATGAATGGTTTTAAGCAGAAGGAGGGAATTTGTTTCTCTTGAAAAATTGGAAATTAAACTTACCACTAATTTAATAGTATATATTTTGGTTGCTTTTGGTGATTTGTATATTGAGAAAATGAATGTGAAGATTTATTTTATTCATGGGGATATAGATCAAGATATTTATATAAGGAAACCTACTAGTTTTATAGATCATAGAAACCAAGTCTTGTTATACATACTCAAAGGAGTCTATATGCTTTGAAATAGGAATTAAAGGTAGTGGAAGTTAAATTTTGAATTATTTATATAAGAAATTTTCTTCATGTGAAGCAAATTCTATCATTTATTTTATAAGGAGTACACTAATGGTTACTTCTTCATTCTATTAGATTATGAGGATGATATAATTTTCATGGGAATATAAATTCACCATATTAAAGAAGTGAAGTTGAAATTATCTAGAATGTTTGAAATGAGAGATCTCAATAAAGCTAAAAAGTTATTTGGAATGGGGATTTAAAATTATTGGGAGAATTTGGTTTTATTTTTATCATAAATAACACTTCAATATGGTTATTATAATTTTTTCATTGAGTGGGTAAAAATATTTTTCATCACCTCTTTTTGTACATATTAAATATTTTAAATAATAATCACTAAAAATAGAATAATAGAGAAAGTACAATGAGAGAATATTGTAAGCACCAGTGGTATAAATTTTTATATATTCCATGGTTTTCACTTGGTTAGATATTACTTTAATAATGGGATTAATCAACTAGTACACGGATAATATAAAGGAGGATCATTAGGAGTTATTCAATTATATTATATAATACCTCAACGGAATGGAAGATATATGTTAATTTTAGAGATATGTTTCCAATGATTTGGTATACTAATATAGGCATTTTAGGAGAATCAGATTCAATAAAGAGATAATCTGGTATGTTTTTACATTAAGTGAAACTGTGATTAATTGGATTTCCCAGTTGTAACATGTGAATTCACTCTCCCAAATGGAAGTTTATTTTGTGCTATTAAATAAATAAATAATGTAAATAGTGTGGTTTATCTATCTGATTGATGAGATCAAAATCATCCAAGGGAGTGGATTACTTTTCGGTGATACTCTAAGTGTAATCCACTTCATAAAATTATACTACTTCATGTGATGATAAAACATAACAACCTTAAGTAACACTATATCATGAATATGCCTAAGGATGGTTATTAGGATATTCCATAGATTGGTAGAAAAAAATAAAATGAACATGGTCAAAAAATATTTAGTCTATAAGTGATTGAGGCAACATTATGCCTCAGTTGGACATTAGAGAATGGTTTTAGAGAAAGGAATCATTTCATGCAGTGGATGTACATGGTATGATATTTTCAAAAAAATTTGAGGATATTATGAAGTCCCTAAATCAGTCTTAAAGTGTTCTATTTTTGGGTTGGTGAATTATCATCAAGAACTACAATAATTTCACTAAAATTAGAAACTTTAAATAACACTTAGGCCTTATTGGGGAAGTGGAAGTAATTCCATGTCGATGGAACTATGATTGTTGAAATTTCAGAAACATTTGATGTTTAATCAATATCTTTGTCATATAAATGGAAGAACGAATTATTTTTTTATCACAAGAATGAGGTATTAATCATTTCAGTCTTTCCTATCATAGACTTTTATAGAAAAATAGTTAGGAATTGTGAACACTATTGACTTGATGGGGATAAGAGGCTAGGATAAGGAATGATATAGATATTATTAAGTTAAAAAGTTGAATGGATTGTCTCCCAAAAATGTATAAAGTTAATGAAACCATGAATGTGGGTGGGACACTTTATAAAATGTGGTTTGACCACATAGATGTGGTTTTATTGATTTACTTTTGTTATTGATATAAATGGTTTCATAATATCACATGATTTTAACATGTGACTATCATTAGAAAAATATAATGATATTTATCCCATATATATATTGGATTAAATTACAAACCAAAAAAAACATATCATGTCTTTGTTATTTTTTTTATGCATGTGAATATTTGTGTCTAAATTAAACTAATAAGGCTTGAGATTGTGTAACTAAAAAGGGTGATTAGGGTGAGGTTTTTTTCTTCCGAGTTATTTTACTGTTATATTGTAAGGAATACATCATATAATCATTTATTTTAGGCTATGTGATTGTTACACCCCGGACACATATGTCACTTAACATGTGCCTCGAGCCCGGTGGGTCACATGGCCTCAAGCGCATCTCCCAAAATGCCATAGGCAGCCGACTACATGTGAGGGCCTAGGGTGTGTCTATGGGGATACTATAATCACATTACCAAAGTGTAGTATTGTGGATAAATATAAAAATTAGTAAATAGTGTAAGAAAAATAAATAGACAGAAGGAATATAAGAATTAGGGACAAAAACAACAATAATTGTAATAACTAGAATAAATGATGATGATATTACATGTATCAAGAAAACTAGAAAACACAAATACAAAATAGTAGGCATAACATGTTACAAAATAATAAAGGAAATAAAGGCAATAACATGCATCCTGAGCTTCGTTTTGGTCATCTGCTATCAATCTCTATCCCAAACAGTAAGTATTCAAGGGTTCAAAGTCATACACATCCCTTTATCAACACCTATATCCATGTAATATACTCAGGGTACCAAAAGGCACCCAAAGAGGGTGTGACATAAATATTAGTGGGATTCCACCAATGGTGTTTATAACATTAATCCCATGTAATGGAATATAACGGTGTGAATGAATGTATATATAAAGTATAGCAGTATAATGTAACCAAATACCCAATTACCTGCTTTAGCCTAAGGCTCGTGTCCGAACATGTACCAAGTTCCCTTAATTAAATAATTTCCAATTTATGCTGATAGGTCATGTGACGAATATCCAACACTAACATCACCTTGTGATCATATAAATTGTTAAGGCTCTAATATGTAATAAGGAAACCCTGATTGATGACATTTAATAATGTTGTTCCAAGGTTATAACCAAGAAAATGTAGAACTCAAGGGCAGCTAACTCAGTAGTATCTGAGTCTTGATAAGGGGTAATTGTTTAATCCAATTATCTTTGTCCAATTAATTTCACAATGATATACCTATCGAGTCCAAATAGTGAATCCAAGGTAAAACGAAGCTAAGTAATGATCGTGCCCAATGGGGTTTAACTAAGGCACCTACTTGTCAATGATGGATTCAAGGAGTGTACCCAAGGAATCTTGTAGTACTACGTGATGGATACTATGGTGTCATTATGAGAATCCATATTTAGATAAGAATTGGTATCTATGTGGGTCTAAACCTAAGAAAATAGTATCCTTGAATTCAGAATGGGGTCCTCGAGTGCTCATGGAAATCCCTGATAAGAACCGAAGGCGAGATCAAGTCCGGCCAATCATATTTTTACACGCAATTCATATAATATTTTATTTTTTTAAATTCATTAAATTAATTAGTGTGATATTCCCAAGTAGGATGAAACCCTTTAATCAATTCATAATTCAACAATAAGTCCATTTAGTTCAAGCCTTTCCTTTCATTAGTGTGATAAGGAAAACTAGTATATAACCATTTATTAAAACCATTTAAGGCATATTAAATAATTAAGGTTCACTTTTCTACCTTCCACCAACATGGTAAGTGGTGTTACAGACATCCAACCAATTATTCAACTACATTTGAAAAGGTCAAGACATATAATTAGTATACATTCCATTTTCCATTTAAGATTAGTATATCAATTGTATAGCTTTCAATAGGTGGGTCAAGTGATTAACATATGTGGTAATTTTCATTATATGATTCCCAACATGATTTAAGACATTTATTATATAAAATATTTCCCTTAAGAAGGTCTAGCCAAGGCACACCTGGACAGTGGTGAAAACATGTCAAAACACTAAAATGATAATTATATAAAAACATCATACATGGGATGTTAAGTGTTGTGGTAATAACCACCGAAAAGTAATAACATATTTAGAAAGTGTGTAACCATATTGTTCTAATAATTATAAGAATGGAATATAAATTCTATAAACAACACCCAAGGAAAGTGGTGGGCCCCACACGATAATTCTAAAATCATTGATCTTAAGGTATGAGTTATAGACCACCCACCTTGGGGTTGTATGATCCTTATCCTCTAATATCAACCAATAATTTGGATTTGAAAAGAGTATATCCGAGAAAAAGGGGAAACACTCAGACATCGATGACTACGTAGAGAGAATGAGAGGGGATGAAAGGATCAAATAGACATGAATAATTACAGTTGCACATCCAATGAGATGAATAGAGGCTTAATCAGATCCTAGATAAAGGATATCTTATAATCCCTAACTTAGGCCTTCAATGAGCTTCAAGATGAGAGCAAAATAGTATAATCCCATAGGAACTCATATTTGGAGGAAATAAAAGGCTTAATTATACCACTAATGGAAAATAGAAAAATTACCCAAAAATATAATTTGTATGGTTTTTTCTATGGTTTGGAAAACCATGTAAAAACCATACACATGTACCTAGGAAAGAAAGGGATCTTTAATGGTTAGACTGCATGGTCATGTTCTGACCATGGGATATGGTTTTTCCTAAGAAAAGATCATTCACACGGTTTGGAAAACTGTGCGCCAACCATGCACCAATAGTGCGACATGGCCAGTTTCCCAAAAAAGATGTGTCCCAGGCTCTGAATAAGCCTCAGACACCCTAAAGACCATTTATAACTCATTAAGCATCCATATTAGGTCAAAAATAAATAATTAGACCAAAATAAAAAAGGATCCATACCTGATTGAAAAACCATGTCATTACAGTCTTCCCCCCTTAAAAGATATCATCCTCAGGTTCACCTTCCACGGGTGGTGAAACATTATATGAGAACAGTTATAGAAACTAACCATGTATGTTATCCTTCTTCTCCCAAGTCTCATCCTAAATATGATTTTTCTTCTATAGCACTAGTACTACAAGGACAGGCCAGCCTCAGAGAGCCTTCATTCTCCGGTCAACAATTCCTACTGGATACTCCTCAAAGGTAGCATCAACATCTAACTTAACTTCCTCAAGATAAAAGCTATGGGATGGGTCATCATGATATTGATGAAGCACTGAAACATGAAATAAATTTTTTTCAGCATGCTACCTTCAGGTAATAAGAACTTATAGGCTACTGTTCTGACTCTCTCTAAAATCTCAAACAAACCTATGTAACGAGGTGATAATTTCCCTTACTTCTAAAACAATTAACTACCAAGCCGAGGAAATACCTAAAGAATAACATAATCTCTAGCCTCTAACTCTAGAGGTCATCAATGGTGGTTGAAATAAGATATATTTCTAGATAGAGTGGTGGTCATACACTTCCTGGTCAGCTAAACCTGCTCTGAAGTCTCCTGAACGAGATGAGGACATAGTAGGGCTGCCTCACCTACCTCAAGTGAAAACAAGGGTGAATGACACAACCTACCACCCAAGGCCTCGAAAAATATCCATCTAAATTGTCACCTGAAAGCTTTAATTGTGGGAGAACTCAAATAGAAGGATATTCATTACCCAAGAACCGCTGAAATCATGGAAACATGCTCTGAGCATATCCTCTAGAACATGTATCGTATGTTATGAAATCACATTGGTATGAGGATGATAAAATGTTCTTAGAATAACCTATGTTCCCATATCCTTCTGCAAACCCTACTAGAATCGTGACGTTAAATGAGAATCCATATCAGAAATGATAATACATGGGACCTTGTGTAGTCATTGGATATCACTGACATACAGTATTCCCATCTCATCAATTGAGAAATTATCCTAAATATAAATGAAGTGGGATACTTTTTTCATTCTATCAAAGACAAGCCATAAAAATATGCTACCTCTAGGTGATCTAGGAAAACCGACTACAAAGTAAGTGGAAACATCTTCCCAATTCCATTCTGAGTCTCAAAGCAGTTGTAATAATCCCATAGGTCTCTGGTGCTCTACCTTCACCTACTGACAAGTGGAACACCTAGTGATAAATCCTTCTATCTGACTTTTTATACGTGACCACCAATACTGGTGTCACATGTCTTGATAAATATTTGAGATGCCTGTATAAACGTCACACTAATAGGCATGGGGCTCTTTTATCAACTCCTTTCTCATATCTATAGGGACCCATACATGTCAATGGATATACACAGAAAAAACACTTTTCAAGACAAAATCTAATCCTTCAAGAAGTAAATATGAGAGGAAGAAGTTTTAGAGAGAATAAAAATTGTGTATGGAAGTACACATGGTGTGTGAACCCACCTCATTACATAGAAATGTTCTCCTCGAGAGATGTCTTGGGAATCCATGTCATGCTATACAATGTTTATTGGTGGTGAATGGTATGTATCAACCACTCGGGTCCTACATGTGTGCTCTTGGCCAAGCTCGTGTACTTGAGAATGTACCTATCCATGTACTCGACAAAGCCCACATACCAAACTATGACAGTGTACCTATAGTAATTCCCATATACTCAAAGAGTACACAGTGTGTCTTATTGAATAGGGACTTAAGCATGTTCACTAGCACATGACCTGGATATCCATGTGGGGTCTCACAGGATGTGGTCCTATCCACATGGTGTGCGATCCTTAAAATGGATGGAAACCCTATCCACCATGGAGGAGGAAGTGAACTGAATGAGTTATTTGTATCTATATGACATATAATGTAGTTTTTTTGAAAAAATCCCAATTCATTCACATTATTTTCAGATATGTTCTTTTCACATAAAATCCCTTCATTTAACCTCTTGAAATCGAAGGGGGTCATCTCTAACCATTAATTCTCATCATCTGATTAGTAGAAATCAGATTCCATTCATCCAAAAAAGATCCTCCATGCATCTTGTTGTGACTCTCATCACCATTACTGATCCAAATACTAGATCGTTGAAAATTAACCCACAATCTATCCTAATCCATCCAAAAATCATAAATTCATTCATAATTCATGAAACTTCCTTGAATCTAGGGGTTTGATCACCCTAAAACTATAACACCATGAGATTTTATGAGATATATTATTTTTAATTTCTTTGATTTCTTCTATTATACACTACCCCAAGATTAGCTTGTACTATACGCAACACCGTTTTACCTTTCAGTATATGAAACACTATTCTTGGCTCATGTTACACACAATTTCAAGTTTGTTTTGTGGAAATTATTCTATGCAACATTAAGTACAGATTTTGTTTAATGTATAAATGAAATAAGTTTTCATTATGTTATACGCAACACCAAATGGATATTTCACTACCCACAACCCTAACTTGGCTTGCCTTACACGCAATCAAGACCTTCCTTGATACCGTGTGTAGTATGAAATATTGAGTTTCACTAAACGAGATATTATTATAATATTATTATGAACTAGCCATTATGAATAGTAATATAAACTTTTTGAAATTTTATAAATTTTATCTTTCAAAATGGACTTCATTTTTGGATTCAGAATATCGAAATTATCCTAGGGTGAATTTTTGGTATTTTTCTAAAAACAATCAATTTTTGATGAATAGTGAAAACACTAGGATACTATTTAAAAACCGGCTTCTAATTTAAATAATTATTTATTTTATTTAAATTTATTGATACAAAATACCTATATATGTTCAATGTAATTCAGTTTAGTCATTTTATAATAATTTTAGATATATAAAAATTTTATTGAACTTTTCACCGTCTTTTACCCACCTCGTAGTAGAATTTGAAAATTTACATAAAAAATAATTTTACCACTTATGTGAGTGGAATTTCAAAAATCCTGGAGACATGGTTAATATCAAGGAGAAAAATTTGGTTCAATAAGATAAAAATAATTTTTGGTGAATAGTAACTTTTTACTTTTATTTACCACGGTTAAAAGTAAATAAGGTAATTAAGGGTAAAAATGCTATTATTATTACCCTAACAAATGTCCTAATTCTATTTGATAAGTTCAATTAGACCATAAAAAACCTTATAAATAAAATATTATCATTTAGGTCCACTTGGATTATATGAAGACATTTATTATTATTTTATTTAAAGAAGAGTTAAATTAGTTAAAATCAAAGTTTAATAACTAAAGCATTTTTAATATAGGGTTATACATAATATAAATTAGACTATAAATATTAATTAGAAAGATAACAAGATTTCCTAAATAATGGTATTTTATTTATAATGTTTAGACATTAAATAATTTAATTTATTTATGACACAATGATGATGCAGTAATTACCTCATTAATGAAATATTAACATAACTGCTGTTATAAATACCCAAATAAATGTAATTTGAGACTTCATATAAATTACACTAATTTTTTAGGTTAATATGACATGTTAGTATTGATTCAATTATCTTTTTTTTGAACTAATCATTATTTTATGATTTTCAAAAAAAAATCAATTACCAAATACTATCAAAACTGACATAAAATAGTTTTTAAAACAAATATTATATTATTAATTGTTATTCTATTCCTAAAAATGTAAGGTTCGGAAAAATGACATTGATAAGGTTTTATATATTAATAATGAACAACTTGAGGTTCTTTTGTCTTGTTATAGTATGTTTATTAACCATATAGTGTAAGAAAACAAGAAGACACGGTAAAAGTTAAATTATTTAACTTAGAGTTAAATCTAAATGATAAGGTTAAAATAGTAACATAAACTTGTCCAAAACCTATTTTTTAAGATTATTTAGACCCATACCCACATTAGCTAAGAAATAAATCAATTTGGAGCTATTATAAACCAAATATGACTTTATTATAAAATAATATTTTAAGGTTTCAAAAGGTGCCCCTCTCCTCCCTTATAAAAGGGCACCTCCTCCATCTCCTCTTCACAACACTTTGAGCCTTAATTATCAGCCAAACCCTACCCATTTTCCTTATAAACTTCCCTAAAAACATTATAGAGGTTTTGGTCTCCTAAAAAGACTAACTCTAGTGCCTTAAGACGAAGCTTAAAAGAGGTGCATCGAAGAAGAGGTAATCTCTTCTACCGATTCTTTCAAGTTTCTTTCTTCTTCAACTTCTTCTTCTTTAGTTGTTTAATTATAAATTAATAACATAATTATCACTAATATACTGATATGTTATTATAAATATGAAACAACCCCATTTCACCTTCTATCCATCCTATGGAAAACGAAATCACTACGCGTGCGTACGTACGGAATATCGTCTCCACACCGTGGGGTAATCTGTTTTCCACCACCACCTTCCTTGGATGGGTATAATGGTGTAAATAATAAAAATATATGGTTATTATAACATAATACTGATTTTTAGATATTATATCATCCACTCCAATTCAATTCAATAATTATGGGAACAATATCATCACTCGTGCGTACGTACGGATTAGCGTCTCCACGAATGCGATGAGATTCATTTTCCATGATTAAACATTAAAGTATGATTATAAAGTATATATGTAATAAATTATCATGAAAGATATTAAATTATAATTATACTGTATTTATATACAAATATGTTTCATTTACTTAATTCCATTCAATTCAATAAGGAAACAAAAACAGCATTCATGCGTATGTACGGCCTACCATCTCTATGAACGGTGTATTTCATTCCATTTATCGATCTATCATATATATTTATATAATGAATATATATTATTTATAAATTATGTTTTAAATTCTGTAATTAGTTAAATCAGGATAAATCAAGAACAAAAAAATTGAAACACATACGTTAAGTGAAACGATTTTACCCAAAACTCTACTTTAACATGAATTTACAAAAGAATGGGTAATATAAAGTCATAAGTGAATGATATGTGATATCATAACAATGAATATGATTCTGTAATAAGTCAGTGACATTATTTAAATCATTATACAGGAGGATCGGATACATACAAAGCATATCATACATAAGGTAAGGGATAACTTTTCCAATATCGTTTTTATCCGAGATTGTTTATTCGTAAGTATTTACTGGGGTTATATTTTTCATCCATGTCCATAAAATGTTTTTAATAAAGTGTTTAGTATTATTCAATGTATTTTTAAATTCATTTTTATCCCTCTTTTACTTTTACATTATGTTATGGAAGGAATCTTTCTTTTTTTACCATACGATGAACTTTTTTGAGTTTTTCGGCAATAGTACGAGGAGAATGTTTTTTAACTTATACGGCATGAATGTATTTTTACGGTTTTATAACCCCTTATATTCATGAAGCTTTCTCTATAATATTTCATGACTATTTTTAAAAAAAATATTTTCTTTTAAAATTTCTTGGCATTTTGTGAAAAGGAAATGATTTTGAAGAAAAATGATATTTTCCTGAAGAATTAATTTCAAGTATTTTATCAAACCCATTTTCCATATAAGATGAAATTATTTCATATGTGTATGTTTCAAATATAATGTCTCTAGGATTTACATGGTTTCACTTTTCCTATGATGAAATGATATCCATTTGTTTTATATGGATTATGTTATGATGGGATGATGTTTATGAAAACCATTTTATTCTTTGGGTTATGATGAATGATTTATGTTTAAGTTGTGGCACACGTAAGAATGATTTCATTATGAGATGGGTGGGACCTATATCTTCCTCCAATTCATTGGGTAGAGATTTATATCTCCTGAGATAGACATTGTTGGAACGGTAAGTAAATTCGGTTCAGTGATACAGGACTGGAACGAGGAGTGAACTCGATTCAGAAAGGGACTTTGTCAACTAAGATGGTCTTGGGAGCAATGCCTTGGCTACAATATAAATCATATCATGTGGTTAATGGTTTCCAAAATTACATGTTTTATTCCCATTCTATTTTATCATGATTAATATTTCTTTATGATCTATGCCTTATGTACTGCCATGTTTTATGTCATCGCTCAAGATTTTTATGTTTAAACATTATGTTCATGTTTTTTTAAGTTCAAATGTATATGATTTGTTTTATTTTATCCATGATTACCCTTACTGAGAATTTTAGGTCGCCCATTATATGTTTTCTTTTCCCCATTAATTAAAGAAATGTTTTAGTTAATAAAAAAAGGGGAAGATCCTTATGGGAGTTGTTGAAGATCTTTCACCACGATTAGAAGAATATATTCCGAGTTTCCAAAGACACTAAACTATTATGGTCCTTGTTTGTCTATTTTGGTTATGTATTAAGTATTCCTCAAAAAGTAATGTAATGTCCAGGTATGTCAAGCTTTGGGTCTCTACAGTTGGTATCATAGGAAATGTTTAGTCAACCTTTGGAAACTAGGATGCAAGAAATTTAGTGAGATCCCTAGATATATTTCTAAGGTATATCTAGGGATGTCCCTAAGGTTAAGTATATGTATAGGTTATAGTCCTAGAATTATGGTATCGATATTATAATTAAACCTAATATGTTTGATATTGAAGGTACTCCCCCTTTATTATATTGTTTTCCTAACATGAGTTTTTCCTCTCACGCTGTTCTTTTTGGGTTTTAGATGATGGATGGAACCCGAAGGAGTCGTGTTGATCAATGTAATGGACAATGTAATGACTGTTCCTCCGAACAACCAAATGTGATGGGAGATGGAGTGAAAAATATTATTTCTATACTTACACATGCAATGAATCATTCTGGATTTCCAAATGATCAGAGAAGGGAACAATATTCTATTGAGTCCTTCATGAGGTAACGTCAACCTTCTTTCAATGGGTCTTATGATCCACAGGTTGCTGAACAATGGATCAGTGCCATTGAAAAGATATTTTCCATACTTTGCTGTTCAGAACATGAAAAAGTCATTTTATCTATTTATCATTTAGAAGGTGAAGCGGACCAGTGGTGGACTCTAATTAAGAATACAAGGCCCCATGATGAAATTGAATCCATGGAATGAGACGAGTTCAAGAACTTGTTTTCAGTAAGTACTTCCCTCATATTCTTTGAAAAAAGATAGAAAAGGAGTTCCTTGAGCTTAAGCAGAAGGATGATAAATCTATTGGTATATACAAAGCGATTTTTACAAGACTTGCAAGGTATTCATCAGGCTTTATCATCCAACCTGAATGTGAAGTTGATCAATTCTTCAGTGGCTTAAATCCGAGTCTTCGAAGGGCATTAACTATAAGAGACTTTAGTAGCTATGAAGAAATTGTGCGTTGTGATATCAAGGTAGAACTAAAAGTTGGTGTAACAAATCCATATCATGGTTTTCGCAAGAAAATAAAGATCGAGTTTAAGGAAAAACCTCAGAACAATGGTGAAAAGAAGTTGAATGTTTCTTTATGCTCAAAGTATGGAATGAAGAATTGGGGAGATTGTATAAAAGGTACAATAAAATGTTTCAAGTGTGGAGAAAAAGGTTATCAAGCAGCTAAGTGCCTAAGTAATGGGAAAAATATTTCTAATGATTTGAATAGAGAAAATACTACAGAGAACACTCCACCAACACTTCAATGATTCAAGTGCAAGGAAATGGGGAATTATTCTAATCAATGCCCTAATCCAAGGGTTAATAATGATCAATGTGAGAAACCTCTTAAGGAAAAGGACAAAGGAAAGTCACATGCGATCACTATTGTCAATTTTGAGTATGACAACGATGTAGTGGAATGATTAAGTGATTATGTAACAGAATTACAAAATAATGTTGTGGAATCTAATTTATAGTACTATGGAATATTAGAATATGTATGTATTGGTTTATTATGGTTTTCAATAATTATACGGTATTGGTAACCATGAAAAGTAATTCAAATATTTTGGAAAGTATATGACATGTGCATAATGAAGGGATTAGGAGAAAATGAAATTTTTGATAGTATTCATGAGCTCATGACTGATATATGAACAAAGTGATATCATGGTTTGAGTATATAGAAATTTTGGGATTTTAGTGTGTTGAAAGAGTTAACTTTTGGCAGAACTCATGTTTTCACTAAGGTTATATGGTAATTCATGTTTCAAAACAATACATGATTAAGGTATTCACATGTTTGGAATGTGACCAACAAGACATATCTTATGATATATGGGGATAAATAGTGGTATTTACATGCTTGGTAGATGACCTCTCTATCAATATTTTTCTTTATACTGTGAGTTTGGTTAAGCCTAAAGATTTTAATGGATTGATTTAGATATCATATAGTATAGTTTACGTCTAGAAATTTTCTTTTCGATATTATTTCTGAAATGTTATAATTTCAGAAAAAGGACAACCCGTAGGATGGGTGACAACCCATCGCGTCGGACAAGGAAGCGGGAATCGAACCCACAATGGAAGTGTGACAGGCCTTTATCACCAACCACTGGCCTGCAGGAATTCCCTGGTTAGTATAAATTAGTTTCAATTTATTATGTGGTATGATATATGAAGTATAAGTCAATTTTAGGAACCATATATGATTAATCTCACTATTGATGGACTTATGTATATTTAATAATATTGTCTATCCTTTTGTTTGGGACAGATGGAATGACCTATAATTCTATCACATGATCTGCTAAAACTTCACAGAAGACAAATTCAACTTCATTTCTTTAGGATATGAAGTGGAAATTGTTTAAGGCACAAAAAACAGTAAGATTGTACTAAAATCAAGTAAGTATTTATTTTAATTTATCAATTCTTCAAATTTAGGGAAATGATCATGAAAACAAAAAAATCTTTTCCTAGTGTCCTTATATCCGATGAATTATATGGTACCTTAAATCATCACAAATTTATGGCTTTGTGATTGTTGGCTTTTTCAGAGCCATGTCCTCTACCACTCTCCATCAGAACTTGATGGTTAGATTTTTCTTCTTTATCCATATTTCCACCTATATTCTCTTATATGGAAAACTACTGATGAGTTAATCTGGGTAACCATTAAATTTCTGACTTTACATTTAAAAATTATGTTTTAGTATTCCTTTTATGATGTGGGTTTATATGAATGAAACTTTCAAGTGTAAATGATTTCTAACCCCGACGAATTTTGAGGGAGAAATTAATTTTAAGGGGGGTAGAATGTAACACCCCGATATTTTATGAGATATATTATTTTTAATTTCATTGATGTCTTCTATTATAAACTACACCAAGATTATCTTGTATTATATGAAACACTGTATTAGCTTGCAGTATACGCAAAACTATTCTTGGCTCGTGTTACACACAATTTCAAGTTCATTTTGTGGAAATTATTCTACGCAACATTAAGTAAAGATTTTGTTTAATGTATAAATGAAATAAGTTCTGAATATGTTATATGCAACACCAAATGGAACTTTTACTACATACAACCCGGACTTGGCTTTCATTACACGCAATCAAAACCTTCCTTGATAGCGTGTGTAGTACGCAATACCGAGTTTCACTAAACAAGATATTATTATAATATTATTATGAGCTAGCCGTTATGAATAGTAATACCCACTTTTTAAAAATTTATAAATTTTATCTTTCAAAATGGATTTCATTTTTGGATTATTAATATTGAAATTAGCCTAAGGTGAATTTTTGGTATTTTTCTGAAAACTTTCAATTTTTGATGAATAGTGAAAACACTGGGTTTCTTTTTAAAAACCGACTTTTTATTTAAATAATTATTTATTTTATTTAAATTTATTGATACATAATACCTATATAAGTTTAAATTAATTCATTGGAGTCATTTTAAAATAATTTTAGATATATAAAAAATTTATTGAACTTTTTCCCGTCTTTTACCCACCTCCTATGAGAATTTAAAAATATATATAAAACATAATTTTACCTCTACTGTGAGTGGAATTTCGAAAATCAGAGAGAAATGGTTAATATCAAGGAGTAAAATGTGGTTCAATAAGATAAAAATAATTTTAGGTGAATAGTAACTATTTACTTTTATTTACCACAGTAAAAAAGTAAATAGGGTAATTAAGGGTTAAAATGATATTATTATTACCCTAACACATGTACTAATTCTATTTGATAAGTGTAATTCTACCAAAAACAACCTTAGAAAGAAAATATTATCATTTAGGTCCACTTGTATTATATTAGGACATTTATTATTATTTTATTTAAAGAAGAGTTAAAATAGTTAAAAGCAATGTTTAATAACTAAAACATTTTTAATATAGGTTTATACATAAGATAAATTCGGATATAAATATTAATTATAATGTTAAAAAAAATTCATACATAATTGTATTTTATATATAATTTTAAGACATTAAATAATTTAATTTATTTATGACACAATGATGATGCAGTAATTACCTTATTAATGAAATATTAACATAATTAATGTTATAAATACCAAAATAAATGTCATTTGAGACTTTTTATAAATTAAACTAATTTTTTAGGTTAATATGACATGTTATTATTGATTCAATTAACTTTTCTTTGAATTAATCTTGCTTTTATTATTTTCACAAAAATCAATTACAAAATAGTGTCAAAATTGACATAAAATAGTTTTTTAAAACAATATTATATTATTCATTGTTATTATATTCTTAAAAATATAAGGTTCAGCCAAATGACTTAGATAGGGTTATATATATTAATAATGAACCACTTGGGGTTTCTATGGCTTTTTATAGTATTTTTATTAACCATATAGTGTAAGAAAACAAGAAGACATGGTAAAAGTTAAATTATTTAACTTAGAGTTAAATATAAATGATAAGGTTAAAATTGTAACCTAAACTTGTCTAAAATCTATTATTTTAGAGGATTTCGACCCATAACCACTTTATCTTTAAAATAAATCATTTTAGAGCTATTATAAAGCAAATATGACTTTATTATAAAATAATATTTTAAGGTTCCCAAAGGATCCCCTCTCCTCCCTTTTAAAAGGTCACCTCCTCCCTCTCCTCTTCAAAACACTTTGAGCCTTAAATCTCGGCCAAAACCTGACCATTTTCCTTCTAAACTTCCCTAGAAACATTATAGAGGTTCTGGTCTCCTTAACAGACAAACTCTAGTGCCTTAAGAGGAATCTTAAAAGTGGTGTGTCAAAGAAGAGGTAATCTCTTCTACCGATTCATTCAAGTTTCTTTCTTCTTCAACTTCTTCTTTAGTTTTATCATTATAAAGTAATGACATCAGTATAACTAGTATAATGATATGTTATTATAAATATCAAACAACCCCATTTCACCTTCTATCCATTCTACAGAAAAAAAATCACCGAGCGTGCGTACGTACGAAATACCGTCTCCACGCCGTGGTGTAATCTGTTTTTCCACCACCACCTTAATTGGATGGGTATAATGGTGTAAAGAATGACTCTATATGGTTATTATAACATCATACTGATTATTATATATTATATCATCCACTACAATTCAATTCAATAATTATGGGAATGATATCATCGCTCGTGCGTATGTACGGATTACCGTCTCCACGGACGCGATGAGATTCATTTTCCATGATTAACCATTCAAGTATGATTATAAAGTATATATGTAATAAATAATCATGAAAGATATTACATAATAATTATACTGGATTTATGTACATATATGTTTCATTTACTTAATTCCATTCAATTCAATAAGGAAACGAAAATAGCATTCATGCATACGTACGGCCTACCGTCTCCCTGAACGGTGTATTTCATTCCATTTATAGACCTATCATATATATTTATATATTGAATATATATTATATATAAATATTGTTTTACATTCTGTAATTAAGTAAATCAGCATATATCAAGAACAAAAAATCGAAACACGTACAATAAATGAAACGATTTTACCCAAAATGCTACTTTAACATGAATTTACAAAAGAATAGGTAATATAAATTCATAATTGAACCATATATGATATCATAACAATTAATATGATTATATAATAAGTCAATGACATTATTTAAATCATTATAGAGTAGGTTCAGATACATTTAAAGCATATCGGACATAAGGTAAGGGATAACTTTTCCAATCTCGTTTTATCCGAGATTGTTTATTTGTAAGTATTAACTAGGGTTATATTTTTCATCCATGTCCATAAAAATGTTTTTCATAAAGTGTTTAATATTCTTCAATGTATTTTTAAAGTCATGTTTACCCTTCTTTGACTATTACATTGTGTTATGGAAGTAATCATTATTTTGATTACCATACGATGAACTTTCTTGACTTTTCCTACAAAAGTATGAGGAGAATTATTTTTTTACTTATACGGCATGAACGGATTTTTAATTTTTTATAACGCCTTATTTTCATGAAGCTTACTCTATTGTATTTCATGAATATTTTCAACAAAATCCTTTTCTTTTAAAATCACATGGCATTTTGTGAAAAGAAAATGATTTTGAAGAAGAAAGGATATTTTCCTCAAGAATTCATTTCAAGTGTTTTATCAAAACCATTTTCCATATAAGATGTCATTATTTCATATGTGTATGTTTCAAATATAATGTCTCTATGATTTGTATGATTTCACTTTTCTTATGGTGAAATGATATCCATTTGGTTTATATGGATTATGTTATGATGGGATGATGTTTATGAAACCCATTTTATTCTTTGGTTTATGATGAATGATTTATGTTTATGTTGTGGAACACGTAAGAATGATTTCATTATGAGATGGATGGGACCTATATATCCCTCCAATGAATTGGGTAGAGATTTATATCTCATGATATAGACATGGTTGGAACGGTAAGTAAATCCAGTTCAGTGATATAGAACTGGAACGAGGAGTGAACTCGATTGAGAAAGGGACTTTGTCCACTAAGATGGTCTTCATAGCAATGCCTTGGCTACTATGGAAATCATATCATGTTATTAATGGTTTCCACAGTTACATGTTTTATTCGAATGCTATTTTATCATGATTAATGTTTCTTTATGATCTATGCCTTATGTACTACCATGTTTTATGTCATTGCTCAAGATTTTGATGTTTAAACAATATGTTAATGTTTTTTAAGTTCAAATGTATATGCTTTGTTTTATTTTCTCCATGCTTACCCTTACTGAGAATTTTAGCTCACCCTTTATATTTTGTTTCCCCAGGATTTAAAGAAAGGTTTTAGGTAAGAAAACAAAAGGGGAAGATCCTTGTGAGAGATGTTGAAGATCTTTCACCACGATTAGAATATTATATTCTGAGTTTCCAAAGACACTAAACTATTACGGTCCTTGTGTGTCTGTTTTTGTTATGTTTTATGTATTCCGCAAAAAGTAAAGTAATGTTTGTGTACGTCAAGATTTGGGTCTCTACACAAACCCACCTTGGAAATGTCAAATCATGAAGCACAAGAAAAAATGTTAAACCATCATTGGAAAATATATCACATCCAACTATCACACAATAGGATATCCTAGGTGATATCATGGTATAAAAATTATAAATTTACATAAGAGTTTAATTTTTCCAGAATGGATCATGTGAAGAATAACTAAATTTCATATCAAGGATAGAAGATAAGAATGAATGCTAAATATTTTAATCAAAAGGGATGAAACCAAAATTTAAGAGTCCTATATGGATTTTGGAGTGATAATTGGTGATGAATACATTAACTAACAATTAATATGATCTTATACATTAACTAACTCGCAACCCCCATCAATATTGCCTCACATTGTTCTCCAATATGTTATTTCATTGAATAATGTCCAGGGATCCTCTCAATTCTCCCAAGATTATGTGGATAAAAAAGGAGAATTTCTATGGTGGTGTTTTCAAATTTTATTTTTTTAATGAAGGTGTTTCTTTGGTCAAAAGAAAAAAGAAAAATTTATTAAAAAGAAGCGCTTACTAGAGTCCAAAATATGGGATCATATTAAAATCTTACACATGAATAGGAAGAAAGTTGTATGGATGATCCTCTAACTAGGTTATGTCCTACACAACCCCTTTATTGGTGTGACCATCAGCAACCATATTCGCCTCACGGTAAGTATGAGTTGAAATGAATTTGGTGTCATGAAGACAATAGAGACGATTCATCTAGCGCATAGTAAGTGGACAATCAAGATGAATCACTCCATTCCAAATGTCTTTCAACACAGTTGTAGAATAACTTTCAATCCACAAGTTGTTCCAACAGTGGGGAATAGCAAAGGAAATGGAATGGATCACACTCAAAATTTCAGCTTCCAAAGATGTTGTAGTATCGCAACCTCCATAAAATCTCCCAATGATCTGACCAAGATTATTTCTATAGATGGATCCAAACCCTGTGGGACCTGGATTTCCTTTGGAGGCTCCATCCACATTGATTTTAATCCACCCTTTGAGTGGTGGTCTCCAAAAAACCTCAAACATGTGTCTCGGCTGGCTGAAAGTGGAAACAACCCAAAGATGTCGCAGATCCATAAAAGCTTCCACAAAGTTGTCACAACACCCTTTTTGAATTAACGTAGCTTCTCGAATAGTGATCAGAATCCTCATTTTACCTGCATTAATGCTCGATGAGCAATTTTTTTTGAAAAATATCATTTCTATCATACCAAATTACATGAATAAGCTCTGTAACCCCATAAAAAAAATAAGTTTTTGATTTTTTGGCAGTTCTCCATTTCCACATAGCGTTTTAACTGTGCATTGATAAAGTCAAGAATCGGACAACTATAATCAAATATGTCAATAATATACTTCCAGAGTGTAGTGGATTTCAAATTTCAATTTATGTTAGGTCATTTAAAATAAAATAAATAAATTTAATTATTTATTTTAATTAAATGAACTGTCAATGGTTGCCTCAACTAGAGGTTCAGAACCAAACAATCATAGGTTGAACCTTGTGTAAACCCCATATTTTTTAATAATCCAAAGGATCATATTTTTTATCTTTGGATCTATTCAGAAGTTATTAAAGTATTTCTGGAAAACTACGCATGCATGATAAAAATATATTTAATATCATTATAATATAAATATCTAGATCACTGGACCTCAGAATCTTATATCGTCTTAGTTCTTAACTCTAAAAATATTCCACTCAATATTCCAAATTCTTACATGGGAGAAATGGATTCGTTACACTCTATATAATTAAAAACAAACCACATACCTCAAACGATGTGCATTGATCTTTATTTACTCCAACATGCTCAATCACATGCGAAATTCACTAAGAGTTACCTCATCATACTGACTATCTCCAAGAACTCAATGTCTTGGGAATTATATTTCCGACTAACTCCACAAACCCCAAGATGATTATCCACCACTAATGGAATTCATGAGTTCCCAATTATACGATGTTAGAATTTAATAAATGACATAATTGGTATAACATAGAAAATATCTCGCTCGGTTCCACAATCAAACATCTCTCTATTATTGTCATCATAAACTATAGTTTCAATCCTAGAATATTCTCATAATACAATGTCTTTCTCTATAAAACATTACATTTAACTCCCTAGAAACACTTTCATTGTAATGAAATTATAACTCTACAAGTATGTTTCATAAAATTCATACAAAATAATTCCACCATAACATATCCTATTAATCACACCTACAAGATACCAAACATATTAAAATATTATATTAATCATCATTAAACATCAATATCTAGTTATTTTCAATTTTCAAAATATAAACCAAATAATTACATCAAAGAAATGATAGAAAACTATAATCTCCCTCTGGTTGGGTCTACCAACACAACACCTCTAAATTTTACCAGGATTTTATAAAAATGGGAATCAGACGCACTATCTATGTATGGTTTTATCCACACTATAGTATTTATTTTTATTTCAAAATCATTACAACTTGTAGAGGAATCCAAATTCCAAGTAATGGTCATGGGGTCAAAAAAGTCGTTGGTGTCACAGGCATTTAAAAAATTCCTTTTGTCATTTAGTAAAATGATTCATATAAAAAGAATCATTTTAAAAACCATTAAATGAAATTAATGTTCAATTGTTTTTATTACACACCATATAAAATAAGGTGAAGTATTTTATAAAAAATGCCTCGATGAAGGGAGATTGAGATGAAATCCCTTAACTCGTGTCTGACTCATCCTGTACATTCTTTATATTCTAAAATAATAAAATTATGTCAATTTATAATTTTTTGAGAACCTTTTTCAGTTTTATTATTCATTTTATATCACTTATTCCATGTTATAAAAATTACGTAATTATTTGTGTTCATATCAGACATATTTTCAATATTCGGTACTTTAGTCGAAAATGAACTTCGTATGATGTCAATAGACCATGTGGACATAATTCCATCATCTAAAAAATAATATTTATGACTTAATGTTCACACTTATAAATTAATTATACTTGTTAATAAAAAAATTAATTACAGTAATGAAAAATAAACAACTTTATAATCATAGAGATAGTAGGACGTACGTACACATGAGTAACATTTCCATTTTTCATTCATCATTATGGAAAAAAGGTAATTATTATTTTATCAATCCAAAATGACCACAATATTATTAAAATCACAATATTTATTTTAGTATACTTATATATATCTTACAAGTGATGTGGTGAATAAAAACGATTCATATCGCTACATGGAGAGATAGTTCCCACGTACGCACGAACAATGTTTTTTTTTCTATTCATGGAAAGTAATAACATAATTGATATATTATTATTTTATAATGAATGAAATTTCCTTAAAATACTATAAAAACAATAATTCCATCATATTTATCAGTCATGAGAGATGGTAATGAAAAAACTATATCAGTTCACGAGGTGGTACTCTTCCATACACATGAATGAAATGTTCATGTATCATTTGATGAAATTAGAGTTGTATTTAACTAATGATATTAACATAAAAAACATTTCAGTGTATTGATGATACTGAATTTATTATTTCATCATTGACGAATTAGGCTTAAATTATGTAGAAGAAGAAATAAAATAGAAACAATTAAAACAAAACCATTATATTTCCTTAGGATGATCGCCTTTCTTAACACCTTAACACCTATAATATAGTATTTCTTCCTAAAATAAGACTAAAGAATTTAGAGGTATTCTAGGAATTTTTTTGGGTAGATATTTTCCAAAAAAAATGGTTTTTTATGATTATGTATTAAATATGGATGGGTGCCCTTTTATAGAAGAGGGGAGGGGAACACTTGGAATTACCAAAAGTATTAAATTAATATAAATTAATTTTATATTAATAATAAGTCCACATAGATTTTTTTAAAATATAGGATGAGTATGGGTATAAATATAATAATCTAATTAAAATTTGACAAGTTTTAATATTTTTTTAATCATTATCTTTTTGTTTTAACCCCTTTAACTCTTACCATTTTATTAAGTAATTTAGAAATTGAGAGTTTAAATAATTACTATAACATGCTAAACTACCACTAAATTAGTCATTAAAGAAATTTTTAAACATTTATAAACTATTTTGATGAATCTTATATTTTTATATATTTTATAATATTTTATAAAATATTTTATATCTTAAAATATGAATTATATAAATTTTTGAACTATTCATTACATTAATTTTAAAAAAGAAAACCAACATGATTACATAAAATTAACTACTCTAAATTATCTATAAAATGTCAATGTCATTCAAAAAATTCGTTTATGGCATCAAATATTTAAAATTATATTTATTAGATTATTATTAATATCATTTATAAGATTATTTGGTTTAATAAATATATTTTTTCATCATCATTGTGTCAAAATTAAATTTAATTACTTATTTTCATAAATATTATAACCAAATTAACTTGATGTAGGAAGGATTTTTATATATATAATGTCTTTTTATAGTCCAATATATCAGTTATATAACCCCATATTAAAATTGTTTTAGTAATAAAAGACATGATTATGACATCTTTGTTTTTGCTTTAAATAAAATGATATAAATGTCATAATCACACACAAGTGGCATCCTAAGGAATAAATTTCATCCCAAGTACTATATGGATTGAAAATAATTCATCCAATAAGATTAGGTAAGTGTTATGGTAGTTTTATGTTATTATAATACTATTTTTACCTTTAATTTCCTGTTTTAAATTTAACAGTGGAAAATAAAATTCAAAACATACTATTCACCAAAAATTAATTTGATCCAATTATACCACATTTTTTATATTTATTACAGAAAGGTATGTATATTTTTGAAAATTTAAATAACATAAGTGACTAAATTAAGTTTAACACTAATCTCACTGATGTGGCGAGAATGTGGGTAAATTAGATGTTCAAAAATTCTAATAAGGTTTTTTTATCTAATTTCAATATAAAAATTAATCCAATGAACTACATTTTATTAAATGATAAAAAAGATTATTTTGTTATACTTTAAAACCAATTAGAAGGATAATTTAATAATTTAGATGAAAAATCATTTTGGAATTAAAATGTTGTATTTTCATTACTCATTAAAAAATGAATATTATCAAAAAAAATAACAAAAAATAAACCAAAGTAAATTTTGATACACTTCATATTAATAATAATTTAAGTTTTTCATATAAAATTAAAAAAAATATAAAAAATTATATTTAAAAGGGTTCTCCATCAATAGGTGATTAAACTACCTTTTAAAAATATTAGTTCTTTTTATACTTAAAATTAGATTTATTCTTATTTTATGCCTATAAAATTTATTATAATAAAGTAAAAACATTTAATAAACATGGGTAAAAATAATATAATTAGTTTTGTTTGTTCCCTCTAATACAACGTCTAGGTGATAACTACCACTTAAAATAATAATATTAACAATATATTATTATTTTTATATAACATTGTCTTGTGTGACACAAAAGATTTTGGAGAAACCCATTGATGCGTGTTGGGTATGCTTTTGGAAATAGGGCCCCATTTAAAGTAAAATTAAAATCTAATTCCTAAATATTAATAGATATGAAAATTTCATGTTCTATAATTATTTAAGATGTTACATATTTCCCCCTTTTGAAAATTGTGTCCTCGTAATTTTATTCACATATCAAACAAGTGGGTGTATTTAACCCTCATAGAATTTTCAGATTCCTATGTTGTCTCTTCAAACAAATGGTTTTCCTGTAAAACCTAAACCTAATGAATCACCTTATTCTTCGAAAATTCATCTCTATGGTAAAAAATCAAGAATGGTAATTCATCATAAGAAATACTTTATTCCAACTTAACTACTTCAGGACTCAAAACATGGGATGGATCTGCCATATACTTCCTTAAAATTGAAACAGGAAAAAATTGTACCTTGGATAAACTCAGAGGTAAATCCACTCTATAGGAAACTAGTCCAACTTTTCTATTATTTCATAGTGTCCAATGAACCATGGAATAATCTTCCCCTTCTTACTAAAATTCATCACAATTTTCCATGGAGAAACATTGAGAAAGACATGATCACCTACAACGAAATAAATATCCTTCCTCTCATTATCCACAAAACATTTCTTCTTTCTTTGAGTTTTCCTCATGTTCCATTGAATCAAATGAAATTTTATTTCATCTATTTAGTAAATTATATCCATCAACTTTTTTTTACCAAATATCATCCTAAAAATTTGTAGTTCAATACTTCTTTCCATATAATTCCTTAAATGGTACAATCTGGATACTGAAATGAAAACTGTTATTATAAGAAAACACATCCAAAGAAATATTTTTATCCCAAATTCCTTAGTAATCCATTGAAAAAGAATGTATCATATCCACCAAGGTCTGAATTGTTCATTCTAACTTCCCATCTAATTGAGGATGAAAAGATGTACTTAAATTTAATTTAGTACACAATGACTTTTGAAATCCTTTCTAAAAGATAGAAGTGAACCTAGGTTCACGATCGGATACAATGGAGAGTAGAAATCCATGTAACCTTACTATCACTTTTAGATAAAACTGATAAATTTGATATAGGAACAGTGTATCTGGAATAGGTGTAAAATCAGAAGATTAAGTCTATATATCAACAATAATCCAAATCAAATTGAAACCTCAAAAAGTTTTTGGTAATCCCGCTACAAAATACATTGATATATTTTCACATTTCCACTCTAGAACTGGATAAGGGTGAAGAATCCCTTTCAGAAACTATCTCTCTACTTTAACATGTTGAGAAGTCAAACATCCCAGGGAAAATTCAGCAATTTTTTTCATTCCATCCAACAAAAAATACTCTCAAATGTCTGTGTACCTCTTAGTGCTACTAGGAATAACTGAAAACAGGAAATAGTGAGCTTCACTTAGTAATTTTTTCTTCAATTTTGAATCAAAAGGCACAAATAATCTCTTCCAAAATCTCAAAACACAATATGTATCAATGTTAAATTCCAGAAAATTACCATTTTTAATGAATTCTAAAATTTTCTGCAACTCACTGTCTTCATTATGTGCTTGATTAATTATATATAATAGAGATTATTTCACTAACACATGAAACAAAATAGATCAATTTCTTACACCAACAACTTCCAAGCTAATTTTTTTTTTAAATAATTAACCAAAGTATCACATTCCAAACATAGCATGGTGAATATAGAATTTCTTTTTTGACTCAAATCATCAGCCACTTTATTTTCTTTTCAAGGATGGTAGTGAATCATGGAATCACAATCACTGATTATTTCCAACCATATTCTATGTATCATATTCAATACTTTCTTAGTGAATATATAAATCAAAATTTTGTGTTCAGTATATATTTCACATTTTACTCCATACTGATGATGCCCCCAAACTGTTAAAGAAAAAAATAGTATCTAATTCCAAATCCTATGTCAGGTATTTTAACTAGTTATTTTTCAACTAACATGAAGAATAATAAATTACCTAATCATTTTTCTTTGGGACAAAATGAAGTCCTTCTAATGATGAATCACTATAGAAAACAAATTAACCATTTCTAGAAGGTAGTTCCAAAACTATATAATTTAATAATCTTCTTTTAAATTATTGAAAATAATCATCACATTATAGTGTCTAGAAGAGTAGAACATCTTTTTGAGTTAACATAGACAATAGGCTAGATAATCAGGAAAAAAATTTAATAAAGCAGTGATAATGTCTGGATAATGCATGAAAACTATGAATCTTAGTTATATTTGTGGGTCTTGGAAATTATTAATCAGCTTTTATTTTATATGGATCACTAGTTATGCAATATTTCGAAAAAATGTAACCAAGGATAGAAATTTTTTCACCCAAAATTCAAACTTTCTAAATTTCCCACATGATTTATTATCTTTTAAGGTTATCAATAAAACACTTAGATGACAATAATTCTCCAATTTACTTTTTTAATGTACCAAAATTTCATCAATAAACACGACCACAAAATTCTCCAATAACTCATGGAATATTATTTTCATATGATCCATGAATAAATTAGGTGCATTAGTTAACCCAAACTGAATAACTGCAAATCCATATTGGCTATATCTAGTATGAAATGTAGTATTCAGAATGTCTACTTCATTTACTTTCAACTGATGGTACTCCGACCTCAAGTCCACAATAGAAAAATCTTGTGCTCCCTGGAGCTGATCAATAAATAATTGATATGAGGAGAAGGGTACTTTTTCGTAATATTGATGTTATTCGAGGCTATAAAATCAACACAATGTCTCATTGAACAATATTTATTTTTAACAAAAAAAGGCAGTATCACCATATGGTGGTATGCTAGGTCCATTGAAACCTCTATATAATATCTCATGTAAGTTCTTCATCAACTTTGAATGTTCAATTTGATCCATTTGATAAGGGGGTTTTGAAATTTCCATAGAAATAAAAACTATGTCAATAGTAAATTCAAGTTCTCAATCAGGTATAATATAGAGAAAATCATCAGGAAAAACATCAAGATACTTTTTTACCACCCTCACATCACTAAGATAAACAATAAATTTTTTCAAAAATATATCTAAGATAACATTCATTTACATGTTTTAATAGTTTATCATCTTCCTGATGTGATATCAATGGTTAGGGTTTATTTCTGTACCCAAACTAAAATTATTTCTGAAAATAAACTTCTTTAGATCTATAGTCAATCATAGTAAGATAAACAAAAAGCCATTCCATACCCGGTATAATATCAAACTATTCTAGTTTCAATATAACATGGTTTTTACATATATTCTTTCCATAGAAAAGGATAGAAAGATTCTTATAATTTATTTTTACCTTAACATTTCTCCCAGTTTCCTTTAGTATATGTTTTGGGATCATTTCTTGAGGTATAATTTCTATTTTACTAGAAAATGTATTAGAAATAAAAGAATGAGTTGACCTTGAATCAAATAGAACATTGGAAAAATATAAATAAACAAAGAATGTACCTCCACTACTATATTTTATAGACCAACATCTGTTGAAGTAGTTTGAAAGGATTTCACCACACCTTTATTCTTAAAGTCTTGCTTCTTCCCATCATTCGAGTTCTTCATCAGACACTAATTTGCATAATGACTCATCTCATTTCATGTAAAATATTTTAATAGTTATAAATCATATTTTTTTTCTTATAAATAACATTGTCTTTTTTGTAGTTAGATCCTTATGCCTCATTTTACCACTTCAAAAGCACAAACCAGAATTCAAAAGACAGTTTCCAGTGTGTTTTTTACCACAATTTTCACAAACTGTAAAAATAATTTTCTTACCATCATACTTTTTTTTACGAATTCTTCCCTTTCACCAAGAACCTCAACCTCTTATTCATTTATTTTTGAAAGAACTAATTATCATTAGTAAACCCTATTTATACCATCCCTGAACATCGGACAAGTTTTTTGTAAATTTTAAACTCATAAGAAGACAATTCCACTCAAAAATTTGGATCTAATCTATAGTAAAAAAATTGATTTTACTGTCAAGATCCCAGATGAAATTTGGAGTGTACCATGACAGTGGAGGGAATGTTTCTTCATAATTAGCCATTGATTCATCCTCCTACCTCAATTCCGAGAAATGTTTTTCTATACTAATTCAAACCACCTTAGAAAAATATTTCTCAATAAAAATATTTTTGAATTCTTCCCTCTCAATAGAATCAATACCCTTATATACTTGATATTCTTTACCATAGACCCCCACTGATTGGACTCACCTTCAAAACGGTAAAAATCCTGACAAACCTTTTGATTGTCTAATCATCCCATGAAATTGAAAATCCTTTCTAGTTATTTAATCCACCCTTCAGTTAGAACAGGGTCAAATGATCCTCTAAATAATATAGGATTTTTCCTCCTGAAATTATATACTACTAACGTGTTCCTATGTGGTTGATTTGGATGATCTCATGCATGGATACCACCACTATTTATATCCTGAATCAACTATGTCAACACTACAAAAAACATTTCAGTTCCGATCTGACCATCTCAGGTTGCTGATTTGGAAGGTATTTTTTTCTAGATTTCATCCCAACATAGAATCCCTATTTAACATGATGAAAACAATTCCAAATAGACATATCTCAGATAAAAAAACTTGGTAATTTTCAAATCCTATATCATTACAATTTTATCATAATTTAAAAAATAATTTATGGATATTCTATTAACAATATTCTGACCACTAACTATATCTAAAATGATCTCTGATATCAACTATAAGGACTTGAACATAAATTTTACATAATATTGAGATATGTCATGAATTCATATTGAGGATATTTTTAGTTTTATAATTTTTTAGAACTACTCCATAACTATTACATAACAACTCAAATATTACAAAGTAGACACTTCTAATCACTATCCATTTTTTCATAAAATCAAACTCCTTAAAATAAAATATGATTTCTTTTTCATGAGAAAAATATTAATAACATTCATCTAGATTTATTCCTTCCTATTACCCATCCTTATACCCTATGGAAATCTTTTTGAAAACTTTGGATGAGCAGAAAAATATTATTAAGGGTTATAAAATAATTAATGAAATCATTTGTCCATGAATATTTTAAACTCATGAAAACATTTTCACGAAATCATACTTTTCACCCATAAAAATAATATATTTAACATGCCTCATGAAATCATAATATCCCTAAAAATCTAATTAGAAATCATAAATCATAAATTTATCTTTTGGAATCCATTTCATACTTACATTGTATCTTTCACAACTATGTATGGATTAAAATTCATGGTTACATTTAGAATACCCATCATAATATATACCCTAAATATATAAGTAGAAACCCTACCTTTTATCTTCTTATTATTACCCAATTAATTGGAGAGCTATCACAAGCTCAACCACCCTTGGTTTATCACAGAGCGACCTAAATACATAAACAATTCCCAAGAACCAAAACATGAACACAACAAATAAATCATTAATAAAGGAATATTAGCATTCCCACTTTACAATCACAAAATATAATTTCAAGATATTGATATAATCAATAAATTCTTAAAAACATTCTCAACACCAAAATACCTAAAAAGAAAAAAATTTGTTTATTTTTCTTTTAAAAACATTACATATTGTAGAGGAACCCAAATAACAAATAATTGTCACAGCGATGAAAAATGAAATTATTTTTGTATACGTTAAAAACCTTCCTTTTTTCATTTAGTAAAATTATTCTTATATAAATATTACATTTAAAAACATTTGAATTAAATTGAAATTCCAATGGATTGATTATACTTCATATAAAAGAAGGTGATGTATATAATCAAAACATGCCTTAATGAAAGGACAATGACACAAAGTCCCTTACCTCGAGACCGAATCATCCTGTATGTTATTTATATTTATGAATAATAAATATAGGTTAATTTATACTTGATTTTCATCCTCTTTCATGTTTATTATCCATTTAATATCACTTATTACTATGTTATAAAAATTGTGTAATTATTTATGTTCATATCAAACATTTTGTCAATATTTGGTACTTGAGTCAAAAATGAACTTGGTATGATGTCAATAGTTCATATGGTCATAATCTCACCATATCAAGAATAATATTCAAGAAATAATGATAAATTTTATAAATAAATTATTCTTTTCAATCAAACCATTAATAATTGTATTGATCAATGAATAATGTTATAATCATGGAGGCGGTAGGTCATACGTACGCATGAGAAACGTTTCCATTTTTCATTGATAATTATGGAAATAAGATAATTATCGTTTTTTGTTTCCATAATTACCATAATATTATTAACATAATAATCATAATTTAAATATACTTATATATACCATATAATTGATGTGGCAAATAAAAATGACTCACATTGCTTCATGGTGATGATAGTTCACACGTACGGACCATAAAAGTTATCATTTTTATGTGCAGGGAAAGTAAGAACATAATTGATATACTATTCTATTATATTGATAAATATTTCATGATCATAATATATAAATGTTAATTCCATCATTATGAATAGTCCTAAGATATGGTGATGAAAATTGAACAATATCTGTTCGCGAGGCAGTATTCTATCGTACACACAAATGATGTGTTCATTTCCCATTGGATGAAATTGGAGATGGATTTAGGTGATGATATTAACATAATAATATCTCATTATATTTAGGATATATGATTTATTATTTCATAATGAATGAAATATATTTAATGGATGTAGAAGAAAAATAAATTAGAAACACTTACATAAAAACATTACCTTTCCTTCGGATGATCACCTTTCTTAACAACTTAACACCACTAAGAAGGGTGTTCAACCTAAACTAGGGCCACCAGAATGTGGAAAGGGATTATAGGAAGTGTATATGGAAGATATTGGTTGAACAAAATGGTTTTTTATGTGTAAGTAAGAGTGATTAATGGGTATCCTTTTATAGGAAAGGGGAGGGAAACTATTTGAATTATTAGAAGTATTAAATTAATACAAATTAATTTTCTATTATAAATGGGTCCAAGTTGACTTAGTTAGAAGATAGGATGAGTATGGTTCAATACATAATAATCCAATTAAAGTTATACAAGTTTCAATTTTTTAAATACTTATATTTCTGTTTTAAACCATTTAACTCTTACCATTTTATTAAGTAATTTACAATTAGAGAGTTAAAATAATTACCATAACATGTCAAATGACCACTAAATGAGTAATTAATGAGATTTTTAGACTTATCTCAAATATTTTATTGGAAATTTTATTTTTATAAATTTTATAACACTTAATAAAATATTCTAAATCATAAAATATGAATTATGTCAATTTTGACACTAATCGTTATATGAATTTTTAGAAAAAAATCATAAAAACATGATTATTTCGAAATAACTACGTTAACTCATCTATACAATGTCATTTCCATCCAAAAATTTCATGGATGGCATCAAATATTTAAAATTATAATTATTTTATTATTATTAATATCATTTATTTGATTCTTCCTTTAATAAATCTATTACAACTTCATCATTGTATCACAATTAAATTTAATTATTTATTACCAAAAAATTAAAAATAAATTTCCATGATGTAGGTAATAATTTTATCTTTATATTTACTATTTATATTAGAAAATATCACTTATATAACCCCATATTAAAATTGGTTTAGTAACAAGAGATGTGTTTATGATATCTTTGTTTTTACTTTAAATAAAATGTTATAAATTCCATAATCATTCTAGTGGAATAAAAAAGCAAAAAATTTGGACCAAGTATTTTATTGTCTGAAAATACCACATCCAATAATATTATGATAAGTGTTTTGCTATTTTTATTATGTTATAATATTATATTAACCTTTAATTTCTAGATTTATCATTAATTGTGATAAATAAAATTCAAAAGTTACTATTCACAAAAATTAATTTGATCCGATTAGATAACATTTTTCTTGCAGATTAAAACCATGTATGTCTATTTTTTAAAATTAAATTCACATAAGTTAGGAAATTATGTTTAACACTAATCTCGCAGATGTGGTGAGAAGGTTGGTAAATGAGACGTTAATAAATTCCAATAAGTTTTTTATATCTAATTTTCGTATAAAAATTACTACAATGACCTATGTTATATTAAATGATAAATAAATTATTTAATTATACCTTAAATCCAATTAACATGATATTCTAATAATTTAGATGAAAAATAATTTGGGAATTAAATTTCAGTATTTTTTATTATATATTAAAAAATATATATTATTAGTCAAATACCAAAAACTCAACTAGAGTATATTTTGATACTCTACTTCTAAAAAATATAATTTTTCATATAAAAAGTTTAAAACATTTATAATTTATATTTAAAAAGGGTTCACCTTCAATAGGTGGTAAAATTACCTTTAAAAAATTTTAGAACTTTTTTATACTTAAAATTTGATTTATTCTTATTTTAAGCCCATAATATTTATTAGAAGAAAGTAAAAAAAATTAATAATCATGTTTAAATATAATATAGTAAGTTTTATTCATTCCTACCAATACAATGACTAGGTGTTAACTACCACTTAAAATAATAATAATAATATATTATTATTATTATTCTCAATATAACTATGTCTTTTGTGCAACATAAGATTTAAGAGAAACTCATTATTGTATGCCAGGAATGCTATCTGACATAGTGTCCCATTTAATGTAAAATTAATATATAATTTAAAAATATTAATAGATATGAAAACATATTATTCGATAATTACCTGGGATGTTACATCTTTCCCAACTTTTGGAAATTGCATCCTCACAATTTTATTCACTTATCAAATAATTGGGGGGTATTTCTTCTTCATAACATTTTCATATTCCCTTGTTTCCTCTTCAATCATATGGATTTTCCACAAAACCTTAACCTAATTAATCACATTATTCCACAACACTTACTCTCTATATTCTAGAATCAGGACTGGTTGTTCCTTATAAGAAATTTTCTTTTCCAACAAAACTAATTCTGGACTCAAAACATGAGATGGATCTGGAATATACTTCCTCAATATTGAAACATGAAAAAAATTGTGTACCTGGGATAAAATCCGAGGTAAATCCACTCAGTAAGAAAAAATTCAACTTTTTCTAGGATTTCATGGGTTCCAATGAACCATGGACTCAACTTCCCATTCTTACCGTAATGCATGAAACTTTTCCATGTAGAAACTTTGAGAAAGACATTATCAACTACCTAGAAAAAAATATCCTTTCTCCAGATATATGCATAACTTTTCTTCCTACTCTAATATATTCTCTTGTTTTACTGAGTCAACTGAACTTTTTCAATCATCTCTTCTTCCAATTTTTGTCTGATCAACTTCATTCCCCCTACATCATCCCCAAAAGGCTATAGTTCATCACCACTTTCAATATAATGCCTTATATGGTTCCATATGTATACTATAATGAAACCTTTTATTATATGAAAACTCAACCAAATAACTACGTTGATCCCAACATCCTTAGTTATCCATTGAACAAGAATGTAGCATATCCTCCAAGGTATGAATTTTTCATTCTGATTTCCCATTTGATTGAGGTAAAAAAATTTCACTAAAATTTAATCCAGTACCAAGGGACTTCTGAAGGCCTTTATAAAAGTTAGAATTGATATTGTGATCAAGATTAGATATAAGGGGGACATGAACTCCATGTTACCTGAAAATCTCTTTATGATACAACTGAGAAATTTTTTTTGATATAATTTATCTTGAATAGGAATAAAATGATAACATTTTGTCAATCTATCAATAATAACCAAAATCACATTGTTTCCTCAAGAATTTTTTGGTAATCCCACAACAAAATCCATGGATATATTTTCTCATTTCCACTTTGGCACTTGTTATGGCTGAAGCATTCCTTTTGGTAACTACCACTCTAATTTAACATGTTCACAAATAAAGCATCTTAGGGTAATTTCTTCTATGTTATTTTCATTACATCCCACAGGTAATAATATAAATGGTCTCTATATATCTTAGTGCTACCGAGATGAATTAAAAAAGGATAACTAAGAGCTTCAAATAACAAACCTGTCTTCAGCTGTGAGTCACAAGTCACACTTAATCTCTTCCCAAATCACAAAACACAACATTTATCAATGATAAATTCATGAAACATACCCTTTTGAAAAAATTATTCCTTTTCTACAACTCTTAATCTTCTTTTTATGATTTTTTATTTCTTTCTGATAGAGATGATTTAACTAACACATGAATCAAAATAGAGTAATTTCTTATACCAACAACTTATAAGCCAAAATTCTTCAAATAATTAACCAAGGATCATGTTTCAAATAGATCATGGTTAATGTAGCATTACGTTTTCAACTCAAGGCACTGGAAACTTCATTTTCTCTTCTAGGATGGTACTGAATCAAATAATCATAATCCTTGATTTTAATTTGTAAAGATACATGTATTTGATGTCCTTACCAAGAAAGAGAGCCAAGTCCTAGTAGGCCTACTAAATGATGATTCAAAAAAGATGATACATCTTGGAATCAAGCCAACTTTGGAGCATCTTTCTGATAATGGAACCAACCAGCAAAAAGCATTAACTCTGCAAAGATTAATGCACCAATTGTGGTACAATAGATCCATCTTCATTGTATCAAGTTCAATTCTTTCTGAATAAATATATACCTAAAACGTTTGTGTTCAATATATATTTCACATTTTAATCCATATAGCTGATACATACAAATTTTTAAAGATAAAACAACAATAGCTAATTCCAAATCAACTGTTGGGTAATTTCACTCATGAGATTTCAAATGACTTGATGGATAAGCAATTACTTGATCATTTACAGTATTAAATAAAAAAGTCCTTTTAATGAGGCATCACTACTGATAACAAATTTACCATTTCTGGAAGGTTGTTCCAAAAAAATAAGCATTCACCAATCTTATTTTCAATTCCTAAAAACAATCATCGAATTCTTTTTTCCAAAAGAACATAACACCTTTTCAAGTTAATATAGTCAGTGGGATAGATAATCATGAAAATTTTTCAACAAACCTATAGTAATAGCTCCTTAAACTAATAAAACTATGAATATCGGGGATATTTTTTGGTATTTGACATTCTTTAATAACATATTTAAATGGATAAATCATTATTCCATATTTAGAAATAATGTGACCAAGGAAATAAATTTGTTTGCATCCAAAATTCACACTTGTTGAATTTACCATACTATATCTTTTCTTGTAAGGTTTGCAATACAACCCTTATATGACAATCATGATCCTATTTAGTTTTCTAATATAACAAAATTTCTTCAATAAACACAACCACAAACTTATCAAAGAACTCATGGAATACTCTATTCATAAGATCCATTAATATAGTAGGTCTATTTGTTAATAAAAAAGGCATAACTACAAATTCATGATGGCCATACCTAGTACAAAATGTATTATTTGGAATGTATTCTTCCTTTACATTCATCTAATGGTACCCCAACCTCAATTCAACCTTATAAAAATATTTTTCTCATTGTTGATGAATAATCAAATCATCAATATGAGGAAATGTATAATTGTTCTTAATAGTGATGTTATTCAAGGCATCATAATCAATGGAGAGCCTCATTGAACCATCTTTCTTTTTATCAAACAAGACAAGAGAACACCATGGTGATGTTCTAGGTCAAATGAATGCTTTATATAATAGATCCTATAATTGATTCTTCCACTCTAAAATTTAAATCTAAGCCATTCGATAAGGGGTTTTTGAAATCATCTTAGCATCTGGAACTATTTCAATAGTAAATTGAATATCCTGATCAGGTATAATACCCAGAAACTCATCTGGAAAAATATCAAGACACTCATTTACCACTAGAACATTATGAATATTAATAGTTACTTTTTTTCAATAATATGTCGAATATAAAATTTGTTTCTATCATTTAATAGTTTCCCAACTTCCGGATATGTTATCAATGGCTAGAGTTCATTATTGTACACAAACCAAAATTCTTTCTAAAAATAAACTTCTTTAACTCTATAGTCAATAATAGAAAGGTAAATATAAATCCAATACATACATAAAATAACATCAAACTATACTAAAGTTAATACAATAATGTTTTTAGGTAGATTATTTCCACATACAAGGACATGAATATTCTTATAATTTCATTTCACCTCAACATTTCTCCCAGGTTTTTTACTATAAGTTAGGGATTCATTTCATTATGTTTAATTTATAATTTACCATAAAATATCTCTAAATTGAAAGAATATGTAGACCCTAATTCAAAAAACATATTGTAAAAATGTTGATAAACAAAAAATAGACTTAACACCACTTCATTTGATGGCCCAACATATGCTGAAGTAATTGAAAAAGATTTCACCACATCTTTTTGCTTATAGTATGGTTGCTTCCCATCATTTTAATCCTTCATCAGATACTCATTTTCATAATGACTCATCTAATTACACATAAAACATTTTTCTGATGATAAATAAATTTTGTATTACTACTACCATTATCTTTTTTAGTGCAGTTTTGTGCCTTATGCCCCATTTTACCACATTGGAAGCACGTATCATAATTCCGAAGGAATTATTTGGTGTATTTTTTTTCCAAAAATTACACAATATTTAAACTAAATTTTCTTACCATTATACTTTTTGAGGAATTCTTACCTTTATTCTTCCACCTAGAACTCTTATTTTACTATTTTTCCAAGAACACATGATCATCAGAAAACTCAATTTCCACCTTCTATGCACATTAAACAAGTTTTTTGAAACTTTTAAACCCATGAAAACCCAATTCCTTTCGATAAATTGCAATTAATCTTGAGTAAAAATGATTTTTTTACTATCAAGATCCCAGATTAAATTTGGATTGTAACATTCTCCTCAATTGAATTTGGATACATAAACATCCATCGAGTCATCCTCCTACCTCAATTCCAAGAATTGTTTTCCATCATAAGTCATACTGGCTTAGGAAAATATTTCATAAGAAACATATTTTTTATGTTATTTATCACTCTATAAATTTTAAATAATTTCTTTTATTTTATTTTTTAATTTAATGATTTTCTCTCTTCCCCTTACATATTGAATTTTACTACCATGCTTATCATGTGTTAATAAAATCATTTACCTAGGATTTCTCATCAAAATGATACTTCAAGTGTGTAGGTTATTAGTATAATCATTTTAGTATGTTAAACTACTAATTTATGAGTTTATATTTTTTTCATTAAATGGATCCTTCTAGAGTTAATGGAATTTAAATAATTTAAAAATAATTTCAACCAATACATCCCTTGTAATAACCAAGGATCTAACATTTCTCATAAATTGAATTCTCAATATCCACATAGTGTTCATTTTAACCATATCAAAACAAACAAAATTTGGAAAATTCATAGGAAAAATCCCTAACAAATATGAGTGTCTTAAGGTTGCTTCTTCAGTCCCTATAGATTTTAACCTTACTTGTACTACAATAACTACTTCAACCTATATGTTAAATTTGGGTGAGACCACATTTTAGTACAATTTATAGGGACTAATTTTATTTATCTTTGACATTCACATATTATCCTCATCGTAATTCTATTTTCATATAACCTATTACACTCCTATGGAAGGTAATTTTGAAAAAACCCAAATATGGGGAACCACTCTACCTTGACTTCCCCACACAAATTTTGAAGTAAAATGATCATCCTAGATTTTATTAGTGGTATAATCTAAAAATGAGGGAAGAAAAATGATTAAACTCCTATTCTTCACAAAAAAAATCCATCCTATAAGGATTTCTAATCCTGTTAAGGAAAATCTCAACATCCTCTTTCGAAATTCCAAAAATATAATTATATTCTTGGAATAAACCATTTGGATCAAACCTTTTTCCTTCTTGACATACTATAATTACTTGATGAATATTATCAACTAATAACGATAATGGGTTATGAGGTTTCCTCATTTAGAGTAGAACTATGAAGTACTAAAACATTAATAAAAATCATTCCCACCCTGGTTGTCTCTTCAACATCCTTGATAGAAGAATATTGGTACACACAGAACTCTTATAAAGAAATCTATACTGTGACTATTACCATGAGTATTAAAAATTATGAAAACCCTAAAGTAATTATTCCAAAACAATCATAAGTATAAAAATTATAGGAATGTTTTAAAGAATCCACTTTATAATATGAGAAATCATAGCTGGATAATGAGGTGAATTGGTTAGGTAATATTGGAGGTAAATCTAATAAACATGAGGGGACTATTAATGATTGTTTAAATAGTGAGAAAATTTATGTTATATATTCAACAGAGAATAATTTTACTTCATCTACTTTTCTTCCTGAATATTTCTCCAATTATTATTTTTCATAAAAAAATCACTGAACCATTTAGAGAAATAAAAAACATAGAACCCTTATCCATTCCTGAAACTAACATATCAACTTTTTTGGCAGAATATTCTATTAAAAAGGAATCAATTTTTATGATAAATTTTGAAAATAAAATTGTGTTTGATTCAATGTCTCAACCTGTGTTTGAAAGTGTTATCCAAACCATGCTCAAATTTAAGGTCCATACATTTCTCTCAAGACTTCCTTTGTAGGGGATAATAAAAACATTTTATCATCATTAAAACCTATATTGATTCTAAAAATAGAAAAACCCCAATTATTTCTTTTGATATATTAGAAAATAAATTGGATGTACCCTTTTCTATATTCATGGGTTTATCAAATTCATTGGGACTTATATGGTTTTTCATAAATAAGTTTCAAAACCTTCCTATCAACCCCACTAGAGAATCATTTATAATCTAATTAATGTGGTGAAAATTTTAATCCTAAAAATGTTAAAAGTGGTTATTAGAAAAAATATGGGGGTTCATTTCGAGCTAACAACATTAAAATAAACTCTTTATGGGAGGACACATAGATTCTTCGTGATTTTATTTTATTTTAATTTATTTTTGGTGTTTTTTAAATTGATCCCCATAGGGTTTCCAATGTACTCTCATGATATTTTGTTTTTATATTTATAAGTTGAATAAGATTTGTGTTTTTAATGGAACCAAATTACATTAATAGTTAAAACCTAGTATTCAATCATACATGAGGATACAGAATGTGACACGAAGATCAAAGGAGTAATTTTGAGCATTATGAAATTCAACATCAACTACCAGGTGACTTTGTTCCATGTTTATTATCTTAATTTCCTTTTAGAACATTTATTCTCTCCCTCTATCCACTTCTGAATTTTATTTTCTTTAAACATTGGGGAAATTTTTATTCAATGTTGGGTGTGAAAAGAAAGATATTATTATTATATATGTCAAAAACCATTTTTTTAAAATAAAAGTATGTAAAAAATTATTTAGTCATCATCATGATAATACACACTAAAAACATTGAAAATTAATATCAAATAATTTTTAGATCATTGATTCTAATTTTAATTCATGTTTAATTTCATGAGATGAGATTTCTGAAAGTGTAGTTATTTAATGTGATTTTTAACCATTTATATTTTCTTCCAAAAAAAATTCCCAATGAACATAATTTGGTTCTTGGGGTTTTATTTTTAGTTCTTGGGTTCTATAATTAATGGAATTTTTTTGGATATTATATTAATTTTAACATGAGTACTTAAAAACAACCACAACATTGTCTGTAAAATAATGTAATGACCTAATATGCATATTTTAGCACTTGGGGATCACGAATTCATATTTTTATGGCCCATATATGGGAATTCTATGTCTATTTGTGTTAATTTGAATTTTTTATTATGTAAACTCTATATAATTTCTGAGTATGTGAGCTTCACATTGTGACCTAAGGTCTTTGTGTGTGGGAGTCATCAGAAAAATCGTTCTATAGGGGTTGACTTGATTGAGTTTAATTTCTATTACCAAAGAAAAATTAAAAAAATGAATACTCGTATTAATATCAAAATTTGATTCCACATTGAACTTTCATCCTTAACCCATTCAATAAAAATGAACCCCCATTTATATTGATATGCACACCACATCATCATACATGATTGAAACTGGATGAAATGTGGACATGAATTTGAAAAAATGAATGGGATTAGGCTTCATATTTTCTTACAAACCTATCTTGTATTACATGATATTTATGGGTTTCATAATTTTTCTGTATGATGTCTTTTATTAAGCATTTAATATTAATTTGTTTTGGGAATGGTATTTCAATTTCATATTTTTGACATACTTTATTATCAGGACTAGAAAAACATGTGGTGGGGTGTGATTATCCATAAAAAGAGTATAATTTTCATTATTTATATTATAATATTAATTTTATTCAAAATTCATAAACATTTTCACTAGTGCATTTTACAATTTGAACTAATTTTCTAAACATGTTTGTAATTCCTTCTTAAAATTTACTATTACATGGTAAATTTTTTAAGAGCTCCTAAAACACCCAATTTTATTGCTCTTAATTTCACGTTTCATTTTTAGTTCTATCATTATAATATGAACATTATATCCTTTCATATCAATTGAAGATACAATTTTGAGGATGACCAAAGTGGTCCTTCAACCAAAAAAAAATTGGTGAAGTGAACTGGACAAATTCCCAATAAAAATACTATAGTGAAAAACAGCCATGCTCAATAAAGATAAAATATGAACTATAGATAAATAATATACTGAGTAACATTTTATAAAATAGTTTCCAATTCTAATTCTATGTTTTTAAGGTAGTTCCCAGTGGCCCAAGTTAAGGATGAAGATCTAGAATTGATTATGTGGCCCAGAATAGCATCCCATCATTTTGGTTATACCATTGAAACAAAAAATCCAATTGCTATAAAATTTTATATGACATTAGGGTATATATGTAGACTAATTTTCTTATTATAATTAGGATAAAAAAATTCCCATATAGATGCTTATTTTGTCAACTCTGTTTGGTGGATGCATGCTAGATCTCATTTTTTTCAAGGGTAGAAAATTCCACTCTCCCTTAACTATCCACCCACATTGGCCTACCATTATAAAATGGTTTGACATGGACTATTCGGGGATAAAACCAAGGATTCTAAAATTCTTATTTATGGTAGTTATGTTGAAGGTGTTAAATATGTCTTTTCAATATTTGAATTGTAATCTTTTACTTCCATTTTGTATTCATGGGTTTGTTTTTTCATGTAAGTTATTATAATTAACTTTATTTTATTAATAAAAGTTACTTATATCCACTTATTATATTATTCTTTATATAATATTGATATTGTTTCTTTTATGTGTGAATTTATTCACAACAACACTAGTGAAATTATATACACAATGGGTGTGTGATCATTTTTTCACTCTTTTTCTTTTTCAATTCGACCCTCATGTGTCTACTTACCACTTACATTGAGAGAATAGAATAAATAGAGGTATAACCCTCATATGTTTTTATCCATGGGAGTGTAAAGGGGCTGGATTTTAAGTTATTTCTCACTCTATAAATGTTTAATTATTTTTTACTTGATTTTTTCATTCCATTCTTTTCTCTCTTCCTCTTCCTTATTAAATTTTATCACCACACTTTTCAGGTTCGAATAAGATCCTTTACCTATGAGTTATCATGAAAATAATCCTATAAGTGTATACATTATTATAATGTTTAATTTAATGTTTTAATTTGGTATGTGATGAGGTTGTATTAATTTCATTGATTTAATCCTTCTATAGTTAATGAAATTGAAATAATTTTAGAAGAATTTCATCCAATCAATCCCTTCTAATAACCATGGATCAACCATTCCCCATAAATTATATTCACATTGGTCTCTTATATTTCACTTTAAACCACATCAAAACAAACCAATGTTGGTAATTTAAATCAAAAATCCCCAAAAACAATATAAGTGTCTTAAGGTTACTACTTTGGTCCTGGTGGATTTGACCCCTACTTGTACTAAAATGAACACTTCTACGTGTAGGGGTATTTTGTTAAAGACCAAATTTTGGGTCCATTATTAGGGACCTAAGTTAGTTATATTAGACACTCATATCTTATTTTCACCCTACATTCCTATTCTCACCCTTGATTTCACTTTTATAAAAGTCCATTTTGAATGAATCCTACCATATAGAACCTCTCCATACATTGACTTACCCACTAAAATTTGGATGTACAATGACCATCCTAGTTTCTATTAGTAGGATAATCAAAAATATAATAAACCAAAGTTTTTTAATCCTATGATACACAAAAAATTTCATCTTATAATTTGTTCAAATCCCAATAAGTACAATCTAAGCATCATATTCTGAAATTATAGAAAATATAACTATCCTCTTGAAATAGACAATTTAGTTAAATACATTTTCCTTCTAGATACACATCCATTACATGATAAATTATGCCAATAAAATGGATAGAATTAATTATTTTGTTTCATAATTGAGAGTATAACTAAAAATTATTAAAATGATAATAGAATACATTCCCACTCAAGTTATCTCTTCCTCATCATTGATAGAAGAATCATGTTACACACAAAACTCTTATGCATAAATCTAATCTTTGATTGTTTCTATGAGTGTAAAAAAATGAAAAACCTAACGTAATGATTCCCAACCCATTAGAGGATACAAAATTAGAGTAAAACTTTAAAGAACCAACTTTATAATCTGAGTGATTAGAGTTGTATATTGAGGTAAATTTGTAATGGAATGTTGAATGTAAACTTGAGGAACTTGAGGGGACTATTTATTAGTGTTTAAATCAGAGGAAAATTGATTTTTTGTATTAAAAAATGAATAATTTTAAATTATATATTGAGGTTCCGGAATATTTCTTCGTTAATGATTTTTCAGAAACACCAATCGTGGAACCATTGGGAGAAAGATAAAACATTGATTCTATATCCATTCCTAACACTCATATGTCCAATTTGGTGGATGAAAATTTTCTTTATAAGGGAAAAATTATATTGAGAAATTTTGAAAAAGAAATTGAGTTTGATTCAATATCTCAACCTGTGTCTGAAAGTGTTATCCAACTAAAACTCAAATTCATGGTCTATACATCCTCTCTCAAGTCTTCCTTTATTTGGGATAATCAAAATAATTCTTTAATCATTTCAACCTCTCCTGATTCTAATAAATAGAAAGTTCCAATTTACTTATTAAGAATAATTATTAATAAAATTGGATGTTCCATATTCCATACTAATGGGTTTATCCAATTCCTTGGGACCTGTATGGTTTTTCTTCAATCAATTTTAAAACATTCATGTGATCCCAATTAGAGACTCATTCATAATCTAATTAATGTGGTGAAAAATTTTGTCCTTAAAATATTAAAATTCATTGTTTGATAAGTTTGGTGTTCATGTTGAGTTAAAAATATATAAATAAGAATTTTTTGAGAGGAAACCCATCTTCTAAATTGATTTTATTTTATTTTTTTAAGGGATTCCCATTAGGTTTCCAATGTGATATCATATTTTTTGAATTTTAAATTTAGAATCTGAATAATTTATGTATTTTCAAGGGAACCAAATGCTATAAATAGTTAAAAACTATTCTTCAATCATCCATGAAGATCATGTATGTTACAAGGAGATCAAAGGAGTAATTATAAGAATTGTAAACTTTAACTTCAACCACCAGGTGAATTTTTTCCAGGAATCTATTTCAATTTACTTTTGTAACCCTTATTCTCTTACTCTACCCATTTCTAAATTTTATTTTCTTTAAACACTGGGGATAGTGTGATTCTAATTTGGTGGTTGAAAAGAAAGAAAGAAAAAAAAATTATTGTATAGAATAAAATTTTTTCTTCATATATGGAATAAAAAAATTCATTATCCTTGAGAATGATCATGCACATTGAAAACATTGAAACTGAATATCAAATAATTTTTTATTCCTTTATTATAATTTTATTCCTTATTTAAGTTTAAAAGAATATATTTTTTAAAGAATGTATATCTATTGGGATTTTTCACAATATACGTTTTCTTTCAAAAAAATCACATTTCACATAATTTGGATTGTGGGGTGTTAGTTTGAGTTTTTGGGGTCCCATAATAAATGTTGTAGGTGTGGTAATTATTTTAATTTTCACATGATAATTTTAAAAACAACAATAATAAACTTGCGCATAGAGTAATGGAATGACCAAATGTGTAGATTTTTGCACTTATGGATCAACAATCCATAGTTTTCTGGACCAAAGTTGGGAATTTTATCACTATTTTTTGTAATTTTATTTTTGTTTTGTTTGATTTAACTCGATATGGTTCCTGAGTATGTGACTTTGAATAGGTAACATAAGTTCTTTGAGTCTAGGTCTCATCTCAAAAGTCACATTATAGGGGTTTACGTAATTGAGTAAAATATCAATTACCATGTTAATTTTAAAAAAATAAAAAAAAAACAAGAATACTCATTTTAATATTAAAATGTGATTCCACCAAGTACCTATATATTTTACCCTTTTAATAAAAATGAACCCCTATCACTATTATGAGTAACAAAAAATCATCAAGCTTGTTTTCCATTGGATGAAATGCATATATGAATTAGAAAAAATAAATTTTCATTGTCGTGGTATGTTCTTATACACCTATCTTTTGTTAAATTGTTTTTATGGGTTTCATTTTTTTTGTATGATATATTTTCGGGAGAATTAGACATTAAAAATTGTTTTGAAAATGGAAAACAATTTTGTATATCGGAGATACATTTTTCTTGAGACTAGAAAAACTCAAGTTAGGGGGGCATTATTATCCACATAGATAGGATAATAGACATTTTTTATATTATAATATTCTTGTGATTAAATGTTCATAAAAATTTACCACTGAATATCACAATTTTAACTTCCATTCATAACATGTTTTTAATTCCTTCTTAAAATATAATATTACATGGTATAGTTTTTAACACCTCATAAAAAACCAATGGTTTTTATTTTATTATAATATTTTATTTTCAGGTGTTCTATGCTATGAGTAACATTCTATCCTTTTGTACAAATGGAATAATCAATTGGTAGGATGACCAAAGTGGTCCTTGAACCAATAACATTTTGGTCAATTTGAACTATAAATCCACTCAAAAAAATAGAGGTCATGATACAATCATAATGGATATAAAATTTAAACTATAGATTGATAAAATCATATGGAGAATTTAATAAAATACTTAAGAAATCTAATTCTGAGTTTTGAAGGGAGTTCCAGGTGACCCAAGTTAAAAATGATGTTTTGGGATAGATTCTATAGCCCAGAATAACATCCCATCATTTTGATTATCTATCTTAAAAAAAATTAATTTGGATGTAATTTTAATTTTTTTCAGGGGAAATATGGGGTGTAATTTTATTCTTCTATGACACACACAGATTGGACCATCTAGGTGCTCATTATGACACGTCTATATGGTGGATTCAAGGTTTCTCTAATTTGGAAAATTACTCTCTCCATTAATTTCTAACCCCCTAGGCCAACCACAATCTAGTTTTAATATGGAATATTTGGGGATAAATCCAAGTCTTCCAAAATTATTATTTACGGTAGTTGGGGTGTTGTATTTTAGTAGGTATTTTGTTTTTTCAATGTAATGTTATGCTGTCATTTTGTATTTACATGCTTGTTTTTTTTATGTATGTTTCTAAAATTCATTTTATATTCTTAATAAAAGTTATTTATATACAATTATTATGTTATTATTCATATAAATTTGATACTTTTTCATCATAGTGTGAAGTTATTCACACCAAAACTTGTTAAATTCGTCACACAATTATGTAGTTATCATCTTTTCACTGTTTTTCTTAATCAATTCTCCCCCAGAGCCTACTTCCCACTTTCATTGAGAGAATATAATCAATGGAGGGACAACCATATTGTGGGTTTATCCAAGGTAGTATAATGGTAATGTAATTAATGTTATTTTCAATCTATAAATGTTTATTTTTACTTTTTTTGATTTTTTCATTCAATGATTTTTATTCATCAACTTCCTTATTGAATTTTATCACCACAATTTTCATGTGCTAATAAGATCCTTTAACTAGTAGTTATAATAAAAAAGATCCTACAAGTGTCTAAGTTATTATAATGTGTATTTATTGTTCTTAAATAAGTATGTCCTGAGGTTATATTGATGTCATTGAATTAATCATTATCGAGTTAATGAAATTGAAATAATTTAAAAAGAATTTCATCTAATCCATCCCATATAACAACCAAGTAGAAAACCTTTATCATAAATCTAATTCAATTAGGTCTCTTAATTTTCATTTAAACCATCTCAAAACAATCCAATGATATACACTTTTTTGCTAAAATCCCTAAAAAAATTGAGTGTCTCAAGGTTACTTCATATGTACATATAGATTTGAAGCCTACTTGTACTACAACAACTACTTATACCTATTGGAGAACATTGGGTAAGACCAAATTTTGGAACCAAATATGGGGACCTAGGTGAGTTATCTTAGGCAATGAAATATTATTCTGACCTTACATCTCTATTCTCACCCTCAATTTCACTCTTATGGAAGGCCATTTAAAAAAAACCAAACATGGGGAACTTCTCCCTACTTTGACTATCCAAAACCAATTATTATGTATAATGACCATCGTAATTTATATTGGTGGGATAATCAAATATTTAATGAAACGCACTACTTTAAATCCGATGCTCCATATAATATTCCATCCTAGAAACAGTTTGAATCCCAAAAAGGAAAATATGAGCATCTTCTTATGTTATTCCATCAATATAGTTATCCTCTTGGAATAAACACTTTGGATCAACCAATTTTCCAACCTTATCCACAAGCAATACTTGAGAAATTGTGTCAACAAATAGAGAGAATGAATTTTTTGGTATCATACATGATAGTAGAATTGAAATTTATTGAAATGGTTATAGAACCAATTCTCACTTAAGTTTTCTCTTCCTAAACATTGACAAAAGAACTTTATTACCCACAAATAACTTATGAAAAACTCCAAGTTGTGACTATTTCCATCGGTGTAAAAATTAATGAAAGAACTGAATTAATGATTCCCAAACCATCAGAGGTATCAAAATTAGAGAAACTTTTTGCGGAACCCACATTATAATATGAGAAATAAGAACTGGATAATGAGGTGAATTGGTTAGGGAATGTTGAATGCCAACCTGAGGAACATTATGGGACTGATAATGAGTGTTTGAATTAGGAGGAGATTTATTGTTTGTATTCAATAGAGAATAATTTAACAACATGTATTGAAGTTCTTAAATATTTCCACATTTATTATTTTTAAGAAATTCCAATCACTAAACAATTAGGGTAAATAAAAACATCAAGCCGATATTCATTCTAGAAAAATATTTTTCCAATTTTTTGGTTAAATATATTATTGAGAATGAACAAATTCTATTGAGAAATTTTGAATATGAAATTGTGTTCAATTAAAAATTCCCAACCTATGTTTGAAATTTTTATCCAACCCATTCTCAAAATAAAGGTCCATACATCCTCTCTCAAGTCTTCCATTATAGGGGTTAATCAAAAACACTCTATCATCATTTAATCTACTCTTTATGAAATTAAATTGAAAATTACCCTTTATTTCATATGAAATATTATGAAATAAATTGGATGAATCATTTTTTATATTCATGGGTTTAGAAAATTTGATAATACCTATATTATTTTCTATTAATCAATTTCAAAACCTTCCAATCAACCCCATTTTGAGACTCAATCATAATATAATTATTGTGTATAGAAATTTAATCAATAAAATGATTAAATTTATTGTTGGATATGTTTTTGGGTTCATTTCGAGCTAAAAACATTAAACTAGGCACTATCTAAGAGGCAACCTATCTTTCACATGTATTTTATTTTATTTTATTTTATTTTTGTTATTTTTTTTATTTTCAATGGATCCCCCTAGTGTTTCCCAGGTATTAACATTTTTTTTAATTTAATATTTAAAATTTAGATAATTTTTATGTTTTTAATGGAAATAAATTCCATTAAGAGTTCAAACTGATTCTTCAATCATCAATGGGGTGCCTGCATGTGACAAAAAGATCAAAGGAGTAAACTGGAGCATCATGAATTTTATGTTAAACCCCCATGGGAATTTTTTAATTTAAATTTCCTTTCATAACTCCTCTTCTCTTCCTCTATAACCATCTAATTATTCTTTTCTTTATAAATTAATGACAATGCTATTCTATTTTGGGGTAAAAAATGGAAAAAATATGTCTTTGTATAAGAAAATTTTATATGCATAAATGAAAGAAAAATTTCATTAATCTTGAGAATTATAATGTATATTGAAAATTTTGAGATTGAATATAAAAAAATTGTTCATTATTTTATTCTAATTTTAATCAAAGTAATATTTCATGATCATAGATATTGTATTGTTTCTGTCTGATGTGTTTTTTAAATGTTTACATTTTCATCTAAAAAAATCACAATGCACGTCATTTGGAATGTGGGGTGTTAGTTTGAGTTATTGGGGTCTCATAATAAATTTAATAGGTTTTGTGATTGTTATAATTTTAACATGGGTTTATTAAAAAAACAATAATAAATTAGTTCGTAGAGAAATGGAATGACCTGATGTGAAGCTTTTGGAACTTTAGGATAGTGACTCCATAGTTGAATCGCCCAGAGGAGGGAATTTTATCTCTATTTTTTGTAATTTTTTTTATTGATTTAACTCAATAATATCCCTATGTATGTGGGCTTCACTTTGTGCCTTAGGCCTTTGAGTCTTGGAGTCATCGACAATGTATTTCTATAGGGGTTGACTTGATTGAGTGTAATTTCAATTACAATGGAAAATTTTCAAAAAATTAAAAAACAAAACAAAATAACACTAAAATTAATATTATTATTTAATTATATGTATTGATTCTATCTTTTACCCCTTCAATAAAAATAATCCATTATGTCAATTGTAATGCACAACACATCATCATGGATGATTTAAATTGGCTGAAATATGGGGATAAATTTGAACTAATGATTTGGATTAAAAATGGGATATTCTTATGAAACTACATTATGTTAAATTATTATTATAGGTTTCATAACTATTTGGTATTATTTTCTTTTGTGAACACTATATATTAAATTGTTTTTTAAAAGTGAATTCAATTTCATATTTTTAAGATTCTTTTTTCTTGGGACTGGAAAAACATAATATGGGGTGTGATTGTACGTAGAAAGAGGATAATATCCAGTTTTTATATTATTATATTCTTTTGATTCAATTTTCATAAACATTTTTACTATTTCATTTTACAATTTTATCTTCTTTTCCTAATACGTTTGGAATTTCTTCTTAAAATGAACTACTACATGGTAAATTTTTTGAAACCTCATAAAACACACAATGATCTTGATTTTATTTTTATATTTCATTTTCAGGTCTCTCATTATATAAGAAACATTATACCCTTCAAGATAAATTTAATATTCAATTGGGAGGATGACCCAAGTGGGCCTTGAACTAAGAAAATTTTAGGTGATGTCCACTAGAAAGTATCCAAATAAAAATACTGTAGCAGAAAATTTCCAAGCCCAATAAGGCTAAAATTTAAACTATAGATATATGCAATCATGAGGAAGATTTAATCCAATAGTGAAAATTTTTAATTCTAGTATTTTATGGGATTTACCAGCGGCACATGTTGAATATGATGTTCTAGGCCAAATTTTGGGGCCTAGAATAATATCCCTTCATTTGGATCATATCTCTAAAATCCAAATACAATTAGGCTGAATTTTTATATCATTTTAGGGGTAATGTTAATCTTAATTTTATTATTCTTTGTCTTACATAAATTCTTTCATCTAGAATGTCATTTTTTCGCCCATGTTTTGTGGACTCATGATAGCACTGATTTTTGTCAAGGGTGGAAGAGTCCATTATTCTTTAAATATACACACACTTATACATACCATAATAAAGTGTAATGACTTGTAATCTTGGGGTATTGAAACAAGGCTAAAAAACTCTCTTTAAGGATGTTTTGGGGATATATTTTAGGAGGTATTTGGTCTATTTGAATTTTAATATTATGTTATCATTTTTTATTCACATGTTTGTTTTTTCAGGTATGTTATTCTAATTAAATTTATTTTCATAAAAAAAGATCTTCATATCCAATTATTGTGACCTTATTCATATCATTTGGATATGGTTTCATTAAAGTGTGAAATTATTCAAACCAAAACTTGTGAAATTCTTCAACAAATGGTGGAGTGATCGTTTTTTCAATGTTTTATTTATCAATTCTGCCCTCATGGGTCTACGTCCGGCTTCCATTGAGAACATAGAATAAATATTGGGATAAAACACTTATGTGTTGATCCAATAAGGTTTAAATGGTACTTATTGGATGTTATTTTTCACTATATAAATTTATAACAATTTTTTCTCTTGATTTTTTCATTCAATGACTTTTTATCTTCTTCTTCTTTATTGAATTTTATTTCCACACTTTTCATATGATAATAAAATAATTTCCCTAGGAGTGCTCATGAAATTTATACTACAATTTTATAGGTTGTTATAATGTGTATGTGAAGGTTTTAAATAAGTATGTTATGAGTTTATATTAATTTCATTGAATGAATCCATCTCATGTTAATGAAATTAAAATAATTTAAAATGAATTTCATAAAATCCAACCCTTATAAAAACTTATGATCAACCCTTTTTCCAAAATTTAATTCACATAGGTCTCTTATTTTTAATTTAAACCATCTCAAAACAAACCAAACTTGTCCAATTCATAGCCAAAATCCCTAAACAATCGAGTGTCTTAAGTTTACTTCTTTGGTCCCTGTGGATTCGAACCCTACTTGTAATACAACAACCGCTTCTACCTAAATGTTAAATTTTGGCAATAGTAATGTTCTATATTTATTTTTATGGAAAAATGGATTTTTATCCATTTCCATTTACATAAATGGTTTTATTTTTTCTTTCTTTAAAAAATGATACTTTTTTAAAAGATACTCATAACTATGAATTTTATAATGATGAATACAAAGTGCTTTCATAGTGATCTTTTAAAGGATTGGTTTTCATTATCCTAAAATGATATATCCCCAATTGAGTTTTTTATTATGTTTCAACTTATATTTTATTTAATTATGTTATTATTTTGTGAGAATAATTTTTCAATATCAATAACATTTATTCATGATGTTATATAATTTTTATGTTTTATGAAAACCAATTTATTTATAATGTATTTTTATTAAAGGTGAATAATTTATTTTTGGATGTTAAAGAAAAAAATTATTTTTTCATGGGATATTTAATATGTCATTATGATTTATTTTAAATGAAACAAGTATATATGGTTAGGTATGGTTAAGTTCTTATATCATTCTTCGTTTCATTGGTTTAAGATTATACTCATGAGATAGTAAGATATAGAAATTATGAGTTTATTCACACAAGTGTGGTCATGATGGGTTTTCAAAAAATTTTAATCTTGTGCATAATTAGTTTGTTCATATACATATGGGAATAATGGGTTTGGTGAAAAAAAATTATCTATTATGTTGGTTGTTGCACATTTTTTAAGTAGGATATCATGTGTTTCCAAATCTTCAAGATACATTTCATTTCCCAAAATGCCATGTTTTCATGATTATGTCTTATTTTTAGATAATTTTTCAATTTTATGTAATTATAACATATTATATGATTATTTATATATTTATTGTGTTATATAAAATATTTTATGCTTCTTTAACAACCTTTTTATGGTTTTCTTTTACTCAAACTTATTTTATGATTATTATCTATGGTCTTCAGTTATTTTGTTAAGATATGTATGTATTCATTGCATTCTACTTAATTGTATGATATATTTATCCCTTAATCATAATCTAAGCTCACCAATTTCATATGTTTCAATTCTAGGAGTTATGGAGATTATTATATCATTTAAGATGTCTAGAAAAGGGTCTAGATAAGCATGATTATAAAGAAAGGTTTACATGTTTTTTAAAATATGATGTTTATGTAGCGAATATATAAGACACTAAACCTTTATGAACATCAGATGTGGGACTATTTCTGAGATGTATTATTTAAAATTTGATATTAATGTATTATTTATTTCAGCTTTATCTAGGGTTTTGATTTTTGGTATCTAAGTAATGTTTGGTTATTTTTTGATATTATGGTAGAAAACATTACTGAAAACCATATGGATAAATCTATGATAACAACTGATATTATTGTAAAGTATGGATAATGATTTTTTCCGAGAAAAAAGCTTCCCTTTCTAGATACTATAATTGGATACTATATTTTAAAAAGTTATACCTTGGGGTAATAACCCCAAATAGGGAATGTTGGGTATTAACTCAACTGGTACCTAGTCCATGACAAATAGGATTAAATGTTCACCTGGTTTGACACTCTTAGGGAATATTTTTGGTTAATCACATTATATTTCTCATCATTAAAAGGATTTGAATATATATTACTAGTTCATTTAGATAGATAATACTTTATAACATATATTTAAACCAAATGATTTATAGGATAAGCTATGCATAAAATTTATTAAATCCTAATTTTATGTTTATAGTTTCCTTTTATATACATTCATTAAATTATGTATTCTATTTTCCAATTTTCCATTATTCAATATAACGGTGGGAATCTGATTGAAATGAGATAACATTAGTTATAGTAGAAAATGTGAAAATTTTCCCAACATGAATCCTAATGATATTGGGACTAGAATAAGATACCTAATAGAAATATTTACCCAAATGTCTCAAGTTGTAGGAAGCAACCCAAATCGATCTAATCTCCAAAAAACACCAAGGAGGGAGAGACACTCAGCTGATTAATTTATGAGGAAACATCCACCCTCTTTTATTAGGTCTAAAATCCATTGGTTACTAAGAAGCACAGCTGGAAAAAAGACATATTTCCATGGTTTTAACCATGGCTATAGCCCTCAAAAATTGTGGCAGTAACCTAAAAATAATATGTGTCTACCCGGATTTGATCCCAGCACCTTCTCTTCACGTTACAGCTCCCTAACCACTACACCACGAAGTATTTTGAGTATATATACATAATATGGTATATATATTATTATAAACCATGGAAATATCCTAAAAACTGTGGTAACAGTTCTTCTTGCAATTTTATGGCTGGAAATTTTTTCTCCTGCATAAGGGCGGGAGACCTAAAGCCACGGTTTTTAAAACCGTGGATATAGTTTTGGGCTATTGAAATGGTTTAGAAAACCTTGGCTATAGTCCATGAAAAACACAGATAGCCACGGTTTTAAAACCGTGGCTATAGCCCACATAACAATGGTCGTAGCCACCTATAGCGAGGGTTTTAAAACTGTGGTTATAGGTCTGTGGCCATATGATGTTTTCTAGTAGTGAAGTTTTTTATTGCAATGGAAAATATATTTTCTATTCTCTAATTATTAGGCCTTGATATTGTCATTTTGGTAGTCTATCATTTAGAAGTTTATACTAACCAATGTTAGACTTTCATTAAGAATACCTTGGAAAATTATGACATGCACTCTACCAAATGGGTAGAGTTTAAAAAAATATTTTTCACTAAGTATTTTCCTTAGGAACTTCGCCCAAAAATGAATAGATAATTCCTATAAGTTAATCAATAATTGGATGAATGTATTGGGTCATATGAAGAAAACTACACATGAATCTTGAGGTATTCTTCCAGCTTAAACTCTAATACTAAAAGAAAAATTTACCAATTATTTACTAGCTTAAATACTAATATTTAATGGGTATTATCTATAAGATAATTAATTTTATATGAAGATATTTATATATGTACTCTAAAAGTAGAGTTAGAAAATTGGACTTCTCAATATTCTAAGGAAAGGAAAAAAGGAAAGTGGAGTATCATGGATGCAGCGGTGATAAGAAACATGGTGGGAAGGAATCACAATTTCTTATGTGTAATAAATGTTCTATAAATCACATGGGTAATTTTAGCAAGGCATTTCATAAGTTTTTTAGTAATGGTAATGTAGGTCACCAACCCTATAAATATTAAAGAAATTCTTAGAGGCTGATTAATGAAACAAAATAGAAAATTATACCTATTAATAATCCTCTTGCACTATAATTATTTATGTGGAATGGGTTCATACATTATTTTAATAAAATTTCCAATGCTTGGGAAAATGATGAAAATAGGCCCCAATAATCTCCTAAAATCAGAGAACAATGATGTTCATTCATGATCACTAACTCATAGGTAGATCATTAAAATGAATTAAAATGAGGTGTAAATGATATCATTTCTATATCTACTATTAAAATATTTGATTCTACTTCATATTATTCTATTATGCCACTCATTTTTTCCAAGAATGTGGAATCATGAACCTAAACCAAAAAATGTTGAACATTCATTAAAACACCCAATGGGGAATAATGATCACATCTTTGATTTATCAATATGTTTTGACTAATATTTTTTGTGGATACATCCTTTATTTCTAATTCTTATTCCATCTGTTACATTTTGACATAATAATGGGTATGTATTCAATTTACCTAAATTAATAAAATATAAACTATTAAGATAATGTAGTCACATTTCATATCCCAAATCATCCTTTTTATCATGATTCAATGAAAAAATGACTATAAAACCTATGTGGAAGAAAATTTTATAATATTTTTCATAATAACCAAAACGATGGAATCTTAACATAGATTATTGGGAAGGAAGTCAAAATTTACGATATGTCTATTATACAAGAATATAATGATTTATTTTTGGATGAATTGTCTAGTATTTCCTAGATTTTTAGGTTGATTTATTAATCAAAATCTGATCTGGATCTATGTCAATCTCATAGAGTCCATATAGAATGGATCTCACTGAAATAAAGAAGTTAAAGAATAAAATATAAGAAAATTTAGAGAAGAGTTTTATATTCCCCATTTCATCACAGTGGGGTTAACCATTCATATATTTTAAAAAAATATTGATCAATATGACTTAACATTGATTATACTCAGCTTATTAAAATCTTAAACAAGAAAAAGTAACCTCTATGTTGTATAGATGATCCATTTTTCAACTGAAAGGATCTAAATACTTCTTGCTGATTGAACATTAACATGGATATCATCAATTAAATTTTAAAAGAGGATATATTTTGAATACAACTTTTTATATGAGTTATGGACAATAAGAATTTATAATGATGTCATTTGGACTTATGAATTATCCCACTATATTCAATGATCTAATGAATATAGTATTTAGAGACTACCTTGATGAATTTTTGGTTATATTTTTAAAATATATAATTATATATTCAAAGACCCAGGAAGAGTATAAATATCGTATATAGATATTATTAATGACCTTGAGAAAGGATAAATTGTATACCTAATTTAGAGAGTGTAAATTCTAGATACATAAAGTATCCTTCTTGGGTAAAGTAATCATAAGTAAGGTAATATCATTAGGTGTATCAAGGATGGAAGTTATCAAGAAATGGCCCAAACCTACCATTATAACTAGGAACTGTAGTTTTCCTAGTTTTAATGATATTACCGGTGTTTTTCGATAAATTTATCATGGTTATATAATCCACTAACCAAGTTAACAAGGAGGGAGTAAAGTTTCTTTGGAAAGATGAATGTGAAGAATGTTTCAAGGAACTAATTAAGGGGTTTTTTATTTTTAGTAAAAAGCCACTTTTTTATTATGAATGTAAATACCTTTTTCTCTTTTGGTAGAGGGAGGCCAATTACAAATCTCATATGACCATGGAAAAGTTTTATGCAACAGGCCTATGTTATTTCCTTCCCACATCATGCCTACATCACTACTCACCAGCATCTTGCCTGCAACAGCTCCCCAATTATAGCATCTATGTCAATTATTGTATCTTTAATCCCCCTAGGGTATTTATAAGATTCTAACACTAGTCTTTTAGATGTATGATTATTGTGTTTACCACTTAGGTTCCACCCCAACTACATAATTTTTTTCATTTCTACTATACTTACATTACCCTGTAGTGGGGAGGGTTGGTAATATGCAATGATGCTTTGAAAATTGGTTTTGGTTGTGTCCTTGTGTATATTGATAATATTATCTATTATAAATCATTTAAATTAAATAATAATGATAAAAATTACACCAAATATGATTTAGAGTTGGAAGCAATGACATTTTATCAAATATTTGGTAACATTATATTAATAGACAAAATTGTGATATATATACTAATCACAAAATCCTAATATATATATATATATATATATTAACACATAATGAATTGAATATGTTCCAAAGAATATGGTAGTAATTGTTTAAATATTATGACTGTTTAATACATTTCCACATGGGGAAGAAAAATAAGGTTGTTGATGCTCTAATCAGGAAGGACCATGCTACTCTATCCATATTGAGGATTGTAAAAGACCCAATACTCAAGGATGTGTAGAGGATTAATCTTGAATTAATAATTTTAGGATATAAATCCTATCTATCCCATATTATTTCTCAACCTTCCATCCACATTAAGATCAAAGAATCCCCAAAATATCATGTAGAAGTTATAAGAAGTTATAAGGTTTCGAACCCAAGTGTGTGTACCATAAAAAGTGTAATTTAAGAAGGAACATTTGGATGATGTATGTAGCTCATCATCATATATCCATATTAGAATCATTAAGATGTATAGATAAATGAATAAAAACTTCCAGTTGGATTACATGAAGAGGGAATTCATGAAGTATATATCTTGATGCTTAGTGTGCATGTAATTTAATGTAGAATGATAAAAGTATAATCATATATTTCAAAAATTACCCTAAATGGGGAAATATCACTATGTACTTTTTAATAAGACTCCCCAAAATTTCTTATGTCCATAATTTTATTTGGACTGTAGTCGATATCCTTACGAATTCATCACATTTTATCACCATCAAAGAATATTTTTCCCTTAAGAAACTCACCAATATATAAATGAAGTAATTGTAGAGGTTTCATGGATTACCAAAACCATTTTATTTGTTTAGTATTATAGTTTCACCTTGAGGATATATATAATTATTCAGAATGAAATGGAGATATATCTGATCATTAACACTAAATATCATCCTCTAATAGATAGCCTATCTGAGAGTAAAATTCAAACTATAGAGGATATGTTTAGATATTTTTTGATGGATTTAAAAGAATTTTGGAATCAACACATCCCCTTAGAAGAGTTATTATCTAAATTTTTTATGTTCTATAATTCATATAGAATTACATGAGGTTCTATATGAGAATTTATGTAGGACTCTAATAGGTTGGGATGAAGTTACTGAGAGGAAGCTGATAGGTACTAACCTGGACCAAAAAATGATAGAAAAGGTTCAAAACATTTAGTAGGATATGAAGATGGGAAAAATTATTAGAATATTTATGCATATAATCATTTATGATATCTCAAGTTTGAAGTTGGTGATAAGGTGTTCCTTTGAGAATCTCCAAGGAAGTGAGTTATGATATTTGGGAAGAATGGGAAGTTGAGCACTAGGTATATTGGTCCCTTTGAGACTATTGATCATTTTTTAGTTATATATTATCTATTATAACTCCCTCCATACCTATCCAATATACAAAATATTTTCCATGTATCACTTTTGATAATTTACATACCAAACCCTTCACATGATCTTTTCTTGAAAGTTGTGCAATTGAACCATGATCAATCATATAAGGAACAACTAGTAGAGATCTCAGATTGAAGAGACAGGGTTTTTCGAAAAAGAAAACTCTTCTTTTCAATGTCCTTTGGATGAATCAAAATATTCAATAATCTACATTGTAACTTGAGGATGTAATGAGGTTAAATTACCCTCACATGTTTCCGTTATGCAATAAAATTTTCAGGGTGAAATTTTTTTTAAGCGGGGTAGAAAGTAATGAACCAAAACATTAGACCTAACAAAAATTATTTTATGTTTGATAAAAATTATTAAATGTTATACCCAACATAAAAAACCCCAAAAATTTAGAAAAATATCATTAATAAAGATATAATAAAAACTAAATGGTGAACCATTAAAATCTACTACCTTTAGAAAATAAATAACAACTATGAGTTAATTTTGAAAAATGTTATTTTTAATGAAATATGTTTTCTTAATATTTTATATTATATTTAAAATAATAAATTTTATAATTTTATAAAGTAAATTTGATAATATAAAATTAATTTTTTAGATTCCTCACAACAAAATTTATTAATATCAATTTGTTAATTTTTTCCTTATAAGAATTATATTTTTCCAATATAAAGTTTTCTTGAAAGCTATAATAGTTTTTGATAGAATAATTATATAATTGTATCCTAAACGTGAATAAAATCATTAAGTGATAAAATAGGTATCTAAATAAAAAAACTATGAATTTTAACATATTAATTTATCTTACAAATCCTAGTTCCAACATTTTAAGAACTAAATTTAAATGTTATTTTATTAAAAAATATTTCCGGTTTTTTCTTTAAATAAATAATTCCAAAGGTGATATTTCGATGTGGATTCAATTAAATGTCTAATAATTTTATATTATTTATAATAAAACAATTTATACCCTTAAAATAATTTACAATAATAATTTTTTTATATATATAAATTTAAAGCTGAAAATTTAATCTTTCTAAAAATTGTATTTACGTGTTTAAGTGTGTATATTTTAAAATAAAATTTTTAAATGTTTATAAATTTTATATGAAATTTTTTTTTTCAAATTTTTAATCATAAGGTTCAAATAAGGTTATAATATTAATTTTAATTTGGTCATTAAAATTAATTAGTAAGGTAAGAAATAGTTACCCCGATAAAAATTATTTTACTAAAGGGAAAAGGATAAAAATGTAAAAAAAAATTCCTTAAAATGATTTTTTGAGGTGAATTTTGATCCACACACAAATTACCCTACATTTATTTTCCATTTTTCCATTTAAAATATAATATTAACTTTATATTATTGTATGTGTAAGAGTTACTTCCAAAACTAACCTTCTATCTACTTATAAAAATCCAAAATATCCACCACTAAAAGACTCTTCTTACCTTGGAATTTATCCTTGGGATACTAAAACATTTATCCTCTTAAAACCTTGTAACACTCAAAAAGTTCTATATTAACTATTAGTAGGCATAAGCTCTTCATTTCAAAGGATAATTCCTAGAGAAAATTCAATTTTACAATATGAGTATCCTCTTCTTTTTATTGATTCCTTTTTAATTTTTACTATATTATGCTTGTATAACCAAATTAATATAATTAAATAGTTATAATTAGTATAATTTAATTTAATTATATTAATTTTTTAATAAATATTCAATCTTTTCTATCCACTAAGAAAAAAAGAAAACATCAATCATCTGTACCTGCAGATTACCGTCTCCACAAAGAAATATTGTTCGTTTTTCATCACCACCTCTCAAGGATTTTATAAAGGATTCATTTTATGAATAAATATTTTTTATAGGTCACAAATAAAATTCTTAAATATAATTTTTTATATACCATCATTTTTTAATTCCTTTAGAAACAGGATCATCAATCATGTGTACGGATGACTACCACCTCCAGGAATAATTAATTTTGTTTATCAACACCACCCATATTGGATGGTTTTGATAATAGATTTAATGAAGATATATAATAAAAATTAACATTTTAATATTCTCAATATATCATATTTTCATTACCTAAATACATTCAATTACTCATGAAATCATTATAGAATGTTAGGATTTAGTTTGATTTAACTTCTTAGGTAAAAAATGTTATAACGATTATGTTATAAATAATTATGGTATGTCATTTAATTATAATATTATTTAATAATGATATATTTAATTTATTTTAATTATTTTTTAATGGTTTTGTTTATATTAAAAATATTTATTAATATATCACTATTAAATCATTAAACACGTCAAAAACTATTTCATCATGATTTTAATTTTCCCAAACTATATCTATTATTTTCATTTAATGAATATAAGACTTAAGGAGTAGCTAAAAAATTATTATTCTATATTTAATGATCAATGAATTATGATCTTGAAACCACTTAGTGATAATTGATCTTTTCATTGTGAAGTTTTTACAAAACAGACTACCGAAAGTTATAATATTTTATAATGAAAATAAACTATAAACAATTAATATCTTTTTAATATATTGTTATAAAATAATTCTAAAAAGAGTATTATATTTAAATTAATTTCCTGAGATAAGTTATTAAGATATTTATGTTCATTATACAGGAGGTTAAATCACTTATTTGGAATCAAAGTTAAATGTATGGGACATGGTAACTCAAACATATTATATTAAGTTATATGTTTTCATGTTGATGTTATTTTCACTATGTTCAACAAATTTTCCATTAAAAATTATATTCCACCTTTATTTGTAGAAAAAGAAATTTTGATCCAAATCCATTTCTATAAAAGGTTTTATTTTCAATTGTTTTAAACAAAGCATACATTTAAAAAATTGAATCATGACTATGAATTCTATGATGATGAATACAAAATGATTCCAAAAATGACTTTTCGTAATTTGATTTTTACTGACCTCAAATGATATATCTCTGGTAGAGTTGTGTTTCATTTTTCATCCTATATTTTCTTTTATTATGAGGTTATTTTGGTTGATCATGTTTTCTGTATCTTGTAATTTAATTCATTATTTTATACTATTTGGGTGTTTTATGAAACTCATTTTATTTCTTTGGTTTATTATTCAAAGTTAATGATTTCAATTTATATGTCTAGGAAATATATTATTTTCCAAGGTTTATTTAACATTTGATTATGATTCATTTCAAGTGAAATACATATGTATGGATGGTTATATGAGGTTCATATATCTCCCTCCAATTAATTGATTTAATTTTATATCTCATGAGATATTCAGATATTTAAATAGTGATTTTTTTCACATAGGCATGGGCATGAGAAGTTTTCTCACACTTTTAGGAGTGAAAGTAAAAAGTTTTATCACATAGGTGTGGTAGTATGGGTTTTATCACATTTTTATTTCTTATTAATAATGTTGTACAACATTTCCATGTTATTTTTCAAGTTATAAAAAATTTTCAAGATGCATAATATTTCCATGAAATTCAATTTTTTTCTAATTATACATTGTTTTTAAAGTATTCCACACTTTTATTCCATGATCAGATTTTTTGTGATTATTGAAATTCATTTTGTACAAGGTGATATCTTGTATGTGTCCTTAATCAAATATTTTTGATCTTATATTACTTTAAAATATTTTATGATTATCTTTTAATATCTTTTTATCTTTTATTATGATTATTATTTCTTCCTCATTTTCCACTTCATGTTATGATATTTTGTTCCATTAATGAGCCTCTGATATCATCTTTTTCTTATGTTTTCATTCACCACGTCATGAAGATGATTATATAATCTACGATTTCCTCATAATTTTATTTATAATTAAGATTATTGAGAAAATTTTTAATTTTTTTTTAATAATTTGTTTATATAGCTAATCTGCATGACACAAAACCTTTAGGTCCATGGGTTGTGCAACTATTAATGAGATTTGTTATTTAAATCAGGAGATTATTGTATTATTTAACCCATGTTTTTCTTAGGTCACTATATTCGCTACCATATTTCCATAAATTATAATGAATGTATTTCATTTAATGATATTTTGAAGTCATATTCATAGTAACCCTCTTATTCTTATGTTACAATTACCATAATCCAAATGAGGTTTACCAAATAAGAGATAATCATATTAACTAGCTACTTTCAATTTATTTCTCTTTATAAATACTTAAAAATATTTATAAAAAAAAATTTATAATTATATTAGTATCATAAATATTCATAAATATTATTACACTAAAACAAAAAATATTAATTATCTACCACATCTCCATCCATTGGAAATGGATAACATCATTTGTGCACACATTTGGACTTCCACCTCCCCAAATTGATGTGATTATTTTTTCTATTATATACCTTCATTATAGATTCAAGAAAATTATATACTGAATAAAATTTATTTTTATGGAATATTAACATTTTTTAGAGTAATTAACAATTTCATAACACCATTAACTATGACCAATATAAGGAAGTAATTTTGGAGAAGTAAACCCAAAAAACTTAACTGGTCGACAAAAATAATCACTATTCATTGAATATATATTAAATTATAATAAAAGGACCTTAAAATTTTTTATTTGGATAAAAAAATATTCTTAATAAAGTTTTTAATAAATTAAAATTTATTATCCATCTGTGTATAATGCATCTGACCAAGAAAAAATCAAAGGTAGGGTCTTTTCTTCTCAATTCCACTCTAATGAGAAAATTTTAATATTATGCACCTTATTTATTTTATATGTTGTATGCATTACCCATTTACAATCTCATTCTTATTATAGATTATTCATGTTTAAATTTATGTTGTAATAATTATATGTTCTTTATTACCATAAACCTCATATGTTTTATTCAGAATTAGTTATTTTAGGGGTTTAAATATTTTTATTCCAAATTTTCTTCTCTTTGGAACTCAATGACTAAAATATTTTTTTTAATAAAAAACGTTATTTCCTCTTTTATGTCGGAAATAGTTTTCTTCCATATCCATATTTTTTAATTTGTTTCAAGGAATTATTTATATATTTTTTAATAATTTTAAAGGTAATTTTATAAAACCTTTTAGATTATTTATTATAGTTTAAAATATATATTTTTAAATTTTTCTAAAAAATTATTTTTAAATTTTTAAAAAAGTATAAATTGAATGTTATTTTTAATGTATAAGGTGTAAATTTATCATCATTCTTACTTTACCATTATTATCTATTTAAATTCATCAACAAGAGTACAAATTTTTAAAAGAAAATTATTTTTCTATTATTCTTTGAATTTTTACTTTCTAAATTATAATATAAATGTATTATTTTATAAATGGTTGAAAAAAATTGGAATTAATTTATAGCTTTGTTTTCATAAAAATTTATATAGTTGTTATGAATTTTTCATTTCAATTCTCAAAAGAATTTACGTTATTTAGAACCTTAATTTTTTAATATTTAATTATTTTTCATCATCCATTACAAATTTACAGATGATACCTTATTTTGATATTATTTACTTCCTTATGATCACGTTCTCTATCACTATATATTATTTATTTTACATTCATTTTCTACAACATATACATATTATTTTGTATCATAGATATATTTATAATTTAAATATTACCTTAACTACATACCATTAGAATATATGGTTTTATTTTAAGGAATATTTTTATGAATTATATCTCATTTACTAATGAAATATTTATGTTCTATAGTGTATATTTAGTACAAATATTTATTTTTTGATAAGCCTTATTAATTATGTATTATATTCTTGATTAAATAAATGAGTAATTAATTTAAAATATGTAACTTATGGGTGGGGGCCAATTATATATATCCCCTTGATGTATTGAAATGTCACATAGGACAAACATTCGGCCAAATTATTTGGGTATTTGGTGTATACCTACCAATTCATTGAACTTTCTTGGAAAAGGCCCTGACAATAAGGTTCATGATGTCTTGGATTGAGTCCTTGTTTATAAGATCATGAAATCTAGAATTATTTATTTCTTTTATCAAGATTTCAATTGTTATTATCCACATGATTGTTATGTTGATATATCTCATGGATACAATTTAAAACTCAAGTTTTTTATTTAATGGAATGTGTATTGGCTATTCACTCTTCCATATTGTTAATGCTATATCTATTCATGACAGCTTATGTTATACACTTTCCCTTACTGAGAATCTCAGTTCAACCTTCAATATGTTTTCCTTTCCTCGTGATATGAATAAGGGATGTTTGAATTACCTTCAATGATGCAATAATTTTTTTCATGTGATTTTTTTTTATTTTTTTCCTATGTAATATGTAAATCATGTATCTATGAGACTCCAAAGACTGAGAATATAATTTATCCTCTATTTTATGATCCCTTTTATCTTGTACCAACGTAATAAACTAAACACTGGATCTGGGTTAATGGTTTTGGGGTTGTTATAGTCTATATCTGATGAAGTTTAGTAGGAACTTTGGGAATAAGATTTGGGATAAACATAGCTAGAATGATTATTCATATAAAGCCTTATAATGTTCAATATATTATATGAATTTTTATGTTATAGCTAAATATTCCTAATGATAATATTTAATTATGTGTGTTCCCTTTTTAAGATATATAACCTATAAAAGGAAATGGAAATCATGTCAACACTTTTAGTCAATGTATGGATTTCCCTTATGATAAATTCAATACAGTGGATGTTATAGTTGAGTAGATCATTACCATATAAGGGAAAATTACCAAAGTTATGAAAAATAACCTTATCCTTAGGGAGAAACATGTTATTCCACATTGTAATGTACTTATGTAGGATATCCATATTCAATAGAGTCTTTATAATTTAATGGTACCACTAATACATTAGTAGCTGAGAAATGGATCATGTCCCTTAAAAATGATATTCATGTGTTTGGGAAGTAAATATATGGAATAGTTTATTTTGATAATATATTATTTAAAGGTATATATTGATTAATGATGGTCATTGATCCATAATAATAAAGAAGATGAAGAAATATAAAGTGTGTAATAGAGAAATTTTAAAGTAAGATTTTTTAGGAAGTATTTTTTCAAGAGGAATGAGCTAAAAATGAGAGAAATCACAACAAAATAACGAAAAATGAATTGGAAAGTGTCTCTAAATATGATGTACCCATCACAAGATTGGGAATACATGTAATATACTATATACACAATCCAGAGAGAAATATTGACAATTTCATTAATGGGATTAAGATGATTCATTTAGGGGAACTAGAGTCCCTAAAATTTTTATCATATAATGATATAGTATCATGTTCCATCTTGAAAAATATTAAATTTTATATGTCTTATATCTTCAAGAAAAATAAAAAAAATAAGAGGTCATCTGATCATTGAGGGAAAAATAAATTTTTCAAATAAGAATAAATGAAAGATGGGATTTCCACAATATCATAATTATGGAAAAAAAATCCTAGTAAATTTTTAATGATAAAGGAAGTTTTTATAAGTTAAAATATAAGGTCCATCTTGATCTTGAATTCAATTAAAACAAATAAACCATTACTATCTAGTTCATCAACTATATAGCTATGGTAAAATAATAAAACCAATTCCCCAAGCATCGTGGTAACCTACCATAGAAGAGTTCATGGTGGAAGGTGAATCCTATGTGATTACTACAGTTGAAGTTTGAGTTATTAAAGATGTGGTGGTTGGTAATTTGATCATAAAATCAATGATTATAAAACATTATTTTATTTTGGATCTTCATACTCTTTTATATCTTCAATTTTTCTAAATAACATTAAATATTTACCTAGAGACTTAATAAAAGAGTTTATATTAAATTCCACTAGAATCAATCATATTAAAATAGGGAAATGTATTTCAATCCCCATTTTGATGTATAGACACTCCTTATTTCTAATATTGTTCATTATACCTATAGTTTACTTTGATAGAATCCTTTTTATGGGTTGTATTTCAAATTATAATATATACACAAAATTCCAATATTAGTAGATTATAATTCATGATGGATTTGTGGAATCCCTTTTCTTTATATAGAAGACGACATATTCAAAATCATGGCTAGATACACGTTTTGTATCTTAATTTACTGAAATTATGGTAGAATTAGAGCTTGTATGAACTATTTATGGGAAAGGAAACCATATAATATAACATATACTATTTTTTAGGAATATATTGATGTGTTTCCAAAATATTTACCTATAAATAAACTTTATTGAGAATTTTATTTTTATTAAACTCATCTCTAAAGAAAAACTTATATATAAGTCTCTGAACGAAATATCCATGGTGGAACTAGTGAAACTGAATAAACAACTTCAATATTTGTAAAATAAGGGATTCATTCACCATAGTGATTCCCCTTAGGGATCTCCTATTATTTTTTTAAAAATAAGGATGGGTCTATGAGGTTGTTAATTAAATAGAGAGAAATCGATGTCAATATAATAGTGAACATGTATCATCCACCTCACATTGATGAATTGTTTGGTAAACATAAGGAGATCAAAATTCATTAAAGATTTAAATTTTTTTAAGATATCGTCAATTGAATGTAAGGAAGAAAGTTATTTGAAAGATGTAATTTCACACAATGTGTGTACATTATGAGGTTATTGTGATTCCTAGGGGATTGTATAATGACGCTATGTTTTTATCAATCTGATAGATAGAGTATTCAAATATTATTGTGACATTTTAACTATATTATTTATTAATGATATATTATTACACTCTAAAAGTTATAAATATTATAAATGATAATTGAGAATTATTATTGAAACTCTCATAGGGAAGAAGTTATATTCAAAATTTAGTGAGTGAAAATTATAGATTTAGAAATTTTATTTTCTTGGTTTTATTTATTCCAAGGATCAATTGCAGTTCATCCCTTAATGGAAAAGATACTTAGAGAATATATTGCACCAATGAATATAATAATGAAATGTAGTTTCTTTATATTATCACGTTAATATTAGCGCATTGTTCAAAATTTAATCTTATTATCTAACCCATTAATCATGTTGAAATGTAAAGGTATTATGTTGATAATGTAAGAACAATATAAATAAAATTTTAACGAATAAAAGAGGTAATTTTTCAATGCATTTCAATTGAAATTATCATCATGATGGGATTTGTTTTTATATATAATAATGCATCAAATAAAAGAATTATATATATCCATATATATAATGATAGAGTTATTGATTATAAATCAATATAGTTAAATATACATGAATAGAATTATCCAACATATATCCATAAGCTGGAATTGAAAATATTTTCCATGAAGATATTGAGGAATTATCTCTATAGTGAAAGGTTTGGGATATATACGGATAACAAAAGTTTGAAATACATATTTTTATAAAAATTAAACAGCACGATACAATGGTTTTCACTAGACCTACTTAATGATTATGACTTCTCAATACACCACCACTCTGTGAAGGAAAATATTATGGTTGATGCAATTTATTGGAGAGATCATTCAGTTCTTACTAAAATGAGGATTGAAAAAGATAAAATATTCATTCCTTCAGTAAAGTTGGATATAATAATCATTAGGTAAGGGAAACATCATTCCTATTCTAAATGATTTCCAAACAATTCTTACTAGATAAAATAATAAGGACTCATCTTAATGAAATTATTTTACAATATAAAATTAATTTTATGAATGAAGGAAATATGAAAAAAACATTGTTTTTGAGGATGATGTGTTGAAACTGAAAAAGATTCTATGTGTTCAAAGAATACCTGAACTCAAGAGGGAATTACTTGATGAATCTCATAGCTCAAATTTCTCTATACATCCCAGTTTCACCATGATGTACAAGGATTTATGAGAGATTTTATTTGGGATACTATGAAGTGGGAAATTGTTGACTATGTATCAACATGATTGGTTTTTCAATATTTAAAGGTTAAGAGAGAACATCCTAAAGGATTCATTCAACCAATCTGTATTTTATGAGGAATTGGTTTGATATTACAATGGATATTTTCACTAGGATTCCAAATATTCCTAAAACAAATGTTTCCATATGGTTTATAATTCCTCACCTTACCAAGGTTGAAAGAGTAATCACAATATGGGATGATTTTCCTCTTAAAATCCTCTCGTTACTATATAAATTACGTTTTGAGACATTATGTTTCACCTCTGTTGATGAAATTTTATCATAAACAATGATTTAAATGTAAATTATAAGAAAATATTTAAAAGGATCTCAACACCAACCTATATTTACTCATTATTAATAAAACTCCAATAGAAAAATAGAATAAAATTACTATTCAAACATTAGAATACATTATGTGGTTTTTATCATTTGACTTTTAATGTATATGGGATCGATATTGACATTTTGGTTAATTTTTTTATAATAACAGCTTCCATTTTAGCATTCAAATGGAACTGTATTACTCTTTGAATGGGAAAAGAAGTCGTACATGAAATTTTTAGGATAATGTTTGTGAATTGATGATTTTAGGCCCATAACATGTTGTTGAAAAAATGTAGAAAGTGATAACTATTCATAGTTATATCAAGGTAGTTCAAAGAAATAAAAATATCTATGTAGATAAGAAAATTAAGGATCTTTAATTTAATGTAGGGGTCATTTTTTCTTGAAGGATCCCCTATAGAATGGTGTTATAAGGTTTTTTTAGAAATAGAAACTATGTCCTATATACATTATAAATTTTGTGATCTTGGAATGAATTGGTGTTTTGGATAACTATTCAGATATTCTACCCAGCCCCTCTAACTTGAATTAAGTGTTCGGTATCTCTTTATGGATGAATTATATTCCATAACTAATACGTGTACATTCTACATAAGGAATATAATTATATCATGATATATCTTATTTTGAAAAGGTTTTCATGATTTTTAACACTAAATAAAAGGTATTGTGTAATCAGATGTCTTAGAAGGTTAAGGTATATTAGTTAAATCTGAAGATAGAAAACCATGGAAACCTGAACAATTTATGATTTAGAACACCCTCCATTGTTTCTGAGTTGACATACTCACATTTTCAGGGAAAAAATTTTTGATTAGTTGAAGAATATACCACTTGAGAATTAATTATAGTAAGTAAATATTTCATTTTCAACAAACTGTAATATAAATCACTTATATTATTCCAAAATATAATAAAACATGCATTAACAAATTTTAAAAATTTTAATCAATGAAATATATTTCATTTTTAATACATCATGTCAAAATTTTCTTAAGTTGGATATTTGACTTGTTTCATAAATAGACGATTTTTGGATGAATATTGAAAAATAGTAATTTTACAAATAATATCACATTTATGAAATTTCGAGGATATAATAATGACTTGAATGTTTATAAAACTTTTTTAAAGAAAAATATATATTTAATAAGTAATATAATTAATATATCTTATAAAAATATATTTAATATTTTGGAAATCTATGTAATGTTTTTATTCAAATTAGAATTATTTTTTGTTCTACTATATTAATTAAGTATAAAAAATGTCACTATAAATTATTATTTTTCTAATAAGTTAAATAAGTTTACTCTGATTTAAAATAATTCAATAAATTCAATAGTAATAAACATTATATATTTTTTTGGTATCAAATTACTTTTAGGATTAAATAAACAAAAATTCGAAATCATTTTTGTTATGTTTTTCAAATTTATATTAAATTTATTTTTCACCAAATTAATTAATTTAATATTTTAAAATATATTCTTTAATTTTTATTTTCATAATTATTAATAGGAAATAATTTAAACTTAATTTTTATAAATAATGATTTGTAAACATGGTAAATATTCATCACCTCTATTACAGTTATAATGAGTTACAAGGGAAAAAATAAAGTGATATTTCATCATGATAACACAAAAATACTTATTAAAACTATTTGGTTGGTTTATTTTATACCTTAATATTCACATATAATGATCTATAGTAATTTATATCCATAATACTTGAGTAAGACATATATTATATAATAATGTTTCACATATTTACAAATTAACCACCCACCTCACTTATAAAAGTGAATCTCTTATCCTCTTATCTAAACTAATCCCAAACTGTAAACCTTCCGAAATTTATCATTATTTACAATGATTTCCTGGTCTCACCAAAATACAACTTCAAAAATGATTAAGTTGTAATCCAAAGGAGGATTCCCTGAGAATATGTAATCATTTTAACTAACTCTATTAAATTTAATTCTTCTTCTACCCCATTAAAAAACTTCCATACTAATATAATGACATTAGTATCATAAATATAATTAAATGTTATTATTTTTTGGAACATTTATTATTGGAAACTTCTTTATCCGTGGGAAAATGATAATGTCGCTCGTGTGTATATGTAGACAACCCCCACCATTAAGTGATTTGATTTGTTTTTATATCTCCAACATGAGTTAAGGATTCTAACATTTTATATAATTAATATGAATTATATTCAATACATTATTAAAATTTTGAATATTAGATAACTATTTCATAACACTTTCAACCATGGTCAATAAGTAATTTTGGAGACATTTACTGAAAAACCTTAATTGGTCAACAGAATCAAGAAAAATTCAATGAATTAATGTAAAATGATTATAAAAGGAACTAAAAAGTATAATATTTATGAATAATTTATTAATAAAGTGTTTAATAAATTTAAATAATTTATTTAGTATTGTATAAAAAAACCAACCAAGACAAAATCCAAGGTATGGTTTTTTCATCTCAATTCCACTTTAATGTGACATATTTTATATGATATACCTAATTTATTTTATATATTGTATTTATTGTAGTGTTGAGATATTATATAATATATTCATATTTATTAATTGTATTTAATGTTTCAATTTAAGATTTATATTTTAAGGGATGTTGATTCAAAAGTTATTAAAGATGTAAAGATTTACTTTACAATCTCACTCGTATTCATGATTGTTCGTATTTAAATTTATGTTGGAATAATTACATACTCGTTATATTCTAAAACCCCATATATTTTATTCTAATCCAGTTATTTCATGGGTTTATATTTTCTTATTCCATCTTTTCTTTTCTTTGTTACTCTAATACCAAAATAATGTTTCTCAAAAAACCCATCATTATTTTTTCTTTTAGTTTGGGAATATTTTCCTTCAATTTCCATATTTTTTAAATTATTTCAATGATATTTTTATCTACTTTCAAATGATTTTTAAAGGAATTTTTATACTACCTTTTCCTTTACCAATAAATTCTCTGATTCAGGCTGACATTGTCCCAAAATTAATTAAGGAAATGTGCATACGAAATCAAGCTGTGTGAGGGGTTTTACAAATACAGGTGTGAATCACTCCTTGCATATCTATATCTACCATTGTTTCACAATATTCTATAGTTATGGAAGACTATATTGATCTTGTTTCAATGATCTCTTGCTTCGATATAGCATCAAGCACTCGATTCAATTCCCTATTTGAAAATGAAACATTTAGATTGAGATTGTTGAAATATTAAAGTCAATTAATCCAATAAAGTATGTATAACAACCCAATATTAATATAAATAGAAATTACTTCACATTATTGGAATACATAATAAATAATAAAACAGACACCCAAAGACCATATTATTTTAGTGCTTTAAAAACATTGACACATAAATACTAGTACATAAGAGAGCTACATTATCTCCCACTTAGTTCTTCATGAATAACACCCTTAATTGACACATAATACATAAAAAATATCCTCATAACCTGTGGAAGGAAACCTAAAAATGGGTGAGATCAGATTCTCAGTAAGGGTATTTAGGGGACACATGTAAGAATAAACATGAGAATAGGGGTATAAGAAAGTGATCATAACATTAGATGATCAAACCTTGTATATCAAAGATCATACCCTATGTATCAATGATCATACAAATGAATCATGGAAAAAATTTGTAAGTTCATATTACATCAATCATATGGAACTAATGAACATAATCTATGAAATCATAGCATATGTAGAAAACATGGAATTTTTTAAACACAAAATAATATATAAATATTATGTCTAAGATACCTACCAATACCTTCGTATCATTTTAGGCATGGGATAATCACCTTTGTACCTTTTTTAGGAAAAATAGTCCTCCTCCTATACACTCTTGATTTTGGATTGGGATATCCCCTAGTGTAACCTCTTATTTCAAGTTAGGTATGTCCACCCATGTACCCTCTTTCTTCTGGCTTGGGATGTCCTCCTGTGTACTCTCTTGTTTCGGGCTTGGAAATCCCTCTCATATACCCTTTGATATATTAAAACATTTATAATTACCCAATTCATTAGAGGGATGTCTATCCCACCCATCTTATAATAACAACATTCATACATGTTACACAAAATAAAATTTTCATCATATCATGACCCATAAAAGAGATTGGTTTTATTAAAATAAAATCACAACCCATTAAATGAAATGGGTATTACTAACAATTCATCACATAATACCCTATGATGAAATAAGTTTCATATTGAATTCATGAATTAATAACTCATTAAAATAAGTGGGTTTCAAAAGCATAAAACCCAAGTAAGAGTAACGGGCTTCAAATGCATATAACTCGTGAAAGAGGAATGGATTTCATAAACAGCATTGAATCAATACATATAAAATTCAGATAAATTATTTGAATTTATCCTTTTTATTATCTCTTCTAAAGGAATGATTAACATAAATGGATGTCATATTATATGGAAAATAACATGGAAAGATATTTTTAATACATTTCTCAAGGAAAATATCCACTCTTCTTTGAAAATGATTTTTAAAACATAAACCCTTTAGAAACCCATTTTCTTTGAAAATTCATTAAAAAATATAAATAACAATTTAAATGATTTTAAAAAACATTTACATTAAAAACTTATAAAATAATCTTGAAAACATTTTTAAAACCATTTCCCTTATAAACGTAAAAAATAATCTTAAAACCCTTTTTGAAAAAATTATTTCCTTGAAAAATATTTTGAATAGTTTTAATGAAATATTTAAAATGTTTTGATACAAATTTTTCTAAAAATTACTATTAAAATATAATTTTATTTAAAATTATCCTTTTAAACCTGAAAATGAATCTTCTAATAAATGAGTGTGGTTCAATCTATACATTTATTTTGATGTAAAAAAGAACATTTCTTTTTCATCGTAAAAAGTTGATAAAATGATTTTTTTGGAAAGTGACAAGAATGTGCCTTGGAAAAAAATTCTAAATGGAAAAAAAGATAAAAATTACTTCTTAATATTATAGGATAATATTAGAATATTATTGGAATACCTTTTTATAAAACATGGTTTTGAAGGAACATGGATTTCCGACCAAAGAGAGAGTAATGTTAGGCTTTCTAAAACAACACTCTTGACTATCTTATGTAAAAAAGAGTGGAAAATGGTACCAATATAGGAATATATAATGAATAACCATTGTATAATAAAATTAAATAGTTTTCTTAAGATATAAATCAAATTATTTCATCAAAGTAATCATAAATATAAATAATCTCGAAATGTGATGAGATTGTTTAAATAATCTCTTACCACTTGGTAACTTTGAACCTTACTCCCCATGTAATATAATTAAATTAATTGAATCATAAAATATCATTAAAATAATAATATTGATGATATAAAATTTCAAATTTAGTATATACACCTCATGTAAAAATATAGGTTCATAACATGGAATGTGTCTCAAAGAAAAAAATTTAGAGAAAATTTCATTACCTATTTGGTAACATTTGAATCCTAACCCCCGTGAATGAAATATCATAAAATATATATTTAAATAACCATAAATTATAGTATAATAATCATATAATACAACAATTTGAAGTATATATACCCCACAAAATGAATGGGTGCTGAATAAAGCATGTATCTCATCGAAATAAAAAGTGAGATGAAATTTCCTTACCTTGTGTCTTGACTCTTTTCATAATCATAAGAACCTCATGTATAATAAATATAATTTTATTATAAATATTATAATTAAAAATATTCTTATATCTAATTCCATATTTTTTTATTATGTCTTTATATTACCCGGTTCTTAACAATTCTAAGTTAAGGTCACATTTCGAGTAATATTTTCATTGTTTTTCGCATGTGTTTTAATTTTTTATATCATTAGTCCTTATACATTATTCATGATTTAAAGAATTGAAACCATGATATAAATATCATTAATATTCATTATATTTGAATTATAATAATCTATGTAATATAGAATCATGAAATGGAATACATTGTTCATATAGACGGCAGGTCGTACGTACACATAAATGTTGCTTCCATTTTATTGACCTATTGAAAAAAATAAAGTAAATGAAATATATGTATACATATATATGTATATATGTATATAATATTAATAAATTAGTATTATTATTTCATATATATAATATATTTTCAATAAAAATATCCTTAATAAATTCCTTGTATTTTGTGAACAAATCAAATTGCTTTCAGGGTGGGAGTCCAAACTTCTTCAAATGAAATTATCGTATTTACACAAGATGGAAATAATATGGGTATATTCTAAATAAAAATTACCAAATAATAATACATTATAAATATCATATATATATCATATATAAATATTTTTTTCATCATAATGTCCACCATGTGAGGCAATAAAGGAAGAATCAACAATCGTCATTTCATGAGGTGGTAGTTTGATGTACACTTAAACAGTATGTTCGTTATCCATTAGATGGATGTGTGTGTATGTTTAGTTCAAACGCATAGAATAAAAAAATACTAGTATATTGATGATAAAAAAATTAATATAATCATGGAAATAAAAAATTATATGGATCGGATAATGGAAATAAAATAAAGGATCTTGAGGGCGGGTGTTACCTCTTAACAGAGTAACTCCTTTTGTTTTTCACAAAAGGGATTACATGGATTTCCTTATTCACAATATGGATTCAAGGAGTAATTTATATATGTTTTTAATTTTTTTGGAAGGATATTTCATAAACATAATTTTTTTGAAAGGTGTGAGGATTTGGGAGTGGTGGTGACCATTTATAGGGAAAGAAAATGACACATAGGGTATTTTTTAAAACAAGCTAGTTGCACCCATGTTTTTACATAAATAAATCTTCCAAAACCAACCAAAATCTATAATGGATGTTTAATGAAAGAATAATTCCCATAAAATGGTTTTTGGAAGAGTTTAGGGGTTATTTTGTCCCATATGTTTAAGGTTTAATCACTTGATAAGCTTAATTTTACTTTAATCATTGTAATTAATTTCAATTAATTTCACTAAATTTTTTTATTAAAAAATAATTTGACCATATTAGAAATTAGAAATTATGATTATTAAAAATATTTAAGTCACTTTTCTAAATTCTAAAGATATAAGTGAGAAAAATTAATTTAAATATAATCCCACTGACAGGACGACACTATTGGTTTATATTGTAAAAACATCCAAAAGTGTGAAATGTTTTGTAGTCATTTTCAAATGTTAAATCGATTAAAATGACATAAATTGGATTAATTTATGAAACACTGATCAAATTATACTTTAAAATCATTTTAAAATGTTATATAAACTTATAAATAAAATAGATGACAACCCATTTTTAGACTAAAATTCATTATCTTTTAACTATTCATTAAAAATGAAACCTTACTGAAAAATTCCAAAAACAATTACCCTTAAATAATTTTTTTTGTTTCTATTTCAAAAATGATGTTTATTTGGACATATATAATCCAAAAAATTTCCAAAAATAATATTTAAAATAGGTTCTCCAATAAAAGGTGGTAAAAAATCCTTAATAAGAAATATAGTATTTTATGAATAAATTTTGGTTTCTTTTTATCTTAAGCATATCAAATTTATTGGATTAATATAAAAAATATTTTATTGAATATATAATATATATTAAATTAATATAAGTTACTAATTTTAATTAATTTAATTTATCAGTATAAAATATCTTTGTGAGAAAAATATTTTTTCAATAAAAAAATTGATGTTGTTTTCAATTATAATTCATTAGTAACTAATGAATTCAACCATGTATTTCAATAATTTAGTTAATATTATTCATAACAATCAAATTAATGGCTATGATGTATATTATTATCTTAAATAATAATAATTTTAATAATATATTATAGTTTGGTAACACTCAGTCTTACATGTTATGCCAGCAATCGAGGAAACACATTCTTGTGTGTAATATATGCTAACCTTAGTGTTTCGTGTATAGAATGCTAAAATTTATGTTTCTTATAGTTCATGATAACTTTTTGTTTCATATAACTCAATTTAAACATAGTTATTTAATATAAAAAACTATTTTTAGTGTTGCGTGAAATGAAAAATATCAGATAGATTAAATAAATTTGAAAAAATATATCTCACAAAATTGAGGGTGTAACATTATACAACCTTAAAATTAATTTCTCCCTAAAATTCGTATGGTTTATCAATGGATTAATATTTTAAGTTCCATTAATAAAAACCCACATCATATAAATGTACACTAAAACTTAATTAAAAAAAATGTTGAAACCATAATAATTACCCAGAGTAACACATAGGTCTGTTTACATAAAGGATAACATGGGTGGAAAGTGAAAACATGAACATGGAAGTGAAATATTACTATCATGTTTAGAGGATAGAGATATGGAAATTATTCTAGGTAAATTTAAGATCCACAAATCCATAACTCTACGATTGTCTAAGAGACCATTTTAATTAACGAAAAAAAAGGTATTATGCTGACCACATTAGTTTCAATATCCTTTCACTATGGTTGAAGAGTTTTCATGAGATGATATACATACATGATTCTGTACAATATCATCCTATTTCTTTCCTCAGTCAACTTCCACTTCTTATCTTATTCCATGAAATTAAGGTGGATTTTTCATTCCTAAAGCATGAATGGATCATGAGAATGATAGGACATTCCATCTATATTTTTCATAAAAAAAGATTAGAAAATTTTATCCAATATTTCAAAAATCCACATTTGTAAATATAATACATTAATTCCCAAAAATTTCATATGAATTTTAATCTAAAAAATCCCTAAATGGTTAACCTTATAACCCTTCCCAAATATAATCCACCCTTTATTACTTAAATAAGCTCTTATCTTAAACCAATAACATTTTCATTAGAAACATGGTTTCATACTTGTACTGATAGAGTATCTAATTTGACTATATTGTTCTATAATACATGTAGGGAAATATAATAACATGAAATATTACAAAAGTAGGAACAAAAAAACATTCATAGGTATTACTCAAACAGATTCAACCAAAAAATTCCGAACTAAGGAGGGAAGAATATGTATTTATTAATTATCTTAGTTCACTTAATCTATTATAATAGAATAATATTTCCCTTTTTCCTTTGTCTCTGGAGTTTTTGTGGCCTATCATTCACATTTATCCTTGGATAGTGTAATTTTTTAAAGTAATAGCAAAACTACCTTCAATTCAAACACTAAAGTGTGGAAGGTACATTCTATGAGAATTTATCATTATTTGCATCATTATCAGACTTCCTCCCATCACATTAACATTTAAACATGGGATGAACATCCCTTACAAACATAAAACATTTTTTAGTCCCCTTAAGAAAATTCACTCCATGTTTCTTCCCATAATTTGTGCATAATGAAAGCCTCATCTTCTTTTCTCTATGGTTGTTAGACATTCCATTAATATATATTTTCCTTTTCATGTGAAAACCATGATATTGATACAAAACTCCAACATCCATTTCCAAATTTATAAGACATATAACCACTTCTTCATAGGTTTTAAATTCTTTTATATCTAAGTCCTTTTTAATACTAGGTTTCAAACCACCAAAGAATCGATCAATTTTTCTTTTGGGTTGAATGATAACACCCGAAGAGTACCTCACAAGCCTTGTAAAATTTTCTTTATAGGAAAGAACAGATTCATCATCCTTCTTCTTAAGATCTAACAATTCCTTTACCATATTTATTTGAATAATATGATTAAATTACTTATTAAAAATGGTTCTTGAACTCATCTCAATTCATTAATTCGATAACTTCTTACAACCTTTTATTCTTGATTAGAGTCCACCATTGATCTGGTTCACCACATAATCGATAAACATCTAGAACTAATTTTTTATTTTCTAAACATTAGAGAATGTAAAATATCTTTTCAATGGTATTGATCCACTATTTATAAATAAGTGGATCAAAATACTTACTGAAAGTAGGAAAATTTTTCCTCTTAAAAAAATTAATATAATTTTGTTCCCTAATTTTCTCATTTGTAAGTCCACCATAATTCATAGTTTGAGAAATTTGGGTGATCATAGAAATATGATTTTTCATTTCTTCTCCCATGGTTTTCAATTTCTCAGGAGGAAAATCAATTCATTGTCTGTCACGATCACCATTAATGTGGTTCCTTTTGGATATATCCATTGACTAAACCAAAATCATAGAGTAAGAAACTTTTATCATAGTGGGGAACCACATAATCATGAAATTTCACTTATATGATTTCAAATGTATGACACCTTATTTAATATAATAAAAATTATGTTTATACTATATTATTCATAACTAAATTTGTAATGACCCGAAAATCCGTGTAATTTTTTTAAAATTATATGGAATTATTCCAAGTCAGCGGTTTCTGACGGCACATAATTCTGATGCCCGAAATACCCAGAATGTTTTTCTGAAGTTTTTGAGTACGTTCAGTGAACTTAAGAGTAGGTTTTGGTAACATTAGAATCGGTGCACAGAATTGATATCTGAGGGCACCGTTGAACTCGCAGTGCCGATGATTTCTTATGGGGACCTTTATCTCAGCTATGTTTGGATGTGAACGGAAGTTGGTTTTACAACATTTCGTGGAGGATAAAAAAGGTGGAATAGAATAAAATTGTTTAAACATAAATTTTATTTTATTCAAATCTTTTTAAATTAAAGTGGGTTCCACCTGAACTAAACCCCGACTTTAATTCTTTCCAACCCATATCCTTCATTAAATAAATTGATTAGGGGGAGACTCTTCAAATTGATGTGTTTGTTCCCCTCCATTGGGAGTTGCAAGAATTGGTGTTTTGGCTGTTGGAGGAAACCTTGGAGGAAGAAATCTTCTTCCGCTAATGATGAACATCTTCTTCTTATTCTTTGATCTCCTACCGGAACAATGGAAGAAGCGCCATCCTTGAAAAACGCCGATGACGTCGTCCTTCACTTCTTCATATTCTTTCCCAACATCAACGAATTCAAGGTAGGAGTTCATGTTTTGTTATTTGTTTCTCATTCTTCATTTTCCTTCCTGTATTAAGATTCTAAGTTGTATGATATCACTCTAATGCAGAGGGTGCGGGCCGAACGAACACAAACTGACCCCTCCGCCTTACTTGTGGATTTCGACGCTAATTGAGGCACGAGTCCAGGTTGAGAAATTCTCATCAATGATGGTTTTGGATCATAGGCGGTGTCTCAAGGAGTGCACGGGTACTTCTTGAATGAGAATCGTGCCACCAGAACTCATATGGTGACCCACAAAAGGTTCGCCGGTGGTCGGAACTGACGAACGTCATCAACGAAGAAGGGAAGGGCGGTCGGCACTCTGGTAGGCTGCTTGGACAGCGGTGGCGCAACCGCATAGTTGTAGGATTGGTCCATGGCTGACGAGCTGTGGTGGTGCAGTGGCGGCTGATACAAGGCCATCTTCGAAGAAAATAGGCGGCTCAGGCCACCGGTTTGCTGGGGAAGGCATGGTACAGTGCCCACTGCGCGGGGGAGTGAAGAGGGTCGCAGCCTTGGCCACAGCGATGGATGATGGGTGGCAGACATAGTCGGATACCGAAGAAGGCATGGCGCAACCACACCACGCAGCAGGCGGCCGGCCGCTCGGCCAGCTGGGAAGAGCAGGACCCGCCGCGGGGTCCCGCATGACACGGACCGGTGTTATGTGGCATCGGATCTAAACCACCTGAATGTCTATGTTGTTCGGGAATCCATGGGTCACGGACACCCCCTAGACACTACTCGGGCAGACCCCACAAGGACCCCAGCTTCAGGCCCAGTGCAGGCCAGACCTAGTGCTGGTCGGGCCGCTAGCTATGGGTCGAGTGCGTGCTGAGCCCAGTGCAGGTTGGACATAGTGCGGGATGGACCCAGTGTGGTTTGGGCCACCCTTGTAGGACATGCCAGCCTCGTGGGCCAGGTCAAACCCACAGACCAGGTCGGACCTCAGTCCAGACCCAGGTCGGGCGGGGTTGGGCTGGGTCGGTCCGACTAGGTCGGACCGAACCCGGACCCACTTTGACCTGTTTCCACTCTTTTTCCCGTTACTTGATCTACGGGTGTCTGATTGATGAACCGTCTACGACAATAGAAACCTTGGAGAGAGAATATTCTTTTAGTCTACCCCACATGAGGCTTGGATGTATTTGGGGTACGACTGGGATGGATCGAACGTAAATCCAACCGGGCCCTCAAAACGAAAATACCAATAACTCTCAGACCGGGCATTCAATTGATGTGCCATTTGTCGCATTGGGTTTCTTATGGAAAGACGATTCTTTTTGATACATAAACTTCTAAATTAGTGGAAGATTATTTATAGGCACTTGGCTTGAGGAGAGGACCCTCCCGGAATCAAGCATGCTTTGTGCGGAACCCTAAGGCTGGCTTCATTGTGATAAAGGGATCCTATGTGGGTTGGACATGACTAACTAAAGTTCCTTGATCCAACATGGGTTCGACATCTCTGACTATTTTTCCAAGATCCTACATGGGTTCGACATCTCCAACTACTGTTCTAGGATCCTATGTGGGTTCGACAGGTCTGATTACTATTCCAAGATCCTACATGGGTCCGACAACTCTGATTACTGTACCAGGATCCTATGTGGGTTCGACAGAGTAGATAATTCAGTGGCTACATCTAATCATCTCCATATCTCTACAAAATTTTTATACCTACGTGATTTGAGCCTTGACTCTGTGTTGTTATCAATGAGTTATCTTTCTTCCTTCGTGGAACGTGTTATGCTTGGGATCAAGAGTTGGAGCTGGTTTGTATTTTATTACATAGATATATATATATGGTCATATACCTAAGTAAGGTTGGATGATACTTTGTGATTTTATTCTTACAACTTTGGTTTATCCTTAGTGGATTATGGGAGACCTTCAGGGGTCTCAGGGTCCCTAGTGAGTATCGTTATACTCACCCATGAACGGGCTTCGCCCGAACCTAGTTGTTTCATGTGTAGACGACGGAAAGCACTGGTCTAGGATGAGAGAGATGGATAGGAGGCTACTTGATGATGTACTTAGAAGGGAAATACCTCAGGGATGACTTGATCGAGATCTATACCTACCCTTCTGGTGGGATTTCCTGGTGGATGATCCAGGAGATGATTTTCCTTTTTCATGTACTTGTACTTCAGTTGGGTTTGTATACTATCCCATTTACATTCAGCACTCTTTACATTATTAGTAATTTTTGGTTATATCTGGTTGTATAGTCTATGTGAGTTGCAGTTTTAATGGAAATTCCTTCCCTTTTCACTAGGATATTCCTTTTTGGTGCTAGTCGCCATCCCCTGGCCTAAGGAAGGTGGGCTTGGGGTAGTCATAGCATGGGCCCAGGGAAGGGTCGTGACAAATTGGTATTAGAGGAGTAGGTTCAAATGTATAAAATTAGACTCTAATCTTTTAATGACAATAGTTTTATGTGTTTTGGGTATAGTTATCAGTTTTGGGAAACCAGTGTTGGTGCGCCTGCCAACATATCCATACACTAGGACTATGACTTCTGATTTTCAACTTAGTGCATGAAAACATTGATTGCATGCTTGTTTCATTTGAAAAGTTCTCTTTGTCATCTCTTTGAGTCAGCTCACCAGGTAACACTTATTTACCGTGGCACACCTTTTTCTTTACTGGATGGTCCCACGTAGAGAGCCATCCAGGGTTCTAGGATTTGTATGAGATGGAAGCCCACCGAGAGATGAGGCCACGGTGTAGGGCACTATCACAACAGAGGCACCAGTGGTACCACTACCCAATGGGCCACTGATGCCACCATCCCCAGCAGCAAAGAGTTCACGCTACCTGAGCGCATTGCACGAGTTCCAACGCCATAGGCCGCCCAAGTTCAGGGGTGAGATAGATCCGCAGGGAGCTGAGGATTGGCTGGAGGTTGTGGTGAGAGTCTTCAGACTAGTAGGGACACCAGCTGACCTTATGATGATCCTTGTCATGAGTCTCCTTCAAGAAGCAGCAAACAGATGGTGGAGCCTAATGCTCCAAGTGCATGACAAGGTGACACTTCTCTGGGCAGACTTTGAGAGCCTGTTTCAGACGGAGCTCGTCCCAACCACCCTACGTGCAGTGTGAATACAGGAGATACTTCATCTATAGTAGGGAAGTATGACGGTGGCATAGTACTCAACAAGGTTCACCGACCTCTCCCGCTACTCCACATATATGGTTTGGGACCCCTTCTCCAGATCTCGGACCTTCGAGCAGGTGCTCAGGCGAGAGATCAGGGCTTCGATGATCACCCGCAGCATCCCAATGCTGGTGGAGGTGTTGGATTGGTCCCTCTTAGTGGAGTGTTTCCATGCTAAGCATTCACCAGCAGTGAGACCCCCCACCGGGTGTCAGGTAGTGGAGTCTTCTATAGCTGGTAGCAGGCAGATGTCGCAGATATCCAAGTGGATCAGGCCATCTGTTAGATGACCTTAGTGTATGGGTTCGGTGGTGCGGGGCACCCGAGACAGAGCCATTCATCCAAGGAGCAGGCAGTACTATGCATGCGACGGGCAGTGTCACATGGCTCATGAATGTCCGAACCACCATGCATATGATAAGAAGATGGCCGAAGGACCGCCCAGGGAGAGACAAAGATTTGATCTAGGCGGTCCGTTGGGTATAGGCGAACGTGGCAGAGGAGTCGGTCGAGCAGCTAGCAGTGGGAAACATTTCAATTTGTTACCACCACCACCACCGGGAGGTCCACCCCAAACGTAGGGATCAGGTGGACATGGGAGAGCTCAGCTCCAGGCAGCTGAGGCTTACGATCATGGCGCTCCGGAGATGAATTGACGTATGGTCTATGTCTACACAACCGTAGTTTTAGTACTTATAGACATAGGTTCCAGTCACTCTTTTATAACCACTGCCCTTGTTCAGAGCTCGGAGATTCCGACGGAACCGTTGGCTCAATACTTATGGCTCGAGACTCATACGGGAGAGGATTCGACGATTATGTACTTGTTCCTGCAGTGTGAGATTACTCTATAAGGTTAGAGCTTTGGTTGGATTCTCCTAGTAGCAGCATCGAGGCCTTATGACATAATCTTGGGTATGGACTGGTTATCTACAGTCAATGCTCAGATTGACTACATTAGGCGGAAAGTGTGGTGCGTCCGCAAGGATGGGACTAAGTTTACCTTCACTGATGAGAAGGGAGCATTTGCAGTATAGGATGGACTTACCTAGAGAAGGGGAAGCCAATTACTCATTAGTTTTCTAGCCTTATCCTCAGAACGATTGATGTGTAGAGTCCGAGCTTTCCTGTTGTGGTGGATCAGTACGCAGATATTTTCCTGATGAGGTGACAAGACAACCCCCTCATAGAGAGGTACACTTTTATATTGACTTGTTTCCCGGGATGAAACCAATATCTATGCCAGCATATCGGATGGCTCATGTGGAGCTTTGTGAGCATCGATTATAGCTGGAGTACTTTCAGGGAAAGGGATTTGTCAAACCTAGTGTTTCACCATGGGCTACCCTGATTTTGTTCTCTAAGAAGGCGGACCAGAGTTTGAGGCTCTGTGTGGATTAATGGTGCCTGAACCAGGTGACTGTTAAGAACAAGTATCCACTTCCAAGGATTGATGACTTCTTCGATCAACAGAAGGGAGCACATTGGTTCTCGAAGATAGACCTCCGATCAGGCTACCACCAGCTCAGAGTATGGGACGAGGATGTGCATACGACGACTTTCAGAGGTAAGTATGGTCACTATGAATTCCTAGTTATGCCATTCGGCGTAACCAACACACCATCTCTGTTCATGGGACTCATGAACAGGATTTTCTAGCCATACCTTGATCACTTTATGGTAGTCTTCATTGATGACATTCTGATCTACTCATGTACCGAGGAGGAGCATGCCCATCATTTGCGGATAGTACTAGACACGCTCTAAGAATAGTAGATTTATGGTAAGCTCTCAAATTGCCAGTTCTGGATTCGAGAGGTTCACTTTCTATGACATGTCATCTCAGAGGATGGAGTTTCTGTGGATCTAGTTAAGATTGAGGTTTTTCTAGCTTGGGAGCCACCCAGGAGTGTAACGGAGGTACGGTGTTTCCTGGGTCTGGCTGGTTATTATCAGAGAGTTGGGCCAGACTTCTATAGAGTTGTGTCAAAATTATCAGCCCTAACGAAGAAGGGGAAACCCATTTTTTGGTCAGATAGATGCTAGCATAGCCTTTAGGAGCTGAGGTAGAGGCTGACTAGGTCCCCCATCTTGAGGCTTTGACAGGAGGGTGTTGGGTATGTGGTCTACTGCGATGCATCATGGACTGGTCTTGGATTTGTCTTGATGTAGGAGCAAGTAGTGATAGCTTATGGTTCACGTCAGATGAGACAACATGAGAAGAACTATGCTTCCCATGACCTGTAGTTAGCAGAAGTGGTCTTCTCCTTGAAGATGTGGAAACACAATCTAATGGGAGAGTGTTTCACAGTCTACTCGGACCACTAGAGTCTCGGTTATATCATCTCGCAGAAGGACCTGATCCTGAGACAACAGTGTTTTCATGAGTTACTCAAGGACTATGATTTCAAGATTGTCTATACTCCTAGGAAGGGGAATGTTGTAGCAGATGCTCTCAGTAGGAGATCAGGTATTCAGCTGCTATGAGAGGCGACTGAGTAGTTGTCTGCTTTACAGATTTCTTATGTGGACAGAGATGGAGCAGCTTTCTTGCAGTCTCATACAGTCAAACCCCCACTCCATCAGAGATTCAGGGTGGCGCTGTGTGGGGATGCTGAATGTGAGGCTCGATGTGCATAGATATCCATAGGGCAGGAACCTGATGGATTTTCTGTAGGTGGGGAGCACATCATCCTCTTCAGAGGATATACCATGGTACCAATGTCGGTTTGGGAGGTAGTGTTGAGGGATTTCCACACATCGCCTCTATAGATACATCTAGGTGTGGCGAAGATGTACCAAGACCTTCGACGATAGCCCTAGTGGTCAATTATGACGAAGGCAGTAGCGGAGTTTGTCTCTTAATGCCTCACATGTTAGCAAGTGAAGGCAGAGCACCAGGTACCTGCAGGCTTGGTTCAGCCTTTAGAGGTCCCAGAGTGGAAGTATGATGGGATATCCATTGAATACATGATAGGACTTCCACATACATCCAGGGGACATGACTCGATTTGGGTGATCGTCGACCGACTCACAAAGTCGGCCAACTTCCTACTGATCAGAGAGTATGGTTCAATAGAGATCTTGGGATGCCTCTACGTGCGGGAGATTGTGTGACTACATGGGGTACCTTCGACGATTTTCTCTGATTGTGATGCATGTTTCACTTCCCGACTATGGAAGGGGTTGCAGGAGGCTTTTGGGATGCAGCTTTGTTTGAGGCCCACCTTCCATCATCAGACGGATGGCCAAATTGAGAGGACCCTTCAAAATATCGAGGACATGTTCTGTGTATGTGTCTTTGACTTTGTTCATAGCTAGAAGGGCCACTTACCTTTGGTGGAGTTTTCACACAACAATGGTTATCTCTCCACCATCGGGATGGAACCTTTTGAGGCCTTGTATGGTCGACCTTGTAGTTTTCAACTGTGATGGAAAAACCCAGGGTAGTCAGCACTCATGGGACCGAAGATGGTACGGGCTGCCACAAAGAAGGTGCAGATCATCCAGGAGCAGATGAAGACTGCACAGAGTAGGCAGAAGTCTGATGCTAATAGAAGATGAAGAACTCTGGTGTTCGAGGATAGTGACCATGTCTTCCTATGGGTCTCACCTCGATGAGGTCTGCGGAGATTTGGTCGTGGTGGAAAGTTATATCCAAGATTAATCGGACCTTTCTAGCTCCACAACAGAGTAGGTGAGGTAGATTACCACCTGGCACTTCCCCCTCAGTTGTATCGAGTGCACGATGTTTTTCTTGTATCCTAGTTGAGAAGATACGTGCATGATCCTACTCACATCATAGACAGGGGTGACCTTGACATCCACGATGGGGTGACTTTATTGGAGGTTTCAATGAAGATCGAGGATCAATAGGAGAGGGTCCTTCGTGGGAAATCAATACCACTGGTGTGTTTCAGATGGCGTCATGGTAACCTCCAAGAGAGCACATGGGAGCGAGAGGCTCAGATTCGTGCTCATTACCCCCATTTGTTTCCCTTTTTTTGAGTTTTGTCTTTTGGGGATGCAAATCTCTGAGGTGGAGAGAATGTAAAGACACAAAAATCCATTTAAATTTTTATTAAATTATATGGAATTATTCTGAGTCTGCAGTTTCTGACGGCACGTAATTCTGAGGCCCACAGTGCCTGGAATGTTTTTCCAAAGTTTCTGAGTATGTTCAGTGAACCTAAGAGTGGGTTCTTGTAACTTTAGAACCGGTGCTCGGAATTAAAATCTGAGGGAACCGTTGAACTCACATCACTGGTGATTTCTTAAAGGGACCTTCACCTCAGCTGCATTTGGTCGTGAACGGATGTTGGTTTTCCAACATTTTGTGGAGGTTAAAAAAATGGTGGAATAAAATAAAATTTTTTAAAGTTAAATTTTATTTTATTCAAATATTTTATAATTAAAGTGGGTTCAACCTAAACTAATACCCCACTTTATTTCTTTCCAACCCCCCCCCCCCCCTCCTTCATTAAATGATGTGATTAGGGGGAGACTCTTCAAATTGATGTGTTTGTTCCCCTCCTTTGGGAGTTGTGGGAATTGGTGTTTTGGCTATTGGAGGAAACCTAGGAGGAAGAACTCTTCATCCACCAACGACGAACATCTTCTTCTTCATATTTTATCTCCTATCGAAATAAGGGAAGAAGCGTCATCCCTGAAGAATGTCGATGACGTCGTCCTCGACTTCTTCATATTCTTTCCCGACATCAACGAATCCGAGGTAGGGGTTCGAGTTTTTTTGTTTGTTTCTCATTCTTCATTTTCCTTAGAGGATTAAGATTTGAAGCTGCATACTATCACTCTAACGCAGAGGGTGTGGGCCAAACGAACATAGCTAGAACCCTCTGACTTACTTGTGGATTTTGACACTAATCATGGCATGAGTCCGGGTTGAGCAATTCTTGTCATCGATTTTTGCAGATCGAAGGCGATGTCCTCAGACGTGCACGACTAATTCTGGAAGGAGAATCAGGCCACCAGAACTCGTCTAGTGGCCCATTGAAGGTTTTTCGGTGGCAGGAACCGACGAACGTCACTGATGACGAAGGGAAGGGCGGCCGGCACTCTGGCCAGCCACGTGGATGGCGGCAGCGCAACCGCATCGTCGGAGGAGTGGGCCGCAGTTGACGGGTCGTGGTAGTGTAGCGATGGCCTGCGCAAGGCCAACCACAAAGAAAACCGGCGGTTCAGGCCACCGGATTGCCAGGGAAGGTGCGGCGTAGTGCGCACTGTAAGGTTGAGCGAAGGAGGTCGCGGCCTTGGCCGCGATGACGGAGGACGGGCGGCCGGTAGTGCCGGCCGCCGAAGGAGGTGCGGAGCAACCGCGCCGCGCGGGAGGCAGCTAGCCGCTCGGCTAGACGGGACGAGCGGGACCCACCATGGGGGTCCCGCATGACACCGACCGGTTCCACGTGGCATCAGATCTGAACCGCCCAAACGGCTAAGCCGTTCGGGACTCCAGGGGGTGTGGCCTCCCCCCGGGATGTGTCTAGGGAGGACCCCACGAGGACCCCAGCCGTGAGCCCAGCGCGGGTTGGAGCCAACGTGGGATGGACCCAGCACGAGTCTGGCTGCCAGCTTCGAGCCGCATGGGGGCAAGACCCAGCGCGGTCCAGACCCAGCGCATGCCGGACTAAGCGCGGGTCGGGCCGCCCCCACAGGTCGGGCCGCCCCCGCGGGCCGGGCCACCCTCTGGTGCCGGGTCAGACCCGTGGAATAGGTATGACCCTAGTCTGGACCCGAGTCGGGCTAGGTTAGGCCAGGTCGGTCGGGTCGGGTCAGGCCGGGTCGGCTCAACTGGGCCGGACCGAACCTACACCCGCTTTGACCTGTTTCCACTCTTTTTCCCTTAACATGGGTTACGAGCATCCGATTGACGAACTGTCTATGGAGAAAGAAACCTTGGAGGGAGACGGTTCTTTTGGTTTACCCCACATGGGGTTTGGATGTAGTTGGTGTATAACTGGGTTGGATCGAACGTAAATCCAATCGGGCCCTCAGAACGGAAATGCCAATAACTCTCAGACCGGGCATCTGATGGACGTGTCGTTTGTCGTGTTGGGTCTCTTATGGAAAGATGAATCTTTTCGATACATTCATGGCAGTTGATTTATAGACACTTATCTTGAGGAGCGAACCCTCCCGGAATCAAGCGTGCTTTGGGTGGAACCCTAAGGCTACCTTCATTATGATAAAGGGATCCTACGTGGGTTCGATAGCTCCGACTTCTATTCCAAGATCCTACATGGGTTCGACAACTCCGACTACTATTCTAGGAACCTACGTGGGTTCGATAGCTCTGATTACTATTCTGGGATCCTACGTGGGTTCCACAGCTCTGATTACTACACCCGGATCCTATGTGGGTTCGACAGAGTTGATGATTCAGTGGCTACATCTAATCATCTTTATCTCTTTACATAAGTTGTATACCTGTGTGAGCTAAGCCTTGACTCTATGTTATTATCAACGAGTTATCTTTCTTCCTTCATGGAATGGTTTATGCTTGGTCTCAAGAGTTGGAGCTGGTTTATATTTGATTACTTGGGTATATGTATGGGAATATACCTAAGTAGGGTTGGATGATACTTTGTGATTGTATTATTACGACTGTGGTTTATCCTTAGTGTATTCTGGGAGACCTTCAGGGGTCTCGGGGTCCCTACTGAGTATCATTATACTCACCCCTACATGGGCTTCGCCTGCACCATGTTTTGTCCTCTGCAGACGACGGACAACAGTGATTGATTCTGAGAGAGACGGATTGGAGGCAGCTCAGAGGTGGACTTATACGGGACATACCTCAGGGACGACTTGATTGAGATCTATACCTACCCTTTAGGTAGGATTTCCTGGTGGATGATCCAGGAGGGTTTTTCCCTTTTCCTGTACTTGTACTTCAGTTTGGTTTGTATACTGGCCCATTTACTTTCAGCACTCTTTATATTATTAGTACTTTTTGGTTATCTCTGGTTTTACAGTGTATGTGAGTTTCAAGTTTAAAGGCAATGCCTTCCCTTTTCTCTAGGATATGCCTTTTTGGTGCTAGTCATCAGCCCCTGGCCTAAGGAAGGCGGGCTTGGGGTAGTCACAGCACGGGCCCATGGATGGGCCATGAAAAAAATATAATTAAATTCTTCATGATGGTTCTTGAAGAGTTGGTTAATTCCCAATCATATCCCCCGGGAGTGTCAAATCAGGTGTGTATCAAGGCATATTTTCATGTTTCATATTACCTTGAGTTAGGTCTAGGACATCTTGTTAGTGTTGATACCCCTTAGTACATATATTCTAGATCCACATCTAATTTTAGTATCCAAAAAAGGATGTATTTCTAAGAACCCAATAACTCTTTCTTTTACCAAAATTATAGGATATTTTCTTATACTTTTCCTTGTCCTTAAAATTATACATAGAAATTTCCTTAGGGTTGTCACTATGGATTTCTCATCCTATTTTACAAAGGATAACTAAACCTTTCATATGATACCAACACTAATGACCGATTATTAATTTATATATACATTACCGCACTTTTTTCGAATGCATAAAACAAAATACAAATGGACACATAAAGACAGTGTTATCTTGTTGCCTTTAGAAACATTATAACATAAACACTAGTACATAAGAGAGCTATGCTTTATCCAACTATGTTATTCACGACTAACACTATTCCTAGACACATCATACATAATAAATATCCTCATAAAATATGAAAGGAAATATTAAAATGGATGACCTTATAGGATCACTATGGGTATTCAAGGGAGGCATTTAAGCATAGACATGAGCATAGGGGTATAAGAATGTGATCGAAACATTATAATATCATAACCTTCATATCAAAGATCATAAAAATGAATCATTTCATAAATCATGGAATTTAATAAGACATTAATAATAAGTAAATAAAGAACATAATCCATGAAATCATATCATAGGAATAAAAAATGGAATTTTGGAAAAATCATAAAAATAAAAAATCTTATATCTATGATACCTACCAAGACCTTCATATCATGTTAGGATTTGGATAATAACCTATGTACCTACTTAATTATTGGGATTCCCTACCATGTACCCTCTTGTTTTGGGCTTGGAATTTCTTTCAGTATACCCTCTTATTTCATTTTTGGGATGCCCTCCTATGTACCCACTTGTTTTGGTCTTGGTATGTCCTTCTATGTACCCTCTTACTTCAGGCCTCGGATACCCATTCGAGTACTTGTTGATCTCATAAAACATTTATCATTTCCCAATTATTTGGATTTAGTTATATATCCCACCCATATCATAATAGCATCATTCATAAATGGGACACAAAAAAAAACATTCATCATATGATGACCCATAAAAGAGATAGGTTCTATAAACATCAAATCATAACCCATGAAATGAAATGAGTATCATTAAAATTTCATAACATCATAACCTATGAAAATAATTAGGTTTTATAATCCATTTATGTGGTCATATCTTATGAAAATAAGTGGATTTCAAAAGAATAAAGCCTATATAATAGGAATGCAATTCAAAATCATATAACATGTAAAATAGGAACATGTTTCATAAGTATCATTCAATTAAAAGAAATACCATTCAGATACATAATGTGAATGGAACCATTGTATAATATCCTCTAATAGCATTCATAACATCAATATATGTCATAATATATGCAAAATAACTTGTAAATATATTTTTAATACATTTCTTAAAGAAACAAAATCAATTATTCTTTGAAAAGTATTTTTAAAACATAATCCATTTAGATAACCATTCTCATTAAAAATGAATTAAAAACTAAAAATAAAACTTGAAATAAATTTTAAAAACTTTTTCCCTTGAAAACATATAAAATAATCTTGAAAACATTTTGAAAACCATATTCCTTAAAAACATATAAAAAATCTTAAAAACTATTTTGAAAAAAAAATTCTTTGAAAAATACATTGAAAACATATAAAGAAATATTGAGAATGTTTTAAAACCCATTTTATTGTAAATTATTTTTGAAAAAAAAATTATTAAAAGTCATACTTTTAAAAATTCAAAGGAATCATCAAAGATATTATAGAGGGTAAATCCTTATATATCGTATGAGGTAAAAATAACATTCCTTTTGAACGGTAAAAAGGTTATAAAATTTCCTTGTACCAAAAGTGAAAAGAATAATCCTTTGAAAACACTAGTAAATAAGGGTAAAAATATATTTTAATGATTATAGGATAATATTATAATATTCTGGGAAACCATTTTTAGAAAACATGGTTTCTAAGGAACATAGATTTTTGACCAAAAGGAGGGTAAAGTGGGGTTTTCTTAAAAACACATTATTAATTATTTTATGTACAAAACAGTGGAACAATGGTACCAATACATAAATTTATCATTATTATATATAGGATATGAAAAATCATGATATTTCATAAGAAATGGATCATAATATTTCATCAAAGGAGGCATAAACATAAACAATATTGAAAAGTGATGAGATTGTGTCAATAAACTCTTACCACTTGGTAACTTTTATCCATACACCCCATTTAATAAAATTAAATTAAATGAAGCCTAAAATATAATCAAAATAATGAGATTAATTATATTAAATTTCAAAGTCATTATATACACCTCATGGGGAAATATTGGTCCATAACATTGAATGTGTCTCAAAGATGGAAAATTGAGACGAAATTTATTTACCGATTTGGTAACATTTGAAACATAAACCACATTAAATAAATATCATAAAATAGATATTTAAATACCCATAAATTTAATTAAAATAATCATATAATACATATATGGTAAGTATACAATTAATAAAAAAGGAATGGGTGGTGAATAAATCATGTATCTCACAGAAATAAAAAGTGAGATAAAATTCCATTAGCTTGTGTCTTGACTCTCTTCATACTCATAAGAGAATCCTGTATAATAAATATAAGTTTATTATAAATATTTTCAATAACAATATAATTATATCTAATTCCATGTAATGTTTTCTTATGACTTTATATTACTATCTTTTATACAATTCTTTGTTAAGGTTACGCTTTGAGTAATATTCACTTTGTTTTTTGCATGTGTATTAATTTTTTATATAATTTGTCCTTATAATAAAATCATTATTTCTAGAATGTAAAAAATTATATAAATATAATTAATATTCATCATATTTTTATTATATTATTTTAAATAATAATGAATTATGAATTTGAATACACTGTTCATGGAGACGGTCGGTCGAACGTTGGCCTAAACATTGCTTCTTTTATATTGATGTATTGAAAGAAGTAAAGTAAATGACATATATTTATATGAATGTATTTATATAATATCATTAAAGTTTAATTATTATGCCATATATATCATATATTTTCACTAAACATATCCTTAATACATTCTATGTAGTGTCTGAGTGAATCACATCTCTTTGCGGGGGCAGTAGTCCACGCATCCTCAAACAAAATTATCATATATAAACAAGATGTAAATCATAAGGGTATGTTCTAAATAAAAATTATCTAATAAAAAAATTATAAATATCACATATATCATATATAAATATATTTTTCATCATAAATTCCACCATTAGAGATGTTAAAGGAAGAATGAATGATCATTATTTCGTGAGGCGGTATTTCGTCATACACGTAAAAAGTGTGTTCATTATCCCTGATGTGGATGTCTTTGTAAATGTAGGCAGAACCCTTATCATGAAAAATCCTTATATATTTAGGATAATTTTTTTTATACAATCCTGGGATAATAATATTTTAGGTAGTAGAGAATAGAAATAAAATAATGGAGCTTGAGGGATGTTATTACATATTAATCTGGTAACTCCTTTTGGTTTTCACCAAAGGGCTTCCATGGAATTATTTAATAAAAAGGGATGACTAAATGAGGAATGGAGAGATTTTGGAATGTTAATTGAGTATATATTGTTCAAACCTATGTGGTTTTAGAGGTGTGAGGAAGTGGTAGTGGTGGTGGCCTTTTATTGGGAAGTAAAAGGACTCACTTGGTATTTTTGAAAACATGTTAGGTTCACCCATGTTTTTACCTAATAATGTTATTCCAAAACCAAAAAATATATATAATGGAAGTTTAATGGATGAAAATTTTCAATAAAATGTGTTTTTGAAAAGATTATAGGTGATTTTAGCCCTTATGTTTATGGTTTATTCACTTGTTATGGGTAATTTTACCTTAATTGCTCTAATTATTTTTAATTACTTTCAATAATATTTTTTTTCAAAAACTGTGTTTAAAATTTTAGAATATATAAGTTATTCGAATTTTAAAAATATGGAATATATTTTTTAAAATTATAAAAATATAAGTGAAGAAAATTAATTTAAGTTTCATCTTACTGATGTGATGACACAATGAGTTTTAATGTAAAAACAACAAATTTCTTGATATGTTTTTATAATAAATTTAAAAATTGAAATTGATTATAATGACCTAAATTTTATTAATTGATAAAAAATTGATCTAATTAAACTTTAAACCAATTTAAAATATATTTTAACTTTATTAATAAATTGTATGAAAAATATCTTTTGAACTAATATTCAGAATTTTTTAACTATTCATTAAAAAAAGAAATCTTAAAAAAATAACAAATATTTACCCAAACATAATTTTTTTGTTTATCATTCAATTATGAATTTTATTTTTAAATATATAGTCCATATAATTTCCAAAATATTAATTTAAAATAGGTTCTCCATTAAAAGGTTGTAAAAATGCCTTAATAAGAATATAGCATTTTATGTATAAAATTTGGTTTGTTTTTATATTATGCATATAAACTATATTGGATGAATATTAAAAATATTTTATTAAATATATAATATATATTACATTAATATAAACCAATAGTTGTAATTTATTTAATTTATTGTGATAAAATATATTTGTTATCATAAAAAATTGTTTTCTATAAAAACATTCCATTTATCCCAATTCTAATTCATCTGAAACTTTTTTATTCAAACATGTATTTTCATAAGTTAGTTATTACTATTAATAACCAAAAACTTAATGGATAGGTTATATCTTATTATATTAAATAAAAATATTTATATTAATATATTGTAGTTCGGTAATACTCAGTCTTGCATGTTATGCAAGCCATTGAGGAAAGTAAAAATTCTTGTAATGTACCATAACCATGGTGTTCCATATAGAGAATATTAAAATTTAAGTTTCATGTAGTGTACGACAACTTGGTGGTTCATATAACACAATCCAAACCTATTGCTTTAAAATATATGTATATATTCATTGTTTCCTCAAATGAAAAATATCAAAAAGATTAAATTAATTTGAAAAAAATATTCCACAAAATCTCATAGTGTTATAGTATGAGCTTATAAGGAACATAAATGGTTCATCCCTTTAGGTCCCTGACAGCAGTTTCAAAATTATATTCAATCGATAATGAGTTCCAATTAGTCTAGACATCGTGTTTTATAGAATATATCATAACCGACAATTCGGCTTTATAATAAATACCAATGCACGTTTAATGATAAAAAAATCCTTTAAAAACCCAAAGTTAGTGCGGAAAACACCCCCAAAACCCAATTTCCCTGGAATACCATAGGCCTCACCATCAATTTTCACATTAATGCGTGGAATTATTAGGGGGATGCATCAAATTTATTTAATAATAATAGCTTTCATGGGACTTATTAAGGTCCAAACCATTCTTAGAATGTTCATGTCTTCCATGGTGTTGTTCATAGATCCCATTTAATCATTAGAGGCACCATGAATCTAAATTTTTATAGTATATATTTAATTATGTGTGTAAGGTGTTTTGTTTCCAAAAATACTATCATTTATTTCATTCTAATCCAATGAAATGATTGTAGATATTGTTCCTAGAACCATATTATAGATCTACTGACTCTACCTAGTTGTACAATGCACTTCCAAACATTCCAAGATACAGATCCGGGCATATAGAAATAACAAAAACTTCCCACATAATTCTAAATACATTGTGAAAAATTAAATCCCATGAAGAGGTGTTGTATGTCTTCTACAGCCTCCACGAATAAGTGATATGTTGAAACTACGACTTGGCCAGCCCTCTTAAATTATCATATATGGGAAGTATCTTCTTCCATATCCTCCAAAGAAGAGAAAATCTTGAGGGTTGAATAAAGTATGCCTTAAATATTAATAAAAATTATGGTGGTAGAATTAATCCTTCACATTGCATTATGTATTAATATTTAGTGTTTAACCTTCTAGCCCTCTTGGGCCTTGAGATCAAAAAATACATATCCATAAAAGCTTAATTCTGGATTTATATTTTGGTTTTTATAGGGAAAATAACATCCTGGATGCACTACCATTTAATTTATTTTAAGTTTTTTAAAAATAATGTTTATAAAATTTCATAAATAAGTCTTTTATTAATTTTTAAAAAATTTTAAATGGAGGGTTCTTTTTAATCGGTATGGAATGAACCAATTTTCCCTTGTTCAAAGCCATTATTATATATTTATCTTCCTCTAATAGTTTCCATGGTTTTTCAAATAAAATAATTTTTCCATTATTTTGAGATATTTTATGTTTTTTTTTAAAATAAGAAGGAAATATTTTTTAAAACGTTGAAAATAATTTTGGAAGTCATTTAGAACTGTGTTTTTATGAAAAACAGAGTTGTTTTAAGAATTTTTATTTTCCATTCTCAAAATTATTATATTTATTTTGAACCTTTATTTTTAATAAATTTATTTACATCCCTCATCCATTACTAATTTAGATATTATCCTTATTTCAAGATCATTCAATTTTTTTATGATATCGGTCTATATCACTCTCCATAATTCATCGGATATTATTTTTATCCTTCAAATAAATATTATTTTATATCATCGATATATTTATCATTTAAATATTGTACAAACAATATAAAATTAGTACATATGATGTTAGTTGATGGATTCTTATTAATAAATTTATTGCATTAACTAAAGAATATTGATGTTCCACTTTCATGATTCAATGTGAGCATTTATTCATTGATATGGAATATTGATTATATATTATATTATTTATTTTATATATGAGGAATTAAAAATAAATATATAAGTTATTTATAGTAAATAAATATATATATCCCCTTGATGCATCGATAAGTCTCAAATAAAAATAGTTAGCCTAATTAGTTGGGTATTTGGTGTAAACCAACCCATTAATTGAATTTCCATAGCATAAGGATTTGATGATAAGGTTTATCATGTCTTAGTATAAGACTTTGAAGGTAAGAACATGAATAATGGAAATATTCATTTCCTATATCAATATTTTAGTTATTATTATCCATGTTGTTGTTATATTGATATTTCACATGGATACATTTTGAATCTCAAGTTATTGACTAAATTGAATAATCGTTTATTATCTAGTCTTTAAAATTGTTAATTTCTTATCTACTAATGATATATTATTTTATATACTTTCTATTAATAAGAATCTAATCTCACCATTTATTATTTATTCTTATGATATGAATAAGGGATACTTGAATTCTCATGGAGGATTCAATTAAATTTTCAATGATATATTTATTTCCAAAGTAATATGGAAATCATGTAAGTATCTAATCTCTCAAAACTGTTAAACTGATCAATCATCTATGTTTTGATCACTTATAAATTGTAATAAGGTATTATTATAAATAATGGAGTCAAGTTACCAGAGTCTGGGGAATTATATTCCTTATTCCGAAAAATGTTTTTTCTTTATTATTTAGATATCAAAATATGTTTTTACACATTTGAAATTATTATTTATCATCGCCAATTTTCAAAGATAAATTTTACAACCTGTTTTTACAACAAAACTTTTCTATAAAGGAATTTCTAAATATTTAAAAGGTTTTCCATCCATTTAAAATTAAAAAATCTATCTTATAATCCACATTATCTTTAGAAATACTTTACTTGTCTTCAAATCTATATTATTGAAGATTATGTTTAGAAGTAAAATTTTACAAAAAAAATCACTTTACCTTTTTCAAACCATTATTTCTATTTCATGGATGTATTGTTGAAGAATATATTTTTAAAAGTGATTGATTTCAATATTTTTCACTTAAAATTTTTGAAATATTTATTTATTTTCAAGGTTCTACAATTGAAATTTATTTTTATAAGTAAATTATTTCTAAAAACTCACTTAAATTTTTCAAAAATGACTTTTTAAAGTGAATATAACTTTAACTTTTATACTGAAGAAAAACAAATTTTACAAAAATATCTTACAATTTTTTTAAATTTTTCTCTTTATCTATAAATTATTTATTTCCATATAAATTATTTTTAATTAATAATACATTAAATATTTTTATAAAATATCTATTTTAGTGATTGAATTTTGGGTATCAACCATATATATTCTTGAAGATATGTTTGGTGATACCATCTCAAAATGTTATGAAACCCCCTCTTTCTTTATATTGTTCTCCATGATGTGATGAATGATTGTTTCCAAGTGTCATATATATTTATTAATGATTTATTGGTGGGGTCATATATCACCCTACAATTTATTTTCTATGGTTTTATATCTCATGAGATAATGATATTTATCATGAACTCGAAGCAGATTAGCTTGGTAAAAAAGATTGTGAATAAACCTAATATGGATTAAATAGGTACAAAGTAATGATTGAATACCTAATACAAGTTATATATGTTCATAAGATTTATATTGAACCTAATGTGTCATCGGATTGAGAAAGGGCAATATATAGTTTGCTTGGTTCACATAGTTATTGGACTTTATGCTTATTATTATGCTATATTTCTATATTATATACCTATGTTTTTTATAATTTATTATTTAATGATTAAAAACTATTTATACATGGTATATTTTTATTCATTTAAGATTTCATGTACTTTTATCATGATTTATGGATAAATTTTAATTCTCCATGAACATTTTATAAATTGTTTCTCCCACTTTCATATATTCTCATATATTTACAATCTAAACATTGATTTCATATTGATGAGTTATTTTCCATTAAATATAAATTTGATCCCACACCAATGTTATGCATCCATTACATAGGTTATGAATATGAGAATAACATATCAGATACCTAGAAAAAAGTCTAATGTGGTAAGATTATAGAGAAATGTTCAGAAGTTTTTTAAAATAAGTTGTCTTTGTAAATATTTACAAAAGAAACTAAACTTATAATTGATAGTATTATGTGTTTATTTCTTAGAATTAAATTTTATCTTATTGAAATTTTATAAAATAAAAATAGATTAATTTCACTCTTTATCATATCCAGTGTTTAAATAAAAAAATTATCACCAAATACGAGAGTGCGGGTTTGGGTCACCTCAGCTTGTATTAGTGCATGGTTTAGTTATTTTTTAGGATTATTTTAGCATTTTTATTAGGGTCAGAGAACTCTAGTTAAACCATTGTTATACATGTAAGTTATGAGTCTGAGTACTAGATAACATATTGGAATTTTGGTACAGTTTTTAGAAAGTGGTTTTCCAAGAGATTGCATCCCAATATGGATAATGGCAAGTGGATATGGCTATAAAATAGATTTTCCTAGGTTAAATCACTTTGTAAAGGGATGTTTATGTATAAACATGAACCTCCCTCAATTACCAATGAGTGGATCTAAGACTACACACCTATATAGAAACTCTTGTGGGATTTTCTTTGGTAATTCAATCTCTCTTTATGAACTATTATTAGATATTTCAACACTTTAGAGAAACTAATAGTGAAGTGACCATGGAAGACCTAGGTCAAAGTAAATTAATGATAATTTGATCCAATTATATCATAGTAAAACCAAAATTATTATAGGTTAAAATGAATTTCTCATAGAGGAGACATATTATCATTTATTTTTCATATTCATATGATCATTTAATCTAAATTTAATTGATATTATAATAATCATTTTTTTAGTATATGGTTGGAAATAGGATCCTTCAAATGAATTTATGGATGGTATATCTCTATAAACTCTTAATAGTTGTCTATATAGTTATATTTGGAATAAATGGTTGTAAATCTTAATATATTCCTATTATAAGGGAAAAGATGTGTTACCTAGTATTCCCTATGATAGTAAGGTTTGTATCACATTAGAAGATACATATTGAGTCATGTATATCATTTAGATAATCATACATATTCTTATTTTTTGTATGTAATTAAAATTATTAGGATACAATTTATTTAAGGGGAAAGAATGCAACGCCTTCAAATTTTACTATATTTATTTCCTTTAAATAAATCTAATTTGTTTGACAAATTATTTCCCATAGAACACTAAAATAAAATGAGTTGTGACATATTAGATTAATATTATAATGAAAATTAATAATAATAATAATAATAATACATGTAAATAAATAGATTGGAATCAATTAAAAATTCATAGAAAATAGGACTATAAAGAATTAAAGTTTTAAAAGGTTATTTCCCAATAAAAGTAGTTTTTCTTTATATATTTTATTTTCATTTAAACGATAAATTTATAAATTTTTGAATTTTAATTCATTAAAATTTACTTAATTTTTTAATTCATCATGTCAAAATTATCTTAGGATTAATTTTTTATATTTTTATAAAATAATTTATGTTTAGGGGAGTAATAAAAAAACATATTTTTCTAATAGTGACATTTTTATGGCATTATTATAAAACAATAATGGCATAAAATTATACGAAATTATTTTTATATAACAATATATATTTATAAAAGAAAAAAATTATTTGAAAATACTATTTTTGATTTTTAAAACCCATGTTTAACATTTTGAAAACATAACTACTCTTTTATTCTAAACAATAATCATATTCACTTATATTGAAATCTATTTTTCATCAATTATAGAAATTTAATATAATAAAATGTATTTAATATTTTATATTATCATGTTCGTATTATGTAATTATTTTAATTTCATTTTGAGGAAGAAAAATGTGATTACTAGGATGAAATTTAATTAAAAAACTAATAATAAAACTGTTATTTTTAAATAATTATTTTATTAACATTGTGAATTTTTTATAAAATAAAATAAATTAAACTCCTCTCAAAAAAGATTGGAATATAATTTTTTTAAACAATATATAAATATATTAAAAATCATTAAATTAATAATCAATAATAAATAACATTAATAATACGTAATGGTAAAAACAATTCTAGAAAATAGCTTTCCTATGTATTAGATTTTTTTAATATATATTTTAATTTTATAATATTTAGAAATTTAATTTCATTATATGGAACCCAAATTAAGGTTAATAACATCAAAATTTTGTAATAATGGTAATGTTATATTTTTAATAAAATACATATTTCATGGGAAAGAACTAGTTACAAAGTTAAAAACTAAAATGCTAAAATATTAAAATCAAGTGGTAAAAGGCATCAAAAAATTTTAACATAATTTTTAAAATGATTTTATAGGCTTTATTAAGCTTATATAATCCCCAAAATTCATTATTTCCCACTAGTGGAGTTATTGACTATAAAATCCCAGAATTATATATATAGAAATTATGTTCTTATAATTACTCCATTTAGTATAAATCATATAAAATCACATAGAGAACACAATAAAAACATTGTAAATGAATAATTACTGAAATAAAAGGTATTTATAGAAATTAAGTAACCTATACTAATGGAATATTAAATTTAATTTTAAATAGAATTATGACCCTTATGGGTAGTAAATCATCCAATAGAATAGTAACCTCCCCCATAAAAGTATAAATTAAATTTAAGTATCTTATAAATTAAAATATTATATAATTATATAGTAGTATAAGTAAACAAATGTTTTGAAAATGATAAATTATGTTTTTGTCTTTTTGTGAAACATAAATGTTTATTTACAATTTTATAATTAATATAATGATTTAAAATAAAATTTATTTTCATTAAATATATTCTTAAATTTATATTTTGTCGTCTAATGGTTATAATACAATTTTATGAGACCTTAATTAATTTTTATAAGTGTTGTAAAATCAGTTATAATTTTAAAATTTTTATTTTCTATGTAAATGATGATTTTAATTAAAAATAAAATATATCATATTTAGAAAATTATTTTCATAAAATTGAGTTCATTTTTAAATTCTAAACATAAAAAATTGTTAAGGGAATTTTTTTATTTTTCTATAATATTTGGATTTTTGGTGAGAAGTAAGATTTTTTAATTTACTTTTATATAAATTTTAAGTTAAATACAATATTCCTTGATTCATTTTTGATGTAATCACTCTAATATATAAATCCAATTAATTATTTTAATATATTATGTGATAATTAACAAACTATTCATAGTCTTGAGGGAAAATAGTCAACTATGGAATAAAATAATATGAAAACACTCCTCTCCTCCAATACAAATACCACCCATCGCCACCTCTTCTCCTCACACTGATTAATCCTTTAAACTTTTCATATTTCTTCCCAATAAACTTAAAAAGTATCTTCCCCACATCCAAGAGGTTTTTGTATCAACAAAATACCAAAGCTAATTTTCCTAAAGATGTTCTCAAGGAGAAGAATTCAAGAGGTTAAATTGTTTTTCTCTTTAATTATTTTATTTTGACTTTCTTTTATTTTCATATACTATCCTCACCTCCTTTTTCAAAACATGCATGATAAATCTATTATCATATATATTTTGGAATTTTATTATGTTAATATAATATTTACCATCAATTCTCATATAATATTCCTTTTATTTGAAAAATGAAATATATCGTCCTCGAGGTGTTGATTTATCACCTTAGTGGAAGGAAAGTTTTCATATTTATTTACCACCATCATGGATGGACATAAAACCATAATAATGTTTCTAAAATGTTTTTTATTGCCCTTTTTCTATTCTGAATCTATATTTTATACAAAATAATTAATAATGAAACAAAACTAGTATGTGATGATTGAAAAACTGACAAAATAATCTAAATGATTATCACTAACATCTTATATAATGATTGATACTCACCCAAAATAACCAAATGAATTATATAAACATCTAATATTATGGATTTTCATTAATAAAATATAACATTAATTATGGATATCTATTCCAATTTTACATGATCTTTCATATAATTATACAAGTCAACCAATCATTAAATCCAAGGAAACGAACACTCCCGAATGATGAAATTATATCTTATAACTAATCAAAAAGGCCATAAATGAACTTAATAATATTATAATAAATCAAATAAATGTATAAAAATTTCTTATTTATTTAATTAATGGATTTAATTTTATTATATAATACATTAAGATCACATGAAAAACACTTTCAGACATAAGGTAAGGGATTCTTTCCGAACCACCATATTTTTTCAAGCTATGCTTTATATATCTTTATTATAATGTAATTATTAATTATTCTTATCTAATCCTCATAAATTATGTGTATATGTTCCAAAATCATATTTCTTGGTCATAAAATCCTTATTTTATGTGGAAATACTTGTTTTAAAAAAGTTCCCTACTAAATTATTCTTTATAAGAAAGCCTAATTAAAGAAAAATTCCTTATTTCTTTACCATTTTAACGTGCTCTCAAAAATATATTTTAATCCACCATATTTTTATAAAATCACTCATTTCATCATGAAAAACTGTCTTGGTTCATTTATTGTTTTATGAAAATAAAAAAAATTCCTCTTTAAATTCTCTTTAATAATTTCCATAAACCATACTAAAATGTTTCATTTCTAATAACTCATAACACACATTTTACATGTTTTTACTTAATATTCAAATCAATTTACATGATCTATGAATATTTTACCATATAAATGTCCGTGTAATATTTAAAACCATTATTTCATGCACACCATTATGGTATTCCATTTTTTATACCATATGAAATGATTATGATACCCAATTCATTCTATGGGTAACCCTGATGCTTAATTCCTCATGTGGAACACATATTCAAAAACATGTTATGATGGGTGCAAATAGATATCACACCAATGCATTGGGTAATGTTTATTCTTCTGGGATGTCATGTGGGGAGAATCATTAAACTAGATTTCTTTATGAGACATTGTACACCATGGACAATGGTCTTGGAAATTATCCTTGACTCATGATTATGTCATGTTGTGTGTTATTTCCAATTTCCTATGTTTCAATTATAACATGTCCCCATTCTCTATATGTTATGATTACTTATGTATATTCATGATCTCTTCCTATTTATGTCATCAATTTATGACTTCTAACCCATGTGATTTTTTTATTCCTATTTTAATACCCTTACTGACTTTTTAGCTCATCGCTTTTTTTCATGTATTCTCTAGGCTATCCTATGTAGATATATGATCACAATGGGAGTTAGGATATCACTATGTGGTTTCAATAAAAAAATTATTTTTGGTCTCATGTTTTCAGTTTTATGTACCTAATACTCTAAATACACTAGAATTTATGATCCTTGGCTTGTATTTTATAATCAATTATGCTTATAATCATGTAATAATATGTGTAAAAGTCTAGGGCTGCTATTGTTGATATCATAGAAAGTCCTAGTTATATTTGGAGATTGGTACTAGATCACTTTAGTAAGAACCCTATGAATAATTCTATCATCATGGATAACCTAGATTGAAACTTTTGGTATCGAAATTTAGGATATAATTTTCATTTACAAGTTTATCCTTCTATGTTCAATGTTTTCATTTTATATTCTTTTTAGCTATGTATTTATTCCCCCAAATTGTACTTTTTTCATAGTAAATGGCTAGAAATAGAATAAACCTTGACAATAATCAATGTGATAAGAAATGTGATCATTTATTTAATGATATGTTACATATTATGGGAATGGGTTCTAAAAACATCATTATTGTACTAGGAAAATTGGATCAAATTATGAATAATAACATAAATCATGTGGAACACCCTCTTTCTCCTAAAAGAGAACATGTTTCTGTCTACTAATTCATATATTAAAGTCATCCCATTTTTAGTGTATGTTCTGATACCCTCCTCATATAACAATGGATTAACTCCATTGAGCATATATTTTATGTCCTCTAGTGCTCAAAAAAAGAGAAAGTTGTGATGGAAATCTATTATTTTTATAGGGAAGCTAATCAATGGGGGAAACTGATCAATGTAGCAAACATATCAAGAATCCAATGTATAAGAAGTAAAATAATCTAATGGAATGGGAAGATTTCATGAATGTATTTTTCAATTAATATTTGACCCAAACACTCCATATTAAAATGTAAAGGAGGTTCCTTTCACTGAAGCAAAAGGAAGACGAGTATATCAAGTCATATAAGGAAAACCTCCCAAGGATTACAATATATGCCTCTGGCTTGGTCATGAACACTGAATACAAGGGGGGTTGCTTTTTTACCAAAATAATGATGAGTCTACAAAAAGCATTGGTGATTCAAGACAATGGTAGATATGAGGAGATTTTATGTTGTTCTCTTGAGGTTTAAATGGAGATCAGAGACTCTTAGTGGTCTCATGTACCCAATGACAAAAAGATGAAAATTATGTATAATATGGGTGGATAAACATATAGGTCCCATAATGGAAAGAATACCCAACATCCTATATGTCATAAGTGTGTGAATAATCATCCAATAAATTACTTAAGTGGAACTAAGATATGCTTGAAATTTTGAAGCGAGGGGAATATGGATAATAAAATCAAAAAGGATATGAAGAATACCACTAATTCAGAAGAAGAAAAGGAAGTTCATATCAACACTCACCTTGAAGTGAAGTGTTTTAACTATAAGGAAAATGGGAAATTTTAAATCCATTGTCCTAGGACAGGAGTTTTTGGAGGTAATAAACAAAAAAACCTCCAAGGTAGCAAGGAAAGGCATAGTCTATCACTAATTTTGAGGTGGAACCTGACAATGATGTGGTGATAGGTATGTTGGTTAATAATTCAAGAATATTGATCATATTATTTGATTCTAGTTCTATGAATTTGTTTATATATTGCAAGTTTAGTATAATTATTCCAACACCACCTCAAAATATAGATATTTAGTTATCTATTAGAAAAAAAAGTGGGGAAATTATTGCATCCAAAGTATATAACTCCTCTCATGTTAACATTTTTGGAATGAAACTCCTAGAAAATCTTATCCTACTTCCTTTGTTAGAGTTTGATTCTATATTAGGAATGTATTTTCTATCATTTTAGAAATCCAACATCAACTATCAGGAAAAATAGATTACTCATCATATCTCAAGGTATCATACAAATCTATAAATTTTTAATTAGGAGGGAGAATATCTATTAGAATAATTGTCACAACTGTAGATATTATTGCCTTATGATCAAGAAAATAATGCTCAAATGATTGATAAAAAAGATAGCATCATTCATGAAGACATGCCCATTATGAGGGACTACATTGATGTGTTCCCTGAGGAATTATCTGGTCTTCCTCCTAACCAAGAAGTTCAGTTCTCAATTGAAATTGTTTTTTGTTCTTTACCTATATCAAATACACCTTATAGAATGGACACTCTTGAGCTGGATGAACTGAAGTAGTTATAATAGAATATGGACACGGGTTTTATATGCTAGAGTTCTTCGTAGTGGGGTGTGTCGGTTCTCTTTATCAAAAATAAGGATGGATAAATTAATCTCTACATTAATTATCTTGATCTCAATAAAATCCATATAAATAAAAAGGTATCATCTTCCATATATAGATGACTTGTTTGATCAACTATGTGGGACCAAGTATTTCTCTATGGTGGACATTCAATCGGGATTTCACCAATTAATGGTGAGGAATATTCCCAAGAATATTTTTCGAATGAGGTATGGACACTATAAGTTCCTAGAGATTCCCTTTGGGATCACTAATGCTCAAGAATTATTCATGAACTTGTTGAATAGATTCTTATGATATTACCAAGATAAATTTCTAGTAATCTTTATTGATGATATTCTGATGCACTCCAAGAGAAAGGAGGAATATGAGGAGCATTTGAATATTTTACTGAAGACTTTGTGAAGGGATAAATATTGTGAAAATTAAAGTAATTGTGAGTTATGGATGGATAATATATCATTCTAGGTGCATGTTATCACCATCAAAGGAATTTCAATGGACCCTTCCAAGACAAAGCCAATTGAATAGTGGCACAGGCCTACAGATTTATTAGAGATCCATAGTTTCCATAATCTAGTTTTGTATTAACAATGATTTTTGAAGAACTTATCATGATTTTTAAAATCAATAACTATGTTTACATGGTTGGGAGTGATGTTTTTCTAGAGAATTGAATGTGAAGACTACTTAAAATAGTTGAAAAAGTGGATTATCACTACACTAATGCTCACACTACAATAAATTAGGGAACACTTTGTGATATACAGTGATTCTTCAAAGAAGGGTTTATACTTTATACTCATGAAAATGATAAATTGATATAATATGCCTCTAGTAATTTCAATATTCATGAGCAATACAATCCCATGCCTGATCTAGAGTTTTCAGTTGTGATCTTTGTGTTGAAAATATGGAAACATTATCTCTATGGGGATAAGTTTGAGATATATACTAATCATAATATCTTAAAATATATATTCATATAAAAGTATCTTAATATAAAGCTAATATTATGATTGGAGCTCATTAAGGATTATGAATGACTTATCCACTACCATCCTCATAAGTCAAAAAAGTGGTGGATTCCCAAAGTAAAAAAGTAACCAACAACATTATCAGTGATAAGAATTGAGAACGATCCAATCTTCTTATATTTGAAAAGGATGTACATGGGAATCATTATGGAAGGAATATCATAAAAAATTTCTCAAAATATTTCTCAACCATACCTCATGGATAAAATAATTGAATATCAATGAAATGATAAGGAAATTCAGAAGAAGGTGGAATCCATGAGAAATGGGAAATCCTTATAGTTTAAAATGGATGAGGAAGGAGTTGTTAGATTTGGTTCATGACTATGTGTACCATCTAATATAGAGATAAAGAAAGAGATTCTAAATAGAACACATAGATCAAACATCTCTATTAACCCAGGGACCACAAAGGTGTATGTATATATTCAAGAGAACGATTGGTGGAACAATATGAAAAATGAGATTTCTCAATATAAATTTAAGTTCTTGGTATGACATAATGTGAAGGACTAAAGGAAAAAATGTAAGTTTATGTTGCAACCATTACTCATACCAACATGGATATGGGAAAAACACCATGGACATTTTTACTGGACTTACAATGACATCTAGAGGAAGAAATGATATATAGGTTGTTGTGGATTATCTCATAAAGACATATCACTTATTCAAAATTTGATAGGAATTCTCACTAGATGAAATTTTATGTATATACATCAGATAAATGGTAAGGATGAATGGATCTCCTCTGTTGATTTTATCCAATCGAGATCTGATATTAACTTCCACATTCAACAAAAGTCCCCAAGATGCTCTAAACATTGAGCTAAAAAATAGTACTATTTATCATCCTCAAATAGATGTCCAATATGAACTGACTATTCTGACACTGGAATACATGAGGAGAGAATGTTTTATGGACTTGAAAGGAGGATTGGACCTATATCTTCCTCTCTCCATATTCTCTTACAACAACAGTTTCTACTCAATCATCCAAATGTCTCCATATGAATCCCTTGATGGAAAAATATTTAGAACACTAGAATTCTGGGTTTATGTTGATAAATATATGTTTCTAGGACCTAAAATGGTTTAAGAAATGGTGGAGAAGGTGAAAAACATTCAGCAGCACAACAATGAATCCCAAAGACAACAAAAGATCTATATATATAGTCAACGATGAGACCTTGAGTTTAAGGTTAGAGACACGGTATTCCTTCACTTGTATCTATAGAAAGGGTTGTGAGATTTGGGATGAATATAAAGATAAGTCTCAGATACATCGGACCATTCAAGATTCTTGATTGTATTGGACCTATGACCTATTGACTAGCACTTCCACCAACCATGTCTCAAGTACACTGTGTATTCCATGTATCCCTCTTGAGGAAGTACATACCAAATCCATCACATGTACTGAATTTAGAGATGGTATAGTTCGAAAATGATCTCTCATATGAGTAGTATCTAAGGAAGATCTTGTACCATTGATATAAAGGTTTATGCAACAAGACTACTCACCTAGTCGAATTACTATGGTGGAACCATAAGTCTGAAGAGGCAACATGGGAACTACAGGAGGAAATTAAAGAGAAATAACCTCAATTTCTTTCACTATAGTTTGTAAAATGAAATTTTGATGGAGAAATTTCATAAGGGGGGGAAAATTTAACAACCCTGAATTCTATCAATAGAAATTCCTTTCTTATAATTATTAAATATAGTATAAATCACATAAAATCACATATAGAACAAAATACACACTTTATAAAGGGATAATGAATGAAATAAGAGGTATTTTTAGAAATTAAGAAACTTATACCAATGGTATAATAACATGACCTTTGTAATAGTAATATGACCCTTATGAATAGTAAACTGCCCAATATAATAGTAACCTCACCCATGAAATTATAAATAAAATTTTAGTATCTTACAAATCAATTTATGAAATAATTATATCATATTATAACTAAATAAATGTTTTGAAAATGATAAATTAAGTTTTGGTATTTATGTGAAACATTAATATTTATTAAAATTTTATAAATAATATAATTATTTAAAATAAATATTCTTTTCATAAAATAGATTATTAAATTAGTATTTTGTTTTCTTATTACTATAAGATAATTTATGAGACTATACCTAATTTGTAAAAGTTTTATAAAACCAACTATAATTTTAAAATTGGTATTTTCCATGTAAATGATGATTTGAATTAAAAATTTAAATTTATAATTTTTTAAAAAATAATTTTATAAAATGGAGTTAATTTTTGAATTATAAATTTCAAGAAAAATTAGGGTAAATTTTTAGTGTTTTCTAAAATACCTTTAATTTTTGAGAATAGTAAGATATAGTAATTTATTGTATATATTCATTAAAATTAAATACACTATTATGAGAGTCATTATTGATGGAATAACCATAATATCAAACTCTCTTTCATTATTTTGATAAATATAGTGATAACTATGAAATTATTCATAGTCATTAGGAAAAATAATATACTAATGGCTAAAATAATGAGAAAACACAGCTCTCCTCTACTATAAATACCACCCCCACCACTTATTCTCCTTACACTTATTAAGCGTTGAATATTTTCCAACTTCTGGCCAATACTCTTCCCATGTCTCTTAAGCATTTCCAAGAGGTTTTGGTCTCAACAATATACCAAAACCAATTTCTTTAAGAAGGTTCTTGAAGAGAATAATTCAAGACGTAAAATCCTCTTTTGCTTTCTTTATTTTCTTTTCACATTTTTTTGTTTCTTATAATCTCATCAAATCCACTTTAAAAACATGAATAATATATCCATTATCTAATATATATGATAATTTTTTTTAATCGAAAATCCACCATCATGCCTCTTCTCTAATTCCTTTTATTCTATAAATGAAAAATATCATCCGTGAGGTGTTGGTTTATCGCCTTCGAGGATGACAATTTTTCATTTTCCTTTACCCATTTCATGTACAGACATAAAACTATTATTTTGGTCGGTATAGATTGTAAAAAAAATTATAACCTTTTTTTGTTCTAAAACTATCTTTTATAAAGAATTATGAATAATGAAACAAAACTTGTTTGTGATGATCGAAAAACCACCAAAATAATATAAACTATTATCACTAACATTTTATCTATTGATTAATACTCACCCCAAATAACCAAATGACTTATATAAAAATTTAATATTGTTTATTTTCATTAATAAAATATAACTTCATTTCTATATATCTATTACCCTTTTACATGATCTTTCCTACTATTATACAAGTGAATTAATACCAAAAACCAAGGAAATGCATACTTTAGAATGACGAACTTGTATCTCATAACTCATCAAAAAGGAAATAAATTAAATTAATAAAATTATAATAAAAAAATTCATGTAAAGAATAAATAACTTGATTAATTAATGGATTTAATTTGATTATCGATGGAATTAAGATCAACTAAAGAACACTTTCAAACATAAGGTAGGGGATTCTCTCCAAACATCAATTTTCCTTTCAGGTTACTCTTTATCTCTCTTTATCTCACTATAATTCTTAATTATTATTATGTAATCCTCATAAATTATATTTATATATTTCTAAATCATGTTCCTATATCATATCATCCGTATTTTATGGAGATATACATGTTTTAAAAAAGTTCCATTTTAAACCTATTTAAAGTGAACTTCTTGATTTCCTACTGAATGCACTATCGTGACATGTCGAGTTTATTATGATTTTGAGGTTGATTTTAATTATAGTTAATACCTTATATCATCTTTCAAGGATTGTTCATGGGTTTATTGTGGGCATTTTTAATAAGAAGTACTAAAAGCGGGTGGTTTTAAAACAGCATAAAGAAAATGACTAGTTTTAAAGAGTTTAATAGTTTATAAATACAAGTGGTGTTTTTTAATTATGAGTTAATAAGATAATTTAATGTTCACTACACATATTGGTGAGTTCATTGTTCTGAAAAATACTCATGGTTTAATTGAATCCATTGGTTAAGGATTGTCAAGATCTCAACTTCCCTCTTTCCTTTTAGGCAATGCTCAAAGAACACCTCCCTTGACACAAAAATCATGTTTTCAAGGTTTGGGTATAATTAATATAGAATAAAGGCAACCAAATAATACTGAAATCTTATGTATGTGTGAGAGAAATAGAACTCTTGTCTAGTACAATCGGAACAACCCAAGATTCCCACTTGAAATCGTAACCCAAACGGTGTTGAAAATAAAAAGTGTTTCAGTTAATTTTAACAATAGAAATGAAATCAGAGGATAATCATGTAAAGATAATAAATAAGTAAAATATTTAGAACAAAAATTACACAAAACCAGTAGAGTAAAAATTGTTGTAACTCCCTCCCAAGTGTGTGTAGCTCCCTCGAAATGACAGTCCACCGTTTAGCTCGAAATCAGGATGAGGAGGAAGCTCAGGTAAAACTTCACCTCCATCCTTGATCCCCCCATAGGAATGGGGGCCTCTAGAACTCCTTGGATGATGATAGGGCTCCATTGGGCCACCCAAATACCAGAGTTTTACCTCCTGGTCGAACATACAAATGGGGATCCCAAGGGTCTATTTTATAGAAAAATGGGAAGGTGGTTTTGAGCACACAGATTTATTAAAACCACTTTTCACATGGGTTTCGACCTCCAGAAAGACTTATCTCACTTTTCAGAAAATAAAAAAAGTATTATCCACACCTCTTGGTTGTCTCCAATTAATGGTTGTCACAATTTGGAAAACTAGATCCCGCGATATGGACAGATCATAGCACACCACTTTTGACATTGTGCAGATTCGGTGTGCTGGACAGATCAGATCGATTGGGCATCGTAGAAAACGAATGAGGCTTGATTTCCTTGATATGAAATGTATCCCATTAAATTTTGGACTAACCCCAAAAATTTCTGACCATTATAATTCACGGTTTATATGAAATATGTGGTTGATTCCACTAGTGTGCATGGATCCTATGATGTTTGGCCCATTTTTCTTGGACATCATCCTCAGCCTTCCAAATCACCTCCTCCTGCAATGGGATTATCAAAACAAGTAACATTGAACTTTTTAAAAGTGATAAAAAAAATAAATGATTCAAACATTGAATTCAGATTTTTATTATTTTTATAATTTTCAATATAAAATATGTTTAACATAGTGGTGTAAGGGTGAAAATTAAATAGTGAATTGTGTTGTGATCACACCCCCACACCGAAACACTTGCACTCCTGGGAAAAGTTACATTTTCAAAAATTATGAATTTAGATATTTCCAAATTTATAATGATTTAACATTCAATGAAAATTTTATTCCTATTAGAAATGTGATCAATGAAAAAAAAACACACCAAGGAGTTATTCCCAATGATCATTGAAAAAGATGTCTCAAAAATTATATCTAATTGAAATTCCAAGAGATGCATGATACAAATGAAAGAAAATAATTTTAAAGTTAATCATATCACTAATTATCAACATGTGTTTGTGACAACCATTTCATTCTATTCCTTCCACTTTCTATCGAGTAAATATAATATATTTTAATAATTGTCTACTTTCAAGATCCTTTCCAAAGAACATGCCCCACATCCTTTGAAATCAAATTTCAAAACCCACTCACTTAAGAATTACCTGAAGTAAAACCATAATCTCTCGACCTAGAAATCCTCATTTCTATAAATTTCATCACTCCACTCATTTATTGTTTTTTTTCAAAAGTTGAACTTGGAACAAATCTCATACTCTTCTCCCAACCCTTGTTTGATCTCCTCACAACACTAACTGTAATAGTTATTACAAGATCAAAAGTCAAGGAAGGGTGGTTTTTGACCTGCCCAGTATACAACCCATTTTTTGGGCATAAAATAGTCAGATAACAGGTACACATGCATAGTTTAATCTGGTAAAGTAATGAAATTGATCAGATAAGGAATGAATGAATGGAAAAAAGATTTTAGAAAGTAGATAAAAAAACATCCTAACTTATATTTACAGTAAATTACGTAAGAAATTTTCACACATCATAGTTGGGTAAAAAAAATTGTGGAGAGATTAAGTGACACAATTTTCCTTTAAAGTATTCACAAAAAAGGGCACCATTATTCTCAAAGTTTTCAAAATGATACAACCATTTATATCATTGACAATGAACCAAATTTCAAAATAAATTCACACTATATTATTGAATTATTGCTGAAATACACATTTCATCAGTTTTTTTAATGTTAAAATAAAATGAAATACATATATTCCACATGAAATTGCAATACCTTCCATGATTAAATGGGCATCATTTTCCAGGATAAAGTGGGTATAAAAAAGTAATATTCTTGGAGGGAATGGGGAAGTAACAAAAAAATTTAGAAAGATAAAAAAAGAAAAATAAGAAAGATGATGAAAATTCCTAACTAACCCATGAATATACTCGTCCCCCACACCTAAAGTGTGTAGTGTCCTCGCTGTAAAAAAAATAAAATGTGGAAAGGAAGGATAAAACCTGGTGAGTTTCATTCCTAGATTGCTTCTTTAACATGGATTTCCTCCCACGGGGACTCCGAAATGGTTTCATGGAATTAGTTCAGCTGATTCCCATTCACAGTGAAGGTTTTCTTGGATTCTTCATTTTGAACCAAGACAACACAAATAGAGAGACCTCAGTAACAGTGTATGGTCTAAACCAGCGATAATGAAGATTACCTGGATGTAACATCATCCATGAATTGTAGAGGAAGACCTTCTGCCCAATGCTGAACTCGAAATGAAGGATGAGACAATCGTGGGTATCCTTGGTTTAATCCATATAAATCTATGAGTTCTCATATGAAACTCTTCTCATTTCCTCCAGCTTCTAAATCTGTAACTTTTATTGAGAACCTACACCAGAAATATTAGAATTACATTGTTTTATGGACCTGTAAGCCCAGTGCTCAATCTCAAAAGGTAGGTGACAACTCTTTCCAAACACAATCTGATAGGGTGACATTCCAATGGGAGTTTTGAAAGTAGTATGGTAGGCCCATAATTAATCATCATGTCGAAGACTCCAATATTTTTTATTAGGTTGAACCATTTTTCAAGAATCTATTTTACTTCCCTATTTGACACCTTATATTGACTATTGGTTTGTGGGTGATATGTAGTAGACACTCAAGGCCCAACCCCATACCGACAAAAAAGTGATTGCATTTTTCGATTGCATAAATGAGAAATTTGGTCACTGATGATGAACCTAGGTAATCCAAACCAAAAAAATATCCGAGTTCTCAAAATTTACACAACTGCTTTCGAATCATCAATCCTTATGGCTCAGGCCTCTACCCATTTTTAAACATAACAAACCACTTGAATAATGTAAAAGTTTCCAAAGGAATTGGGAAATGGACCCATAAATTAATTCCCCAAACATCAAAAATTTCATAAAAGATCAATGGTTGTTGTGGCATTTCATTTATTTTAGAGACATTCCCCATTCTTTGACAACAAGGACAAGATTTGAAAAAATCATGGGCATCCTGAAAAAGTGTTGGCCAAAAGAGACCAGAATCAAGGACCTTACGAGAAGTCTTTTAGGGACAAAAGTGGACCCCACAAGAAAGGGTGTGGCAGAATCTACAGACAGACTAAAACTCACTATTGGAAACACAACGCCTGAGGACTTGATCACTACAAGTGCGCCAAAGGTAGGGGTCATCTCAAATGTACCAACGGGGCTCATGTTTTAGGCAACTATCTTGGTTTTTTTTGAAATCAGTAGAAATGCAAGATGCTACCAAATAATTTACAATTTCAGCATACCAAAAAATAACATCTCGCACTCGTTAAAATTTCTCATCGGGAAACATATCATTTATTGGAATATAGGTGGATGAGTAAATTTCCGAGGATGGTTGGATCCAACTGATGTGGTCAACCACAAAATTTTTTGCTCCTTTTTTATATCTAATTTCTAAATTGAATTCTTTAAGGAGGATCATTCAGCGAATGAGATGTGGTTTTTCTTCTGGTATCTTAAGGAGATACCAGAGGACTGCATGGTCTAAGAACACAATAAATTTGGACCCTAAAAGTTATGAACTAAATTTTTTCAAGGCGAACACAATGCCAAGGAATTATTTTTTAGTTGTGGAGTAGTTTTCTTGGGCAGGGTCCAAAGTACATGAGGCATAGGCAATGACCTATGAAGCTCGATTGACCCTTTGTGACAAGACCGCCCCAACTACATAGTAAGTGGTATCACACATTAGCTCAAACAATAAATCCTACCAAGGTGGTTGGATTACCAGGGGTGATGTGAGACTCTATTTTAACTTATTAAAAGCTTCCTCACATTCATTATCAAAAACATATTCCTTTTCTTTTTAGAGTAATCAAGAGAGGGGAAGTGCAATCTAACTAAAGTCACAAATGAAATGATGATAAAATTCAACATGAATGTGGAAAGACCGAACATCCCGTACCTTTTTGGGGAATGGTAGGGAAATAATTCCATCCACTTTTGATTTATCTATTTAGATACCATCTTCAGAAATTAAATTTCCCAAAACTATACCTTGTCACACCATAAAATGGCATTTATCATAATTAAATACAATATTCTTTTCAATACAGTGGTGTAGGACAACACCAAGACTACTTAAACATTCATCAAAAGAGGATCCATAAATATTGAAATCATCTATGAATGCTTCCATGCAATTCTCCAGGTAATATGAAAAAATACTAACAATTCATCACTGGAAAGTACTCGGAGCATTGCACAGACCAAATGGCATCCTCCTATGCGCAAATGTGCCAAAGGGGCAAGTGAAGGTTGTCTATTCCGGATCTATAGGGGCAATATGGATCTGAAAGTATAAAAAATATCCATCAAGAAAATAATAGTGGGACATACCCTCTAGCCTCTTTAGAATTCGGTTAAAGAATGGAAAATATAAATGGTCCTTCCTAGTTTGTTGGTAAAGTCAGTGATTGTCTATATAGACATGCCAACTATTATGCACATGAGTTGGAACCAATTCATTTTTTTCATTTTTAATTACTATAAGCCCAGTTTTTTTAGGAGCCACTTGAATGGGAATGACCCATTAGCTATCAGATATGGGGTAAATTATTCCAGTAGCCAGTAATTTTATTACTTCTTTTTTCACAACTTCTAAGAGGTTTGGTTTCAATCGATGTTGTTCCTGCATCACTGGTTTAGCCTCATTATTTAACAAAATATGATGTATTCAAATTGATGGGATAATACCAGGAAAATCAGAAATTTTACATCTTAAATCTTGTTTATACTCCCTAAAAAGTTCAATCAGTCACAATTCATGCTCAAGAGGGGGTGAACTAGCAATGAGGACGGTCAACTTGTTTCCATTCACAAGATATGAATATTTTAAATCTTGAGGCAATTTTTTTACTTCCAATTTAGGTGGATTTTGGATTTATGGGAGTGTGTGTGAAAGTGAGAGTTCACTAATATCATCTAACTACTCAATGGTGTCACCCTCAAAGGAGGAATGAGCTTTTACAAGTATAACAGTATCATCGATGGTCATTGCATCCCCGGTGTTCAACAAATCATCAATTGATAAACATACATGAAACTATTCTAGAAAAATTCAACAATCAAGGAATTATTCATTAAAAAGAAATTAAATCATGAATGGAAACTCAGAAATGGGATCCGGGGAATGAAAAGACGTATTTTCCAAATATGGGAGTACATCAATTAAATTTACTGAGAGAGGGGAACGTTCTTCTAAGGGGTGCTTCATAGCATCAAGGATGTTGAAATGGACTATCTCACCACCAAATTCTTTAGATAATGTACCATTATCAAAATTAATTATTGTTTTGGTGGTTTTCAAGAATGTTCTCCCCAATATTATTGGGTCGTGTCCATTCATACTATCATCTTCCATTTTAAGCACATATAAATCAGCAGGAAAAATTAATTTCTTCACCCTCTCAAGAACATCCTCTAACACACCAAAGGGGTTTTTGGTACCCTAGTTAGCTAGTTGAGCAACAGTTCTAGTGGGATTCAGTTCCCCAACCTATAATGTAGAGTAAATGGATTATGAAATCACATTTATAAAAGCATCTAAATATATCTTAGCATTAGAAAATTAATACTCCCCTATGGTGCACAGAATTGATAAATTTTCTAGATCATTGCACTTTGTAGGAATTGATTATTCAAAAATGTTGAAACATTACTCCCCAAGCTCACCTTCTCATCACCTCATATTCACCTTCAGTTTGTACACATCTCCTTCAGAAACATAGCATATCATGGAATTTGCTTCATGACATCAATCAAGGGGATATTAACCTGCACATTTTTAAAAGTTTCCAATATTTCCTTATCAAGTTATGTTTCCTTTTGTTTTCTAAGTTGGGTGGACCTTTGGGGAAATGGAAGAGGAATGGTTGGGATAAAATACTCATTGACATACACACTCTTTCCATTATATAGACTTATTTCATGTCAATGATTTTCTTATGTTGGATCATTTTTAGTTGTGATTGGGATGGTGGTTTCCTCGGGAAGGGATGACTCTATTGGAGGGGTAATTTTTCTTTGAAGATGATTACTACTCCTAATGGTGACGGCACTAACATTTGTTCTATCCCAAGGGTTAACTACTAATTTAGAGGGTAGTTTACCCAACCCGTGACTTTGAATTTCTCCCACCAAGTTAGCTAGTTGGCCTAATTGGGTTTTGAGGTATTGTATTGATACCTAGGTGGTTTTCTGGAATTCGATATTGTTTTCTGACATTTGTTTCATCATATCTTCTAGGATAGGCTCAGGTTTTTAAGGTGGTTGTTGGAAATTCCTTTAGGGTGGTTGAGAATTTCGAGGTGGCGGGGTGGATGACTACTCTGACCTTGTTGGTTCCATGGTTGATGAGTCTGGTTTGAATACACCCCCCCCCCTCCTATAATCTTTGTTTCCTTTACACTTAAAGTTGGAAGGATAGTATGGTTCTTTCCCAAAGGGTTGGTTATAGGGGCATCCTGGGAATATTTCCTCACACTTCTCGGAATTTTCTATCAACTGGGGGCATTAGTTAGAATAATGGGTGGGAGAAGAGCAGATTCCAAAATGGATGGGAGGAGGATATTGATATTTCCCTTGGAAGAGAGAATGTTGTTGTAGAAGTGTAGATACCTCCTCAAAATTTGTTTCCACCTTCTTCTATAATTCAGTACTTTTCACCTCATGGAATCCTCGAATGGGTATGCTGGACTTTATACCAAATTGTTGAGTGTTTTGTGCCATTTTCTCAGTCAAGGTTCGTTCAGTAATTAGGGTCTTATCAACTTGTGCATCACCTGTAGAATCATCAATCATGTTATGATCAATTGTAATTTAACCTTCATAACAATACTGATTTAAAAGTTGATCACTTATTTGGTGGTGTGGATAGCTTGAACATTGCCTTTTAAATCATTCCCAATATTCATGTAATGTTTCCCCTTGTGATTTCCTTAGACCACAGATTTCCTTCCTTATAGTTGGAGTTTGATAGCCTAGGAAATATTTTTCAGTAAAAAGACATTTCATGTATGCCCAACCTCTTATTAGTGAATTAACATAGTACAACCAATCTTTTGCAGTGTCATTTAAAGAAAATGGGAATGTTTTAATCTTTACAAGTTCCTCATCCACATTAGCTTGATTTAATGTTGAACAAATAGGATGAAATTATTTTAAGTTCTTGTGTGGATCCTCTCCAGGAAGTCCATGGAATCTTGTTAATAGATGAATTAAACCAGATTTTAGTTCAAAATTGGGTGCCTCGCCTTGTAATTGAATATATGTGGGTTGGATATCAACATCTGGTGTGGTTAATTATTTTAGTGTTCTATTGTTTTCAGACATTTTATTCATGTTAATTTCGGTTTTAAAGTGGGCTTTAGATGATGAAGAAGAAGAATGATAAAGATTTGTGTTCGTGTTTTGTGTGTCCTCCTTCAAAGGTTCCTCTTGTGTATCTCGGGGTCACTGATATTGGATCCTCTCTATTTCTGATTCTAAAGGTTGTATGTATCCTGGAGTAGAATGCGTCATAAACATAAACTACACAATAAATAAATTATAACACTAAAAATGTAAAGTTAGAAGATAAAACAAACAAGTATTCACAAAATTTACAAAAAAAATTATCCAAAACACGCACTAATAACAAAGTGCTCCCCAGCAACGGTGCCCAAATTTGAATGTGTTGTCATGACATGTCAAATTGATTAGGATTTTAATGTTGATTTGTAGTCTATGGAAGACCCTATTTCATCACACATGGAGCTTTCGTGACTTTAGTGTGTGCCTTTTTAATAAGAAGTACTAAAGGAGGGGTGGTTTTAAAATAGTCTAAAGAAAATGACTTGATTAAAAGAGTTTAATATTTGATAAATAAAAGTGGTGTTTTAGAATAATGGGATAAAGAGATAATTTCAAGTTCACTACACATCTTGGTGAGTTCATCATTCTGAAAAATACTCATTATTTAATGGAATCCTTTGGTTTAGGGTTGTCAAGATCTCAACTTCCCTCTTTCCTATTAAACGATGCTCAAAGAACCCTTCCCTTGACACAAAAATCATGTTTTCAAGGTTTGGGTATAAATCATAGAGAATAAAATCTACCAAATCATACCAAAATATTATGTATTTTTGAGATAAATAGTACACTTGTAATTACCAATCAGAACAACCCAAGATTCCCACTTGAAATCTCAACCCAATCGGTGTTGAAAATAAAAAGTGTTTCACTTAATTTTTATAATAAATATGAAATCAGATGAGAATAATGTCAATATAAGAAATAATTGAAATATTTAGCACAAAAAATACACAAAACCTGTAGAGTAAAAAGTGATAGAACTCTCTACTAAGTGTGTGTAGCTCCCTCGTTATAACAGTCCACCATTTAGCTCGACATCGGGAGGAGGAAGCTCGTGTGGCACTTCTCCTCCATACTTGATCCCCCAATGAGTATAGGGGCCTCCAGAACTCCATGTATGATGAGATTACTCCTTTGGGTCTCCAAAATACTAGATATTTGAAACTTGGACGAACGTACAAATGGGGATCCAAAGGTGCCATTTTATAGGAAAATGGGAAGGTGGTTTTGAGTACACGGATTTCTTAAAACCACTTTTAACCTAGGTTTACACATCCATACAGCCCTATCTCACTTTGGAAAAAATAAAAAAATATGATCCCCGCCTCTTGGATGCCTCCACAAAATGTTTGGAACAATTTGGACAACTAGATCCCGCGATATGGACAGATCACAACACACCACTTTTGACTTCGTGCAGATTCGGTGTGCTGGACAGATCAGATCTGTTCGGCATCGTATAACCTGAATGAAGCTTCAGTTCCATCATATAAAATGTATCACATTAAAATTTGGGCCATCCAACAAAATTTCATCCCATTTTGATTCACGGTTTAGTTGAAATATGTGGATTAGTCCACTAATGTGCATGGATCATGGGCAGTTTGACCCATTTTTCATGGACATCATCATCGGACCTCCAAATCACCTCCTCCCACAATGGAATCATCAAAACATGTAACATTTCCTTTTTCAAAAGTAATAATCACAAAATAAATGATTCAAAAATGGAATGCAATTTTTATTATTTTTATAATTTTCAATATAAAACAAGTTTAGCAAAGTGGTGTAATGGTGAAAATAAAACTGTGAATCGCGGTGTGATCACCTTCCCATTTTGAAGTTCATTCCAAAAAATATTTTAAGCAGCAATTATTTCATAAAATTGCTAATTTAATCATGAAAATGTATCTTAGTTCATATATGGTTTTATGAAAACAAATTTTCATTTTCCTATTTAAATTATCTTTAATATTTTCCTTCAACCGCACTAAATTGTTTCATTTCTAATGACTCATAAATAATATTTCTATATATTATCACGTTATATTTACATCCCTTATCATGATATATTTCAATTTTACCTTATTAATTTCCATGTATAGTTTAAATCAATTCTTTCATGGAAACCATTATGATATTCCTATTTGTTATGCCTTATGACATGATTATGATACCCAATTCTATCCATGAGTGACCCTTATGCTTGATACTTCATGTGGCACACATATTCATGAACTTTTTATGATGGGTGCAACTAGATATCACTCAAATTAATTCAATAATTTTTGGTCTCATGATACGTTGTGTTGGGATAGGGAGTGAACTTGATTCCTTTATGGGACAATGTATTCCATGTGCAATGGTCGTGGTAGATTTCCTTGACTCATTCTTATTCTAGGTTGTGTATTGTTTCCACATTCCTATTATGTCATGATTACTTGTCCCCATGATCTAAATTTTATGATTCTTCTATTTATTCATGATTTATTATTTTTATGTCATCATGTTATGCTTTCTAACCCATATGATTTGTTTTATTCCTATGTTTATACCCTTACTAGGATCTATAGCTCATTCCATATGTTCATGTATTCCCTAGGTTATCCTATGAAAATATAAGAGCTCAATGGGATTTAAGAGCTCATTAAGGAGTTTAAATAGAAGTTTTTTTGATTTTGGTTTCATGTTTTCAGTTTTATGTACCTAATACTCCAAATACACTATACTTTACGATCCTTGGATTGTATTTGATAGTTAATTATTCTTGAAATCATGTAAACATATCTTTAAAATTATTTGACAACTATATAGACCCTTTAATAGTGTCATGTCATCATTGAATAAGTAATGGGTATTTAAAAAATCCATTTTCTTCACTTATAAAAGAGGATCAATACTGCCATATTTATGACCCAAATCCAAATCCATAGATCTTCCAAAACATATAAATAGAATATACTCAACCATATACCTATTTTATATAAGACTTGGTCAATCCAAGAGACCAAGAAAATAATCCTTAAGTTGATTACCTAAGGGAGAACCTTCAAAGGTAGAGGTAATGTTCTCAATCAATATCTCTTGATTCTTTCCATATTTTACCAACTAAAATATTATATATCCATAAAATTATGATAACAAAATTATTTTTGATATATTTATATTTTATCAAACTAATGTAACATCACTTTCATACTTTCCTCCATAACCATTTCAAAGTAAAGATGATGTCATTCAAATGAGAAGACTACCACCTCCATGAATGACATGTTAAATTTTTCATAATATAATTTCATGGATGATATAAAAGAGTTTTTTACTGAAAAATTATTTTGTTTATAAAATTACTAATATTAGAAAATTATAAATTATCTTATACCTCTCTCTTGTTCAATGAAAAAATAGATTGTTAGTTGTGTGTACGTATAGACTAACGCCTACACAAAATAGTGTATTTCTCCTTCCATTACTACCCAAAATTATTGATTTTAAAATGTATTTAATATATAATAATGATATTTATAAAACTATTACTATTATTTAAAGGAACTACTGGACATTATATAATTCATATTAACAATAAATGGGTATAGTAAACTTAACAAATTAAAATAAACATATGAAGGAATATTTATTAATTTGAGTCCATTTTGGGAAAAACTATCAAACCATATAAGTTTTTTATAATAGAATAATAAAATACATAATAATATAAAATTATGGATATTGTTAATATATTTTACAAAATTCTTGATGACAATCAATATACCAAGAAAATTTTAACGAAGTCGACCAAACCACCTCAAGTAATAGCCATAAGAAAAGGTGATTTAATAAATAAATATATTATAATAATAAATAGTCAATATAAAATTTAATATAAATTGAAAATATTATTAATGTTTTTTTAATAAAAATAATTGGATTATTCATAATGTTATTCTCACACACAAAATGAATCAAGACTCGATTTAAGGGTTATTTGTCCCTATTTTCAATTCCATGAGACATGTTTGATATTATGAAAAATATTTTCTTTTATATGGTGTATTCACTACCCTATTTCCTTAAATTATAAACAATATATTTAATTTCATGAAATTTTAATGTCTATTTCATGGTAATCCTCGTATTTTTTTGTTACCATTATTGTAAGGATTTTTTGTGGAAACTTAACTATCATTCAATGAGTTATGATTGTGCTTCTTAAACTTATTTCATGTAAGTTGGGAATGTTATTCTCTTTTATTCTATTATGCGTTTTTTCTCTTTTTTATTGTGAATTTACATTTTTAGTGCATGAATCCCTTTTTAAATGTCCCTTTCTTAAAATATTATGATATCCTTAAGGGGTTTGGTTAACTCAAATTTCCTTTCTTTGAGTTAAAATATTATTCCTTGAGAATAATTCTTATAAGTTTGATAAATTATTATATTTCCTATCTCATAATATATTTACTCTTTACTAAATGGGTAAAATGATGTTTTTCACTCACATATTCATACTCAATGAATTTTTTTTTCTTGAAAGTACAATATTTTCATGACAAACCATCTTATCCCCTTTAAATACGGTTTTTATCCATTTTTAGGATCATTATTCTCAAAAATAATTTTAATATCTTATTTTTCAATCCAAATATATTTTTACTAGTATGACCTTATTATATTCCCTTACCACTTTTCTAAGGGAAATTTTACTGCCTCTTTTTACAATGTGTGTTTTCAAAATAGTTATTTCAAATAATTTACAACTTTTTTATCCCTTAGAAATAAAAAAAAATTATCTTCCACTCCCCATTATCATTATAAATACTTTTATGTATTTTCAATGCTCTATTATTTAATATTATTTTAAAATTTATAATTTAAAAAAAAATCAACTTACCTTTTTGAAACATTCTATTATTTTACATGGATTTATTATTAAATATTCTTTCTTAAAAAGTAAAAGTTTTAATGATTTTTCACTTCACCCTTTTGAAATATTTCAATATATTTGAGAATACACTATTAAAATATATTTTTAAAATTGAATGATTTAAAAAAATTACTTCCTATTTTAGAAAATGGATTTTCAAATTGGATGTAACATCATATTTTAGGCCAAAAAAATAATTGTTTTCTGAAAACACTTACAATTTTTCATCCATTTTTATCTTTACCTATAAAGATTTAATTTCAATTGAAATTATATTTCTTGAATGAACCAATAAATTTATTTATAAAATAAAATTTTGGGGTTATTTAATTTTTGGTATCCACTATTTACATTCATGTGGTCATATTTGGTGATACCATCTAGAAATTTTATGAAACCCATTTTTCTTTCAACGAGTTCTTTAGGATATGGTGAATAGTTTTTTTCAAGTGGAACACATATGTATGGATAATTGATTGGTGGGTTCTTATATTGACCTCTAAATTCATTAATTAATGTTTTATATTTGATGATATAATGATGTTGAGTGTGAAAGTGATGTGTGTTATCTAGGTTCACAATATTGATCATAAACCTAATGTGGGTTAGCTAGGTTCATAAGATTGTGCATGAACATAAAAAAAGATTATCTAAGTCAAAATATTGAGCATAACCCTGATTTTTATTATCTCAATTCATAATATTGTGTATAACCCAGATGCATATTAGCTAATTTCATAATATTGGTCATAAAAGTGGTATAGATTTTCTAAGTTCACAATATTGAGTGTGGACTCAATTCAATTATACATGATATTTTACTTTCCTATTCTTATGATTATGCCATATTTATATGTTATATTACTATGATTACACTCCATGGATCATGATTATTGTCTCATTATTCCATACTATTTTTTTATGGAATATGTTTGTTCATTTGAGATTTCATTTCCTTTTATCATGATTTTCTGAATACTCTTATTGTTTCGTGATCTTTTAATAATATATTTATACCTTGAAAATTTTTTATAATATAATTTTGATCTAACCCTTGATTACATATTGATGAGTTATTTTCATATACTAATCATTTGAGATCACCCCTATCACATGTTTTCAATCCATAGTTTAGGAATATGAGTTTAACATATGAGGAGTCTATAAGGGAGTCCAGTATGGTTCGATTGTGAAGAAATGTTCATAAGTTTTTTAAAATAAGTTTCATATGTAATTTTTCCTCAAAGAGATCATACATTCTATCCTTTATATTGTGTTATTATTTATGAGATATAAATTTTAAATTATAAAAAATTCCTAAAATAAAAATATGTTTATCGCACATTGTATCAAATCTAGTTTAAAAAAATTGCACAAAATCAAGGTGTGCAAGTCTGGGGAACCTTGGCATTGGTCCCACTGGCCATATCACTATCCTTTCTACACACACCAATGATGTACCACACCTAGAAAATGTGAATGGGACCTATCCTTCCATGTATCATCGTAGGATTATGTATTAATCACTGAGATCTCATGTTATATACCTTAATGGAACTCATTAAGCTAATGTCTCATTACAGAGGCTAACTCGCCACTTAACCTAACCAAGATTAATATTTCCACTACCAAGGGATGAAAAAGGATTTTATACATGGATCACAATATACCTAGTGATAACTACACCCCTCATGTTCCATTTTCTATGTATATCACCACTTTTTATGTCCTCATGGACACTAATAGCCACATACTGGACAAAAATGATTTGAGGGAAAGACCATTAGAAAACTATCTCAATCCTGCCACTCAAGAAGTAAAAGTACCCTAATTTTATTCCAATCTAGTTCATTATCTCATAATATATCAATTATATATCTTATAAAAAATATATAATAATTACATATATACTTACCCCTAGTTATTACCCTAGAATATCACCACCTACCATTATGTGGCCCTCCTAGTTCTTAAGATCCTTAGCTTAAAGAATATAAATACCTCATGGTTCCATTTCCCTTTAACCAAGCCTCACAAATTTTTCAAATATCCATATTTGGTCAAAAATAATTACATAACTCTATATTAATTTCTAAGAATAATCAAACACTCTATCTCCACCTTAAAAAAATAAACCCCTCCTAGCTCCAATTTGAGTCACTGAAATCCTATTCCCTATAATTACAATTTATATAATATATGCAACCCCATATAAAGAGGTAATATTTGTAACCACCATCCTTAAACATATATTTATCCCATTAAAAAAGATCACTTCGTCTTTTTCTACACTCAAAAAATCCCAAATTAGCCATCGACCATATCCAAAAGGCCATATATCCATTAAAAGTAAACATTAATTAATTAAAGAAAAATATATAATAAATTAAAATAACTAATACAAAATAATTTAATTAATCATATTCAAGTTATAACATATGAGATGGAATAACAATGCCAACCCCATGAGCATTAGGGTATGAATCACTCCCATCGCACCCCTGAGTCCCCTTTCAACCAACACCCTCCCCCCTAAAAGCATCATCAATCTGTTAATTAAACCAGTAAAAAATTGGTGAAAACTCAAATAAATAAATTTAGTGACTTGTCTAGAATAATATTTTTGGTAAAAATCCATCAATGTGTCACCTTTTGTTTGGTGATTAAGTTTGTTTAAAAATATAGATGATCATGAATCATTATGGTTGGTCTTGGTGAAGTAGATGTTTATGGTGGAACAGTTTCCTATTGTTTTCTGAATTTTTGGGCCTCAAAATCAGAAGTTTTTTAATGGAAAATAAAGGTTCTTCAACAAAGAATTTCAAATAAGGTAGTTCTAATACCATGATGCTCAGTTTGCAGATTGTGAAGAATGGATTTCATGGAACGTAGTTCGAAGACCATGAAGCACAGTTCAAAGATTGTGAAGCATCGATATCACATATCAAAATTCATGGACCATGAATCATGGAGTTCCCTAACCATGATTCGAGGACCATGAATCATTGTTCATGGGATGATCAATATTTACATAATTGAGGCATTTATTTAAGGATCCACAAATGGATTTTCATTTTTTGATGACATCAGCTGCCAAAAATGATTAATGTGTTATACAGACCATATATTATTTTCTGGGGAAGGTTTCCCCACATCAAAGTTTTGGGTATTTTTTGATAAGCGTGTTTTGTGTGATTTGTTTTACTATATAAAAAACCCTAATCACATCATTCAAAATAGATAATATCATTAGAGAATATCATCACTGGAATAATTCATGGAATTATGAATAAGATCTCAATGGAGGATTATATGAAGGAGTAAGTAGTTCATAGGAATCAATTTTGTGAAGGAGAAAATTCATGAGGACAGTTCGAGAAAGGGGTTTTTGGGGATCGATAGCTTGCAAAGGAAGAGGGGATCTATAGAAAAGTGATCAATGAGACACTAGTTGTCTACAATGTACTGGCGGTATGTAAAGAAAAACAAGACTGTGAAGTAGTTATTTCATGTTGTTCAATGTATTTCATGAATGATTCAAGTTAGTTCATAGAGGAATCATGGAAATTCACAAAGGGACTAAATAAGTTAGAGAATTTAAAATCTATAAACTAATAGTAATTGAAAAGTGAATTTCATCTACAGGGTGAAAACACGACTTCAACAGAGAATCGAACTACATTTTAGGTTTCATTCATTATTAATAATGAAGGGAAATACATTTCCATAAACTATGTGTTGATCTTTTCTAGAGAAGTGAGAAAATGTATAGGAATAAGGTGATATTTCCTCACTAGAAGTGATCTATCAAAAGAGATATAGTGAGTTACCCTTTGGAAAGCAATGAGATGGCCATAATAATTGTAAAGGTAGTGATTCTAAGAATAGAAGTGATATATATTGAAACTTGTATATTGGAAATGAGCCTTAGTGTATTTTTAACATCTAAACATTGTCATTGTATGCTCCTTAGACATAGCCCAGTGAGGGTGAACCACATAAAATAGCTATGTCTAGTGCATGATTTCATTTCTATTCATACATTTCTTTGGGAAAGTGAGAGAATATTGATTTTGTTTAACAAAGAAACATGGTCTTAAAGGGAGTTTTTTTAATATTTCATACCCTTATTCACCCCCCCCCCCAAAGGTATTTAACCTAGTTGTTCTTACACTTTGTATCAGAGCTAATGGTTAAAAGTTAGTTGTTCTCTCTTAGTTAAAGAAATTGAACATGTTTACCAGAATGCTATTTTGATATTTGATGGAAACAATTTTAAGATATGTAATAATCAAATGAAACTCTTATTTTGATCATTGGGTATTGATGTATTCATAGAAATAATGCAAGGTATTTTTACGAATATGGAAAATAATGTTTTATTAGAAGTAGAACATAGGTAATTGGATGTTGATTGTAAAAGAATCAATGATTTAGGGTAATACCTATCCAATGAAATCTATAAAAAAGTGGTTTCATGTAAGTAATCACATGCTATGTGGGGAAAGTTGATAAATATTTATGGGGGCATAATAGTGAGAGAAGAAAAACTACAAGTTTTATGGAACAAGTATGGGGATCTGAAAATTAACCCTCATGAATCTATCAATCCATTCTTTGACCAGGTGAAAGTTGTTATGGAAGATAATGTGGATGGTTTCATGTCATTTATCACCTCAATTATACAAAAAGTAAGAGTAAATTTCAAATGGAAACTTTCGATGTCATTATTTTGATGGGAAAGATTGGACATCTTTCTTCCAAATTAATAAAGAAGTTGCATGATGATGATGAAGACAATGAAAAAATTATCAAGAATAAGTATTCATCTAATTTTAATGGAAGAAAAAGAACCAATATAAGTTTCATCAAAAAGAAGAATAAAATTTAAAAATAAGATGATAGTTCAGAAGAATTTGAGGTAAAAAAATTTGAGGACTGCAAGGATCATGAAGTATATTTTATGGTGTAAATTTTTAGAAATTCACAAAAAAGGGAAGATAGTGACAATGATGAAGGATAATTCAAATAAATATTTGACCATAAGATAGAATTAGAAGCTACATTTGAAGATATAGACGTTTAGAGATCCAAAAAATGATATCCAATAAGGTGGTTAGTGATTCCAAACTCTATATGAAATAGTAGGAAGAAGAAATGTTTGAGTTGGAGGCTGAAATTGAAAGGATTAAATCTTTAATGCTAAAAATCATAGAATAGGATATTGAGTAAAAAAATAAAAATATAAAAAATAAAAGTGATATCGATATTTTGAATAATACTGTAAAAGATCAAACCAAACATATCAAAGAACTTAAAGAGGATATTGTCAGCATGTGAAGGAAAGTGAAAGATTAGGAGAAAATCTTGATACTATCAATGCATGAAACAATGGTAATAGAAAAAGTAAAATTAGAACCCATGGTTCTTGTTAAATAGAAAAATGAGTTTTTGGAAAGGAAAATGATTGATCAAAATGATATATCTATTATAGGTCATGATTGAAAATACAAATCAAAAATGGTTGAAGATAGACCACAAACTCCAACTCCATGGTTGAAGATTTATTTGGATACGAATCAAAACCAGAATATTTAGAGAACCCAAGGGAAAACTATTGGAATGGTAATGAAACATAACAATTTACACCACATTAGATGTTATTTTAGTTTATTGATGTGACACTCATAGAATTTATATTCCATAGCCAAGAGGTATTGAAGGGAACAAGACCAAGACAAGAAACCATATAGAGCTCAATTCTCTAGGACATCATTCAATAGTCAGTATTTCATGTGTAGATATTTGGACACATGGAAAGGTATGTATCTTCATCAATGTAGAAATTTTTTTTCAAATTAGACTAAATTTTTCTTAACTAGAAACTCAATATATCATCATATGAGTTGAAAACACAAAATTGATTTGTAGCATTACAAGATAAAAGTGGTTGATCATGCTCTGAGTATAATCCAGAATAATAGTCGAATACATGGATCATAAATAAAATATATGAATAGTAAATTATTGCAGAGATATCTATAAAATCATTATATTGCACTGTAAAATGGATCATTGACAGTGGATGAACCTCTTATTTGATAGGAAAAAATGAACTTATGGTTGGAATTAGATATGATAAGGAAGTTATTGTAATATTTGGTAATGATGTCGGCCTGATAATTCTTTTCTCAAGAAAAGATAAGTTTGGGGGAAAGTAAATGTTTCATTTATATGTCTTGGTTATTGAAGGTCTCAGTCACAACATTTTATGTGTAATTCAATTGTGTGACTCTTGATATTCTATATGATTTTCAAAGAAACTTTGTATCATCAAGAAAAATGATTGTGAATTTTTTAGGGAAATCATATAAAATGGATTCTTTACCTAGTAAGTTGAGAAGAAGATATGTGATTTTGTTTCTAAGAAGAAAAAAAGTTATGGAATAAACGCCTTGGACATTTAATCCAAGCATAATTGGAAGATTTAGTGAAATTTGATGCTACTCAATACCTCCCTAGGTTATCACAAGATACTACCAATACATTTGATGTTTTTCAGTAAGCTAGTATCATCCAAAATACATATAAGTAAAAAATATAAATATTCAACACAATTTATTTTTTTGGTGCACATTGATGTGTGATGACCTATTTCACCAAGATATATTGATGGAAGGAGATTTTATATTCTCTTCATTGATGATTTTAATAGAATGAAATTTTTTGTCATAACTCTCAATTATGAGGTCTTAAGTTTCAGAAAATATATAAAAGGGAAGTTGACAGGATTCTAAGTCAAATAATAAAAAACATATGAATAGATAATGGAATAGATTTCTCAAATATCCATGTTGAAGATTATATCGAAAATCACGGGATAAGGAACCATGATTTAACTATAATAACTCCATTAAAAAGGGAGTAGTTGATAGAATAAATAGAATTATAAAATACATGGCTAGAACAATGAACATTGATAAATACCTTTCAAGTAATTTTTGGAAAGAAGCAAAGATAACATCAGTCTATACATCAAATAGAGAGGTAATATATTTTAAATAAGAGAATACTCTATATGATCTATGGTATGGAAAAAATATAACGTTGAAATAATTTCAAGTATTTGGAATTAAGTGTTTTTTATTATCAATATAGAGAAACATAGTATGTTTGAATCCCATGAATATAAATGAATATTTCTTGGATACTCAAAGAAATTAAAAGCATAAAATTTATTCATTAAGTGGCTGGGAAAGGTATTTGAATGAAATTATCTAACCAGAGTGTAGAATGAGAAGAATATTCAACAAATAAATGATCAATATTAGTAGGATGGAGATGAAGAGATAAGAATATTAGGGGATGTTCTATTTCTAGAAGTTCATTTAGAATAATATTCAGATAATTAAAATAATGAGAACAAACTAGTATCTGTAAAAATATCCCAGAGAATAGCTGAAATTGAAAAACAGGACAAAATAAGTTATTAATCAATGATATTGCAGACAATAAGGATGAAGAATCTATATAAAGAATCATTCTTCTCATATTTAGAGCCTAAATGTTTTTATTAAGTATCTGGAGATGAAAACTAGGTCCATTATATTAATTAAGATCTTTCAAAAATTTAGAAAAATCAAACATGAGAGATTATTTTCTGTCTAAAAGATGTAAATTCCATTGGAAAAAATGGGTATCTCACAATAAGAAAAACTATGATGTCACATTGAATAGAAAAAAAGCATCATTAGTGTGAAAAGGTTACTCCCAAGTAGAGGGTATTATTGTTGATGATACATTTTCTCCTATTCTGAGGCTATATACAATTGGATTTTTCTTGACCATGGTAGTGTAAAGAAGTTTCAAAGTTTTCCAAATGGATTTCAAGTAAGAATTTATAAATAGGGTTCTATAAGAGTAATATTATATTGAGAATAAATATTTTTTTCTCATCCATAAAAAAGATAACATACATTATTAGCTAAGGAAGGAACTATATGGGTTGAAACAAGAACAGAGAGTGTGGAATTCCAGACTTGATCAATTTCTTATGAAACATGGTTTTTAGTGTGGGGGAGTTTATTACAATATAAATGGAAATAATGATAGTAAAAAAATTATTAGGATGATGGTATATTTTAGTGACACAATTTTTGGGGGAACAAATTAAGAACAGTGGAGAAAATTCATAGAATTCATGAAAAGTTCTTTCGAAATATCAATGATTGGTGAACTGAAATTTTTCATTATATTAAAAGTGACATAAGGATAGAATAGAACAATAGTTTTTCAATATAAATATGATAATGATATTTTTATAAAATTGGGAGTGGAAAATTACAAGATATGATGACTCTGGTGGCTACTCGAATGAAACTTTCACGAGATGATGAAAGAAATGTGGTTAATGTCATAGAATATAGAAAAATAATTGGAAGTATAGTATACTTGAATGTTAAAATACCCGATATTGTTTTTTACACATCCCATGTAGCAATATTTCAAATAAAACCCAATTAATTACACTTAATTATAGTAAGAAATTATACTTTTGTTTATTAAGGGAATGGTTTATATCGGTTTGATGTAAAATTCCAAATATTAGCAAGAGTTATAGGGCTATAAAAATATGGATTGGGAAAGTTTATAAGAGGATAAAAAATCAACATTAGGTGGTACATTTTATCTTATATGATTTTGTATTTCTTGGATAATCAATAAAATACATTCCATTTCATTGAGCACCAAAAAAGATGAATATATTATGGACCCTCAATCTTGAACATAGTTATTGTGGATAAAGAAGAAGATTAATGATATGGGATTTGTAGTGATGTCTCTAATCATAATCCATTATGATAATTTAAGATCTAAAAATATTTTCAAAAATCCAATCTATAACTCATGGAAAAATTAGATTGAAATCAACTATCATTTTATCATGTAGAAGGTAGAGAAAGGTCTTCTGAAGTTGGAGTATGTACCTACATAACTACTGGTTGCGGACATTCTAACGAAGGACTTAACCAAAGAAGTATTTGAATGACATAGACTATCTCTAAGAGTTTATTCGACTCCCCTCACCTGAAAAGGTGTCTATGTGGTATCCCCTCTCTCCAAGGTATGGTGTGTTTTCCCCTTACTGTTTTTCTATTTTTCTAACCCTATTGCAGACCACAATTATGTAACCTTCCTATTCATTCAAAAAGGGTAAGAAATTGTGGCTAGAAGATGGAAGGAGTGTTAATGTGGTATTAAAATTTGAAGAGTTTTCAATAAACCCAAAGGGGTAGATTTTTGGGAAAAACATTCATGTTGTCATCATAGTGTTTTTAGGGTTATTGTCTTTGTTTAAAAATATAGATGATCTTGAATTGGTATGGATAGTGTTGGTGAAGCATATGTTTGAGGTGTTGTAGTTTCCCAGTTTTTTCCAAATTTTTAGGCCTCTAAATCTGGATTTTTTTATGGAAAATAAGGTTTTACAATGAGATGATTTAGAAATGAAGTTTATAGACCACGAACCACAGTTCACGGACCATTAAGTATAGAGTTTTCAGAATTCAGTTCGTGGACCAAAAAGCACAGTTCGTGGACCAAGAGGCATGGAGTTTGTGGACTGCAGTTCGTGGACCACGAAGCAAGGATTTCTCTTAGCATAGTTCATGGACTGTAAATAATCATTCATAAGTGGATATTCATTTTAGGAATTAATGTGGTGATTTAAGGATCCAGAAATGGATTTTCATTTGTGGATGACATCATCCACCATAAAGGATAAAGGTGTTATATGGATTGTAAATCAATTCATGGTTAAGGATGTATCACATTAGAGTATTGGGTATTATTGATTAGTGAGTTTTTGGGATTTTTTTTCTATATAAAGGACCCCAATCACATCATTAAAAAGATAAAATATCATTAGAAAAGATCATCACTTGAATAATTCTAGGAAGTCTGAAGTAGTCTGCAAGGGAAGATTATATGAAGGAGGAAGTTGTTTGTGGGGTTAAATTCTTAAAAGAAATATATTTTATGAGGAATTTTCTTGAAAGGGGTTTATAGGACTCAATATATTGTAAAAGAAAATGGATTGTATAGGAGAGGTGATCTGTAATGCATAATCCACCCACAAAGTAGGGGTGGTCCATGAAGAAAAAGGTGACCATGAAGAACCCGTGCCACGCAGTGCAAACTAGTTTATGGAGGATTCAAGTTAGTTCATAGAGGAAGAAATGAAGTACACTGAGCGAATAAATCAGTTTAAAAAATCAATTTCCAAAGACTAACAGTACGTAGAAAATTACATTTCATATACCTGGTGAAATGTGGGCTTCAATAGAGAATCTAAATATTGTTAAGGATTCATTCATTATTGATAAAAAGGGACCTACATGTCCATAAACTGTGTGTATATCATTTCTATAGAAGTGAGCAAAGGAAGAGAAAGAAAGTGAAACTTTCCACCATTTGTGATATATCAAAAGAGAGATGGGGAGAGACCCTTGTAAAAGCATTGATATGACCCTAAACATTATAATGGTAGTGAGCCTAGATATAGAATTTATCTATCCTGAACCTCATATTTTAGAAGTGAGCGTTAGTGGATTTATTACATCATCACACTACCATCGTATACTCCTTGGATGTATCCCAGTGTGGGTGAACCAAGTAAAATAATTTTGTCTCATTCCTGATTTCATTACTATTCATATATTTCTATGGGAAAGAGAGAGAAGAGTGTTTTGTTTACCAATGAAACAAGATTTAAATAAGTAGTTGTTTTAATATATCAAAAATTGATTAACCCCCCCCCCCCCATTAGGGTATTTATCCTAGTTGTGCTAATAGATAACATGATCCACAACCTCTGATCATCTATCATTGTCCTTTTATAAGCATCTCAAGAAAAATCCCCTTAGTTATGAACCAATTAGACCATGATTTGGTATTTTTGGCATAGAAATCCTATACCATTGATCGAAAATCAATGGAATAAGAATAAGAATTAGATAATAGGAATGAAGGATTGAGGACCAACAACAGTTTTTGGATAAATCCCTCTTGAAGACCATAGATCAAGAGAGGTTAAAAGAGAGAAATTGGAGAAGGGGGTGTCTACCCCTTTGTTTCATTTAACTGAAACCCAAAAAAAACCTTAGGGGTTATTGATTTATCTTCATAATTTTTTGAAAAAAATAGAACTTGGGATCATTTCAATGTAACCCCTATATCATGTCACAATTACCCCTCCCTAGTACATCATGAATAAACCTAATGGAATTCTATAGAATGGACTCCTACATAATGTTGTGATGAACCATCGCTAGGAAACAAGAAAAGACCCATGTAAATCAGTACATCATGTCATGGTTCCTCATAATTCCATGCTTCATTCAATGAAAGAAGAAGACAATTAGAACCACCCCAACCCAGGGTAACATCTTGGCATTTCCCTCTTTATCACAACACAACTCCTTCTAGGGAAGCAGCAATTTTATGTTATGAACACATTCATTATGGAACAATGCCTCCTTATAATGAACAACCAAGAAATTATTCCCACCTACTATAGTGTGATGAGGTTCTTTATAGTGAAACCACATCCCCTCAATAATTCCTTTGTATCATAATTATTGGGTTGCATTGTGGAAAAAGGTCATCTCTTAAGTTTTAATCTTACACATCCCCTCACATTTCCAAAGTTCCTATTGTTTTACTATAACCATGTTCTTACAATAAAATTTCATCCTAAACTTGGGATAACTCCCTAAAATGTTGACCCATGTCCTCTAACAACTCTTAATACATCCTAAAAACACAAAAATATACATTCTTGGTAAATAATCAAAAACTTCATCAATCATTATGTGTAAGGTGTTACGGTTTTGGTGGCTATCTCAATATTCTCTCATTACCTCACCAATAAAAACAAAAACTATTTAAAAGTATTAAAAAATATCTAATTTTATGTATTTTGGAATAATGATCATTCAAAATAAGATATAAAAATCCAAATATTAAATATCATATTAAATTTCATAATATCTTCAATGGTATCCATAAAATATGCACATATCATGAACTCATTATTATGTAATAAAAAACATAATGGACTAATTATTTTAGTTATCCAATTACCCTAAAAATTCAAGAATTTATTACTATAAGTTTAATTACTCTAACACTAATATCCAAGAGTCGGTGGTTACTTTACTAAATTGGAATAAAATATAAGGAATGTCATATTTAAGGACTATATAGTTTTGTAGTGTTGGTAAACTAGATAAATTCTTTAATATCACATTAAATTTGAAAATATATAATAAAATATAGTGTTTTCATTAATTGGATCATTATTTCCTCTAGAATAACCCTACATATCAATAACTCGCACATTGGAATCCTAGGGAATGAAATATAAAAAATGGGTGATATTAAATGATCGGTAAGGGTATACGTATTGTAGAATAAATCATGAATAAATAAGTATAATCAATATGGAGAGGTAAATAATTGAAACACATTTCATTCAATCAATTACTTGAGCATAATATGAATGAAATAAATTATGATCAAATAATATCATGTAAAAAATCACATGAGCTTGAGACATAACCATAGATATTACAATTAATCGAATAATCATAAGGAACATCAATAACTAATATCATAATGAGGGAATGCATAATTTTGGACATCTAAAACATATTTTTTATTCCTTTCTTTAGAAAAATAATATCTTTTAATAAAAACCCATCTAATTTGGCCAACTTATTTGTCTCATAAGACCTATAGACGTATCAAGGGTCTATTTATAACCAATACACACCAATAACATACTAATTATAATGATTTCATCATATGTAAGGGATGAAACAAAATAAAAATATGAATTTTATATGGAAAACATACATATGAAACGTTAATACTTACTCTTATCTAATAAACAAAATCATACACCACCTAGAGTAATATGGTGAATGATAATAAAATTGTACATTCTTAGTAAAACATGTCATAAATAAATAAATAAATAATTAAATAAATACCAATAAAAAATATTTCAAGTGTATCCTTATTAAAATAAAGGTTTGATGTTGTTGATGAATAAAAATACCCTAATACTATTATTAAAATCATTTTTGAGGAAAATAATCATTTCACTTTGAAAATATATTCTTAAAAAACTAAATGTTTACAAAATGGTTTGAAAATTCATTATTTGAATATACCATTTTACAATTATAAATTAGTCTTTCAAAAATTTATTGTTTATGATGGTAGGTAATTCTGTTTATACCGTATATGTTAAAATAAAGACTCATTTTACATTTTCGATAAAATCCTTATGGGTCTTGTTCTGAAAAAAAACATAAAGATTCATTTAAAAAATTAAAAATTAAAAAATTGGTAAAAGTATCTTTAATTAATAATTTTTTATAATTTAAAAATAGTTTTTAAAAAAATTATAAAAAACAAGGATTTTGATGAAATTTTATTTTCATCTGAAGAGATAAATAAAGTCAGATTTTCTAAAAAAACATCTTCTAAATATTTTTAAGTACCAAAGAGTGTGAAAATCATACTTCTACATTAAAATTTTATAAATAACTAGATTATAATGAAATATAATTTTTTTTATGATAGAAATACAAAATCATTCCCATAAGGGATACTTAAACAAAAATAATCTGGAATAATGATGAGATTGTTAAACAAACCCTTAACAATTTGATAACTTTTGAATAATAAGCACACAAAAATATATAACTTCAATTGAAAATTTAAATATTATTAATAGAAATATATTAATTATATAGTATATTTTAATGGTAAGTATATAAACTACACAAATTAATAAGTTTTGGATATGGCGTATGTCTCATGAAAGTAAAAGTGTTACAAGAAACCCTTACCTTAGGCTTGACTTCCATCGTATGTTACCAAAACACCTGTATAATTAATATATGTTTTCTATAAATCTATTACAGAACCATAATAATATATTTCATATCATATATAATTTACTTATATCCTTTTATCACTAATTTATTCATATTTCATTGTTAAAATAATTGTTGAAGGTGATAATTTTTTTTCATGATTGTTTTGGTTCGGTAAATTTGGAGATTTTACTTAAATCAAGTTTCCATAATATAAAAAAATTTAAACCCGATTTGAATATCAGATATATTCATTATATATGTAATTATAGTAATCTATAAAATTTATTGATTGAAAATTGAATGCACCATTCATGGAGATGGTAGGTTGTACGTACACATGAACGTTGTTTCCATTTTTCTCAATGGATGGAGTGAATGGAAAATAACTATCAATTAAAAATTAAAAATCATTATTATTTAATATATATAATTTATATTAATCCAATACCTTCTTATTCTCGTCCATGTAAAAATATAATTAAAAACATTTTGTATCGTTGCGTAATAATAGTAGTCAACACATTCACATGAGCGATGTTATTGTTTTCTAAAGGATTAAAAGGTAATAATATATATGCAATATTATATTTAAAGGATTTTTTTTAGGTCATAAAAACCACATATATTCATTAATTTTTACCTTACTACATTCCTTTAAATCATAAGTGAAAAAATAATTACCTTACTTCAAGAGGTGGTATTCTCCTATAAACATGAGTGGTGTTATTGTATCCCGCAGAAAATCGAAATTAAGATGATATATGTGATATAATAATTAAATAAGAATAATAATTTCATAAAGGTCATATAAATAAGTTAATTCCATCATTATATCTATACTTGAAAGGTTTTATACACAACAAATCACATCAGTTAGCGAAGAGACAGTCCACCGTACACATGATCAAAGATATCATTTTCCATTTCATGGAATTACAGATGTATATGATTAATGAAATTAACATAATAAAATATAATTATATAGGGTATACTGGTTTTATTATATTATCATATATGAAGATTATTTTAAAAAGGTGTTGGAATAAATAAAATGAAAACACATGTTTACGAATTTTACCTCTTCTTTGGAGAGCCTCTTTATGTTTATAACTAAGGCCTTCATAGGAGGGATTCCTAATCAAAATAAGGAATCAAGGATGAGAGAGGTAAGTAAGGAAGTTATTTATCTAGGTATTTTCTTTACCAAATGGTATTGTGAGTGTGAATATGATAGGATATCGTGTGGCCTTTTATAAGTTGGGGAGAGGACACTCTTGGTATTTTTGAAAATAAATATTTATTCAAACTGTTTTCTCAAGTAACAACCCTCAAAAATATGTAATAATTTAAAATTATAGGTTATAAGTTCTAAATATGTCTATAAAATGGGTTTTTGAAAATTATATGTCATTTTTAATGATTATTCTATTTTTTAACCCCTAGTAAACCCATTTTTATATTCACTATGATAATTAATGTTTACTAGTTTCTCTATTCATTATATTAAAAATGTAAGTTGACCTTATTTGATAATATAAATAATTATGATTCTAAATATAGAATCAATTTTTTCAAATTCAATTCACATTATTTTTTGAATTAAATTTTTAATTTGACCCATAGCCATGTTGAAAAAAATACTTTTTCTAAAGAAAAGCATTCAAAAAATTAAAATATTTTTATATCATAATTAAATATTAAATTTAATTAAATAACCTAAATTAGTTAAATATTAATATAATTTAACTAATTTTACATTAAAAAAATTAAATATAATTTAAATTTTCAAATATTTCAAATGAAAAGGTTATTTTCAATATATAATAAATATTTTCACACTACTAGAAAATGCACCTATAGTCTTGGTTTTAAAATGTGTGTATATGTTATACCGATGGTTTTTGGAACCATGGGTATTTAAGGAATCTTAATAGAAATATACCCATAGTATTTTTAAAACCATGGTTATAGATCACATGAATTTTGTTATACCCACGGTTTCATTGAACCATGGGTATAAGTATTCCTATCAGACAACCTTTACCCATGGTTTTACAAATCAAGGGTATAGGCTACAACCTGCATTAGGTAGAATCCCCATCACTTGCTTACCCAAATACTGGAAACTAAAAATCAAAGAAACAGAAAAAATATACATTAAATTTAGTATAGATTTTATAAACTTAACATCCAACCAATAAGTTGTAATAATTTTTATACCATATAAAATACTAAAATATACATATACATCCATAAAACAAATCAAATTAAGTCATTATATAATTTCACAATTCTCCTTCGTCTATGTCAAAAATTAAGGGGATCAATATCTACCTCATCACCAACATCCTCATCATGAAAAACATCTGCAACATCATCATCAGTAGTAGCTGCAACAGTAACAATGACAACATCCTTACCAATAACATCATCTATAGAAACAACATCATCAACAACATTATCACCACAAACTTTGTTGTGATCACCACTAGGATCGACATTGGTAGCACTAGGGGAATCATTTAAAGAATTTATCTATGAAATATATGAATCAATAGTAGTATCATCCATTGATGGAAGTGATTGACAGATAACTGAACTAGCTTTCAGAAATTTTTTGGTGGTCATCTTACTTCTTTCATGCTCCTCTAATGATTTTTTTTTATTCAGCTAATTTTTCACAAGTGCATTATAGCTTGAGATTCTGAGATCCTTGAGAGGTTCTTAATGAGGACCAATACTTGGAGGGGATAAATTTTTTCATTGGTCGACATCAGACTCTAACGTGGGGCTCATATCCTAAAACTTGACTCAAATGATAGTTTATCTTGAATTTATCATCTTTTTTATCATCAAGGGCCTCAAAGGAAGCCTGTTGAAAATATAAAACAAATATTTAACTATTATATTCATATATATATATAATAAAAATAAAAAAAACTTCAATATTTTCATAAGTTTTTTAATTTATATCACTTCTAATTTTTTTCTTCCTTTTTAAACAAAATAATTTAGCTCGAGGTACAAGACATTGGATGCCGAATATATCTTACTACAAAGAAAATTTATCAATATACACATATTAATAATGTAACCATTTTCTAATATTGAATAATATTAAAATGGAATAATATTAAAATAAATGAAAAATTCATAAAAATAAATTTGTGTGATCCTAAAATCCTCCTATGTAAATTTGGATCTATTATGGGTATGCATGATTTTTATTATGTGTAAAAATAAACATTGTGTGAAAAAATTATAGTGATGAAACAATTCCAAGTAAAAATACTAATTACCTTTAATAAAATTTGTAAAGTTATACTGATTCATTTTAATGTATATTTAAAAAAATTAAATAATCTGATCTTTAGGGAACTTGAAATATTGTGATTATAAATAAGAAATAGAGATTACACAATAGTAAAATGTCATATTGGTAGGAAATAAAATATTTAATTTTATCTAGGAAATAATGAGAATTATATATGATTTTTTTTCATTTGGGAAGGTAAAAGTTTTATATAGCACTTATATTCCAACAAAAAATTATAATGTTTTACACATGAGTATAGTGTCATCCATGAATGTGAATTTTTTACACTATAATGTTTCCACTCTCTTGAGAAGTGAAATAATTTTAATGGTGTTTAGTACAATATAGGAAGGTAAATTGTATACACTAATGTTTTTTTCTATCTAGTAAGGTGTTAGGTGTATGTTGTTGAATATCTTTAATCAATGAAGGAAAAATGATTTACACAGTATCTTTCTATCATCAAGGAAAGTCGATGGTTTATGCAAGAATTTTTTTTAACCAAGGAATAATTTTTTAGAGTTTTTTTCTATGAAATAATTCAAAATTTTATGTTATTTCTATATTCCATCTTGGAATTACAAAGCATTACTTTTTAGTTTTCATCAGTCAATGAAGGTGAAATAAATATTTTATATTTGTATGATGTTAATGAATTTGAAAAAATAATATAGTAGTAGGATGTTACATGGTGTTATGATTACACTATGAGAGGTATTTATATATTTCCTCATTTAGGAAAATAAAATTTAATCCATTTTTACATGGTTTAAAAAAATATGTTAAGGTGTAAAATACATATTTAAAAAATAAGGATTAAAAATTCATACATTTCAGTATAGAATAACATGTAGTGTAAATCTATTGGATCATGGAATAAAACTGATCATTAATAATGATTATCATTTTTTGCGTCAATTAAATTGATCATTCCTTTTAGTTTAATATCATGTTAAAATGACAATGGGATATGTAGTATTATGTTATAAAGGAAGGAATGCTTAGTGTATTTTAAGGTCATGTGAGATGGAAAATTATCATGCCATTTAATGTTATGTAAACACGAAAATTTTCATACAACTTTTAGTTACATGATAATGATTTTATTCATTTATTTTTTTTCCAATATATGGATACCTTTATATTATATTCCAAGTCATATAATTAATATCACTGGGTAAAATAATCTATGAAATGGAAAGATTTCAGGACTAAATCACATGAAACTCTAGTTAAAAAATCATGATGATTGATTAGAAGGTAGAATAAAGAGTTATATGAATAATGGAATCCCAAATTCATGATAATAGGACTCATTCATGATCTATCCTAAAAATATCAAATATAACTAGTTAAAGGAGTATATGGAAACCCATGAGCATTGAAATCTACATCAACATATCTGCGAAAAATCGTGGTCTTGGTGGAATGCCATAGGAAGTTTAAAATGAAATATCTGTATTCTCAAGGGCGTAAAATATTGGACATACATTGAGGATGTTGGGCTCACCTGTTTTGATAATCAAAAATCAGGATTCATTTATTTGATAATAATGTTTTTATTATAAGATAATCGTGTTTCTTTAATATTTATAGTTCTATTGAGTGATACCTATGTATCTTTAATCTCATTGTTCTATCATTTATGCTTATAGTGAAACTTTTATCTATTTCGAAAGGTTACAGATGAAAGGTCACTGATGAAATGTTACTGATTAAAGGTCACTGATGAAAGGTCACCGATGAAGGTCATTGATGAAAGGTCACAAATGAAAGGTCACCAATGAAAGGTCAGCGATGAAAGGTCACCGATGAAAGTTCACTGATGAAAGGTCACCAATAAAGGTCACCGATGAAGGACACCGATGAAAGGTCACCGATGAAATGTCACCGATGAGAGGTCACTGATAAAGGTCACTGGTGAAGGCTACCGATGAGAGGTTACCGTTGAAGGTAACCAATGAAAGGTTACTGATTAAGGTCACCGATTAAAGTTCATCGATGAAAGGTCACCGATAAAGGTCACCAATGAAAGGTCACTGATAGAAGGTCACCAATGAAGGTCATCGATAGAAGGTTACTATTTATGGCTACTGATGTAGTCTACCGATGAAGCCAACTCTTGAACCCTACTGTTAAGAATACTACCACTACTATTCTACTGATGATCAATCTTCTACTACATACTTTCTCAAATTCATAAGATTATTCTAACTTTCATATTTGGTAAATTTAAGGATTATGAAATTAATTAATGTTGATTTTAGACATATGATGGGACTATATATGGAGACAGTACAAGGTAGGAGGAGGACTACATGTGGTTTACATATTCCTATTGTCGGACCTCAAATATAAAATAGAAGATGGAGGACGAAAATAGAGCATGCTGAGATGTGAAAAGGGGTGTGAGAGGAATGAATGAAAAAGTACTTAATCACTAGATCAAAGAGAATAAGAAAGAACCATTCAGCACTCACACTGTGAACTAATGAGCATCACAAAGATCATTTGGGGGAATAAATTCAATATTGTCTTCTATGCTTCATCAACTCTTTATTAACTCAAAAAGTAGAACACCCAATACCTAGAAGCTAGAACTTGGAGTTGTGACACTCTGTTTTGAATACAACTTCCAGAGAAATACTTGAACTTAAATTTCCTCACTTCAAAGAGTCAAGAGAAGATATTAAAACACATAGAGCTTTCAAAAATAAATCTTATAATATTTTCTCTATTGTGTTATTTTATTTTACATTTATGAGAAGTGTGTGTTTTTCTGTTACAGACACTATCTCATGTGCTTGAACTGGAGGATATTGAAAATCCTCACATCAAACTTCAATTACACCTTGTATCCCATGTATCACTTTGGAATAGACCATGTTTGGTCTGGATTGTTTGTTTTTTCCACTAAAAATAGTGGTATAGGGTGTGATCCCTAGACAGTTTGTTGAAACTATTGTAAATCCCGATACAGGATGTTTATCATGTTTATTATTTATATAAACTGTTTAGTGGTAGGTGATCACCAATTGGAGAGGATTAAGTCTCATCTTGAGACTGAACCTCTTTTTTAACTCTTTTGTGTTCTATGTTTTTTTAATACTCCATTTTTATATTTTATACTACCCATAATTTCAAAAAGAGAATTTTTTTTATTGACTCTGATAGTTAGTTTTGGCTAGTGTGTGTATGTGTTTAATTCAGTAAACCTATTTCAAAAGTAGAAGAAGTTTTTTACACTGATTCAATTGAGGACTAATCACCCTCTGAGAAACCTATTGACCAACTAAACATTTATATCACTACTTCCTCAATTAACTGGGCTGTTTCAAAATTTTGGGATCCTTAACATAAATTTTTTAACATAAATTTTAAGTAGGAACTCAATTCACCCCACCTCTTTAGTTTAAACTCTAGACAACATTTCTTATTAGATGAATTAAAGTTTTATTTATACCATCTAAACTATTGTGAAAGTTTTTAAATTCTTTTCAACTGTTATTTTAATTTTATCTTAAATATCTTAAAATTTCTATGATATCGAAATTTTTAGTTCTTTAAATTATAATTAAAAATGGATAACAGAGTTAAGGGTGTTTCTATTAACAAGCCACATTTCTTTAATGGTAATAACTATTCTCAATAGAAATTAAAAATGAAAATGTATCTATAGAACTTGTGTTCTGAAATATGGGACACAATTGAAGAACAACATGCATTGCCTCTTACTGCTAGGGGAACATGGTCTCAGATGATTAAATCTACATATAATAATAACTGTAAATAAATGAATGCATTGTACTGTACTCTAGGTGATGAATATTTTAATATAATATCTTCCTATAAAACTGCTTATGAAATTTGGGATACTTTTGTTGTTTCTCATGAGGGAAAAACCAATGTTAAATAAATGATATTAAATACTTATACTATTAAATACGATAATTTTAAAATCAAGCTTGATTAACTTATATATGAAATGTATCTTAGGTTCAATGAACTAGTAAATAACATGAGTCTTCTTGGGAAACTAGTAGACATCAAGGATCAGACTATGAGGTTGCTCTAATGCCTACCTGGAAGATGGAGAAGAAATTCTATTTCTATCTGAGAATCCTATGAAATAGGCAAGCAACAATTGAATGAACTAATTGGAAAACTTATGATGTACAGAGAAGAGCTTATGGTAAATCAAGAAGCATATGAAGAATAAAGAAAGAAATTTGTAGCATTCAAAACTACTACCTCAAAGTACCATGATAAAGAAAATGTTCAAGCTCCTGTAGACACTTCCACTAGTGAAGACTCAGACTCTGATAGGGATGATGAGATGTCTCATCTTGATAGGATATTCAAGAATTTCTACTTTAAGAATAATTTCATTAGAAAATAAAACTATAAAGGAAGGTATGATAGTAAAGGAAAGTTTAAAAAGGATAGAAAATGGAATGAAAACAAAAATGAGATAATCTACTATGAGTGTAAATGAAAATTCCATGTGAATGCTGATTTCCCCAAGCTAAAATTTAACAAGAAATATGAAGACAAGTTCAATGGATATAAAAAGGCTATAAAAGCTACTTGAAGTGCTTCAGAAGATAGATCCAGTGGATCTGACACTTCTGATATTGAGAATAAAAAACATGTAAACCTTTGTTTCTTGACAGAAACATCTCAGGTAGAACCCAATTCTCCTATACCTAATGCTTATTATTCTGGGAATGAAAGTGAATCAAATAATGATGAGAATATGACTAAGGATGAACTATTTAAATATTTTGGAATTCTTGAGGATTTATTTAATGAAATCAATGATAAATATAAATTATTGAAAAGACAACAAGATTTCAATGCTAATTATAAGTCTGATCTGGATATTGAGAAAGAAAAATGTTCTCTATTATTAAGAGAAAATAATGAACTTAAATTATCAAATGAGGAATTAAAATGGATCTTCAGAATTTTACTGCAGGTAGAGATACCTTGACTTAGTTTCTTTGGAAACAAATTTCTCCAAATTAAACAACTGGTCTAGGATATCAACCTAGACAGATACGAATTATTAAAAAAAAATTGTTCCAAAATCTGGATAGTTCACTACTCGTTCATGTTCTGGACGATCTTTTGAAAAAAAAAATCTAAAGGACCTAACAAGGTTTTAATATCTCAAAACATATATGTTGATTATAGGAATCCTGTGAGACAAGTATGGGCTCTCAAAGCATTATGTTTTAACCTATTTGGACCCAAGAAAATCTTGGTACCAGTGTTACCCTACACTTAATCTATTTTGCATGAAAATTGCCTAAAGAGCTCTTGTAAGACTCTATGGTACCTAAATAGTGGGTGTTCAAGTCATATGATAGGATACTATTCATGCTTCAAGAGCTTAATTAAAGATGATGGTGGACATGTCACATTTGGTGATAATTACAAAGGGAAGATATTCAGCTTAATCTAAATTGGTAATCCTAATACTATATTAATTACAAAATTACTTTTTGTTGATAGGTTAAAATACAAACTATATAGTATTTTTTTTTTGTGTGATGATGGTTTTAATGTTACATTTTAAAATGATGCATGAAATGTTTTTAATTCTAAAAATGATTTAATATTTACTACTCTTAGAAATGAAAATGTGTATGCTGTTCATTTAAATTCTTTAGCTAAGAAAAATGTTTCCTTTTTAAATGGGTTTTATAAGGAATCCTGGTTATGGCACAAAAGATTAGGACTCTAAAATTTGCACTCACTACGAAAACTAATTAGGAAAGGATTTGTTAGAGACTTAACTAAATTTGAATTTCCACAAAATAAAGTTTTTAATCCTTGTCAAAAAGGAAAACAACTTAAAGTGTATTTCAAACCAACAAAAGAAGTTTCTACTTCTAAACTACTTGAGTTGGTTCATGTGGATTTGTTTGGACTATATAGTGTTTCAAGTTTAAATGGGAATTACTATTTTTATATTCTTGTAGATGATTTTTCTATATATACATTGGTATACTTTCTAGCTCACAAAAGGGAAGCATGTTCTTACTTCATTAAATATTCTTAGTTAGTAGAAAATCATAGTGGACTTATAATTAAGACCTTGAGAAGTGATCATGGTTGTGAGTTTGAAAACTAGGAGTTTGAATATTTTTTCACACAAAATGGTTGTAATTACAATTTATCTTCTCCTAGAACAACTAAATAAAATAGAATTGTAGAAAGAATAAATAGAACACTTTAAGATATTTCCTATACTATGCTAAATGAGTATAATTTGCCTATCTATTTTTAGGTTGAAGCTGTTAATACAGCATGTTACATCATCAATAGTGTGTTAATTAGACATGTTCTTAAGAAGACCCCTTATGGGATATAGAATAATAGGAAGCCTAAGGTTAATTACTTTATATATTTTGGTTGAAAAGTATTTATTCCTAACACTAATGATAATCTTGACAAGTTTTCTTCCAAAAGTGGTGAAGGAATTTTCCAAGGTTACTCAATCTCTAGTAAATATTATAGATTATTCAATATAAGAACAAAATGTGCGGAAGAATCAATTCATATAAAATTTGATGAGACTAATCCACATGAACCCAAAACCTCTATTGAACAACTTGAGGAAGAAATGTCAATTCTAAACCTTAATGATAAAGGCAGTGAACCCTTATTGAAAACAACCATTTTTGGAAACCTTCCAGAATCTGAGCATGGTGAATCTGAACCAATAAATATCCATGAAGAGTCTAGTTCAACTCTTTCTAGATGTATTATAACTCTCAAGAATCATCTTTTAGATTCTATAGTAGGTTATCTAAATATAGGAACACAAACTATAGTTTCTCTGAGAATCAAGGTTGAACATCCAGATTTTCTTTCACATCATGAACCTAAAAATATCAATGATGCTATCAGTGATGAATTTTCGGTGATAGACATGAAAGAATAATTAAATCAGTTTAAATGAAACAATGTTTGGGAATTAGTATAAAGACCTCAAGACACTTTGACAATAGGCTCTAAATGGGTATTTAGAAATAATGTTGATGAATCTGGAAACATAGTTAGAAATAAGGATAGACAAGTTGCACAAGGATATGATCAAGAAGAGATAATAGAATATGAGGAAATCGTTTCACATGTAGCTGGACTATAATCTATTAAGATACTACTTGCTTGTTCAGCTCATTTAAATTTCAAACCTTATCAAATGGATGTCAAATGTTCATTTCTAAATGAGTACATTGTTGAGGATGTATTTGTTGAACAAACCCCTAGTTTTACAAATCACCCTTTTTAAAATCATGTCTTTAAACTTTCTAATGCTCTGTATGGTCTAAACCAAGCTCCAAGAGCATGGTCTGACAGACATAGTTCTTTTCTTTTTTTCAAAGGGTTTTGCTAAAGGCATATCTGATCCTACTCTTTTTATTAAAATTGTTTCCAAAGATGTTTTAATGGTACAAATTTATGTAGATGAAATTATTTTTGGATCCTTTAAAAATTATTTATGTTCTGATTTCTCAAAAATGATACATGATGAATTTGAAATGAGTTTAATGGGGGAACTTAAATTTTTCCTTGGATTTCAAATTTTTCAAAATAAAAATGGTATTGTTTTAAATCAAAGTAAATACACTAAGGATATTTTGAAATGTTTTGTTTTGGATAGTAATAACGGTAGTGATACACCTATGAGTACCACTTGTAAGTTGGATGATGATGAAACTAGTAAATCAGTGGATCAAACCAATTACAGAGGTATGATTGGAAGTCTGCTCTATCTTACTGCTAGAAGACATGATATTATGTTCATTGTATGCATGTGTTCTCATTCTCAAGCCAATCCCAATGAGTCTCATTTAACTATTATTAAAATGATTTTTAAATATCTCAAGCAAACTACAAACTTAGGACTATTTTATCCTAGAGGAAAATCATTCAATTTAATAAGTTATTCGGATGCTAACTTTTCCAATTGCAAGTTAGATAGAATGAGAACCTATGGAACATGTCAAATTTTTGGAAAGTAACTAGTATCATGGTGTAGTAAGAAATATAAGTATGTTTCATTATCTACTGCCGAAGATGAATATATAGCTATTAATAGTAGTTGTGCTCAAATTTTGTGGATTAAACACACCTTACTAGACTGTGGACAACAATTCAAACATGTCTCTATAAACTATGATAATAAACGTGCTATGAACATCTTAAAAATCCAGTATCTCATGCTAGGACAAAGCGCATTGATGCAAGACATCACTTCTTGGGAGATAATTATCAAAGAGGTGATATCACTCTTGGGTTCATTGGCACAGAACACCAATTGGATGATATATTCCCAAAGACTTTTAGTTCTGAGAGGTTAGATTACATCAAACGTGAGTTAGGTATGATAAAATGTTAAGTTTGAACCTCACCGTTGGACCTCATTATTCATACCTCATCATTCAGACCTAACTGTTAAACCTCGCCGTTTATACCTCACCGTTAGACATCACTGTTAGACCTCACTATTCAAATCTCACCATTAGACCTCACCGTTTAGACCTCACAGTTAGACCTTATCGTTATACCTCATTGTTCAAACCTCACTATTAGACCTCACCGTTGGACCTCATGATTGGGACCTCACCGTTGGAACCATACCAACAGTCAATTTTCTAGGGATTTTCATTTTTATTCCAAAATCTGAAACGTTTTTATTATTACTTATTTCTTTTAGTTGATTGGTTTTTCGATCCCAAGATGATAAAAATAAATAAAAATCCACATTTGGATCCACTTCAATCCTCTCCTAAGCACTTACTCCATTAGTTTAGAATATTACCTTCTACTGAAACCCTCAAACAGCTCCAGATAACATGGAAATATTGAAGAGACTGATGGTTGATGATGATGGAGATGTTCTGAATCCTAAGAGACCTAAAGCTGGGTCTAGTAGTGGAAGAAATGTAGTTTAAAAGCTAATCAATCCACTTCTATCCAAGAGGGAAATCATGGCTGAGAAGGAATTAGGTTCTGAATGGATGTTGTCAAGAAAGTATCTGGTGTTGAAGTAACTTGAAGATCAGTACTGGGTCAAATGCATTGCAAATACAATTAACCTTATTACCCGAAGCTAGTGAAAAAAATTTATGAATCACTCAGGTTCGAGAAGTCTGATATTGAGAACAAAATTTATTCAAAGGTAAATAGTGTAAGTGTGAGATTATCCTATATTTAATTGTCTATCTATTTAAGAGTTCCACATGAAGGGATTTTTTATTACTACTCTGGAGTGGTACCTCCCACTAGTGAGTTCTTCTATTATGAAGAATCTTTGGCTGAACTGACAGAAAATGGAATCCCTAAGAGAGTGATTGCTACTGAAATAGAAGGGCAAAAGAGGTTACTTTTTAATTTTGTTCAAAATGTTTTGAGTCTCAGGAGAAGGTACATTTCTACATTTAGGTATCAAGAAATATTCCTTTTGTATCTATTTAAGCATGGATAGCAGATTAATCTTTTTCGGCTGTTGATGATTCAATTAGAGTATATGAAAAAGACCGGTTTTAAGTCCAATGATTTTTTTCATTATAGTTTGATATACATGATGTTTAAAGTAAAATGAGTTGTCGGAAATAAAAAGGAAATAATTGTTGTAAGGTAAAACTTCTGCATTACCAAGATTATTTTCAATTTTATGAAGATCAGATGGAACCCTTGGCAAAGAAAATTGGTGAATGATGTCATGACCCATCCTTGGGGCCCATGCCGTGACTACCCCAAGCCCGCCTTCCATAGGCCAGGGGCTGGCGACTAGCACCAAGGCGTAAATCCCGAAAAAAGGGAAGGCATTGCCTTTGAAAAGTAAACAAGCACCACAGAGTAAGCAAGCGGAAAAGTAAACACTAAGTAAAAACTGTAACAAGCTGTGCTAAAAGTAAAAGGGGCCGGAAATACAAGCCCAACTGTAAAGTACAACTGAAGGGAAAAATAGAAACTGAAAAGAAAAGTCGCAGCGTCGAGTCGCCCTCTGGAAGTCCCATCTGAAGGGTGGGTACAGATAGCCTCCACAGCTCCTCGGGTCCACCTGACCACTTCGAGTACGTCCCACCCAGTGGTCCACCTCCAGGTACCGTCCTGCTCTGCAAACCTCCACCACAATCAGCGATGTCTGTCGTCTGCAACCAACACAACGAAGTGTGGGCATATCCCATGCAGGGGTGAGTATAAGCTACTTAGTAGGGACCCCGAGACCCCTGAAGGTCTCCCAGAATCCAAAAAGGATAATCCACAAAGGAAAGATACAATCATGAAGTAACATCCAACACGGCTTAGGTATATGCCTATACATATACCTATGTCTTCAATTCCCATTCGGCTCCAACGTCCGAGCCCAAGCACAACCCAGTCCACACAGGAAAGCAAACGTATACCCACACAAGATATCTCAACACAATCCACAAAGGAGAGTAAACAGTAATCCACATAGGATAGATCAACACAATCCACAAAGGAGATTAACAAAGTATTCAGCTCACATAGGTATACTTCTTCGGATGATGATAAAGATGATCACTGATCCATCTAAGTCGTCGGACCAACAAAGGATCGATAGGTAACTAACCCCCGCAATGACCCACACAGGATCGGGACCACATAAGACCTGTAGGCGCTGGCTCACACAGAACCGCTGAGCGCTGACCCACACAGGATTAGACCCACATAGGATCAGGCCCACACAAGACCTATAGCACTGATCCACATAGGATCGCTGAGTGCAGTAGTCATCGCAGTCCACTGAGGATCTCTACACAATCGTCGTCGCAGTCCACTGAGGATCTCTGCACAGTCGTCGTTGTCGAAGTAGTAGTCGCAGCCAGCACTAGGGTTCCCGCACACAGCAAGCTCATTCTGGAGGGTCCGCTCCACGAGCCGAGAGGCCGATACATCAACTAACACAAAGTCCAATGTTGATGTATCCAAAAGTTCTGTATCGTCAACAGTTGGTTTCGTGTACGAACCAACCTGGCCGAACTCAAAGTAATCCAAAACATTGAGTTCAATATACCGAAACGGACGTCTCGATCCAAGGATCACATTGCCACTGACGACGCATCGTTCGGAGGCCCGTAGCTCAAGTTACGGTCAATAGACCGAAAACGGTCCGAAGACGGTGGGTCCGGGCCCGGGCCGACCCGGGCCGACCCCCCCCCCCATGGGGTCGGCCGAACCGGGTCGACCCGACCCGGTCCGACCCAGCTGGACTCGGTCGGACCGGCCTGGCTCGGCTCGGCCGAGCGGCCGAGCAGCTGGACGCCGCGAGGCGCCGCCCCCGCGGTTTGGGAGAAGCCGCGGCCCTTGAAGGGGTCGCGCTGGAAAAACGAACGCGGCATCAGCTGCGTCCCGTGCGGGCGAGCTGGACCAGTGTGGCCGCTGGTCTGCTGGCCGCCGCCGCCGCCGCGGCCCTATCCGGCGGCGCGCCGGGGCACCGCTGGCAGCTTCCGTGGGCCACTGGAGTCGCTCCGGTGGTCCGTTTTCCTTCCCGTTTGTGCCGTTGTCACTCCCGGGTTCCGTTCTTCACTGCGGGATCATCAAATTTCTCTTGCGTCATGTTTTTTCGTCACCCGCCAAATCTGCACAACCACGAAGAACGACGGAGTGTTGTCGGGCCGTGTTCGTTTGGCCCGCACCCTCCGCGTTAGTTAACAACAATGGGAGAAAATAATTCAACACATGAAACAAAAATTTTAATAAATTAAAATTGTTCATTTGAATCTGGTTCTTTAATTTTAACGAAACGTTCACTGGAATAAGTGAATTTCCAAAAAAAATCCCTACCTCGTCAAGTCGTCATCTGCGAGTTCTTCGCGGAATTGGGGATCGTCGTGTCGTCGCGGTATCCGGCGTCGCGTCGTCGCGGAAGGGGGTCGCTTTGATGAACTCTGAGGTTCAAGAACAAAAAGATTTAATTAATAATAATTAAATCTTTCTTGAGTTAAAAACCACAAAGGAAAATTAAAAAGATATCTGAAACCCTCACCTCAACGGATGATCGAAGGTTTTTGTCGCGGAGGAAGGAACGTCGCAGAAGAACGTCGCGGGAGAGGCGTTTCTATGCAAATACTGGCGCTGCGATTTCATCGGTGCCCTCAGAATTCGATTCCGGGCACCGGTTCAAATGTTAGAAAAAACCCGCTCGTCCGTTCACTGAACGTACCGGAGCCAAACTTCGGAAAATGATTCCGGGCACACCGGGCCTCGGAATCAGGTGCCGTCAGAAACTGCGTTCTTGTAAAATTCTCAAAGAAAATTAAAAAAAATCCCTTGAAATTTACGGGTCTTTACATTACTCCCACCTTAGGGCTTTACGTCCCCGTAAAGATACATCATAAACTAGGGAAACAAATGTTGGTACTGAGCACGCATCTGAGCCTCCCGCTCCCAAGTGCTCTCCCGGAAGTTCCCGTGCTGCCATCTGATGCGCACAAGAAGAATCGATCGCCCATGTAGGACCCGCTCCTGTCGATCCTCTATCTCCACCGGGACCTCCGTAAAAGTCTCCCCATCATCCACGTCCAGCTCCCCATAGTCAATGATATGTGTCGGGTCGTGCACGTATCTCCTCAGCTAAGATAAGTGGAAGACGTCGTGCACCCGGTGCAACTGAGGTGGTAGAGCCAGGCGATAAGCCACCTCGCCAATCCTGCTGAGGACCTGGAAGGGTCCGATGAAGCGCAGAGACAACTTTCCGCCTCGGCCAAATCTCTGCAAACCACGTCAAGGTGAGACACGCAAGAAGGAGTGGTCGCTATCCTCGAACTCTAGTGGCATCCACCTCCTGTCAGCATATGACTTCTGCCAGCTCTAAGCTGTCCTCATCCGCACTTGGATGACCTGGACCTTCTCTGTCGTGGCCCGGACTATCTCTGGTCCCACAAGTGCTGACTCCCCAGGGTCTGTCCAGCACAAGGGAGATCTGCAAGGTCTTTCGTACAACGTCTCGTATGGTGCCATCCCGATGGTGGAGTGGTAGCTGTTGTTGTACGCGAACTCCACCAAGGGTAGGTGTTCCTCCCAGCTGCGACCAAAGTCGAGGACACATGCGCAGAGCATGTCCTCGAGAGTCTGAATGGTCCTCTCCGTCTGACCATCCTTCTGAGGGTGAAAGGCGGTGCTCAGACGTATCCGCATCCCGAACGCCTCCTGCAACCCCTTCCAAAGCCGGGAAGTAAAACGAGCGTCCCGATCGGAGACAATAGACGATGGAACACCGTGAAGCCATGCAATCTCCTGAACGTAGAGACGCCCCAAGCTCTCTATTGAGCCCTACTCTCTGATGGGCAAGAAGTGTGCCGAATTGGTGAGTCGGTCGACAATCACCCAGATGGAGTCGTGACCTCTGGAAGTGCGTGGAAGTCCAGTCACGAAGTCCATAGATATGCCATCCCACTTCCACTCCGGGACCTCCAAGGGCTGTACCAAGCCCGCTGGTACCTGATGCTCTGCCTTCACCTGCTGGCAGGGGAGGCATTGAGAAACGAACTCTGCCACAGCCTTCTTTATGCCCGGACACCAGTGCTGTCGTCTGAGATCCTGGTACATCTTCACCACTCCAGGATATACCACCAAAGGAGAAGTGTGAAACTCTCTCAGCACCTCCTCCCGTAAAGCGACCGGTACCAAGGTACGTCCTCTGAAAAGTACATCGTGCTCTGCTCCAAGGGAGAATCCATCAGGTGCCTGTCCCGAGGATATCTGTGTACACCGCGTCTCACAGTTGGCATCCCCACACTGTGCCTCTCTGACCCACTGTAGTAGTGGAGGAGTGACTGTGAGAGACGGAAGGAAGGCTACTCCATCTCTATCCACGAAGGATATCTGCAAGGTAGCTATCTTCTTTGTCGCCTCCTCAAGTAGCAGAATTCCCGTCCTCCTGCTGAGGGCATCGGCTACTACGTTCCCCTTCCCAGGAGTATAGACTATCTCAAAGTCATAGTCCTGGAGGAACTCGAGCCATCGCCGTTGTCTCAGGTTCAGGTCCTTCTGAGAGAAGATGTACCTGAGACTCTGGTGGTCAGAAAAGACTGTAAAGCACTAGCCCATCAGATAGTGCCGCCATGTCTTCAGAGTAAAGACCACTACTGCTAACTCCAGGTCATGGGTAGCATAGTTCTGCTCATGCGGCCTTAACTGGCGTGATCCATAGGCACTCACGGCCCGCTCCTGCATCAGGACACATCCGAGTCCGGTCCCTGATGCATCGCAGTACACTACGTATCCAACTCCCTCCTCAGGAAACCTCAAGATAGGTGTGCTGGTCAATCTCTGCCTCAGCTCCTGAAAGCTCTACTGACATCTGTCTGACCACACAAAGGGTTTCCCCTTCTTCATCAAAGCTGAGAGTGGCGCCGAAACTCTATAGAAGTCTGGAACGAATCTCCGATAGTATCCGGCTAGACCCAAGAAACTCCGCACCTCCATCACGCTCCTAGGTGGCTCCCAAGCTAACACTGCCTCGATCTTCACGGGATCCACTGCAACTCCCGCCTCAGAAATGACGTGCCCCAAGAAGTGGCCCTCACATAACTAGAACTGGCACTTCGAGAGCTTTCCATAAAGCTGGTGCTCTCGGAGTGTGTCTAGTACAACCCGCAAGTGGTAGGCGTGCTCCTCCTCCGTGGTCGAGTATACCAAAATGTCGTTGATGAAGACCATGACAAATCGATCGAGGAATGGCTAGAAGATCCTCTTCATTAGGCTCATGAACACAGATGGACCATTGGTTACGCCGAATGGCATAACCAAGAACTCATAGTGGCCATACCGACACCTGAAGGCCGTCTTCTGCATGTCCTCATCTCGAACTCTGAGCTGATGATAGCCTGACTTGAGGTCTATCTTCGAGAACCACCGTGCTCCCTTGAGCTGATCGAAGAGGTCATAAATCCTCGGTAGAGGATACTTGTTCCTCAATGTCACCTGGTTCAGGTGACGATAATTGACACACAGTCGCAAGCTCCCTTCCGCCTTCTTGGCGAACAATATCGGGGAAGCCCAGGGTGAAACACTGGGTCGGATGAACCCCTTGCCCTGCAAGTCCTCCAACTGTACCCGCAGCTCTCGAAGCTCAGTGGGGGCCATCCGATACGCTGGAGTGGATATCGGGGCTGTCCTGGGGTACATATCAATATAAAAGTCTACCTCTCTGCGAGGAGGTATCCCTGGAACGTCGTCGGGGAAGACGTCCGCATACTGATCCACCATTGCAGGAAAACTAGGACTTTGCACGTTAACTGATCCAAGGATGAGGCTAGCCAACTGATTAGTGATGGGATGTCCTCTCCTATGTGGAAGCCCATCCTGTGCTGTGAAGGCTCCCTTCTCGCCGGTGAAGGTGAACCTGCTCCCGTCGGTGCGCACACATCGCACCTTGCGCCTAAAACAGTCAATCTGAGCATGGACTATAGATAACCAATCCATGCCCAAGATGATGTCGTAAGGCCTCGACGCCGCTACAAGAAGATCCCAGCCGAAGCTCTCGCCTCCTAGAGTAATCTCACACTGTCGGCACCAGTGTGTAATCTTCAAGTCTGCTCCCGTAGCGGTCTCTAGCCGTAAGGATCGAGCCAATGGCTCTGTCGGAATCTCCGAGCTCCGAACAAGGGCAGCAGCTATGAAAGAGTGACTCGCTCCTGTGTCTATAAGAACTGCAACAAGGGTGGAATAGACACAGATCGTACCTCGAATCATCTCTGGCGCACCGTGGTCGTAGGCCTCCACTGCCTGGAGATGTGCCTGTCTCTGCCCGCCAGCTCCCTGTGGTCGGGGCGGACCTCCTGGTGGTGGTGGTGGCAGATCCTCAAAGCATTTCCCACCACCTGCTGTTTGGCCAGCTCCTCTGCCTCGTCCGCCTCCTCCCTGCGGACCGCCACGGTCGACCCTCTTCCTCTGCCTGGGTGGCCCCTCCACCGTCTGCTGCTCCTCGGTACGGCGGGTCGGGCAGTCACGAGCCATGTGGCCCTGCCCACTGCATGCGTAGCACTACCTGCCTCTCGGAAGACTGGCTCCACGCTGTGTGCCCCACACTGCTGAGCAAGTGTCCTAAGGTCTTCTACGAGAGGGTCTGGTTTGCCTGGAACCCCGAGTCATTCGTCGGCTACCTACTGTCGAAGACTCCGCTACCTGCCGCCCTGCGGTAGGTTTCGCTGTGGACTCAGCCAGAAAGATCTTGATCAGAAGGGCTTGCTCCAACACTCCTGCCTGGGTCGGTATGCTGAGGGAGATCAGTGATGCCCTGATCTCGTGTCTCAAACCCTGCTCAAAGGTCTGATCCCAGAAGAAGGGGTCCTGTACCATGTCGGTCGAGTAGCGAGAAAGATTGGTAAACCTCGCCGCATACTGGGCGACCGTCAAGCTGCCATGCCGCAGCTGAAGAAGCTCCTGAGTGCGCACCGCACAGAGGGTGGCCGGGACGAACTCTGAGCGGAATAGGCTCTTGAAGTCCATCCAGATGAGGGAGTCCTCATCATTCTCCTAGAGCATCAAGCTCCACCATCATCCTGCTGCTGCGTGCAGTAGGCTCGCCGCGAGGATCACCATGAGGTCTGCTGGTGTCCTCACTAGCCTGAAAACTTGAATGACCGCCTCCAGCCAGTCCCCGGCTGCCTGGGGGTCCGTCTCCCCACGAAACCTGGGTGGTATCTGGCGCTGGAACTCGTGAAGAGCTCCAAGGCGACGTGCATCATCAGCGGTCGGCGCTGGAAGCATCGGGGGCTCGGCGGGTAAAGGTACTGTCGATGCCTCTGCTGTCAACGGGCCCTGTACCGAGGCCTCGTCGCTCGGCGGGCTGTCGTCGCGCTCTACTCTCGGAACCCTAGTTGGCTGTCGTCGTGGGGCCATCCTGAAAAGGAAACAAGTGTGCCATGGTCAGAACAGTATACCTGGTGATTTGACACAAGTAATCACAAAGAAAACTTGAAACACACATGCAATCAATGTTTTCGTGCATTAAGTCGGAAATCAGAAGTCAGGGTCTTGGTGTACGGATACGTCGGCCGCCGCACCAACACTGGACTCCCTGGACTGATGACCACACCCAATACGCTAAACACTATTGCTTCACATAGAAGAAAGATTAGAGTCTGCGGTATAACCGACCACCTCTGATACCAATTTGTCACGACCCGTCCTCGGGGCCCGTGTCGTGACTACCCCAAGCCCGCCTTCCATAGGCCAGGGGATGGCGACTAGCACCAAGGCGTAAATCCCGGAAAAAGGGAAGGCATTGACTTTGAAAAGTAAACAAGCACCACAGAGTAAGCAAGCGGAAAAGTAAACACTATGTAAAAACTGTAACAAGATGTGCTGAAAGTAAAAGGGGCCGGAAATACAAGCCCAACTGTAAAGTACAACTTAAGGGAAAAACAGCAACTGAAAAGAAAAGCCGCAGTGTCGAGCTATCCTCTGAAAGTCCCACCTGAAGGGTGGGTACAGATAGCCTCCACAGCTCCTCGGGTCCACCTGACCGCTCCGAGTACGTCCCACCCAGTGGTCCACCTCCAGGTACCGTCCTGCTCCGCAAACCTCTACCACGATCAGCGTTGTCCGTCGTCTGCAACCAACACAACGAAGTGCGGGCATAGCCCGTGCAGGGGTGAGTATAAGCTACTCAGTAGGGACCCCGAGACCCCCGAAGGTCTCCCATAATCCACAAAGGATAAGCCACAAAGGAAAGATACAATCACGAAGTAACATCCAACATGGCTTAGGTATATGCCCATACATATACCTAAGTCTTCGATTCCCATTCGGCTCCAACGTCCGAGCCCAAGCACAACCCAGTCCACACAGGAAAGCAAACGTATACCCACACAGGATAGCTCAACACAATCCACAAAGGAGAGTAAACAGTAATCCACCTAGGATAGCTCAACACAATCCACAAAGGAGAGTAACACAGGATTCAGCTCACACAGGTATAATTCTTTGGATGATGATAAAGATGATCACTGATCTATCTAAGTCGCCGGACCCACAAAGGATCGATAGGTAACTAACCCCCGCAATGACCCACAAAGCATCGGGCCCACACAGGACCTGTAGGCGCTGGCTCACACAGAACCGCTGAGCGCTGACCCACACAGGATCGGACTCACACAGGATCAGGCCCACACGGGACCTGTAGCACTGATCCACGTAGGATCGCTGAGTGCAGTATTCGTCACAGTCCACTGAGGATATCTGCACAGTCGTCGTCACAGTCCACTAAGGATCTCTGCACAGTCGTCGCTGTCGAAGTAGCAGTCGCAGCCAGCACTAGGGTTCCCGCACACAGCAAGCTCGTTCGGGAGGGTCCGCTCCACCAGCCGAGAGGCCGATACATCAACTGACACAATGTCTTAAGTTTATGTATCCAAAAGTTCTGTATCGTCAACAGGAACTCAACGTCACAGACGGCGCGTCAATCGGACGCCCGGTCTGAGAGTTATTGGCTTTTTCGTCCCAGGGGCCTGGTTGGTTTTTTAAGGCAAAACCAACCCGACCGTACTCCACCTGTGTCCAAACCTCGGGAGGAGTGAGCCAAAAGATCCGTCTCACTTAGAGGAATTCAAAAAAGCTGACGGTACGTCAATCGGACGTCCATAGCTCAAGATATGAGTGTTTCTGCTCCGAGGGCCCGGTTGGTTTCGTGTACGAACCAGCCCGGCCAAACACAAAGTAATCCGAAACCTTGAGTTCAATATTCCTAAACGACCTTCTCAATCCAAGGATCGTGTTTCCGCTGACGGCGCATCGTTCAGAGGCCCGTAGCTCAAGTTATGGGCAAAAGACCGAAAATGGTCCGAAGACGGGGGGATGCCAACTTCCCCTGAGGAGGGTAGGGGGAGGTCAAAATCAATTGTAGAGAGGAGGGGGATTCCTATTATGGTTGATCTATCCAGGGAGGATCCAAAATCAACTGAAGTGAGGGGGGAGTGCGAACGCATGGGGGTTATTGGGAAGGCATAGGGTTCGAATGAGGAGGAGGGGAGGATAAGCCTAAACGACCAGGATATATCAAGACACTTATACCAACGGTTTGGAAAAACCGTTTCTATAGACAACTATATAACAATAATTTTTAAAAAAACATTGTTATATACCTGGATGGAGAACCTATACCCACGGTTATTCAAAATTGTGGGTATAAGAATATTAGGATAGATGAATTTTCTAGTAGTGTCACAATTCATAATAAATGCGTCTTTTCCAAAAATTATATTAAATTCACAAAATGATATTCTTGAATTGTAAATTTAGAAAATGAATTTTTTCCTAATTAATTCCCTAATAGTGATAAAAGTGAATTTTCAATTATGTACGCAATGTTTTACTGAACCATCTTTTTGAAAAAAAAATAGTTTTTTATAAAACATTTCTTTTTTTTCAAATGATTCTTAGTTTATTTATAATATATAGATATCCACTGATCATATTTTATACATGTTTAAACCATATAATTTTAATTATTTAGTTATTACTATTCATACCCAGAAACTTAACAGCTAAGTTATAATGATCATGTTTAATATAGTATCACATTTCATTCAAACTTGGTGTTGCGCACATTTCCAGATATAGAATATATTGAATTTATTTAAATTAAATACATCATTAAGTATTAGTGTGTTACATTATTCTATATTATTAGTTTTTTTAGTAATAAATGATATCAATTATGATGTTCCTTTTTAAAAATATCGTGGCTTTACATTTTACACTCTTAAATAAATTATATAATCACAATTTGTTCTTGATCTCGATAATCAAGGGTTTGAAATTTGAAAATACCCTTCTTCAAACCCCACATCATAAAAAGTGTTAATAAAACTTCTTCTTGATAAGATAGAATGTTAAGTATTAAGTTTATCCATAATAACACATTAGTAGGTTTCAATTTATGAGAACATTGGTGAGAAATGAAGACATAAACATGGAAGAAAATATTAATGTCTATGGATCAATAGACTTTGATAGAGATAATTGATAAAAATAAATTGAATGAGTAATACAATGTTAAGTACCAAAAAACCATAAATCAACGATGAGTTAAAATACTATTTGATTCATAAAAAATGAAGGTATTATGATTTTTTTAAGATACTTTTCCTAAAGTTGAGGAATTTTTTAACCATTATGATAGTGAGCACCAAATAATGTACTAATAATTTCATCCTTTCGCTGTGATTACATAAATTCCTACTTCATATATTAATCCAAGAAATGAATATCCAATACAAATTTTTATGCTTGAATCCCAAAAATGTATATTTAACAAATCATTTTCTCAATAAATGAGTGGAAATTCATTCCTCTTGTCTCTTCATGTTTTATAAGACATGATGGTTAGTAAAAATTATCCAATAACCCCCAAAGTTAAAATTAATCCATTCCATAAATAATTAACATTAATACTCATCTAAAATGTGTTTTACTAAATTCATGGTCCAAAACTTTTGAATGGGGTCACTAAATCAACATTATATTCTCCATAAAATATAAAGTGTATCTTGATGTCATAGTCAAAATATGTGAATTCCCTGATCACCGTAAAACATTAATGAAGACATTCATACTTTAAAAAATAAAATTTCACGTTTTTTAATATATTCTATAAATCTAAACATGCAGTAAAATATAAAACAAAAAACAAAAAACCTCAAATAATTATAAAATTTTAATTTCTACAATATCTTTAGTTCTAGTTAGTGTGTGTGTCTATGTTTAATTCAGTAAACCTGTTTTAAAATTTAAAGAAGCATTTTACACTGATTCAACTGATGACTAATCACCCTTTGAGAAACCTGTTGACCAATTAAACATTTATATCTCTACATCTTCAATGAACTGGGCCATTTCAAAATTGGGGGATCTTTAACATAATGTTTTTAATAGAAATTTTATGTAGGAACTCAATTCACCCCCTATTGAGTTTCCACTCTGACCAACGGAGGACATAAAGAGGAAGATTCGAACCATGGGTAACATCTGTTTTAAGATAAAAAAATTTCCTTTTTAAGGGGTATGTGATTGAGTAAGCTAAAATTATCCGTTCAGTGGAACTAATAAAAAAACATAAATAGTCATCAAATAATTATTTGAGGTAGGATTAAATGATCTATAGTTATACAATAATTCCATGGGATGAAATGGTTTATACCCCAATGGGGGGTACAGAATTAGTAATCCTTAGGAGGATATGGGATGGATTGATTAAAAGAATCCTCCCTTTCAGAGTATATGGGGGTTATACATGAGTTTGCACTAATTTGGAGTCTCCATGTAGCTATTATCTGAATTTCATATTAGTGTTTACCCAATTGAGTCTTTATGTAGGTCAAATAATTAAGGGTCATGTGAAATAACCTCCTATCATAATTCCTTTTGTCCCATGGTTTTACATATAAGAGTATATAACATCCTCATATGGTGTACGTGATTCATGTAGGTACACTGAGACTTTGACTTCATATCTAAATTTATAGACCTCCAGAACATGATATAGACCAACATATTTATATGAAAAATCATATATTTATTTTATTATGGGATTAAAATCCTCATTTGGTATAATAAATTCATATCCCTACACTATACCATGTGATTAATGTATGTTTGGATATTAAAAAAACTACTTGGGTGGTAAAAACATTCAGAAACTCATCTCAAAATTAGTGTCTATGGATAATGTATGTATATATATATATATATAATAAACATTCCCAAACCACCCAAAAATTAGATCCTTTTTGGGTGGAATGTTTTGAATTCTAAGGGAAAATGAATCACTTTATATAATTTCATCCACTTTTTCAAAACACATATATAAAATGGAAATTATATGTTAATAAATAGTAGTAAATTACACACATGAAGGGAACATAGATTTTCAAGCCTTGTGAAAAAACACCTTTTTTGTTCCACTCATTTTTCTTTATCATTGGATGTGAATGGGCATGAGAATATGGAGCTAATATGAAATTAATGAATTTACTGATAGTTAGGGGATTTATGAGGCAATCTGAGTCTTTTATAATTTTAAATACAGGTCTTGAAATATCATTATTGGTATACTGGGACACTGTAACTCAGGCTGAAAATATTATAGCTTCTATATGGTGAGGATCACATTAACACATGATATTTCTAGAAAACTAGTGCATCCTATTGTTTGTGGATATAAGCAATGAGATCCTTAAGGATAAGGAAAATACCCCTACCCTAGCATATCGATCATTTAGTGTTTCACATATTATAATAGTGAATTAATACCATATAAATTATGTTACATCATTCAAAACCTAGTTGTGAATTGTATTTGGAAAGTTGTTGTGGGTATATGGTGGTCAAGGGATCGAGAGGGTTCCAAAACCATTATAATATCAGAATTACTAGAGAATATTGTCTCACTTTTCTGAGAAATAATTATAAAGCATAGTGGGGTAAATGAAACTCTAGTGTATATAGACAATTATAGGTAGGTAGATTCCATAAAATGTGGTCAAGTAGGAACCTTCAACCAGTTCATGATCCACATTAGGCATTTTCACTTTCAAAAATTTATCGAATACATTAGATAATTTGATGGGATTACTAATGTTGCATCATTTTTCTATTAAAAATGTTTAGGGAAGGATATATCTGCAAAAAAATTACTACGAGTTCTAAAATATAACTCCCATACTTCAAAACACTATTCATAACATTTATTTAATGGATCTCTAGAGCTTATCCCACTCAAGTCATGTATAAAAATGGCTAATGAAACTACATATAGAAGTTGTAGGTGATGTACCCTTGGGATTATGTGATGTACCAAATTAATAGATACTCCATTGAGGAAAAATATATGAATTACCAGTTCTCTATATAATTTCATTGATTATAATACATGATTTTTTTCATTCATTCCATTTTTAAGTAGATAAAAACATAAGATCTGGAATATTTAGAATCAAAAAATTCATCTCCCAATTTTTTGCACAAGATATATGGCCACCACAATTTTGTCAAGAATACCTTCTTGTAGCTTGGTCCCTATTTTATTCATAGTTATAAATATTTAGAAAAATCATTTTATTCGATATATTACAATTTTATAGCCCATATTCTTGAATACAGTAGGACCAAAATATATAAAGTCTTGACAACAATGATCACATACATCATAGTAGGTCATCATATCCTCAGCATCTTCCCTCTTCTTCTTCTCAAGATTAAATAGTAATGGTTTTTTTCTAATCTTATTCTTTATTCACCTTGGTTACTTAGATAATCTTCTCTTTACTCTACTATCTGATCCTCTTGGTTTATTTTCTTCTATAGAACTAGGTAATTCTTCAATGCTATGGATCTCAGCTTTTTCACTCGAACTGCTCTCCTCTCTCATTATTTTACTTTTTATACATTGGTAAATAGAAAATATTATTTTCTATATTTAGAATATATAAAATCTATACAAATAATTTCCCATGACCTCATTTACCTTTCTATTTAAATTTTTTATATAAATGATTTCTATAATATTTGCAAAGTATTTTTGTCTTTTAATCCATGGACACTTATAAATTTATAAGGTTTCCATTTAATTTTAATTTAATTTCTGAAAACTATAATAAATTAGTTAATATATACTATTGTTAATGGATTCTTGAGTTCTTACACATCTTATTCTCAAAATACATCACTAAAATCTATACCCAAGTATTGTTACAATTCCATATATAAAATCACACAAAAACACTTTATCTTATTCTCAAAATTAATCTACTAAAATAGATCAAAATAATATTATTTATATCAATAAAAATACTCATAAAACAAATACTTATAATAATTATGCTATATTTAGATCTAGATCTTATCTTATCTCTTTCTATATTCATATCATCTTAATAAATAGGTTTACCAATTAAATATGAAAATATTGAATAACATCTAAGCTTAAGGTGAAATAATTATTAACCTATATAGTAATAATTGGAATTATATTATTTTGAGTATTAGTGGGGGGAAATATGTTATTGTAACTAAATCCTTTGACATTGGGATGGATATTATTTTAATTCAGAATAAAGTACCTGGATCTTCTCATGCTCGGGCATTGTAGTGTTCCCCAATGTGTGTGTATATGTCATTGAATCTTTTTTCTTTTTGTATATCCCCAACAATTCCTATAAAAAATTCCAATAAAATTAATATGAATTAAATTTTATATGAATACAATTAAATATTATAAATACCTTAAACTCATTAGTCATTCAATGTGCAATCATTTTTTGATATTGAGTTTTTTGACAGATGGAAAATTTTGGTACACCCTCTAAATCAGAACCTACTCTTCTCTTCAAACCAACATAAAAATCATGCTTGTACGATTTACATAACCCCCCAACATCCATCAAACTTGTAGTCATAGAATCGTCTCCTTCAGGAAATTTATGTTGAATCCATAATTAACATGATATTTCATATAAATAAAAAATCAATATAGATATAAAATTATAAAATTATATTATAAATATACTCTCCCATAATTTTTCCATGATATAATTACTAACATGTCTCCATGACACCTGTTCCACTGGAATGATATCATGGTATTTGGATAAATTGGCCATGAAACCTCTACACTTCCATGCATTTTTACCTACCATATGATTTTCTTTTTTGTAATCCACTTTTATCGGTGTCTAGAGATTCTAGGATTACTACATATGAGTGCTCCAACATCTGATAGAAAAAGATCTCACTAAATTGGAAGAGAGGGGAGGAAAGAATAATTATGTCACGTTAAAACAGGAAAAAAGTGATATAATTTGATATAGTTGTGATAAAAATAACCTATTATAGGATGGTCAATAGAATATAATGGATCTTTGGTTTTTCCTAGATCAACAACCTCTTAAGGTTGTGTATGTTTCTATGAATTCTTTTTGTGGTCTTCATGCACTGGAGTGGTAGCTGAAGGAATAGACTCATCAGATATTGGATGGATGGTTGGAATTTGAGGGGATGTGGACATGGAATAATACAAGGAGTAGGATGGGGGTATGCATCATCAGATATGGATATATTAAAGGTGGGAACATCTGTGGAGGTGGTGTAGACATGTAATAGGATGAAGAGGGTAAATTAGATGATAGAGACATCAGTGGTATTGTCCCTAGATGTATCATAGGCATGGTATGTGAATAAGAGGGTAGTTGGGATGATGGTGGAGGAATAGATAAGAAAATCCCTAGAAACTCATGTTAGGGATTGAAAGTTCTGGTAGATGGGGTGTCTACTGGTGGGTTAGTGTAGGAACAGGTATGATGGGGGCTCTATCTAGGCCTAGGAGCATCCCAAATCAAACCCATGCTAGTAAGATAAGGATTCAACTCTGGCAGAACTCAACGTCCCTAAAAAAAATGATAAAGAATATTAACATGACATTATATGTAATATAGAATAAAAACATTAAAATTAGTATACTAACTAAAGAAAGTGAAGGAGGCAACCACACTCATGCACCTATTGATCAAGGTGAAATAGTCTCTTTCTTTGAATATTTGATGTATTCGGCATAATATGCATAAGAACTAAATATACATTTTTTAGAAACATTTTTTATAATGTATTCATACAACATAGAAGTCAAAGAAGGCATAAGAAATGTTAGGACATTATTTAGTAACAATAATTTAAAATCAAGTTATACATTTTTGAAAATCTTTCTTCAAACCTAGTTATCTAAATTGAAATTAATTTAATTAAATTAAACGACACTAGAAAATACTAAAAAACATATCATTCCAAACTAATACTAAATTAAATTAATTATAGTAATACTAACCTAAGAAACTCATGTGAAGGTAAACTAAATTAACAGTGAACATATATGGTTTCTTCTATATATTACCTACCACTACATTAGGTTCAACATCAACTATCATAATTGGAAAATTTGAATCATAAAATGAAATATTTTGATCCACACTAATGGGGGAGTCAATGGTGGAAATTTCATAACTAGCATGATGAGAAATATTTCTTGGGATTACATCATTAATGACACCTTAATCAGGTCTCTAATGATCTTTAACATAAAAACATGTTTTTCATTGATTCCAAAATGTATGGTTCATCAGTATGCAGGAATAGACTCATGTCAATAACTCTGAATCCATAATCATCAATAAATTTACCCTTTCACATCATCAAATCAAACTATTTACATTTTATCATAGTGACTTGGCCCTGAGAGTAATAATCCAATAACAATATTTTCACAACAATTCCATAATAATAGAAATATTCATATCAATTTTGAATATCAAATTCAATGGTATAACAATCCATTATAGAAGGTAACATAATTCCATTATGTTTTGTTCTTGTTTTCTCTACCCAATCAGTTGTAAAAAATTTATATCCACTGATTATTGATGATTTTCATTCACAAAACAAAGAATTGGGACTAAAATCCAACACTCTTAATTATTGAGAAATAGAGTAAATAGGTAAACTCAAGAGATAAAATATTTATGAATAACACAATTAAACAGATATCTATAATTTAATATAATTAAATTAATCACTATATCATTGATTTAAACCAAGAAGGATACTCTAGGATTTATAAAGACACTCTTCTTCTCAAAAGAAAAGATTGATGAACTCAACTTAAAATATGTCTATTTTCCCTACATAAAATGATAATAAAATTCTAAGGTATATGTGAAATGTCATAATATGAGATAACATATAAATATCCATATTACTTACTTGATATAGTTATCGAAAAAACCACAGTTAAACAAGGTTGTGTGATGTGCCATATCCCACTCTTCAAGTCTCAATGTAGCCAATGTATAAGACCCAAAAATTACTCTTATTTGTTGAAGATATGGAAATGAGGGAACAATTTCCTCATACTGTTCATTTTTATTTCTTATTAGTCGTTTATGTCTGGTGATCAAATCAGAAAAATACATCAAACACAAATCCATTTATTGCTGATCCTCATAACCAATCATAATAGAACCTTCAGGATAATTCTTGTTTTGAACATATGATTTAATTGTACACATATTTATTTCATTACGATACATCCACCAAAAATCAATCGGTCCACCAAGAAGTGTTTAAATTGTAAGATGGACTCTTAAATACATCATATAGGTGAAAAGGATAGATGGAAAAAATTCCATCACACAAAATATCAATGGCTTATCCTCCTACATTTTTATTAACAATGCCTTGGAAAACCTTTTTTCACAAAGGTCACTAAAAATGGAACAAGAGAATCATTATCACCCTTACATTATTTGATTGAAAATGTGGAATTTCAATTGGAATATATTCCTGAAGAAGGATGTGATAATCATGAGATTTTATGGATTTTATTTTCAAATACATTCTATTGACTCGTCTAGATATGCATATGGAATATCCATCATGAACCTTGTTATTCTCCAATACTTCCAAAAAATGATCTTTCTCTAACAGTGTCATAACATAATAAGTACAATATACTTTATATTTGTTTCTTCCAATACCCAAAGGATGCAGTTATGGTCAAACACCCCAATCCAATAAGTTCTGATGATATCAAAAGTCATATTTCTTCCTTCCCCTAATATTTAGAATAATTTCAAGAAAAAATTCACATATATTTTTCTTAATGTGAATTACATATAAACAATGAAGTAACAAGTTGGTAGACCAATATGTAAACTCAAATAATATACTTCTATTTTTATAATTGTAACTAGCATCAATGTCAACATTCCTCCTCTTTTTAGATTTCTGCTGACCATTACATAATGAAAAAATGAAATCTTTCAATTAATTAAGCACATCATTACCTGGCATACATTGAGTTCATTGTTCAGTTTCAACAGTATTATCAAACCTCTAAAAATTCTTCTTGTATTGATGATCCATTGTCAAGAATAATCGATTCCCCACAAAACTTATACTATTATGATATTTAAGCCATCTCGATTGTGTATTCTTCATACATATAGAACATGATAGTTCTCCCATTTGATCTAACCAAAAACCGTTACATAATCAAGGAAATTATTTATAGTTCATAGAATGGAAGCATGCATCTGAAATATATTTTTTGAAGAATCATCAAATTTATGAACACCCATATCCTTAAGATACTTCAATGCTCTTATTAAAGGTTGTAAGTAGACGTCTATATCATTACCATGATTAGAAGGTTTATATATCATTATACTCAAGAAATTGAAATATTTTTTCATACAAATCCAGGGATGAAGATTATAAACATGAATAAAAGTAGTCTATGTGTTGTGACCAGTAAGAATATAACAAAATAAATTAAAACCATCGTAGAATACACCCAAACTGACATTACACACCTTAGGTGAAAAATCCAGATATTGTGCAATCAAATGACCACCATTCTATTTCATCTTCAGGATGAACCAAATTATCATTACATTTAATTCTCATTACATCATTTTGTCTCATATTGGCTGATATTTTAATAGACATGAAATGAATTTGACGTCTTGGAATCAATAGAAATGATGCATGACTTTTTCTTTCACATAAGATGGTGTTCCATCTACATTTTCCTTCCATCGAGATGTACCACATTCTTTACAATTCTTACGATCATATGTTTACTTCCAAAATAAACTACAGTCTTTCAGATAATCATGATCTTTATTAATAGAAAATCCAAGATTCTTAATTACCTTCCATGTCTTGTAATGATTTGAGGTAAAATCTACACCATTGGGAAGTAATTCCTATAAAAATGTAAGAATATAATAAATAGTTGTATTAGAAATTTTGTACAATATTTTTTCATGATATAACCGTATTAAAATTTTTAACTTTGTCATTTTATTACATTCCTGGTATACTGAAGTTCTGGCATCATCTATTAAAATTTTCACTCTCTCAACATCATCATCTTCGGTCTTTTCCTCATGTGTATTGAAATCAATGTCATCTTGCACTGGCATACTATCTCTGTCATGATGATGCAAAAATGGAACCCATCAAATATCAAATTCTCTATACGATTTATTAGTTTTCATTCATGAATATTAGAAGATTGTCCATTCTCTCCCTATTGATACGAAACTCAATAGTTTTTTTTTTAAATTTAGCTTTTTTTATATGGTAGATATCTTATTCCCAGCTTAACCATATTCTTCCAACATAATTATAGCATAGACACTGTATACATCCTCTATCTAAATAATTTTTAAATGAAAAATCTATAAAATCCAAATATTTTTGTTACTCGGTTCAAATATGATCAGTATGATACATCCATTTTTAATCCATTCTATTAAAAGGAAAAAAAATTATCTTCCAGTAAAAAATGTAAACAATAATTTAAAAAATTAATTCAAAAAATATTTGATATTAATGTCATCAAATCATACTAGTCGCTCTCAAAACAAATAATAAGAGAAATAATATATGCTATAAGTGATGACTACAAATAACAAACAAAGGTGGATATCTATATGTGATAATGATTATAATGTCTATGAAATATCAGATAAACATTTCCAAAAATACTCAAGAATCTAACATGTTGGTAAGAAATGTTTTTTAGATCAATAACATATACACATTGAAAATTATATATTGAAAAATTAATTTTTACCTTTGGAATCAATGACATTTATTATTTCATTGTAAAATAAAATCTAGAACCAAAATATCATAATTGACTAATATTTTCAAAATTATACTTAAAAAATATATATAATATATTTTAATATAATAATATAACTGATAATTCTAGTGGTGTATACACTGAGGATTTTTACTATTGTATTATTACAAATGTTGTATGCCCACCTTCAACCTTTTATAGGTGGTTAAACTTCTAGAAGTCACTTAGTTATGCTTCATACATATGATGTTTATATACTATGTAAAATCATGAGATTATCTCCTAGGGTTTTGTTGATATATTTATATTTTTGAATCTAAATATATTTTTGCACAAATAATTTTAAGTATAGTAATGTTCGCTAAAACAGATTTGGGAACCGATATTATCCTTTTTTATGGTATTTTCTCGATAATGTAGAAGAGAATAAAACTATTTTAGGTAAGTTATAACAAGTATTTATTGAATTTAATTCATACAAATGAATCATAATTTTATTAAAATAATTAATGATCATATATTGAGATGATCCCTTTTTTTAGGAACATATTAGACAATTTTGAATACTTCCAAATCATTTTTTATAAACATGTAATTATTTTATTCATTTGTTATATATGTATAGCTCTGGCCAATATATCCTTCTGATTCTCCATCATTTCTGTCAAAGGAATTCTTTGTTCAGTTGTGATATAACTAGGTTTTTCATCATAATTTTTATTAGAGAAAGTAATGGGATTCTCCTCTTATTCAATTATATAGAATTTCTTTACCCAAGGGATGTAATTCATTACTTTCCTTAAAGTTCTAATTAAGACTCCAATTGATTTATATTCTACTCTCATTTTTGCTATTATCATAACCCAACACTACTAGAACCCATTCTAATTCAATAGTGAAGTCTAGTGTGCCCCCTAAAGCTTACCATTAATTGGTTATGGGTTGGAGACTAGAAATGAGTTTATAAAAAATATAATATAAGAGACAATAACCTCTTTAATCAATATAAAGAAATAAAATCCACCAATAATCACCAAACTATATGGAATAAATTAAAACAATATCTTAATCAAAATATAAATATCCACATATTATCATAAAAATAATCAGGACCCAAAATATTGTTTTCCTAGATAGTATTTGGGGTCTACATCTCATTCTAGGATAGATTGACCAATGAAAGATAAAGGATTAAATTAACCAAAATGATACTAACATGCCAAACGTAAGAAATCTAGGAAAGAAAAATATGTAGGAGAAATTTTAAACTTAAACCTAGCTACTAATTCCATCTAATATACTTAAGAAACAAAAAACAATAATGATCAATCCGATAAAAAATTCGAAAATTTTGGTGGGATGAACAATTTGAGGGTAATCAGTAATATCATTTTTTTTAAATGACACCAGTTTGTAATGAATATCCAAGAATATACATGTGTAAAAATTGATAAATAGCAAATAATAAAACATAAAATCCAGTTGAAAATATAATAAAAAAATTAATTGAGGTGAAACATCAGTGACATAGAATAAATATGGAAATAAAATTAAATATTAAAAAATTTACTTCCACTATTGTTCCTTCCCTAATCCATGCACATCCCCTAAATATTAACCATCAACTTCTAATCATTAGGTATATTTAATTCCACTCCCACGCCTTACATGATCATACATATTTTGATCCATCATTGCCTATAAATATATGTGACCATTTAGAGAAATTATAACCCATAAAAGTCTGTTTTCACTACATATTCACTTCTTTCCCACCATTCAGGAATAACTAAATCCATATTTTATGATAAACCATTAAAAACATATTTCAAGAATCATAATTTTACTTCAAATATGAAATCATTAATTAAATGGGGAACAAAAGAAACACATCACACCAAGTAAACTCAATAAATAATAATAATAAAACCATAGGGTTCTATATTTCTATTATCAAAATTTATATTACCATGTTTGATTAATTATTAAAATGTGATGGTGTCAAGACCCGTCAACAATAAATCCAAGAAAAGACATAATAGTAGGAATAGGTTAGAGAATAAACTCTTACCTCACAGAGATCCGAGTAAAAAAATTCAAAAAAAGAATCAGATGGGTTTAATGTCACCTAGGGGATGCCAACTTCCCCTGAGGAGGGTAGGGGGAGGTCAAAATCAATTGTGGAGAGGAGGGGGATTCCAAGTCTGGTTGATCTATCCATGGAGGATCCAAAATCAACTGAAGTGAGGGGGGAGTGCGAACGCATGGGGGTTATTGGGAAGGCATAGGGTTCGAATGAGGAGGAGGGGAGGATAAGCCTAAACGACCAGGATATATCAAGACACTTATACCAACGGTTTGGAAAAAACGTTTCTATAGACAACTATATAACAATAATTTTTAAAAAAACATTGTTATATCCTTGGATGGAGAACCTATACCCACGGTTATTCAAAATTGTGGGTATAAGAATATAAGGATAGATGAATTTTCTAGTAGTGTCACAATTCATAATAAATGTGTCTTTTCCAAAAATTATATTAAATTCACAAAATGATATTCCTGAATTGTAAATTTATAAAATTAATTTTTTTCCTAATTAATTCCATAACAGTGATAAAAGTGAATTTTCAATTTTGTACGCAATGTTTTACTGAACCATCTTTTTGAAAAAAACAGTTTTTTATAAAACATTTCTTTTTTTTCAAATGATTCTTAGTTTATTTATAATATATAGATATCCACTAATCATATTTTATACATGTTTAAACCATATAATTTTAATTATTTAGTTATTGTTATTCATACTCAGAAACTTAACAGCTAAGTTATAATGATCATGTTTAATATAGTATCACATTTCATTCAAACTTGGTGTTGTTCACATTTCCATATATATAATATATTGAATTTATTTAAATTAAATACATCATTAAGTATTAGGGTGTTACATTCTTCTATATTATTAGTTTTTTTAGTAATAAATGATATCAATTATGATGTTCCTTTTTTAAAATATCACGGCTTTACATTTTACACTCTTAAATAAATTATATAATCACAATTTGTTCTTGATCTCGATAATCAAGGGTTTGAAATTTGAAAATACCCTTCTTCAAACTCCACATCATAAAAAGTGTTAATAAAACTTCCTCTTGATAAGATAGAATTTTATGTATTAAGTTTATCCATAATAACACATTAGTAGGTTTCTATTTATGAGAACATTGGTGAGAAATGAAGACATAAACATGGAAGAAAATATTAATGTCTATGGATCAATAGACTATGATAGAGATCATTGATAAAAATAAATTGAATGAGTAATACAATGTTAAGTACCAAAAAACCATAAATCAATGATGAGTTAAAATACTATTTGATTCATAAAAAATGAAGGTATTAGGATTTTTTTAAGATACTTTTCCTAAAGTTGAGGAATTTTTTTACCATTATGATAGTGAGAACCAAATAATGTACTTATAATTTCATCCTTTCGTTGTGATTACATAAATTCCTACTTCATATATTAATCCAAGAAATGAATATCTAATACAAATTTTTGTGCTTGAATCCCAAAAATGTATATTTAACAAATCATCTTCTCAATAAATGAGTGGAAATTCATTCCTCTTGTCTCTTCATGTTTTATAAGACATGATGGTTAGTAAAAATTATCCAATAACCCCCAAAGTTAAAATTAATCCATTCCATAAATAATTAACATTAATACTCATCTAAAATGTGTTTTACTAAATTCATGGTCCAAAAATTTTGAATGGGGTCACTAAATCAACATTATATTCTCCATAAAATATAAAGTGTATCTTGATGTCATAGTCAAAATATGTGAATTCCTTGATCACTGTAAAACATTAATGAAGACATTCATACTTCAAAAAATAAAATTTCATGTTTTTTAATATATTATATAATTCTAAACATGCAGTAAAATCTAAAACAAAAAACATAAAACCTCAAATCATTATAAAATTTTAATTTCTACAATATCTTTACAGTTGATGCATTGAACATTGAAAAGTTATTTTCCCCCTCTCAATTATGATCATGGGGGAAATTGTCACCACAATTTTAGAAAACTCTTATTCCCTACATGAAATTAAAATGGTGTTTATTTACCCAATAATCACATGGGGAAATCCATATTTCCCTTATTTTTTATATCCTTCCATTTCTCTTCAATCCACATATTCACTTGTTTACATTAAAATCCATAAGAATTGGAAAATTATTCCTCTATATTGATACTTCATGATACTATTTATTAAATAATTATAAAGTTTGTGAGACTAGTTTACTTTTAATAATTTTCTTAATAGCATAAAATAAATAGTCAATATTTCTCTTTATATTACATATAGAGTCCATAGAATGTCTTTATAACCTTTAAAATTTGTATTCATACTTTGAAACATTTTAATATTCCTTTTGTCTTAGATTTAGAAATTTTCTCTCCATATCTGCTCATGGATCATAAGGAAAATACATTTATAATAATTTAACCTTAAAATATTTTGATTCTATGTTTTTTATTTCCTCTTCATCCTTAGTTTTTTTAATCAAGGACCACCATTGATCTACATATCTAGAGAGATGATAAATTCTCATGAAAATATTCTCTCTTTCATTTCCCCCTATAGTAAGAAATATCTTCTCTAAATATTTATAAAAACATTTTATTGGATTCATAACAATTTTATATCCCATATTCTTCAATGTAGTATGTCCAAAATATTTAAAGGCTTGACAACAATGATCGCATACATCATAGTTGGTCATCATGTCCCCAGCATATTCCCTCTTCTTCTTCTCTATAATAAATAATAATGGTTTCTTCTAATCTTATTATTTATTTTCCTTTGTTACCTAGATAATATTCTCTTTACTCTACTATCAGATCCTCCTTGTTTATTATCTTCAATATATTTATGTAATTCTTCTTTTCTATGGATCTCATCTTTTTGACTCAAACTGATCTCCTCTCTCATTATTTTACTTTTTATACATTGGTAAATTAAAAATATTGTTTTATATATTTAGAATATAGAAAACCTATAAAAATAATTTCCCATGACCTCATTTACCATTATATCTTAATTTTTTATACATAGGATTTCTATAATATTTTCAAAGTATTTTTTCTTCTAATCCATGGTCACCTATAAATTTATAATAGTTCCTTTTAATTTTCATTTAATTTCTCAAAACTATCATAAATTAGTTAGGCTATACTGTTCTTAAAGGATCATGAGTTCTTACACATCTTATTATCAAAATACATCACTAGAATCTATACCCAACATTGTTATAATTCCTTATAAAACAAATCACACAAAAATACTTTATCTTATTCCCAAAATTATTATACTAAAATAGATCAAAATAATCTTCTCTATATCACTAAAAATACTCAAAAACCATATTCTTATAATAATAATGCTATATTCATATTTATAGCTTACCTTATCTCTTTCTATCTTTATATCATCTCAATAAATATTTTTACCAATTAAATATGAAAATATTGAATAACAACTAAGCTTAAGGTGAAATAATTGTTAACCAATATAGTAATAAGTATAATTATATTATTTTGAGTATAGGAGGGGGAAATATGTAATTGTAACTAAATCCTTTGACATTGGGATAGATATTATTTTAATTTAGATTAAAGTACCTAGAGATTCTCATGCTCGGGCATTGTAGTGTACCCCAATGTGTGTACATATGACATTGAATCTTTCTTCTTTTTGTTTTCCCCAATGATTCCTATAAAAAATCCAATTAAAGTAATATGAAATAAATTTTATATGAAAATCATTAAATATTGGTAATACCTTAAACTCATAATCCTTTCAATGTGAAATCATTTTTTTATATTGAGTTTTTGGACAGATAGAAAATGTAGGTACACCCTCTAAATTAGAACCTACTCTTCTCTTCCAACCAACATACAAATCCTGCTTGTATGATTTCCATAACTCCCTAACATCCATCAACCTTGCAGTCCTAGAATCTTCTCTGTTGGGAAAGTTAAACAGACTCTGTAATTAACATGTTATTTCATATAAATAAAAAATTAATATAGATATAAATTTATAAAATTTTATTACCCATATATTCTCCCATGATTTTTCCTTGATTTATTTACTGACATGTCTCCATGACATTGGTTCCACCGGAATGATATAATGGTATTTGGATAAAGTGGCCATGAAACCTCTACACTTACTTGTATTTTTACCTACCATATGATTTTATTTATTGTAATCCACCATGATCTGTGTCTAGAGATTCTATGCTTCCTTTATATGAGTACTCCAACATCACCTACCATAAGGTCTCACTGAATAAGAAAATAGGAGGGGAAGAAGAATTATGTCATGGTAAAACATGAAAAAAATAATGTGATATAATTTGACATAGTTATTGTCACGAACCAAATCTGGTCGCCGTCAAAACCGGCACCCGACCCGGCCCGTAACAAGGCCCGAAGGGCATTCCCAATCCCCACAGGCTGGAACAAGTTCCCGGGTATCATTAAATGATGTTTGGGAATGATTTACCCAAGTTTATAAACATTAAATGACAAACAAACTCAATAAAACGAATCTGGATTTTTCAACTAAAATCATCTTTTACAAAATTCAGAAATGAATTACATCTTTTAAAACAACTCAATAAGACTATAAAAAAGTACAAAATCAAAATTAAGCAGCCCAAGAACCCTCATGGAAAGTAGCACTGTCCAGTAAGCTTGACAGAGCCTTCGTTAACATGGAAGCTCTTGATACTTGGGACAATATAACTAACATAACTTTGCCTCGGCTCAATTCTGATCATCACCCTATTCTCGTTAGCTTCCTCATGAATAACCGTAAGCTTGCTCTTCCTTTCAAGTTTAATAATGCTTGGTCTCTGAACCATGACTGTGTTTCTTTTATACACAACACTTGGAATTCTTTGAAACATCACTCGGATTCTTTTGTTTGTTTGTCTAAATTGAAACTTTTAAAACATGCTCTCAAAGGTTGGTGAAAATCCTCTAAAACTCAAATGGACAATGAAATTTCCTCCCTTGAAAATGAACTCAATCGAGTTCAAACTCAAAGCACGATGGTAGATTTTAATATGGATCCTCAATTGGAAACCAATATCTCCCTCAAGCTTAATTCTTTGCTCACTTTTAAGGATAATATTCGTAAACAAATGTTTAAGACTAAATGGCTTGCGGATGGTGACCGTAATACAAATTTCTATAACTCTCTCCAAAGAATAAGAAAGGCCAATCGTCCTCTGTCTAAACTGATTCATAATGACTCGATCATTGATTCTGAGGAAGCTATTGATGATCATGTCACTTCGTATTTTTACAATATCTTTAATGGCCCGGAGATAAATATTAACCTCAGATCTGATGTTATCCCCTTAACTGTGGATGAAAAAGACAATGAATCTCTCTTATGCATCCCTCTTGATCATGAAATTAGAGATACTGTTTTTTGCCTCAACCCAGATAGTGCTCCTGGTCCTGATGGGTTCAATAACGGTTTTTACCAAAAACATTGGGACAATATCCACAATGATGTTTGTTCCCTTGTTAAGTCTTTTTTTATTCATGGAACCCTGCCTCATGGTATCAATTCTCAATTTCTTACCTTAATTCCTAAAGTTGAAAATGCTGCGGAGATACAACAATTTAGGCCAATTGCTCTATTTAACACTCTTTATAAGATCATTACCAAAATTATTGCGAATAGACTGGCTCCTATTTGCAATAGAATAGTCTCCTGGAATCAATTTGGCTTTATTAAAGGTCGGTCCATCCAGGACTGTATCTGTCTTGCTTCGGAATGTACGAATAGTCTCAATAAAAATGCTAGAGGTGGATGTGTGGCCATTAAGCTTGATATCAGAAAGGCTTTTGACACCATGGACTGGAATTTTATATTCAAAGTCCTAAAAAACTTTGGTTTTCATGAGTCTTTCATTGAAAGAATTAAAACCGTATTTCACTCTGCCTTCATCTCTATATTGATTAATGGTGTCCCTAGAGGTTACTATAAGTGTTCTAAAGGAGTCAGGCAGGGAGAACCTCTCTCAGCCATCCTTTTTGTCATTGCTGAAGATTACTTAAGTCGCCTTTTCAATAATCTGGTCGCTCAAGGCAAACTTAGGCCTATCCAAGCTTCCAGAAATTTAAATACCCCCACCCATCTCTTTTATGCTGATGACATAATTCTGTTTTTAAAAGGGGATCAAAAGAACATGCATGTCCTTAAACAAACTCTTCAACACTATGAAGAAGTCTCCGGACAAGCGATCTCCTGGAATAAATCGTTTGTTTTCTTTGGTAAAATATTTCCTGCTAGGAGAAAATCTAGCATTACTAACTACCTTGATATTAAAGAAGGCTCTTTCCCCTTTACTTATTTGGGCGTTCCAATATTCTGGGGTCGCCCCAAGGCCAGCTATTTTGCTAATATCATTGATCAAATAACAACTCAGCTTGCTTCTTGGAAAGGAAAATCCCTATCCATGGCTGGTAGGATATGTTTGGTTAAATCGACCATTGTCTCCAAAATGGTCTTCTCCCTCATGATTTATAAATGGCCAATAGGCATTTTCAAGAAAATTAATACCTATATAAAAAATTTCATTTGGACGGGAAGTATCATGGAGAGGAAACTTGTTACTATCCCTTGGAATTCCTGTTGTCAACCTCTAGACAAAGGTGGCATTGGCATTAAAAATCTTAAGTTGTTCAACGATGCTCTCCAAGCTCGTCTCACTTGGCGTATTATTAATTGCTCTTCAAAAGCTTCTGAATTCTTGAATTCTAGATTCCGCGCTAAACTCTTAAATGGTAATTTCAACTACATCAACTCTTCGATCTGGCCTTCGATTAGAGACTCGTATCACAAAATCATTGAAAACTCTAGATGGATGGTTAGTGTTGACTCTTCCATCAATTTTTGGTGTGCAAATTGGTGTGGCAATCCCTTGATTACTTTGTTACCGACTAACACTTTTCCTGAAGATGCTAGCCTCTCCATTAAGGATGTCCTCCATTCACATAGACAAGCCCTCCCTGCCAACATCGCTCAGATCATTGATAATCACCCCTTTTCCTCTAATGGGGATTTCCTGCTTTGGGAGCCGGCTCCAAATGGCATTCTTGACTCCAAAAACTTTTACATGCATAATTTTTCTGGAAATGACTCGAACCTACAATGGGTCTGTCAATTTAATAAGCCGTGGATTAAACCTTCTCGTCTCACTCTCATTTGGCGTATTGCTCACAATAGATTACCCACGGAATCCTGTCTCCAAGCTTTTAATATTCAACTCTGTTCGAAATGTTGCTTGTGTAACCAGCATAGGGAGGATGATGACCACCTTTTCTTGTCGTGTGCGACGGCTGCTGCTTTATGGAATTATGTTCTTGATATTTTTAGCTGCAGATGGCCTTTAACTGATTCTATTTGTTTGTTTCTCAAAAATTGCATTAGATATGACGCTTCTTTGCAGATCAAAAATCTCTTCCTTGCGGCCGTGGCGGAACTCCTGCATGAAATCTGGTACGCAAGAAATGATTTTATTCATAATAATCGCTCTTTTGGTCTCAATGCAGGAAAATCTCGGATTCTGATTGCGATTCACGAAGCTGCCTCAATTCAAAAAGATTGTTTCAACAACTCGATTGGCGACTTTGAGATTCTTCGTCGCATCCGTGTGCCTGGCATTTTTCCAAAGACTAAACGTCCCTTTGAAGTATTCTGGCAATCACCCATGCCAGGATGGATCAAAGTGAACGTTGACGGTGCTTCTAAAGGCAATCCTGGCCCCGCCAGTTGTGGTGCTATCTTCAGAGACTCAGATGGCCAGTGCCAGGGTTGCTTCTATGCTGGTTGTGGGCACTCTTCGTCTCTTGAGGCTGAAATGTTGGGAGTCATCCATGCGGTTAACTTTGCCCTCCAAAGGGGCTGGAGGAAGCTCTGGATTGAAAGTGACTCCACTACTATTGTTCATGCCATCTGGAATGGTATCATCCATCTTGCTTGGCCTCTTACTGCTCTTTGGTCGAGATGTCTGAGCTCTCTTCAAGAGATTGACTACATTGCTACTCATGCCTACCGTGAAGCGAACGCTGTGGCTGATGCTCTTGCCAATAAAGGTGTTCATCAAAGCATGAATTGGATGGACACTTTGCCCCCTGACTTATTGTATTTGTTTGATAGAGACTGTAAAAAAATCCCTTCTTTTCGCATGTTGTAATCTTTTGATCTTCAATAAATTGTGATTTGGTCTTTGACCAAAGCATTACCTTTTAAAAAAAAAAGTAGCACTGCCCTCAATCTATCTCCACAAGACGTGACCACCAAGGACATGCTAGAAACCCGAACCACTAGCACTAAAAACTGTATCCTAACCTGAAACAACAAAATAACCAAATCTACTTACACCCAAGGGTGTAAGTAGGGTGTGAGAAAATTCCCATTAGGATACCACCACTAATAGATTCCATGTGACAAAAATTCAAAGACAAAAATCTTTCAAGTTTTCATAAACAGAAAATTCTAGATACAATTTCTAAAAGATGAAACTAAAAAAATAGTTTTCAAGTGGGATATCATTAAGAAACAACACTTTTAAAAATAATGTCAACACTACTGAATTTTCCAGCCAACTATACCGTATGCCGAAGATAAGTACAAAGTGAATAATGAGCATAATCAATAGGAAATAACCCCAAGGCACTAGCTCGTTGTGGGTCCCAGGTACCTCGTATCTCGGTGAGAGTAACCATCACAATATCCATTCTCATGCACGATCCACTAGTAGGGAACACACCCATAACCTAGTGGTCCCCAATCATCATCATCATGGTTTATTTAGAGTTTTAAGTGTCAATCCTTCTAAGTGAAACTGAGGCCAAACCCCATGGATTCACTAGTATACTAGTATATATCCACCCACCTAGATACCCGGGTTTTCCCCTTGTGCTCAGACAAGTTCAACAAGTCAATAAATATACACTGCACATGAAAATATCATTTTCACATCACAAGTTCACCAAACATCCAACATGTATTCCACACAAGTCTAAAAATCCACTTTTTCATTCAAATGAATTTTGAAATCATACTCACACAAAAAATATCCCACAACACATTTTTCACATCTTTCACAATTCAACAAATCCGTTAACAATTTTATAAAATCTTTCCCAAGATTCTAAACATCACATAACAGCCCAATCACATGTTACATAATACCCTTTTCATAAACAAAGTCCATTTTTCACATCACACTCACGCAAAACAGCCCGAAAACACGTTTCGCACCCACATCCCAATTTCATAAATCACCTCGAAAAATCAAAAAACATTTCCAAAATGTTTTACAACATAACTGAAAACATTATGTTTCAAAAATTCATTTTAGGAACATACTATCACCAAAACAGTACATAAGAAACCATTTCACACTTTTTGTAACTCATTAAATCATTTATAATTTTCATAAAACCAACCCAAGAGGTGCAACCATGGTTGGCATACAAAACCCATTTCAAAAACCTAATTCAAGACCAAAACAATGCCAATAACAATCTAAATCAGAATTGGCAGCCCTAAAAACATTTATTAAACCACCCCTAAGTTTTATACAAATACCTCAAACAATACCACAAAAGTTACACATGAAAAACACATGTTTTCACAAATCATGTTCAAGAAGTACAACATGGTTTCACACATTAAAACCATTCAAAAACCCCATTACAAGGCCAAAATGACATTAAGGCATTAACAAAAAAGAATTTTCAGCCCCTTTTAACACTAATAAATCACATTCACATCTTATAAAATACACCCAAATATTTCCCCAAGAGCCACGCATGAAAAGCACCCAATTCCAAGCAATAATGCTATTAAAAATTAAACACTTAACTCAATCCATCACAAAAACAATTTTTGAACCACACAAAACAGATTTGAAACATTCTAAATTAATAAACCAAGCATGCTAACTCATCATAAAATGGTTATACATGGAATCACCTACCTTTTATGTCGAAACACTGAAAACATGGTGTGAAACATAAACCGCACCACCGCCGCACCTCAAGGAATTGAAATCCAACCTAAAACCAGAAGAATTCACCCAAAAGACAAGAAATAAAACCCTAGGTTTGAACCCTAACATCTGGACATTAGGAACCTTATGTATAAGGTATGAAACACTAATCACATTGAATGTAACCCTAAGAAAATTGAATGAAGAATGAAGAAGACAAGCTTACTTGAGGGATCTTGTAGAAATCGCCTCACATACACCAGTATCTGAATTTGAAAACATCCAAACAATTAAGGGATGTTCGAAAAAGGATAAGGGGACCATGTAGGAATTTGAATGGGGAATAAAAGAGTGAGAATTGAAGGAGTTATAAAGGAAACATATTACCTTTATAAATCTGCCCGAAATGTGAGTGCTTCAAACGTTTCGACCTAAACCGCAATGCAAATGAGCTGAAAAGAGGGTGTGAGGATATTGGACGCGCGGCTGGGTTCAAGGGACGTGTTTGGGGCTTGGAATCACCAAAAAATCCTTATTATTGGATATGTTATTAATTAAATAAATTTTATTTTTAAAACTAGAATTGGGCTTTTGGGCAGTCCCAATATCTTAACTAAAAACCCATATACAACTTGTTTATGGTTTTCTAAAGGCTTCAAACTACAATGGTGGTGTTTCTATGTTAGGGGAGACCATTTAAAAACTTCAATGGGTGAAAAATATTAAAAAATGAAAAAGTTATAAAAGAAAAAAATTTATTTTTAAATCTGGAATTGGGCTCACGATTTGGCCCAATTCATGAATACTCACCCATTCCACCATAAAAGCTTGAGAAACCCAGAAAAACAAAGCATAAATGAAAAATTAATGAAATTTAACTTTAAAATAATTCATTTATGTGACAATTCTCCCCACCATGAAAACTTTCTGTCCCCGGAAAGCTACCACAAGGCCAGATACCAAAACCAAACCCAACCAATAAACCAAGATGTACCTCTTTGCCAAGCTTCGCCCCCAAGGGCCAAAAAACCTCCAATGATCAATTAAGGAATTATTAATCTCACAACCCAAACATACACCACTTTATTGAAATGATCAATCACATTCATACATTATCCCAAAATGAAACTCTTCGAACACTATCCGAACAAGACTCAAGCAGTTCACCCAAACGAATAACAAATTCGAACAAGGTTACACTTACCTAACATTAACTAAACCATTGGTAGTTTTCCAATACAAACATTTACTCAAGGAATATATTGGTATCTAGATAGTTCCGAACGAGACTACCGACCAGAAAGCCAATACCATGGATAAATCTGAGCTATTGGTATGGGGGACACAAATAGGCACCCCACCATAAGCGGCAACCTATATTATTTTTTGAGATAGAATGAAGACTAACAGGGGGAGGCCTGAACGAACTCCCTAGTAAAAAGGGTAGAATTACATTCACAGTTTACGAAGGAAAATACTTGAGAATCATTGTAGGTATTTCCACCATAAGAACCGACCATCTTAACAGACCAGCATGGACCGACACAGAAAGTCCCAATTTTTTTTTAAAGATTTGGGAAGGGCGCAGGGTCAGTCTGCACTGTTTGGGAAACCGTGCACTAACTATGCAGGTCATTCTTTCCACGTGGCTTCCTAGCACACTGTCATTACTAATCATGCACAAAATGTGTGCTCAAACTGTGTAGCCAAATTTCCAACTATTCTCCAGTGACTCAATGGAAACCAGTGGGGGAGGGAATGACATTAGGCGATGACATGGGTACAAGGCCCACCACCTATTTCCACCGAACGAGAACAACAGAAGGAATATGATGACACCATAGGTTTAAACACTTCCTATCTTTCACACCAAGGATATGAAATTGTACAAGAGTTTAAATGACCCGGGTATTTCCCCTAACTATGAGCCAGCTTCTCTCCGAGACCTATGGCTGGAGCTCAAATGATCGAAGCATCTTCGGCCTCACAGTTAGTCCTTGGAAACCCCTTGAATGAGAATTATTCTTTCAGTGCTACCAAAAACTAAACTACAATCCCCGATAAGATTTCCAAGACATAACACATTCCAAAATCACTTTACACTAACCCAATATTTTAATGAAACAAGGGCTTAGAAGATGAACACAAATCACACCTTGTTTCTTCGGGTAAGAAACAATAGAAGTAAATAACACCTATACTCACCTTACTAAAAAATGAATGATTTTGAATTTTTTTCAAGGGATACATTCTCCCAACATAATAGATACTCTCAAAGTATTGCATGAATTTCACCTTTAGGGTCAATCAAGCACATGACATCACAAGGATTCACCAAACATGACCATTGCGACTAATATAAGCAATTAATGGAAAGGGACCTTATACTACATCCCCAAAAAACACACAATTCTAGAAAGTGGCCACAATATCCTCTTGTTACCAGATTTCCCACACTGGTAGTTTATTGTGAACTCTTTCTTTGAAGAGACTACGATGGACCGAGAGGACCTCTTGACACTATCCAGATACTCATCCATGCTAACAACCCGAAACCACTTCCACCCTTGGAAAATCTGAAAACTAAAGAAGCTATGGTCTCTTGAAACCTTCCATGATCACTCTCCCACTACAAGAGGATACAAAAACCCATGAAAGGAAAGGGTGTAGACTTAATCTTAAAATCTAAAGAAAAATATTCCTTATATTGATCAACTGGAGGGTCTTCAAATGGTGAAATAATCCGGGTTGTACTATAGTTGTGCACTAACCCTTAATGGTGTGTACCTTATCCAACGATTGAACCCAAGGACCCAACCAAGATGGTTCATTGGTCATGATATACCACAAACCAGATCCAAACACATGAAGGGAACCACTGTACAGGTGTCCCAAAACATTTTTCAAAAGATACCACTAACCGTCCCTACAACACAACTTACCGACCAAACTCAGACCCAAAACACAGTTCAAACAGGGGGGTTCTTGAACTCAAATCATCCTACAACATCAAATTTTTCAAAAACACATAATACACACCATCCCAAACTATTTATCAAGACATCATGTTTTTCATTAAAATCATTTCTTTGAAAACAAACGGTTCAGCGGTAAGTGTATCTACCAATGGTACCCCATTGGCCTCACACATGCATGTTTTGGTGCCACACAGGGCTCCCTCCTCATATCCGTTCTGACACTCATCTAGTCATTCCATCAACCATCCATCATCCCATATAACCACATGCATGTGGTCCCTCATGAAAATACCAAAGGGTAAAACAAAGATATTTTTTCCACTTTTCAAAACCGAAACGGTCAACCAACACATCCTTTTTCTTAAAACCACTAACCAGAAGATCAAAATCCCAATTCAAATCTTACCAAAAATTTCAGAAAGACACAACCATTTAGACAAGAACTCACTTTCATGTTATTCACATCAATTTGATATCATCTTGTCCCATTAAAACAACCTTTTATTGTTTAGAAAACTCTATTGGAAACATTTTTTCAAAACCAACTTCAGTATAGTTTCTACTTTTAAAAAGATGTGTAAGCACACCATTTTCCATTTGAATATAATTCTGAAAATTCAGTTCCACCATTTCATAAATCAAAACATTCCATAGTTTTTTTAAAATCATTTCACAAAAACTTTACACTTCTTAAAACCAAGTCACTTTAAAACCAAAGTTCCCAGATTTCAAAATTAAAGAACGCAAGACAATGCGAGAGGAAACTAGTTTTAGTGGGTGATTTGGACATAAAGTTGGCGGCCATATTCCAATCACTTCACTGTCACAGAGAGTGTTCTAGGGAATATACTTGGCTCCACATGGCTTGCCAGGCCCTGCGATCTCACTAAGAACATTAACCCAACTCTCTTTCCATTTCCCCTAATCATCATTAAAACAAGAAAAACAAAGAACTATGAAAGGTCCCAAATTCCCCTAGAGACATGAATCCCATAATGAGGTGTGGTGATCAGCCACACTAATCATAACCTAAATTCCAAGTCCCAACAATCCTAACTCCAGACTATCTCGGCTGTTCCCTATATAACATGACTCAAAGAGGGTGAACCTCCTCTGATACCATTTTGTCACGAACCGAATCTGGTCGCCATAAAAACTGGCACCCGACCCAGCCCATAACAAGGCCCGAAGGGCGTTCCCGATCTCCACGGGCTGGCACAAGTGCCCGGGTATCATAAAATGATGTTTGGGAACGATTTACCCAAGTTTATAAACATTAAACAACAAACAAACTCAATAAAACAAATCTGGATTTTTCAACTAAAACCATCTTTTACAAAATTCAGAAATGAATTACATCTTTTAAAACAACTAAATAAGACAATAAAAAAGTAAAAAATCAAAATTAAACAGCCCAAGAACCCTCATGGAAAGGGGCACCGCCCTCAATCTATCTCAACAAGACTTCACCACCAAGGACATGCTAGAAACTCGAACCACTGGCACTAAAAACTATATCCGAACCTGAAACAACAAAATAACCAAATCTACATACACCCAAGGGTGTAGGTAGGGTGTGAGAAAATTCCTAGTAGGATACCACCACTAAGAGATTCCATGTGATAAATATTCAAAGACAAAAAGATTGCAAGTTTTCATAAACATAAAATGCTAGTTACAATTTCTAAAAGATGAAACTAAAAAAACAGTTTTCAAGTGGGCTATCATTAACAATCAAAACTTTTAAAAATAATTTCAACACTACTAAATTTTCCATCCAACTATACCGTATGCCGATGATAAGTACAAAGTGAATAATGAGTACAAGTAATAGGAAATAACCCCTAGGAACTACCTCGTTGTGGGTCCCAGGTACCTTGTATCTCGCTGAGAGTAACCATCACAACATCCATTCTCATGCACGATCCAATAGTAGGGAACACACCCATAACCTAGTGGTCGCCAATCATCATCATCATAGTTTATTTAGAGTTGTAAGCATCAATCATGCTAAGTGAAACTGAGGCCAAACCCCAAGGATTCACTAGCATACTAGTAAATGTCCACCCACCTAGATACCCAGGTTTTCCCCTTGTGCTCAGACAAGTTCAACAAGTCAATATATATACACTGCACATGAAAATATAATTTTCACATCACAAGTTCACCAAACAGCCAACATGTATTCCACACAAGTCTAAAAATCCACTTTTTCATTCAAATGAATTTTGAAATAATACTCACACCAAAAATAGCCCACAACACATTTTTCACATCTTTCACAATTCAACAAATTCGTTAACAATTTTAGAAAATCATTCCCAAGATTATAAACATCACATAACAGCCCACTCACATGTTACATAATACCCTTTTCATAAACAAAGTCCATTTTGCACATCACACTCACGCAAAACAGCCCGAAAACACGTTTCGCACCCACATCTAAATTTCATAAATCACCTCGAAAAATCACAAAACATTACCAAAATGTTTTACAACATAACTGAAAACATTATGTTTCAAAAATTCATTTTAGGAACATACTATCACCAAAACAGTACATAAGAAACCATTTCACACTTTTTGTAACTCATTAAATCATTTATAATTTTCATAAAACCAGCCCAAGAGGTGCAACCATGGTTGGCATAAAAACCCAATTCAAAAACCTAATTCAAGACCAAAAAAATGCCAATAACATTCTAAATCAGAATTGGAATCCCTAAAAACATTTATTAAACCACCCCCGAGTTTTATACAAATACCTTAAACAATACCACAAAAGGTACACATGAAAAACACATGTTTTCACAAATCATGTTCAAGAAGTAAAACATGGTTTCACACATTAAAACCATTCAAAAACCCCATTACAAGGCCAACATGACATTAAGGCATTAACAAAACAGAATTTTCAGCCCCTTTTAACACTAATAAATCACTTTCACATCTTATAAAATACACCCAAATCTTTCCCCAAGAGCCACGCATGAAAAGCACCCAATTCCAAGAAATAATGCTACAACAAAATTAAACACTTAACTCAATCCATCACAAAAACAATTTTTACACCACACAAAACAGATTTGAAACATACTAAATTAATAAACCAAGTGAGCTAACTCATCATAAAATGGTTATACATGGAATCACATACCTTTTATGTCGAAACACTCAAAACATGGTGTGAAACATAAACCGCACCACCGCCACACCTAAAGGAATTTAAATCCAACCTAAAACCATAAGAATTCACCTAAAAGACAAGAAATAAAACCCTAGGTTTTAACCCTAACTTCTGGACATTAGGAACCTTATGGATAAGGTATGAAACCCTAATCACATTGAATGTAACCCTAAGAAAATTGAAAGAAGAATGAAGAAGACCAAATTACTTAAGGGATCTTGTAGAAATCGCCTCACATACACCAGTATATAAATTTGAAAACAGCCAAATATTTATGGGATGTTTGAAAAAGGATAAGGAGACCATGTAGGAATTTGAATGGGGAAAAAGAGTGATAATTGAAGGAGTTATGAAGGAAACAAATTACCTTTATAAATCTTCCCGAAATGTGAGTGCTAAAAAAGATTCTACCTAAACCGTGATGCAAATGAGATGAAAAGAAGGTGGGAGGATATTGGACGCATGTCTGGGTTCAAGGGGCGTGTTTGGGGCTTGGAATCACCAAAACATCCTTAATATTGGATAAGTTTTTAATTAAACAAATTTTATTTTTAAAACTGGAATTGGGCTTTCGGGCAGGCCCAATCTCTTAAATAAAAACTCTTATACAACTTTTTTATGGTTTTCTAAAGGCTTTAAACTACAATGGTGGTGTTTCTATGTCAGGGGAGACCATTTAGGAACTTCAATGGGTGAAAAATATTAAAAAATAAAAAAATTTATAGAAGAAACAAAATTTATTTTTAAATCTGGAATTGGGCTCATGGTTTGGCCCAATTCATGAAAACTCACCCATTCCACCATAAAAGCTTGAGAAACCCAAAAAAACAAAGCATAAATGAAAATTTAATGAAATTTAACTTTAGAATAAGTCATTTATGTGAAAGTTATGATAAAATAACCTATTGTAGGATGTTAAATAGACTATAATAGATCTGTGGTTTGTTCTGGATCAAAAGTCTCTGAAGGTTGTGTATGTTCCTATGCATTCTATTTGTAGTATTCCTGTACTGGAGTGGTAGATGAAGGAATAGACTCATTAGATGTTATATGGATAGTTGGAATTGGAGGCGGTGTAGCCATGAAATAATATACCTAGTAGGATGGGGGATAAATCATCATATGTGTATATGGTATAGGTGGGAACATCTATGGAGGTGATGTAGAAATTGAATTGGATGAAGAGGTAAAATGAGATGATAGAGGCATCAGTGGGATCATCCCTATATATCGGATAGGCATGGTATGTGAATAAGAGGATAGCTAGGATGTTAATTGAAGAATAGATAAGAATGTCCTAAGATACTCAAGCAGGGGATGGAAAGGGCTGGTAGATGGGGTGTCTACCGGTGGGTTAGTGTGGGAACTGGTATGATGGGTGCTCCATCTAGGTCTAGGAGCAACCCTACTTGGACCCATGCTAGCAGGATGAGAATTCGACTTTGGTGAAACTCAATGTCCCAAAAAAATTGATAAATAATATTAACATGACATTATATGTAATGTATAATAAAAACATTAAAATTATTATACTCACTGAGGGAAGTGAAGGAGGCAACCACACACATGAACCTATTGATAGAGGTCAAATAGTCTCTTCCTTTGAAGATTTAAAGTTTTTGAAATAATATGAATAAAAATTAAATATAAATTTTTTAGAAACATTTTTTAGAATTCAATCATACAACTTTGAAGTTAAATAAGGCATAAGAAATTTCATGATATTATTTAGTAACAATAATTTAAAATCAAGTTATACATTTTTTAAAAACTTTTTTCAAACCCAGTTATCGAAATTGAAATTAATCTAATTAAATTAAACAACACCAGAAAATACTAAAAAACATATCTTTCTAAACTGAAACTAAATTAAATTAATTAGAGTAATACTAACCTAAGAAACTCATGTGATGGTAAAATGAATTAATAGTGAACATATATGGATGCATCTATATATTACCTCCCACTACTTTAGGTTCAACATCATGTCTCACAATTGAAAAATCTGAATCATCAAATGAAATATTTTGATCAACAGAAATGGGGGAATCAATGGTGGAAATTTCATAACTAGCATCATGAAAAATATATCTTGGGATTACTTTATTAATGACACTGTAATCTGGTCTCTGATGATCTTTCACATAAAACACTTGTTTTTCATTCATTCCAAAATTTATGGTTCATCAGTATGCAGGAATCGACTCATGTCAATAACTCTTAATCCATAATCAACAATATATTTAACATTTCACATCATCATATCGAACTATTTACATTTTATCATTGTGACTCATCCCTGAGAGTAATAATCCAATAATAGTATTTTCTCAACAAGTACATAATAATACAAATCTTCATATCAATTTTGAATATCAGATGCATTGGAATAATAATCTATTATAGAAGTTAATATAATTCCATCGTGTTTTATTCTTGTTTTCTCTACCTGATCTTTTGTAACAAATTTATATACATTTATTATTGATGATTTTTGTTCACGAACCAAAGAATTCAGACTAAAATCAAACCCTCTTAATTCATAAAAAACAGAGTCAATACATAAACTCAAGACCTGAAATATTTATGAATATTACAATTAAATAGATATCTATAATTTAAGATAATTAATGTGATCACCATACCTTTGATTTATGCCAAGAATGATAGTCTGGGTTATACAAAGCCTCTCTCCTTTTCAAAGGAAAAGATTGATGAACTCTACTTGTACTACGGTTATTTTCCTTCCATAAAAATATAATGAAATTCTATAGTATATGGGAAATTTCATAATATAACATAACATATAAATATCCAAATTACTTACTTGATATAGTTATCGAACAAACCATAGTTAAAAAAGACTGTGTGATGTGCCATATCCCACTCTTCAAGGATCTATGTATCCAATGTATAAGACCCAAAAAATAATTCATTTTTGGACAAGATATGGAAATGAGGGCACAATTTCCTTATACGAGTCATTTTTATTTCTCATTAGTTTTTTATGTCTGGTGATCAAATTAGAAAAATAAGTCAAACACAAATCCATATATTCTTTAGCCTGATAACCTATCATAATAGAACATTCAGGATAGTTCTTCTTTTTAACATATAATTTAATTGTACACATATTTATTTTAGAAGGATACATCCACCAAAAAGAAACTGGTCTCCTAATAAGTGTTTCAATTGGAAAAGGGACTCTTAAATGTATAATCTAGGTGAAAATAATGGAGGGAAGAAATTCCATCACACAAAAACTTATTGGTGCATCCTGGTATATTTTTATCAACAATGACTTGGACAAAAAAATTTCACAAATTTCACTAAAAATAGAACAAGATAATCACTATCACCCTTACATTATTCGATTGAAAATTCTGAATTTAAATTGTAATAAATTTGTGAATAAGGATATGATAATCAAGCGATTTTATGGATTTTAGTTTCAAATACTTTCTATTGACTCATCTAGATATTTGGTGGGAATAGCCATCATGAATCTTGATATTCTCCAATACTTCCAAAAATGGTCTTTCTCTAACATTGTCATTATATAAGAAGCACAAGGAACATTACATTTTTTTCAATACACAAAGGATGAAGTTATGGTCAAAAACTCCAATCCAATAAGTTCTGACGATATTAGAAGTCCTTTTTTACTTACCTTGATATTTAGAATAATTTATAAAAAGTCACATATATTTTTCTCAATGTGTATTACATCTAAACAATGAAGTAACAAATTGGTAGACCAATATGTAAACTCAAAAAATATACATCACTTTTTCTAATTATAACTACCTTTAATGTCAACATTATTCATTATTTTAGATTTCTACTAACCATTCCCCAATGATGAAATGAAATCTTTCAATTCATTAAGCACATCACTTCCTGGCATACATTGAGTTGGTTGTTCATTTTCAACAGTATTATCAAATCTCTAAAAATTCTTATTGTATTGATGATCCATTGGTAGGAATCATCTATTCCCCTTGTAACTGAAGCTATAATGATATTTAAGCCTTCTTGATTTTGTATTCTTCATACATATAGGACATGATAGTTTTTCCTTTTTGATCCAACCAAAAATCATTGAATAATAAGGGAAATCATTTATAGTTCATAGAAGGGAAGAATGCATATAAAATATATTTTTTAAAGAAGCATTGAATTTATGCACACCCATATCCCAAAGCTACATCAATGAACTAATTAATTGTTGTAAGTAGAAGTTTATATCATTAACATGATCAGAAGGTCTAGATATCATTATACTCAACAAATTGAATGTTTTTTATACAAATACATGGAATAATATTATAAACATGAATAAAAATTGTCTATGTTTTGTGACTAATAAGCATCTAACCAAATAGATTAAAACCATCACAAGATAAACCCAACCAAACATTACGCACCTCAGCTGCAAAATCAGAATGTTGTGCATCAAATGACCACCATGATAATCCATCGGCAAGATGAGCCAACTTATCATTAACATTAATTCAATTAGCATCATTTTTTCTCATATTGGATGATATTTCAACAGACATGAAATGAATTTGATGTTTGGGAATCAATAGAAATGATGCATGACTTTTTGTGGCACACAAGACGGTATTCCATCTGCATTTTCCTTTGTATTGAGATATACCACGTTCTATAAAATCCTTAAGGTCATCTGTTTCCTCCAAAAATAAACTATAATATTTTAGACAACCATGATCTTTATTAGTATCAAATCCAAGTTCCTTAATTAACTTCCATGCCTTGTAATGATTCGGGGTAAAATTTGCACCATCAGGAAGTAATTCCTTCAAAAAGGTAAAAATATAATAAATGGTAGTATTAGAAATTCCATACAATATTTTTTTATGATATAAAAATACTAAAAATTCCAACATGGTCATTTTAGTATATTCCTGGTATACTGGAGATCTAGAATCATCCATTAAAATTTTTACACTCTCAAAATCATCATCTTCTGTCTTTTCGTCATGTGTATTGAAATCAATGTCTTCTTGCACTGGCATATTATCTCTCTCATGATGATGCAAAAAAATGGAAACCAATAAAATATTATATTTTCTATAGCATTTATTTTGTTTCATTCATGAACAGTAGAAGATTTTCCATTCTCTCCCTAGTGATAAAAAATTGAATAGTTTCTTTGAAATTCAGCTTTTATTATGTGGTAGATAACATTGGACCAGCTTAACCATAGTCTTCTAACATAATTATTGCATGTACACTATATACAACCACCATATAATGAATTTATAAATGAAAAATCTAAAAAAAATTCCAAATTTTTTTGTAACTCGGTTGAAATCTGATCAATATGATTCATCCAGATTTTATCCATTCTATTACAAGGAAAAAAAGTTATCTTCCAATTACAAATTTAAACCTTAATTAGAAAATTCATTCTAACTAATTTTAATATCAAAGTCATCAAATCATACTAGTATATCTCAAAACAAATAATAAGAGAAATAATATATTCTATAAGTGATGACTGCAAATAACAAACTAATGTGGATGTCTATATGCGATAATGATTATAATGTCTATAAAATAACAGATAAACATTATCAAAAATACTCAAGCATCTAAAATGTTGGAAATAAATGTGTTTTAGATCAATAATATATACACATTTAAAATTATATATTGAAAATGATTTTTTAACTTTGGAATCGATGACATTTATTATTTTATTCTAAAAAAAACTATAGATCCAAAATATCATAATTAAATAATATATTCAAAATTATAGTTAAAAAAATATATGAAATATATTTTAATATAATAATATAACTGATAATTCTAGTGGTTTTTACACTAAGGATCTTTACCATTGCATTACTACAAATGTTTCATGCCAGCCTTCAATATTTTATAGGTTGTTGATCTTATAGAAGTCTCTTAGATATGCTTCATACATATCGTGTTCATATACTAAGTAAAATCATGGGATTGTCTATTTGGGTTTCATTAATATAATTATATTTTAAATCTAAATATATTATTACAAAAATGTTTTTATGTATAGTAATGTTAGCTAAACTAGATTTTGGAACTGATATTATCATTTTTATTGTATTTTCTCAATAATGTAGAAGAGAAGAAAACTATTTTTGTTGAGTTATAACAAGTACTTATTGAATTTAATTTATAAAAATGATTCTAAATTTTATAAAAAGAATTAAAGATTCTATATTGAGATGATCCCCTTTTTAGGAACATATTATATAATTTTAAGTACTTCCAAATCATTTGTTATAAATATGTAATAATTTAATTCATTTGTTATCTAAGTATAACTCTGGACAATATATCCTTCCCGTTCTTTATCATTTCCATCAAAGAAAGTATTGGTTCAGTTATGATATAACTAGGATTTTTTTCATTATTTTTATCTGGGAAAGTAAGGTGATCCTCCTCTTATTCAATTTTAAAGAATATATTTACCCAATAAAGGGAATTCATTACTTTCCTTAACGTTCTAACTTAGACTCCAGTGGATTTATATTCTACTCTCATTTTCCTATTATCATAACCCAACACTACTAGAACCCATTCTGATTCAATAGTGAATTCAGGTGTGCCTCTTAAAGCTTAACTATAATTGGTTATGGGTTGGAGACTAGAAATGAGGTTGTAAAAAATGTAATATAAGAGACAATAACCTCTTTAATCAATATAAAGAATAAAATCCACCAATAAACACTAAACAACATGGAATAAATTAACCCAATATCTCAATCATAATATAAATATCCACTTATTATCATAAAAATCCTCAGGACCCTAAATATTGTTTTCCTTGATAGTATTTGTGGTCTACATCTCATTCTAGGATAGATTGGCCAATGAAAGATAAAGGATTAAATTAACCAAAATGATACTAACATGACAAATGTAAGAAATCCAGGAAAGAAAAATATGAATGAGAAAATTTAAACTCAAACCTAGCTACTAATTCCATCTAATATACTTAAACAAAAATAAAAAACAATAATGATCAATCCTATAAACAATTTTAAAATTTTGGTGGGATGAACACTTTGAGGGTAATCAGTAATATAATTTTTTCAAAAAAATATATTCACCAATGTGTAATGAATATTCAAGAATATACATGTGTAAAAATCGATAAAGAACAAATAATAAAACCTAAAAACTAGTAGAAAATAGAATAAACAAAGATTAGTTGAGGGGGACATTAGTGAGATAGAATAAATATGTAAATAAAATTTAAAATCAATGAATTTCCTTCCACTCTTGTTCCTTCCGTAATCCATGCACATCCACCACTTATTCACCATCAACATCTCATCATCGGGTACATTGCATGCCACTCCCACACCTTACATGATCATGCATACTACGATCCATCATCGCATATAAATATATGTATCCATTAAAAAAATTATAACCCATAAAAGTATGTTTTCACTACATATTCACTTCTTTCCCACCATTCAAATATAAATACATCTATATTTCTAGATAAAACATTTCAACCATATATCAAGAATCATAATTTTACTAAAAATATGATATCATTAATTATGGGGGGAACAACAGAAACACATCACACCAAGTAAAGTCAATAAATAATTATAATAAAACCATAGGGTTCCATAATTATATTATGAAAATTTAAATTACGATGTCTGATTAATTATTAAAATGTGATGGTGTCAATACCAATCAACAATAATATGAACAAAACATAATAGTTGGAAGAGGTTATGGAAAAACTCTTACCTCACAATGATCCCAGCAAAAATTTTTTCCAAAAAAAGAATCAGATGGGTGCAATGTCGCCTTGGGGTGCCAACTTTTCCAGAGGAGGGAAAGGGAAGGTCAAAATTAGATATGGAGAGGAGGGGGATGCCAAATCTTATTTACATGTAGAGGGAGGATCCAAAATCAACTGAGTTGAGTGTGGAGTGCTAACGCGTGGAGGTTCTTGGGGAGGCTTAGGGTTTGAATGAGCTGTAGGGGAGGAGGAGCATGAGTGGGCTGGATATATCGAGACACGTATACCAACGGTTTGGAAAAATTGTTGATATAGACAACCATATACCAACAGTTATTAAAAAAACGTTGGTATATCCTTGGATAGGAAACCTATACCCATGGTTATTAAAAATTGGGGGTATAAGACTACTGGGATAGATGGATTTTCCAGTAGTGTCATTATTCATAAAAAATGTGTCTTTTTAGAAAATTATCAAAAATTCACCAAAAGATATTTTGGAAATTTTAATTTAAAAAATGAAGTTTTTCCTAATTAATTCTCTAATATTGGTAAAGGTAAAATTTAAATTATGTACGCAAAGTTTGACTGAATCACCTTTTTGAAAAATATTGTTTTTTAGAAAACCTTTATTTTTATTTCAAATTATTCTTTGCTTATTTATAATTTATAGATATCCACTCAACATATTTTATACATATTTAAACCATAAAATTTTAACAATTTAGTTATTACTAGTCATACCCACTAACATAATAGTTAAGTTATAATGGTCATGTTTAATAGAGTATCACATTTCATTCAAACCCGGTGTTGCGAACATTGCAAGATATCAAATATACTGAATTTATTTAAAAATAAATATATCATAAAGTCTTAGGTTGTTAAATTCTCTTATATTATTGGTTTTCTGAGTTATAAATGATATCAAGTAGGATGTTCCTATTTTAAAATATCAGGTCGTTACATTTTACCATCTTAAATAAATTATATAATAACAATTTGTTCTTGATCTCGATAATCAAGGATTTGAAATTTTAAAATACCCTTCGTGAAATCCCAAATCTTAAAAAGTGTCAATGAAACTTACCCTTAATAATATATAACATTAAGTATTCAGGTTAACCATAACAACACATTAGTAGGTTTCAATTTATGAGAACATTGGGGGGAAATGAAGACATGAACAAGGAAGAAAATATTAATGCTTATGGATCAAGATAGTGTGATGTTATTCATTGATAAAAATTAATTGAATGATTAATATAAAGTTAAGTACCAAAAAACCATAAATCAATGATGATTTAAAATACTATTTGAATCATCAAAAATTAAGGTACTCGGATAAATATTTTTTAAGATACGTTTCCTAGAGATGAATAATTTTGTTACAATTATGATAGTGAACACCAAAAAAATGAAATTATAATTTCATCATTTTGTTGAGATTGCATAAATTCCTACTTTATCTATTAATACTAGAAATGAATATTCAATCGGAATTTTTTTAATTGAATCTATAAAATTTTTATTTAACAAATCATTTTCTCAAAAAATTAATGACAATTCATTCCTCCTGTCTCTAGATATTTTATAAGACCAAGATGGTTAGTACAAGTTATCAAATAACCACCAAAGTTAAAATTAATCCATTCCATAAATAATTAACCTTAATACTCATCTAAAATGAGTTTTACCAAATTCAAAGTCCAAAAATTTAGAATGGGGTCACTAAATCAACATTATATTCCCTATAACACCCCAAGCATCTACGGTACGCTTCTCTTTGAATAATGCGATAGCGTGTGTTATACGCAACATCGAGTTCTAACACACCACAACCAATCAAACTAGCCGTTATGAATAGTAATACCTACTTTTTGAAATTATATATATTTTATATTTCAAAATTGAATTCATTTTTGGATTCGGAATATCTAATTTATCCTAAGGTGAAATTTTGGTACTTTTCGGATAACTTTAATATTTTGATGAATAGTGAAAATTACTAAATTTTAATTATAAACAACTTTTTTAATTAAAATAATTAATAGTGATAAATTATGAATTTGAGTGGTTTTAAAGTATATTTAGAATATATTTTTACCATTTAATATAATTTTGGTCATTGGACATAATTTTACAATTAAACCGGACATAAACAAGTGCCAATCTTTTGATAGTTATTATCTCTTAAAAACACGCTTTTTGTTTTAACAACGGGAATTAATTATAAATTAATTTCTGCCACTTCTGTGTTTTGAATTTGGAAAAATGGATTCCATATTTGTAATCAGGATTTTCATATTTTGTAAATAGGTAACTTTTATTTTTAGACATTTTGAATAATTATTTCGGTAAATATTTTATTTACCATGGTTAAGGGTAAATCCGGTAAATAACGGTTAGAAAATAATATTATAATAATAAAAAATTACCCTAAACGTGTCCTAACCTTATTGGTGGACCCCTGTCCGACCATGGGCATCTTTGGGTCATGTTTGGGACCTCATGGAGCCACTTGTAGGTGATAGAGACACTTTATTTTAATTAAGTTAAAATGAATACAAAAATGACACAAGCATATATCTTTTAGAAAAGCAATATTTACATAGGGTTATATATGTTGGATTTTAGATTATAAATATTAATTAGAAAGATAAAAAGATTTCCTACATAATTATATTTTATTTATAATTTTTAGACATTACATATTTTAATTTATTTATGACACAATGATGATAAAGTAATTACTATAATAGTGAAAAATTAAAATAATTGATATTATAAATACCCAAATAAATATAATATGAAACTTTTAATGAATTAAAATAATTTTCTAGGATAATATTACATATTAGGATTTATTTAATTGACTTTGTTCGAAGTAATCAATCTGTTATGTGTTTTAAAAAAATCAACTATTGAATAGTGTCAAAATTGACATAAAAGAGTTTTTAAAACAAATATTATATTATTAATTGGTATTAAATTACTAAAAATCTAATGTTCTCCCAAGAGACTTATATCATGATAGGTGTCTCATTAATGGACCACTTGGGGGTTTCTTGGATGTATATGGTAAATTTATTAACCATATAATATAGAAATACAAAGAGACATTGTAAAAGTGAAACTAATTAACTTAGAGTTAATACTTAAAGATAAGGTTAATATAAGTACACAAACCTTTCTAACTTCTATTTGTTGAGTGGTTTTAGACCCATACCCACCTTAACCTTTGATTAATCAACTTTTGCGCCATTATAAACCGAATATGAATTTATTATAAATTAATATTTCTAGCTTTTCCAAAGGTGCCCCTCACCCCTCTTATAAAAGGGCACTCCTCCTTCTCATTTCTTCACACCTTCAAAGCCTTTTGGTTCGGCCAAACTCTGCCCAAATACTCTCAAAACTTCCCTCACTACAACCTAGAGGCCTTAGTTTGATCAGAAATCCAACCTAAGGATCCCTTTTGATCAAATCAAAAGGAAGAAACCGAAGAAGAGGTAATGATTTCACCACCCTTTTCCAAGTTCCTTTCGTCTTCCACTTCTTATTCCTTTATTGTTACCATTATAAAATAATAACTCCAGTATCATATATATACTGTGATTTATTATAAATATGGTACAACCATATTCAGTATTCTATCCACCCTTTGAATAACATGTCACCATACGTGCGTACGTACGGCTTACCGTCTCCACGTCGTGGTGTAATTGTTATTCAATATAATATTATTTGGATGGGTATAATAATGATGTGTAACTCATGTAAATAATAAATATAACATTTTAATGATTCTGTATATATGATATACCATCCATTTATATATTATTTTAATATTAAAAGAATGATATTGTCGCTCGTGCGTACGTACAGACTACTGTCTCCACGAACGCGATGAGATTCATTCTCCATCATATCCATTCAAGTATAATTATCATTTGATGACTTAAAAATGATGTTTAAGTACTTGATATCATTCTGGATATGAATAATATACAACCTATCCTTTACAAACATGTCTTACGTAACAAAACATATAAAAGAAAACAAGTAAGTTAACACCCGAAACAACGATAATACTAAGATATTATTATCAAATCAATATTAAAAGATCATATATGATATTATATTAATGTATATGATTCTTGAATAATTTAATAAACAATTATTTCACCATTATACAGGAGGTTAACCTAACCCAACCAAGGAAAAGTACAAGGTAAGGGGTTTTCATCTCACTTCTTATTTCTGTGATATTCATGCCATATTGCCACCATCACCTTTTGTGTGGTGTATGTACTGCCCATAATTATATTCATTGTGTAATACACTCTAATTTATGTTTATTTACATATTCATTGTATTATACCTCTTTCATGGGTTGTATGTTTCATAAGTTACCAAATTGGTAAGGGTTATTTCACAATCTCTTCATTATCCGAGGTTGTTTATATGTAATAATCTACTGGGATCTCTTTATCATCCACATCCATGTTTTCTTAAAAATGTATTTCAAAACATTTTTATTATTTACAAGAATATGGGTTAAAGTTATTTATACCCTTGTTTGACTTTTTATAAGAGGAATCTTTCCGTTGTTTTCAAAACAAGGTCTTTTTTAACCTTTTTGACAGAATTAAGGTAAAAAAATTTTTTTTAACTTATACGGCGTGTGCGGTTATTTTCCACCGTTATAAAATTTTCAAAGCTTTCCTTACAAGCTTATAAGAATATTTTTAAAGAAAATGTTTTATTTTATATGGATCTTAAATGATTTCAAAAATAGAAAGTGATATTTCTCTAAAAAGAGTTTTGATTTCATCTATGTCAACATCCTTTGATGGATTTTACGCTTATTTGAAGTTGATTTATTATGATACAAAACATCTATATTGTATTGAAGGTTTTGTGATATGTTTGACTATGGATGTGATATTCTTATACCATTCATGGTTTATGGTGAAAGTATTGACATTTCGTATGCTAGTTTTAATACGAATGTTTATGTTATGTTTAAACCTTTTCATATGGGAATGCATTGGACTCAATATGTGATGGGTGGAGCCCGCTATAGCTCCTCGATGCATCGGTAGGTCTCATGAGACAAACTAGTGTCTTGTCACAAGGCCTTGACAAAATCTTATTTGTAGTCTTGGCAGGAGGCCTTGTCTATGTGGTTATGATAGTCTGGCATTATGCATTCCATCATTATGAAAGTGGTTATTGATTTTTCATGTGATTATTCGATTAGTAGAATATCCATGTGAATATGTAAATGGCATTATTTCATTTTATTTATGCCATACCATATTGAAAGTTCAAGTTTGAAAGGCTTTTGTTTTAGTCATACATTGCCTTAAATGTTTATTCTTATTTATGAAAGTTTCCGCTATATTTATATCCTTACTGGGCATTTGAGCTCACCCCTTTTCTATGTTTTATTTTTCCCAGGAAGTGAAGAAGTAAATTATGAATGACCTGCAGGGATATTATATGGGGATATGAGTGTGTATTATGGAAACAATATGTTGTTGTTGTAGTTTTTCATTTTATGATGTAATGTAAGACTTATGAATATATCTAGTGTTTCCAAGGCTACTAAACCAATCAGTCTTTCGAGATTTTCTCTTTCTTGTGATCATGCCAATGTTATGTAATAATGCACCGACTCTGGGTAACTAGGGTCGGGGCGTTACAGTTGGTATCAGAGGAAGTTTAGTACAAACCTTGGAAGCTAGATTTAGATAAACTCTGATTAGAGCACTTAGACCTAAGATGAACTTTGAGGATTAGTATAGAAGAACTTCCTAGAATTTTGGTATTGTAGAGATTTTGTGATTTTTCCGAGAAATACATCCATGTCTGGATACGAGCAGGTAGAGGCGGCTCTGGCACAGATGTACCTAGGGGTAAAACCCGAAAACACCGCTTTGAGCTAGACTCGAATGGGAACGGGTGCACGACAACGGGCCTTGCTGCACTCTTGGTTACAACACTCCCAGGGGATATGCTTAGGATAACTCTCATTTTATTTAAAAATCATTATGAAGGGTTTATGATTATATACTTCCTCAAAGAAAACATTTTTATGATTATGGATTATATCCATAAATAGTTCAATTTATGTTAAGTGTTTTATAAGTATGGGATTATGTATTTTGATTCATAAATTGATCTAGTTTATGCCATTGTTTAGAAATGACGCCTAGTGGAAGAAATAGAAACTGTATCAATGCACGCACTCCACGTAGGGATTTCCCTCCTGCTCAAGATAATTATAGTGGATCTGGTGATGCAACTGGTGTCGATCAGCTAATCACCATACTGAGACAACTCACTTAGGTTATGAATAATAACCTTACCCGTATGGAGCACCCTGATCCACAGTGTGGAGGATCAATATTAGATCGCTTCATGAGGCAACAACCACCAACGTTTAATGGGAGTAAAAATCCCTTAGTAGCTGAGCAATGGATATTTTCCCTAGAGAAAATATTTTAGGCTTTGGGGAGTAGTGAAAGGGAAAAAGTTATCATGGCAGTTTATCGCCTCATTGGAGATGTTGATCAATGGTGGTCATTGATTCAAAATATGAAGGAAGATGATGAAGTGTCAAATATGGAATGGAGGGAGTTCAAAGATCTATTTTTAGAAAAATACTTTCCTCGCGACCATCGAGCAGATATGGAAAGGCAGTTTCTGAGTCTGAGACAAAAGGAGGATGAGAATGTCACAAAGTATGAGGATAACTTTACAAGGTTAGCAAGGTATGCTGGAGATTATATCTGTAAACCAAGAAGTAATATTGATCGTTTCTTTTATGGGTTAAAACCATTTCTTCGTCACGAATTAGTCTCACAATCCTTCTCATCGTACGAAGACATTGTCTCATGTGCTGTCAAGACCGAAAAGGAATTCTCTAAGTCTTATGACTTTAAAGAAAAGCAAGAGAAGAAGAGACCTGCTGATCAATCTGGGAATGGAAATAAGGGGAATAAGGGAAAGGTTGAATATCCATCCTACGGTAAATGTGGGAATCAACACCTCGGTACTTTCTTGAAGGTAATGGGAGTCTGTTACAAGTGTGGTAAAAAAGGCCACCAAGCTCGTGATTGCAAGGGGAACAAGAAAGCTACCAACGTTCAGTGATACAATTGCAGGGAGATGGGGCATTATGCAAATGAATGTCCTAAGAGTCAGGAGAACTTAGCTCAGAAAAGGCCAAGGGATCAAGGCCAAGCTTATGCTATCACTACTGCTGAGGTAGAAGCTCCAAAAGACGTGGTGGTATGTAATTTAATGGTTTCCTCAAGTTTAGAAAATGAATTATTTGATTCTGGATCATCGAATTGTTTCATATCTTCCTAGTTTGCTAAGAAAATTAGATATTTCCAATTTGATTTAACAAGGGAGTTGTCAGTTAAAACTCCTAAGGGAATTATCATTGCAACAATCTTTTGTGAATCAGTCCCCATTACAGCACATAAATGTTCTTTATCTGCTGATCTCATCGTCATACCTATGATTGAGTTTGATATAATCCTCGGTATGGACTGGCTCTCGGACTATGATGCGAAGATTTATTGTAAGAATAAATAGGTTACGATTCTTGATGATAATGATAAGGAACACCTTATCTTTAGAGTAGAATCGTCACCACATAATTCTTATTTAGATCCACCCCCAGTAGCTCAACTTAATTCAATTATTGGGGAGTAAGAGAATGAAATAACTATCGGTGAGGAAAGGAATGTTTAAATAGAGGATGTACCTATTGTGAAAGAATTTGTAGATGTATTTCCGGAAGATTTACCTGTACATCCTCCAGAACGAGAAGTTGAGTTTTCCATTGATTTAATTCCTGGATCAAGGCCTATATCAAAGACCCGTTATAGAATGTCCACTGTAGAATTAGTTGAACTAAAGAAACAACTAGAGGAATTGAGTAATAAGGGATTTATTCTCCCTAGTGTCTCTCCATGGGGAGCCCCTGTTCTATTTGTTAAAAAGAAAGATGGGTCTATGAGGTTATGTGTCGACTACAGGGAGATCCATGCTATAACGATAAAGAAAAAGTATCCCCTACCTCGCATTGATGATTTATTTGACCAATAGCATGGAGCTCAATACTTTTCAAAGATTGACCTTCGATCTGGATACCATCATTTGTGTGTGAAGAAGGAATGCATTCCGAAGACAGCATTTCGAACTAGGTACGGGCATTACGAGTTTACTGTAATGCCTTTTGGTTTGACTAATGCACCCTATGTATTCATGGATCTGATGAATAGAGTTTTCAAGGAGTATCTCGATGAATTTGTTGTGGTATTTATTGATGATATCTTGGTATACTCCAAAACCTACGAAGATCATGAAAATAACTTGCGCGTTATCTTGAAGACTCTGAGGAGGCATGAATTATATGGGAAGTTTAGAAAGTGTGAATTCTGGCTTCAGGAGATTTCTCTTCTTGGCCATATTGTCTCTAAAGATGGAATCTCTGTTGATCCTTCTAAGACCAAGGAAATCCAAGAATGGCCAGCACCTACGAGTATAACTAAGGTACGCAGTTTTATTGGTTTGGCAGGTTATTATCGACGTTTCGTCCAGAATTTTGCCCGATTGGCTAACCCATTAACGAAGCTCACACGTAAAGGGGTTAAATTTGTTTGGACAAAAGAGTGTGAAGAATGTTTCGAAGAACTGAAGAGAAGATTAGTCAATGCTTCTATATTGACTCTACCATTGGGGAATGATAGGTTCGTTATTTATAGTGATGCATCGAAGAAAGGACTTGGTTGTTTCCTTATGCATAATGAAAGAGTTATTTCCTATGCATCACGACAGTTGAAAATTCATGAACAAAACTATCCTACTCATGATCTCGAGTTAGCAGCTCTGATCTTTGCTTTGAAGATATGGAGGCACTACCTCTATGGTGAAAAATGTGAGATTTATACTGATCACAAGAGTTTGAAGTATATTTTCTCACAAAAAGAACTCAACATGAGGCAAAGGAGATGGCTTGAATTACTCAAGGATTATGATTGCACGATACACTACCACCCGGGGAAAGCAAACAAGGTGGCAGATGCTTTGAGCAGAAAATACCATGGAGTTTTGAACGTGATGAGAATTGAAAGGGATCCAATTTTGATGGATCTAGTGAAGATAGACATTGGAATAACCAGGGAAGGTGACACATCAATGCTTTTTCAAATGGTTTCCAAACCATCTTTACTAGAAAGGATTAAGAGTTCTCAGACCGATGATGAAGAATTTAAAAATAGGATTAAAGCTGTGAATGATGGGAGATTGAGAGACTTTGTGTATGAAGATGGAATTTTGAAATTCGGGAAGAGACATTGTGTTCCCGATTTACCTGATCTAAAAAGGGAATTGTTGGATGATGCTCAAAGTTCCAATTTATCTATACATCCTGGGAGCACCAAAATGTATAGAGATTTGAAGGAACATTTTTTGTGGGACAACATAAAGAGGGAGATTGCTGATTTTGTGTCAAGATGTATGGTTTGTCAACAAGTGAAAGCTGGAAGGCAACAGCTTGGGGGAGTCATGAAACCTCTTCCCATACCGGAGTGGAAATGGGACAATATTACGATGGACTTTTTCATGGGGCTACCAAAGACTCCTAGAAGGAACGATGAAATATGGGTTATTGTTGATCGTCTTACTAATTCAGCACATTTTCTTGCTATAAGAGAAGATCTACCCTTGGAACGTCTAGAAAGACTATATATTAATGAAGTTTTGAGACTTCATAGAGTACCCCTATCGATTGTTTCTGATCGTGATCCCTGTTTTACTTCAAGATTCTGGAAAATTCTTCAGAAATCCCTGGATACTGAACTTCATTTGAGCACTGCTTACCACCCTCAGACAGACGGACAATCAGAATGGACTATTCAGACCTTAGAAGACATGTTGAGATCTTGCTCACTTGACTTTCAGGGTATGAGGGATCAATATTTACCTCTGGTAGAATTTTCCTATAACAATAGCTTCCATTCGAGTATTCAGATGGCACCATATGAAGCATTATATGGAAAGAAATGTCGTACACCAACCTGTTGGGATGACGTTGGGGAAAGAAAACTTGTAGGCCCAGAACTGGTGGAGTAAACGATGGAAAAGGTGAAGGTAATCCAAAATCACATCAAAGCAGCTCAAATTAGGCAGAAGAGCTATGCCGATAATCGAAGGAAGGATTTGGAATTTCAAGTCGGTGATCATGTCTTCCTGAAGGTATCTCCATGTAAGGGAGTTATAGGTTTTGGTAAGAAAGATAAATTTAGTCCCAGGTACATCGGACCTTTCGAAATTCTAGAACGAATTGGGGTTGTAGCTTACCGATTGGCAATGCCGCCAAGTCTCTCCAAAGTTCACGATGTGTTCCACGTATCTCTGTTGAGGAAATACATGCATGACCCAACGCATGTACTCACCTATGAATAATTAGAACTGGAACCCGATATTTCTTATTGCGAAGAGCCCGTTAGGATTCTTGATATGAGAGAACAAGTGTTGAGAAACCAGACGACGCGTCTGGAAAAAGTTTTGTGGAGAAACCATAAGATGGAAGAGGCAACGTGGGAACCCGAGGAACTTATGATGAAGAACCACCCGAGTCTTTTCATGTGATAAGTATTCTAGAAATTTCTAGGATGAAATTATTTGAAGGAGGGGAGAATGGAACACCCCAAGCTTCTACGGTACGCTTCTCTTTGAATAATGCGATAGCGTCTGTTATACGCAACATCGAGTTCTAACACACCATAACCAATCAAACTAGCCGTTATGAATAGTAATACCTACTTTTTGAAATTATATATATTTTATATTTCAAAATGGACTTCATTTTTGGATTCAGAACATCAAATTTATCCTAAGGTGAAATTTTGGTACTTTTCGGATAACTTTAATATTTTGATGAATAGTGAAAATTACTAAATTTTAATTAAAAACAACTTTTTTAATCAAAATAATTAATAGTGATAAATTATGAATTTGAGTGGTTTTAAAGTATATTTAGAATATATTTTTACCATTTAATATAATTTTGGTCATTGGACATAATTTTACAATTAAACCGGACATAAACAAGTGTCAATCTTTTGATAGTTATTATCTCTTAAAAACACACTTTTTGTTTTAACAACGAGAATTAATTTTAAATTAATTTCTGCCACTTCTGTGTTTTGAATTTGGAAAAATGGATTCCATATTTGAAATCAGGATGTTCAAATTTTGTAAATAGGTAACTTTTATTTTTAGACATTTTGAATAATTACTGCGGTAAATATTTTATTTACCATGGTTAAGGGTAAATCCGGTAAATAACGGTTAGAAAATAATATTATAATAATAAACAATTACCCTAAAACTTGTCCTAACCTTATTGGTGGACACATTTCTGACCATGGGAATCTTTGTGTCAAGTTTGGGACCTCATGGAGCCACTTGTAGGTGATAGGGACACTTTATTTTAATTAAGTTAAAAAGAATACAAAAATGACACAAGCATATATCTTTTAGAAAAACAATATTTACATAGGGTTATATATGTTGGATTTTAGATTATAAATATTAATTAGAAAGATAAAAATATTTCCTACATAATGATATTTTATTTATAATTTTTAGACATTACATAATTTAATTTATTTATGACACAATGATGATGAAGTAATTACTATAATAGTGAAAAATTAAAATAATTGATATTATAAATACCCAAATAAATATAATATGAAACTTTTAATGAATTAAAATAATTTTCTAGGATAATATGACATATTAGGATTTATTTAATTGACTTTTTTCGAAGTAATAAATCTTTTATGAGTTTTAAAAAAATCAACTATTGAATAGTGTCAAAATTGACATAAAAGCGTTTTTAAAACAAATATTATATTATTAATTGGTATTAAATTCCTAAAAATCTAATGTTCACCCAAGAGACTTTTATCATGATAGTTGTCTCATTAATGGACCACTTGGGGGTCGCTTAGATGTATATGGTAAATTTATTAACCATATAATAAAAAAATACAAAGAGACATTGTAAAAGTGAAACTAATTAACTTAGAGTTAATACTTAAAGATAAGGTTAATATAAGTACCCAAACCTGTCTAAATTCTATTTGTTGAGTGTTTTTCGACCCATACCCAACTCAACCTTTGATTAATCAACTTTTTCGCCATTATAAACCGAATATGAATTTATTATAAATTAATATTTCTAGCTTTTCCAAAGGTGCCCCTCACCCCTCTTATAAAAGGGCACTCCTCCTTCTCATTTTTTCACACATTAAAAGCCTTTTGGTTCGGAAAAACTCTGCCCATATACTCTCACAACTTCCCTCACTACAACCTAGAGGCCTTAGTTTGATCAGAAAGCCAACCTAAGGATCCTTTTTGATCAAATCAAAAGGAAGAAACCGAAGAAGAGGTAATGATTTCACCACCCTTTTCCAAGTTCCTTTCTTCTTCCACTTCTTCTTCCTTTGTTCTTACCATTATAAAATAATAACTCCAGTATCATATATATAATGTGATGTTATTATAAATATGGTACAACCATATTCAGTATTCTATCCACCCTTTGAATAACATGTCACCATACGTGCGTACATACGGCTTACCTTCTCCACGTCGTGGTGTAATTGTTATTCAATATAATATTATTTGGATGGGTATAATAATGATGTGTAACTCATGTAAATAATAAATATAACATGTTAATGATTCTGTATATATGGTATACCATCCATTTATATATTATTTTAATATTAAAAGAATGATATTGTCGCTCGTGCGTACGTACGGACTACCGTCTCCACGAACGCGATGAGATTCATTCTCCATCGTATCCATTCAAGTATAATTATCATTTGATGATTTAAAAAATGATGTTTAAGGACTTTCTATCATTCTGGATATGAATAATATACAACCTATCCTTTAGAAACATGTCTGACGTAACAAAACATATAAAATAAAACAAGTAAGTTAACACCCGAAACAACGATAATACTAAGATATTATTATCAAATCAATATTAAAAGATCATATATGATATTATATTAATGTATATGATTCTTGTATAATTTAATAAAAAATTATTTCACCATTATACAAGAGGTTAACCTACCCCAACCAAGGAAAAGTACAAGGTAAGGGGTCTTCATCTCACTCCTTATTTCCGTGATATTCATGCCATATTGCCACCATCACCTTTTGTGTGGTGTATGTACTGCCCATAATTATATTATTTGTGTAATACACTATAATTTATGTTTATTTACATATTAATTGTATGATACCTCTTTCATGGGTTGTATGTTTCATAAGTTACCAAATTGGTAAGGGTTATTTCACAATCTCTTCATTATCCGAGGTTGTTTATATGTAATAATCTACTGGGATCTCTTTATCATCCACATCTCTGTTTTCTTAAAAATGTATTTTAAAACATTTTTATTATTTACAAGAATATGGGTTAAAGTCATTTATACCCTTGTTTGACTTTTTATAAGAGAAATCTTTCCATCGTTTTCAAAACAAGGTCATTTTTAACCTTTTCGACAGAATTAAGGTAAGAATGTTTTTTTCACTTATACGGCGGGTGTGGTTATTTTCCGCCGTTATAAAATTTTCAAAGCTTTCCTTACAAGATTATAAGAATATTTTTAAAGAAAATTTTTTATTTTATATGGATCTTAAATTATTTCAAAAATAGAAAGTGATATTTCTCTAAAAAGAGTTTTGATTTCATCTATGTCAACATCCTTTGATGGATTTTACGCTTATTTGAAGTTGATTTATTATGATACAAAACTTCTATATTGTATTGAAGGTTTTGTGATATGTTTGACTATGGATGTGCTATTCTTATACCATTCATGGTTTATGGTGAAAGTATTGACATTTCGTATGCTAGTTTTAATACGAATGTTTATGTTATGTTTAAACCTTTTCATATGGGAATGCATTGGACTCAATATGTGACGGGTGGAGCCCGCTATATCTCCTCGATGCATCGGTAGGTCTCATGAGACAAACTAGTGTCTTGGAACAAGGCCTTGACAAAATCTTATTTGTAGTCTTGGCACGAGGCCTTGGCTATGTGGTTATGATAGTCTGGCATTATGCATTCCATCATTATGAAAGTAGTTATTGATTTTGCATGTGATTATTCGATTAGTAGAATATCCATGTGAATAAGTAAATGGAATTATTTCATTTTATTTATGCCATACCATGTTGAAAGTTCAAGTTTGAAAGGATTTTGTTTTAGTTATACATTGCCTTAAATGTTTATTCTTATTTATGAAAGTTTCCGCTATATTGTTATCCTTACTGGGCATTTGAGCTCACCCCTTTTCTATGTTTTATTTTTCCTAGGAAGTGAAGAAGTAAATTATGAATTACCTGCAGGGATATTATGTGGGGATATGAGTGTGGATTATGGAAACAATATGTTGTTGTAGTAGTTTTTCATTTTATGATGTATTGTAAGACTTATGAATATATCTAGTGTTTCCAAGGCTACTAAACCAATCGGTCTTTCGAGATTTGATCTTTCTTGTGATCATGCCAATGTTATGTAATAATGCACCGACTCTAGGTAACTAGGGTCGGGGTGTTACATTCCCCATACAATATAAAGTGGATCTTGATGTCATAGTCCTAATATGTGAATACCTTGATCACTATAGACATTAATAAAGATATTAATACTTCAAAAAATAAAATATCATGTTTTTTAATATATTCCATAAATCCAAACATGAAGTAAACTCTAAAAATATAACATAAACCCTCAAATATCTAAAAAAATATCATCTTTTCTAATATTATCCCCTAAACATATCTTTATCATTATTATCTCAACATATAGCACGTATTAATGGTTATTTTCCCTAAATCATGTATTTTCCAAGAGTTTAAACTTTCCACTAAATTAATTTTCTTGGTCATCAGTTCAATTCAACAATTTAACTCAAATACTTAAAGAAAAATTATTGCATTACAATCCTTATACATTTTATAATTTTTATAGCAAGAATATCATTGATAAAATACTCCTATAACATAATTTTTGAATCCTAACACAATCACATTAATTATTCCACTTCATCTTTAATAATATCATAATCTTGACCTATATCCCTTAGATTCTTCTAATGTATATTCCCTTGGTGCTTAGGACATTCATTTGGATTATTCCCCATATCCTTATAGTTTATGCATTGAAAATTGGAAAGTTATTTTTCCCCCGATCAATCATGATCATGGCGGACTTTAACACCACAATTTTAGAAAACTCTCATTCCCTTCATGAAATTACAATGGTGTTTCTTTACCCGATAATCACATGGGGGAAATCCATATTTCCCTTATTTTCCATATATTTCTTTTTCTCTTCCATCAACTTATTCACTTGTTTACATTCAAATCCATAAGACTTAAAAACTTATTTCTATATCTTGATACTTCACGATAGTATTTTCTAAATAATTAAAAATTTTGTGAGACTAGTTTACTTTGAATAATTTTCTTAATTATATAAAATAAATGGTCAATATTTCTCTTTGTATTACTTATATAGTCCATAGAATGTCTTTATGACCTTTTAAATTTGGATACATACTTAGAAACATTTTAACTGTATTTTTGTCTTAAATTTAGGAATTTTTTCTCCATATCTACTCATGGATCATGAGGAAAATACTTTTCCATGAGTTTTACCTTAAAATACTTTTATTCCATGTTTTTTATTTCCTCTTTAGTGTTATTTTTTTTAATCAAGGACCACCATTGATCTGCATCTCTGAAGAGATGATGAACTGTCATGAAAACTTTCTCTCTTTCATTTCCCCCTAAAGTAGAAAATATCTTCTATAAGAAACTTATCTATTACTCAGCTGAAAGTGGATTTATTATCCCATTAAATGATGGACATTTTTAACGTGCAATGTGGTTTAAAATTATCACACCATGTTGTGGATTAGTATGATTCTCCATACGGTAATTGTTATTGCTAATGACCAGAGTCATCTTCCATAATATGGTTATAATTTGATTAGTTCCAACTACAGCTCCATCTCTAGCATCATTATATTTCTCATGAAAGATGTCCCTACATGGGGTATGTGAATTGATATGGTTTCCATTCCTTCCTCTATGTTTATTTTCTAAATAATTAAATACACTAGATTTGATCATAACATTATGAAGAATAATGTATAATACAAAAACTAGTGAAACAATTAACATAAATTGAAAATTTTAGGCATGGATAATATCATAATCATAAACATGGTTTCTTTATGAAAATTTTCAAATCATAAAAATATTTTCAAATCCTTCATAATGATTTGAAAAAAAATGTTCAAATTATCCAATGAATATCCCCTGGGAGTGTGAAACCAAGTGCACAGTAAGGCTCAATGTTGTGTATTAGGTAACACTCAAGTTATGTCCAACACACCATTTTTGGATTTATTATCCCTAAATACATATGATTTAAATCCATGTCCATTTATTATATACAAATATGGATGTATTTTTAGGAAAACTAAATAATATCACCCTTACTAAAACTTTAGGATGTTATACTATACTTAGACTTATCCTAAAATTTAGTTGGTGTGTTATGTTCTCTAATATATGTTTTATAAAATCTAGTTCTCAAGTTTTCTACTAAACTTCCCACTAATACAAACTATAAAAACCCCAACCCTAGTAACCCATAGTGGGTGTTTACTTTATCACGTTATCATAATATACAAGGAAAGAAAACCTGAAGGACTATATAGTTTATTAGTATTTACAAACTATATACATACTTTAATACCACATTATAAATGAAAACATAAAATAAAACATAGTATTTTCTTCTAGTGCATCATTATTTCCTATAGTATAACCCAACATATCAATCGTAATACACATCTTTGCATCCTAGGGAAAGAAACATAAGAATATAGTGAGATAGAATACTAAATAAGGGTATGTGTATATTAGAATCTATCATGAATAAATAAGTATAATCAATATGTAAACATAAATAATTAAAACATATTCCATTAAATAAATTAATTGAGAAAAATATGGTAGGAATAAATAGGGATCATAAAATTCTATATAAATAATCACTTCGTATTGAAACATAACCTTGAATATTTTAAATGATTAAATAATCCCAAGGGCTATTAATAAATAATTTCATAATCAGGGAATGAAAAATGTCAGACATCTAAAACATACTATCAATACATTCCAAAAGACACTTTAAATATGTGGGTAAATTCATCTCTAATTTGGGCAACTCATTTCTCTCATGAGACCAGTCCTTTCATCGAGTGTATATCTATAAATTGGTCCCACCATTCACTTAATAATTCCAATTCATTCTTCATATGAAATGGGTAAATCATAATAAACATAAACATGCATATTTAAAAATTAACAAATGAAATGTTAATACATACCCCAATCAAAAAAATATAATTATAAACCATCAAGAGTAATATGGTTAATGGTAATAAAATTGAACATACTCAATCAAACAGATCATAAATAATCCATAGAAATAATAAGTATGATATCAATAAAATATATATCCAATAGATCATATGTACAATAAATGGTTTATTTTATTCAAAAATATAAATACCATAAGAATTTAATTAAAAAAATTTGAGTAAAATAACCTTTTCAATTTGAAAATATATTTTTTAAAACTAACAGATCAAAAAATATTTTAAAAATACTTTTCATTAAAAATAAACTTCAAAAAATATAAAGTAATATTTAAAACATTTAATTTTTATGATGGTAGGAAATTTCATTCATATTGTACATGTTAACACAAATAAACTTTTCACAGTATTGTTAAAAACCAAATGGTCCTTGTTTTGAAAATTACTATAATTTTTTTTTGAAAACATGTTTTAATAAGTCATAAATTCATAAAAAAATTAGTAAGTCATTTCGAAAAGTTTAAAAACGTTTTTGAATACATTTTAAGAAAATATGGATTTTTATGGAGAAATAAAATCGACCAAATAGTGAAATAATGTTAGGTTTTATTTAAAATATTTTCCCAATAATTTTCAGTATCAAAGATTATGAAATGGTACTATTTATTTATTAAATAATGAATAATCATAATATAAGAAAATATATTGGTTTTATAATATAAATAGAAAATAACTTCCCAAGGGATAATTAAACAAAAACAATCATGAATAATGATGTGATTGTGAAATAACCCCTTACCACTTTTATAACTTTTGAATCATAAGCCCCATGAAAGAAATAAATTCAAATGAAACTTTAAATAAAATGAATTTAATTTCATTCATGATGTAAAATATAAAAAACAATTAGTATATGCACCACATAAAGGAATAAGTGATTAATATGGTGTATGCCTCACGGAAGTAGAATTGATATGAGAAACTCTTACCTCGGGTTTGACTTCCTTCATATCAGTTCAAACCACCAGTATAATAAAAAAGGATTATTATAAATCTATTATAGAAAAATAATAATATATTTAATACCATATATTATTTACTTATAGTATTTTATCACCCTTATATTAACATTTCTTTGTTAAAATTATTGTTTTGGGTGATGATTTTTTTGTTTTTCATGTATATTTTGGTTCAGTAACTTAGTTCGTTTTACATTGATCGTGGTTAAATCGTATTGAAAAAATTAAATTATTTAATAAATAAATTTCAATTAAAAATTAAATAATAATTATTATATCATATATATAATTTATAATTATCTAATACATCCTCACTTCCATCCATTTAGAAGTAAATTGAAAACAAATTCACATCGCTACATAATGGCGGTAGTTCCCACGTTCACATGAGTGATGTTGTTGTTTTCCAATAGATTTGAAGTTAATAACTAATATGTGATATTATATTTCAAAAAAAATTACCAGGCTATAAATATCATATATATGGAGTAATTATATTCTTTCTACCTTCCATGTAAAGAGAAACCAAAAAACGAATCGCATCGCTTCGCTAGGCGGTAGTCTGCCATACACACAAGCGATGTTATCATAATCCCCATGGAATGGAAATTACTAAGTTATATGGGATATCATAATTTAAAAAAAAATCATAATATCATATAGATAACTTAAAATCATCATTATATTCAGCCTTTAAATGTGATTATGGAAAACAAATCACATCAGTTTGCGTTGTGCACATGATTGATGGTTTTTTCCCCTTGGATAGAAGTGCAGGTGGAGCTAGGTTATTAACATAACATAACCACATATATTTCTATAGTTTATAAGTTTTTTATTATATTATAATATTTTAAAATGATTTTAAGGAGTTGTAAGAATAAATAAATTAAATACACATGTTTAATAATTTTACCTCTTCTTCGAAGAGCCTCTTTTGGTTTATAACTAAAGCCTTATTAAGAATGATTAGTAATTTAAATAAGGACACTAGGATGTGGGGATGGAATTAATAAAGGTATTTTTTAATGTATGGATCGAAACAAATTGTTCTGGAAGTGTGGATGTAAGAGGATAGTGGTGGCATTTTATATGTGGGGTTGAGTCTACACATGGTATTTTTGAAAAGAAAAATTGATACCCACATTTTTCTAATTCCAAAAGCCTAAAAAATGGTACATTATCAAAAAATATAGAGGTACTAAGGTCTAAAATTGAATAAAAAGTTTTTTTGGATAATTTTTAGTTCATTTTTAACTTTTATCTTTTTAGTTTAACCCATTGTAACCTTATTTTTACCTTAACTGCGGCAATTAATTTTCATTATTTTCACTATTTGTTATGATCAAAAATTAAGTCAAAATTATTAGATAATATAAATTATTTTTATTAAAAATATTATATCCATTTTTTAAATTTAATTCATATAATTTTTATAATTAAATTTAAAATTAAACTCAAAGGGGCGTTGAATAAATGTGTTTTTTCAAAGAGAAACTTTCAAAAGTTTTAAATGTTTTTAAATAATAATTAAATATGATGTTGATTCCAATTACCTTTTTTTTAATTTTAATGAATTTAAACTAATTTTACTTTAAAACAAATTTAAAATATGATTTAACTTTGAAAATAGTTTTTAAAAAAGGCAATTTTGAATAAAAAAATCATTATTTTTCACTTTTCACAAATAAAATATTTTTTAAAAACAAATTCTCAAAAATTAACCCAATCATAATTTTTAAATTTAGATTTATAAAATAAGGTTTATATTTTAAAATATATTTTTTAAAAATTATTAAAAATTAATTTTAAATTATGTGTGAAAATATAATTAAACCACCTTTTGGAAAATATGGTTATTTCAGAAAATATTTATTTTTATTTAAAATTGTTCATATTTTATTTATAATAAATTTATATCTATTCAATATATTTTATACATGTGTAATACATATAATTTTCATAATTTATTTATTACTATTCTTATTCTCCAACATAACTGCTCTGTTATAATTTTGATGTTTAATAGAGTGTCATGTTTTTTTCAAACCTGAAGTTGCATACATTGCAAGCAATATAAGAGATTGACTTTATTTAAAAATAAATATATTATAATGTCTTAGTGTGTTGTATTATATTTTATTCTTAGTGTTGTGTGTCATACACACTATCAAATATTATGTTCCTCTTTTAAATTATATAGTTGTTATAGTAGGACTAGTAAAAACTATATTTTGAAATATCAATTATATATTCTAATAGTGAGATAATAAAATTTGATTATTTATTATCACAAACTAAAATTTAGTGTTTTAGTTTGATCCACTAAATTTTCTAATGAAATCCATGTCATAAATAATTTTAATGCACCCTTCCTAATATCCATCAACCTATCAAAAAATTTTCCTTGCACAATGATGAAATACTTATATATGAGTAAAGCTATAAAACCTTAAGAAATAATTGTGGAACAACTCATGTATATTATGGACTGATTATTAAAAAACTTAAAAACTTATCCTAGATAAAAAATTGTAATAATGAACATCCCACCATGTCATGGTTTTTATGGATTAATAAATATAACTCATTTTATCTCAATAAATCTCAAATAAATCTCCAACATATCCATGAGAATGATGAAAATAAATAAAACTTGAAAAATAGTTAAGGATCATGAATGAATTCACTAAATAAATTTAACATAACATTATCCCATTGTGAGAGTTATCTAAACACTATAACATTTGACACAATTGTGTTTTTGAGAGTTACCCAACTCTTAGAGTAAATATAATTAAAATATTAACCATGTATCAAGTAAGATCTTAAAAACTCCAACTTTATTTTTTATCTTCATAAGGTATCTTAAATATCCCTATAATTTTATTCATCCTCCATTGTATTTGTTGTAAACATTAGAAAACAAGTCTAAGGTTTCACAATTAGAATCCAACCTACTCATATCCTTTTAATAAGAATTCTCATATTATACTACTCATTGTTTTAAAAATTCAAAGGAAATATATAATGAAAATAAATGATTTAATTCATACTAATTTTTTGAAGAAGATGCACGTTCATTAAACTCTCAAGGGTTGAAAGGATTTCTTTTTTTTTCAAGGGATTTGTGAAGAAATTCAATAATTTATCCTTTGTTAGAGAATAATACATGATTATCTCAAATGGTCCATTATCACCTTGATAAATTGGTAATTAATATCAATACTCTTCAACAATAAATTATGAACCAAATTATTTAATAAATTGATTGTAATTTGAATTTTACACTAAAATCATTAAAGTATATGTGAACGTTTTCCTATAGTATTCATATTTAGACTTTAGCTGCATTAATTTAGTTATACCTTTTGATGCTACAAAATTATCAACTTCTATTATTATTAACATGGATGAAATTTTCATCTTATATTGATATGAAACCTTACTTTCTTTAATAAATAATAATCTCATAAAGTTTATCTTTGATCTCTAACCTCACATTCCTAATAAACATCTAAAAAAATAAAATTTTAGGGTTTTTTCTTTATCATGACTCTATAGAAAAAATATTACATTAATATAGTACAATATCCTCTTTATTATCATAACTTGTAGCTTATTTAGTTTTATTTGGAATTAAGCACAACATATAATGTAAAACACAATTTTAGTCTAGATGATTTCAAATAATATAATATTCTCATTGACCATTAAAACTATTTAAAATCAAAACTCCTTATTTATTCATCTAAGGGTAATTCTTTCAAAAGTTATATAATATATAAAACTTATATCTAGACTTATATTCAAAAACCTTTTTAATAACTCATGGTCATACTTTTATTGTGAATGAAATATAAAATCTGTTGTAATCAAAAATTAAAACCCAAAAATAATTCCATAATACTAGAAATTGAAATTTGAAAAAGTTTTTCACTTAAAAAAAATTCAAAAGTATTTTTTTTATTATTGGTAAAAATAATTCCATGGACATAGACCATGATATTTAGAAAGTTTGTGTTGCTTATCTTTAAATGTATTTTGTTATACATGAAATTTATTCTTTGAGATACTAGAACAGTACTTGAACAAAGTTTTCACTTACCCAAGGAGTGTTCCCAAATACACTTGGGATAGTCACTAGTTCCACAGGACTCAATTTATCATTGGGGAATTATTTTCCCACTTAAATTATTAAAATTAATCAATATTTAATTCTACCAAAAAAAATGCATGGAACATCTACATGAAATACATCCCAAAAACCTATGCAAATAAAAATAGAGAGAAAGTGAGTATCCTCCAATATAGAATATAAAAATAAATCCATGATATTTAATAACTACATAATATTGGAATTGGAATGAAAATAATATAATATGTTTAAATAAAGCACATATCATAATAGAACCTAAAACAAAAAAAAACTATATAAATATAGAAATATTCCAAGAAATTCTTTCCAAACATGGGATTTAATAAAAATGTTTTCTAAAAATTAATTATTTACTCAAAAACCATTATTTTTTTATACTATAACTAGAAACATCACTGTTGTGTTCAACTTCAACATATCAAGATAAAATAATTAAAAAAACTATTTAAAAAATACTTCCATTGTAATATTCTAATGTAAATTCCCATCCATTTCCATCTTTCATAACATAACAATTGGTATATCCTAAAAATAAGAAATAATATCTTCTTTTGAAAATGTTAGGGGAACATAGGAATTATAATATTTAATTATTCTATTCTAACAAGTCCTCAAATTCTTGAATCACAAAATCACATTTGAACACAAATGTAATTTACCCTTGAAACTATGAGGCTTTATATACCACCAATAAAATACCTTGTTCTCCTTTTTTCTAAAATAATTGACATGAGTAACCAAAGAACTAAATAAATTGAAAACATTCATCCATTCTGATTTCTCTTTAATAATAATTATGTTAATTTTCATGAATATATTTATATATTATTGAAAAATTATCATTAAAAAAGAACTTGAGTACATATTATCAATAAATATAATCATCAAAATATATCTTTAGAGTTACATAAAGACCCATATAACATATAATCACAAACATTACTTTACAATACATATATAAGAAACACTTCTTATTCCTATAGTATTTTTTCACAATTAATTTTTTCATGAAATTCATCATAATTGAAAAAATCACACCTTTTAAAACTGTAAGTTCCTAGGCACAAAGAAAGAATCACGGTGATTTACAATAATTTTTTTTCATATAATCCTATATATAATCATCAGTAACTTGATTAAAACTCATCAAATATATTGGATAAATTCCATGGAACTTAAAAAACACAACCTTGAAATTTTAGTATGGGGATATTTCATATTTAATTTATAATTAATTTAATATATGCATTACCTAAAACTGGGAAATTCATTTGGATAGATTTGGTTGATGCTCTTGTCATATCATTGTTCTAATGGAGAACATGAACTAATATTCATCTAGTTATATCCACACATGCTCCATGAATCCCTAAATTTCATTCCTGTTATTTTGGGTGCTAATGTAGAGGAGCCAAGTACCTTACATCATTAACTATTGATTGAAATAATAAATCTATTTTGTTCTCTCTAGTTCATGAAATGAAGGGAGGAGTATTATTATCTAGGAATTAAAATAATGTTAAATAGGTTATTTTTTGCACAAGAACTCTAATAACTAAAATGATATAATCAATAATTTATACATAACGTTAAAAAATTACTAACTTCACAAGTTAAAATTATCTAATTATTTATCCTAAGTAAACATCATGTAAAAAATATTATTATTATTATTATATTCTCTTTGAATGAACTAAAATAAAAGATTAATAAATCCTCTGCATCATTCTTTTAACTCGTCCATTCAATCCTCAAAATTTATTGAACCTTGAATAGTAAATATTTAATTAAATAAATAGATTTCATTCATTTAATGAATAAATATTATATTCAAAAAACAGATGAATAAATATTTTTTCTAATTTTAAAATAACTAAATAAATATTCTTATTAACATATTAACTACATTATAGAATATATAATTATTTATTTTTTACCATTGTGAATAACAAACAAGAGATAAAATTCAACACACATATTCTAAAATTGAATATATCTAGTGATTTAATTGATACAATTAACGATACTTGAATAAATATTATTTCATAAGAAAATTATAATATTTATTCTTAATTTGAAATTCAATAGAATTTAATGAGATTATAGAAACACTTAATGTGTTACCCTCTAGGCATCTTTCTCAATGGAATTAGGTGAACTTACTTAAAATCCAAGATCACTCCCTAGAAATACACCAAGGAACTCGTAGAGAAATAAGTTAATTTTTTAATGAAAACTATCTTCTTATGAATTATATTGTGTAATATAATCCATTTATCATGATATATCTTCAATAAGGTTTTGTAATTATGTCATCAACCTATATTCTTTATTTATATATCTTTGACACTATTAAGTGAACGCATCTATCAACTAAAATGGCCATGGATTTAATCACATAGTTCCATTTAAATCAAAGGCCAAGAGATATCTTCTTTCATTAACTCAAAATGGAAAAATCATTTATTAAATTTTTTGACTCCCACTAAATAAGCATTAGGAAAATCACAATAGAAGAAAAAAAAGAATAGGGTTATTACCTTCCCCACCAAAACAAAGGAGTTGAGACTTGAGGATCACATGATCCTAATAAGGACTCGCAATCACATGACCATTTAAAGGTCATGAAAAGACTCCATGCATAGCACATGACCAATGGTATACCCTACAGATCCCCCTTTATCAAACCTTTATGCTCTTACAAAGGCCCTCCAAACAACCAATGGTCGCTTGGTGGTGACCAAATGGGTTCCCCAAGCCACATGGTTTTTCATTTACATTAACATGAAAAACCATCCAAAATCCTTTGAAAATAAGAAATAAAAGTATTAAATGGTGGAGACCCCCTATGAACATAAGTTCACATCCACCATAGTATCATTGGAAAGAATAAATTTCATCGATGATATCTAAACCAACTCTCAAGGCCCCCATACCATTGTAAAATAAAATGAAGTGGATAATGGGGAGGAGATGAGAGGTGTCTATGGTCGCTAAAAGAGATGTGATTCACCCCCGGTAATCTTTAGGGTGTCGCAAGTCCCCAACGACATGACCACCTTGCCTCACAAAATTCTTTTGAATTATCAGGCTCTCCGTATAGAGATCCTAGAGTATGTCCAGATGACTCTACACTTCCCCTTAATCACTTCAAGGGTCAACAGATATATTTTCCTAAAATATTCTTTCACCCCCATACGAACAACATTGGTCATGCGAGACATCATCATAAAATTCAGTAAAAATCCTTCACATTACTCATGGAAATTCACATATCTCCAAAACCATTGTAAAATCAAACAAAGGGGGAAACATGGAGGAGGGGAGAGGTGCTCTCGGTCACTGAAAGACATATGACGCACCCTCAGTGAACCACAAGGTGTCATGATACTTCACTGACACATGACTCCCCCATCTCCTAAAATCCCTTTGGATTGTCATCCACACCATACATAGGTCCTTGGTTATGTCCAAGAAACTCTACATTTACCCTTACGCACTCTAAAGGGAAATGGATGGATTTATCCATGATAGGCTCTCACACCCTCATATGAACCATATTGGTCACATGATGCATCACCAGAAAATAAAGTTATTGTTCTTGACATTTCTTATGAAATATCCAATTACTCCCAACCTCTGTCACATAAAACAAAGGAAATAAAAGATGGAAGAGGAAGAAGGTACTCACGATCACTAAAAGACATGAATCAAGCCCAAGAAGTTCTCATCATGTTCCTTCAAGACCCCCAAACAATCCATCCTTGTCTTGTAGAAAGTCCCAGATAAGACACCAAGCATCTCGTGAATGAATTTCAACAAGAACCTTGGATCTTGCAAAGGAACTTGGGAATGTTCAAAGGACAAGATGAAAATTACATTGGCATGACCTCATGAACAAACAAGTTTTTATTAATTAGTGATAATCTGATAAAGGATTCATTGACATAAGAGACTTTTGATCACAAAAAATCCGGTGACGCACTCAAAACGACCCACATTAAAGACTCAGAAGTCGTGTAGTACCAACCCCCTTCATCTACTCTTTTCTGGATTGGCACGTTATATGCCACAAAATGTACCAAAACATGGTGTTAAGACCTATAAATTATCCACCCAAACCTCAAGGTGGGGGTGGGTTTTTTTATCTTATATATCACCATGACTACACATGGAAGAACTCTTTGAGTCTCACACCAGTGCTAGAGAGGATTTCTCAAAGAAAATGATCATGTATCCAGCCAACATTCTGTCATGTAATATACTAAAAACCAGATGGGGTGATCAGGCACTATACATAATTTATTTTACATGATTATTCATAGATCACACTTAGGTCTACTTTCAGGGTGTGAGAAGAACATCCTGCATGTCTTCTAGATTACAAGAGACTTAAAATAAACTGATACTAAACAAGCCTAAGGAATTTACAATATAAGGTATAAAAATAAGATCGAAAGTGGAAGACATAAACAAAATACATGTTTGATGACTTTTATGTACTTCACATGAGTCATACAAGGAATCACGACAGTACCCGGACTTGTCAGTTATATATCACGACATTCCTTCATCATGCTATTTAGCATTTGTGATGTCTCATGAAGGTGTCAAATCTAGTCACAATGTCCCCCTGGGCACACCAACATGGTCTCATGAATCCTCCTAGGTCTATCACATAATCCCTATGACTCCCTTGGAATACATCGCCTGACTCGTACACCATCATTCGCTCATATCATTCAGGTCTCATCATTGCATCTGGGCATGACAACCAAGACCACACGATGCCCTCCGAGCAAGTCAGCTAAGACCTGTGATGCCCTCCAGACATGATAGTATGGTATCGAGATGACCTTCTGGGATTTTCTCTATGACACATGACATCCTTTGAACCATGTCTCACTAACTCTTGCAACACCCCAAATTTGTGTCAACACGTGTCAAGAGATGACTTCCAAGACTCGTTTACTAGTTCATGTGATTTCCCCTGAAAAATTCAAATGGGTCATGAAACACCCTCTAGATAAGAAGGATAGGCCATTAGGTAATCCCATGATTTTATAGCCTTATCCATCGGTTTTTTTATCCCTAAATATAAGGTTATCCTCAGTGTGTAATCCCCAAAATAAAGGGAATTACGAAGACTCTGATTCCTTCCATATTCAGGATATATAGGCCACATATTCAAGGTTCGATCTCCATATTGGTCATTCGGGGTGATCCAGTATCCAAGACCTTATCTAGAGTAATGACATTGATTATCTAATAACCCATGTTTTCACAACCATCATAGCTCATTTGGGCCTAGGGAGTTGCACTGATCATGGCATATGTACTATACACCCCAAGGTTACAAGGGAAACCTCAGTGCATAATCCCCAACTACCGACATCATGTGGTATGTCCCCAATAAATAGGGGATCCATCTTGGTATGAACCCCTAGCATTCTTTAAACCTTTAGGACAGTCATAACATCTCAAAGTGTGATCATCACCTTAGCCTACTAGTAGGTTAAGGGATCAATGAACTATGAGAACTTTGATTCCAACCATAAATGGGATATATAGGCTATCATTACGAGGTTTGAGATATATACCAAACATCCCAAGGATTTTCCCAGCATACAAGTCCCATATACATATGCCATGAGACTAAAAATTTTCTCCCCCTTGTTTCTCACATCAATCATAGTTCACGTGGGCTATGGGGGATGCAATGAACATCTCATTGGACATCATGAATCTCCACTCACCAGGGAAATTCTATTATGTAAGCCCCAATGTGTGGTATAGTATGAACACTACAGATATAATGGTATATACCAAGATTCTAGTCCCATGGGAGTGATTGAACTATGATGACTCTGATTCCTACTGATTCATGCTCAAATTTACCCAAGAGAAGAAGGTATTACGGTCCTTGTAGTCTAGCTTGGGTTGTCGAATCCTCAGAGGCCTAAGAAGTAAACTACAGACACATACATTCTATGGATTTTTTTTTGCTATGAAGTGGCCAACTTGGGTTGATTTAATATGTTTTTAAATTAACTCTAATATACTTAAGTGAATTCAACTTAAAAAAGTGAGTTGATCCTAGGTTATCACTTGGGGTGGATTGGACGTATTTCGTTTTCAATGATTTCAATTTCATATATTTGAGATGGGTTCATTTAAGAAGATAAAACAACATCATCACATACTATTTTAATGCCTACACCCTTTAATAATAATAACCTATACACTTGAAGGATCAAAGTTTTGAGCACATCAAGGTAAAGGCTCGTATTAGCACTTGAAGCGAGTGGCCTTAAATTCAACATGGACGATGGAGTTTAAAAATCATCAAATAGAAATCTCAATTAAAGATGTGATTAGACATTAATGGGGTGATAAATAACATCCAATACAACCCCTTTCTACTTCCTTGTATCAACCCATAAGTGGGTTAGCCATCCATTGATGCTATGGTTTCAATGGAAGCGGGATGTAGACTCATGAGGGAGGAATTGAAGAAGTAAAGAAAACAATAAAAAAATGATCACTCCACTGTTGTGTGAATAATTTCACAAGGTTTGGTGTGAATAAATTCACACCAAAAAACAACGGTATCAAAGTGATATTAATAACAAAAGAATAAGAAGAAAATAAGAGCTTTTATTAAGAAAATAAAGTGAATTGAACAACTTACATGTGAATGACAAACTTGAGACAACAAAATCGTAGCATAAAATTACAATTTGAACAAAGAACCAAAGATGATAAACTCCCCAACCACCACTACCTTAAATAGGCATTTTGGAAGACTTGGGTTGATCTTAAAATATTAAAAAGTATCACACTTGATTATGGTAGGCCTAGGGTGGTGGAAAGCTTTTGGAACTTGGACTTTTCCACACTTGACCCGAGGTGGCATCCAGCTTTCATCCACCAAACAGACGCACTTGTAAGACCATATATATGGCCAAATAAAATTAGTCCATATAAGAATAAAATATATCTCCATATGTCTCCTAATAACCTATGAAATTTGGGCCCATTTAGAGTTTTTTATTCCTAGATATGATCATATTGGTAGGATTTTGTTTGGGTCGTAGAATCTAGATCAGAATTTTATCTTTAAATTGGGACGCCTTAATGACCACCATGGAGGCCGAATTAGTACTGACTCCTGAAAAATTATTTATTCCTATATATGTATTCTATCATCTCATGAATTTTGGGCTTCATTTAGTCTTTAATGTGGGTACCACATTCTCATCAGTGGGCTGGTGTCCAATCTGCCTTCTCTAGAATTTCATCCATTCATCTCCAAATATCTCTATCATCCTTTATGAATCCTCCATTGATCCCTAAATGAAAAATGTTCATATGTACGTGTAGATACATTTCCCAAAAGATAAAATTAAAATATATATAATTAAATTCCTTAAAATAAGATGAATCGTTTGGTACTTTAAATAATGTTCAAAAATGTACCACATAATAGTGCATTTTAAGAAGGTATTAAATCATAAGGTGAAATGATGTTCAAAGTATAAAATGCACTAAAATGGTGTTTATGATTAATAAATAACACAAATAGTATATATATTAACAATTAATATTAGCCTCATTTAGTGTCTAATCACACCCCCCAACTTGAGTTTTTCAAGTCCCGAGCAAAATATATCTCAACAATATGAAATTTGAATTCTCTTTTCCAAAAACATTTGAATACACAATGATCACCAAAAACCATTATACCAAACAATCATTAAACCCATAAAAATATTTTAATACAAGATATTTTCTTAAGAAGATCCTAATCCCAAGACCATTCCTTTGTACAAATTCATTTCCATATTTCATCCAATGTCAATTAAGTATGAGGATGTGTTGTGCATCACAATAGACATGGGGGGTTCATATTTATTAAAGGGGGAAATGATGGAAGCGCTAGGTGGAATCACATTTCAATATTAAGATGAGTATTCAATTTTTTTTGTATTATATTTTTTTTTTTGAAATTTTTCCATGGTAATTGAAATTGCACTCAAAAGAGTCAACCCCTGTAGTGAGACTTTGTCGATGACTCCCAGGCTCAAATACCTTAGGGCAACAAGTGAATCCCACATAATCAGGCATCATCTCGAGTTAACTCAGTCAAAAACAAATTCAAATTACCAAAAATAGAGATAAAATTACTAACTCTGGGCCAGACAACTATGGAGTCACGATCCCCAAGTGCCAAAAGCCACGTATTAGGTCATTTCATTGCTCTACGCACAAATTTATTGTTTTTTTAATTTTTTTTATTGAATAATAATATTAAAATAAAAATGATCACCAAACCTATGCTATTTATTTGGGGGACTCCATGAACTTAAACTAATACACCACTATCCAAAGGACGTGCATTATGATCTTTTTTTATTTGGAGTAAAATATGAACGATGAAATATCACATTGGACAGCCACACATTCCAAAATCTATGCTCATGAAATTAAACAAGGATTAAAATCAGAATCGGGGCATGCTAAATTATTTGATATTCAGTTTCAAACTCTTCAATGTGTATTATCATGTTCAAAGTTAAAGGATTTTTTCCTTCCATTTACAAACATTTTTTTGTCAAATCATTTTTTTTCACAAAAGCAATTTTTTCTATTTCATCTCCCCCCAAACATAAAACAAAACTATCCCCAGTGTTTCAAGAAATTAAAATTTAGGAGGAGTAGAGGCAGATAAGGGAATTTCAAAAAGGAAATTGAAATATGAGGATCGTGGAATGAAGTCACCTGGTGGTTGAAGTTGAAGTTCTTGCTGCTTCAAATTAGTCCTTTGATCACTTGAGGGATGTAATCACCTCCTTGATTGAACATGTATCAACCAAAATAGTCCTTGAACCTTAAAAAGAAGAACAAACCAGACAAAACAAACAACACAATGACTTATTTAATTCCCAGAATCATCATTTTTTGTTTTTCCTTGTTTTTTTTGTTTTTTTGTTTTTTTTAAATCAAACTAATGATGCATTGTCTTCTTTTAAATTTCTAGGTAAGGTATTACTCAGAGATCACATTGTGTGACATGGATAAATACAGTGATCTCGTTTCATACCCATCCATACTCATAATATAAGAACTGGTCAATAGTCTAATTTTTTTTATTAAATATCAAAATGATTAATTAATCCTATTTAAAATATAATGTTTATTAAAAAAATGATAAGAAACTTGAAAACCATGGGTTTCATCCCATGTAGCGCTTTGTTTAACGTCATTATCTCGACTTGGACCCCAAATTGATTAATTATTTTTGTCATCTAAGGTGGGTTCACACAATTCATCATCAACTTCATGATTTTGGAATGGTTCAATGAATGGTTTGAATCTATGACCATTAACTTTAAAGGTTTGACCATTGGAGGGATCTTTAATTTAAACAGCCCCATGGAGGTACACCTTATGCACTATGTGTGGGCCTGACCATCTAGACCTCAACTTTCTCAGGTGTAAATGAAGTTTAGAACTATACAAAAGAATACGTTTACCTTGTTCAATGTGTTTGGTTTTAAGATTTCGAGATTGGTAGGCTTGTACTCTACCTTTATTGATCCTTGAATTTTCATAAGCCTCCATCCAAAGTTCCTCAAGTTCATTGAGATCTAATTTCCTTTTTTTTCAACCAATGAGAGGTCATTATTAATTTTCTTAATTTCCCAAAAAATCCTTATGTTCAATCTCCACTGGTAAATGGAATTCTTTACCATAAACCAACCTATATGGGGACATTCCTAAAATGGATTTATATGCGGTTTGATAGACCCAAAGAGCATCTAAGAGTTTTCTTGACCAATCTTTCCTAGATGGTTTAATAGTTTTCTAAATAATTTGTTTAATTTCTCGATTGGCTAACTCAGCTAAACCATTGGTCTATGGATGGTACGTAGTGGACACTTTGTGAGAAATTCCATACTTTTCCATGAGTGATGAGAATGGATGATTGAAAAAATGAGTTCCACGATCACTAATGATAGACCTAGGAATTCCAAATCTAGAGAAGATGTTTTCTTTTAAGAATATAATCACAGTTTGATGATCATTCGATTTTTTGGGAATGGCCTCAACCCATTTTGAGACATAATCAATAGCTAAGAGAATGTAAACATATCCCCTAGAGTTTAGGAAGGGACCCATGAAATCAATTCCCCAACAGTTAAAGATTTCAACCACTAAGATGGGAGTGAGTGTCATTTGATTCGTTTTTGTGATGGACCCTACTAGTTGACACCTAGGACAACTTTGACAAAATGTGTAGGAGTCCTTTGAGAGGGTGGGTCAGAAGATACTACATTGAAGAATCTTAGAATATGTTTTCTTAGTGGAAAAGTGACCTCCACATGCCTCACTATGACAGAATTTAAGGATGGACTCTTGTTCAGATTCTGGGACACACCTTCTAATGACTTGGTCAGGGTAGAACTTATAGATGTATGGATCATCATTCACATAGTTTCTAACATCAGAAAGGAATTTCCTTCAAGCTTGAGTCCCTAAGAATTTTGGAATGACTCCTGTAACTAAGAAATTGGATATGTCGGCATACCAAGGGTAGTCACTCATAGAGTATAGGTGTTCATCAGGAAATGAATCAGACAGAGAAAGGTGATTTGAGTTGTCTTTGAATTCCATCCTAGAGAGGTGATCAGCTAAAACATTTTCAACACCCTTTTTATCCTTGATTGTGAGTTCAAATTCTTATAAGAGAAGGACCCACCTAATCATTCTAGCCTTAGCATCTTGTTTTTGGAAGAGGTATTTTAGTGCAGAATGTTCAGTGATCACAGTTATGGGGGATCCTAAGTGGTAGGACCTAAACTTCTCTAAAGAAAACACAATATAAAGTAACTCTTTTTCAGTAGTGGTGTAGTTTATTTGGGCATCATTTAAGGATTTTCTTGCATAAGCAATGACATAAGGATTTTTATCACAACTTTGTCCTAACACGGGTCCTATAGAAAACTAACTAGCATCACACATAAGTTCGAAAGGAAGGTTCCAATTCGAAGATTTCATAATGGGAGGAGAGGTGAGAGAGGATTTGAGGGTTGAGAATGAACCCTCACAGCTTTATGTCCAAACAAATGGAGCATCCTTTACTAGCAGATCACAAAGGGGACGGGAGATTAAACTAAAGTCCTTGATGAATCTTTTATAGAAACCAGCATGTCCTAAGAAATACCTCACTTCCTTGACATTTTTGGGTGATGGAAGGTGACGAATGATGTCAACCTTTTCTTTATCAACTTTAACCCCCCTACCTGGGACCATATGGCCTAGAACTAGTCCATCTTTAACCATGAAATGGCATTTTTCCCAGTTTAGGACTGGATTCTTTTCTTCACATCTTGATAAGACTCTCTCCACATTATTTAGACAACCCTAAAATGTATCCCCAAACACAAAGAAGTCATCCATGAAGACCTCTAGAAAATCCCCTACCATGTCTGAGAAGATTCCCATCAAGCACCGCTGGAAGGTTCCAGGAGCATTGCATAAACCAAAGGGCATGAATTTGAAAGAAAAGGTGCCAAATGGACAGGTGAATGTAGTCTTCCCTTGATCCTCTAGGGAGACCTCAATTTTATTGTACCCCGAGTACCCATCTAAGAAACAGTAGAAGGCATGACCTGCCACTTTCTCAAGGACTTGGTCAATGAATGGTAAGGGGAAATGGTCCTTCTTGGTGACTGATTTTAGCTTCCTATAGTCAGTTAAGACTCTCCAACCACTACTCACCCTTATTGGAAGAATATATCCATCCTCATTGGTTATCACTGTGATTCCAACCTTTTTTGGAACCACTTGGATTGAGCTCACCTATTCACTCTCTACTATGGGATATATGATACCAGCTTTTAACAATTTTATAAGTTCTTTCCTCACTACTTCCATGATATTAGGATTGAGTCACTGTTGAGGTTGACGACATGGCTTTGAATTAGATTCCAGAACAATCCTATGTGTCCCGATAAGTGGGCTAATCCCAGGAATATCAGACAGGGTCCGACCAATGGATTTCTTATGCTTCCTAAGGACATCTAGAAGCATCCTCTCATGATTGGATTCAAGAGACTAAGAAATTACAATAGGATTTGTTTGATTGTCCCCTAGGAAGGCATACTTGAGTGTAGTGGGAAGTTCTTTCAATTCAAGATTAGGTTGGTTCAAAATTTCTCCAGAATATTGGGACATTGGATTAAGTTCAATTTTGTTTTCTAGAGTTTTAGATAGAATTGATTCCCCACATGTAGAAGTTTCAGCTACAAGATTGGTTTGATCAGATTTAGGGAAGGAATTTTGATTGGTCTCTATGAAATTGGTTTCTTTAAAGGTTTCACTGATTGTTGGACTTAATACTTCATCATAAGAGAAATTTGAAAATGATTCAAGCCAAGGAGATAAACTTCCTTCATTCGAACAAAGGAAATCAATCTCATCCTGACTTAGACATCCATAAAATATTCCTTAATGTTCTATGGATTCATTATTAATGCTTCCTATCATGTTTACTTCATGAATTTCCTCATCATCCCCTATTTTTGATCTTTCAATATGGATGTTCAAGTCTAGACTCATGTTCCCAAAGGTGATGGTCATGTTCCCATTTCGAACTTGGATAACAGAGTTGATTGTTGCAAGGAAAGGATGACCAAGGATGATTGTGGTTTGTTCCTTATTTCCTAAGTTTGGATGGTTGTTAAGGACAATGAAGATGGAAGGGTAGATGATGTTTTCAACCTTTACCAGAACATCCTTTAAAATACCCTTTGGAACCCTAATGCTACGATCAGCAAGTTGAAGTATGACAGATGTGGGTTGGAGTTCTTCTAGGCCTAACTGGCAGTACACAGTACAGGGAATGAGATTGACACTAGCACCTAGGTCACACAAGGCCTTGACAAATTTTCTCTCTCCTAGATCAACATTGATTTAAGGGAAACCTGGGTCTTTCAACTTAGGAGGAATGGTCCCTTGAATGGTGGTACTCACATTAGCATCCAAAAGGACTTGGTTTTTATGTGAAAATTTTCTTTTAAAAGTGCACAAGACCTTAAGGTAATTTGAGTAGGTAGGTATGGTTTGGATTGAATCGAGAAGTGGAATGTTCAACTTGACTTGTGATAAGATTTCCCTCAATGTTTCACTCAATTCAGGCTTGGTTTTCCCCCTCATGCGTTGAGGAAATGGTACAGGTTGTGGGGTTGTTTGTTGAAGAGTTGTTTCTTTGAAAATCTTATCTTGTTTTTCAGTTTGATCATTTGGTTCATTTGAATTTTTATCCACATTTTAATCTTCAGGTGGGTTCTGAATGAGTTTTTCAGGTTTCTCAATTGATTTCCCACTTCTTAAAACAGTCACAACCTTCTATTGTTCATGATTTGTTTAAGTACAACTTGACTCTCCCCTTGAAGTTGAGGATGGAACTACATGAGTAGGCATGGGTGCCTTTCTAGTTTTTATGGTTTTAAGTTCTTTTTTAAGGGAAGATACTTATGAGTTCATCCTTTCCATTTGTTTGCGCAGTTGTTCTAGTAGGCTTTGTGGAACAGTTTGGGTTGGTGCTTGAGAAGATTGGTTTATCCAAGGGGGGCTATTTTGGAGGTGGGATGGTTTGTTGAAAATGGACCGGTGGATGTTGGTATTGGATAGGTTGGGTTTGGAACTGGTTATGGGTTTTGTAGTTCTGATGGGGGAGAGGATTTTGTCCCTTTGTTTGGATAGGTTTTTGGTTATCTTTCCAGCGGAAGCCTGGTTGGTCTTTATACCTTGGGTTGAAGTTGTTTTGGTATTGAGGCTTTTGAAAGTTCAAAGCATTTACTTCCACTGGGGGTCCTCCTAAAATAACATCCTTGATGGATGGAATGGTTGGTCAGTTGTCTGTATTATGGTCATGTTTGTCACAAATTGTGCAAATAGGGTCTACAGTTTGGATTTCATGGACTTTCCTAAGGTCTATCTCTTCAACCTTCCTTGAGAGTGCTGCGAGTTTAGCCCTAAGGCTTTCCTCTTATCTAAGTGTATAAATTACATTAGTTTTTTGTGTCTTTTCTGCATAAGGTGATGTTCCCCATGTTTGGTTTTGTTCAGAAAGGCTTTCTAGATACTCGTAAGCATCATTTGGCGCTTTGTTTTTAAAGGTTCCATTACACATCATATCAATGAATTGTTTGTTCCCTAGACCCAACCCTTCATAGAAAATTCCCACTTGTTCAGGAATAGAAAAACCAAGGTGTGGAACCATGTTTATGTTGTCATTTATCCTCTCCCATGTTTCATAGAATGGCTCTCCCTCTTTTTCAAAAAAGATTTGTATGCTCTTTTTAAGTGCAATTGTTTTGTGTTGGGGAAAGTATTTATTGTAGAATTCTCTTTGTAGTTGGTCCCAAGAGTTTATGGATGATGGTCTCAAATTGTTTAGCCAATTTTTATCTTGATCCTTTAATTAAAAAGTAAATAGGCTTATCTTATCTGATTCTAGTTTATGTGGGGGACACATGGTTTCTACAATATCATTAAACTCCTTAATGTGAAGTTAGGTCATCTCGGACTCCATTCCATGGAATGTGGGAAGGTGGTTTAGGACATGGGGTTTAAATATATAGTTGGAATTTCCTAGGGAATTGTGTCTAATTCATGAGGGGACATTGGTCCAAGAAGTTGTGAGATAGTCATTCATGGGTTGATCAATTGCATTCCACATGTTTGGGGCTGCCTCATTTGGGTTTCCATTTTGGTTCCCACCCGGGATTATGAGTTGGTTTCTTTAAAAATCTTCCATTGAAATGGGATTAATTTTGGAATCTGGAGTATTAGGAAGATTAGGATCTAATGGAAAGAGTTCCCTTGGTGTACTTGACTCCCCAACCCCAGGACTATCCACGCTAACTAGACGGTTTGATTGATCGCGGGTGTAGGCGGACATGCGCCAAAAGAAAAAAAACGAGAAAGGGGCAAGATAAGAGAATTTGGATAAGAAAAGAAGAAATGGTGGAGAATATAATGGGTGTTTAAATGAATTAATTGAGTCCCTGGAAATGGTTCCAAAATTTGATTCACGCTCAAATTTACCCAAGAGAATAAGGTATAATGGTCCTTGTAGTCTAGCTTGGGTTGTCGAATCCTCAGAGACCTAAGAAGTAACCTAAAGACACATACATTATATTAATTTTTTTGGCTATGAAGTGGCCAACATGGGTTGATTTAAGATGGTTTTAAATTAACTCTAATAGACTTAAGTGAATTTAATTTAAAAGAGTGAGTTGATCCAAGGTTATCACTTGCGGTGGATTGGATGTATTTCCTTTTCAATGATTTCAATTTCTTATATTTGAGATGGGTTCATTTAATAAGATAAAACAACATCATCACTTACTGTTTTAATGACTACACCCTTTAATAAAAATCACCTATACACTTTAAGGATCAAATTTTTGAGCACTTCAAGGTAATGTTTTGTATTAGCACTTGAAGTGAGTGGCCTTAAATTCAACAAGGACGATGGAGTTTAAAAATCATCAAATAAAAATCTCAATTAAAGAAGTGATTATACATAAATGGGGTGATAAATTACATCCAATCCATCCCCTTTCTACTCCCTTGGATCAACCCATAAGTGGGTTAGCCCTCCATTGATGCTATGGTTTCAATGGAAGTGGGAAGTAGACTCATTAGGGAGGAATTGAAGAAGTAAAGAAAACAATAAAAAGAAAATGATCACTCCACCATTGTGTGAATAATTTCACAAGGTTTGGTGTGAAGAAATTCACACCTTGAACCAATGGTTTGAAAGTGATATTAAGAACAATATAATAAGAAGAAACGAAGATCTTTTATTAAGAAACTAAAGTGAATTGAACAACTTACATGTGAAAGACAAACTTGAGACAACAAAATCGCAGCATAACATTACAATTTTAACAAAGAACAAAATATGATAAACTCCTCCACCACCACTGCCTTAAATAGAAATTTTGGAAGCCTTGGTTCGAGACTCCAATAGTACAAAGAATCTCACTTGATTATGGTAGGCCTAGGGTGGTGTAAAGCTTGTGGAACTTGTACTTTTCCACACTTGACCCGAGGTGGCATCCATCTTTCATCTACCAAACAGACGCCCTTGTAAAACCTTCTATATGGCAGAATCAGAGTCGTCTATATAAGAATAAAATGTATACCCATATGTATCCTAATATCCTCTAAAATTTGGGCTCATTTGGAGTTGTGGATTTCGAGATATGATCATATTGGTAGGATTGTTTCTGGGCCGCAGAATCAGGACCAGAATTTTATCTTTAAATTGGGCCGCCTTAATGACCACCATGGAGGCTGAATTAGCATTAAATCCTTAATAATTATTTGTTCCTCTATATGTCTTATATAATCTCACGAAATTTGGGCTTCATTGGGTCTTTAATGTGGTCCCACGTTCTCATCAGTGGGCTGGTATCCAATCTGCCTTCTCTAGAATTGCTTCCATTCATCTCCAAATATCTCTATCATCCTTTATGAATCCTCCATTGTTCCCTGAATAAAAAATGTTCATATTTAATTGTAGATACAGTTATAAAAATATAAAATTAAAATATGGTTAATTACATTCCTTAAATTCAGATGAATCATTAGTTACTTTAAATGATGTTCTAAAATGTACCACATAATAGTGCATTTTAAGAAGGTATTACAATCATAAAGTGAAATGATGTTCAAAGTGTAAAATGAACTAAAATTGTGTTTATTAATAATAAAGAACATGAATATTATATACATTAACAATGAATATTATCCTCATTTAGTGGCTAATCACCTACTATAACTAGGATATACAGGATGTCTCCTTAAGACCTGATCTCAAACATATAGTGTCTCAGAACCCAAGCATATGTCATCTCAACATGACACTAAATTGAATGGGATTAATCAAATATATGGGTTTTTATTCCTAAAATAACCATGATATGTAGTATTCCTCATAATGTCTCAATCGCCTCCTCACATGGAAACACATTCTGAATAATTTGGTCATATGGCTTCAGCACATGAAGCGGTTACTCACTGCTAAGTGAATAGATAAAGATCCTAGGATACATATATATGGATTCACTAATGAGACCCCCCCCCCTTCAGTTAATCAATGATACTCCCTTTATTTTTTTTAATGAGAAAACTAACTGACAAATCACTTTCTGAGGGAAACTGGTCTTGTATTGAGATTCAAAAGAGATACATGAACATATGTTAAATATATAACAAAGTCTTGTATTAGGAAATAATTCCTCCCAAATGGGTGTGATGAGTCCAACCTCTCATCCTCTTGACCAATGCAAGTCCCCAAGAGTGGTTAGGACTAGAAACCCAAATGATCGTAGGCCATTGCAAACAAGGTCTTTAACCAGCTACAGATGGGGAACCATTGGAATTTTCTAAGAAAAGTGGAAATGGTATCCCAATGATAAGAACCCATTCCACACCTCAAAAACCCGTTAAAAAAAATAGTGAACTCATCATGAATCTCTCCAATGAAAAATGATTGTTTATTATCTATCCAGACATTTCATTTTCCCTTAAATGCAAAAAAATGGCAAAGCCGATGAGCATATCTATAACAACAGAACGATCATGTTATAATGTGACAGGACAATTTGTTTTTAAAAACCCATAAAAACAAAGTATTAAGGCTAGAATGATCTTATAAATGATCTTCTATAACCCGAATTCTCATGAAATAGTTTCATCCTTGTTCTGACAAGTCTAAATGAGTAGATTGGATGAATCATGGGATATTATGAAAATTATGTTGACCATGCATATCTAATTCGGCACATTATGAATATTATATTTCACTAATTGGTAACCTTGTTTCTTGTCGTCTTTGTGACTGCATATATTGACAACATCCCAATTCGAGACAATTCCTTCATCATCCGGCATTCACTCCATAAAATCATTCGTAACTGTAAGCTATGTTGGTCGCAAGATAAAATCTCCTACTTGAAAACTCTAATGAAGAGTGGAAAATATGATTCTCTAGGAGTTCCACCAAAAAATTTATAATCCTGACCATGGAAACTACTAGTAAATTTCTGCAAGATTGATGATCAAAAATCACACATGGCTCAGGAAAGGCTGTTGGAAATCCAGTGGCTCTCATCGCCACGACCAACAGCTTTAGGAGCTTATCCCTAGAGAACGAAAAGTTCCACATTACATATCAGATGAAGGTGGAACAAGAGGCCAAATAAGGATCCCTTTCAAATATGGTTCCACTGAGGATGGTACCTTTCAACCATTTTCGCCAACACCATCCCACTGGTATCCATCAATCGCTTACTGAGGTTACCATCCAACACACAGCTGCCTTTGATTCCCATGCATGGTATACAAGGAAGAATCATCGGAGGAGAAAGGAATTGGATATCCATGAGAGGTATCATATTTCCACTCTTTATGATGATGAATTACAACATATTTGGGTCTGAACTAGCAATAATGCTCATATCCCTTCTCATTTAGAACAAGTTTGTGGGCATATCCTCACAACATGCATCGTGAAGGCTCATACTCCTACCCCCATGTACAAATCCCATTGGCATATTCTAACGGCATTAGAATGATAAGTGTAGGTACATATCCCTGCTTTAATTGAATAAATCTGAAATTTTATCATTGAAATAGAAAATGTGAAGTCTTAAATCCCTAAACACTCTTTGCTAAAATGTCAATATATTTTAGAAACAGTTGAAGAACTCTGCTGAAATATTTTGGAACTATTTCAGATGAAGGGATATGTGCATACTCTTATCCTTACAGCAAGGAAAACTCAACACTCTAATCATCTCAAATAACCGGTTGTACTAGATAAAGCTCACATTATTGCTCCTTCCAAAAAGTATTATCAATATATTATGATAATGGGTGAGGCATCAGACCATAGTCATATCCTTATTCCAACCAGGGTCCATAAAGTGAGAGTAACACATGCCTTAGGATATAGGCACATATTTGTTGAAGATGTCTAGAGTTATATTCCAAAGTCCTAGGATCAAGATCATATCCTCATTCTGTCTAGGTCTCATCATGTGACAAAGGAACATTCCTAGATACAAGACCATATTCCTATTGAAGATGTCCATTGGAATACTCCAAATGTCCATGATTGGAAACATGCCCCCCATATGGCTAGGGATAACCAAGTGATAATGGAACAAGCTTGGGATAGGATCACATTCAAGTTAATGAATTTTCCTATAATATTCCAACAGATCATGGAATCCAGGCACATATTCTTACTTCCACCGATGAATGACTATGTCAGCATAATTCCAAGGAATCAATGTGGATTTTTCATATTCTTTCTCCAATTTTTGAGGTATGATGGCATATTCCAATGTCGAATGCATATTCTGACCAGGCTCATATTCCTAGTCTAATATGGGTTCACCAAGTGAGGGTGGAACATGCCTGAGGGTAGGCTCATATTCCTGCAAATAAAGACTAGTGGCATATCCTAAAGGCTCAGGATCAGGCTCATATTCCCATCCTAACTGAGGCTCACCATGTGAGAATGGCACATGCCTTGGGATAGGCTCACATTCTTGTCAAAAATGATATGGCTCATCAGAATATTCGAAAATCTTCTCAATAGTAGGCTTATACTCCTACAAAACCAAATAGTTATATACCAGTTCTGGAAAATGTCTCACACCAGGCTCATATCACTACAAAATTACAAAAGGAAGGTCAACATATTCCGACCCCAACGTAGAACATGTCCCATATTATTAATCTTCTCAATGATAGTATCTGTGAGGATGTTGGAGACACATTCTCAACACCACAAGGTCCCTTTGACTATTCTATTGAAGAGGAATCAGAAGACATTCATGATAACAATATTCCTTCTCGTGGTAGTGTCGAGATAAATCATGGATACTTTACTCCTAACATCCACTATGTTCAACCCCCCTGCGGCGATATCTCCCATGGAAAATGCAATCCACCCTTTTTCAAGACACCTCAGTATAGAAAAGTGAACTAAACTATAAAACCTTCATATAAAGAGGTCCTCTAATCATCAGGGTCAACTGTATGTGGTTCCCCATCAATATCCAGCAACACTCCACACTCTTAGGTAGCCAACCATTGGAGTTATCTTCTATGTTTTGACTGGATGGAGGCATGTAAGTCTGATGAGGAGGAGTAATACATTTATATAGGAAGATATTTATCCATAACCAAACTCCCCATCATGTTCTGTACCCTTGATACTGATGACTATGATATCCCAAATGATCTAGAAAGGGATTCCATACATTATTTATGCCAGAATATGTGGGATAATCATCAGAGAAAGAAGGATTGACTACTCCCTTATCTAGGATATGATTTTCACCATCATACAATCAATATACTCTATTTTTAGCCATTCCTAGCTACTATCACCATTTCTTGGGATCCAAAATTGGAAAATCACTGCACAAATCGGCAAAATGCTTACCACCATTACATTAAAACTATTTGGTAGAAGATATTTGAAGTCATATAATGTATATGAATTCGAGGATGGGGGTATTATAGATTTTTACAATTTTCTTCTCCCCTAGAATATCATTACATATTAGATATAGAATCTTGAAATGTTATAGCCTCTAGATAAATTAGGGGATCCGGTAATGCTTGGTCTAGTTTGTCACTACAACAGAATTCCCCCAACTCAATAGTGCCAAGACACCATGGATGGGGAGAGAGGATAGCAAACAAGATTTCAAACCAGGCCCCTCAAGATAATAGGAGTCCATTCCAAATATGGAGACTAAATTTTCGATCACCCGGACAACTTCCCATAAAGAATGGATCTCACAATGGGATTTCATTGCACCTAACTCCCACATGAGCAAATTTTCTCCACATTACATGGACCGTTTTAGCTGCTACCATAGTAGACATCTAGGAGCAGACTCATCCCCCTAGGCCAGGGGAATATCTACCACCACCTCTACCCCTCAGATCATCAATTCGCAAGAGGATTCAGAAGATACCCTCTGCAATAAAAGTTGAACCACAACCCATTGGGTTGGGGGAATTTATATCTCAATAACCCTCTCTAGGTTCCTCATACCCTAAGAGGGACTTGGAGACATCAGCGTTGATTCCAAATCTCCCCAACCCCACTGGGCTGAGGGCATTTATATCTTCATGTCAATCCTGGGAATCAACAAGTCCCCAACATGAGTCATTTGATCCTCAAAAACTAGACCAATACATTAAAATTTCATCCCTAAATGACCCACATTCCATAGGGATGGGGGAATTTTCAACATCAACACCATATATGTAATCAGTCTTCTCTAGGTTGGGAGAAATAAATTAGTGGTCGGTATTCCACCATCTTTAACCGCAACAAGACAAACCCCTTCTGGTCAGGGCATGTTCAGTAACCACAAATGGAAACTCCCTAGAATTCACTATTCATAGACCCAAATGAGCGGAACATATGATGAGGAAAATCAGACCCCGTTAGGTCCCCACACCAAAACTGCCTAAAATCGATAAGGGTTTAAATAATTACCCTAAAGAAGATAGTGTAGGATTAGCATGTTGTGTCGAGAGTAATGGAACAACCACCATTTACTAATATACATTTATAAACATTTTCACTATCAATATGGTATATATTGATCATGATGCAAGTGAATAAGGTTGTGACTTGGAAACCATGCCTTTGGAGGAAGGTTACTTGGATGCACCAAATGAGGCTACATGCACCAAGAACCAAAGATGGCTCAAAAATATAGCACCCCTGAATATCTAGCTTCCACCTCCAAGATGGAATATCACTAAGGGAAAGGGTACAACCATATTCTAATAACCTCCCAGTATAAACAGGGTTCCTTCCCCGAAGGAATGGTTGTCACAATATGAGAGAAAAATACAAACTCTATGACAACTCGAAGAGGAGTTACTCAGAGGCAATATTCCCACTGAGTACCATCTTCAGGAAGAGGCGAATGATCTCCATACCATGGTCGATCCACCATCATGATTGGTATCTAGAAATTAAGTTGGGTCTGGATCTAGACAGCTGGTCCATATAAATGAGGAAGCCAAAAATGATCCTGACTTCCCTCAATTATGGAAACGGCCTCTCCCTCTCCAGGACAAACATTCAATCTTGGCATGAATCCTAAATTGGAAGGAGATAAAAGTGGTTCCACTTTATCAAAAAGTGAAAAATTAAAATTCTTTTAATAATTCCGAATAAGAAAATGTTATGGGGTTTTAAAACCTCTCCACCATAATAATTATCATTCCCAAGAAGTTACTATGGTCTTTAACCATGCATACCAACCTACTGAGGTCATCATTACATCACCAATAGATCATGTTACACCTCTAAATACCAAACTCAATCCAACATGAAACTTCAAACATAGAGATAAAATATCACTAAAACCCAAGACACCGCTCATAACCACTATCAAACCATCAATATGGGGCTTAACCATTACCATATATCATAATACAACAATGTAACATAAAAAACTCATCACCTATATTATGGTTCTCCCCAACATAGGACTAGAATCATGGGTTGATTTTGAGCCATAGTGTTCCCTAATATTGGAATCGCATATGAGAACACATTCTTAGAAATCCAAATACCTTATCACTGTGGTTTCTATCTCAAATCAATAAAATATGCTTGGAAAAATTAGTAAAAATATGGTACTTAAAAACATCATTGATTTCAAATAAAATCAAATGATTCTTAAATTCCCATGAACTGTACCTTCATATATCATCCTTCCCTAAAAACATTCAAAAATACCCTTGGAGTTCCCCTTTCATACCAAACATGATGTACCCTAAACCATGGAACTATCTTCCCTTGCTTTCTAAATAATTTTCATCCTAAAAAACCATCACTAAGTTTCTCTTCATGATTCACACCCTAATTCATGCCATGAATTTTATTTTATCCCTTGGACCATGTCATGAATCATGGTTCACCACTTAAATCATGTCAAAAATCACAATTCATCTCACAAAACAGTTCATGATTCATGTTTTACCACATTAATCTCCCTCAGATCACATCATGATCATCCTGATCCTAATACCAATGCATGGTTACCATCCAATTCCACATTTAAATCTAGATTTTTGTATTTATTAGGGTACTAGATAATTTAGATTCATCAGATCACTAGAATCCCAATTCCAGATTGATCATCCCATGAATGATCCCACTACACCCATGACCCTGCTCACATGAGGTTGTTCTTCCATGGCCCTTTCTCCATAAATTATTGCAAGTAATGACTATACATGGTCATCTCACTCATAACTGAGTTCCAACTCAAAATATTAATTATCACATGCTCCATGATCATAAGAATGTAATCCTCAGTAACTATTAAAATTCTAATTATAACGAGGTCCATACCCTCTAATAGCCAATGGTGCACTCTCCACCATATTAATTACCTTATACCACTCCTATAGTGCAAACTCAACCAGTTTAATGATCACATATGTGTTTCTCCTACCAATCCATTTTCATCCACTATCAATTCTATCACTACACCTTCCTAACAATAAATTTCAAGAAAAACCTTCAGTTAGTCATTCCCCCACACATTATCCACATATGATGTCCCCTATATCATGTAGGGACATTCCCCATTCTATAAAAACCCCAGGAAACAAATCCCACAATCATTTCAATAAGCCCATTGGTCATTGTCCCTCATCCTATAAACATCAAATCATCAATTCACAACTTAGATAGTACCATATGTAAATAGTATATTCCATCCTGATCTCACTCAAACCTAATAGGTGTATTCTCTGGTACCACCATGTCGAATCAACTGACTCCCAATACTATTATTCTCACATCATTAAACTTAGGAACATACACCTAAGAACCAACCATACTCTTATTTCATGTAAATGTAATCTATCCTGAAGAACACTCGATGGTCTTATTAAAAATCATGGTATTGACCCATTCCTAGGTATATAACATGATCACATACTAATTTTTATCATTAATAAAACAAAATAATCTACCTTCACTCTCACCACATTCTAAAAATCACATAAAAAAATACACAGGTTTAGGCATCACACTGGTGCTTCCCTCAAAACCAAATCTCAATACCAAAAGCACTAGCTTTTAAATTGTTATATCACGAATGTCCAAGGAATATTCATTCATATATCATATACCTTGTAGTACCTCATGTACATGTATCTCATAACCAAATCATCTACTCATTATTCTTGTATCTAGGTCACGGAAAATCTTAGACTATCCCTCACTCAAGTTACCTTCATTAACCTCATCTCATCAAAATCTTCTAGCTCACTAACACCCTAATCCATACTTCAAAACACTAGGCTCTCTCTCCTAACCCCAAGCTCATATATCATATAAATATTATCCCATGGGTAACACCTACCTATTTTTGTTCCCAATATTTCATATTAACTTTCTTACCTAACTACCCATCGTAGAGACTCATCTATACATATCCATATCTGGTATCACATGCCAGCTCATCATCCTACATGGGAAGTGATTCTCACTAGGTGTCAACATAGGGGACTACCCCATATGAATCATAATCTCATCTATGTATACACGTATAAAATGGATTCCCTCTAACATGATCTTTATCTAGTATCCCATAGTCATTTATTTTAGTTAATTATAATTCCTTTACCAAGATATATGAGAAATACTCATATAGGGTTTTATTGGAAATTTAAATAAATAAATCTATTTTCTATTTTTGAAACTTTTTTCCCAAAAACTCACTAGGGGTCCACCTATAAGGAATATAATGCATGAACTATCCTATTAAGTCCACTACACATCCCTTACTCCGGGGAACTATGAAATTTTCATCATAATCAATCTCACAGTAGATTCACATGACATTTCTTCATAATAAAAATATGTGATGATTTAGTTGAGTAAAATTCAATTCCATATTATATGGTAATACACCGTATAGGTTATTACTAATATTTTAAACAAATTACCCATGTATTTTGTGATATAAATAAAATATATCAGATGTATATCATCTGTATCGTAGGTGTTTAGTATGATGCATGAACACTGAGATCTTTCTAAAGGTCCAAGATCTAAAACCCCAATAACTCAAAAATCATAAATCTGAAAACCCATGTGTACCACACTAGGTTAAAGTTATACAATTGTTACATTAGAAACCTATAACAAAAAACACATATATCTAATAACTTTTACTTATTATTATGAAGTATGTTCAAGATGAAAATGTCTAATATCCATCACAAGCTATGACAGACCCCAATTTCAAATGTCTATCATCTCCTCAAATAGCAAGATAAAATTAAAATAGGATACACTCTATGATATTATTCAAAAATATATCTGATATCACTTTGTTAAATATGGTCCATTGTATTCCAAAACATTTAGATTCACCACTAGGACCTCAGGCATGCCTCCCCATATACAAGAGGCTTCCAACTAGTAACGAGGTTTTATGGTGATACCATGGGGAGACTACACCCCTATTTCAGAGTGTGTAATAATAAATAAATTACCAAACCACATTCCTAGTAATAAAAATAAGTATTTAGAATAAATAAATAATAAATATTATATAATAAATTAAAATGTTAAAGTAAGCAGTCATAGAGACTCACAGTCATGCTATCATACAAAGATAGAATGCCCACTAGGCTGATCACGCATACAAAAATTAAATAAATAAGACATGGTGTTCTATTATATCCCTAATTCATACCTCAAACATCCTCATAATCGATCCATGTTATCAAGATAAATTATCCAATCTCATGCCTTTACTCAACCTGAACCTATAAACAGTGTAGTCTCCTTAAGTACCTAAGTGTCAGGTTACCGGAGAAGGCTGTGAGAAAAACTCAATAGAGAACCACTAACGTGTCCCCATACATAACCAATAAATTCATTGTATGTTAATGTGACATGATCAAGTGAATAAATAAATAAAATAAAAAAGAATAAATAAATAACCATCATCGATCCTCAGGTTTTCATATGACACATGGGATTGACTATTCCTACTTTGGACAGTTCCTAGTTTCTCTGACAACATTTGATAATCAAACCAACCAATTCCTGGCCCAATAACCATGTCATAGGAAGAGTAAATATTGGGTCCTTGAATATATCCAAATGAATCCCAAAATTATAAAGATTCAATTTGATACCTAGGAGGTGATATTAGTCGATCTATAGTCACCAGGCATAACACTAATCCATATAAGGTAAACCTAGGATATCCATAATCAATAAGTGTTATCACTGATCTCGAGGAGAAAATCGATTCTGATCATGTAGACTCAAAGTCTGAATACCAGCATCATGTGAATTCTGTATGTATCAAGCATCATAACTTGACCTAAGGATAATGTCTAAGGAATCCATGATTATTAATCATAACTAAAAATCTATAGGGGTGACCCTAGTAACTTATAGTATTAGGTATAACTATCAAATCCAAGGAGATCATCCATGTTATTCCATGTATCTCAATGCACTCCAGTGGGAAATACATCACACATGAATCAAAACATATGAATCATCTAGATGAATTGTACTTATACTTGAACCTATCCTACAAACCTGAGGTTAATCTCTCAAGTGCATGATCTATCATCATCACTACATACATACAAGGCTCACATCATCGATTCGGTTTTTAACATGAAACCCACAATCATTACTATTAATTACCAAATAAAACCTCTAAGATGGTTTTTATAAAATTGTGGAACCCTATGAGGTCCCTTGGTTCACATCTATCATAGGAAGCCTCTAAGGGTTCCTCAATCTCTATCTCATCTATTATGCCATCACCCATCACCTAGAGGGAATCACATCCCTCGGCTCATTATAATCATCACATGTACTAATTTTTCTCATAATAAAATCCATACTAGCTTCAGTATCAAGATATGGAACCAAGCCCATCTCATATCAAAATTCATCATTAAAATGGTCCTCACACACCAAACCCATCCAAAGTCTACTAAAGCCTTAACCACTGATTTACTCACAAATCAGTGGGGAAAGAACATTTTCCCCATGGTCGTTTCAACCATCCTAATGTCTTTAAATAATATCATGGTCAACTCACCTCATACCCAAACTAATGAATATTAATTCACCATTCATCCATACTCAAGGGGTCTAAGTCATATATCCAGGTCTTTCAAAATCACTATGTTCAGTTAAGTATCTCCAATCTAGGACCATATATCACAAGGCATATGATTATATTCAAGGCCTTGTTCAATAATGCTCAAGCAAATCCATCCAATGTAGAATGGTCCATCATTTCCCTTATCACTTTTCTCATTTTAGTCCTATGAATTCAATTTAAATAAAACATTTTACTTAATTTAATAAGGTAAAATTACACATTGGTGGCCTCACTGCATATAACATTCCATATGATGAGCATATTATGAAAGGGAAAATTCCTAAGAACCTTTTACCTCAATAACATAGTTATTACCTTTCATTTCCACCAAAAAAACCCTTGCATGTGCCCATCCAAGTCTAACCGGCCATATAACATCATCATAGGGATATAAATCATTCTAAAGAATCCATATTAATTAATTGTAACCAAATTATAATTAATTAAAAAATTAAAATTAATTTTCTAATTAGTTTACAATTTAATAAAATTAGGAATATTTCCTAAATAATCATTGGGCATGATCTATTCACTGAAAACATGAGTAATATTGGGTGTTCTACTCTTGACAAGCACCTAAAACTAATCCATGTAGAATATATAACATACGTACCTGATTCAATGGTTAATTTAATCCAATTTTTTTGAAACCCATAGAAAAATCATACAAATACATACCTTCACTGAAACATCATATGATAGAATGCATACATTGTCTTGGGATTCCCATTATGCAATTAAATCAAAATTACCATCATAATCTACCAATTAAAACATAATTTGTTATAATCTTCACTAAAACTCCACACCAGATAAACTAAATAAAGATGAAATAAATAGGAATAAACAATGGAGATGGGATAGGAATAATATTACCTCCAAAACTATGAAATTTCACCAAGAACCCATACCATTCAAGGTGGATCAAAGGATAGAAAATTGTATGCATATAAAAGATGAAATGGAATTCTCCATACACCAAACCCCCCTAAAAACTAAATTCCCCTCACCCAAAAAAAGAAAAAAAAACATTCCCCACCTAAAAAAATACACCTAGAAAACTTTCAAGATATGAAAATGAGTTCCATTACATGAAATATTTGGGTAGTGTCCTACTAACTTGGTTGTCCCAGTTTTATTCCTTGAACAAACCCTATGAAATCCATTCATAACTTGAAATAACTTTCACACCATGAAAGTATATAAGGTTCTATTTTTTAGATACCTTTACTCATTTACACCTTCTAGATGCTTCCCCAAACAACCAAGGCACCTGAAAAGACTTTAAACAGTTATAAATAAACCCTTTAGGGATTTTAAATCTCTATAAATCTCATTTAGAATCCTATTACTCAAAAAAATCATAAAAATAAAAAAAATCCATATGAATTATCAATAGAAAAAGGTTATGAGGTTTTACAACATTATTATTACATAAAATACCATTAATCATGTTATAATGTATTTATTAATATTGTGGTAATAGAATGTACGAAGTTAGTTGGTTCTGAAGAAAGAATTCTAATAGACTCCCAATTATATTAAATCCAATTAATAACACATTTTTGTCTTAAAGATCTCACACGATATTTATGCTTCTAAAAAGATAAGTCTTTAGTCAATTGCTATACCACATTCTATTTCATGGATACTATGATTACAATATCCTTTCCCATTTTAGAAAAATCCCTCAAGAATTAATACATCAGAATTATATGATTTTTTAATTTATCTGACACTACCTCCTTATATATAAACACTATTATAGTATAATAAAAATATAGACTGGTAGAATCTTTACTTATAGGTACAAAATTACTCTTTAAGATGAATTTGTAAATCCACAATGCCTCTTTAACTACATCACAATCAAAAATATACTCAGATTCTTCTATAGAATCAATGTCCACTAGCTATATTGAACTCTTCCACCTCACAACACCTCCATTAAGGAAGAAAACATATCCCAACTGTTATTTTGGATTATTCTAATCTCTTTGAAAATATTATCAATGTTTCATCTCACAACTACTTCCTCATCTTTCCCATAAATCCAAAACATATCCTTCACACGACTTAGATAATTTAGGATACAAATTACAACTAACCAATGTGGATCACTTGGGTCAGCGTGACATATTCCTACCATACTCAAGGTATTATCAACATCAATCCTTGTATATAGTGTGGCATAAATTATAGATCCAATCATATATGTGTAGCGTAGCATCCAGGATTTTTTCCTGTAAAAAATTTTATAAGATCCCTTTTTCTAGGTATGTTCCTCTATACATTTTGGTAAACCTTTTTGAAATTTATTTTGGTTTAAACCTTGGTTTTTGAGCCTTATTCCATACATGTATGTTCTAGGAGGAAGTATAAAGAAGGGGATTCGAGTAGAGGATTTTGCACCATGGATCCATCGACTGCACAATAAGGTAAGTCATTGTGGTGTGCAGATCTAGGATTCAGTGTAGGATCCTCAAATGAGGATAATCTGATCTACAACTTTTTTGGCATAGCTATGATGTGGAGTATGGATGCATCATATTAGTCTAGTGGTTGCAGTATTGAGAGGATCGTTGTAGTGTTAGGACCTCGGGGTGGGATTTGGTCAGTTATTCCAAGTTAGGTACCCCTATGGTGTGATGCTGAGCTATGTCATAGTCTGCATATCATGTATTTTAGTTATGTGGTGTGGTCATTTTAGTTATTCCATATTCCTTACCTAGGTTTATAGGATCTATGATGTGGTCCTAGCCGTAATCTTCATATGTGGTTTGATTGGGAGGCAGCGGTGTGGTCCCTTGCACTACACAATAGTACTACTCATTTCAATATGTTTTTAAGTGTGGTATAATAGTATATATTGTGGTCTTAGTTTTTTTAGGTTTTCCCAAGACCTACGCACCTTGATGTGCTTTTATTGGGCCTTTGAATCCCATTTATATAAAATTAAACCCATTCCTTATAGGGATCAATCTGTGTGGATCCAATCCTTTTGGTAGTATCCTATATGAGTCCTCTTCAAACCATAAGAAACATTCATCAGATATTTTTTTCTGAACATAAATATTGAAACAATAAGGAACAAAATTCTACCTTGTATATCGCTGTTTTTTCCATTTCTTCACCTTGTTTTAATTGTGTGGTCTAAAAAAATTCCGTACTTTTTGTTTCAATTCATCTAATTTTTGAAATAAGTGTGATCACACTATCAATCTTTGGTCATGAACTAAAAAATGGATAATACACTACTTTGATGAGAATTTATATGCTTAGAACTACCATGGAACCCATCAAGTCCATTAGAATTGAGACTGGACCTGTTTCTACTTGAGAGGTGAGCCTACCCTTGTGGATAAAATTTGATTTTGGTAGTTTTAAAAATGTTAAATTGGATTAAATTTTGAGTCATTTGAAAATTGAATTGAATTTTGGCATGACATGGTAAATTGGTAACTATCCTAAATATTAGTCACATTACCTAAAAATGTTTTATAATAATTTTTTTCATAATCAATGTTTAGATTAGCTAAATAAGAGGTTGAAATGTGATAATGAAATGATTAACTAATGTGGAATGTGTTAACATGTTTGATATATTTAAGTCATTATATAAAGGGAATACTTTTGGTTGTGATGAAATGATTATATAAAGGTCTTGTGCCTGGTTATGTTGAAATGACTCTACTGAGGTATTCTGCCTAGTTATGCTGAAATGCTTATATAAATGGATTTTTCCCATTTATAATGAAATTATTATACAAAATTATATCACCCGTATATGTTGAAATTATTATATAAAGGGATTGTGAATAAACATGTTGTAATTCTTATAGGGATCTACCAAGTTCTATTATAATTATTTTTTGGTTCTACTGTTTGAGAGTTATGGATATAGTTGTCATCATTACACAACGTGCTCAATTATATCTGATATCATACTAAAGAAAGTTTGGCTATCCCTAGGTGTCAACATAGAACTTAAGGGTTGATGGGTTTATTTTTTAGGTAGTATTAATTTATTAAATTAATAACCCTATTTATCCCTTTATTTCATTCACTACTTACTCATACTAGATTTTTTTAGACACTATTGGTGGGGGGATACTGAGTTGTACTCACACCTAGTTTGGGTCATTGTTTGGTACCTAGGAATATTTCATGGATATTGGTATGGAAAAGGACACTGGGTCCTATGTTGATTGATTGATTACTAGATGGGTTGAAGCTTTTGGACAAGACTAACATGGGTTTGGGATTAGGTTTTTTGAGACTTTTATCGAGTCAATTTAGTTCTTTTATTATATAAAATGTAGTACATCATTTAGTTACATTCAACCTGTCATCAAATAATTGTATTTTCATTTAGATTTTTTTCCTTTATTCAGTTTTGGTCACTTGTTATTTATTTTATTATATTTTTACCCTATTATTGTTACTCTATACTAAATGGTATAGTATACCCACTATATTCCTTACATCCACACCTCTATTTGGTAGTATTTTTTATAGGGGGGGTCATTTCTGGGGTCACACACCCACCTGGCTTGGTTAAGTGAGGAAGTACCAGGTCAAGGACATTACAAAAAAACTAAAATTTCAGATTTTAGAGTCTTGGTACTTCCCTAGAGGTAAAATGGTATATCTAACCAAGCATAGGGACTAAAAAAATATGGTTCTGATGATCATAAGATGTGTTTCTTTCCCCCAGGATGAGTCTTGGTTAATTTCTAATCATGTTGGATATAAAGGGATTGTTTGTACTTATTTATTAAATATTTATTCATCTCATAATAATGGTTGGAAATATCTATTAAAATAAATATTGTATAGGAATTCTTTTCCCATAGATACATCCATAATATGATATTTACACAAAGAGTGATCTAATATTAATCCACAACTAGGCCCCAAATTGGACACCTATCATAAGAGTGTTATTAAATGAATTATTTAATTATTTCTGTTATTGATTAAAAAATAGTTGACCAATTTTTATACAATTAAATCCTTATTATAAATCCTCTATTTGGTTAGTCTATTTTTCTTTGAAACATACCCTAGGTAGAGGAATAAGAAGAGGGACTGATCCATGGTGGAATGAAATTGAATCATAGGAACAAGACTAGATTTGTGATGACATCGACAATCAGATCACACAAAGGTGATGAATGGAACCATGGAATCAAAAATGAATTGACTCAATGTAAGTTTATTATATAGGTAGTTATTATTTCTTAAATTCATTCCTTAATCTTCATGATAAAATAGTTTTATTAAATCCTTATATTTTGGGTTATTATATCCATTTAAAATAAATATAGAAAATATCCTCAATTTTGGTTGGGATTATACTTTTTCAATTAAAAATTATTAAATATTGTAATTTATTCACACAATAATTCTCTATGGAATTACCCCTTGATCATTATTGTGTTTCCCCTTTAATATTCATTCATTTTTCATGCATTTTTTTGTGTGTCTTGTAAGAGAATTATTGATTGGTTTTTAGCCATACCAGCCACCATTCTTCAATATCCCTTCTTCATTTTTGTGGTGAAAATTCACTACCAGCATTTAGCATTGGCTAGTAGTTTAACATGGGGTGATCTGAATTGAAATGTGATAGTGTTTGGGGGATATGTCTATAATATTGGTGTGGAAGTATTGAAGGATGATCTAAAAAATAAAACTATAGAGATTTAGTCATGATGGGAAAATAAAATTCTATGAGAGAAGTAATATGGTGGTGATAGAGTGTTAAGAAGGACCCTTCAGTGGCCGTAGACTTTGACTAGTGGCATGAACCTATGACCGGAGATGATTTTAGGTGGCAGTGGCATGAAAAGTTACAATAACTGTCATTCTAGTTGAATAAAATGACTAAATGGAATGTATTTTAAAATAAAACAAGTCGTGTACCTCCTTAGTTATAGCTCAAGGGTTTTAAAAAATTATAAATACCACACGGTGTGTGATAAAGATTTAAATTTCATCTATAATTATATGGGTTTTTTAGTACACTCCCAACCGCATGGTGTATAGTTTAGATACGCACCATGTATGGCCTACATGACATTACTTGGGTGGTAGTACATGCCCAAGGTTACATTTATTGATCATACGTCCTATAACCATAGAGTAACACAATGTAGTTAGGGACTATACTAATTGTGAAGATGGTGTTACACATCAAGTTAGTTGACTAGGTTTATATATTTTCTTTCTTAGTGTACATTTTGTTTAGGTAAATTTTTCACACAATGTAGGAAATAGTAGACAACCAGACAAACCCTACGAGGCTATACCATGTACCCTTATAGTGAATATCATTTACTTTTCCATCCTTATTGATTTTTTATATCGCCATGCTCAAGACTGATATTTAGATGTGAAATTAGTCTATCATGGGTATTTTTTCACATATAACGTAGTGGTTCACTTATATTTGGAATCAAAGGTAGAACATGATGTGATACTATAATTTTAGTCTCTTAATATTCCTGGGGATGATGATGGGGATCGAGAATGGTTATTGGAGTGTTCATTGGGTAAGTACTCTCTCACTTGTTGTGTTTCAATTGATGAGGTTCAAGTCCCAGAAACTACTGATAGGGTTTGTTAACTCATCTATTATGTACTTGAAATGTGTTACTTGGGGTTTGAGTTTACTATATAATAGAATTATATCACCGATCTCTTATCATTTGTGTCTTACTCTCACCTATTTGGTGATACTCTCATCTATTTTGTGCTACAAAACTAGATTTGGTTTCTTCTTTATATTTCATGTGAGGTGACATGGGTTTTCTCATACAAGGGTTATATGAGGGAAGTGATTAGTACTCCAGTTTTTGACACCTATCCTTGGTCAATGTATGGATTCCCCTATAAGTTTATAAATTGGTGATATAGTATCAGTGGATAGTAAGGTATGGTATATCCTCGACTGATGAAACTTATTTAGAAAAGAGTGGAGACCCCCTTACTAGACTCTAGTAGTAGTGTAAATGAAGGGTTGGGAATATTTGGTGCTTTAATAATTGTAATTCCTTAAGAAACCCCCTTAGTTTCCTTCAAGATGTCATATACATATTGGTTATTGAATATAGGTATTGTGGGAATTTTAGTACTCCAATAATCCTTGTTTTCTAATTATGTATGACCTTTTAGGATTGGAGTGGTAATGACTAGAATTTATTTTCATCCTTATGAATTATAGTGGTTAAGAATATTTGAATTCTTTCTTGTCATCCTATTAATTAATTTTTCATACTATGAGTTTTGATCAAATTGGTAACTTTTCTTTTCTATATCGTTTTAGTCATCCAACTAAGTATTTTTATGCTCACCCCTACACTATATTTGGGACTACATGTGCTATGTTTGTGTATATGATTCACAACTCAAAGTTGGTCTTTGTAGATGTGGAGCTTGTGTGACTTTTTCAGAGTCGATGCTTGGAGAAACTTGAAAATAAATGATGGGTCATTGTGGTTCACAATGGTGGCGGTGAATATTTCAACTACATATCAATCTAGGAGTATGTGCGATGAGGATGAACTTACTAGAGTCTTGTTTCTATAAGATTTGGATCCTGGTTAGATGTACAATTTATTTAGTATTTTCCATTGTGATGTCATATTTCATTATGTCTCGTGAATGCGTTTTATACAATTAAGTTATATATATATATATATATATATATATTCTACTAGTGTTGTTTATTGTTTTATTAATTGAAGATATGTGTATTCTATTAGTTGATACAATCTATGTTATCCAATTTTTTTCGATATTCCTACTTCATTCTAGCCACTAGACATAAGCCTAGAGGGAGTTGGATTGGGGTGGAGATACTTTATTACCACCAGTCCAAGAAGGGACTTAATGAATCAAGTCATGTTAGAGTGGTATTAGAGTGATAGAGTACTAAGGATAGAGTTAAGAGTTAGTAGTAGTATTAGGACTAGTTTTGGAATTCAAGAAAATTATGTTAAAGGGATATAGATTTTTGTTATCATACTAAAGTGGCCAATGTAGGTGTAGTGGCCAATGTATACTTTCACTAAGACTCTAGTTACCTATCAGTCAACCTAAATATCTAATACATCATTGGTAGTGTATAGGAAATTCAGTACATGAATTATATTGTTTCTAGTTATGATCTTTCATGTCCTTCATGTATCAACTAGTCTAGTTATACTATAATCCATCTGGTTCCATCTTATAAAATGAATAGTGTTTCTTGCTAGTATCTATCTTGTACAGAAAGGTAGATTTGTTAATAGCATGTGCCTAAAGTTGAAACTATCATCACTGATTAGTGAGTAATGAGTTGTTTTGTCTAAGATCTATTTGAGATATATTATTTCACTATCACTCGAGTAAGTTTTTATCCCCTTTTCACTTAGTTGGGATATTTCTTTTAGAGTAGTTTGTACTTAATATTAATTTTTATTAGGATAACTGTAATCTAGATATGTTTTCCATGAGGAGATAATGATCTTGAGGTAATATAGATTTATCTAGAGTCTAATTCTCATATTCAAGTATGGTCTAGACCACACTGAATAAATGGTTAATATATATTGTTCTACCAATATACCATAGTGAGATGTTATTGGATGATGTTTTGACTTGAACTCACAATTGGACTTCTCTATTTTGGTTAGAGTTTTACCCCTTATCTAGGGTGGAGTGTTATTAAAGGATTTTTCACCCTTTTAGGGTACATTGATCATTCCCAAGTATGCATATAGTCCCAAGCACCTCATAAGGTATTCCCTATACATATTTATTAGTGGTATTGTTCAATATTGGTTATTTGGGAAGAGTCTCCAGATAAGGTGTTATTAATATTTGGTTTTTTCACTCAGAATCATCTTTTATGGAGACCACCAAGAGAGAATTAGTAGATTAAGGATTCTTGGTGAGGATACACTCTAGATTTTAGAGTATGTTAGTATTTTACCTAAATAGATACATAGAATTTTCATGGATAGACCTCGATGTGGAAGGTACTATTGAGATTAAAGAACTCTTTATTATAGGCCTAGTTTCATAATAAAAATATTCCTGGTGGGATAAAAATGGTGTAAAAGAGTTCAGAGATAGATGATGTGTCAATCCACTCTCATACTCACCACCTTTGGTTAACTTATATCGTGCATGGGGTGCTAACAGTTATCAATATGGGATGATGTGAGAAAGGGATGAATTTTGTCAAGCATCAATGTATGAAATTTAGAGTATGATTCATGTTCTCTTTTTAGGGACCCTAAAATTTAATGGAGTAATAATGAGTTATTATTTTAGAATTATATGAAAAATATATGGATATTATAGTCCAAACCCTAACTATACCCTTTTCATCTAGAGAGTTTCAACTAATGGAAACTATCTTTCAATCACCCTTTCATGTGAAGTGGGATTAACCTTAGTGAAAAAAAATTAAATTTCAAGGTATTTATTCATGGAAGATATGATATTTAGTATTACCTTCCTCGATATAAATCAGTTAACCATTTATAGTTTTTTGAGGCATTAGATGCTGATTAAAAGAGGATGGTTCCACATTCAATAGTGATTGATAACCCCTGAGGTGAAGAAGGAAGATCCCACCCTCAAGAAGTTATAGTTAGGTACTCATCAAAAAAATCATTGTTTTATTCACTATGTGAATAGATAAGTGATGTGAGGGGATTTTTCATGGATTCTTGGTTATTAGTTTATATATCTAAGCATGTAATAAAGTTCACACTCAGGATCAGTCTCATGGAGGCAGCTCACCCAAAATAGAATTTCTATTATCACTATTTATATTTAAACTAATATAAAACAAAATTATATAGAGAAATGGGTTTGAAAGATACATGTGATATTAATATATATATATATATATATTATTAAATGATAATACAATGAATTCGTACATAATGATGTTAGGCAGAAAGGAAACCCTCCCAGGAGAACACCCAAACTGAACCTTAATCATCTCATTATTAGTTTCAAACTTACATAATTAACACACTCAATAATTTGTGTAAACATACTCTTATACCCATTCTTTGAATGTATGTTTCGCTAAATGATCATCTAGATACCGCACATCCACCACCTTGATAAAGGTAGAATATCGCAAAAGCGAAAACTAACACTTGGGTGGAAAGTGGTGACATAAAGGTGCCTTACCCACTAAGATCCACATTTTCCTAACTCTAATTAAATAATAGACATTAATAAAGAATTTGAAAATACTTGGTTTCAATACTTTATTTCTCCCCCTGGTACTTCCTTAGGTTAGTTACTCATGATCATTAGTATTATATATCAAATTTGGGAAAATAGGGGTGGAAACACAAAAGATAAAAATGAAGGGATGAAAGGAAGAAGAAGAATAAAAGATATTAAAAATTAATAATACTATTATAGAAAAATAAAACCATAGAAAATTTGAAAATGTCCAACTAGAGTTTCCAACCCTTTTAAAATAATAGGAGATATATTTTTATAGGAAAAGGGGGTGAAAAATTATCTCGATAAATTTCCTCTGCAAATTTACACATATAAGACACATTAAATGGATGAATTGGGAAAATTGGACCTATCAAAATTTCTTCCTATATCTCTATTATGAAAACCAACAAAATTTCATATTTATTTTCCATGTACTGAATGATTTATATCCATTTGACTTTGGAATATTAATTTGGTTAGGATGACTCTTTGTATTCCACAACTCTAGTTTCTAATAAAATAATTACCTTGAAAAGGAAGGAATAATTCATGTAAACATTTAAAAAAGTTTATCCTAGGAATTATATATATATATATATATATAATTTTATCTCTATTGGTCCATCCATTTTTGATATATACTTCCAATATAAAAATTCTCTAGATTTGATAACAAATTTCAAGGCCTTTCCTGTGAGCTTCTTTTGGGCCTCAAATATTTCAATTTTTTTCCCGGTCCTGTTGAATCTAATTTATAAAAATGAACATAGCGACCAAAATAATGAATTTAAAATTTTAATTTAGTGTGTAAAATTTTATTTCTGAAATAACGAAAAAAAAATAAAGCATCTAAAATAAAAAATTATGCCATTTTAGTAATTAAGCTAAAAATGATTCTAAAACCATAAAATGTGACAATTTTCCTTTAAATTAAACATTGGTGGGATTAAAAAATGGAATTAAAAGTAAAATAATTGAAAATATTTTCTTTTCTAATTCCCCCACACTTAAACATTTCACTCCTTGGAAATCGTCTAAAACAGATTTCAAAACAAACTTCTCAAATCATAAATGACAACATAGCTAAATTATCACATTAAAATAAATATCATTCCTCATTCATGGAGGAAATTTCATTAACGCCTCAAAAATAATAAAAATACATTAAATATCATGTTAATCCTAACATTAATTTCATACCTACCTACTTGTAAAAATATTTCTCCCTTGACTCAAGTGTTTTTTATCTGGAGTTTTTATCATTCTCAAGAGAATTTATGATCTATATAGTATTTATATCATCCTAGTATCTCCACTTCACAGAGTCACAAATTTTTCAATAATGAGATATTTTACATGGGTTTTCATGAGGATAATGGTTTGAAGGTTTTAAATTTAAAAACATTCGAGGTGGAATAAATAGTCTTTAGCATTAAAGTGAAGTGAATGCATGAAAACCGTTTTTCTCAAAAATGGTGTGCTCCTCAATTAGATAAAAATGAATCACCTATAAAACCCTATTTATTTTATTGGTAATTTCATAATTTTAATTTTATAAAAATGATAAATTTATTCCCTGTTTTCCTCCATTTTTGGTATTGTTTTAGTTTGAATTTAGATCCAGAAATCCTCTTTAAAATTGTGATATTGAGGAAAAGAGAGGTAAATTTTGATCTTCAATTAGTGGTGATCTATTGTCCAATGTTTTTAATGAAATTTGTTCCACCCATACATATTTACATCATGAAAGTTTTTCATAAAATTATAAATAAAAATTAATATACTTTCAATTCAACTTAAAAAAATTCTTTATACTAGCAAAACACAACCAAATTAACCCCCAAACTTGAGTTCAGCATTAATCATAAATTTAACATTAAGATCAGGTTTTAAAGGGATAAATGGATTATTATTTTTATAATTAATAAGTTATTTCATGGCTACTAGGGGATTAATATAGGTCAAATGAAAAGGAGAGTAAAATTTAGAGTTTAGTTTAAAAGGGTCTTTCAAATTGGTGCCTCAATTATACTTGATACATTCGATGATCTCTAAAAACATTGAAAAATATAAAAATAGAAATTTTGGAATCAAAAAATATAACACAATAAAATAAATAAAAGAAAAACATAATAATATTTAAAAAGGTTCAAAGACATCTTGGGTTGGGCAAGATTTTCAATTTGGAATTTTTTAATGCACATGAGTTACATAATCAATAAAACTTCATCAGGTTAAAATCCAGAAATCAAGAAAAAAATCCATATAGAAATAACATAAATCCAAAAAACATTCCAATAAATAAATTTTCCCTAAACACTAAAATTGTTTTAATTTTCCAATTTATTTTATTTATCTTGAGATTCCAAAAAACACACCATAAATGAAAAAGGGAAACGTGAAAATTTCAGAATAAATCACGAAAAAAAAAAAGAATACAAAAAATTCATAGAAACAGGTTTACATCCCCCCCCCCACACACACACACATATTCCATTTACTACAATATTTTTAATTAAAATTAGTTCAATAATTATTTTAAAATATAATTTTAATTAGGATTCAAATAAAACAAAAAAAGGAAATACACAACCTGAGTTATTTTTTAGTGGTAGCATTGAGTAAAGATCTAAGCTTCTACCACTTTAAAACTATGAAAAACCAAGTAAAGTATGTAATAAAAAAATAAAAGGAAATATAAAAGGAAAATAAAAGGGATATTGATTTTTTTTAGACCCCAGGAAGGTGGTATATTTTTACTTCCGCTAGTTAGGTAGTTGCGGAATTTTATCCCTAATCCGATATTGGGTGTGGTTTCTTTGAGATGAACCACCACATGTGATGTTTCTGAATTTCCATGAGTAAAAACTAATAATTTATAACACCAAATAAGATAATAATGTTATCAAACCCCAATAAATAAGAAATAGTGAATTTGAGGTTCATATTTGGAGGGAAAATAATATAGGGGTTCTCCCTATTGAATTCTACAGTGGCCTCCTCTATATTGTATGAACGTTTTTATAGAGAGATAGTCCCATAACCGTATGATTCTAAATCTCTTTTACTTTAACCACTACTTTTATGAATTATTTCATAACATCTATAGTCTGATCCATTTTTTTGTGTCAAAAAATTTATAAAAATAGAATTCAGAAAACAATTCAACTTTAATACAATTAAAACATGAAGAATAAAAAAAGACATCTTACCTTTAAAAGTATGGTATCTTATAGATTGATCTCTTCTGCTAGGACCATTAGAAAATTAATCTCAATATGTGCATATTTATCATTGTATTACAAATAAATAGTTAGTTATAGAGGTGTTTATATTTCATTAAAATTATGGGAAGATCATGTTTCATATTATCTTCAACAAAGTTATTCTATGATTTATCAAAAAAATGGTGATATTTCATTAATGCATCAGAATTTATGTATTCTTCATCTACATCCTCAATTAATGGTTTATCATGGGAAGATATTATTAATTACATTTTTATCTCATTATAAACATCCTCAACTTTTTTAAAATAAAAAATATTGTTGAAATCTCTTCCACAAATTGTTATGGTTCTGGTTCTGGTTTGGGTTTGAGTTTCTCAAGCAGTGCAGGGATATATTCGTCTACTCTTTCAGTTTTCTATTTAGTTTTTATATCTGATTTAGGTTATTTAATATGATATTTCAGATCATTTTGAAATTATTATTACACATATTATTTTCCATTCCATGCATAATAATTTTAATTCAAATACATCTTAAAAAGAATATTTTTTTAGTTTGAAATTTATGGTTTTTTGTGTTTTTTATGTAAAGTGGTGTGGGAAGGTTTTTGAGAGTCCCCAAAAAGGGAACATAATTTATGTGTGTTGATTTATCATGAATCTATAAAAAGTATTTTATTTACCTAAACATGCTATATTGTCAACACATAGGGTCAGTCTCGTGGAGGCAGCACAAAAAACCCTGAATTTCTATTAATATAATTTATATTATAACAAATATACAAATAAATTATATAAAGAGGTAGGTTTGAAAGATTGATGTAATATATATATATGTGTGTGTGTGTATGTATTTTTGAGTTTTTGTGCATTTTTTAATATAATTCAATGCTATTAGAATGAATTCACATAGAATAATGTTAGACTGAAGGGACATCCTCCTAGGAGAATACCCAGAGTGAACCTCCATCGTCTCTTAATTAGTTTCAAATTTATGTAATGAACACACACAATTATATTTTTGATCATAATATTATACCAATTTTATGAATATATAGTCTAGTAAATGATATCTGAGATACCTTATATCCCCCTCCTTGATCGAGGGAGGATATTATTGAAGAGAAAGCTAAACCTTGGGTGGAAAGTGGAGGCAAAAAGGCGCTTTACCCACTAAGATCCCACTTTTCTTAACTATAATTAAATAATAAACATTAATAATTAATGAAAAAAATACTTGGGTTTACCACTATATTTCTCCCCTAGGAACTTCCTTGGGTTCATTACTCACGATCATGAGTATTAGAGATCATAGTGGAGAAAAGCGAGGTGGAAACACAAAAGATAAAAATGATGGAATGAGAGGAATTTTAGGACTAAAATATATTAAAAATACATAATACCATTATAGAAAAAATTAAACCCTAAAACTACAAAAAATTTCAAACTAGAGTTTCTAAACCATTAAAAAATAGAGGAGATAAATGTTTATAGGCAAAGGGGGTGAAAATTTTAGTGCTAGAATTTTCCTCTAAAATTTAACACATGGAAGTCACATTTAATGGAAGAATCTGGAAAATTGGTATCTAAAAAATTTGTTCCTATATATCTTTTATTTCAAAATATGAAATTTCATCTTTATTGTCCAAGTAATTAAGGAGTTATATCCATTATACTTCGGAAAATTAATTTGGTTTGGATGACTCTTCATATTCCACATCTCTGGTTTCTAATGCAATTATTACTCTGAAAAGAAGGAATCACACATGGAAATAGTTCTAAAAGTTTTTTATTTTAATATTATATATATTATTGTATAGTTTCATCTCTATTGGGCCAAAAAATTTCAAGATATAGACATAAATTTAAAATTCTCCAAATCTAGGCACAAATTTTGAGGAATTAATTGTGAGCTTCTTTTATTCCTCATATATTTGAATTCATATCTTGGTATAGTTTAATTAAATATATCCTAATTAAAATATAAACATAAAAAAGAGTAATTTCTCTATTTAATCTACTGAATAAAATTTTTTTTCTGAAATATAGAATAAAATTAAAACATTTAAAATCCAAAATATGCCATTTTAGAAATTAATCTCAAAAATGATTCTAAAATCATAAAATGTGACAAATTACCTTAAAATAAAACTTTGGGGGGTTAAAAATAATAAATTTAAAAGTAAAGTAATTTAAATTATTTTCTTTATCAATAAGTATTCAGTTACTATGAGTGTGGTGGAATACATGAATTATATTGAAGGGTGACTCATGGATGTCCCTCGATAGGAAACCAACATATGCATCTGATTTCATTTCAGATATGCAGTCCAAGTATTTATAAGGGAAATTATGGAATTAATCCTTCCTATCATTAGTTCTTGGATAATATTTCTAGTAATTTAAGGAGTTTCCCTAGTGATTCTATGAGAGTACCATATGTTTAGTAAACTCACATAAGATGATGTTTGAATTCTTGGAGTAGTTGTTGGCCTTCATGAATATAAAACCATGAGTAGGAGGCTTCATAGTTATTTAATATTACTTGGAGAGATATAAATTGTTCACTTTAAATGGAGAAAGGTGTCCCCACACTCTTCCTTTGTGTAAGACAAGGGCATAGTTGTGATGTTGAAATAGTGGTTTTGTGTGACCGGACATTCTCAGTTGATGGACCTGAAGGGCTTTCCTAAAGGTAAGGATTACTTCAACTACTTTCTTGAGGGGGTAGTGGTTTTCTCTTAGTGTTAATATTAAATATCATGATTTCTATACTAATTAGAGACTACCTCAATAGAGAATATCCCTTACTGTTGTATGAATAGGGAACCATTTTGGATATTCCTATCGGATTGGAATATCTTCATATATGGTGGGGTTAGGGGTTTTAATAGGAGTTTGTGGATTTTATCTCACTAGTTGATTGGGTGATATTCTAAGCTATAGATCTAATATAGAAGTTTCAACTAAATGGTCAGGACCATCCACTTCAAATTGTGGTGGATTGGGCTACCTAATAGGAAATGGTATGATCATGAGATGTTTGAGGGTGTTGATATCATTCATAATATGAATGTTGGTAACTTTCAAAAAAAGATAAATGATAAAAAAAACATATTATATTCAATAGGGGTTGTTATACTATTGTATATTAAGGCACATATAGAGTAATTCCATGAATTTTATTGATGATATTGGGGAGGAGGGACCATATTTATCTTATTCCATGAGCTATCTACATTAGTTTTTAGGGAATTATAAAAATAAATATTTGAGAATATGATGTAGATTTAATAGAGAATATAGATGATAATCTCTTATAGTATCAGTAACAAAACTAGTAAAGTGTTCATTTTTATAGTGTGTAGTGTAAGGATAATTCTTATTCAAAAACCATCTATATATGTATTTAAAGGTGGAGAGTGAGGCTCTCTCAACAGAGGTAACCTTTCAAACATAGTATTTTCATATGGGTATTAATTTTTAGTGGATTAATTTAGGACCTTGTAATAGTGTGACCTTCAAATGAGAGAAGTTTTTTGGAGAAAAGGATTAGAAAGACTGATATAAATCTGATTTATATTCCTATTAAGGACTTGATTTTAAATGTTATAGAGATGGTAACAATGATTATGAAAGTGGATGTTCTATTTATGGATGGTTTTGTACCAATATTTATGAGATATTGGAACTCCAATGTTGAAATAATTGTGTTAAAAGGTTTATTTATTTCCATAAGAGGTTATTTTTTTATCTTCCGTGTTGAGGAACCCCAAATGTTTCATTTTTGGGGAAAATTGTCTAAAGATTAGTAATATGTAGTGGATTGGGATTTTCCTGATTGAGACATAACTCAAATTTTAGATTTTATAGTATCAGGACTTCCTTAGGGTTAAAACCTAAAATATACCCAATAATACTACCTCAAAAAAATTTATGATGGTCATATTAATCTTAGGATGCAGTGTTTAACCCTAGGCTGAATTTGGGTAAATTTCAAAGAACATTGAATTTTAAGATATTTTATGTATTTATTAGTTAAATATTTTTTTATCTCATGATAAAAGATGAAATTATCTTTTAAATGGAAGCTCAATTGATAATTATTATTCCACAAATTGGTCTAGAATATGATATTTACCACAGGAGTGATATAATCTTACTCTGTAATAGGGCCTCTTGCCAGAACCTCATTACAGGTGTGTCATTAAATAGAATAATTAATATTTTAAGTAATTAATTAAAAATACATCAACCAAGGAAGAAGTAATTAAATACCTTTTTCAATTATAGTTTTTGGTTACTCACATTTTTCATTGACACAAAACATGAATAGACGGAGAGGGAGATGGATCGGCCTATGGTGGAATGACATCGAATCAGAGGAAGGACACCAAATCTGGGACAACATCGAGGATCAGACCATACAATATTGTAAAATGGAATTGATAATGGATATAAGTGATAAAGATTCGCCATCAAAGTTGGTGTAATTTATTGAATGCATGAAACTTTCTCCATGATAATGATTTTTTATGAAATCCCTCTATTATGGGTTGTCATCATCATTTAAAATCAGTATATAATAAAAGCATTTACTTTTGTTGTGTTTTTTATTTTTGTAACTCAAAATTCTTAAATCTTGTAAATTTTTTACAAAATGATTCTACATGGTGTTCCTCTTCAATCATTGTTGTGTTTCTCTCCTTTAGGATTCCTTTCTCTTTCATGATTTTTTTGTGGTGTGTATTTTGATAGAATTATAAAGTGTTAGTATTAACATTAACCACCATTATTTAATCCCCCTTCATACTTCATGAAATTAATAATATCCTTTGGAATTTATCCTTGGTTTTTGGTTTGACTTAATGATAATTATAATGGAAAGGTAGTGGCATCTGGCGGAGATAGCTATGATCTATCCATAGTTGCAGTACGAGATGATTTCTAGGTGTGAATGATGGGTATTTAGGCATGATGTAATTATATAATTCCCCTGGAGAAAAAATATAGTGATGATAGAGGATATGTAATGATACCCCAGTGGTCTTGGTTTGAAAATAGAGTCCTGGATACACAATTAGAGGTGATTTTAGGAGGAGAGGGAATGAAAAATCAAAATAAGTTACATTCTGGGTGAAGAATGTGACTAAACAGTGTATAATTCATAAGAAAAAACAACGTTTACCTCCCTCTATATAATACTAGAGTTTTAGAAATTTATATATATCACATGTTTTTTTATAAGTATTTACATATCATGTAGATAAAGATGGTCTACTAAGTACATTCTCATTCACATGATGTGTAGTTCTAATACATTCTATGAATAGCATAAAAGATACAAATTAGGAAACATTACACACCCAAATTCATATTTGAGGATGACAAGTTGTCATTCCATGGAGCATCACCACATAGTCATGGAATACAATACTTTTTTTGGTGTAATTACATGTTGAGTGTGCTGACTGGGTCTCCATTCCATGTAAATTAGTGTACATATTGTATATGTTGATTTCATATGTCATGTGGGTTATTTTACATGACCAAATTACCCCTTAGGGGATAAACATTGTTTACCCCCATGATAAACTCGAAATAATTTTCTATCCTTGGTGGTTTTTCATTTATCCTTACCCAAAACTCAGATTTAGATGCATGATGTGTATATACTGGCCTTATTTTTCAAATTAAATGCGATGGTGATATTTTATTCATCATAAAAGGTAGAATACAAGGTGATATAAAAATTTAATCTCATTAAATGTGTAGGTATGATGATGAGGAACAATCATGAAAATCAAATCATTCATGGTGTTAGATACTCCCTCATCTATTGTTTTATACTTAATGAGGTATAGGTCCCCCATACTACTAAGAGGGTTCAATAACCTCTCATCTATTTTGTTCTTTTAGTGTACTTATTAGGGTTTAATTTCTCAATAAAATGGATTTATATACTCCCTCTTATGATCTATGTGATAGTCTTGACTGTTGTGGGCCACTCTCATCATCTATGTGCTACTCAATGAGACTTAAATTCTGTTATGTAGTTCTTTTGTTGTGACATGGGTTTGTTCGTACCTAGGAAGTATTATAAAATGGGTTAGTATTCCCTTGGATGAAATATACCCATGGTCAAGGTATATATTCCCCTATAGATTTATAGAGTGGTGAAATGGTATCTATATATATTAATTTTTAGTATTTAATTGACTGATGCACATACTTTAGCGAGGAGTGTATCCCCCCTTACTAGATTATAGTGGTGGTGTTGATAAAAGGGTTAGATAGATCAAATGCTTCAAGACTTGGGATCCCTTATTAACACCATGGATAACATTGAGATACAATGTATAGTTGGGATATAAAGTTTAATCTTTCTATGATTTTTATTACTCTGAGTATCCCCATTTTCTACTAAGGTGCAACCTTTGAGGATTGGAGTATTAATTACTGGGACTTCTTTTAATCCCAATGAATTCTAGCGATTGAACATATCTTGGTCCTTAATTGTCTTACTCCTTGTTACCCTAATTCACTATGAGTTTTTATTTGACAGGTTTCTTTTATTTTATTTTTGGTTTTGGGGTGTCCTAATGAGTATGTTTATACTCAACCTTGCATGAGGTATGTACCCATAACTATTTTGTTTGTGTAGGAAATGAACACTCAAAGATGGTCTTGGTGGACATAGTGCTGGTGTTTCTTCTTTATAGTTAACTCTTAGAGATCCTTGGTGACTCATGGTGGAGCACTGTGGTTCAGGATGGGGGTAGTGAACATTGTTGTTAGAGATTGATCCAAGAGTATGCACAGTGTGGAGGATCATTCTAGAGTCTTGTGCTTATCAGATTAAGAGGCTATTAAGATGTAAAATTCCATTGGTATTTTCCTATGTGGTGTGATTATTATTTTTTGTATCATATAAGTCATGTAGAAAGTTTATATATATATATATATATATATATATATATATATTTGGTTTTTCTATTGATTTTATGCATTGGACATGTATGCATGTTACTGGTTAATATAGGCTATGGCCTCCCATATTTTGTGATATTCCTACTCGATGCTAGTAACCAGCCTATATCCTAGTGGATGTGAGATTTGGGTGGCAAACCTAGATTTTTTTTTTGACCTGAGTAGGGCCCCTATGGGTTGGGTTAGGTCATGTATGGTATTTTACTCATTATCTCTATCTCTACACTAGTGTTTGAGGACAAATTTTTTAGAGAGATTTATATCATGTGAAATTTGAAACAATCCCCTCTTATATTATTCAATATTAAATATCTTTTATACCTTATCAATATATGTAATTTAAATTATTCCAAGTAGCCTCATAGATATATCACAATAAATCTTTATCCCTAGAATGCAGTATAATTCACCTATGTCTTTTATGGAGAAAAATTTGTTTAAGAACCACTTAACCAAATTTAAGATCAGTATATCATTCTTATTAGTAATAAATCTTTAAAATACACTACTAGGAAATCTATTACACTCTCATTAAACCTCTTATACATAGAAATATAACACTCATTCTTTTTTAAACCAATTTATCTATTGGATTCATCAAAATGAATGTTCCATAAACTTGATTCTTACTTCAACCCACAAATTGGTACCTACAACTTACATACCTTATTCTCATACATTGGTTTCATAAACCCTTCTGGTTGTTTCATATAAACATCATCAAAAAGGTTTCCATTATGGATATCCATCTTGACATCCATTTATCAAATCTCATAAGCATGGTAAGCTGTTATGGAAAATATAATTGTAATGTATTTCAGCATAGTGACAGGTGAAAAGGTTTTATCATAGCATATTCCTAGAAGTTATCCTTTAGTGACCAATATTTCAATATATTTACTAAGTTTACCATTCATTCCTAACATCTTCTTGAATACCCATTTACGCCCAACATGATTTATATAAAAAGGATTATCTATAAAAGTACAGACTTTTATGCTATATATAATCCATTTCATAATTTATGACTTCATTAAAATTTTCAACTTCTAACCTATTTACTACTTCCTTATAGGAGAGAGGTTCATTATCCATAATTAATAATGTGTATCTATTATTAATAACTATAAAATCATATCTCACTAGTTCTTTACCCTCTATGATTATCTTACATAGAACTTGTATCTCTAGAATAACTTATTCCACTAGGGCTTGTGAGATTTTCCCCTATTCTAATTCTTGTATATCTTGAGGCAGACATTCATTAAATCATATCTTTCTCCCACTATCACTTTTAGAGATGTATTAACTCTTAATAAAGGTGGAACATCTATCAACTAATACCTTCATGTCTTAGTTATTATGTTGATAATATCCATTAGTTTCTTTAGGATATCCAATGAAGATGAACTCTATTCCTTGTGTGTTTTCCCGGATATAGAGGATAGTAAAATTACAAGATGGGAGTGAATTTTTATCAAAAAGAACTTTCAATTTTTAAATCATATTAAATTATTCTATTTATAAATAGTTATGAACTTCCAATAAACACAAAAATTAGAGTAAATAAACACATAAAAATTTTACAAAATATTAAAACTAATGTAAATATAGTATAAATATGAACATGAATAAAATTTTTAAGCATAGAGAAAATTGAAACACAACACAAAGTACCTATTAACAAATTGGGTACTCCTTTAAAGTATATTATTATAGGATAACAGCCTTCAATCAATGTGTACATTGATTTAACAAAAAATAGAAAGGTATCCTTTGAAATAAATCTAGGTATCAAATTCCTATCATTAAATTACATGAAAAGAAGCTATAAAAACCTAGAATCAACCACCGGTATCTTTCTTGTCTTCATTGTTGGTGGTAGATTCTAATCCCTTGAATTTTTAGTTAATAAAATAGAAATAGTCTCCTTCTTTTACCCAAAAACCACTTGAAATAGTTGTTAGAAAGACCATACTTTTGCAAAATAGAATCTCCTCAACACAATGATCAGAAAAACTTCAATTAATGGAAGGAAAATAAAATATATTATAATGAAAAAATAAAATTTTATCCTCTAATAAGAAACACTCATAATGAAAATCTACTACAATCAAAAGAGAATTTGGAAATGATATGTTTCAAGCTTAAACATGACAAAAAAATTTATCATCATCATTTTACACATTGTTTTGTATTAGTTTTCCACAATACCTTGAAGTAATAGTTCAATTTATAGGTTATCTTTCAGTGTTATGATTTCACAAACTCTGAGTGTAGTTATAATGACATCAGATGCACCAAACTCTATCTTATATTGAATTCTATATTTTCTATATATGTATTGATGAAATTAATCAATACTAATAACGTACTCAAACATATAGTAAAATAAATCTAGTACAAAACATCATATCACCATATTTTTATACTCTTTAACTAGAGCTTAAATTCATGTCATTTTAATTTCAATTAATTTTTAATCTCTACACAATAAAACTTAAACAAACATAACATTAAATCAAATTCATATTAAAGTTTATAGTGATTTTCAAAAAATAATAATTCCCTTACACTTTTGATGGTTTTTTCATATTCAATAGATATTAAAAATAGGAAGTGGAACATAGGATCATTTTAAATTGATCATAATTAATTTTTTTGGATATATTCAAATCTATTAAAATTTAAGGGTTAAGTGAAAATATAAGAAAAATAATATTTAGTTATAATAAACATGAGTACTAAATCTTCATATTATGTGTGATAAAATAGGAATTGGTATCTTATATCTATAATATTTTCACATGAGTGATGTGTGGGGGTTTACATAAAAATGAATAACTCTTGTAATATCACAAATAATTAGAGTCTGAGTAAACCGAAAACCAAAATCCATGAATGTTGGTTGCATCCAAAAAACATGAGTGAAACAAATTCCAACTACTATATATTCAAATTCACCAGTGGAGAGTAAAACTAAATGTGATTTATTTTTAAACTAAGAAACTAAAACTTATCTTATAAAATGGTAGGTTTTGTAAGTACTCTTTTTTATTTAACCTAAAACACCATAAGTCAGTATCTAAGTAACTCTTAAGTACAAAATTAGTTTTGTAGGAATACAAAAATTCAATTTTTGTTTTACCTTTTATATAATTGAATATGTCGTTTTCCACTTTTTAATGTGATTCTATTGGATTAACTTGGAATCTCACACATAAGCACACACAAAACATAATTTTTATCAACTATCTATTAGGTATAGTAAGAATCTATTAATTTCTCTATAAATTTTTTAGTCAATCAGTTTCTAGATTTATCATGATCATGTTAATTATAATTTTATATATTATTACTTATAGATGAAGAATATTCAAAACCAAAATGTTTTAATTAAACACTAATATATTTATGTTTAGTTTAAATATTTCCATCCTGTTTTTGATAAAATTGAAAATTGAGGAAAATTTTAATCAATAACATTATTCTCATTTAAAAATCACTTTTCATAAGTTCCAAAAATACATCAAAAATATATTTTTTTAGTTAAACCAAAAATTTATTTAATTGAAATAAATTTTAACAATGATGATTTCTTTAAAATATCTCTTTATAAAGTGATTTGGATCTTCCATCCCCTTAACATAATTAATTTTAATAAAAAAATCTTATTAACCTCTCACACTAGTCTCTTTGATATTTTTAAATGTTATATAGATATTTGGAAAGTTATAAACATATTTTTGGAAATTTAACATCTTAAAAAATAAGCATTTTTTAGACATAAAGTTTCTGCTGAACATTTCTATTAGGAAAATAAAATTTAATATCTATTTATAATAGAAAAAAGTTTATATTGTCTATGAAGTCTATTTTTTTAACATTCTTCATCCTAGATAACATTTATAAATTCTCTCCATAATTTATCATTTCATCCTAAAATAGCTTTTATTAATAAGTTATTCTTTTATTATTTACAATTTTTTCATGTTCATCACAGTAATTTCTAAAAATTAATTTTAATCTTATCATAAGAAGATTGTTAGTATCTTTAAGTAAATTTTAAACTCTATTCCATTCAAAATGATTAAGCTCTTCTTGTATATCTTTTGTCTAACTTTTATCACGTATGATATCTTAAACTATTTTTTGTTCAAATTGTGATAAAAATGAATGATGATCACATTAATTTCTTATGGAACAATGATTTTTGACTAAATTATTTACATCTATAATAATATTACAAATTGATTAATTTCATAAAAAATTGGTTTCTAGGTAAAAAGAATTTTTTTCCTCAATTATTTGTTGTATTTATTCATTTAAAGTAACTTCTATAATTTGAAATTTCCTTATTATAACATCTATAGGATTTAATACTGGTTTTTGTGGTTTGAGTTCTAATAAATAAACAAAATTTATTTCAAAATTAATATCTGGTGGATTAACTTCCTAATGTTTTACAAAAACAATAGGTTTGGTTTCATTAAATTTTTCATGGACTATTTACTAAATTTGTTTTTATCAAAAACTATATAGAAACTCCAAGTAAAATAATAACTAAAAAAATACCTTCATAATCCTTGAGATAAAATTTTTTAAGATGAACTTTAGTATTCAAAATGAACCCTTTATACCCAACATTCATTAACTATGACTATTATGGTTTTCTTCTGATATAAAACTCATAATATTTTTTTAATAAAGGAAAAAGTAATATATGATTTTTAATATATCATGTAGTTATTTTTTATTCAGCCTAAAAACTCTTATTGATGTAATATTCACTCAATAAAGTACAAGAAACATCCTAAATAATTCTATTTCTTCATTAGACTACACCATTTTTTAAGGTTCTCTAGGTGATTTGAATATATGAGTAATACATTTATTACTAAAAAAGTTTCAAAATTATAATTAAAAAAAACACCACCATGATCACTTTAGACTAATAAAAATTAACATTTTTTATTTTTAATGAAATTTGAAAAAAATTTAAAACAAAATAAATCATTATATTTTTGTGTGAGAAAATTAACCCAAGGGAATCAAGTGTAATCACCAACCAAGGCATAAAAAACTATTTTACACTAATTATTATAGTTTTTGGAAGATAAAATAAAACCATATGTACTAATTGTAAAGCATTATAAGTTCATCTCTCACTGATTGGTTTAAAACATGGCCTATATTTCTTCCCAAATTAACAAGAATCAAAAAATATCAGAGTAAAACTTAATTTTTGGTAAATCCCTTGAATATGCATTCTTATAAAGTTTTCTTAAATACCTAAAATATTATTTCCATTTTATTATATTGAAAATCCAATATAAATATATGGTTTCACTTAAAAAATGTCAATTCTGGTGACTAGGATCTTTTATATATAATGTGTATATATTCTCATGTCTATCAGCAGATAGAATGAATGTTCCTACAAAACATTTAATAATAAATTTATCATTCATAAATTTTAATAGGTAACCCTCATCACATAACATAATAATGATAATAATTATGTACTTATGTCCTAATACATATAAATCATAATAAATTAAATTTTAATCGTGAAAATATACATTACTAAGTCTGATGATTTCACCATGCACATTGTCTCAAAATGTAACACATCTACCATTGAAGTTTTTTAAGTTCTAAAATTAGACAAATATATTGTCATATATCAAAAATAATAATTATCTATGACCAGTTTTTTAGATAATATCAATCAACATTTTTTGAACAATAGAACATTGTTCTTGGTACCCAAAATTTCGTTGGACCAGTTACGTTAGAAAATAAAACTTTAGGAATCCATATTTTTTCTAATATTCTATGTTCAAAAGAAATAATCTCTTAATAAATAAAATATTTATATAAAACAAATTATTTACCATTATTTATAAAACATTGTTTTTTTTTGAGTGGCCTCCTCTTTGAAATTTAGTAAAAAGGATCACTTTTAGGAACAATGTGATTTTACTGAAAATGGGATTTTTTAGAATTATAAACTATTTCGTAAGGATGTTCTAGATGGTTTAAAATCTTATTATTTCTTATATAAACTATTCCTACTAGAATTAAAATTAAAAAATATATTCTTTAACATACTAGATTTGGATTTTAGTTTGACAACCAAATTCTGATCATCGGATATTGAACTAGAACTATAATTAGAATCTATTTTCGATAAATGTTTAGAAATCTATAAAGTAAGTTTTAAATTTATAATATTTTATTTATAAAGATCTGACTTAGAAAAATAATGCTATTTTACAAACATAGTATTCTTTATTTAAATGATTGTCACATATCTAGTCCTTTATTCAAATATATGTATATCTTCTACATCATCAGATAAAGTAAATTTTAAATATTACAAAGAATCTAAATTTCATAATCATTAAAAAACCATAAAAATTAGTATTTAATGTTAAATTCTTAACGAATTCAATATTTACCTTAGGAATAATAAATTTCTCATTCTTAGGAATGTTTTCATAGAATCCAATATTCTTCTGACTATTGCCACCATCTTTTAAATAACTATTGAAAGTAGTGTCTCCACCACTTTAAATTAAAGTCTATAAAGCTATAAAGTTGTTTATTCCAATAATTTTAGAGGATATATTATATTGTATTCATTTCCTCTTAAAACATTGATAGTATGGAATAATAGGACCATTCTTCTTATAATTATAATAAAATCATTTCTAATGTGAATTTATTTACATGTTTTCCTTTGGATCCTTTTTATAATCATAATAAAAAATATTCTTCCCAACTATTTTTTTCATACTTCTTACAAGTTGAGCTAAATCATTCCAACTATTATAAGAATTACTATAATATAAATGATTCTTAAACTTCTTATTTGAATTAGAATTCTTAGAAATATTAACTCCAAAATATATTCCACAATAATTAATATTCTAGAAGTAGATGTGAAGACCAATCTATTCTTTATTTTATCTTTTTCTACATCTCGTCTAAAACTAATTCTCATATTTTAATAATTTATCAAAAATATCATCAAGTATTAACCCCATAAGTTATTTTTTTCATTTATAGTTGTATGATTAGATTTCCACTCCTTTGGAAGTATATTGTTGACTTTCTCCACAAATTGATCATTATAAAATCCCTTCTCAGCTAAATAATGAGGCCAATTTATAACTATCATGAATATCTAATGTATTCATGAAACATACTCACCATATAGATAATAAAAATCTCGATAGTAATCCATTAACATCTCTCTATGAGTTTCAAAAACTTTGGTAATTCAAAAATGAGTTCTTTTTAACATCTTCTATATTTAATTAGTCATTTAAAACAAAGAAATTTTTTTATAGATACTATGAATCAATGAACATAACAAAAAAATTGACTTTATAATTAGCTTGGTATTCAAACTTTTCATAATAAGTGCAAGTAAAAAATCACCTTCATTGGAATTTTATAATTTCTTTTCCTTATAATAAAATGATCCATTCCAATATTGATAAAAAAATTATCTAATCACACCTATACTCATATTTCAAACAATTAAAAAATTGGATCCAACTGGTATTTATATTCTATAGAATTCTAATTGTAATTCATTTCATAAAAAAATCTCTACTATGAGATTAGCATAAGAAAACCGAGAAGTTGAAATTATAATAAACTAATAGAAAAACAAGAAATAAGTATAGATAATGTCTCAACTATAGATACTATCTCTAAGACTAATGTTTTCCCAGATATACATAATAATAAAACTATAAGAGTGGTGATTTTTTATAAATAAATAACTTAAATTTTTTCAATCCCACTTGAGTTTTCAGTTTAGGGGTAGTGGCCAACTTCTGATAAACCCAGAAATCAGAGTAGATAAAAACATAAAAAAATTACAATTGATAAAACCATTGTAAATACATATGAAATATAAACAAGTATAAATCTCGTAAGCATAGTGAAAAATCAAGAAAAACATAGAGTACCGTTTGAAAAACTAAGAACTCCATTAAACGATATTATTAAATGATAACACCCTATAAACAAAGATATCTTTCTTTTAACCCTTAGTAGTAAGAGATACATTTACCTAACTCTAAGTATCCCCTTCCGAGCATGGAATTCCTCTATAGAAACAACAAAAACACCAAGATTCAACCACTATAATCTTCCTCAACACCATAGTCAAAAGTAAATTCCTAACCCATAATCTCATTATCGAACTGATGGAAACATCCTTCTTCCTAGCCCCATAATCCCATCAATAAAATCCCAACTTCTACACACTATAAGATCAATGAAAAAAATTTGGAAACATACAAATTACAAAAATAAAACTTATATCACTTATAATTAAAACCTCACAACTATATAATCTAAGAATAAAAACATGAAAATAGAAACTACTATAATCAAAATTGCTCTCAGCAAAAAAAATTACAAGATTCAAAATGACTAGTAGATTTTTCATCAACGTTTTGCATGTTATTAGGAACTAATTTCATATATACATTGTAGAAAGGGGTCAATTTTTAGATGCACCACCAATAGTAAGATTCCAAAAACTTTGGGTATATTTGTATTAGAATTAGAATAGGAAACATTCATCTTTTGATTGATTTATCATTAACTTTGTATCATTTGTTGACATTAATATATGCCTCTATAGTGCTTGAACATCTAGTCAAATAAATTTTGCATGAAACCACATATCATTTTATTTTCACACTTTTTATCTTGATCATAAATTTTTAGGATTTTAGTTTATTGGATTTTCAAATTGTATACCAGGAAACTTAAATAAACATCACATGAAATCAAATTCATATTAAATTTTATTGTGATTTTTAAAACAAAGGGTGCAAAGGATTCATTGACTCAATAATATCCCCCTTTTTAAAAATCATATGACATGAAAATTATATAGAAAATATCACTGAATTTAAAAATAAATACTTCATATAGATACAAGTGGAACTAATTTATCTCACTTTTTATAAAATCATTCAAAAAATCAAATTTTTCAACGAAAAAACAATTCGAATGAAAGAATTTATCTTCTTAAACACAATATTGATTCAAATCTCTCCATTTGAAAAAATAAAAAATATTAGGAAAACTGAAAACATATATCTTCTTAAGACCTATTTTATTTTAAAAAATTACTCCCTATTATCAAAAAATTATTGAGACAATTTTATTTATTAAATATTTCCCAAATTGAGATTTTCAAAAATAAATAAAAAATAAAATAAATTACCCCCTTGAATAAAAAATAATTTATCCCCTTTTAAGAATAAAATTAATTCTAAAAATGATAATTTTATGTAAGTTCAACCTTTTAAAAGTTATCTCTTAGTAACTTTTAATGTTATTTTTCTTATGCATATGGTTCTTGGGTAAGTTTAGTTTCAAAATTATTATCTTCCAATGAATGAAGATAGACTCTTATAGACAATTCAAAAAAAATTAACACTTATTGAGTGTTTAAATATATATAACTATATCTTTATTGAGTAGAAAGAATTAAGATTATAAAAAAAATATTTTAAATGTTTAGATAATGAAAAATTATGACTTAAAATATTTAAGATTTTATTAGAGAAACCATTTATGTGTAATAATTTCTAATTATGGGAGAAGTAAAATTTGAAGATCATATCAAATAATATGTAAAAAATTTCATATCATAACATTTAGATAAATTTTTAGGATATTTTTTCCAAAAAATAAAGAAAATAAAACCTTATAATATTTGTAAAATCCATTAATTTTAATAATAAGCTTATATTTTAACATGGGAATTAATTACCAAAACCAACTTTACTGGGAATTTAGGGATTGAAACTGAGATATCATCTAAGCTTCAATGGGTTATCAAAATCAGAGACATCATCAATAAAGACATTTTCAAAATTAAATGGATTATTGATGGAGACAGAAACACAAAACTCTTGAATTATTTAAAAAGGATTTTAAGAGAAAAAATACCCTTGTAACTTCTTAAGGATGTAGAAAAACTCATTTAATAAAGGCATGAGATTTCAAACCACATTATTAATTCCTATACAAATCTCTTCAATGGGCCACCAAGGAATGGGAAGCTAAAGGAATGTATAATTTCCAAGCTAGTAACTACTAAGGATAAATCTTTACTCAACTCAATTCACCTTGACTCTAAAATCATAGAAGTTGTTTTTGGACTCAAGAAGGATAGCCCAAATGGTCAGGATGGATTCACAAAGTTTTTCTTCCAATCCCATTGGGAGGTAGTTCAGAATGGTGTGTACAAGTTGGTCATGTATTTATTCAAGGGGAACCTTCCCTCAAGGCTTCAATTCTCAGTTTATACACTTAATATTCAAAGTGTAGAGTTGTATTGATGTTATACAATTCAGGCCAGTGGATCTTATAAACACCATGCATAAGATTATAGTGAAGATACTTTCCAATAGACTTGCCTGAATCTCAGACAGAATTATATCTTCGAATAAATTTGGATTTATGAAAGGAAGAAGTATCCAAGATTTCTTTCTAACATACTCGGAATGTGTTAACCTCCTTAGAAAGTCCACCAGGATAGGAAACATTTCTCTCAAAAATGACACTAGGAATGCCTTTAACATAATCGATTGGGCCTTTATAAGAAACATTATATACAGTTTTGGCTTCAGTATTCTTTTCATAAAATGGATCACAACTCTTCTGTAATCTGCCTGTATATCTATCCTTATTAATGGATCTCTATAAGGGTACTTTATATTCTATAGGGGTTTATGGTAGAGGGATCCTCTATCATTAATTCTCTTTTAAATTATAGAATACTAGCTTACCAGGCTCCAAATTCACATGTTGGATATGGGTTAAATAAAAACAATCAAAGTGGATAGAGGTACTTCTTCCCCTTATTATCTTTTCTTCACTAATGATATTATCATATTCACTAAGGGAGATAAGAGGAATATAAATAACATAAAAAATTCTTTCTGGAACTATGAAGGTCTCTCTAGTCAGAAGATCAACTGGAGTTAGGCAGTTCAGGAAAACTCCAATATCTTGGAAAGGAAAACCACTCTCGATGGCAGGACGTATTTTCCTTATTAGACATTTGGTGATTTCAAATATGGTTTACTAATTCATGGTGTAAATTTGGCCTACTATGGTCATCAAAACCATCAACTCCATGAAGATAATTTCTTTATGGAGTGAAAATGCGATGGAAATTAAGTCTGTAATATCCTCTTGGAAACTCCACTATATGCCCTAAGATCTAGGTGGCCTTGGAATTAGAAACCTATATTTATTCAACCAATCTCTCCAAGACCAATTTTTATGGAAGTTAATTAATAGGAGATCAGCCTCTCTATACTTTCTCATATCTGGATTTTTTTCAAGACTTCTTATAATAAATTTGAACTACATGGAATCCTTCATTTGGAAGGCCTGAAATCTATATTCCAAAAAATTCAAATGCACTCCTACTAGATTGTCAAGTGAAAAATCATCTTTTAAATTTTGGAACACCCACTATATGGTAGAACCTGTAATTAATTGGGTAAGTAACTTTTATTCTAGAATCAACTAGAACATATCAATCAAGGATCATTTAGAAAATTTGAACTCACTCTCGAAAGATATTCCTGCAAGTATTTCAGGCCACGACTTTATTGATCAAGATGGTATGCTTATTTGGGACTGATCTTCAAACAGACAGATTGATTCCAAAGTTTTTTATAAACACTTTCTCTAGGTGGAAAATGAATGGATTGGAAAATTTAAAAAAAATATGGCTTACTCCATCAAGATTCAAATTTCTTTGGTGGATATCACTAAACTAAATTCCAGTTGATGAGAACCTGTAGCGAGTTGGAATCTCCCTATTCTCTAGGTTTTCTATTTTCCATCAACATAGCGAAGATGTTGATCACCATTTTTTGATGTGTAAAATAGTTGCGCATCTCTATGGAAGTATATTTTCAACCTATTTTGAGCTACAACCACCTTAGGTAGGTTTTCTACTACAATTCCTTTGTGCGACATTGGAATTCCACCTCTCTAAGTAGATTGATGTTCTCTTCAAGGTTGCATGTGCAGAATTACTTCATGATATATGTAGAGGAAGAAATGAATCCATCAAATCCAACGCTCGCTTAAACATGAACCTAGTGATTCCTACTATAATCAATACTATATAGAATGATAACCTGATGCATACAACATTCTGTAATAATTCTATCAAGGACTTCACTATCTTAAGGAAACTTCACCTTATAGGAAATTTTCCTAAACCCTTAGGAACTATTGAAGTATTATGTCTTCTCCCCTTCACTGGTTGTTTGAAGTGTAATACCGGTGGCACCTAAAGGGGAAATCTGAGTCCATTGGGGTATGATAGCATATTTTGGGACTATAATAATTACATGGTTGAACGCATTTATGGACCTGGTAGAAATTTCACTGCTTTGGAAGCAGAGATGTAGGGTTTTATCACAGTTTATGATCATGCAAGTCAGAGGGGATGGCATAACATATGGTTTGAATGTGACTCCACCACAATTGTTCAATCCATTAGGATTAGAATAATATATCTCTCATGAATTCTAATGACTAAATGGTTAAATTCTCTATACAATCTTTCCTTTATGAACTACATCATCTCTTATTCCTTTTGAGAAGCCAATCTCTTTGATGATGGTCTTGTAAATAAACGTGTCTCTAAAGAGTGACTGACATGTTCTAGAATTATTCCCCGTGACCTATTTCTAATTTTCATTCATGAAAAAAATTAAAATTACCTCTTTAAAACTCTTTTAATTTTCTATATTTTTAATAAAGATCCTTTGTGATCATCTTTCGCAAAAAAATACCTGAAAATTAGTTATCATAATACTAAAATAAATAATTTCCTCCCCCTTTTTAGAGTATTTTTTCAATTGAAAGATATAGTAAAATTAATAAGTGTAAGTTATAATCATTTAACACTGATCATACCTAACTTCTATTTGATATATTCAAATCTATCAAAATTTAATGTTTTAGTGAAAATAATAACATTCTAGTCATCAATTACAATAAAATTGGTAACTATATATCCTTTTTGTGTGTGATCACATAGGTAGTGGTATCTTTTATCTATGTGATTTTTAAATGAGTTATTATTATAAAGTTTCTTGGAATTTCTCAAACAAACAACTTGAAAACATAATTTTTTATTGAATAGTGGTCATGTATAGTAAACATATGGTCATACCTCTATAAATATTTTGATCAATTATTTTCTTGGATTCATTAAGTTAAAATTTAATATGATTTTCTATTGAAGTAATTATACTTGAATCATTTTTGAAACCAAAATGATTTAATAAATATCTAATATAATTTTTTTTATTTAAAATATTTCCTTTCAATATTTCTGAAATTTGAATGATGATAAAAAATTTAAGCTCAACCAACATTCTTAATTCAAACTCGATTTTCATAAGTATATAAAATCCATCAAAAAGGTATTTTTAGTTGAACTAAAAATTATAACCTCAATATAATTTTAAACAATGATGGTGTGTTTAAAAAATTTCTTGATAAAGTGATTTAGATCTTTTATTCCCTTAAAATATTTATTTGGAAGTAAAAAACTTGATTACCTTTCATATAAGGATCTTGGATCTTATTAAGGGTCATATAAATATTTGGTAAGATTATATACATGTTCCAGAAATTAAATATCTTTAAAACAAGTTTTTATTCAACATAAACTTCCTCCTTAACAAATATACTAAGAAAATAAATTTATCAACCATTTTGAATAAAGTATAATTCATATATATTTCATAGTATAATAGGGCATGAATACACTTAGATCTAGATGCCAATTAAAATTTACCTATAAAATATATTCCTCACAGCTAATAATAACCCTTAGCAATAATAATTTCTTTATTCCATACAATAGTTCCATGTTCATAATATTTATTTCTAAAAAACAATTTGACTCCTATAACCAGATGTTTATTAAGGTGTTCATATAAATTCCAAAATCTATTCTATTCAAATTGATGAATCTTTTCACATGTATCCTTTATCCAAATTTCATTACGCAGATCATTTTCCTCTATTTTAGTTACAAATTAGGATAGGAATTCATGATGATCACATTCCTTTATTAAGGAACTATAAGTTTTTATTGGTTGATCTATATATCCAATAATATTATTAATCATATAATTCCTTAAAAACAACTAGTTTAAAGGTAAAAATAAATTTTGTTCCTCAATTATTGGTTGTATATCTTTTGTTGAAGTGGATTTTGAAATTTTAAATTCCATGGTTATAAATTCTAGAGGATTTACAAATTGTCATTTTGGATCATATTTTGGTAAATGAATGGAATAAATTTCAAAATTAATATCCATAGAATTAAAATTTGGGAATTTTATAAAAAATGGTTTTGTTTCATCAATTTTAAACTAAATGCTTCATCAAAAACAATTTTTATTTTATTATAAATTCTATAGGAAATAAACATCATAAAATAACCAAGAAAAATAATTTCCTTATCCTTTAGATCAAATTTTTTAAGATAATATTTATTATTAAAAAATAACACATTACACCGAAAGACCCTGATGAGTGAAAGTTTTGGTTTTCTTCTAGTTTGCAACTCATAAATACCTTTATTGAGAAAATAGTGGAGTAAAACATGATTAATAGTTTAATAGGTAGTAATCATGGATTCAACCCAAAAAAATTAGAAATAGAATATTCACTCAATAAAGTTTGATTAATCTCCTTAATAATTATATTTCATTGTTCAACCACATTATTTTGTTGATGTGTTCTAAGTGATAATAAGTTATGAGTGATACATTTGTTACTACAAAAAGTTTTAAATTAAGAATTTACAAAATCACCAACATGGTCACTTTGGACTATAATCACGGATATATTTATATTATTTTTAAGATAAGCATGAAAAAGTTTAAAAAAATGAAATATTTGGATTTCATGTGAGAAAATAGAATCAATTGAATCAAGTTTAATTACCAAACAAGATATTTACAATGTTTCTTCTAATTATACTCACAATTTATTTAGGGATAAATAAATAATTTTACACTAACTATAATGATTTTGAAGTTAAGAATTCACCAATATGTTTAAAACTAGGCTTACATTTCATACCAAATTAAGAGGGATCCCAAATTCTATAATAGTTATGATATATCCCTCGCATGAACATTCATAAAAATTTTAGTTAAATACCTAACATTTTAGTATCCTAGTATTCTATTCAAAAGAAAAGATAAATCTTTAGTTTCACTTAAATAAGGTTATTTATGATCACTATGATATTCTAGATATGTTGTGTATACATTCTCATGTCTATTCATGGATAGTAGAAATGTTCTTTTTAAACTTTAAATAGTATATTTCTTATTCTTAATGTTTATAAGGTTACACTTATTTCATAAATGAATAATGATAATAAGTATTTTCTTAAGTCCTTTGTAATATAAAACATTATAAATTAAATTTTTATCAATAAAATATACATCACTTATTCAAATGATTCTGACTGACACATTATCTCCAAATTTAACATCTCCACCATTAAACATATTTATGTTTCAAAAGTTAAAATTTTATTCTATCATATGTTGATAAAAAACATTTCCCATGTACCACTTGTTCCTATTGTTATTACGCAGCCTTTTTATAAAAATAACTAAACTAAGTTCATAGTACCAAAACAAATCATTGGGACTAGTTATGTTGGAAAATATAAACATAGAAACCAACATCTATCAAATTATCATATTTTGAAAAGGTAAAAGATATTCAGAAATAATAACTTTATGGGAACCAAAAGTATGAATTTTATATAAGGAACATTGATTTCTCCCATGATTTTTTTTGAAATTTACTATAAAAAGTTTCACTTATAGGAACAAAGTAAATTGAAAAAAAATGATTTTTTGATAGTATGACTCATTTAGAAGGATTATATATATGGTATTAATTATTTATATACCTTATCATAATTCTCACTACCATATGTAAAATTTAAAAAAATATTTTTAATCTATTAAAATTATATTTTAGTTTAACAGACATATTTTTATCATCAAATGTTGAACTAAAACTATATATAGAATTTAACACCAATTAAATATTAGAAATATCGAAAGTGTCTGTTTAAACTATACTATTTTATTTATGAAGACATTCCTTACCATATTTGTTGTCTTTCATTAAATTAATATCCTTTATTTTAATGAGTGATACATATCTAGTCATTTCCTCAAATGTAGGTATATGTTTCTCATCTTCTAATAAAATAAATTCTTCATCTTCTGAATAATCAAAATTTGAGTCATCATATGATAAACTGATATTAATATAATTAAAAAGTTAAATTTTTAAGGGATTCGGTAGTTCCCGTATCCATAATAAATTTATCATTATTACGAATGTTTTCATGTAATCCAATGGTATAATTTCTATTATATCAATATTTTTAATAACTTTCATAATTAGTGTCTCCATATATTTAAATTCATGTTTTTAAATATTTTGAACAGTTCATTCCTCTACTTTTAGAATATATCATAGATTTCCTTTCCTTCCTATCGAATCTTGAACTATTCTGACTAATATAAATAGAATTCTTGAATTCATAAAAAATAATTTATAAATTTTATTTTTCCCATGTTTTTCCTTTTGACCCTTTCTACAATCATAAAAGAAGTTATTCTCCCCAACTATTTTGGTCATTCTCTTTGAAATTTGAGCTAAATCATTCCCACTATAATCAGAATTATTATAATATAATGGATGATTACAGTAATTATTTAAATTATTATTATCAAAAATATTGTCTCTAGAGTTAATTCGATTAGAATTATCATTGATGAAAGTAGATATGAAAGCTTCTCCATTCATTATTTTCACTTTTTATACATCTCTCTTCAATAGATTTTCATAATGAATTAAAGTACAAATAATATCTTCAAACATTAACTTTGTAAGGTGATTAGTTTCATCTATAGTTATTTTCTTTGATTCCTACTCCTTGAAAATTATATTTTTAACACACTGAGATTTTATGGATTTTTTTCAAATAAATTTAATTTCTTGATAGATTGCATTACATGCAACACTGAGTTTAAGCCAACCACAATATAAAATTATTATTATTATTTAAACCTGAAGGTTATAACCTAGTCGTTAAATTAGTTGTAATGAATAGGAATAACTAAATTAGGAAAATTATATATTTCAAACATGAATAAAATAAATTCAATTTTTATCAAATGATTATAATTTAAAATAAAAAACATTTTAATGTAAATGAAATATTTTTTTTGAAAAACATATTTTATGTGCACAAAATGTTTTTATATAAATAAATTAAATTAGGGGATATACTTTAATTATTTTAATAAAATTTATATATAATATATTTAATAAAATGATTTATAATTATCTTATATTTTCTCCAATAATGGGAAAATAATATATTTATTTTTATGTTTAAAAAATGTATTTTTACTAAAAAACGGTTTTTCCGCATTATGCGCACTTATTTTAAAGTTAATTTTAACCACTTTTAGAAAATTTATTTAAAAAATAATAATTTAATTTTTTAAATAATAATTTAAAAATTATCTTATATTTAATTTTAGAGACTTTTTTGAAAAGTTTAATTTTTTATGAATAGTGAAAAATTCTTATTCTTTTTGAAAACTGCCTCTTCATTTAAAATATTTACAAAGATAATTATATTTTAAACTTGTTTTAAAAGTAATATTATTTCAATTATACTATTAAAAATATAATTTAGTGCATTTTAATCAATTTTATGTTTAAATTTGATATAAAAACATTTTATACTTATGAAAACTTTTCTTTGGAAAATGGTTGTTTCATTGCATCATTGAGTTTAATTTTAAATTAAATTATACCACATATGTGAGTTAAATTTTATAAAATGGATTCCATATTTGGAATAAAAATAATTAACATTATTTAATATTGTAAATTTAATTTTTATTCATAATGAATTATAAATATAATAAAAATTAATTACTACGGCAAATGTTAAAATGGGGTTTTTGCAAGTTACATGCGCCTGTGTTAGATTTAAATTTCCACAAATAAATTTTTTTTATTTAATATTTAAATTATTGGTTAAAAATTATCTAATAAGCCTCATTTTATTTTTAGTCTTAAGTGATAAATGAATTAGGTAAATAAAAAGAGACCAGTTACCATGGTGAAAACTAAAATGGTAAAAATTAGAAAATTTAAAGGCATTGGGAATAACATGTTGAAAGAATGTGTATTTTACTATGGATTGGATTTTTATAGACCATAACATCTATAAAATATATTATTTATCAATTTTTTGTCACATGGCTTGATATTGACCTCCCATTATTGAATAGTTTTTGTATTTACAAATATTAAACTCCTCCTCCATTATAAAAGCCACATCACCCTCTCAATAATTCACACCTACTAATAAATTTGGCTTGAATAAAACCTAAAAATAACTCTCCCAAAAATCCTTATCCACATTCCAGATCTATTTTTCTTACCAAAATACCAACCCTATGTTCCTTAATAAGATATGCAAAGGAGGTTCCGCTATGTGAAGGTAACTATCTTCACAGAGATCTCTCTTTTCACTTCTTATATTACTACATTCGTTCATGTTTGATAATTAAAATATGATGAATCCATGGTTTAAAATGTAATAATTTGTTTTTATTCTGATTCCATAACTGATATCCACCTCCTCTTACATCAAATGGAAAATAAAACTATAGATCATGTGTGCGATGAACTACTAACTCATGAACTGATGTAAATCATTTTCCATCCAAAACTCTCATGGATGGATATAGTGATAGATTTAAAGTATTTATATGATATTTATGAAATAATAATACTTATATAATAATAATATCAAATATATCTTCTTGCCTTTCAATATTTTGGAAAATGATAAAATCGCTCATGCCTATGTGTGGACTACCGCCTCTATAAGGTGATGTGATACGTTTTTAAGTTTATTTTGAAATGGATGGTAATAAGGATATATTAAATGAATACATATTATATATATGATATAAAAATTAGTAAATATATGGGAATTAATATTAACCTTTATTTAGTTCCATCTGTTGAGAAAATAGAAATAGTGTTCATGCGTACATACGGCCCACCACCTCCATAAATGGTGTAATTTATTTTCTATATATAAATTTTATGTATTACAATAAATAAATATATAATAAATATATATTATATTTATATAATAATTAAAATTATAGATATGATGGAACCATTAGCAAATTAAAAGGACCAAAAATACTAAACCAAAACATACTTGAAAAATCAAGAATTTATTACCTGAAAAGTGATTTAAACATGGAAATGCTAAAAAATGGGTAAAAAAGATCGTAATTAAATAATATATGGTATTATATATTTTATGTTGGTAGTGAAATATATTTATAATAAACCTATATTTATTATTCATGAAGATCAAAGTGCATGATGGAATTCGAGACTTCTAGTAAGAGATTTCTGTCTCCAATTGTTTTCATTGGGAAATATGTTATGTTATGAACCTATCTTATTTTATTAGGTGTATATAAAGAACTTTTGACATGTTATATAATGAATTTATTTATTCTCATGATATTTATATTTTCATTAAAATATATTCTTTCATGGATCATACGATTCAAAAGTTACAAAAGCGTGTAAGGGGGTTTTCATCTCACTTTTATTTCTGTGAGAAAAATGCATTATTCAACAATTTTTTCATTCATGTAGTGTATATAATTCCAATGAATTTATTTTATTATTATTATCATGAATTTTTTGGTAATTTAAATATCCATATATAGTTCTTTATTTCCTGGGTCTTGTGATTCAAAAGTTACAAAAGGGGTAAGGGTTTTATGTTATTATCATATTGTTTATCGAGATTTTTTATGATTACAATTTCAATGATTAAATTTTATGATATTACTCTCAATAAGATCATTAATTTTGATATAATATACCTATTTATATATAATACATTTTTTCCTTTCAGTTTCCTCTTTTAAAGCATAAAAGAGACCAAAATAATGTTTTTAATAAAAAAATACTTCATCTCTCTCATCAGTCGAAAATCCTTTTTCTTCCATGTCTATGTTTTCTAAAAAAATTAAAGTGATTTTTTACTATAATAAAATAATTTTTAAAAAAAATTACACATGATTTACTTTTTACAAAATGGTTTAAATTGAATATTCTTGTCATTTTTTGAACGATGTGGTTTTGACTTTTTACCAAAAATGTGAAGGGAATATTTGTTTTAACATGTGTAAAATGAATATAATTTTAAACCATCTTGATCACTCAATTATTTTAATATTCCATTACAAGTTTTAAACTATATTTTCAAAGAAAATTGTTTCCTTAAAATTTTGTAAATTTTTATATTTTAAATAAGTGATTAAAAATGAAAGGATGTTTCCCTTAAGAATAATTTAATGATTTTTTTATGGATTTTATATTCAAAAACAACAACAAAAATTCTTATGTTCTAATAGGTATATGATCCAATGGTACCATATTTATTCTTTATTTGGATGGTTTATATTTATGAGTATAATGTAGATATTATTATGAATCCTATTTCATTCCAATGGGTTATACTATAATGAAATATTTATGAAACTCATTTAATTTACATGGGTTATGATATGGTCAATGTTTTGTGATATTATTTCCAAAAAAATGTATGAATTATGTGATTGGTTGGACCACTACTACAAATATGGATTTTAAAAGCACTAAAAATCACCTTTAACAGTGCTAGAAAATCACTGTTAATCACAGAGAAGATAAAGGGGGTCCCCTTTAATAGTGATAAAAAAGCACTAATAAAGGGTTCCCATTATCTAAGCTTAAAAAGTGCTAATAAAGGTCCCCCTTTATTAGCACTCAATTAGCACTGATAAAGTCCATGTTTCCTAAGAAAACCCATCACCTTCACAGAACCTGCACACCTAAGACAACACCTGCACACACTTCACAAAACAGAACCTACACACAAAATAGCTGCACAAAACAACACCTACACACAAACAAAGCATAGAAGAACAAAACAACGCGCACACGAGTTTTGAAAATAATGATATATATATTTATATGAAATCATTAATACAAAAAAACACACTATTATATACATTTCAAACAATGTTTTATATGGTTAAAATTACAATTATCCAAAAAATATTTAAAAAAATTAATGTTCCATCTTTTTTGCATCCATGATCCCCTCTCAAAAATTGTCATATATGGTATTAGTTTACAAAAAAATCATCTGAACTTTGGAAAAAAAATTATAGCTATATAAGAAAAAAAATATTATGTTTTTAATACAATAATTAAATAAATTAAACATTAATATGAAAGAATACATTAATAAAATTTCAATTTTTAACAAAAAAAGACGCATTTGGGTAGGTAGGGGGCCATAAGACTAGATAATACTTGATACCTGACCTTGATACTGGTAGTTAAGTAGCCATGATAAGCTACTAGAGTAATGAAAATGAAAAATGTACACAAATTACAACAATTAATTATTTTGAGAGGTTTCTTAGTGTATGGACTTTCCCACTTTCTCTTCTTAGTCCTCTTAGAAGAATGAATATAAAAAAGATAACTTGAGGTGACAAAAGTGGTGTTGATGGAGGAATAAATGGTGTTTCCTTTGGGTAAGAAACATTCACATCCATGAGCTCCATTTGACTTGGACAGCCCTGATCATCAGCCTCTAAGTCTCTTTTTCAACCAACTTTGACCACCATGTCCCTGGTAAAGTAAACTGGAGAGGTGGGATGTGACCGAATTTTACCAGCCACTTGAAATATCCAACAGAAATGAAAGTTAACCATAGTCTTAACAATATAAATGAATATATGAAAGTGATAATAAAACATATCTTACCTCTTCACTAGATTCATCCTAGACTCCCTTATCTTCAATAGTTACCATTGTGCTAGGAATTATCATTCTCTAAGCTAGGGGTGTGTAATGGTCTTGTCCTTTGACAGAATAAATCACCGCACTAATTTCTAGGATAAGTGATTTGACTTGAATGGGATATTGTTCATAGAAGATTCCTTTTGGAGCGATCACACTCCCAAATCCCTCTAGCTCAATTTCTACTTGAAACAACACTCTCCAGACCTCTATGGTCAATGTATTCCTCCTCTAGTTGTCCCAGAATTGGAATTAAATGGGAAACACCACCATAATTTGAGAAGATCCACCACCAACTGGAACTTCTTTCATGGAAACCCAATACATTGTTACCAAATCCATTGGCACCCTCCTTGTTGATGGTATTGTATCTAAGGGCCTCATTTGATTCTAATACTTCTAGAGAGTTGTGGGTATTCTAGAAGATGTTTTTTTGTCTATAATATAACTTTTTGATGATTCTAGAGCCCATGTGTCCTCCTCCTCATCCACTATTAGAAGATCTATGTGCTTTATCACCAATGGAGCCAACTTACAATTTGGGTATGATTGGACCAATTTATCAGTATAAGCCTTGGAGAAGCCAAAACCCACACTATCTAGAGGGAAGGTCACCTGAATCTAAGTTTCCTATCAGGTGAAAATTATACACAATTTATGAGCCACTATGGGAGGCATTTCTGAATGGATGTGGGGAGGAGTGGGGAATTTCATCAGAATGCACTGAACTATCTCCCAAAGTGGTATGATGCATACCACTCAAAGAATATCTTTCAGTTAATACAAGTGGATAAAACACCCTCACATATGGATAAAATATAGTCTTAGCCTATAGGATCACCCTTTACATTATTAGTAATCTCACAGGTTGGTGTTCCACATGGTATAAAAAACTGATCATACGGGTTCACTTTTCTCTTGATCTCCTAGTTCTTTAGTGTGATTATCCAGACCCCACTGATACTTTATAGAAATTTCATGAATTGGTAACTTGAAATGTTTTGATTATTAAGTTACTCATATCCACCAATTTGGGCCCCCATCCAACCCCACCGTAGTTGGAAGGGGAAAAATTTAGTCATCATACTTGTCTCCTGAAATCATCGCACCATAGATCATTTTAATGTCCCATATACTAATGTCGAAATCACCATTCATAAAATGAAATGTGTTCATGTATTGAATCTATTAACTAAACAATTCAACGATCATAATTTTGTTGCAATAAGTATAGGTTTGGTAAGCCTAAGTAGATTCATAAAATCATGTCTTCTTTAGCTCAACCACAAACTCTGTGGAAGTACACTGAACCAAGAAGGAACAACCCTGATTCATCCCAAAGATTACACTTGATTGAATAACCCATCCAAATATCCACCCAAATCTCTAATTTGATATATAATTCTACATTTTTTTTGTAAATATGGGTTTTAAGATCCAAATCATGTTAGAACCCTTTAAAATAAAACCACATATGCTTAAAAATTAAGTGCATGACTTGTTCAAAGTCATGTGATCAGTTGACCATAATAGGATCACGTGATCAAATGAACCTAGGAGATTTATACAATTACATGACCCTTGAAGCTTTAAAAAATAATATAAATAATACAAGAATACAAGAATCATGGTTCAAGTGAATTACTTTGATTATGTGATTTGTTTATGTGATTTGATCATGTCATGATATCACATGATCAGTTCACATGAAAAAATCATAAAAAGAAGCTTATGTGACATGATCACATGAAGAGGCTTTTGTGAAGTAGAGAAAAAACCTAAGAGTTCTCGTAGAGCTATAAAATATTGAGTCATTGGTGAAATTTATTTCCCATTACTCTTCTATCTATAGGAAATTTCACGGAATACAATGAGTATCTTAGAATACTAAAAGAAAAATAGAAAGTTAAGGGAATTAGTCAGGTATTCACTTCTTTATAAAAAAAGTCCTTTTTTCTTCTTCGGGAATTTGTATGTGAGGTGTGTATGCATCTAAAAATTTATGTGATGTAGGTTATATATGAGGTGTGTAGGCACCCATATTTTGATGGGCATACATGTGTATATATGATGTGGGTTTATTTGAGAAATTTTTGTGATGCAAGATCTATGGAAAATGATTTTACTATGAAAACATCAAGATTACCTCTATGGTTGAGAATACACAGCATCATTTCTCTTCCTCCAAAGTCTTGTCACATAGATAGAAATATTATAAAATAAACTAACCCTATAAGGGATAACGAAAATAAAATAAATGTTTCATTATATAATTTTTCGTTAAAATAGACATATTATATTGTAACACTACCTTTACATCTTTCCAAATGGTTTATTTGGTCAAAATATAATATAATAACAAAACTAATGATTTTTTGTGCACTTCACTACTATTGGTTAATTACCACTTAGCATAGAATTTTATCTGAACTTATGATCTAGCGTCCCCATGATGCTCTCATCTGACACCATATCTATCATATCATTATTCAGTTTTCACTTTTCCTACTCTTCCTGCACCCATTTACCTAGTAAATGGGTGCAGGAAGAGAAGGAAAAGTGAAATCAGATTGATGATATCCAAGAAATGGTGTCGGATGAGAGAATTAGGGGAGAGTCAGATTAGAAGTTCACATCAGATGCAATGTTGAGTGGTAGTTAACCAACAGTAGTGAATAATCCTTAGTTTTGTTATTAAATTTGTGGGTGGTACACAACCAATATTCTTCCAACACACTGCATCAGTAGAAACAGATACATAAATGACCAAAATACAGAATATAAATGATCCATGCCATAATAGTTTAGGTCTAGTAATTTTGGAAACATGGAAACATAATGAACTAGTTCATAAGAGTCTCTCATTAAGTTATGCTTTACTAGAAAGTAAAATCATTTCTAAAACCATTATTCATAACCTAAGGATATAAAACATAATAAAGGGTGATCATATATGCTCAATAAGTGTATTCAAGGGAGATATCAATGATCATATAAGGATAACATAAGTACTAGGAATTAACCTTCATCCTATTTTTTTTATAATATTCCATCATGTATGTTTCCCATTCATTTATTAACACATCTATATCATCTTTTGAATATGGGTTTTTGCGATAGTCATGGTAGTACTGAAAAAATATAAATACACAAAGGATTAATAAATATTTTAAATGAACTCATAATTATTTTCAAAAATACCTCTTCAAGAATGCTAGTTTGTTGATTAAATATGATCTCTTTCATAAATTTACAAACATAATAACCACAGTCCTTTCCATTTGTTTGTTTTGGACACCACAGTAACATCAAGAAAAATAAGTAATTTTTTTATATGTGTTTGGATAGTAAAATCTTATTATATATAACAGAATATGTGTCCATTTTTAGATCTTGTATTTGTTCTTGTCCGTAAGCCCTGGATTTATTCCATGAAGTAGAGGATATTGATACACCACCCTATCATAACAAAATCCTCATTAAAAGATAATATAAATTATATAACTGGATGTTTAGTTCTAAAATGTTGGATCTAGTGTATTACCAATTGACAAATGCCATCATGCGTGGTTGGTTTGTTGCATATCCATGTATTGAATCTAGAAAATAAATCTTTGGAGTATCCAAATTGACTGTAATCACTATTCAATGATGCCTATAAACTCAAAAAGAAATATGTAATGAAAGAAATGGAAATATAGTTAATATGATTAAATTGTAAAGTTTTACCCTTGAATCATTGGTATTAAAAAGAATTTGTCATCCATAATTTTTTTTCAAGAAATTTGAGTAGGGATGATTCATTTCAGCCTCTTTATCAGAATTTATTTATTCTTTTGAAGAGGTCATGTGATGACTAACGAGTCCAAATTTTTTTCATGGGGAAATCCCTTCAATTATTTTTCATATATACGCCTGTGAAAAATATAAAATATATTTAGTCATAATTATTATAGTATATCAGCTTTTGTAAAATCAAATAATGAAAACATACCTCATTTATACATTTAAAAATGAGGTGCCTAACCATTCATACTTTAGGATTTCATTTACATTTTCAGCACTATTGAAATTGGATTTTTCTTCTTTGTACTTATTGTTTTCAAAATCAACTTTGTAAGCATTATTGTCTGTCAAATTTGTATCCACATGAGCCTAAAATGATATTAAATGTGGATATAGAATGGTTTGGGTGAAGGTTCTCTCATAAGATCGTTCCAATCGGTAGGTTGATCCTTGATATAGTTTAGAGCTGATATTTTGTTTCACCCCCTTCTCTTTGAAATTCTGTAAAAACATTCATCAGTTCAGAACTTTTTTCACTAAATGGTAAAGGTTCATCTTGAAAAATAAATTGGAAATGGATACCTCCTTGTTGACATGTTTTTTACAAGAATTAAAGGATATGCGATGAATGTTCCAACAGATTGTTCGACTGTATGAATGTCGTATCATCATTTGTAACAGGTAGCTCGGCACTCAGCTCATTAGCTATGTCAGTAAACACTCTAACATGATCTATTAGAATTTTTCTGCTGTGTAGTATATCATTCTTCATATTGATCCTCCACTAGTTTTTCATTCTGAAAATATTTTAGGGGTGTCACCCCAAAACCCACACCTCTGACATGGCCATACTATTCTGGATGCTTCAAGGTCGTTGAAATTATGTATGCATCTAGTTCGGGTGTTGTTGATTTTGATGACTATGTCAGATAGTAAATATAGTAAAATAAGTATTCATTGTTATGTAATAGCGATTTAAAGAAAATAAAATTTATACTATGTCATACCAACACATGTTTCCCACACTTTTTGTGTGTTTTCATCTAAAAATATCCGATATTTATTTACACAAGCCTCCTTTAATAGCACATGGCGTGGCATGGAAGTGGCTTTCGATTTCAATTCATCAATCTACATATAAATAGAGGAAAAACGTTATGGTGTTTTGTTATATCACATAAAAGTATTATGGTATATTTAAAATATGTACCAATTTTTTCTCAAGTGAAGTGTACCCCATCCTTGCTTTATGGTAGGGGTAAGCTGGTTTTGTTTCCCATTCTTTTTTTTTAGCACTCAGTTTCTATTTAATAAATAAAAAACTTTCAATCAAAGTGATGAAAACATGAAATGTCAAACAATGTATTACCAGACACAATGTACCTGAAAAGTATGCTCCCCATGACAGTTTCTAAACACATCCCACGCTCCTTGGGATATCAAGTGTGCATAAAGAGGAGGTGGGTGTGGCTTGATTTTCCCATCATCATCTTTAAGATAATATTTTGTTAAAATTATGTGGAAGCCTCTATGAATCCTTCCTGCAAATCTTAATACATATTCCTTGTGAAAAGAATCTATTATAAATTCACTCTAAAATGGATGATGAAGAGTACGTCAATGTTTTAGTATTTTATTTTATTTTAATAAATTAAATTAATGATATCATAACGTTTCCATAATCTCTTCCCACATTAGTGTCTTAAGTCTGGTGAAAACATGGTTCCACGACTGTACATCAATCGACACATGTTTTCGAGTGAAGATTACAATGTAGCTACTACATATGGATTTTTGGGGATATTATCCTCACTTATCCATACCACCTCATATTTTATGCCTTTTTCTTTTTCCTTATGGATTTTGGATAACACTATCAAACTATGATGCACTTTTTTTTTGTGCCATCAGGGTTTCATTTCCTACCATTTATTCAGAAGCATCATCGTTATGTTCCTATAGAGTGCTAGCATCAACACTAGGACTAGCAGAAACAGGTTGAGAAACCTGTTGTACCTCAGCACTAGGATTAGCTGCAATAGGTTGAGAAACCTGTTGTCACTCTACACTAGGACCATCAGCAGCTGGTTGAGATACCTATTGTGCCTAAGTATTTGGTGCATCAGCAGGTTCAGAAGTCAATATCTACATAAGTGGTTTAACATTTAATTTAGATTACATAAAATAATAAGCGAATAGATAATAACATAACGCAACACAATGTATATTAAAATAAAAAAATAACATGATTATTGAACTCTTTTTTTATGGCTGAAAATATTTGACCACTCAATCAACTATGTAAATTTCTTCATTCTGGTCTCCTATGATATACAAAACATCATCTAAATTGGGACCGCTGTGAAATGATTGTGAATTCCCAATGAAAGGGTCATCCTCCATTGACCATTCATCTTACCCTTTAGTTGTTTTGGTCGATAATAGAAAAATTGACAAGTTTTGGTTTGCTGGATCTGGAATATAAAATACTTTTACTGCATGTGATGCCATTATAAATGGTTCTTCTCTATCCCCTTCCTTACTGAAATCAACTTTCACGAATCTCAATTCATCTATTTTAACATCACTCCTATTATTAACCTACTTTCATTGAAAAATCAGCACTAGGAATTTCAAATAATTTAACTCCTATATTTGTTTGATGATGCCAAAATATGACATATTCGCATAAATTGGATTTCTGTTCTTAGCACTAGAAACATGCATCGCTTCATCCACAATTGTAACCCCAATATTCTAGATGATACTATCTTTATCATGTGCATTAGTATATAATGTATAACTATTAACTATATAAGCATTGTAGGATAATACATACACACTTTCTCCTCTGGATAGCCATCGAAGTTGTTCTGAAATTGAGTCCATATTTTCATCTAACTTCTTAAAAATATATTCCTGAAACCATCCTGTAAACTGTTGATTATGTGTATTTGATATCCATTTTTCATACCTAGATGGATTCAAATGCCTAAGAATTTATTTTTGGGTTTGAACATATGGGTCAACATCGAAACTATTATGAAAAACGTAAAAGTTGGCCTAATATCAATCTGTAATATTGATTTTGAAAACCTCTCTTCCAGAAATTCATTCACCCTCAACCCACCCTGTGTGAAGAGATTTAGGTAGGCCAATGATTTCCACACCAGATAGGTATTCAGTACCGAATTCAATAGCTTCCTCAACAATATATTTCTCCACAATACAACCCTCTGGCCAACTTCCATTTTTGACAAACCCTTTCAAAATATTCATATACTATTCATGGGGTACGCCCATCTATAATGTACAGGACCACATAGTCAATTATCTCTCACCAAATAAACCATCATATCAAAGAATGTTGGTGGGAAGAACATTTCCAATTCACATTATATGATGGAAATTTCTCTTTCCATAGTTGGAAATTTTTCCAGGTCTATAACATTGCTGCATATAGATTTAAAGAAGAAACAGAGCTTTGTTAACGTATGGTAGACATTTTTGGGAAAAAATCAATGTAAAGATATAGGAATTAGATCTTGAATCAAAACATGACAGTAATTTGATTTCATACACTTTAACTTTAAATTACTCATTGACACGTTGTTCTTGATATTTGATGAATATCTATATAGAACCTTTAGATCATTTAGGAAGTTTCAAAACTGATATCTCTCTTGACTGGAAAGAGAGTAAGCAGCAGGAGGAAGAAATGCTCATTTTTTCACCCTTCACTGGTGCCAACTCTTTTTGAATTCCCATATCAATCATGTCCAATCTAGCCTTAGTTCCATCCTTTATTTTGTTGGGTGCATTTAGAAACATGCCAATGAAACTATCACATAAATTTTCTTCGACATTCATAATATTAAGAAAATTTCTGACATGCAGACAATTCCATTATGGTAATTCATAAAATTTTGATCACTTTTTTCAACTGGTTTTTGTAAGTTTTTTTTAAAATGGTTTACCAAATGTAGTGTCCATATATTTTACTTTCGCAAACAATTGATCACCTGTTGGTGGATACGGTGATATACATTCTTCTGAACTTCCATCGAATGATGTCTTCCAAGATCGGTACTTATGTCGGCAGGGTAGAAATCTACGATGTCATAGATCACAGTTTTCAATGATTGTTTCAACCTAAATGACTGTGAACCTTGTTCACAAATGGGACACCCTTGAGTTCCTTTAATGCTATATTCTGACAAATTTCCATAAGAAAGAAATTCATTTATCATCCCATACAATATGGATCTCAAAGTGAAATCTTAATTTTTGTAAGCATCATACAACATAACACCTGAATCCCACAATAATTTCAAATCATCGATGAATGGAGCCAAATAAACATCAATATCATTAACCAGTTGTTTTGGTCCTGATATAAGCATAGATAACATGATGTATTTTCCTTCCATGCACAACCACACTGGTAAGTTATAATTTACCAACATAATTGGCCATGTACTGTGATTTCTACTTTAAAAACCAAAAGTATTCACTCCATCTATAGATAACGCAAGATGAAGGTTTCTCGACTAGTTTCAAAATTCAGGATACTCACGATCAATTCTCTTTTACTAAGGAGAGTCAGTCGGGTGTTGTAGTTTACCATATTTAATTCTTTTATCTGCATGACATGTCAATTTTCTTGCATTCTTCTCACTTACATATAGGCACCTAAACCTTAGAATGATTGGAAACTACCATACAACTTTCATAGGAATGGATTAATCTTTCTTGTATCGATAAACACCACACTTTGGGAATTATTTAATTGATTGGTGGTCCTTGTGAAATAATATAAATTCATTTGGGTCAGCATGTTTTCTTTCATAGATCATACTCATCGAGTATAGCATTCATTTGGCATCATATGTTCAGCTTGGGAGCTCATTATCTTCTGGGAGCATGTCATTCAGGAGAGCAAGTAGTTCCGTAAAACTGGAGTCACTCCACTTATTGCTTGATTTCAAATTATACAGCTTTAGTACGGATGACAATGTTGTATATTTGGTGCAACCAACATAAAATGGAATCTTTACATAAATCTTTAATATCTCATACAATTTTGGTAAATCATGAAGTTCATCTTCAACTGTCCTTGTCATTTCTTCAATATGATCTCCATCATCATTCACATCTGTAATCACATCCTATATATGATTATATTCATTGTTCACGCTTGTAATCATATCATATGATCCATAAAATGTAGTGTTATCCCAACCACTAACTTCATTTGTTCTTTCCCCTTGTTTATTCCAACATGTATAACTTCGATCTATTCCGTGATAGATCAGGTGTTCTTCCAATTCCTCTGGACTAATTTTTCTTGAATAACAATAGCTTAAAAATGGACAAAGGATTTGAGAAGGGTCATTTTCATGATATTTTTCAAACTTGATAAAGTCTTACATTCTATATTCATACTCTTTTGTCAACCTATTGGCATTCATCCATTATTTATTCATATTAATCCAATTTCAAATAGTAATATTAATATTTAACAAAATAATTACACAAAAGATGTTCAACTAGGGTCATCATCCAACTATAATCAATAGAACTAGCTATGGTAAACAATACCCTTACCTCTCCATGAATTACTCAGGACCAAATTATATCACACCCATCTTCCCAACCACTTGATCAATGGAAATAGCTATGAGAATCCATTTCACTAGAATGTTTTAGTATCCCACATGTGATCTATATGCATTATGGTAAACTGGTTTTTTAGTGTTTATATATAAACATAATGTCTCTAGTCAAGAACTATGGTACTAAACTAATAGATGGTATGATTTTCAATAGAGTTATTATGGGTGTAAGGATACATTACATGTGTTTTTTTGGTTATTTGACTAGGGTATCCATAAAGTGTCTCATAGAGTCCTCTAGTGAAGTGGTTTTCTAAGATTAAGTGGGATTGCACTAGTAAGAAAGTGTTTGTTCCATTGAAATGGGTAACGTTTGGATTGATATTAAATGGTGTAAGAACTAAAACATGGAAAAAATGGCATACAAAAAATTCCAACAACTGTAACACCATAAAAACACACAATCATGCTCACGATCACAACACCATACAAACTAAACAATCACAATTTCAGATTTTTTAAACCATCCCTTATTCAATTCCGTTTATTAATTTAGAGGTTATCATAGAAGTTTTATCATCCTAGGGAATTCATTCATTATTCAGTATATATAAATTACCAATTGTTATATTCAAATGATCAATAGGAACCAACCAACATGTAATTCATTTAGTGATCAAACAAGAACCACCAACGACCACGATTTTCAACAGGTTGTTTAGCCCATACATTTCACAAAAAAACCATCAATATCAAATATTAATAGCATGTGAACAAGAGGAAACCAATGAGTAATATAAGAAAACTCCTTGTGAAGGTGTCGTTCAGCACGCAATAGAGGTGCGTTCGCAAAAGAGGAGAGGTGCGCAGTAGAGGTGATTTCCAACTGAAAAGAAAACATAAAATGAGAAATCACATGTTAAAAAATTTTATTTTTCAACAGTGGGATTTTATTTTCCATCTATGATATCTTATTCTTGTTTATTTATTTTTTGTGTATCTACTATTTTCCGAGATGTTAAACTTATGAATGGGACATGTCTACTTTTCAGGAGAAAGATCATTTTTAATTTACTGAAATTTGGGGGAAAACTATTCAACATTAATTTTATTTTTTCCCCAAGGGATCGTTTCTATCCTATAGGGATCATGAACGCCTCTTAGGTTAGTGGAAAGTCAGGTCAGTTGTTGGTTATGATACCAGCTTGGGCCGTATCATTACATTTCTAATTGTAATTGACCAATGTCCATTTAAATATAGGATTGGGTTTCATACACTAATATATAGAAGGAATAATAGAGGTAAGAATTATCCTAGGCTCTCCAATACAAGTGAAGAAATATGAAACATACACTGGGTGAGGGATAACCACCCAAGAGGAGAGAAGGGGGAGGTTTGCATATTGCAGCGGGATTATAAACTTGTTTTTTTTTCTACATTAATATGGCTATGATTTTCTCTCATAGATCATGAATGATTGATGATGATTTCTCACTACTGTGAATATTTTCCATTATTTTCATAAAGTTTTATTCCATGACTCGTGTTTAATTTATATGAAAGATTTCTTATAACCCTAATAATTTATGTTTTCGATCTCATACCCTTGCTCATATACTATTATCATGATTGATCATTGATTTATATCACCTAGGTTTACCCTTATTGCTCATTTTATCTCTCCCTTTTTTATGCTTTCCTTCCCCAGGTTAAGAAGAATGGTTTTATGTAGGGAATTCCAAAAAAGTGTTGTCCTTTGGGAATATTAAAGATATTTCATGAAATAAAAGGATTATGTATCAAGTATTCATAGAGATTAAACCATTATGATTCTGGTGTGGATCATAATGCTAGGTATTTAATATTCATCTAAATTTTTTTAGTATTTATGCATGAAATGTATGGGTCACTATATAGTACCTGAAAGATATTTTGTTCCATCCAATGTTGTCAACTCCATAGGATGCATCTGAAATCTCCCAGGTCCTTTACCTCACTGATACAAATAAAAACTACATACATGGAAACACATAGCTTAATATACCTAAGGGTGAATATCCTCCACCAACTCAATATTCTTTCTACCTCCAAGTAAAATTGACCACCTTGTTAAAAATCATAATGCATTATATTAAACTATTTCAATTGTTTAACATGAATTGGGTGGGAAGATCTATGATGGTCGCTTTGGAAGGTTTTCATTGGAAGAGATAATTAACATGATGTTCACAATGGAAAAATAGTTATAGAGGTATACGTTGAGGCTTGGGAACTTTTATCTCTAGGGAAATTTGAAAAAGGGAGTTAAGACCAAATCCCTACTATCCAACACATGAACTACTTTGACAACTATGTAAATCCATCCATATAATTTCCCTTTGATAATTTTTTATGGATTCACTCTTGAGATGAATCATTTTAAACTAGAATAATATCAATTACCTTATACTTTTATAGAACAAAAAATACATTGTCGAAGTAAATGTGGTGAGTCTATGTTTGATCTCTAGTTTCATAGCCTAATAAAAATACAACACCCCATAATCCTTTTAAATAATAATGGTATAAGTATGGAAAAGAATATTCTTAAAATAAATTCCAAACAATCATATACTGGATCTCCCATATTAGATAGAAAACAACACATGTCATTGTTTCTCCTTAAATTCCAAATAAATGAAATTATCTAATTATTGACTACAAAACATCTCCAATTATATCTCTGGATCCTCATAATCACCAAGAAACAAGATCCATCCCTAATTAATAGCTACCTGAAACAAGATAATAAACAATAGAATCTAATGTTCCTTTATTTAAAGAATAAAAATAAAAAAATCTAAAAATCCTCTAACCATGTATCTAACTTTTAATTTGGGATATTTCTCTCATAATTAAATAATAACTAATGCTAAAACTCACAAAATGAATTTATCTTAGAGTTATCCTTCTTAGGTATCACCCTTATATAGTCAATCGAAGCATACTAAATCACCCTACCCAACTCAAACACAAGTATAATCCTCTTACCATAAAACTATAAATCACAATGCATGAAACAATACAAAAAACATTGGTAATAGTTTAAAACCACCAACCACAAAGTGGAGTTGACCCCTTAATAATGATCAGCCACAATATCTTAATCTCATCTAGGCTTTATCAAGATCCATCATCCAATTTTGAAACATATGAGGAGGCGGCCGCAGCAGAGGAGGATGATTTGGCAGCCATAAGAGGAGGAGGAGTAGGAGGAGGTAGTAGTGGAAGAGGAAGAGGAGAAGTAGGGTCACGGTGGAGGAGGTATCGTGGTGAAGGAGGAGGATAAGAAAGCAGCGGTGGAGGAGGAGGAGGATGGTCACGGCAGAGGAGGAGGACAAGGCAGCGGTGGCGGAGGAAGAGGAGTCGCGGCGTAGGGTTCAGCTTCCGCAAAGGCTTGAATAGGTGCGCCGGAGGAGGGTCTTGTTAGGGTTATTTTATAAAAACCACTGTAACCTTTATCAGTGCCTGTTAAAATCACTAATAAAGATTTTTTATCAGTGATAAAATAAAAGTGCTGATAAAACATACCTTTATCCATGCTTTTTGAGCACTGATAATGATAAGCCTTTATCAGCACTAAAAAACCACTAATAAAGGACATATTTATCAATTCTAACATTTTATCACTGATAAATAGGTATTTCATCAATGATTTTTTAGTACTGATAAAGGAACATCTTTATCAATGCTCAAAACACACTGATAAAACAAATATTTATCAAAGCTAAAATTATATCATTGATAAATAGTTATTTTAGTAGTCTTTTTTAATTATATATATATATATATTAAAATGTATTATATATATACATAAAATAAATATAATAAGTATAATAAATATAATAAATTCAATGAATTAATCTAATAAATCTAATAAATCTCTAATAAATATAAAAATCTAAAAAATATATTTATTATTTAATGTAATTTATTATAATCTTATAATTATATAATTATATATATATATATATAATAATAATCTTATAAATACTTTTTACAATTAAAACATTATATATATATATATTAGAATTATTAAAAAATATATATATTAATTATAAATAATTTTTTATTTAATGTATTGAAATAAAAATTATTTTTTAATATAAATATAATAATTTTTTATAAATTAATAACAAATACTTTTATCAGTGCTAATAATAGCGCTGATAAATGTATACTTTATCAATGCTAAAAAAGTGCTGATAAAGGGTATACCTTTATCAGTGCTTGTTTTAGTATTGATAAAGTGTACATTTATCAGCGCTTTTTGCTAGCACTGATAAAGGCCCACCCCTTTATCAGCACTTTATGCTTAGCACTGATAAAGGGTGGTGCTTCCCTTGCCCTGTTTTGTGGTAGTGGGTAAATATATCCCTCTAATGTATTGGGTAAACATTTATATCTCATGAAATAATTATGGGAAATAAAATGATGTGCTTGGTCTGTTATGGTAAATAGGATGATGTGCTTGTTCCAATATGGGAAACAACTCAATGTGCTTGATCCATTATGGGAAATAAGTGATGATGTGTGATATTTCATATTATGGGTAATAAGTAAGGATGTATTATCCAATATTATTTGATTGTATCAGTATATAACCTTTAAATATGAAATGGTTTTCATACTTATGATGGTGTCTCACTTATATGACATGAAATTTTGGTTCATGATTGATTTATGATGATTTCTCAATATTAGGATGCAGTTCTTGGAAATGTTAATGTTTTATGTCATGAATCATGTTTATGACCTTTGATAGATTGGGTATGAACATTGTAAGTTAAGTTCATGATATTTTACCTATATATTAATCATATACCTTCTCATGGTCATTGATTGATATCTCCCTTTTTTACCCTTACTGAGCATCTGAGCTCACCCTTTATTATATTTCCTTTCATCATGTTATTAATAAGGGTTTAAGTGGGTTAATTAAATGAATTCTTCAAAATGGGAAGATATTTATTGGTGATATTGAATAAGTTTCCTTAAATAAGAATATTTTGTATCTAGTATCAAAAGAATCTAAAACTTTACAATCCTCACGCATGTATTTATTAAATTTATTGAATATTCATCTAAAAATATGTATTATTTATATATAAAATCCTGGTTTATTATAGTTGGTATCATAAAAAAATTTATTTAACCATTGGAAACTAGTATGAGAAAAATTTAGTGAAAACCCTTAGGATATCTCTAAGGATATGTCTAAGGATAATTCTATATATAGGAAAATATAATAGAATTTTGGTGAAGGATAGAGTTAGTGGTTTCTAAGAAATTACATCCATTTCCTTGATATGGAAAGTGTGTGTGGATATGGAACTATTTTACCTAGAGGTAATAACTCTTCAAAGTGTTTATTGGGAATTGACTCAATAATCACCTTGTGCATGAAAATGAGACTTATTTCACACCTGGTTTGACACTCCTGGGGGATATGTTGTGGAAATTCACAAACACTTTAAAAATCATCATGAATTATTTAAATAAATGATGAACATGAATGACCTAGGTTTAACCTAATTCATCGTAGATTTAAAATAAGAATTTATTATTTAGATATACTATTAATAATTTTTTATCATTATTTCATTTTTAACTATGAATATTATTTCACACACTATGCTTTTTGGATTTAGTCAATGGAAGGAACCAAAAGGAACTAGATTAACATTGAATGTGATAGAAAATCTGTTAATGAGAAACCAAATGGTATAATGAGTAGATTAATAAATATTATGATTATGGATAATCAGTTATCATAATATATTATTAATAACTTCCACCTTAACCAACTCTCAAACTCACTAAAGAAGATATGGATAGAGTTTGCTGAGAGATGGGGTGGTGGAGACCATTAAGGAAAGAAGATTTAGTTTTATATATCTATATAATTTTGGAAGAAGTACATAAGGTAATGTCTCAGGGGAATGAGAATATGTTTTATATGTATATTAGAAGGGCACAAAGTAAGTAATTTACAAGAAAAAAATGAAATGTTTAGTTAATACAATGGAAAAGAATAATGGTTTTCCTAACACGTCATCAATGATCGAATATTTAAAATATGTAAATTATGGTCATTATTTAAATATATTTCCTAGGGTAAAACTCAAGAAAGGGATCAACAAGGTTGTGTGAGTATAGGTTTTTATTTGATGATGAAGATACTACAAATAACATATAAAATGAATGAGGTATTAAGGAATAAAATGAATAATCATAGTTGATGGTTTAAGAATGAAGTGAAATGATTAAATTGATTATTGAAACTCAAGAATTATGTTATATGAATCCTAAAATATATAAGGATTTTTCAATAGAAAAACATTTAATGATTTTAATAATATATTGAATGATACATATGACATAGAAAAATAATTCAATGGAAATGTGATATTTTATGGAAAACGCGTGATTAAGGGAAAGGTAACCCTTAATATGTTCCTGATTTTGTGATAATGGTGTTTTTTTGGATAAATATATGATTGATATGGATAATATTAATTGGATAGTATTTATGACCTCATAACTGATCACTGATTTGATGAAAGGGTGTTTATATTATCATTTATGGAGTTTAAATTATTATTATTTATTGAATATATTCAATAATATATGGTTTATGTAAGGAATAAGGATTCATGTATGTTTTCATTATTATTTTTTTGGTAATTATGTTCATTAGCATTTTTTAGGAGAATATATGACCAAGGTGTGACCATATTTTGTTTAAAATAATTAATATCTCCTTTATGATATTTGGGGGATTAATGTTTATTATATTTTATAATTTAGTGTCATTATTTATAAAAAAATATATTTTTGAAGGGTATTAAGGTTAAACATTAATGAAATGTTTTACGTTTATCTTTGGATGAGGTTTTAGAGATTAATATATCATTTAATCATATGATGATTTATCCATATTGGATAACTTATTCTAACCATTTTCTATTAAATTTTAAATATAGATATAAGGAATGATGTATCATTCTTTTATAGATCTTATGATCTGTTATATGTTATTTTTTTCTTAAGGAATAAAAAAATTCTTATAGTAAGATACAATGTGAAAATTGATTATAGCACGAATAAAGGATGATATTGTTCTTATTAAATGGAAATAAATCATGTAAGGATATTTTATCATGATCATCCACTTTTTTGTTAACAATAAACTACAGACAATACTTTTATTCCATGTCTATATTTTCACATCCCACTAATTTTATCACAATTTTAAACCTAGTTATGTTTTATTATTGATGGCATGTGTATGAATTATTTCCCACTTTTCAAGAGGATTATTTAGTAACCCTTTGTATGACATAGGATTTCAACAAGGTGTTTTTAGATGGAAAAACTTTTATTACTGAATTAAAGTTCAAATTGATTGGAAAAATTATATTTAAGTGGGATATAATGTAACATTCTTATACTTTACAAAAAAATCAAATAAATTTAATTTCTTGATAGCTTGTGTTACACACAACATCAATTTTTATTGAACCCCAATATACTATTAATATTATTATTTAAACCTGATTTTTATAAATTAGCCATTAAATTTGTGGGTATTAATAGGACCAACTAAATTATTGAAATTATATGTTTTAAACATGAGTTAAATAAATTAATTTCTTATCAATTTACTATAAATGCATACAAAAATCATTTGAAAGTAAAAGAAATGGTTTTCTGAATGACTATTTTTATGCGGATGAAGTGTTTTTAACTAAATAAATTAAATTAGACACTACTATGGATTTTTTTTAAATTTAATTTATATATTATATATTGAAACAAATTTTTTATAATTCATTTAAAATTTTTTCTAGGAATGGAAAAATAATAAATCCAGTTTTATGTTTAAAAATGTATTTTCTCTAAAAAAAACGTTTTCATCACATTATGTGCACTTATTTTAAAAATAATTTTCCAAATTTAATAAAATTAATATAAAAAATTAAATTTCATTTTTTAAACCATTATTTAAAAATTATCATAGATTTATTTTCTTTCAATTTTCTAAAAATATTAATTTTCTGATAAACAGTGATAAATACTAATTTTTATTGAAAACTACATTTTCATTTAAAGTATTTACAAAGATAAATTATATTTTAAAATATTTTTAACATTAAAATAATCTCAATTATTTTATTAATAATCTAATTTATTTCATTAGAATCAATTTTATATTTAACTTTGATATAAAAACGTTTTATACCTATGAAAAAATTTCTTTAGAAAACCATGTTTTCTCCATATCTGCGGGTTTAATTTTAAATTAAATATTCCACTAAAGTGAGTTTAATTTTGAAAAATAAATTACCTACTTTTATTAATCATAATTAATTTTAGTCAATAAGGTCAATTTAATTTTTATTCACAATGAAAATTAAAAATAATAATCATTAATTATCACTGTTAACGTAAAAACGGGGTTTTGTGTGCTTATGTTAAAATTAATTTTCCAAAAACATAGGATTTCGTATTTATAATAAGTGTGTAGAAATTATATAATAATTATAATTTTATTTTTAATATTAATGGTTAAATTACATAGGAAAATAAAAATAGACACGTTACCATGGTGAAAACTACAATGGTAAATGTGAGAAAACTTAGAGGATGAGGAAATAACATGTTTAAAACATGTGTATTTTATTATTTTATATCTAAATATCAACCATATTATCCCTCAAGTACATTATTTATCAATGTTTTTGGAACAACTCTTGATAATGACTTCCCATTATTTAATAGTTTTGGGTATTTACAAAAATGTCACTCTACCTCCACTATAAAAGGCCACCTCCTACCATCACTTCTTCACACCTTCAAATCCATTTTTAACAACCAAAACCAACAAAAATATCTCCCCAAAATACTTAAAAATTTTATAGAGATTTTTTTATTCACAAAATATGAACCCTAGGGTCCTTAAGAAGAGACCCAAAGGAGGTTTTTCTAAGCGTAGGTAATTAACTTCACTAAGATATTTATTTTAAATTATTATATTATAAAACTTAATTAATGTTTTAATAATTAAAATATAATAAAAACAAGTTTATAACACATAATGATATTATTTTATATATATTTCATAATCTATACCCACCTCCTCTTCCATCAAATGCGAAACGAAACCATCAATCATGTGTATGACGGAATACCGCCTTACGAACTGATGTAATTCATTATCCATCACCACCTATCATGGATGGATATAGTTATGGATTTAACTTACTTATATGATATTTATGAAATAATTTTAATTTTTATAATTATAATATTACATCATCTTTCTTACCTTCCAATCAGTTAGAAAACTATAACATCACTAGTGTGTGCATGTGGACTACAGCCTCTAAGAAGTGATGTTATATGTTTTTCATTTAATTTTTAAATGGATAGTAATAAGGATATATTTAATGAATAAATATGGTATTTATTTTATAAAAATTATTCTGTAATTATGAATTAATATTTAACTATATTTTATTTCACCCTTTGAAAAAATAGAAACTGTGTTCATGCGTACGTAAGGTCTGTCGTCTCCATGAATGGGTTAGTTCATTTTATATCTATATAATTTATGAATTACACTAAATACATATATAATTAATATATATTTTATTTATATCATGGTTAACATTCTGAATATTATGGAACCATAATAAAATTAAAAGTACCAAAAATACCAAACCAAACATACTTGAAAAATGAAACGGTTATTACCTAAAATGTGATTTTAAGATGGAATTGTTGATAAATGGGTATTAAAAGGTCATAAGTAAATAATATATGGTATAATATATATTATTATGGATCCATAATATATTTATAGTGAAAATATATTTATTTAATAGGATGTTCAAATATGTACGATGGAAGACAAGACTTAAGGTAAGGGATTTTTTTCTCAAATTCTCTTCTTTGGGAAATATGTTTTATAAAGCACCTATATTCTTTTATGAGATATATATACAGACCATTTAAAATGTTATATCATGAATTTATTCAATGCCATTATATTTAAATTTCATTTAATTTTATTCTTTCAAGGGTATTATGATTCAAAATTTACCAAATCATGTAAGTGAATTATCGTCTCACTTTTATTTCTGTGATACACATGCCTTATTCACCACTTGTTTATTTTATGTGTTATATATACTGAATATAAATTTATTTTATTATTATTATTATTAATTTTATTGTGATTTACATATCCATCTATGTTTATTTATTTCATGGGTATTATTTTACAAAAGCTACAAAAGTGGTAAGGGTTTTTTGTTACAATCTCATTATTTATCGAGATGGTTTATGATTATGCTTAAAATGATTAAATATTATGATATAGATATCAGTAAACTCAATAATTTTATTCTAATAAGGTTATTTATGGAGAAAAATAATTTCCTTTCATTTTTCTCCTTTTAAGTGTTAAATAATAAAAAACATTTTTTTTTAAAAAGACATTATTTCTCTCTTAGGTCAAAAATATCTTCCATGTCCATGTTTTCTAAAATAGTATTAATGGAATTTATTACTATTATACAATTATTTTTTAAATAAATGTTTACCCAATATTGATTTTTAAAAAAAATTAAAAGTAATCTTCTTGACTTTTTCTGAATGAGGTAGTTGTGAATTTTTACAAAAAATGTGAAAGGAATCTTTGTTTTAACGTGTATAACATGAGGAGAATTTTATACCATCTTGAACACTCAATTATTTGAAGATAACTTTAAAAAAATATTTTATTTTCATATAAAATGTTTTATTTAATATTATTTAGAAAATTATATTTTAAAGAAGTTATTTAAAAATGAAAATTATACTTTCCTCAAGAATGTTTTAATGATCCTTTTACTGGATTTATATTCATCAACAAAAATAAACTTTGGGGTTGACTATATTTTAAATGGTATATCATACAATGGTTCCATAATTATTCTTACCCTATATGGTTTGTGTTAATTATTATAATGAATAAATTATTATGAAACTTGTTTCTTTCCCATGGGTTATACTATGATGAAATATTTATGAAACTCATTTATTTTTCATGAGTTATGATATTTTGAATGTTTTTTGATACTATGCCACACAAATATATGGATTATATGATTGGTGGGACTTATATCAACCTACAATGTATTGGGTAAATATTTAAATGTCATCAGATAATTATGAGAAACAATATCATGTGCTTGATCCACTATGGGAGATAGGTCGATTTTCTTAAAACATTGTATTAAAGAAGTAAATGTGCTTGATCTAATATGGGAAATATCTGATGATCTTTGATCTGTTATGTTATGAGAAATAGGTAGGGATTTTTAATCCACTATGATTTTGTGGTCATAGTTTTTAGTCATGAAATATGAAATGGTTTCTAAACTTATGATGGTGCCATACTTATATGATAAGAAATTATGGTTCATGATTGATTTATAAGGATTATTCACTCTCATGATGTATTTCTCGGAAATGATAATTTTTTATTCCATGTCTCATGTTAGTAACCTTTGATAGATTGGGTATTAACCTTGTAAGTTATGTTCATGATGGCATACCCCTATTCTAATCTGATGCCTTATTATGATCATAGATTGATATCTCCCATGTTTACCATTACTGAGCATATAATATAACCCTTTCTTATGTTTCTATTACCCATATTATAAATAAATTATTAAGTAGGTTATATATATGAAGTTTACTAAATGCAAAGATCTTTATGGACGATGTGGATGATCTTTCATGAAATAATAATATTATGTATCTAGTCTTCAAATACACTAAAACTTTATGGTTCTTCAGGCCATTGTATTATGCATGTATTTTTGAAATGTGTTGAATATTTATCTAAAAATATTTAGTATTTATGTATTAAAATACAAGGTCATTGTAAAATCAACTAATTTATCCACTATCATACCATCAACCAATTCCTTCTCACTTGGATATTGAATCCTATTCAAAAATTTCAGGAATATATAATGAATCTGTGAAATATACTCACTAGGTAGAAAATAAATAGCTTGATATCCATCTCTTTACATAACCCTATAAGTTTAAATAACTTTGGTAGTTCCAAAATGAGTTATTTATAACTTCTTATATATAAAATTAGTATTTTCACTTGAATAAATTTGACTATAGATACTTCAACTCATAAAAATAAAAAAGTATTTTTAACTTTATCATAAAGTTGATATTTGATATTTTCATCACAAGTAAAACAAGAAATAAAATTCTCTATAATATGATTGTTTTTTTTCATCTAAAGAAAATAATCATATCCAATATTGATAAAAAATGGTCTGTATTCGATCACATCAATACTCATAGTCCACACAATAAAATATTATTGGAAGATTATGATTTAAATTCAATACAATTTAAACTAAAATTCCTTCTATAAAAAAACTATTCTATGCTAAATGAGTATCATAAGGAAACTTATATATTGACTTCCAATAAATTAATGGAAAAAACAAAAAAAAAGTAGATAAAGTATCATCTGTTGACACCAGTTCAGAAACCAAATGTTTTCCTAGATATAAATGATAGTAAAATTACAAGATGGGTTATTTGTAGTTAATAATAAACTTACATATCCCACTTGAGTTTTAGTTTACCAATAGTTACAAACATCCAATAAAATCATAAATTAGAGTAAATAAAAACATTATAAACTGAAAAATTGGTAAAACCAATGTAAATATATAATAATTATAAATAATTATAAAATTTATATGCACAATTAAAATTAAAATAGAACACATGGTAGTATTTGAATTTTTTATCACTCCATTAAAAGATATTATTAAAGGATAGCATCATTCAAATATTGAGATCTTTTCTTTAACCCAAAACAACAAGGGATTATTTGAACTAATCTAAGGTATACCCTTTATAGTATATAATTCCTTAGTTGAAAATTAATAAACTTCGAGATTCAACCACTGGTATCTTCCTTGACACCATGGTCGGTAGTAGATTTTTATCCCAAGAATATCATTGACAACCTAACAGAAATATATTTCTTCCTAGCCCTGGAAGTCCCTCAACATGATGATTGGAAAAACCCTACTTACACACATCATAATCCACTCAACACAACGATCTAAAACACAAAAATTACAACAATAAAATATAGATCACTTGAAATGAAATCTGAATAAGTTTTTTATAAAAGAAGAAAAACTCATAAGGAAAAAATACTATAATCAAATTTGAACTTAACAACAAGATGTTACAAGATTCAAAATGACTAATAGATTTATCATCAGTGTTTTGGAAACTATTGTGTACTATTTTTTATCCATTGAATTAATATGGTCAATTTAGAGACAAAAATCCAATGAGCATATTCCTCAAACTCTGAGAGTTGTTTTTATAGTATCAAAAGAATAAACCTCTATCTTTTGATAGATTTAGGATTTACTCGACATATTTATATGACATTAATATACATCGCTACAATTCCTAAACATCCAATAAAATAAATCTAGCATGAAACATTATCTCACTATATTTCCATGCTCTATAGCTAGAATCTAATTTCATCAGATTTAATTTCACTATATTTTCAATCTGTATATAAGTAAAATTATACAAACTTATATTCAAATCAAATTTATATTAAAATTTATTTTTCATTTAAAATAATGTATGAAAAGGTGTTATTGATTCCAAATCATGATGCTTCTTTTTTCTTGGATTACATTTATCAAATTCCACACACACCCATAGATGAATATATGATTAAATAGGTTTGTTCCCATACTAAATATCATATTGAATTATATTTTTTTCTTTTATTGGAACTCTATTTTTTTATACTATAGTCTATAATGTGTATTATTAAAAGTATTATTGAAGATTTTCATGAATTATCATTGATCTCCGCATATAAAACATGTTATGGTTACTCATTTTAGTAACACTATTAAAAATTGGTGTATAAGGAGGGGTAAATTGAGATATTATCTCAAACTATTTCAGATAATGGATGGATTATTGGTCAATATAATCCCTACCTTAATCTGAGTGTTGTTTCTTTATCTTCATATTGTGATTATTTTATAAATTATTCTTTTATACCTCAAATTTCTCAAAGGAATCAAACATATACCTCATTAAGTAGACATAAACACAACAACTTAATTCATCGATAAAAGTTATGAAATTATAGTATCAACCAATATATTCTATTAGAAAAATTCTATATACATCTATATGAACTAATTCTACAATCTTAGTGTCTCTTTCACCTTTTACATTGAATTGATATTTGATCATTTTTCATTATAAACAAGCATGATATATATCCAAGGATTTCAGCTAAAAATAATTTAAATACCCTTCTTTATATAATTTTATCAAATTCTTATTGTGTACATGTTGAAGCCAGTGATGTCACAACTAGATGTGATTTGACACATGTGAAATTGATTCGTTATATGTTACCATGAATTGATTTTCATATTCTAGTATGTAAATATCATTATTCATATATGACATCCCATAACATATGATATCTTTATGAAAGTATAAAAACTTATTTATGAAATTCAAAATAAATTTATTTATTCCAAAACAAGGCATAGATAGTGTTTTATTTGTTAAAATTGTCACATAATAAAAATTTTATAAAACTAGAACCAATATAAAAAGTAATGTGATATGGTAGCCTCCTATAGCCAATGAATCAAATCTTAACCTATTGGTATCCCTAAGATCCACCTCTCTTTTGGTAATAATATTGAATCTAATTAGATCCTATATTTGGATAAAAATAGAAAAACTGTAATCCAATACTCAATTTATAGAAATAGAGAGAGTACACCCAAATATGAACATACCTAAAGCTTCCCATTAATTATTCATTGAGGCACAGTTCTTCATTTATTTTCCTTTCTTACCCCAAGAAAAACATAATTCTTATTTCTACCAATCCTATCTCTATATCTTCCTCTTCTTAGAAGGTAAGTGTGAAGGTGTAATTCCCCGACCCTAGTTACCTAGATTCAGTGTATTATTTTAATGCATTAGCATGATTACAAGGAATCAAGTCCCGAAGGACCAATCGGTTTAGCAGTCTTGGAAAATAGATTACATACATGAATGTTACATTACACTTCTTAACATACAAAACAACATAAATAATCCTTCACGAAGTCCATTATTCCCTTAGTGTAATCCTACATATCAACCACAATACACTTCTTGGAATCCTGGGAAAAATAAAACATAGAAAGGGGTGAGATCAAATGCTCAGTAATGATAACAATACAGTGGAAACTTTCATAAATAAGCATAAACATTTAAGGCAATGTATAACTAAAATAGAAGCCTTTTAAACTTGAACTTCAGCATAATATGGAAAAAATAAAATGAAGTAATTCCATTTACTTATTCACATGGATATTCTACTAGTCGAATAAATACATGCAATATCACTAACCACTTTCATAATGATGGAATGCATAATGCCAGACTATCATAACCATATAGTCAAGGCCTTGTGCCAAGACTACAAATAAGATTTTTTCAAGGCCTTGTTCCAAGACACTAGTTTGTCTCATGAGACCTACCGATGCATCGAGGAGCTATATCGGGCTCCACCCATTACTTACTAAGTCCAATGCATTCCTCATATGAACAGGTGTAAACATAACATAAACATTCGTTTTAAAACTAGCATACGAAATGTCAATACTTTCTCCATAAACCGTGAATGGTATAAAAATAACACATCCATAGTTATAAATATCACAATACCTTCAATATAATATGGAAGTTTTGTATCATAATAAATCAACTTAATATAAGATTAAAATCTATCAAAAGATGTTGACATAGATGAAATCAAAACTATTTGAGAGAAATATCTCTTTTTTTAAATCATTTAAAAGCCACATAAATATAAAATAAAAAAATTTACTTTGAAAGTATTCTTATAATATTTTAAGGGAAGCTTCAACGATTTTATAATGGAGGAAAATATATGCACTCACCGTATAAGTTAAAAAATACATTCTTACATTAATTCTGTCAAAAAGGTTAAAAAAGGACCTTGTTTGGAAAATGATAGAAAGATTCCTTTATAAACATCTTATAAAAAGTCAAAAAAGGGTATAAATGACTTTAACCCATAGTCTATAAAATAGTAATAATGCTTTGAAATACATTTTTAAGAAACATTTATATGGATGATAAAGATGTCCCAGTAGAAAATTATGTTTAAACAAACTTGGATAATGAAGATATTGTAGAATTAACCCTTACCAATTTGGTAACTTACGAAACATACACCCCATGAAATAGGTATCATAAAATGAATATGTAAATACACATAAATTAAAGTTTATTATGCAAAGAATACAAATATGATCATTACATACACCACACAAAAGGTAATAGTGGCAATATGGCATGAATCTCACGGGAATAAGGAGTGAGATGAAAACACCTTACCTTGCTCTTTCCTTTAGTCAAGGGTAAGTTTAACCTCAAGTATGAAGACCATAGTATGTTATTAAATTATTCTAGAACCATATTAATATTTATAATATCATACATTATTCATTTATGACTTTTTAGTACCCATTTAATAATAATTTCCATGTTAAATTAACATTTCAGGTAATAATTGCTTTCTTTATCGTACATGTTTAAACTTGTTACTCTTGATTGTATCACTTAGATCATGATTTAAATACTTCCAGAATATAAAACCTGATTTAAATGTCATATATATTTATAATATAATTATGTATAATATATATATGTGTGTGAAATGGGAAACACCATTTATGGAGACGATAATCCATACGTACGCATAAATGTTGTTTCTGTTTTCCTAATGTATTGAACAGAACTAAGTGAATAAAATATGTGTAAGTAAATATATATATATATATATATATGTCATATATTACAAACATATTATTAATATATATATTTATAATCATCGATGAATGGTGAATGTGGAAATGAATCTCATCGTGTCGTGGAGACGGTAATCAGTATGTACGCACGAGCGACAATATCATTTCCATAAAGATGTGGAATTGGATGGTATATTAATTTTATAGAGAAATTATAATGTTATTTTCATTATTTATATACATATTACTCATCATTATATCCATCCAAATAACATAGTGTTGAATAACAAATTACACCACGACATGGAGACGGTAAGCCGTACGTATGCACGCATGGTGACATTATCATTCAAAAAATGGATAGAATAATGAATATAGTTGAAAAGTATTTACAATAATATCACAGTATATATAATATACCGGATTTATTATTTTATAATGGAAATAACAAATAAACAAGAAGTGGAAGAAGAAAGGAACTTGAAAGAGGGTGGTGAAAACATTACCTCTTCTTTGGGTTCTTTCTTTTGATTTGATCAAAAGGGCTCCTTAGGTTGGCTTTATGATCAAACTAAGGCCTCTAAGTTAAATTGAGTGATTTTGATAGAATATTTGGGTAGGGTTTGGCCGAGCCAAAAGGCTTTTAAGGTATGAATTTTAGAGAAGGGGTGCCCTTTTATAAGAGGGGTGAGGGGCACCTTTGGAAAATCTAGAAATATTATTTTATAATAAATTCATATTCAGTTTATAATGGATCCAAAGTGTATTATATAAATTTTAAGGTGGGGATAGGTCTAAAACCACTCAACCAATAGGTTTTACATAGGTTTGAGTCACTATATTAACTTTATCTTTTTGATTTAACTCTTAGTTAAATAGTTTGACATTTATCATGTCTCTTTGTATTTTTATATTATATTGTCAATAAACATACTATAAACTTCTAAGAGACCCCCAAGTGGTCCATTAATAATACACATATAATTATGTAAGTCTTTTGGCCATAAATTAGATTTTTAGGAATATAATATCAATTAATAATATAATATTTATTTTAAAAACTCTTTTATGTCAATTTTGACACTATTTAATAATTGATTTTATTTAAAGTCATAAAAACTTTATTAATTCGAAAAAAATTCAATTAATCAATAATAACATGACATATTAACGAATAAAATTTTTTTATGTCATCAAAACTTTCAAATTATATTTATTTTAACATTTATAATACTAATTATTTGATTCTTTCATTAACAAGGAAAATACTGCATCATTATTGTGTCATAAATAAATGTAATTATTAAATGTATAAAAATTATAAATAAAATACCATTATGTAGGAAATAGTTTTATATTTCTATGTAATATTTATAGTAGAAATTATAACATATATAACCCTATGTAAAAAATTTTTTTCTAAAAGATATATGCTTATGTCATTTTTGTATTTACTTTAACTTAATTAATATAAAGTGTCATTATCACTTACAAGTGGATCCATGGGGTTCCAAAATCGACCCAAAGATGACCATGGTCGGAAATGTATCAACCAATAGGGTTATGACACATTTTAGGGTAATTTATTATTATTATAATATTATTTGTTTACCCTTATTTACTGGATTTACCCTTTAACCAATGTAAATAAAATATTTACCGAAATAATTATTCAAAATGTCTAAAAATAAAAGTTACCTATTTAAACAATTTGGACCTTATTATTAAAAATATGGAATCCATTTTTCTAAATTCAAAACATAGAAGTGGTAGAAATTAATTTAAAACTAATTCCCGTTGTTAAAACAAAAAGCGTGTTTTTAAGAGATAATAACTATCAAAAGATTGGCACTTTCTTATGTCCAGTTTAAATGTGAAATTATGTCCAATGACCAAAATTGGATTAAATGGTAAAAATATAATCTAATTATACTCTAAAATCACACAAATTCATAATTTATCACTATTAATTATTTCTATTAAAAAAGTGGTTTTTAATTAAAATTTAGTAATTTTTACTATTCATCAAAATATGAAAGTTATCTGAAAAGTACAAAAAATACACCCTACACTAATTTCAATATTCCTAATCCCAAAATTAATTCCATTTTGAAAGATAAAATGTATATAATTTCAAAAATTGGGTATTACTATTCATAACTGGTAGTTTGATTGGTTGTGGTGTGTGTTAGAACTCAAAGTTGCATACAACACATGCTATTGAATTATTCAAAGAGAAGCGTACTATGGAATATTGGGATGTTACATTCTCCCCTCCTTCAATAAATTGTTTCCTCATAATTTGAAATTATTTTTCAAAAATAAATGGTTGAAAATAGAAAATACCTTTGGGAAAACCCACATCGGAAATTATGTTAATAAAATTTAGTCTTAATAAGAGGGAAAGGGAAATGAAAGGGTCACCACCAAATTATGATCTCGATTAGGAGAACATTGGTGGAAATTTTAGACATATAATTGGAGGAAAACTAAAATATTTATAGGTAGTGATTTAGGTCATCAATCACAAACAAGTGTTAAATTGAGGGCCTTAAATTCATCAATCTATGAAGATTTAAAATACTATCGGTTCAACAAAACATATGGTATTAGGATAACACATTTTTGGTTTTAAGAACCCTTCATTAATGTATAAGAATTAATTTCTTCATATAATAAGAGAAGAATAAAAATATATACTTGAAAAGTAGAGTCCCATCCTTTAACTAATTTCTACCACAAACTCATCTTTCACTCTAAAAGATAATAGAACTTAAAAATAATATTCTATTTATCCTATTTGTATAGGGTTCAAAAAAATTAATTTATAATTCTTCTGCCTGGATTTTTTTTTAAAAGACTACATTATTCAATCTAGTACATCACGTGGTCCAGTGGTAGGTGATATACCCTTGTTGCCCTTCGATTGTGTTTTCAAGTCTTGTGGCCTTGCCGGATGCGATGGGTTTCCTCCCGGCCTCCGGGTTGTCCTTTTATGGAAATCCAAAAATAATATCAAACTAGAATTATCAAAAATACTTCTGTCAAAACTCACAATACAAAATTTATAAGGAAGGTAAACACAATGAAGATCCTTTTTCCACTTAATAACATGTGACCACCTTCAACATGTTTTCTTTTAAAACACTACAACATCCTGAATTACCATAAAACATTATTGATTACATTAAGGATCCCTTATTCCTTATAGAATACTGGATATACTCCTTCTATCAAAAAATGTTGTAAACTCCAACAATGATTGAATATACAAATCATTAATTAGTTTCAAGGTAGTCAAGAATATCCAATATAATTTATCCAAATCAATCATGTATTATTCCAAAATCACTACTTCATTATCATAACCATATTATGGTTTATCTTTCTCTCAACCATATATTTTCCAAAAATTTAACTAACTATTGAGTCACTTTTCTTGGTTCCACACAATCTAAATTCATTAATGAAATAGTATTGCAGTACAATCCTTATATACTCCATAATTATTATAACCTGTACATTGTTGATACAACACTCAAATGAAATAATTCTCTAATAATAACATTAGAACTCTAATCACTCCTCCTCATTTGTGGTAGTATCATAACATGATTATTATCCAATAGCATCATTTGGGGCATACTCTAATGATTTGGACATTGGTTCACGTAGTGTCCCAACTCCTTGCAGATGAATCATTGTACATTTGAAACCTTTTTCTTATACATGTAGTCACATACGTGGTGTCCTTTTTCTCCACACTTATAACAAACTCCCATTCCCTTCAGGAAAGTTTCAGGGTGTTTCTTTCCATAGTTATCACATATGGGAAAATTATTCTTTTCCCTCTTCCCTTTATCCATATTTCTCTCTTAATCCTTTTCTTCTCTTACTTCCCTTAAAATCCATAGGACTCATATAATTTTTTACATATCTTATTAACACATGATACTATTTCTTCATATTTTGAGAATACATGGGAGACTATTTCCCTTCTAAATGTTGGCTTAATACCGTGAAAGATATGATCCTTCTTACTCTTTGGATCATACATATTGATGGAGTTCACATTCCTTCTATTGGGAGACATATCTATACAATGGCATAAACTAGGTCAGTTTTTGAATTGTAATGAATAATTCCAAACTTTTAAAATACCTAACGTAAATTGAATGGTTTATGGATATAATACATAATCACAAAGATGTTTTCATTACGGAATTATATACTCATAAACCCTTCATAATTATTTGTAAAGAAAATGATAATTATCCTAAGCATATCACATGGAGTTTCGTAACCAAGAGTGCAGCAAGGCCCATTGTCGTGCACCAGTTCACGTTCGAGTCTAGTTCAAAGCAGTGTTTTCGGGTTTTACCCCTAGGTACATCTGTTCAAGAGCTTCCTCTACCTGCTCGTATCCAGACAGGGATGTATTTTCTTTGAAAACTCACAAAATCTCTATATTACCAAAATTCTAGGAATTTCTTCTATACTAATCCTCAAATTATATATTAGGTCTATGTGCTCTAATCATAGTTTATCTAAATCTAGCTTCCAAGGTTATTTCTAAACTTCCTTTGATACCAAATGTAACGCCCCGACCCCAATCACCCAGAGTCGGTGCATTATTTTAATAAATTGGAATGATTACAATGAATCAAGTCCCGAAGGACCGATCGGTTTAGCAGTCTTGGAAAATACATTACATACATGAATGTTACATTACACTTATTAACATACAAAACAACATACGTAATCCTTTATGAATACAATTATTCCCTTGGCTTAACCCTTCATATCAATCACAATACACTTCTTGGAATCCTGGGAAAAATAAAACATAGAGGGGTGAGCTCAGATTCTCAGTAAGGATAACAATACAGCAGAAACTTTCATAATTAATTATAAAAATTTAAGGAAATGTATAACTAAAACAGAATCCTTTTAAACTTGAACTTCAGCGTAATATGGAAAAAATAAAATGAAGTAATTCAATTTACTTATTCACATGGATATTCTACTAGTCGAATAATCATATTTAATATCACTAACCACTTTCATAATGATGGAATGCATAATGCCAGACTATCATAACCACATAGTCAAGGCCTTCTTCCAAGACTACAAATAAGATTTTGTCAAGGCCTTGTTCCAAGACACTAGTTTGTCTCATGAGACCTATCGATGCATTGAGAAGATAGAGAGGGCTCCACTCATCACATACTAAGTCCAATTAATTCCTCCTATGAACAGGTTTAAACATAACATAAACATTCGTATTAAAACTAGAAGAAGAACTGTCAATACTTTCTCCATAAACCATGAATGGTATAAAAATAACACATCCACAGTAAAAAATATCACAATACCTTAAATACAATATGAAATTTTTTTATCATAACAAATCAACTTCAAATAAGATTAAAATTCATCAAAGGATATTGACATAGATGAAATCAAAACTATTTGAGAGAAATATCTCTTTTTTTTAATCATTTAAAAGTCACATAATTATAAAATAAAAAAATATTATTTGAAAATATTCTTATAATCTTGTAAGGGAAGATTTGAATATTTTATAACTGTATAAAATAGTTGCACTCACCGTATAAGTTAAAAATACATTCTTATATTAATTCTGTCGAAAAGGTTAAAAAAGGACTTTGTTTGGAAAATAACAGAAAGAGTCGTTTATAAACATCTTATAAAAATACAAACAATGGTATAAATGACTTTAACCCATAGTCTATAAAATAATAATAATGTTTTGAAATACAATTTTAAGAAACATGGATATGGATGATAGAGAGGTCCCAGTAGATAATTACGTATAAACAACCTCGGATAATGAAGAGATTGTAGAATTAACCCTTACCAATTTGGTAACTTACGAAACATACACCCTAGGAAAGAAGTATCATACAATGAATATTTAAATACACATAAATTAATGTGTATTACACAAATAATACAATTATGGGCAGTACATACACCACACAAACGGTAATAGTGGAAATATGGCATGAATCTCACGGGAATAAGGAGTGAGATGAAAACCCCTTACCTTGCACTTTCCTTTAGTCGAGGGTACTTTTAACCTCTTGTATGAAGAGCTTAGTATGTTATTAAATTATACCAAAACCATATTAATATTTATGATATCATAAATTATTCATTTATGACTTTTTACTACCCATTTAATAATAATTTCCATGTTAAATTAACATTTCTAGTAATAATCGCTTTCTTTATCATACGTGTTTTAAATTATTAATCTTGATTGTATCACATAGATCATGATTTAAATAATTACATAATATAAAATATTATTTATATGTAATATATATTTAGAATATAATAATGTATAATATATATATATATGTGTGTGTGAAATGGAAAACTCTGTTTATGGAGACGATAGTCCGTACGTACGCATAAACGTTGTTTCCATTTTCATAACATATTGAATGGAAATAAGTAAATAAAATATATTTAAGTCCATATATATATATATATTGTATATTACAAACATATTAGTAATATATATTTTTATAATCGTCGATGAATGGTGAATGTGGAAATGAATCTCATCACGTCATGGAGATGGTAATCCGTACGTACGCACGAGTGACAATATAATTTCCTTAAAGGTGTGGAATTGGATGGTATAATGATTTTACAGAGAAATTATCATGTTATTTTCATTATTTATATACATATTACTCATCATTATATCCATCCAAATAACATAGTGTTGAATAACAAATTACACCATGACGTGGAGACGGTAAGTCGTACGTACGCACGCATGGTGACATTATCATTCATAAGATGGATGGAATAATGAATATAGTTATGGAATATTTATAATAACATCATAGTATATAGAATATACTGTAGTTATTATTTTATAATGGAAATAACAAATAAAGAAGAAGTGGAAGAAGAAAGGAACTTGAAAGAGGGTTGTGAAAACATTACCTCTTCTTTAGGTTCTTCCTTTTGATTTGATCAAAAGGGTTCCTTAGGTTAGATTTATGAACAAAATAAGGCCTCTTGGTTGAATTTAGGGAAGTTGAGAGAATATTTGAGCAGGTTTTGGCCAATCCAAAAGGCTTTGAAGGTATGAATTTGAGAGAAGGGGGAGTGCCCTTTTATAAGAGGGGTGAGGGGCACCTTTGTAAAAGCTAGAAATATTATTTTATAATAAACTAATATTCGGTTTCTAAGGGCTCAAAAGTGTATTATTTAAAGTTTAAGGTGTGGATAGGTCAAAACCCACTCAAAAAATAGGTTTTAGACAGATTTGGGTCACTATATTAACTTTATCTTTTTTATTTAACTCTTAGTTAAATAGTTTGATATTTACCATGTCTCTTTGTATTTTTATATTATATAGTCAATAAACATACTATAAACTTCTAAGAGACCCCCAAGTGGTTCATTAATAATACACCTATCATTATGTAAGTACTTTTTCTGAAACATATATTTTTAGGAATAGAATATCAATTAATAATATAATATTTTTTTAAAAAACTCCTTTATGTCAATTTTGACACTATTTAATAATTGAGTTTTTTTTAAAGTCTTAAAAACTTTATTAATTCGAAAAAAAATCATTTAAGAAATCCTAACATGTCATATTAACCAATAAAAGTTTTTTATGTCATCAAAACTTTCAAATTATATTTATTTTAACATTTATAATAATAATTATTTGATTCTTTCATTAATAATGAAAATACTGCATCATTATTGTGTCATAAATAAATTTAATTATTCAATGTCTAAAAATTATAAATAAAATTCAATTATGTAGGAAATATTTTTATCTTTCTAATTAATATTTATTGTCGAAAATATAACATATATAACCCTATGTAAAAAAATTTTTACTAAAAGATATATGCTTATGTCATTTTTGTATTTACTTTAACTTTATTAATATAAAGTGTCATTATCACTTACAAGTGGATCCATGGGGTCCCAAAATAGACCCAGAGATGCCCATGGTCGGATATGTATCAACCAATAGGGTTAGGACATGTTTTAGGGTAATTTATTATTATTATAATATTATTTTTTTACCCTTATTTATCGAATTTACCCTTTAACCATGGTAAATAAAATATTTACCGAAGTAATTATTCAAAATGTATAAAAATGAAAGTTACCTATTTACACAATTTGGACATTCTGATTCTAAATATGGAATCCATTTTTCTAAATTCAAAACACAGAAGTGGCATAAATTAATTTAAAAATAATTCCCATTGTTAAAACAAAAAGTGTGTTTTTAAGAGATAATAACTATCAAAAGATTAGCACTTGCTTATGTCCAATTTAAATGTGAAATTATGTCCATTGACCAACATTGGATTAAATAGTAAAATTATAATCTAATTATACTCTAAAATCACTCAAATTCATAATTTATCAGTACTAATTATTTCGATTAATAAAGTTGTTTTTAATTAAAATTTAGTAATTTTCACTATTCATCAAAATATGAAAGTTATCCAAAAAGTACCAAAAATTCACCCTAAGATAATTTAGAAATTAATAATCCAAAAATGAAGTCCATTTCGAAAGACAAAATGTATAAAATTTCAAAAAAGTGGGTATTACTATTCATAATGGCTAGTTTGATTGGTTGTGGTGTGTGTTAGAACTCAAAGTTGCGTACAACACATGCTACTGCATTATTCAAAGAGAAACGTACCGTGGAAGCTTGGGGTGTTACAGAAGGTTCCTTATACTTGGATTTAATAATAAACTTTTTCACCTAAAATTTACTCTTGTTCACTATAAGGACAGAAGGTTTTCTAGGCTTAATGTATTTATCTACTTGGAGAATCAGAGTATGGAGACATGGGAGAATATTCTCTATATTTTACATACTAAAATTCACAATAAAAGAATAGAATATTTGAGGAAGTGTGGTGAGTATGAGTTTTGTACACAATTCCTTGTGTTTCCTAAATCCTAGAATGTCTAAACTCTCAATGTATCTATCCATATTAACAATATGAGGTCGATCTGAAATAATTTCTCCAATATTTCACATAATAGGTTTCCTATAGATATTATACCTCTTCTATATTTCTCTATCCTGATAAGATCATGGAGATGAGTCAGAATAGTGTATGAATCCATGTCTTTGTGAATCCTATAGAGGTCACTAGTCATAGATTATAATATAAGTCATTAAAAATCTAATTTTTCATAATTGGTTTTCCATAAGATGTTGACAACCTCCTCACTTTCCTCCTTAGAGGGATAAAGTGGAACTGGGGACTCTGGAGCATAAATCATCCTCTCTTGGTGTAGTATGATATGAAAGTGCAGGTACTTGTATTGGAAGTTAATGCCAGTCAGGATAATATATTTCTTCAAGATGGTTCATCAGTACAGTGTTGTGATCAAATGACTTACTATTTTCTATAATAAATTGAAAAATATTTTCATACCTTATCTTGATTATCAGTTATGATATAATAAATTAATTTTTTTAGTCTTCCATTATTTTATCCAATCTAAATAACCATCACCATTGGATTATTAATATCATGTCACCAATATATTAAAGTTTCAAGGATCAATATTCCCCTTTAAAAAACGTATATTATATCCATTCAAATTATTCGAAGGTATTTAGGTGGGCCTTTCTTTCCAAATATGTTAAATCATAGTTCCTTGATTTGTTTAGTGGACCCACCAATCTTAAAATCCTAAATAGAAATTTCTTAAAAATTTAGCTATAAATTTTATTAAGTAAACTATGCTCATTTCACTTAATAAAAATTTTGTTAATTCAACCCATTATCTTTATTATTACACCATGATAATTTAAAGAGTTTCCAACTATGCCTTGACTGACACCTTAACTATGGTTTCATTTTAACTCGGAATATGGAAGGTGGTTACTGAATCAATAATTTTATTAAGGTGTTTTGTTTAAATTATGCATAAATATACTTTTTTATTGTTCACATGCTTATTAATATTATGTGTATTGTACATAATCAATTAATCATGTTTGATAAAATAATTTGAACAAAATACATTTCTTTTATTATATGTTAGAATTATTGTTAATTAATTTTATTTTTATGATCATGTATAATTATCAAAATTAACCATGAATCACACAAATAAATAAATAACCATTAACTAAAAATTATAAATAATTGATTTGATCATGATCTTTAATCTACTAGTTGGTTTATCGAGTGCAGATCAACCAACCATGACCATGGGGGGAAAGTCGTCTAACTGATACCCGTGTAACATACCTAAATTATAAAATAATATAATTTTACTCAATTAAATATGTTTAATGAAACAGCGGGTTTAAACAACTGATAAAATATACTTTTTAAAATTTAATCCCTTCGATATCTTGTAGAACACACAACCCTGAGTCTAAAAGAATTGTAATATAGTGTATCATTATAACCTAGACATTAAATTGAAGGGTATAAATAGAAATAACTAAACAATGAAATGTATATTGTTTAAACATATAAAAAAAATTCATTGTTTATCTGTTTATTATAAATAAAAAAATAATCATTTAAAATAAAAAGAAATTTTTTCTAAAAAATTGTAATTTTTGAAATGATGGTTTTATCGTGCTTTGTGCACATAATTTAAAATTAATTTTTAACAATTTTATAAAAAAAAATTAAATTAATCTTTGAAATCATAATATAAAAATTTTATTATGGTGAATTTTTGGGATATTACTGAAAAGTTTCATTTTCTTATGAATAGTGAAAATATTAATTTTTATTAAAACTGAATTTTTGTTTACATAATTTACAAGTTAAAATAATATATTAAATTAATTTCAAAGTAAAATTAATTCAAATATATTAAAATGTAACTAATTTAATTCATTTTAATCATTTTCATATTTAATTTTGATATTAAACCCTTATATACTTATGATAATTTTCTTCTTGAAACCCGTTTTTTCATCTTGCACGTGGGTTTTGTTTTAAATTTAATTTTTTCACTTATGTGAATTGAATTTTGTAAAATGTATTAAATATTTTTAATTATAATAATATATATTATCTAATATGTTCAACTTAATTTTTAACAACAATGAATAGTGAAAATAGTAAAAATCCATTACCATGGTAAAAGTAAAAATGGGTTTATCTGGGGTTAAACTAAAAATATATGGGTTAAAATGACTTAAAACTTATATAAAATATATTTTATAGAAATATTTAAACATTATAATGTCTAATTAATTATTATAATCTATTTTTTACACTTTTTTAATATGAAAAAACTGGGTGCACCTTTTTCTTTTCAAAAATTACTAGTGTGTCACTCACCTCACCTATAAAAGGCCACCCCCAATCCTCTCTTATTAGCACATTAAAACCATTTTGGTTCATCCAATACCTACCCAAATAACTTTCCAAATTCTATTCCATAACCATAGAATCATTTTTTGGTCAAAAATTCATTCTCCAAATATTGTTGGCATAATCCAAAAGAGGTGGCTCGAGAAGAGGTAAAATTCATAACTATGTGTTTTTGTTTTATTTCATCTTCCAACTCCTTAAAATATTATGAATTTATGTTTAAATAATAAAAAAATTATTTAAAATATAATTATATTTTATTATTTTAATTAAATGTCTTATATATATCTCATCATACCTCAAATGATAAATGACAGCGTCGCTCGTGTGTACGGCGGACTACCGCCTCGAGAACCAATGTGACACATTTTCCAACAAACCCTCTCACAGTTGGGTATGATGATGGATAAAAATTATATATATGATATTTATAACATAATTATAACTCATTAGTCATTACATTATATATACCTTTTTAATTTCTATTCCTTAGGGGATATGATAACGTCGCTTGTGTGTACGGCAGACTACCGTCCCACGAAGCGATCTGATTCATTTTTTTTCTAACTCTTTACATGGAATATAATAAGGATAAATTTAATGAATATATGTGATATAAATTAACTTATTATCATATTATTGACATATTTATCATTTTTAAAAGATAATATATCATTTTCTTTCTTTATTTCTTTTTCACTCATTGAAAGATAATAATGTCGTTCATGTACGTGTGGACTACTACTTTCACGAAGCAATGTGACTCCCTTTTTATCACCACAGTAAATGGATGATATATATAAGTATATTTAAAGAAATAATATTTTATATATTATATTATTATCATTATATAAATATAAAATATTACTTACCACCTTTCTATATTTTTTGTTGAAAAATAGAAACGTTACTTATGCGTACGTATGAACTATCATCTCCATGATCATAATGTACTTAATTTCTCAAAACCAACCATAAATATTGGTATTAAAAGTATAATTTATGCATAAAATGATAATTATTTCAATATTATTATTCTTTACAAGTTTAAATAATGACCTTATAGATCAATAGTCAACCTACTGAAGTCATTTTTGATACATAAGTCAAATATCATCAAAACACGTGATGTAAACTTAATTGATCATGTAATTATATATTAAATGGTAAAAATTGAAATAAAATAAATCATAAAATTTATTAAAATTATCTAGTGAGTAAACAATTAACATAATTTTATTATTTAGGAAGTTAAAGAACAAGCGTGATGATTCGGAGTCAACGTAAGGGACTTTGTCTCAATTTCTCTTCATTGAGGAATATTGTAATGTTATGTGCCTATTTTATTTTATATTTTCTATATACTAACCATTTGACATGTAATATAATGATTCATTAATAGGGCATGGTATTTTATGTTTCAATTTAAAACATTTCATCCACAGGAATTTGAATAGAAAATTACCAAGTGATAGAGAATTTTATAACTCAATTTTTTTCATTGGGTTATATTACTTATTCATTATCTTTGATATTATATTATTATGAGTTAATTTATTTTTGAATATATTATGTTTTATATCTACTTATTTTATTTTTATTTACATTTCATATACATAATGGATTAATTGGTTAATTTTCACTTCAATTTTATGATCTTTGTAAGGGTTTGTTTCATAATCACATTTCAATCAAGATTGTTTATTCGTGAATTTTAGTTAAAGGAAATTGTTTAATAATTTTTTAATAAACCCATTTAATTGTCTTCTCCTATGGTTATTAATGATATTTTCAAGTAATATTACCTTTTTCTTCACTCATTAGTACTTAAAATAAATGATAAAATGTTTTTAAGAAAATTAAAATTTATTTCTATCTTTAGTCAGAAATCAATTTTTATTAAAAAAAATGTCTTCTAAATTTTATTTAATATTTTAAAAATAATTTATTAATGAAATTTTTACCCATTTTTACTTTTTAGAAAAAAAATGAAAAGAATCCTCATATCATTTTCAAAACAAGTCTTGTTTGGATTTTGAAAAAAATGTGAAAGTAATATTCGTTTTAACATACTAGGAATGCATGGAATTTCTTTTCTTCATGACTAATTTCAAAACATACTTTATAATTTTCAAAGGTTTTTTCAAATAAATTTATTTTCAAAAATTTCTTGATGTCACAACCCGCCTTCTTTAAGATGAGGGGAAGGAGAGAAAATTGACATGCCCTTCCTTCATTAATATGAATGAGAGATAATGACCCCCGAGTCTCACCCTAAATAGGAACTAGAGTGGAGAATAGCACCAAGGGTATACAATCTCAGACAAAATGGAAGGCATTACCCTTTTCAAAAGAAAACAAGATCAGGAGATAAGACTATAAAAATCCAAAACAACACCAAACATTTATATAATGGAACCAAAAATCCAACCCATGCATGATTTAAACATAAACTATGACATAAGTAAAAAAACCACAAAATAAAGTACCAAAATAAAGAAACTAAGAAGAATCACAACAACTATATTGACACCTAAGCTATTAAAGTCCAACACGGTCTTCAAAGTCCTCCTAGAAACCTAAAAGCAGTTTTATAAACGTTGGGTGAGTGTAACACCCGATACTTTTATGATAAATATTTTTGTTTTTATAAATCATAAAAGTAATCTTTCACTACACACAACACTAGCTTGGCTTGCTTTACACGCAATAGCGACCTTCCTCAATAACTTGCATCGTACGCAATACCGAGTTTCACTAAACAATGATATGCTATTAAAATATTATTAAAATTAGCCGTTATGAATAGTAATAACCACTTTTTTAAATTTTATAAATTTTATATTTCAAAATGGACTTCATTTTTGGATTCGGAATATCGAAATTAGCCTAGGATGAAATTTTGATATTTTTCTGAAAACATTCAATTTTTGATGAATAGTGAAACCACTAAGTGGTAGTTAAAAAAACTGAATTTTTCATAAAACTTAATTTTACCGCTTCTGTGAGTGGAATTTCAAAAATCCGAGAGACACAGTTGATGTCAGTAAGTAAAATGTGGTTCAATGAGATGAAAATAATTTTTGGTGAATAGTACCTTTTTACTTTTATTTACCACGGTTAAAAGTAAATAGGGTAATTAAGGGTAAACATGATATTATTATTACCCTAACACATGTCCTAATTCTATTGTATAAGTGTAATTTGGCCAAAAACAAACTTAGGAATAAAATATGACCATTTAGGCCCACTTGGATTAGATTAGGACATTTATTATTAATTTATTTAAAGAAGGGTTAAAATAGTTAAAATCAAAGTTTAATAAGTAAATAATTTTTAATATAAGTTTATACATAATATAACTTCAACTATAAAAATTAATTAGAAATCTAAAAATATTTCCTATATAATGGTATTTTATTTGTAATTTTTAGACATTAAATAATTTAATTTATTTATGACACAAAGATGATGCAGTAATTATCTTATTAATGAAATATTGACATAATTGATGTTATAAATACCAAAATAAATGTAATTTGAGACTTTTTATGAATTGCACTAATTTTATATGTTAATATGACATGTTATTATTAATTTAATTAACTTTTTTCGAACTAATAATTTTGTTATAATATTCACAAAAAACAATTACTAAATAGAGTCAAAATTGACATAAAATAGTTTTTAAAACAAATATTATATTATTAATTGTTATTTTATTCCTAAAAATCTACGGCTCGGCCAAATGACTTAGATAAGGTTATATATATTAATAATAAACAACTTGGGGTTCGTTTGGCTGCTTATAGTAAGTTTATTAACCTTATAGTATAAGAACACAAGAAGACACGGTAAAAGTAAAATTATTTAACTTAATGTTAAATCTAAAGGATATGGTTAAAATTGGAACCTAAACTTGTCTAAATTATATTGGATGAGATTATTTCTACCCTTACCCACCTTAGCTTCGAAATAAATCAATTTGTATCTATTTAAAACTGAACTTGACTTTATAATAAAATAATATTTTTAGTTTTTCCAAAGGAGCCCCTCTCCTCCCTTATAAAAGGGCACCTCCTCCCCCTCTTCCTCACACCACTTTGAGCCTTCAAGCTCGGCCAAACCCTGCCAATTTCTCCTCTCCACTTCCCTAGAGACATCCTAGAGGTCCTGGTCTTCTTCAAAGACCAATTTTAGTTCCCTAAAAGGAGGTCTCAAAGAAGCACTTCAAAGAAGAGGTAATGTCCGTTATCGATTATTTCATCTTTATTTCTTCTTCCACTTCTTCTTCTTTAGTTATTTAATTATGAAGTGATAACATCAGTATCACTCATATACTGATATGTTATTATACGTATGAAACAACCATATTTCACCATCTATCCATCCTATGGAAAATGAAATCACCGCACGTGCGTACGTACGGGATACCGCCTCCACGCCGTGGTGTAATCTATTTTCCACCACCTCCTTACTTGGATGGGTATAATGGTGTAAATAATGACTATATATGATTATTGTAAAGTGATATTTATTATGAAATAGTATACATACACTCCAATACAATTCCATGATCATGGGAACGATATCATCGCTCGTGCGTACGTACGGAATACCGTCTCCACGATGTGATGCGACTCGTTCTACATGATCTTCATTGAATAATGATTATATAAATGAATTGAATGAATGAATATGATATATATTACACTAATAATATTCTGGAAATGAGGTATCTATAACCTAAAGAGAAGAATAAGAATTTATTCGACAAAACACACATAAGAACAAAAAGTAATAAACACCTGAATAACAAGTTGTAATGAAATATTACTAATAAGAAGCTAAGAATATGACCATATGTGATATCATAACAATGATTATGATTCTGGAATAAGTCAATAACATTATTTAAATAATTATACAGGAGGTTCGGACACGTACAAAGCATATCGGACCTAAGGTAAGGGAAATATCACAATCTCATTTTTATCCGAGATTGTTTATACTTTGGTATTTACTGGGCTGTATTTTATCATCCACATCCATGTTTCCTCAATATTTAATATTATTTCTATCCACCTACAATTTTTTAAATCCATTTTTACCCTTTGGTGAGTTTATAGTAAAAGATACGAAAGGAATCTTTTGTCATTTTTCTTACGAGGTACTTTTTGACTTTTCTGACAAAAGTACGAGAAGAATGTTTTTTTAACTTATACGGCATGAATGGATTTTTAAAACATTATTTCCAAGAATATTCCTTTAAAAATTTTCAAGTTTATTTTTAATAAACTTCTTTTAGTTTAGAATTGTATGACATGTTAAGAAAGGAAAAGTGTTTTTGAAGTAGAAAGGATATTTTCCTCAAGAATGGAGTTCAAGTGTTTTATCAAAATTATTTTCCATCTAAGGTAATATAGGGTTCTATTTCTATCCCTGTTATTACATTTATTTGATTATGTTGTGATGGAATTATTTTTATGAATTCCTTTATCTTATATGAATTGTTTTATGATGTCATGTTGTTTAAGAATCCCATTTTTATTATATGGGTTATGCAATGATGTAAGATTTATGATTTTGTGGCACACATAAGAATGGTATCATTGTGAGATGGGTGGGACCTATATCTCCCTCCAATGAATTGGGTAAAGATTTTATATCTCATGATATGGACATGGATGGAACGGCAGGTTAAACCGATTCAGTGAAACTAGACTGAAATGAGGAGTGAACTCGGTTCAGAAATGGACTTTGTCCACTAAAATAGTCTTGGAAATGAGTCTTGACTAATAAGAAATGATTCTCTATGATTATGTGTGTATGCCAAAAAGTTTCATGTTTTAAGTTATGATTATTGGGATTACATTTCACTACTGTGATTTATCCCATGTTATGAAATTATGATTTCTTTTGCAGGTTAAGATTTCCAAAAGTTATGTTCTTATGTATATGATGTGATTGATATTTCTTTTGTTTACCCTTACTGAGTATTTGAGCTCACCCTTTTGTATTTTTTCTTTCTCCGGGTCAAGAAGAACGTTATTAAGTAAGATATGTCAAAAGGGACTATAGATATGATGAAATAAATGGGAGACAGTATAGACTCTTTATGAACCATTTGTTTATGTTTCGCAGTTTCTAAAGACACTATACCTATACTGTCCTTTCCTAGTTTTGTTAGATGTTGTAATAAGTGTGATTCAATTCTGAAGTAATAACAATGTATGTAATGTATGGGTCGCTATAGTTGGTATCAGAGGAAAGGTATAGTCAACCTTTGGAAACTAGGATGTGAATGCCTTAGTAAGAATCCTAAGGATAAGTCTAAGCATAGAACACAATCTTAGTGTTTTAGAAATGGCCATGTATAACCTAGGATAAGACCTTAAGTGTGAAATTTTATTCTTGATTAGGTGGTTTTCCTATTATAATTAGTGTTGATCACACTATTCTTCTTGGTTTTAGTCAATGGCTAGAACCCGAAGGAACCATGTTAATGTGGAATGCAACGGGCAATGCAATGATTGTCACCCTAAGAAACCAAACATTATGGGAGATGTAATGCAAAATCTTGTAGCCATGCTCACACAACTTTCTCAAGCTATGAATCATGCAGGACTTCTAAACGAGCAAAGGAAGGAGCAACATTCTGTTGAATCCTTCATGATACAGCGTCCACCTTCATTCAGTGGGTCTTCTGATCCATTAGTTGCTGAACAATGGATTAGTTCTACTGAAAAGATATTTTCAGTTCTTCAATGCTCTGAACATGATAAAGTCATCTTAGCAATGTATCGTTTGGAAGGTGATGCTGATCAATGGTGGAATCTTATTAAGAATATGAGGCAAAGGGATGAAATTTAGTCCATAGAACGGGACAAGTTCAAGAACTTATTTTTCAATAAGTACTTCCCTCGTATTCTCTGAATAAAGATGGAGAAAGAGTTTCTTGAACTAAAGCAAAAGGATGATTAATCTGTTGGTACCTATGAAGCAAATTTTACAAGACTTGCAAGGTACGCTTCTGGTATTATTATCCAACCTGAGATTAAGATCGATCGATTCTTTTGTGGCTTAAAACCAAGTCTTTGACGGGTGTTAGCCATAAGGGACTTCAATAGCTATGAGGAAATCGTTCGATGTGCTCTCAAAGTCGAGATGGATATTGGAGTAACCCATTAGTCATATGGGTTTGATAAGAAGAGGAAAATGGAATTCAAAGGAAAATCTAAAGAGCATACTGAAAAGAAGATGAGCTTTCCCTTATGCTCAAAGTGTGGAAAGAAACATGGAGGGAGTTGTCTTAAAGGGAAAAGTAAATGTTTTAAATGTGGAAAGGAAGTTCATAGGGCATTTGAATGCCACAATGATGGTAAGAAGATGTCTAATGATGCAAACAAAGGAAGGGATACACAGAATAAACCTACTACACTTCAATGTTTCAAGTGCAAGGAGATGGGGCATTATGCCAATCAATGCCCAAATACAAGGGTTGATGATGATGGTCGACGTCAACAAACTCTTAAGGCTAAAGACAAAGGAAAGTCACATGCAATTTCTATCAGCGATGTGGAGTACGATAACGATGTGGTGAAAGGTACACTTACCATCCACTCTAAAGTAGAAAATGTTTTATTTGATTCTGGATCCACCCACTCCTTTATTTCTGAAGAATTTTCTAAGGTTATCACCATATTACCTCAACAATTAGATGTTGAGTTATCTGTGACAACCCCTAATGGAACAACAGTCGCATCAAAAGTTTATAATTCTTCTCCGATCGAAGTTTGTTGGAAAGTGCTTCCTGCAAATCTTCTGATCCTTCCTATAGTGGAATTTGATGTGATTCTTAGCATGGATTGGATTATTTATATGGAGCTCATATCAATTGCCAAAGAAGGGAAGTCACATTTCATATTCCAGATCAATCTATGATCGTCTATCAATGCAAGGATGAACATAACCTTCCAGTGGAAATTTCTTCCATCTTATGGGTCTTGATTCCACTAAATGAAGGTTATTTATCTCAAATGGTTGGTGATAAACTCATGATTAAGAATATGCCCATTGTAAGAGAGTTTGATGATGTCTTTCCGGAGGAATTACCGGGTCTTCCACCAAATCATGAAGTTGAGTTTTCAATATAACTCGTACCAGGTGCTTTGCCTATTTCAAAGACACCTTATAGAATGGCCCCAATTGAGTTGCAGGAATTGAAGAAGCAACTCCAAGAGAATCTTGATAAGGGGTTCATAATCCCTAGTGTGTCACCTTGGGGAGCACCTGTTCTATTTTTTAAGAAGAAAGATGGATCAATGAGACTCTACATTGATTATCGAGAACTTAACAAGATCACTATCAAGAACAAATATCCTCTCCTATGCATTGATGACCTATTTGACCAACTACGCAGAGCTCAATACTTTTCCAAGATTGATCTTCGTTCAGGGTATCATTAATTAAGGTTCAAAAGGGACGATATACCAAAGACGGCTTTTTGTACAAGGTATAGACACTATGAATTTATAGTGATGCCATTTGGTCTTACTAATTCCCCTGCAATCTTCATGGATCTGATGAATAGAGTCTTTAGAGACTATCTTGATCAGTTTGTGGTAGTCTTTATAGAGTATATTCTTGTCTATTCAAAGAGCAAGGAAGAACATGAAGATCACTTGAGATTTATATTGAAGACCCTGAGAAAGGAGAAGCTTTATTCCAAATTTACCAAGTGTGAATTTTGGCTTCAAAAAGTTTCATTTTTGGGTCACCTAATCTCAAGAGAGGGGATATCTGTGGATCCAGCAAAAACAGAGGTTATCGAAGGATGGTCGAGACCAACAACAGTAACTGAGATCCGATGTTTTCTTGGTTTGGCTGGATATTATCAACATTTTGTGAAAGATTTTTCACGATTATCTAATCCACTCACCAAGTTGACTCAGAAAGGAGTTAAGTTTGTTTGGACGGAGGAATGTGAAGAGAATTTCAAGGAGTTGAAAATAAGGTTATCCAGTGCACCTGTGCTCACACTACCTTATTGTGGAGAGAGGTTTCTGATCTACAGTGATGCATCCAAGAAGGGATTGGGGTGTGTTCTTATGAAAAATTATATGGTGATAGCTTATGCCTCACGACAATTGAAAATACATGAGCAAAATTACCCAACTCATGATTTGGAGTTAGCTGCGGTAATCTTTGCATTAAAGATTTGGAGGCATTATCTTTATGGAGAAAGGTGTGACATTTATACTGATCATAAAAGTTTAAAGTATATTTTCACACAAAAGGAGCTGAATATGCGCCAAAGAAGATTGTTGGAGCTGATTAAGGATTACGACGGCTCAATCCATTACCACCCTGGGAAAGAAAAAAAGGTGGAAGATACATTATGTCGACAAGACCATGCCAGTTTATCCATGATGAGGATCACAAAAGATCCAATATTTATGGATTTACAAAGGATGGATCTTGGAATTATAATGAAAGGGGAAAAATCGTATCTTTCTCAAATGAATGTTCAACCATCTATACATTTGAAGATTAAAGAGCCACAGAAAGAAGATGTTGAGTTACAAAAGATGGTGAGAAATGTTCCTGAATTCAACCTTGATTGTGATGGGATAATAAAGTTCAGGAATCGGGTTTGTGTTCCTCCCATCCCCGAATTAAAGAAGGAGCTGCTGGATGAGGCTCATAGTTCTTCATTCTCCATTCATCCTGGAAGCACGAAGATGTATAGGGACATGAAAGAGTACTTCTGGTGGGATGGCATGAAAAGATATGTTGTTTAATATGTCTCTCGATGCTTGGTTTGTCAGAAAGTTAAAGCTGAGAGACAGAAGTCTAAGGGGATGTTACAACCATTACCCATACCCAAATGGAAATGGGAAAACATCACTATGGACTTTGTCACAGGACTTCCTAAAACATCCAAACGCAATAATGCTATCTGGGTCATAGTTGATCATCTTACAAAGTCTACACACTTCATCGCTATTAGAGAGGATTTCTCTCTGGATCAGCTTTCCAGGATATATGTGAAGGAAGTGGTAAGATTGCATGGAGTACCACTTTCTATTATATCTGATCGGGATCCGAGGTTTACAACAAAGTTTTGGCGAAGTCTTCAGCATACTCTGGATACAGAGTTGAGTTTCAGCACTGCTTATCATCCTCAAACAGACGGTCAGTCTGAGAAGGACGATTCAAACTCTAGAAGATATGTTGAGAGATTGCTCTAAGTATTTCAAAGGTGGTTGGGATAAACACCTACCTTTGGTGGAATTTTCTTATAATAATAGCTTTCACTCCAGTATTCAGATGGATCCTTATGAAGCTCTCTATGGAAAGAAATGAAGGGCTCCAACTTGCTGGGATAAAGTTAGGGAAAGAAATATATTAGGACCCGATCTCGTTGATGAAATGGCAGAAAAGGTCATATCTATTCAACAACACATAAGAGAAGCTCAGAGTCAACAGAAAAGTTATGCTGACAACCGAAGAAAAGACCTATAGTTTGAAGTGGGTGATAAAGTGTTCTTACAAATATCTTCCTGGAAGAGGGTCATGGGATTTGGAAAGAAGGGGAAGTTGAGCCCTAGATATATCGATCCTTTAGAAATAATGGATCATGTTGGGAAGTTAGCTTACCGATTGGAGCTTCCACCGAATCTCTCTCAAGTTCACGATGTGTTCCATGTATCTCTCCTAAGAAAGTACATACCTGATCCTTCACATGTACTCAGCTCAGAAGTTGTACTGCTGGAGCAAGATCTTTCTTATGAAGAACAGCCGATAGGGATTCTGGATCATAGCGAAAAAGTCCTACGAAACAAGACCACTCGATTGGTGAAAGTTTTATGGAAGAACCACCAATTAGAAGAAGCTACATGGGAGCTTGAGGATATGATGAGGGAGAGGTATCCTCATCTGTTTGTTACAAAGTGGCGAATTTCGAGGGCGAAATTCATTTTAAGGGGGGTAGAATGTAACACCCGAGACTTTTATGAGAAATATTTTTGTTTTTGTAAATCATAAAAGGAATCTTTCACTACACACAACACTAGCTTGGCTTGCTTTACACGCAATCACGACCTTCCTCGATAGCTTGCGTCGTACGCAATACCGAGTTTCACTAAACAATGATATGCTATTAAAACATTATTAAAATTAGCCGTTATGAATAGTAATAACCAATTTTTGAAATTTTATAAATTTTATTTTTCAAAATGGACTTTATTTTTGGATTTGGAATATCGAAATTAGGCTAGGGTGAAATTTTGATATTTTTCTGAAAACTTTCAATTTTTGATTAATAGTGAAACCACTAAGTGGTAGTTAAAAAAACTGAATTTTTCATAAAACTTAATTTTACCGCTTCTATGAGTGGAATTTCAAAAATCCGAGAGACACGGTTGATGTCAGTAAGTAAAATTTGGTTCAATGAGATGAAAATAATTTTTGGTGAATAGTAACTTTTTACTTTTATTTACCACGGTTAAAAGTAAATAGGGTAATTAAGGGTAAAAATGATATTATTATTACCCTAACACATGTCCTAATTCTATTGGATAAGTGTAATTCGACCAAAAATAAACTTAGGAATAAAATATGACCATTTAGGCCTACTTGGATTAGATTAGGACATTTATTATTAATTTATTTAAAGAAGGGTTAAAATAGTTAAAATCAATGTTTAATAAGTAAATAATTTGTAATATAAGGTTATACATAAGATAAATTCAACTATAAATATTCATTATAAAGATAAAAAGATTTCTTACATAATCGTATTTTATTTTTAATTTTTATACATTAAATAATTTAATTTATTTATGACACAATGATGATGCAGTAATTATCTTATTAATGAAATATTGACATAATTGATGTTATAAAAAACAAAATAAATGTAATTTGAGACTTTTTATGAATTACACTAATTTTATAGGTTAATATGACATGTTAGTATTTATTTAATTAACTTTTTTTGAACTAATCATTCTGTTATGATTTTCACAAAAATCAATTACTAAATAGTGTCAAAATTGACATAAAATAGTTTTTAAAACAAATATTATATTATTAATTGTTATTTTATTCCTAAAAATATAAGGTTCGGCCAAATGACTAAGATAAGGTTATATATATTAATAATAAAAAACTTGGGGTTCGTTTGTCTGCTTATAGTAAGTTTATTAACCTTATAGTATAAGAACACTAGAAGACACGGTAAAAGTAAAATTACTTAACTTAATGTTAATTCTAAATGATAAGGTTAAAATAGTAACCTAAACATGTCCAAATTCTATTGGATGAGAGGATTTCGACCCATCCCCACCTTATCTTCGAAATAAATCAATTTTGAGCTATTTAAAACCGAACTTGACTTTATAATAAAATAATATTTCTAGTTTTTCCAAAGGAGCCCCTCTCCTCCCTTATAAAAGGGCACCTCCTCCCCCTCTTCCTCACACAACTTTGAGCCTTCAAGCTCAGCCAACCCCTGCCAATTTCTCCTCTCCAATTCCCTAGAGACATCCTAGAGGTCCTGGTCTTCTTCAAAGACCAATTTTAGTGCCCTAAAAGGAGGTCTCAACGAAGCACTTCAAAGAAGAGGTAATGTCCATTACCGATTCTTTCATCTTTATTTCTTCTTCCACTTCTTCTTATTTAGTTGTTTCATTATTAAGTAATAACATCAGTATCACTCATATACTGATATTTTATTATAAGTATGAAACAACCCTATTTCACCATCTATCCATCCTACGGAAAATGAAATCACCACGCGTGCGTACGTACAGAATACCGTCTCCACGCCGTGGTGTAATCTATTTTCCACCACCACCTTACTTGGATGTGTATAATGGTGTAAATAATGACTATATATGATTATTTTAAAGTTATATTTATTCTGAAATAGTATACATACACTCCAATACAATTCCATGATCATGGGAACGATATCATCGCTCATGCGTACGTACGGAATACCGTCTCCACGATGTGATGCGACTCGTTCTACATGATCTTCATTGCATAATTATTATATAAATGAATTTAATGAATGAATATGATATATATTACACTAATAATATTCTGGAAATGAGGTATATATAACCTAAAGAGAAGAATAATAATTTATTCGACAAAACACGCATAAGAACAAAAAGTAATAAACGCCCGAATAATAAGTTGTAATGAAATATTACTAATAAGAAGCTAAGAATATGACCATATGTGATATCATAACAATGAGTATGATTTTGTAATAAGTCAATAACATTATTTAAATCATTATACAGGAGGTTCAGACACGTACAAAGCATATCGGACCTAAGGTAAGGGAAATATCACAATCTCATTTTTATCCAAGATTTTTTATACTTTGGTATTTACTGGGGTGTATTTTATCATCCACATCCATGTTTCCTCAATATGTAATATTATTTCCATCCACCTAAAATTTTTTAAATCCATTTTTACCCTTTGATGAGTTTATATTAAAATATATTAAAGAAATATTTTGTCGTTTTTCGTACGAGGTACTTTTTGACTTTTCCGACAAAAGTACGAGAAGAATGTTTTTTTTAACTTATATGGCATGAATGTATTTTTAAAACATTATTTCCAAGAATATTACTTTACAAATTTTCAAGTTTATTTTTAATCAACTTCTTTTAGTTTAGAATTGTATGACATGTTAAGAAAGGAAAAGTGGTTTTGAAGTAGAAAGGATATTTCCCTCAAGAATGGAGTTCAAGTGTTTTATCAAAATTATTTTCCATATAAGATAATATAGGGTTCTATTTATATCCCTATTATTACATTGATTTGATTATGTTGTGATGGAATTATTTCTATTAATTCCTTTCTCTTATATGAATTGTTTTATGATGTCATGTTGTTTAAGAATCCCATTTTTATTACATGGGTTATGCAATGATGTATGTTTTATGATTTTTTGGCACACATAAGAATGGTATCATTATGAGATGGGTGGGACCTATATCTCCCTCCAATGCATTGGGTAAAGATTTTATATCTCATGAGATAGACATGGCTGGAACGGCAGGTTAAACCGGTTCAGTGAAACAGGACTGAAACGAGGAGTGAACTCGGTTCAGAAATGGACTTTGTCCACTAAGATAGTCTTGTCAATGAGTCTTGACTAATAAGAAATTATTCAATATGATTATGTGTGTATGACACAAAGTTTCATGTTTTAATTTATGATTATTGGGATTACATTTCACTACTATGATTTATCCCATGTTATGAAATTATGATTTCTTTTGTAGGTTAAGATTTCCAAAAGTTATGTTCTTATGTGTATGATGTGATTGATATTTCTTTTGTTTACCCTTACTGAGCATTTGAGCTCACCCTTTTGTATGTTTTCTTTCCCCAGGTCAGGAATAAGTTTATTAAGTAAGATATGTCAAAAGGGACTATAGATATGATGAAATAAATGGGAGACAGTGTAGACGCTTTATGAACCAGTTGTTTATGTTTCCCAGTTTCTAAAGACACTATACCTATACGGTCCTTTCCTGGTTTTGTTATATGTTGTAATAAGTGTACTTCAATTCTGAATTAATAACAATGTATGTAAAGTATGGGTCGCTACAGTGAGTATAAAAGTATACCTAGTAGGAAAACTAAATCCACATGTGCACAAGTTGAGGAACAAACTAATTCCCCTGTGAGAAAAGAGTAGAACCTCAAAGCACCTACCAATGAGTAATAACCATCCCATTCTCACTATGTCACACTCACTAAATAACACAAGTCAAGTAAAGTAGTAGTATAAGAACATTGAAATGTTAGTACACCCCATCACTTTCCCACTAGTTATCTACTCATTCCTAATGGATAACATCTTGATGCTACCACTCTTCTAAAATGTAGTCCCACTACCACAACCTACCCGCACACACTGGGGCCTCAAACCGCACACAAAAACTGCCCACAGACACCTGGGCCACAACCACACCAGACATCCTGCCCGCAGACACCAAAGCCACAACAACCACACCTCTCACCCGAAGACACTTGGGCCTCATCCCAAAGACACTTAGGAAAAAAATAATCACCTTCAAACACCTAGGCCTCTCACCCACACCACAACATGCCTGAAGGATATTGGGCTATAGTAAGCCTTAATCCATTACAACATACCCAGATACACTTGAGTGGTAGGAACCATAAGAGGGTGCAAGGAAGAAAGTCAGTAACCATCCATCCATCCTCCCACCAGGATGTTAGGAAAGACACCCTCCCCCATAAAATGAGGGTGTTTAGAAAATAGTTCTCAATAAGGGTGGGGTGAAAATATAAATCACAAGAAACAATGATTTATATATATAATTAAGCAAACACCCATCCAACCTACAGGTTCCAAAACAAACAACTAGCCCACCAGAACCACTTTTACTGCTACCCCTATATGCACAACCACACAGACATCCACAACCAAAGAATAAACCCAAAGCCTTTTTCATTTAAATACTCACCATTCAATAATTAAGGGGTTCACTTTAGTTTATTCCAGTACTACCTTGGAAACTAATAATCACAACATCTACAACCATTTTCAGAAGTCCAAAATCCACTAAGAATTTCCATGGAAAACAAGGAAGTGGGGACCCAGGTGAAGAAATCCATTTTAACAACCATTCATAAAAACATTAGAGAACAACCAACCTATAGTCTCACAGTCACCCCCTTCTTCATAAACACCCATTCAACCATTTCCAACTATAATTATTCAAGGTTATCCTACTCAATCATGCCCTCGCAACCAAACTCGGCAGCCCTGTTGCACATCATGTTCTACAGCCACAACATAAACCAAAGGTAGTCTCACTACCTATAAGTTTATCCATTCCAAAATCAATCAATCTCTCAACATGATTTTTCATCACACCTCATGTATCACCCCATACACAAATCCCTCACCAAAACACCACCAAACAGCATCCCCACTACACAAACATACCCTTCCCCATTCACAGGACCAACCCCTCTATCTGTAACATCCCCAAATGATAAAGGGTTAAATGACTAAATGATATGACTCATGTCAACAAGGTACACCTTCATTTTCGGGAGCCTGTTTGATTAGAACTTCACAGTTAATCATGCTTGTCCTGGAGTAGTGATCAGGATGGGTGAACTACTGGGAAGATTCCTAGGATGTGTGTGAGTGAGGATAAAGCACACTGGAAATGACATGTGTTGGCCTGTGGGGACAATCATTAGTCAGATGACTTGTTCAGGCATGTGGGTGGACCCTAGGGTGGGCCCACATGTCTACATGGCAACTAGTGGGTGGGGCCTAGTTGTCACATTTGGTATTAGAGGAGGAACCCAGCCAACATCCCCAAATGATAAAGGGTTAAATGACTAAATGATATGACTCATGTCAATAAGGTGCACCTTCCTTTTCGAGAGCCTGTCTGATTAGAACTCCACAGTTAAGAGTGGTTGGCCTGGAGTAGTGATCAGGATGTGTGACCTTCTGGGAAGTTTCCCAGGATGTGTGTGAGTGAGGACAAAACACACTGGAAAGGAAATTTGTTGGCCTGTGGGGACAATCATTAGTCAGATGACCCGTTCGGGCATGTGGGTGGACCATGTGGTAGGCCCCATGTGTCTGCGGGGCAACTGGTGGTACCTGGTAGGCTAGAACCCGACGGCCATGTTAAGGCGGGGTGTCTGTGCTATCACCGGGACCCGGTTGTCACACAATCCACCCCCATACCAGTAATATAGTTACCAACAACACTTCACAAAACCCCCAGAAAGTACAAAACCCGACCAAACACAGCACAAAGACACACTATTAATCCAATAATATTCATATTTATCAAGAGGGGTTCTTTGAATTCCACTTTAAATAACATGGGTTATCATAGAACAGGTTTTATTTGGGGCTTCCATTTATTTAACCAAGTATATGTGATTAAATATATTTCATGTTACCTCTGTTTAACAAATTATCACAACAAAAATAGAACATCACCAGTGCACTAGAAAATACCACCAATTTTAATGGTTTTTAGAAGGTATACAACCACAAGAAACCATAAAAAAGAAACAAAGTTAACAGATAAAACAAATGATCAACATCAACCATCTTCAAATCCCTACCCATTATCTTTTAATAATCACTTCCCTACCATTATTTATTACTCGTTTAAGAAACTTATTCACAAGTTCTTCACAAAGAACCATTAATACACCAACCTCGTATGATACACAAATAAAGAGAGGAAGGATAATCCCTACTTCAAACAATAGGTGACCAAAACTACTATTTGCGCCAAAACAGGGGATCTTGCGAGCAGTAAGAAACTCCAATAAAACTAAGCAGGAAAGGTATCTAATATAGGCACATGACTTATCTAGAGAGGAAGGCTCTAGGAGCCCCAAGAGAAAATAAAAGAGAGGACCTCATCTTATAGAAAAAATCCAGATCCTATATCAATGGATTGAAATGGTTCCAAAGACCATTAACATGGAATCATGGCCAAGATCATGTCGTTTGAATATTTCAAGGTCCCCAGAGAATTATTATGTTAAAAATATACTTAATATCCACTGAAACTACCATAAAAATGCCCAAACAAGGCTTTAAACTCGGTTTACATCAAATAAGACGTAATAGGGGTGAAACTGGATAAACATAAGAAACTAGAAATTTGGAAAAGGTTGAGCCACTATTTGGTGTTCCACCATTTCATTGTGCCACCGTTAGGATGCCACCATTACAGTTCCACTGTTACAGTGCCACCTTTCATTATACCACCATTTCGGTGTGCCACCATTTCGGTGTGCCACCGTTTTGGTGTGTCATTGTTTTAGTGCCACCTTTATGGTGTCATCTTTTAAGTGTTCCACCATCTTGATGTTCCACCATCACAATGCCACCATTTTGGTGAAACCATTTGGTGAAATTGGATTTTTGGAAAACTCCCTAAACAAACCACTATTACCCCCAAGAACACCACAAGCACTGGATTTTTTACAAAGGAATGGCCCAGGGAAAAATGAGTCATTAGATTAGATACCTCTCAAACTATTCTTGTCCCTAATAATTTAAAACCAAACTCAAAAAAAGAGGGGATCGAACAACCACCCTATAACATACCTCTCAGGGACAAACTACCTTGTGTTGTTTGAGAACTAGAGTGAAAACCCTGACATCCAAGAACACCTCCTTGACATATATCTCCTGAAAAACTTTACAAACACTAAGGCCCCACTTCCGAGACATATGGATTAGGGAATCCCTTCTTTAATGTCGAGATACTATCCACTCTGGTCAGTATTGAGTCCCCCATATGGGTTTAATCACATCCACATTAATCTTTCTGGATTAGGGATTAGGTCCTCCCCTCTCCACATGTTAGGACTTTCCATAAAAAAACTGAGAACAAGGGAACAACGCATTTGATAATGAACAAGGTCAATCATTTCATCATAAAACAAAGAAAAAAAGTAAAACACAGAAACAAAAATTATAATGACTATGGGTACTGGGAAATTATCTGTGCCTCCCACTCCCAAGTACTCTCCTCGAGGCCACCATGCCTCCATAACACATGAATAAAAGTAATGGTCCATCCACAAAGAACCTTCTCCTTGTGATCCTCAATTCTTACTGGTTGCTCCATGAATTTCATGTCATCCTCGATATCCAACTCTCCCCAGTCAATAGAGTTGGAGTCATCATGTATATACCAATGGAGCTGAGATACATAGAAGACGTTGTGGATCCTCTCCAACTGCGGTGGTAATGCTAGCTGATATACCACCTTTCCAAATAATCCCAATACCTCCAAAGGTCTGATGAACCTGGGAGAAATATTGATCCCTTTTACAAACCTCTAATTCCCATGTTGAGGATAATTCTTTAAGAAAACATAATCCCCAACCTCAAACTTTAAAGGCCTCCTCCTATGAGCGACATACAACTTCTGTCGGTCATGTGATGCCTCCATCCTCTCATAGACAAGCTGCAACTTCTCTATCATACTCTTCACCACATCTGGACCAAGAATAGTTGTCTCACTATATTTATCCACCACAAGGGTAAACAACAGAACCTCCAGTATAAAGATTATAATGGATCCATACCAATGAAAGAGTGATAGCTATTATGGTAATAAAACCCTACCAAGGTAAAATGTCACACCCAAGAACCACTAAAGTCCAGAACTCATGCCTTTCACATGTCCTTCAATGTCTGGATAGTCCTCTATATCTTTTCATCTGTCTGAGGGTGGAAATCAGTGTTGAGGCATAACTGGGTGCTAAAATCATGCTGAAATCCACTCCGGACTCATGATATAAAATGTGTATCCCAATATGAGATAATGGATCTTGGAACTCCATGCATCTACACCAACTCATCCAAATATTTCTATGTTAAGGCATCCAATGCACTCAACTCCTCGATTGCTAAGAAGTTAGAAGATTTCATCAACTGATCCACTAAAACACAAATAGCATCATACCCTCCCTAAGTCAGGGTTAATCCTATGAAAAAATCCATCGATATTTCATCCCACTTCTACTTGGGAACGTTTAAGGGTTACAATAGACCACCGAGAACACAGTTCTCAGCCTTCACCTTCTGAAACACTAAGAACCTTACCAAAAACTCTGCCGCTACCTACTTCACCCCAAGCCACAAAAACTATTACCTCAAGCCTCAGTACATTTTAGAAACTCCTAGAAGCACCTCTAGGGGAGATCTATGGAACTCACGGATAAATCCCTCATGAATTCACACTATTACAAATAGCTTCCTACAAAACAACATCTAATTCTGACTATCCTCTAACCATCTCTATAGAGCATCACCCTGGATAGCACGATCACACATCACTTCATCCTATGAGTCTCCCCACTAAGACTCCTCTACCTGCCTCACCATGGAAGACTACACTATAATTTTAGATATAAATCCTTTGCCTCCATATACTCTCACATCCATACACAAAGTGAACAACATCTCCATTTCCTTACAAGCATCTTTGGATTCCCGAACTACCTTCTTATGTGACTTACTACTCAACGAATTGGCCACCACGTTACCCTTTCTTGAGGTGTAAAAGATCTTGAAGGTGTTTTCCTATATAAACTCCATCCACCTTCATTGTTACAAGTTCATTTATTTCTAGGATAATATATACCTCGAGATCTTTTGATCTTTGATGACCACAAAGTGCTCCCCGGTGAGGTAATATCATCACAACTTCAGAGCAAATATGACAACTACAAGCTCTAGATCATGGGTGGCATAGTTATATTCATGTGGAAATAACCACATAGACCCATAAAACATCACTCTATGTACCTACATTAGCACACATACTAATCCTAGACTAGAAGAATCATAGAACACCTCGAACGTTTCCCCTTCCTCTAGAAACCTAAGCACTAGAGCACTGACTAGATTCCCCTTTAGGTAGCTAACAGCTTCCCCTTAAAGTAGCTAAAAGATTCCTGGAACTGGTCACTCTAAGTGATGGCATGGTCCTTTATGTTCAATTTTTTCAAGAGATCCTCATATCAAGAGAAGTCAGGTATGAACCTCTAGTAATAGCCTACTAAAATAAGAAAGTTACAAACCTCTACCATGTTCTTGGGTGCTGCCCAAGAAACAACTGACTCGACCACTTTTATCTATTTCTAAGACACCACATATCTAAGGAAGTACACCTCTCGCATCCATAACTTGCACTTAGACAACTTCCCATAGAGCAGGTGGTGTTATAGGACCTCCAAGAATGTCTTGAGGTACTTAGTGTGCTCCTCATATGACTATGAGTAAATAAGAATATCGTCAATGAAAACTATAGAGAACTGGTCTAGGAACCTATGGAAGATATATTTCATGATCCCCATGAACACATATGATGCATTCATAATGCTGAATGGAATGACCATGAACTTGAAGTGATCATACATGCACTTGAAAGCAGTCTTCCGGATGTCACCCTCCTTCACCCTCAACTAGTGATATCCAGACCATAGATAGATCATGGAGAACCATCCTACCCCCCTTAACCGGTTGAAAAGATCATATATTCTCAAGAGAGGGTAACGGTTCGTGATCGTTACCTGATTCAGTATCTGGTGGTCCATTTACAGCCTCATGTCACCATCTACCTTCTTCACGAACAAAACTAGAGAACCCCATGGCGACACACTCGGTCGGATAAAACCTCTTTTCATTAGGTCATAAACCTGAATATGAAACTCTCACAACTCCAAAGTTTCCATTCGATAGGGATCCATCGAAATTGAATGGTAACTAGTTTGTAAATCTATTCCAAACTCAATTTCATGTCAAGGGGGTAGATCCACAACCTCCTCTAGGAAGACATCGAGGAACTTTCTGACAACCCTCTGAACCTCCACCATATCTATGTCTGCTGATCCCACTGACATCTTGGCCGATAAGGAGAGAAGAGGCTCCACACACTGACTACCCACCTGATAGCCCCGCTCACCAACAAAAACTACACGCTGGTCATCCACAACTGAAAACACGACTCTTCTCTGAAAGCTGTCGATAATGTAATGCATAGAAAACAACTAGTAAATGCTTAGTATGATGTTGTACGGTTTTATCTATAGTATAATAAGATCCCCATTGGATTTATGTGGCCCCAACATCATTCTACATCCTCGGAAAACATCAAACAAACCGGTATAACCTCAAGATGGCGTACTCAACCCTAGGGGAACAAAAAGTCTCTATATGTCTAGTCCCAAGGAATAGGCTGGAATGGGTTCAATAGAGGTGTATGAAGCTCCTAAATCAAAAAAATCTCACACAAGAGTACTAAATGGACTTATCCTATCTCGAACAACTTTTGGCTCTGCTGGAACCGCTTCCTCAGTGGCATGCAACTACCTATGACCAGATCCTCTACCCCTCTACTATCGATAGCCTCCCTAAACACATCCTAGTTCAGGTCCGTAAGGAGAACCCTGAGGTCTGCCTCCTCCAGTACTATCTACCCTCGGTGGAGTGGGAGACCATTTCCCCTAGTACTAGAAAGGCGTGATAGGAAACTGTTATAGCTGAGGTGGGCGTTGCACCTTCCCACCCCCATTGTACTAATCTAAAACTATTCACTGGATCCAAATATTTCCATGGCATCCATAGAAATATCCCCTCATTCTCAGGCCCATGGGGAAAGGGAAAGGACCAGGAGATCGGAACTGGAACTGTTGAGGCCTACTTCCTAATGGTTGAAACCTAGAAGGCCCTGATGTCCCAAACCTCCTGTTGACTGCCTTCCCCTTCGAAAAACTCAGCTAGCTCCCCTCTCTCGGTACACCTCCCAGTGAGTGCTTATTCTCCACTACTTTGTCCTTATTCTAAACATCTAAGTATGTTATAAGGGTAATGGGTGTGATGGAATACTGAAGAGAAGGTCGGAGTTCCTCCTCTAAGCATCTCGCTTGCGACTCGTCATTCAAAAAGTGATCTGTAGAAAAGCGTAGGATATCCTTGAACTGGATCCCTAGTTCTCTCACTAACATATACACTTGTTGGAGGGAGAGTAGCTCCTTCCTCTTCTCGGCCTTCATCGTCGAGGCAAAAAACTCTTCTTGAAACTCTTTCTCAAAGTCACCCCATGAGACATCAGTCTCCTTCCTATCCCTGAGGTAAATATTTCACCACTAACACGTCACTCCTCACATATATCTCACTTCCATAAGAACTTAGTACTCCCTCAGAGCATAGATCGTGGTGAAGGTGATTGTAAGCTCCTCAAGCCAAGCCTTCATCTCTAAGTATGAAATGCAGCATTCGTACTTCCCCAGGGTCTGCCGCTGGAAAGAACAAAGAGTCTTTTTCCACAAGTCATATTATTCCTCTCAATCAACCCTCCACTGATCAATCAAGTCATCCTACAAGGCCTCAAATTCTCATACCACATGTGGGATAAGTCTGGGTACCATAACTAAAAAGGGTGAACAAGGAGCTCCTAAGCTTGCATAGTGTAAAAATTTCTTATAAGTTTTATTTTAACTCTTTATTTAAATTAAATTCATAAAACACCAAAGACACATAAAAACACAAGTCATTATGATTGAATTACATTTACTAGGGTCTCTACCCTATAATCAATGTAGCCTCTCTTTGTCGTTTAGTAGGTCCATATTCCATACATTGGATCATAGGGGGTCCTAAAATCCCGTGTCCTATCTGGTCTTCCCTGGCCAATTTAACGCACCAATATTTCTTAACACCATTTCCCTACCATCCCATGCATTTCCCACTATGAAAAACTCAAAACCCCATCCTATCCCTCAACCATCAACCTCTAATACCATTCTATCATGACCCACTATCTTCAAGATGAGGGGTTGGACCCTTCCTTCATCAAGATAAAGGAGAGATAATGACCCACGAGTCCCGCCCTCAATAGACCCCATAGTGGTGACTAGAACCAAGGGTATAAAATCTCCCACAAAATGAAAGGAATTACCCTTTTTAAATGAAAAAAGGATCATGAGATAAGATGGTAAAAATAAAAAACAACACCAAACATTTATATAATGTAAGAAAAAAATCCAACCCATGCATGATTTAAACATAAACTGGGACAAAAGTACAACCAAAGTACCAAATCAAGTACCAAAAGAAAGAAAATATGTAGTAGAACAACTACTATACTGACGCCCAAGCTAGTAAAGTCCATCATGGTCCTAAAATTCCTCCTAGAAACCTGAAAAGAGTTTTATAAACATAGGGTGAGTATACATGTATACCCAGTAGGAAAACTAAAGACACCCATGCACAATTGGGGGAACATATATCAAGGAGTACTAACCATCCCAACCTCACCAAGGAACACTCACCAAATAACGAAAATCAATTAAAGTAGTAGTATAAGCACATCGACATTTGGGTACCCCGCACCACTTTCCCATTGGTTATCTTCTTGTTCCTAATGGCTAGCATCTTGACTCTACCACTCTTCCAAAATACATTCCCTCTACCACAACCTACCTGTACACACATGGGCCTAAAACCACACACAAAACCCACTCACATACACTTGGGCCACAACCACATTGCACATCCCTCCCACAGACACCTAGGCCACAACAACAATGCCTCTCACCCGAAAACACCCAGGCCTCATCACGAAGACACTTGGGAAAACAATCCTAGCACGCAAACACCTAGGGTTCTCACCCCCACCAAAACCTACCCAAAGGATCTTGGGATATAGTAAACCTCAATCCATTATAGTCTTCTAGGATACGCTCGAGTGGTAAGAACCAGAAGAATGTTCAAGGAAAATTTTCAATAACCATCCATCAATCATCCAACTAGGATGTTGGGAAAGACACCCTCCCCCATGAAATGGGGTGTTCAACACATGGTTCTCATCAAGGGTGGGGTTCATATAGAAATCACAAGGAACTAAAATTTATACATATAAGTAAAAAAACACTAATCCAACCTACAGGTTCCAAAAAAATATCCATCCCACCAGAACCACTTTTCCTACTACCCCTATATGCACAACCACATATACTGCCACTACCAAAGCATAAACCCAGCCCCTTTTTCATTTAACCACTCTACATGCATTAATTAAGTGGTTCACATTAATTTATTCCAAAACTACCTGGTCAACTAACAATGAAAACATCTACAACCATTTTCAAAAGGCTAAAAGCCACTAAGCAATACCAAGGAAAACAATGAAGTAGGGGCCAAGGTGAGGAAATACATTTTAAAACCCATTCATAAAAAATAGAACAAAGAATTTGTTGTCCCACTTCACACCAAATTCTTCCTAGACACTCATTCAACCACTACTAATTATCATTATTCAAGGTCATCTCGCTCAGTCATGCCCTCATAACCAAACTCGGTAGCCCCACTACACAACAAGTTGTATGAACACAACATAAACGAATGGTAGTACCTCTGCCTATAAGTTTATTTATTATACAATTAATCAATCTCTCAACCTGATATTTTTTCACACCTCCTGCACCACCCCAACCAAACATATCATGTAACCATTCCAGTAATCCAAACAATATTCAGATTTATCAAGAGGGATTATTTTAATTCCATTTTAAATAAATGGGGTGATCACATAATATGTTTGATCTTGGGGGATCCATTTATTTAACCAAGAATATGTGATTAAACAGATTTCATGTTGCAACCATTTAACAAAGTATCACAACAAAAACAAAACATCACCAGTGCACCATCAAAGACCACCAATTGTTATGATTTTCAAAAGGCATACAGCCACAAGGGACTATAAAAAAAGATAGCAGACAAAACAAATAATCAACATCAATCATCTTTAAATCCCTACCTGTTATCTTTTAATCATCACTTCCCTAATGTTATTTATTACTATTTTAAGAAAATTATTCACCCTTTCTTCACAAATAATACTTATTACACCCACCCCACATGATACACAAATAAAGAGAGGCATAATAATCCCTACTTGTAACAACAAGTGACCAAAAATCCTCTTTGTTCCAAAACAGGGGATCACACAAGCAGTAGTAAACTCCCAGAAAACTAATTAGGAAATGTATCTTAATAGGCACATGACTCATCTAGAGTGTAAGGCTTTAGGCACACCAAGAGAAAATAGAAGAGAGGACCTCTGATTTTAGAGAAATCCAAATCTTATATCAATGGAAGGAAATGGTTCCAAAGGCCATTAATGTGGGATCATGTCCAAGATCATGTTGTTTAAATATTTCAAGGTCCCTATACCATTAGGGTATTAATGATATACTAAATATCCTTTGAAACGCCCTTAAAACTCCAAAACAATGCTTTAAACTCAGATTACGTCAAATAATATGTAAGAGGGGCGAAACTGAAAAAACTCAGGAAACTGAAAATTTGGAAAAGGGTGAGACACCATTTGGTGTGACACTGTTTCAGTGCCACCATTACGGTGCTACCATTTTGGGGTACCATCATTTTAGTTCCACTGTTATGATGATACCATTTTGGTGTGCCATCGTCATGGTTCCATTGTTTTGGTGAAACCATTTGGTGAAAATAGATTTTTGGAAAACTCTCCAAAAAAACACTCTGAACCTCCAGAACACCACAAGAAATGGATTTTTAACAGAGGAATGTCTTGGGAAAATCCAGGTCATAACATGTGAATTTTTAGTTTCAATCTAATTTTCAAAGTAAAAAAAGGTCATTTTCCTCATAGATCTTTTTAATGAAATTTTTATAGTATTTCTATTCATCAATGACATAATACCATTATTTTATATATGATCCACTGGGTATATGTTGTATTGATATCATCCTTATTATTTAATTGTATGGTTTATGATCATTTGGACTAAGGAAAGTATTAGCATTCAATTCCTTGATATATTTTTGACGCCATTAACTCTCCCTTGAAATATTCACTTTTATTTTATCATTAGACATTATATTTCCCCAAAATATCTATATTATTTATCATGGATGTGTTTATTTATTAAACCATATATCATTTATAAATAAGTTGGTATAAAATGAAAGTTATTTTTTTACCTGGGAAAATATTGATAAATTGGTATTCTTTACTCAATACGTATATTTGAAGATAAGGCAAATAGTTTAGGAATTAAATCAATTATTCTATATATGAGGAATGATTTGGACATACAATGATGGGTGGGTCTTGGAATTATATATATCCTTAATGAATTAGTATTCTAATGAGTTGAATCAAAAATCTAGCATTAAACGGGTTTCTACATATAGTTATAAACTATTTTTTAAAAGGTCATGACAATAAAGTTATGTGCCTGAGCACATGACGTCTAATGATTTAGAATTTCCTTCATTAAGAATTTAGTTATTATAATCCATTATATTTTCACTATGATATTATCTTTGGATGTCTTTAATTCACATTTTATTGATTAAACAGCATGTGTGTTTAGTTATTTTCCTTTTCATATTGATTGTGCCTTATCTTATTATTAATGATATTTTTGCAATGATATTGTCTTTGGATGCATTTAATTTTCATTTTATTAATTAAATGGCATATTTTAAAGCTATTTAACATTCTATATTGATTATTCCTTATCTTATTATATATGATATTTTTATAATTCTTTTATCTCTTGATGCATTTCATTCACAGTTAATTGATTAAAAAGAATGTGTTTTTAGTTATTTACCTTGTCATAATGATTATGTCTTATCTTATTATCCATGATATTTTTGCAAAGATATTATATCTGAATACATTTAATTCTCTATTTATTGATTAATTGGAATGTGTTTTTAGTTATTTACCTTTCCATTTTTATTATGCATTATCTTATCATGATAGTAAATTTATTTAAATGGAATGTATTTTTAGTTATTTTCCTTTCCATGTTGATTATTCTTATTGATTCGTGATAGATTATATTATACTTAACCCTTATTATGAATTTAAGATCACTCTTATTTTTTTTCCTTTACCAGGAATCCATGAAGTGTATCATGATTTATATTTAAGGATATACTATAGGAAATGATGTTATTCTCAAAAAAATTATGTTGCAATATTTTTTTTCAAATGTAATATAGGAACCATGTATGTATCTAGTTTACCTAGAATACTAATTTCACGACCCCCTCCCACCAAGGATTCCCCTCCTGAGCTGGAAATGGTGCAAGGGAGATAATGACCCCTGAGTCCCGCCTCCAGTAGGCCCTGGAGTGGCGACTAGAACCAAGGGTATGATTTTTTCACATATATGGGAGGTATTACCCTTTTTATTAATTTAAGATCGGTAAATAGGATGAGTCAAAAACCAAGAAGAAGAAAAGGAACAATTATAGAAATATCCCAAAACCAATCCCAAATGCATGATTTATACAATAGTGAAACAAAAGTACAAGTACAGAAAATCTCCAAGGTACTGTACCAAAAAAAGGTAAAGGAAAACAACAACAGCAAACAACAGCAACTCCCCCTGCCTGACTAGTAATGTCCCGCACAGTCCCTGTAGTCCTCCTGAAAACCTGAAAGAAAACGTATGGTGAGAATACAAGTATACTCAATAGGGAAACCTAATGCTCTCGTGCACAAGTGGGGAGACATCCTAATGCCCCGTGAGAAAACAGAAGAACCAAAACCTAGCAAGGAATCTATCCACCCAGCCTCACCAGTCACACTCACCAAGTAACACAAGTCAATAGAGTATAGTAATAATGTTATCAAAGTATGGGTACCCCACACCACCTTCCCACTGGTTATTGAAGACATCCTATGCATCGGACAAATCCCGCCATTCTCACTGCAGTCCCACTGTCTCACCCCACCCGCACACACCTGGGCCACATCCTCACGCAGTCCCACTGCCAAACCCCGCCCACAAACACCTGGGCCATAACTGTCACACATAACCATGCCTGAAAACACCTAGGCCAGAACAACCACTTCCACGCCCAAAGACATCTGGTCTAGAAGATCTATTGCCATGCCCGAAGACACCTGGGCCTCATCCCGAAGACACTTGGGAAACCACATGCCCGCACACACCTAGGCCAACCACCACACTACCCTTCCTGAAGATTCTTTGGCTAATAATGGACCTCGGGCTATCACAGCCTACCCTAATATACTTGGACTACCCGGGAAAGGGAGTAGAATGGAGCTAATAACCAGCCACTAATAGAAGTGTTGGGAAAAACACCCTCCCCCATGAAATGGGGGTGTTCGACACTAAGTGCTCAACATGGGCGGGGTGCGTAAAGAAACATAAAACGTACAGATTTATATAAGTATAACAACCAATCATCCCATCCTAAGGCTTCTACACAAATATCTTATCACGTGCCTTGGCACTGCTACTTTGAGAGTATGCACACAACAAACAATCCCAAAACCCCATTTAATGTTTTCATGTTTAAACAGCTTTAGTTATCAGTTTCTTAACTACTGGGAAACTATCAAAAACTAAACTGGATCAAGCGTTCATAAAACATATCCCTGCCATCCACAAATCAAATTAGGGAAACACAAGAAACACAAACAATTCCCTTCTTATTTACCAACCAACCCCATTGATTATTATTCTCATTCCATTACCATGCCCCACCATTCATTAACTCTTCCACTTTTATTTATTATTCACAACCCATAGTTCGTTCACATTCAAACCCATCCCTGCAGCCCTGCTGCCAACCACCATAACCATAATCACACTAAAACCCGTACATCATCCTCCCTTTGATACCATTTATCGCATCCCTGCTGCCTGTCACCAACATAGCATTCACACCAACCCACAACCAAGCTAACCACAGCCCCGCTGGTCACCCGATCCACAAAAACCCACAAAACACCTCCTTCACATAATTAAACCCTAACCAGCACCCACAAGTTTATTATGTCAGTTTTTTCAACCAGGGTGATCACACAAGGGTTCCAGGGATTTAATCAGCCAACTTTACGTGATTAACCAATTTCCACATTCAATAAAATTTTCATCCGTAAGAAAATCCAGAAGGAGATGTCAAAATTTAATTGCGTAAGAAAAGGCTCCCAACGACCATGATTTTTAGTAGGCAGAATATCATTCAATTCACAACATAATATCAGAGGATATAAATAATGTAGCTGCATTCACAAACATCTCATCCCCGTTATACAAGATTGTTATTATCTTTATTAAACCGGTTCAAATGTGTTTCATGTAAAAAAGAGGACACCCACCCCGCATTATGCACAATTTAGAGAGATGAAGGTAAGATCCATACCTCAACAGGTTCTAATGTCCTTCTACGAACACGACCACCACGATCATAAGGCTTCTCCCAGAATGACTGCACCCACCAAGGACATCGCGGCACCACCGAATCAACAACACAAGAAACTCTCTCAATATGGATATCACATGTCGTAGGATGGAAAGAAAACGGGAGAAGTAGGATCGCAAATAGAATACAAGAACAGAGGTTTAAAATACCTTTTTAGAGTCGTTCGTCAAAGACCGTCATTCCCATCAATTATCAGAAGTCTCCTTGGTTGGAAACTATGGAGTGGAAGTCAAAGAAGAGGGAACTAAACAGGGTGTATGATGTTCTCCTCACTGACACGATCCCGCAGTCACTGACGGATCGACGATCGGAGTCCGGATGAAGAAGTTAGGAGGCGGGCTTCTAGGTCATCCGGGAGCGCCGCCGAGCGGAGAAGAAGAGAGGTCCATAAATAACACGTGACCCTCTCTTATATAGGCAACAAAAAGGTAAAACTGTACGCAGTGTGTATTAATGAATACATGACGTGACCATACGACTGTTACGCTGTTTGACTAGTCAACACACGACACGTCCCGCGGTTTCCATGCGTTTAATGATAATAATAACTTCAATTAGTAATAGGTGTTTAATTGACCCGAGACATGATTCATAAAAAGGTATTCATCATTGGTCTTAAAATGACCGTAATAATTTCAGGGCTACGTTGCCGCTGACAGTTCGTTAATCCGATATCGTATGAGGAAGATACGTTGGATACAAGATCCCGTAATAATAATATTATTATTATTATTGGGTGTTTCGTGGACCCGAGCCATAAACCATAATTTAATATCCAACCTTAGACTTTAATTGATCGTATTAATGACAGGATCACATCTCCACTAATAACAAGTCAATCAGACGTCGCACGCGGAAGTTATGGCGAGTCGAAGACTTAATAATAATATTAAATCTATTAATTCTTGAGCGTTTCGGGTACCCAATCCGAAAACCCGAAAAGGACATCCAATATTGGACTCATAATTTCCATCTTGAATTCTGGGTCACACTGCTACAGAGAGTTCGTAAAACTAAGGTCGCACGAATAAGTTACGGACAAAAAAGTGTTTTATCAACAAAATTAATAATAACAATATTATATTATTATTTAATTGTTTATTTATTTCATATCTTTAAACTCATTCCACGCATGGAACACTTCACACACAAGCCACAAATCACTCTCCCTTTTATATTTATTTATTTATTTTTATTATTATCATATAATACCTTCCTTTATCCAATCTTTAATCTTTATTCCACAATTTTATCACGCTCCACAAAAGTGGAGCCTTGCCTATACTCCATGCCAATCACGCCCCACCTCCTTGATTGCCTTTCCTTTTTTTCTTTTATTATTTCTCAATTTTTATTATCTCATTCTCTCTCTAATATAACTCTTCCATGTTATTATTAATAATAACACCCATCATTAATTTTCTAATTTAATCTCATTAAATTGGTTTACCATGGTTATTCTCATTTTAAATTAAAACCATTCCATTTAATTAAAACCATATCCATGACAAAACAAAATTAATATAACTATGTATTCAACCCCTTTTTAATACCTTTAATTTCATTAACCTCTCGCACATAGTTTTACGCCATCATTGTTATTTATTGTTTTTCAATAATAATAACAATTTATCAACTTATTTTATTAACTCATCATTGTTATATATTTTTTAATAATTATAATATTTATGCTCATCGCATCGACCATGTTAAACCACCACATTGGATATCTGAATCTGACCCTTCCACTTCAATGTTGCGTAACATCAGTCAATTTAATTATTTAATTATTTTTATTTCACACTGATTAAATTGAAACCACTATTATTAAATTAAAACCATTAAATTTAATAAACCCAACATATTTTTATGCCACCATTATTATTATTATTTAACATAATAATAATAACGAACTCACATTTAATTTTTATAATGCACCACCATGCTTCCATTGTGCATCTTCATTTATTTGTTTGCAATAAATACCATGACTCATTTCATTAATTTCTCATTATTATTAATATTATGAATAATATTAATAACACAACAGCCATTATTATTATTCAAATTTAATTTCAACAATTACTCAATTAATAAAAACCCGCATGTTTCATTTATCAACGTCTAATGGGTCACACACCTTCCCACTTCACATCATTAATAATAATAACTCTCATTTAATAATTTTATCATGATTATTCTCTTTTTAGTTTAATTAATCACACAATTTATTTCATCATCATTATTATTTAACATATTTTTATGTTATCATCAGTATTAAAAGTTATCATCATAACGCGCATCGTGTTGACCATATCAATTTCAACAAAGGAATGGACCGGAGGGGTCCGGTCCATTACAAATAAACTATTAAATACTTTGGGATATGATTCCTTGTATCTCATGACAATGTAAAAAAGTAGACACAAACTCTAGGTTTCTAGGATTGGGGTCACTATGGTTGGTATTATAGGAAGTTTAGTAGAAACCTTGGGTACTATATTTAAGAAAACATAGATTACAGAACATAAACCTATGACAAACTTTCAGGATAAGTATATAAGAATATCCTATAGTTTTTTTAAGGAATATATTATGTGGTTTTTTCTAGTAATAAATTCATATATGGATACTACAAGTGGACGTGGTTCCTGAATAGTTGTACCTAGGGGTAAAAACTCCAAAAATGGTGCATTGGTCTTAACCTAATCACCACTTAGTTCATGATAATGGGCCTTATTGTTAACCTAATTTGATACTCCTAGGGGATATTATTAGGAAAATTCACAATTTCTTTAAAAACCATTATAAATGATTTTAACAGATGATTACAATAAATAGACAAGCTAAAACCTAAGGTGTATTAGATTTAAAATAAGGTATTATGATTAAAACATCCTATAAATGATTATATGGTTTTCCAGCTATAATTAGTGTTGATCACATAATGATTTTTGGTTTTATTCAATGGTCTAAACCCTATGGAATCATGTTAACAATTGAAATGAACAAAAATGTGGTTACTATGAACAAACAAATGGGATAATGATAGGAGTGAAATATGTTGTTATTATTCCCAATCAGTTATCCCAAAATATGATTAACAAGTTATACCACCAACTCTCAGACTCACCAAAAGAAGGATGGAGTTCTCTAAGAGCTTGAGTGGTGGAGGCCATGGAATAATGAAGGCGCAATTTCCATCATGTGAGAAATGTGAAAAGATATGCCTAGGAAAGTGTCTCAAAGAAATGGTAAAATTATTTATGTGTGGAAAAGAAGGGAATAAAACAAATAAATTCCAAGGAAAATGAATAGTATAATAGAAGGAAATAAATCTCATCCTATGGATCCATTTATATTTCATTTTATTAAATGTGGGGAACCTAATCATTATCCAAGTAAATTATTGATTCTAAAGGTTAACCCCTTGACTAAGGAATGACCAATGTATAAATAAAACTGTTGAATTATTTATGAATTGGGATTCAAAAATTATATTGTAGAAGTATTTTTACAAATGGTATTTTGGTTATAATAATCATGAACATATAAGGATTGTATTAAAGATTGGAATCATATATGTATTAATTACCTTAATAGTTATGGATACCATCATGGTTTTATGAGTTTATGGTTGATCATAATCTCTAATTCTTAAACACCCATTTTGAAATTTTTATGGTAAGAATATAACATGATTAAGGATATTTTTAGAAGACATTTATGGTAATACAACCCATTGATTTTGTGTATGTAATAAATATTTAAGAAATAATTCCTTTACAGTTTAGACATAGGATTAATGATATTTGTAACCTTTATGGTTTAGCTTATCTTTTCTGTTTTAGTAATTATGGGCCATAAAAATTTTGGAATGTTATAAAAAAATTATTAATATTGTTTTGTAAAAAGGATAACTTGTCACGTTCGACGAAGGCTACAAGGCTTGATCCCAAAATTGAAGGATGGTAAGGTTTTAGTGCCTACCACTAGAATGTGTGATGTCCTTGTTAAAATTTCATTATTTTCAGCTAAATTATTTGATGAAAAAATATTAATTATGAACCAGTGGTGTTATTTTTGAGGTTTATATATTAATGTACTATATTAGATAACATTTCCTAACCATATTGTTTTTGAAAAATAGTTAGAGACAGATGGAAATTGTTTTCACTCCTTTATAGATCTTATGATCCATTAAAAGTATGGATAAAAAAATCATTTTTTGAATATTCATTTCTTGGATTTAGTGGTGAATTGAAAATTTATTGAAGCATAACCAAAGGATGGAATTGTTTTTATGAAATAGAAATGTATTGGGTATGTATATTTCCTTATATTATTAAATAGGAAAATAATCCCTCAGATTTAGGAATAGTATCTTGAAACAAAAATATTATCCTACTAAATACATATCCAATGAATTAAATTGTCTTTTAAATTATCACAGATTTTTGGTTTTGATTTTGATCCACAGACTCTTCCTTTCTGATTCCTTGCATTTGTAATACACAAAAGATAAAAAGGTCACTTCAATACCATTTTGGAAATCTCAAAAAACATGGGGGTTTTATCTACTCAAGGAAGTCTGTAAGGTATTTTTACACCTTTTTGTCTTATTCTATACTAGTAGACATGGGATATATGGGCGATGATTTCACCCAGTGTAATAATAAATTGGGGGATCACTATATATAGTGTCTCCTTGATAGGTTCTTCACAAATATTCATATTTTATCTCAATTTCCTAACACCTCAATTCATCACTTGGTTCAGGTAATTTCTAATCACTCATCATTACTCATAAAATTAGAATCTCAAAGGGATGGGGTAGGTGTTTTTTCTTTTCCAAAAACTGGAATGTTGATCCCAATTTTCTTCCAGAGGTGTGGGCTTTATGGAAGAAAATCATAGAGGGAATCCCATGGGCTTGGATATAAAAAAAACCTCATCATTTTAAGGGTTATCTACAGATATAGAATAATAGGAGACCCTATTTCTAGCATGTTTGGGATCATATCTCAAGGTTCATTTCTCTGTTAGAGTCTCATCTTGAAGAATAATGGGATGAATTTCTCTTTGAAACTATAGTTCACAAAAATTATGAACTATGAGAGTTGTTATTGGAATAGGAGAGGGAATTAAGGGAATATCCAAGGTCTGAATGGATTAAATAGGGGGATTATAACATGTCCTTATTTCATTTATTCATCAAGGATAATTGGCTCACCACCAATCCAAATATTTTTCTAGAGGATGGATCATAAACAAGTGTTCCTATAATCACTGGAGTTAAGGTCGTGAATTTTTTTAAGTATCTTATAGTCAATGTTAACCCATGTATGCAGAATGGATATACAGGTGGACACATCAAAAAAAATTACTCCATTCCAAGGGTGTTTATTTATCTCAACAATGGTATGTTAGGGGATATTATATAAGAGTATGAAATATGTAATGATGTTAATTCTCTCAACCCATAGATCTACCCTGGGTTTTATAGTTTATAAGCGGTATTCTATGTCTTTTCTTGGGACCTGGTCAAGAAATAACTCATTGAGTCCATCCAAGACTTGTTCCATGGTGGAAACCTTCCTTTTGTGGCATGTTCCACCACCTTGCATCTCATTTCAAAGGTTAAGGATCCCTCAAATCTCAATTAGTTTCCACCCATCGATATGTGAAACTTCACTTACAAAGTCTTGGATAGAATCCTCAGTAGAAGGTTTTATTCATTCCTTCCCTAGTGGATCTTAGGATAATAGCATGGTTTTGTTAAGGGTTGGTCCATTCAAGGTATAATAGAAATTTCTCATGAAATGGTTGGGGACATCAATGTTAAGTCCTTGAGATCCAAAATTGTCATCAAAATTGATATGGATAAAGCTTACAATAGACTTGAATGGATCCTAATCCTCAAGGTTATGAGCTATATGGGATTTTCCTATTGGGTTTCTTATCCTATTTTTAGGTGATTCGGCTCTTCATGGTTGGATATCTTCTTCATGGGTAGGAAGTATGACTTCTTGAAGACAGTTAGAGGGTTGAGGCAAGGGGGCCCAATTTCCACCATTCTTTTCATTTTGGATCGGGATTCCATAAGTATTTAAATCATTATCACTAGTAATATCCATCCTTTTCAGAGTATGGGTGTGTAACAACTGGGCCTTGCCCACCAGTTTCCCCACAGACATGTGGTCCCCACCATGGGGCCCACCCATGTGCCCGAATGGGTCATATGACTAATGAATATCCCCACATACCAAAACATGCTCTTTTCAGTGTGCATTGTCCTCACTCGCACACACACTGGGAAACTTGCTCAGTAAAAGGTTTTATCCATTACTTCCCTAGTGGATCTTAGGATAATAGCATGGTTTTGTTAAGGGTTGGTCTATTCAGGGTATCATAGGAATTTCTCATGAAATGGTTGGGGACATCAATGTTAAGTCCCCGAGATCCAAAATTGTCCTCGAAATTGATATGGATAAAGCTTAGAATAAACTTGAATGGATCCTAATCCTCAAGGTTATGAGCTACATGGGATTTTCCCATTGGGTTTCTCATCCTCTTTTAAGGTGCTTAGGCTCTTCATGGTTGGATATCTCCTTTATGGGTAGGAAGTATGAATTCATGAATATGGTTAGAGGGTTGAGGCAAGGGGACCAAATTTCCACCATTCTTTTCATTTTGGATCGGGATTCCATAAGAAAGTATTTAAATCATTCTCACTAGTAATATCCATCCTTTTCAAAGTATGGGTGTGTAACAATTGGTCCTCTCCAACCAGTTTCCCCACAGACACATGGTCCCCACCATGGGGCCCACCCACATGCCCGAATGGGTCATATGACTAATGAATGTCCCCACAGACCAACACATGCCCTTTTCAATGTGCTTTGTCCTCACTTGCACACACACTGGAAAACTTTCTCAGTAGAATGTTTTATATATTCCATCCCTAGTGGATCTTAGGAGAATAGCATGGTTTTATTAAGGATTGGTCCATTCAGGGTATCATAGGAATTTCTCATGAAATGGTTGGGGACATCAATGTTAAGTCCCCGAGATCCAAAATTGTCATCAAAATTGATATGGATAAAGCTTGAAATAGACTTTAATAGATCCTAATACTCAAGGTTATGAGCTATATGGGATTTTCCCATTGGGTTTCTCATCCTCTTGTTAGGTGCTTCGGCTCTTCGTGGTTGGATATCTCCTTCATGGGTAGGAAGTACGACTTCTTGAAGACGGTTAGAGGGTTGAGGCAAGGGGACCCAATTTCCACCATTATTTTCATTTTGGATCAGGATTACATAAGAAAGTATTTAAATAATTCTCACTAGTAATATCCATCCTTTTCAGAGTATGGGTGTGTAACAATTGGGCCTCACCCATCAGTTTCCCCGCAGACACGTGGTCCCCACCATGGGGCCCACCCACATGCCCGAACGGGTCATATGACTAATGAATGTCACTACAGACCAACACATGCACTTTTCAATGTGCTTTGTCCTCACTCGCAGACACCCTGGAAAACTTTCCAGAAGGTCACCCATCCTGATCACTACTCCATGCCAAGCATTCTTAACTCTAGAGTTCCAATTAGACAAGTTCACGAAGAGGAAGGTGCGCCTTGTTGACATGAGTCATGTCATTTAGTCATTTAACCTTTTATCATTTGGGGGTGTTACAGGGTTCCTACACTAGTCTGCCTCATCTTCTTTATAGGGATGATATGGTCTTTTTGTGAATAGTAATAGGAGGTCCCTCCAGGAATTTATCAATGATTATACAGGATTATTATAAATGGAGTATCCAACAGATTAATTTTGATAAAATAAATGTTTTCCTCTATTCTTCTAGGTTCCCAATATGTTCCATCTTAATTAAATAATTATTGGGTATCCACAAGAGAAGATTTCCCATGGAGTATCTTGGTGCTCTTATCTCACTTGGGAGGATCTTTATCCATAATTATGGGGGGTTATTTGAAATGATTTCTAATTGTATTAATAATTTGAAGAACTAATTCCTTTCCTTTTGTGGGAGAATCACTTTGGTTAATAAAATATTTTTTTTCATTCCCATGTATATGCTCTCAGCATGCAAGGTTCTGAAAATGGTGATCAAGTAGATTGAGAATCACATGTTATCCTTCATTTGGGATGCCCACTCTAATAGAAGCTATCATGGTGACTCTTGGGGTAGTCATTCCAGGTATTAGGGGAAAGGTGGTATCAATTTCAAGGATTTCTCAAGCATGATGCATAGCATGTTGGCCAATATGGTATGGAAGTATATTGAAGGTTAGATTCATTGGGAAAGATTAATCAATAAGAAGTATGGTACAGAATTTGGACATCCAAGTGGTAAGGTTTTTAGATTTTTGAATTATATATAGTTCCATATTCTGGTTATCTAGGATAACTCACATTAGATCATTAGTCAAGAGAAGATTATCTTCTAGAGCCATAATTGGGCTGGTGATCTGCTCGGAATCCAAGGGTGCTTGATCCTAAATGTTTCTTTTAGGAATGCCATCTATTATACTATTATTTTCAATGTGGTTCTTCAAGGTTAGAAGCATTCTATTTTTTCACAATACCAGCATGAACATGGAGAATGATAGTTTTGTGTTCGATGTTTTTTCTACTAAATTATATTGTACTATTTTACTTGACAACACTGTTCATGATTCTTGGGGCTCAAATAATATGTGAAAAGACCTGGATTCTAAATACAAATTTCTAGCATGGAGGTTATGTAACTTATACCTACACATGGATGAGTAGATTAAATGTAAGGGTGTTCAGTTCATCTCAAATTTTGCCTACTGTAGAAACCCCCATAGAGAATCGGTGTTCCATCTCCTTTTTTAAGACGAAAGGACTACCTATATCTGTCACATTCTAGGTAACCTTTCTAGTATCTCGCATCTCGAATAGAGTGGTGAGGACTTCCTCCATATCTGGTTTAATGGTTTCAATGTGTAATTTCCTAAAAGATGGGTGAGGGTGCTTCTTTTGGTGGTTTTTTGTTGGTGTATATGGGAGGTGAGGAAGAAATCTTACTTTGAGGGGGTCATCACTTCATGTAGGAACCTGGTTTTCAGATCAAGTTTTCTAGTAGTTGAACTAACTCCACTAATTAAATTATGGGAGTTAGCTCCCTTTCTCAAGTGTTTCATGTTGGTTAGCGTTCATTCTTTCAGCGATCAAGGTGCGTCTTCTTTGTGAAATTGGGTTCATTGGGTCCCTCTGTTTATTAATTACAAATTAAATGTTGATAGTTCATGTTATGATAGCTATATGTGTAGAGGTGGTCTAGTTTGTGATCCTAGTGGATCAGTCATTTTTTTTCTTCAATTACACTTATGGTCTTGGTGATTCTCTAATAGATTAATCTACTGCTTTGCATGATGTTATGGATATTTATAGAAACAGAAACTTCTATTTATCATTCATGGAGATTCATTCGAAGATCATATTTCACTCAATAAAGGGTCAGATCTTGGTGCCTTGGTCTATAATTTACCACATTCTAAATTCAAATCCCTTATTAATGATCACACTATCATGCTTCATACTTGGTGTGAAGGGAACTAGGAGGAGTTCTTTTTGGATCCACATGTTATTTCATAAGGTTTATGTAATTTTTTTCTAGTTTTTTATCTCTCCCACTTTGATGCCTTTCCATTGTGCAAGGTGATTCCCTCGGGCTTCACCATTTTAGGTTCTCTTGATATGTTTTCCTATGCTACCCTTTATTTAATAAAATTTTTAATTTGTAGTCAGGTCCTTAAATTTCTATTGATCATTCAATTTCTTGTAATCAAGGACCCCTATCATTACTTATAATTATTTACACTTTTCTTCTATATTCATATCTTCACATTCCACCAATTTTATCCTACTTAGAAACCTAGTGATGTGTTATTCCATATGAACTTAGTATTTCCATTTATCTATTATCAAGAGGATTTTCTATTAACCCTTTTTACGATGTTGGTTTTCAATAATGGAATTTTTAAATAGCAATCCCTTGATTTTTGAGCACAATATTAAATTGTGTGGATGAAATTTATTTAAGGTGGGGAGAATGTAGAACCCCGAAATTATAAAATAATAACATTATATTAGATAGTGTATGTGAAATGAAACATAGATATTTAGAAACTCATGAAATATATTTCCTTAAAATTAGTCTCTTCGATAGCTTGTAGAACACGCAACCCCAGGTCTAAAAGAACTATAATATAGTATATCATTATAACTTATTGGTTAAATTGTTGTATATGAATAGTAATAAAAAAATTATGAAAATTATATTTTTTACAACTGTAAAAACAAATTCATTTTTCATATATTAATTTTAAATAAAATAATAATCATTTAAAAGAATAAGAAATTTTTTCTGAAAAACTATATTTTTTATAAAAGACGGTTTAGTCACGCTTTACACACATAATTTAAAATTAATTTTTAAAAATCATAGAAAATTTGTTTTATAAAATTAAATTAATATTTTAAATTAGAATATCAAAAAAAATTTAGGTTGTTTTTTTGGGTATTTTTCTAAAAAATTTCTTTTTTTTTTGAAGAATAGTGAAAAATACATATTTTATTGAAAATTGTCTTTTAATTAAAATAATGCACAAGGATAAATTATATTTTAAATTGGTTTAAATGCAAAATTAGTTCAATTATATTAAAATTTAACTAATTTAGATCATTTGAATTAATTTCATATTGAGTTTTGATATTAAAACCATCTATACTTAGGATAATTTTCTTCTTGAAAACCAGCATTTTCATCGAGTCTGTGGGTTTTGTTTTAGATTTAATTTTTCACTTACGTGAATTTAATTTGATAAAATTGATTCCATATTTTTAATCCAAAAAATATATATTTTCTAAAAAATTTAACTTAATTTTTTACTATAATGAATATTTAAAATAAAAAAAATTAATTATCATGGTTACGGTAAAAATGGGTTTACCAGGTGGTTAAACTAAAAAGATAATGGTTAAAATGACCTAAAAACATGTATAAATATTCTTTATGGCTATATTTATACCTTAAAAGTTATAATTATCTATAATAATCCATTTTGGGCCCTTTTTAGAAGTTAAAAATGTGGTTACACCTTTTTACTTTCAAAAATTACAAGTGTTCCACTGACCTCACTTATAAAATGTCACCCCCTCTCCTCCATTTTTCACACCTTAAAACCTTTTTAGTTAAACAATACCTAACTAAATCACAAAAAAACTTCCATTACATCATCCTATAATCCTTTTTGGTAATAAATCTATTCTAGGAATACATTAGGTATAATCCAAAAGTGGTGGTCTGAGAATAGATAAAATTCCTAACTGTGTGTTTTTGTTTTATTACTTCTTCCACCTCCTTTAAATATTATTAATATATAATTACATAATTAAAAATAGTATATAAAATATACTTATATTTTTTTATGTTAATTTGATGACCTATATCCATACCCTCTTCCCTTAAATGGGAAATGATAATGTTGCTTGTGTGTACGGTAGACTACCATCTTATGGACCAATGTGACACGTTTTCTATAAAAACCTCTCATGTTTGGGTATGATGATGTATATATATTATATTTATAACAAAATTATACCTATATAGTAATTATATAATATTTAAATTTTTAATTTCCATTTCAAATTGGATATGATAACATCGCTTGTGTGTATAGCAGACTACCACCTCACGAAGCAATCTGATTTGTTTTTTCACTAAGGCTTTACATGGAACATAATAAGGATAAATTTAATGAATATATTTTATATAAATGAAATAATTATGATATTAATGAAATATTTATCATTATTAAAATATAATATATAATATTCTTTTCTTTTCTTTTCACTCGCTAAAATATGATAACATCATTCATGTACATGTGGACAATCACCTTCACGAAGCGATGTAACTCTTTTTTCATCGCCAACCGCATGGATTAAATATATAAGTACATTAAAGATTTAATATGGTATTTATGATATTATTATCATTTTTTGAAGATAAAATATTAATTACCTCCTTTCCATAATGATCATTCAAAAATGTAAATGTTCCTCTTGCGTACGTACGACCTACCGTCTCCATGATCGTAATGTAATTCATTTCTCAATGTAAGAACCTGGTTCTTCCTTTGAGGTAAGGATATTTACTTTATAGTTTATACTTGAGAAAATGGGGGGAAATTTTTCAAGGGATACCTATTGGCCTATTACATGACGTGATTGTGGCCTACATGCCATGTAATCCTAGGACACATCCATGCAATGGTCTGACTAGAAATTGTACAGACACAACGTGTAGTTTCGAGTACATGTCATGTACTTTACTTTTATTTTTTGATTAAATTGAGTAGTAGAATTGTTTTTGGAATATGGATAGAAATGATCTCTTTTGATGAGCAGCACACCCAGTAAAAATATGAACGGTAATTCTTCTTCTATTTCGTCATATGGAACCTGATTCGAACATCATAAAATCCTTTGAAACCCTCTCAATTAGTACTTTATTACTTTTGATCCTTTCTTCCTGATTTCGTATCTCTACCTATTTATTTAGGGTTGATATTTTTTATCATTTTTATATATCTACTATGATTTAGGTCGATTTGAAAGTTGCCACTGGATGAGAAGAGTCATAAGAACATGAGGTAGGTGGTATTATTCCTTTCATTGATTATTGAGTTGATTATATATGTTAGAGTGTTGCGCACCCACATTTAAGATGTATCTTTATGGAATAATTAACCATGTTATTTCCTATTTATCATTAGGTGATTAATTATATGATTTGAAAGCATGTTTAGGGTTTTGAACATTGATTTAGGGCCACCCCATGGGCGTGTTTTCTCTCGAATGACCATTTGGCTGAGAACTCCAAAAAGGCTTGACTTGAATTACCATTCCTGGGTTATTAAAATGAACTGCTTATGCGATATGAATTCCCCATGTGAGATAATTAGATTCTTAATCCATATAATAGTCTAATTTTCATGTGATTCTTGTTATGTGAATTGTGCCCATGTGAGTTGTTTAAATAATAAGTCATCTGATAGTTCAATTCCCATGTGTTACTTTTGATATGGATTTTAATTATATAAAAAATAGGGTTAATTATAAATGTTTGAGCCATAGTCTCGGTTAAAAGACAAGTTTGGGCTCATGTGACTAATTTCACCTTATGTATACCTTGGGTGAATGAGGGTCTCGGTTAAAAGATCATGGATGAGCTCAATAGGTAATTATATAAGGGTCATAAGAGAGACATGATAGGGTGGTTGGGCTCACTGAGGCTTATTTAAAATGATGAGTGAACCTAGGATCTATTGAGGGATACCCAGGCTGAGCACTTTTAGAAAATTATTAAATGATTATTTTTTCACGAGTTGATGGTTACTTTTATACGGGGTGTTTTTTGTCCTAGGTCAGACCTCGAGAATTTTATATAGTACAATGGAACTGAATAATGAAATGGAGTGAATAATGATGCGCCTACAAAGGCAAATCACAAGCTTATATTCGGTCTTCACTTGTACTTGGTTACATTGTTTTCTGAGACATCATTTGTAATTACTTTTGAGTACCTTCTGGTTCACTACTTTCACTAGTATACACTACCAGTTATATATATCAACTAACAGATTGGAACATACCTAGGGTGGTTTCCTACTAGGATTTAGTCTCACACCCTGTTTGGGTCGTACTTTTGGGCCCAAACAGATTATATGATTGCAGGTGTGGATCAGGGAAAGTGCCCTATTATAAGTACTTGATGTGCTACTTAGGAGTAGGAGAGCATGGGATTGAGCCAAGGCTTGTGTTGCTTCTCAGTTTTCTTTTTTCTTTTGAGATTTTGGAACATATATTTTGGATCATTGCAGTATACTAGTTTTGGCTATTTTTCATAGAGCATAACATGTTGCATCATCTTTTGTATGGAACGATGCTTGGTTATTTATCTTATCAGTCTTCCATTGTTTATTTTAGTTGTATGTTGTTTACTATTTTGGAGATTTTATTATTATTGATTTTATTATGTTACACTCTATCAATGAGGGAATAGTTTCCCCATTATCACACCCTAGGTCCTCGCTACTAATCGGTAGCCTCTGGCATTTGGGGGAATGCCGGCTTGAGGCCATGTGGCTAACCCAGTACGGGGCACCAGTTTAGTGGCGTCTGGATCTGAGACGTTACAAAGTGGTATCACAGGGTTTCTTTTCTGGTATTCTTTATTTTTTGGAGAAAATATAAAGATATATATATGCAATGTTATTTGGTGTTAAGTTTTTCTCGGGAGTAGATACCTGTTGTATAGGTAAATTCCAAATTGCCTCAAATTGAATTGTGACTTTTTGATTTTGAGTTGTTATAGTTGATTCTATTTCACAGATGGGTGAGGCACTTATATTTTGATGTTATTAGTGATTTCATTATGTTTCTATATTATTGAAACCTGATGATATTAGGGTATTCCATCTCATTCATCATATAGTCACTTGTTAGAAATAACATGCCATGCATTTTTTCCATTACATTTAGAGAGTATTACTGATTGCATGTTGTTGTGATAGATGTATTTCTAGATATACATGTTGTTTTGATAGGTATTGTGATAGATATGCCTGCTATTGTGATAGGTATATTGGTACGTGTTATGGTTGAATTGGATGGATGGAAAACTTTGGTCCTTGAGGAGTATGGACCCTGTTGGATCAGAATTAGGTGGATCATGTTTCGGCCATAGCATATAGATTGTGTTGTTATGTGATATATTTGGATTCCAATATTTGATTCACGAGTAATATGGGCCCCCAAAGATCATAATTTGGCATATTGTTGCTTTATTTTGCAAAAACAAGGGTTCTAGGGAAGTTTTTGGGGCTTACTATTTGGAGAACCAGACAACACAGTGTGTGGTCCTAAGTACACATGTTGTGTGTTCTTCCATTCGGGAAGAAATAATATTTTCATGTACATGTTGTGTAACCTATGTACATGACATATATTAGATGACTGTTTTTCTATCCATGTGAGAAGGAACATGGGATGGTGGGTTTCACAAGTACATGGTTGTGTACTTTTGGTACACACCATGTAGTCTTACTCAGGAAAAACATGTGTGATCTGACCATGTGGGAGTACATGGACAGGATGGGAGACTTATGTACACTTTGTATACTATTCTAACACACTGTGTACCTGGGATGGTTACACACCCAGGATTGTGGAAGTGTACGCCCAGGTAGGAGCTTGAGGGAACACCGTGTATGGTTTCTACACATCCTATACTCCTCTTTTGGGAACCTTTGAGGGTTTTATTCTCCTATTTAGTTATTGAACTCTTGAATTGTGAACCTGGATGATCTTGAACTGAGTTGTGTTATTGAATGCCTCCATAATGACTTTCAGTTGTGCTCTAGGAGAGTAAATATGATCATACCCCATAGGTGGTAGGCCATGGGATATCAGTGAACCCTCCAGTCATGCAAATTATGACACCAGCTATTATACCAAACACAGGTCTTGATGCACAGTTATATGAATGCTTTATGAGGTTCATGAAACCCTTTTAGGGAGCACCACATCCTACCATGTCTATGGAAAAATAGACATTAGTGTTCTATCAGCAACATCTACCCATTTTTTCTAGGGAAGGAGGGCCACAGGCTGTAGAGTCATGTCTAGAGGCTATGTTATCTATCTTTGAGCATCTTGATATGACTCCTAAGAGGAGGTTTAAGATTATGAATTATATGCTTCTTGATTCTACCAAGAGGTTGTGGGATGTTACCACATAGACATAACGTCAGCGGTATATGGCATGGGAAGACTTTCAGATAGTATTCTATGACTACTTCTATGTCAAGATTCTAGGGGCAGACAAAGCTCGTTAGTTTATAAATCTAAATCATGGGTGTTATATCAGTTTTGGATTACTCTTCCCACATTAATAATCTCTGGAACTTCACACCTATTCTGATGGTTCATGATCTGTCAAAGTCAAGGCGATTCGAGGATGCTCTCATGTATGACATTTTCACGCATGTGAATATCTTCTGACTGACTACGGTATCTACTATAATGAACCAAGCACTGATTACCAAGCATCATTATAGGGAATAAGGAGGTTCAAGCTAAGGATGTTTCGCACCAAGATCTGGTACTGTTTAGACCAGTAAAAGGAAGTGTCATATGGATCTTACTTGTGGTTAATCTTGTACTCAAAATGTATCTTTTGGTAGCCAGGTGAGTTTCTTCTAGTGTATAAGAATTTGGAATTTTAGACCAAATTTCCTGATGGACCCAGTTGAGTGTTGATATTATGGAAATATGGACCATATTCAATGTTTCTGCAGGAATATTCCTCTAATTTATAGTGCTAAAGGGTCTTCACATACTCCACATTCAAGAATAGGGCCAACAACTTCTCACCAATTAGGGAAATAGAATACGTCAATCCACTTAGGCTAAGGTGGTGGTCAAGGTCATGGTATCTAGACACCATGTTTTTAGAGATAGTACATTGAATCATCTCAAGGTTGACAGATAGTGTCGCAAGGCCATGGTATAGACCATACTTATTCATTTTAATAGACCCAGTAGAAGTAGGATCCTAGAACTTCTACTATTTGAGGTACTATTCTAGTTTCCACTATTTTAGATTCTGCACTTTTTGATACAGGGGATTCACATAGTTTCATATTTTTTTCTTTTTTTTGGATATCCTAGGGCTCTATGTTTTTACTTCTGATGATGTTATGACTCTAGACACTCCGTTAGGGATTAGAACAGAAGGTGTGCATCAGTGTCAGGAGTTCCCCATTTAGGTTTTTGGGTGTCACTTTGTATGGGACCTCTACATCTTAGTGATGAAAGGATTTGATGTCATTATCAGAATAGACTGGTGGGTCTCTTTTCAATCCATTTTTTATTACTATTTCTATAGGGTGAGTTTAACATCACAAAGAGGCATATCAATTCTACACAAGGGTGAATGGGATGTCTTCGAAAGCCAAGCTAGACTCGCGCATCATGGTTTGCGTGGGATGACGATCTAGATTTCAACTTTATATATGGATGAACAGGGGACACGTCAGGTATATTTCCCTCTAGTATTTGATCATTTCATTTAAGTCTTCTCGGATGAATTTTCAATCCTACCTCTGGTGAGAGAGGTAGAGTTCTCAATCGAGCTATTACTAGGAGATAAACTAGTATACATTCCTTCTTATAGGATGTCTATGATAGAGTTGAAAGAGCTCAAGAGACAGCTAGAGGATTTGGAGGCTAAGGGTTTCATCTGACCCAGTACATTTCCATGGGTTTCACCGACCATTTTTGCGAAAATGGCAGACGGTACCCTCAGGTTATGCGTGTATTATCGGAAATTGAACTAGTTGAGAGTTAAGAACCAATATCCTCTTCCGTGAATTAATGGTATATTATATCAGATCTAAAGAGATCAGGTGTTTTCTAATATTTATTTGAGATTTGGTTAACATCATTTTTGTTTTAGAGCATCATACATACCTCGCACAGCCTTTCAGAGCAGGTATGGTCTGTACGAGTATCATGTTATGTCATTCGATCTCATAAACATGCCATCGGTTTTCATAGAATGGATAAACTGAGTATTCCATCCTTATCTTTATTCGTTTATTGTGGTTTTCAGGGATGATATCTTGTGGTATTCTCATAATTGACATGACCATGCCACACATCTTGAGATCATTTTGAATACACTGAGATAGCATTAGTGATATGATAAGCACACAAAGTGCCACTTTTGGATGGATCAGACTCACTTCCCAACTCACATCATCTTGGAGGCAGGAGTATCAATGGACCCAGAGAATTTGAGACCAGTAGCTTCCTAGGAAAAACTCCAGAACTTCTTTGACATACAAAGTTTCTTGGGGATATATCGTTACTACATGCACTTTATACAGGACTTATCACATTTAGTAGTGCCACTAAAAGGCCTAACAAAAAAGAGTGTGAAGTATGTATAGACATATTCCAGTGAGACAGCCTTTAGGGGTTGAAAGGAATATGGAATTTAACACCAATGCTGATTTTTCCATAGTTAGGAAGGATTTACACTGTGTACTGTGACGCATCAGGTATCAGGATAAGAGCAGTTCTTATGTAGGGTGATCGAGTCGTTATATACGGATCTCACTAGTTAAGGCCTCATGAGAGGAATTACCCGATACACACTGGGGAAATGCAATGTAGTGGCTGATGCATTAAGCAGGAGGACTCAGATATAGGTAGTGCATTAGGATAGTAATGGGTGGCAGCTTATGGAGTTCTTCTCTAAGATGCACTTGGAGGTTCACGATAGTCAGGGACAAGATTTTCTTTCATCCTTAGATATTACCACTGCCCTACTAGACAAAGTGAGGATGATGCATATATCATATTCTGAAGGCCTAGTTCTATGGGAGATTTTGGCAGGAGAGGACCCTCCTCCTAGTTGGACCATAGGTGAGGATGTGGTTATTGGGTTATAGGTTCGCGTATGGGTTTTGATAGACATGCACGAGGAGATGATACCGTATTTTCATGCTTCAGTTTGGGTAGTGCATCCTGGTGTCACCAAGATGTATTGGGATTTACATCGTCAGTACTGGTTGTTAGTTATGAAGGGAGATGTAGCTGGTTTTTTCATGAGATGTTCCATGTGTCAGAAGATGAAGTCAGAGCATCAGTTACTAGCCAAACTTTTACAGTATCTACCCAGTCCTGAGTGAAAATGTAATGACGTCGTGATGGATTTTTTGATGGGTTAGCTGAGGTTTTCTCGGGGAAATGATGTAGTAGGGGTTCTGGTTGAAACTCTTATAAAGGTTTCATATTTTCTACAGATTAAGTAAACCTTTGATATTGATCATATTGGGAAGTTTTACATCCTTGATATTGTACGACTTCACGGTGTCCCACATTCTATCATTTTAGAAAGGGAATCCAAGTTTACTTATCATTTCTGGAAAGGGATATAGAGGGAACGAGTTACACAAGTTCTTCTGATCATGGAAAACCTCCCTCAAACAGATGGTCAATCAGAGCACATGATTCAGATGCTAGAGGACATGCATCAGGCATGCATCCTAGATTTTGGGGGTTCTTGGGAGACACAGATACCCCTTGTTGAGTTTTCCAACAAAAATAGATTCTAGTATACTATTCAGATGGTGTCGTATGAGGCTTTGTATGGTAGGCCATGACGATCGCCCCTGTGTTGGCCGGAGGTAGGATAGGTAGCTATGTTGGGACCTCATCTTGTCTAGGAGACTATTGAGTAGGTTTAGTTGATTCAGAAGTGGATAGAAACTACATAGTATCGTCAGAAATCATATGACGATCACCGCAGATGAACTTTGGAGTTCTTGGTTGAGGATCTAGTTTTCCTATGTGTCGTGCCGAGGTTGGGACATAAGGGGATTAGGATACAGGGTAATCTTTCACTGAGATACGTTGGTCTGTTTGATATTCTGAAGAGGGTCAGGCTGGTTGTCTATTGATTGAAGTCACCTCAGAGGTATGGGGATATGAAAAAAATCTTCTGTGTTTCTTATTTGTGATGTAACTTTTCAGACCCATATCACGCCTTTCATCCTGAGGAAGTGGAGTTATAGTAAGATGCCTCCTTTCAGAGAAATCCCATTCATATTGTAGATCATAGCATGAAGGTTCTCCATGTCTGATTTTTTCCTTTAGTATGAGTGTTATGGAATCATGGACGATTACAGGACAAGACCTAGGAGAGGGAGGTGGACATTCGATCGAAATGGCCGAAGTTATTCTCTGATGTTCCTTCACCACCCTTATAAGGGAAATTTGGGGATGAATTGATTTAAGGGGGGAGGTTTTAAGGAACCTGATTCTTCCCATGAGGTATGGATCTTTCCTTTTTAGTTTATACATGACAAAATGGGGGAAAAGAGGTCAAGGGCAGGTTGTAGTCCTACTACATGATGTGACTGGGGCCTACACACTGTGTAATAATAGGTACATGTTGTGTATGGAGGGATACATGCCATGTAATCCCAGTACACTGCCATGTAATGGTCTGGACAAAAATTGTACGAACACGGCATGTAGTTTCAAGTAAACACTGTATACTTTTATATTTTTTTATTAAATTAGGTAGTAGCATTATTTTTGTAAGATGGATAGAAATAATCTCTTTTGATGAGCAGCACACCCAGGAAAAATCTGAACAGGAATTCTTCTCTTGTTTCATCATCTAGAACCCGATTCGAACACTATCGAATCCATTGAAACCCTTTCAATGAGTGGTAAATTTCCTTTGATCCTTTATTCCTAATTTATTCTCTTGGACTAGTTATCTAGGGTTGATAATTTTACTTTTTTTTGTGTATCTACTCTGATTTAGGTCAATTTTAAAGTTGTTACTGGAGGAAGAGATTCATACGAACACGAGGTAGGTGGTATTGTGCCTTTATTTGATGGTCGAGTTGATTATATATGTCATAGGGACATGTGCCCATGTTTTTGGTTTATCTTGATTGAATAATAAACCATGTTATATCCTATTTATGATTAGGAAATTAATTATATGATTTGAAAGCATGTTTAGGGTTTTGAACCTTGATTTAGGGTCACCCCATGGGTGCATTTTCCCTCAGATGGTAGTTTGTCTGAGAATGCCTAAGAGGATTGACATGAATTCCCATTATTGGGTTTTTAAAATGAACTGATTATGTGATATGAATTCATGATGTGAGATAATTAGATGCTTAATCTATGTAATAGTTTAATTTTCATGTGATACTTATTATGTGAACTATTCCCATGTGAGTTGTTCAAATGATAAGCCATCTGTCTAACTACACAATAATGAAGTGAATGGAAATTACATTACTTTTACGTAATACTTAATACATGACACAAACAGATACTCAAATACCTCATTAGTTTAGTGTCTTTGGAAACTTAGAACATAATCTTATAACTTGGTGAAAGATCTTCAACATCTCCCATAAATATCTTACCCTTTAGTTTTGTTACCTAAAACCTTTATTTAAATCTTGGGGAAAAGAAAACATAAAAATGGGGACCTCTAATTCTCTATAAGGGTAAACATGGAGAACATAAAATAAACCATAAACATTTGAAATTAAAAACATGAACATAAATTTTAAGCATCAAAATCTTGAATCATGAAAGAAATCTCAGCAGTACGTAAGGTGTAGATCATAAAGTAATATTAAACATGATATAATAGAATTGGCATAAAACATGTAATTTTGGATAACAAATTTTCACATAATATGATTTCTATAGTATCCAAGGCATTTCTTCCAAGAACACCATAGTGGACAAAGTCCATTACTGAACCGGGTTTTCTTGTCATTCTAGTCTTGAATTACTGAACCAGATTTACTTGTCATTACAGTCATGTCTATCTCATGAGATATAAATCTTTACCCAATTCATTGGAGGGAGATATAGGTCTCACCCATCTCATAATGGAATCATTCTTACATGTTTTACAAAAACATAAATCAATCATCACAGCATAACCCATGAAATAAAATGGGTTACTTAAACATCATTCTGTCATAACATAATTCATATAAAATATCATTATGTATTTAAAAAAATAACAGTAATAATAGGGATAGTAACATAACCCTATGTCATCTTATAAGGAAAATAATTTTGATAAAACACTTGAACATAATTCTTGAGGAAAATATCATTTCTTCTTCAAAAACATTTTATTTTCTCAAATGTCGAAAAATTTTAAAAGAAAATAATTTAGTTGAAATTAAACTTGAAATAGTGTAAAGTAAGATTCATGGAAATAAGGTGTTATAAATATTTAAAAAACCCATTCATGTCGTATAATTTTAAAAACACATTCTCCTCGTACTTTTACTGGAAAAGTCAAAAAGTACCTCATATGGTAAGTAAAATAATGATTCCTTACATACCATGTAGTAAAAGTAAAAAATGGGTAAAAATGACTTTAAAAATACATATAAGAGTTTTAGATATTTTATAAAAACATTATTAGAAAACATGGACACAGATGATTAATATACCCCTAGTAAATATTTACGTATAAATAATCTTAGATAAAAATGAGATTGCAAAATTATCCCTTAACAACTTATAATAAATCAAATCATGTTCCTCATAAAATAAATAAAATTATATGAATATGTGAATATCATAACCTTCATAATAATAATAAAAAAATTCATGGGTAACATGAACATCACATAGAATAATTAGATGGTGTAAAAGTCGTATATCCCATAGAAATAAAAGTGAGACAAAATAATCCCTTATGTTAGGTCTGATGTGCTTCTTATGTGTCAAACCTCCTATATAATTATTTAGATAGTATTATTAACTTATTCAAGAATCATGGTCACCATATATGGTCATATTTCCCTTCGTTTGTTTATAACAATTCATTCTTACTCGTAATTTGGGTTTAACTTCTTTATGATTGTATGCATGTTTTGTTGAATAAGTTATAATTATACTCCTTAGGTCATATTTATATCATTATAAAATGATATTAACATAATAAATACCATATTTTTTCATTTTTTACATTCATATAATCATGCTTGAGTGGTTATCATGTAGAACAAATCACATCGCATCGTAGAGACGGTTGGTCGTACGTACACACGAGCGACGATATCATTCCCATAATTGTTGAATGGTATTGAATATGATGGTGTATAGTATCTTAGAATCAATATAATTTTATATTAATCATTTATATATTTATTAATTCCATTATTATACCCATCCATGTAAGGTGGTGGTGAAAAATGGATTACACCATGGCGTGGAGACGATAAGTCATACGTATGCACGCGTGGTGATTTCGTCTTTCTTAGGATGGATAAAAAGTTTAATATAGTTGTTTCATAATTATAATAACATATCATATTATAAGTTATATTTTATTTATTATTATATAATGAAACAACTCATGAATTTGATGTATAAGTAGAAAGAAATATGAAAGAATTGGTAGAAGAGATTACATCTTCTTTGATGTGCTCTCTTTATATCACCTCTTAATGGAACTAGAGTTGGTATTTTGAGAATACCAGAATATCTAGAATGTAACTAGTGAATTTAAGAATATAAATGGGTAGGTTATGGATGATCTTGAAGGCTTAATTAGCTATGGAGAAATGAGGGAACAGGTTCCCTTTTATAATTGATGTTAGGGGTACTTTTCGAAACCTCGAAAATATTAATTTATAATAAAATAAAACCCAACCTAGAAACCTCCAAAATGTCCCAATTTAAAATATTATATGATATATGGTTGTAATATAATAAAAAAAAATACAAGTTTTTATTTCCATTACTACCTTATCTTTTCAATTTGACACTTAGTTATTTTATTTCATTTTAACTAGGGTAACAAATATCTCAATATTAAAAGGGTAAAATATTAACTTATTTGATTTAAATTAGATCATAAATAAATAATTTATCAATTTTTGAACATATAATAACTATTCTATATTTTTTAAAATGTTTAATTGTTTTTAAATAATTTAATAAATCGTTATTTTGAAAAAAAAATATCAACTGTGTCAATTTAGACACTATTCATTCAATGGATTTTTAAAAATATCATGATAAGATGTTATCCTTGAAATAAATATTTTATCATATCCATAAGGTGTCAAGGGAATATATAAAATTAATTGGACAAATTAATTATCCCAAATTATATTTATTTTAATATTATTAATAACATTTATTTGATATTTCCCTTAATAAAATAATTACTATATCAATGTTGTGTAATTATTTAATATACTTATTTGAGGAAGAAAAATTAAAAATAAAATACCATTATTAATATATATATATATACTATATTTCAGAATAATATATGTAGTTGAATTTATCTACTTGAAAATCCAACATTAAAAATTTTATACTTATTAAAGTATGAATGTGACAATTTTAACATTACTTTAAATAAAATAATATAATTGTATTAATCTATTCCTTATGGATCAAAATGGTCCATAACTAGAATATTGGATGATTATGGTCGATATATACTCTACCAATAAATTTTTTAAATGTTTTTTGGCCTTTTAATGGTTATTATCATTTTAGTCAAAATTATTTTATTGATTTTTCATCCATTAAGTAATTTCTACGTCATCCATATATAAAACTTTAAGAAAATTATTTACTTCAAAAAAACTTAAAAATAAATTACCATGATAAATATACATATTTTATATTTCAAATAAGTATTTATAGTTGAATCTAGATTCTATATAACCTTATTTTAAAAATGATATATTATCTAAAACATAAATGTGACATCTTTAAATTTTAATTAAATAAAATATTATAAATACCATAATATATCCCAAATGGACCCAAAATGTCAAAAATAAATTTATGTCATGTAAATATGTTTCTTAACTTAAACATTACAATTTATATTTGCAGATACCACCCATTTTTTTACATGTGGATACATAATAAATATTAAAGACAAAGAAAATGACACTTTGTGTCTTTCTTTGATTTAAATATTATTTAATTCATTTTCACAGACAGGTGTTCATTAAATAACATAATTTAGATACTTAAGTGTTAAGGGTAGAATTAAATTCATCAAATAAAAATTTTTCATTTGTTTTGGTCATTTTATAGTCATTATAATTTTATTTTTAACCTAAATTATCTAATTTACCCTTTACCGTTGTTAAAAAATTTACCATCATTACAATTCATATTGGTCAAAACTAAATGGAACCTACATACCAAATTTGGACCTACTTAATAAAAATTTTACATTCATTTTTCAAAATTCAATAAATAGAAGTTGTAAAATTAAATTTGAAATAAAATAGTTAAAATGTCACGAAAAACAGTTTTTGGAAAAATGCCCCTTTTTAAATGGAAAATGTTTTTATAATGAATTAATGTATAAAATAATTTTAAAAATTCATACTTAGATAATAATTAATTATTTAAAATTTAAATATAATCTAAAACAAAATTTTACTATTTAATGGATTTAAAATAAAAAAATATTAGTATTTTCACTATCCATCAAAAAAATGAAACTTATTAGAAAAATACCAAAAATTCAAACAAAGTAAATTTTTATATTCCATGATAAAAGAATAATTCTATTTTCCAAATTGAATATAAAATAGTGTCAAGTATATATATTTAAAAAGGGTTCACCATTAAAAGGTTCCAAAAATGCATTTTTTGAATAATACTTATTTAATCAAAAAAATTAAATATGTTGTTATATAATATCTATAAAATACATAAGATTAATATTAATGTTATATAAAATTCAAAATGTGGTTAATACTATTCATAACATCTAGTTTATATTCCATTAAATAATAATATTTTAATAATATATCATTGTTTAGTGAAACTCGGTATTGCGTACAATGCAAGCTATCGAGGACGGTCTCTCTTGCATGTAATGAAAGCCAAGTCGGTGTTACATTTAGTGAAATATTCCTTTAGTGTTGCATATAAAATAAATCAAACATAGTTATTTTATACATTGAACAAAATTTATACTCAGTGTTTCAGAATTCTATCAAAAGAACTTGAATTTGTGTATAACATAATCCAATAATAGTGTTGCATATACTGCAAGCTAATATAGTGTTGTATATAGAACAAGAGAATCTTGGTCTAGAATGAAACACAAGGCATCAAATAAATTAAAAATAATCTATCTCATAAAATCTCAGGGTGTTACATTCTACACCCTTAAAATGAATTTCACCCTCAAAATTAATCAATATTATAAATGTTTTACTACTTGAAAGTTTCTTTCATTGAAACCCACATCATAAAAAGGGAAATTAAAATGTCATTTTAAAAAGGAAATCTAGAAAAAAATAGTTACCCAAAGTAACTCATCACTTGGTTTTTACATAGGATAACATAGGGGGGAAGTGAAAACATGGATATGGAAGATAAATATAACCAATACGTTCTGATGGATAGTGATAGTGAATAAGTTTTGGAGAAAATTAACTACTAGAAAGCCATAAATCTGCGATTATTTATGGGACCATATGATTCATCGGATAATTAGGTACTCGGATAACATTTTTGGTTTCAAGATACTTTTCCTAAATTTGATGACTTTTTGAATGATGGGAAATACTTACTTATTTTCAGTAGAATCTCATTGTTGTTTGTTCCCTGAAAATTTTCCACTTCATCTCTTATTTAAATAAATAAAGATAAATTTATCATTCATGAAGTGTTAGTAGATCATGTGATAGAATGATAGGTCATTCCATCTATCTAAACAAAATGGTTAGAACAGGTTATCAAATACGCATAAGTCCACTTATAGTGAGATAATACATTAATATAAAATACTCAACCAGAATATAACTTATAATATCCATAAATGGATAGCATTACCATCCTTCCAAAAACATAAAAAATAAACTTTTAGAAATAGGTGAACTAAATTGACTTATAATTTATCTCATGTATCTCATTTGTAAGCTCTTGGTTGTCACATTCCAAACATGTGAATACCTTAATCATGTATTCTCTTGAAACATGATAATAACATGAATTATCATAGAACCTTAGTGAAAAAATGAATTCTCTCAAAATTAACTCTTTCCACACACCAAAAATACCAAAATTTCTATATACTCAAACCATGATATCACTTTTTCCTTTTATCAATCATGAGCTCAGTAATATATAAAACATCTCGTTATCTCCTTATCCCTTCATTATGCACATATGATGTACTTTCCAAAAATATTTCAATCACTTTTCATGGTTATCGGTACCATATAATTATGGAAAACCACGATGTACCAATACATATATCTTCCAATATTCCATAATACCATAAAAGAGATTCAACAACACTATTTTTTAATCCCATTACATAAACCCTTAATCATTCCACCACTTCATTTTCATACTCAGCATCGCAAATAGTGATTGCATGTGATTTGCCTTTGTATTTGGATTTAAGAGGTTGTTGATGTCAATCATAATCATTAACCCTTAGATTTGAGCATTGGTTAGCATAATGCCCCATTTCCTTACACTTGTAGCATTGAAGTGTTGGTGGTGCATTCTATATAGTCTTTTCTCTATTCACATCATTAGAAAACTTTTTCTCATTACTTTGGCACTAAACTTCTCGATCACCTTATTTTACACACATGAAACATTTTATAGTCCCTTTAAGACAGTCTCCACCATACTTCTTTCCACACTTTGAGCATAAGGAAACATTCATCTTCTTTTCACCATTGTTTTGAGATATTTCTTTAAACTCCATCTATTATTTATTTTCAAAACCATGAGATTGATATGTAATACCAAATTTAATTTGTACCTTGATAGCACAATGCATAATCTCTTTATAACTACTAATGTCTCTTAGAGGCAATTCCCTTCGAAGATTGGTTTTTAAGACACTGAATAATTTTTCAACTTTACTTTCAGGTTCGATGATAACACCAGAATAATACCTTGAAAGTCTTTTAAAATTTTCCTCATATGTACCAACAGATTCATCATCCTTTTTCTTAAGCTCAAGTAACTCCTTTTCCATCTTTTATCAAAGAATATGAGGTAAGTAATTATTGAAAAAAATGTTATTGAACACGTCCCATTCCATGGATTCAATTTCATCTTGCTGCCTTGTATTCTTAATTAGAGTCCACCAATATTCTTCTTCACCTTCTAAATGATAAACATAGAAAATGAATTTTTCATGTTCTGAGCGGAAAAAAATAGAAATTATATTTTCAATTGTGATGATCCATTTTTCAGTAACAAGTGGATTATAATACCCACTGAAAGACGGTGAGTGTTCCCTCATGAAGGACTCAATAGAATGTTGTTCCCTTCTCTGCTCATTTAGAAGTCCAGAAAGATTCATAGCTTGTGTAATTATAACAACATTATTTTTCATTCCATCTCCCATAATATTTGGTTGTTCTGGAGAACAATCATTGCATTTTCTAGTGCAAATATCATTAACATGGTTTATTTGGGTTCTCACCATTGTCTAAAACCCAAAAAGAATAGCGTGAAAAGAAAAATTCATACTAGGAAAACAATATAATCAAGAGGGATTACTTTAAATCTATAACATCATAGGTTTACCCCTAGGTTACTCATGATCGTTTCTATAATTCTAGGACTATAAAATATAGTTAAACTTAACCTTAGGTACATCCCTAGACATACCTTAGAAATATCTCTAGGGATTTCACTAAAGTTTTCGCATCCTAATTTCCAAAGGTTGACTAAAATTTCTCTCTAATACCAAATCTAATTACCCAATCTTTAAGTACATAGAAATTGCATTACTTTTATGTAATACTTAATACATGAAACAAACAGACTCCTAAAATTCATATTAGTTTAGTGTCTTTGGAAACGTGGAACATAATCTTATAACTTTGTGAAAGATATTCAATATCTACCACCAAGATCTTCCCCTTTAGTTTTCCTACCCAAAACCTTTATTTATATCCTAGGGAAAATAAAACATAAAAAGGGTGATATCAAATTCTCATTAATCAAAAACACGGAGAACATAAAACAAACCATAAACATTTGAACGTAAGAACATGAACATAAAGTTTAAACATCAAAATATTGAGTCACAAAATAAATCTTGGAAGTATGTAAGGAATAGATCATAAAGGAATATTAATGATGATATAATAGTGTTAAAAATAAAACATGGAATTGTTGCAAACAAATATGACATAGTATGATTTCCATAGTAGACAAGGCATTGCTTCCAAGACTATCATAGTGGACAAATTTCATTACTAAACTGGGTTTACTTGATGTTCCATCCTTGTATTACTGAACTGAATTTACTTTTCAATACAATCATATCTATATAATGAGATATAAATCTTTACCCAATGCATTGTAAGAAGGTATAGCTCCCACCTATCTCATGATGAAATCATTCTTACTTGTGTCACAAAAACAGAAATCAATCATCATAGCATAACCCATGAAATAAAATGTGTTTCTTAAACATCATTCCATCATACTATACTAAATTTAAAATATCTTTCAATATATAACAAAAAAAAAATCATAGAAATAATAGGGATATAAATATAACCCTATGTCATCAAAAATGGAAAATAATTTTTATAAAACACTTGAACACAATTATTGAGGAAAATATCCTTTCTTCGTAAAAATTGTTTTCTCTTCTCAAAATGCCAAGAAATTTTAAAAGAAAAGGATTTAGTTGAAAATAAACATGAAATCATGTAAAGAAAGCTTCATGTAACTAAGAAGTTATTAATATTTAAAAAAATCCATTCATGTCGTATAAGTTAAAAAACATTCTCCTCACACTTTTACTGGAAAAGTCAAAAAGTACCTCGTATAGTAAACAAAAGAAATATTCCTTCCATACCATGTAGTAAAATAAATAAATGGGTAAAAATGACTTTAAACATGCATAGATTAATAGTATAATTTTATGAAAAAATTCTTATAAAACATTGACACGGATGATAAATACACCCATATTAAATACTTACGTATAAACAATTTCAGATAAAAAGAATATTTCAAAATTATCCCTTACCAATTTAAAATCAGTTAAATCGTATGCCTAAAAAAATAAAGAAAATTATATGAATATGTAAATATAATAATTTTCATAATAATAATAATAATAATAATAATAATATTCATGGGTAACATAAACATCACACAAAATAATTAGATGGTGTACAAGGCATATGTCCCATAAAAATAAAAGTGAAACAAAATAATCCATAACCTTATGTACGATGAGATTCCTATGTGTCTGAACCTCCTGTATAATGATTTAGATAATTTTATTAACTTATTCTATATTAATGGTCATCATATATGGTCATATTCTCCTTCTATCATTTGTAACAATTCATTGTTACTCATTATTCGGGTTTTAACTGATTTATGATTGTATACATGTTTTTTTGAATAAGTTATAATTCTCATCCTTAGGTCATATTTATATCATTATAAAATTATTTTAACATAATAAATACCATATTTATTCATTACTTACATTCATATAATCATTCTTGAGTGGGTATCATGTAGAACGAATCACATTACATCGTGGATAGGGTAGGTCGTACGAACGCAGGAGCGACGATATCATTTCCATAATTGTTGAATGGTATTGTAGTTGATGGTGTATAGTATCTTAGAATCAATAAAATTTTATATTAATAATTTATATATTTATTAATTTCATCATTATATCCATCCATGTAAGGTGGTGGTGAAAAATGGATTACACCACGGTGTGGAGACAGTAAGTCGTACGTATGCACATATGGTGATTTCATCTTTCTTAGGATGAATAAAAAGTTGAATATGGTTGTTTAATAATTATAATAAAATCTCAGTATATTAGTTATACTGGATTTATTATTCTATAATGAAGAAACTCATGATGTATAAGTATAAGTAGAAAGAAATATTAAAGAATCGGTAGTGGATATTACCTCTTCTTTAACGTCTCTCTTTAGATCTTGTCTTAATGGAACTAGAGTTGGTCTCTTGAGAAAATCATCACCTCTAGAATATAACTAGGAAAGATGATAAGTGAAACGGGCAGGGGATGGATGAACTTTAATGATTAATTAGTTTTGGATAAATGAGGGAGGAGGTTCTGTTTTATAATTGAGGTGAGGGGTACTTTTAGAAACCTCAAAAATATTAATTTATAATTAAATAACCCCCCCCCCTTGAAAACTTCAAAATGTCCCAATTTAAATGATTATATGATAAAGGGTGGTAATATCATCAACCAATAAATTTTATACAAGTTTCTATGTCAATTCAAACCTTATCATTTCAGTTTAACACTTAGTTATTCTATTTCATTTTAACTAGGGTAAAAAATATTTCAATATTAAAAGGGTAAAATATTTACTTATTTGATATAAATAAGATCATAAATAAATAATTTAGAACATATTTGACCATATAATAATTATTATATATTTTTAAAAATGTTTTATGATTTTTAAATAATTTAATAATTCATTATTTTGAAAAAAAAATCAATTGTTTCAATTTGGACACAATTCAATTCATGGATTTTTAAAAATATCAAGATAAGATGTTATAATTAAAAAAAATTTATAATATTTATAATTGGTCAAGGGAATCTATAGAATTTATTGGAAAAATTAATTATCCCAAATTAAATTTATTTTGATATTGTTAATAACATTTATTTGATATTTCCCCTTAATAAAATAATTACTATATCAATATTTTGTAATTATTTAATATACTTATTTGATAAATAAAAATTAAAATTAAAATAATATTATAAATATAAATTTACTATATTTTATAATAATTTATTTAGTATAATTTATCTACTTGAAAGTCCAACATTAAATTTTTTATACTTATTAAAGTATGAATGTGACAATTTTAACATTACTTTAAATAAAATAATATAATTCTCTTAATCTATTCCATATGGATCCAAATGGTCCATAACTCGACCATTGGATTATTATGGTCGATATATACTCGAACAATAAATTTTTTTAACATTTCTATCCTTTTAATGGTTATTATCATTTTTTAAAAAAAATATTGATTTTTCATCCATTAAATAATTTCTACATCATCCATATATAAATCTTTAAAGTAATTATTCATTTACTAAAAATTAAAAATAAATTACCATGATAAATATAAATATTGTATCATTCAAATAAGTATATATAGTCTAATCTGAATTCTTTATAACCTTATTTTAAAAATGATATATTATCTCAAACATGAATGTGACATCTTTAAATTTTCATTAAATAAAATATTGTAAATACCATAATATCTCCCAAATGGCCCCAAAAAGTAAAAAATAAATTTCAGTCAGGTAAATATGTTTATTAAGTTAAATTTTGAATTTTATATTTTTTGATACCACACATTTTTCTATATGTGTATACATAATAAATATTAAAGACAAAGAAAATGACACTTAGTGTCTTTCTTTGATTTAAATATTATTTAAGTCATTTTTGTGGAAAATTTTCCATTAAATGACATAATTTCTATCCTTAAGTGTTAAGGATCTAATTATACTCATCAAATAAAATTTTTCCATTTGTTTTGGTCATTTTATATTAATTATAATTTTATTTTTAACCTAAATTATCCAATTTACCCTTTACCGTTGTAATAAAATTTACCATGGTTACTATTCATATTGGTCAAAACTAAAAGGCACCAGCTTATCAAATTTATACCTCCTTAATCTAAACTTTACATACATTTTTATAAATTAAATACACAGATGTTTCGTAATTAAATTTAAAATAAAATTGTTAAAATGTCATGAAAAATAATTTTTGGAAAAATGCCCCTTTTTAAATGGAAAATGTTTTTATAATGAATTCATGAGTAAAATAATTTTAAAAAACCATAATTGGATAAAAATTAAATAATTAAAATTTAAAAATAATCCAAAACATAATTTTAACATTTAACGAATTCAAAATAAAAAAACAGTATTTTCATTATTCATCAAAAAAATGAAACTTATCAGAAAAATACAAAATATTCAACAAAATTAAATTTTTATATTCCACACTAAAATTAGAAGTTAATTTTATTAAAATTAATATAAAAATTTTTCAAAAACTATATTTAAAATGGGTGTTCCATCAAAAAGTGTTAAAACTGTATTTTTTTAATAAAACGTTTTTATCCGAAAAATTGAATTTTTTGTTATATAATGTATATAAAATACATAAGATTATTTTTAATGTTATATAAAATTCAAAATGTGGTTAATACTATTCATAAAGGCTAGTTTATATCCCATTAAATAATAATATTTTAATAATATATCATTGTTTAGTAAAACTTAGTATTGCGTACAATGCAACCTATCGAGGAAGGTCACTCTTATGTGTAATACAAGCCATGTCAATGTTACATTTAGTGCAATATTCCATTGGTTCCATGCATAAAATAATCTAAAAATAGTTCTTTTATACATTGAACAAAATTTATACTTAGTGTTTCATGAAATGAATTCTATCAAAAGAACATGAAATTGTGTATAACACAATCCCATAATAGTGTTGTGTATACTACAAGCTAATATAGTGTTGTGTATAGTAAAAGATAATATTGGTGTTGCATAAAACACAAGGAATCAAATAAATCAAAAATAATATATCATATAAAATCTCAGGGTGTTACATTCTACCCCCTTTAAAATGAATTTCACCCTCTAAATTCATTGGGGATATAAATGATTTACTAATTTAAAGTTTCTTTCATGGAAACCCATATTGAAAAAAGGGATACTAAAACTTCATTTTAAAAAGGCAAGTTAGAAATATAAAAGTTACTCAAAGTAACTCATCTCCGGGTTTCCACATAGGAAAACATAGGTGGGAAGTGAAAACATTGATTTGGAAGAGAAATCTAACCATCAAGTTATAATCGATAGTGATAGTGAAAAGGTTTAGATAAAGTTAACTACTAGAAATCCATAAATCTATGATGATTTATGGAACCATCTGATTCATCGGAAAAGAAGATACTAGGATAGCATTTTTGGTTTCAAGATCCTTTTCCTAAAGTTGATGATTTTTTTCATGAGGAAGAATACTTACTTGATTTCAGTACAATTCCACTATTGGTAGTTACCTAAAAAAAATTCACATTATCTCTTATTTAAAGAAATGATGTTGAATTTTTCATTCATGAAGTGTTAGTAGATAATATAATATAATGATAGGTTATTCCATCTGTCTCAACAAAAAGGTTAGAATAGGTTATCAAATATGAATAAGTCCACCTATAGTGAGATAATACATTAATCTAACAAACTCAACTAGAGTATAACTTATAAAATCCACAAATGTATAGAATTACAATCCTTCCAAAAACTGAAAATATAAAACTTTAGAAATAGGTGAACTAAATCAACTTAAAATTTTTCTCCCATATCTCATTTGGCAGTTTTTGGTTGTCACATTCCAAACATGTTAATACCTTAATCATGTATTCTCTTAAAACATGATAATAACATGAATTACCATATAACCTTACTGAAAACATGTATTCTTTCAAAATTAACTCTTTCCACACACCAAAAATACCCAAAATTTTATATACTTAGACAGTGATATCACTTTGTCCTTTTATCAGTCATGATCTCATTAATATTATCATACATCTCATTATCTCCTTATACCTTCATTATGCGCATATCATGTGATTTTCAAAAATATTTCAATCACTTTTCGTGGTTACCGGTACCATATACTTATGGAAAACCAAAATTTACCAATACATAGATCTTACAATATTCCATAATACCATAAATGATATTCTACAACACTATTTTGGAATCACATTACATAAACACTTAATCATTCCACCACTTCATTGTCATACTCAACGTCGCCAATAGTGATCGCATGTGATTTTCCATTGGATTTGGATTTAAGAGTTATTTTATGTCGATCATCATCAATAACCCTTGGATTTGGGAATTTGTTAGAATAATTCCCCATTTACTTACACTTGTAGCATTTAAGTGTCAGTGGGGAATTCTTTGTAGTCTTTCCTCTATTCACATCATTTACAAACTTTTTCCCATTACTTTGGCACTAAAATTCTTTATGACCTCCTATTACACACTTGAAACATTTTCTATTCCCTTTAATACCATCTCCACCATGCTTCTTTCCACACTTTGAGCTTAAGGAAACCTTCATCTTTTTTTCATCATTGTTTTGATATATTCCCTTGAACTCCATCTTTCATTTCCTTTCAAAACCATGAGATTGATATGTAACAACAACTTAATTTTCTACCTTGATAGCACAACTCACAATATCTTAATAGATACTAATGTCTATTAGATCCAATTCCCTTTGAATAATTTGTTTTAAGACAATAAAGAATTGATCAACTTACTTTCAGGTTGGATGATAACACTATAAGTATACCTTGAAAGTATTGTAAAATTTTCTTTGTATATACCAACGGATTCATCATAATTTTTATTAAGCTCGAGGAACTCTGTTTCCATATTTTTCCTAATAATAAGATATAAGTAATTATTTAAAAACAAGTTCTTGAACTTATCCCATTCCATGGATTCAATTTCAACTTGCTGCCTTGTATTCTTAATTAGAGTCCACCACTGGTCTACTTCACCTTCTAAATGATAAACAGCCAAAATGAATTTTCATGTTCTGAACAGAAAATGATAGAAAATATTTTTTCAATGGTACTGATCCATTGTTCAGAAATAATTTCATTAGAAGACCCACTGAAAGAAGGTGGATGTTGCCTCATGAAGGACTCAATAGAATTTTATTCCCTACTCTGCTCATTTGGAATTACAGAATGATTCATAGATTGTGTAAGTATATCAATAAGATTTTTCATTCCATCTCTCACAACATTTGGTTGTTCAAGAGGATAATCATTTCATTACTTAGTGCATTGGTCATTCACATGGTTCCTTCGGGTTCTATCCATTGTCTAAAACCCAAAAAGAATAGTGTGAGAGGAAAAATCATACTTGGAAAAACAACATAATCAAGGGGATTACTTTCAATATTTAACATATTAGGTTTAATCTTAGGTTACTCATGATCATTACAATAATTATAGGCTTATAACCTACAGTTATATTTAACCTTAGGTACATCCCTATACATAACTTAGAAAAATATCTCTAGGGATTTCACTAAAGTTTTCACATCATAGTTTCCAAAGTTTGATTAAAACATCACTTTGATACCAAATCTAATGACCCAAGCTTGAAGTACATGTACATTACATTACTTTTTTGTAATACTTAATAAATGACACAGATAGACTCCTAAATATCGTATTAGTTTACTGTATTTGGAAACTTGGAACCTAATCTTCTAACTTGGTGAAAGATCTTCAACATCTCCCATAAAGATATTCCTCTTTAGTTTTCCTAACTAAAACCTTTATTCATATCTTGGGGAAAAATAAAACATAAAAATTATGAGCACAAATTCTCATTAAGTTAAAACACGGAGAACATAAAACAAACCATAAACATTTGAATGTAAAAACATGAACATTAAGTTTAATCATCAAAATCTTGAGTCGTGAAATAAATCTTTGCAGTACATAAGGCATAGATCATAATGGAACATTAACCATGATAGAATAAAATTTGAATAAAACATGGAATTGTGGAAAACTAATATGCACATAATATGATTTTCATGGTATCCAAGGCATTACTTCCAAGACAATTGTAGTGGACAAACTCCATTACGGAACCGGGTTTACTTTATGTTCCATCCATGTATTACTAAACCAGATTTACTTGTAATTCCATTCATGTATATATCATGAGATATAAATCTTTACCCAATTTATTGGATGGAGATATAGGTCCCACCCATATCATAATGAAATCATTCTTAGATGTTCCATAAAAACATAAATCAATCATCATAGCATAATCCATGAAATAAAATGGGCTTCTTAAACATCATTCTATCATTATATAATCCATATAAAATATCATTACATATTTAACACAATAAAATTAAAGTAATAATATGGATAGAAACATAACCCTATGTCATCATAGATGTAAAATAATTTTGATAAAACACTTGAACATAATTCTTGAGGAAAATATCCTTTCTTCTTCAAAAACGTTTTCTTTTCTCAAAATGCCGCATAATTTTAAAAGAAATGAATTTATTTTAAAATAAACTTGAAATATTTTAAAGGAATCTTCATGGAAATAATGCATTATAAATATGTAAAAAATGAATTCATGCCGTATAAGTTAAAAAAACATTCTCCTTGTACTTTTACTGGAAAAGTCAAAAATTACCTTGTATGGTAAAAAAGAAAAATTCCTTACATACCATGTAGTAAAAGTCAAAAATGGGTAAAAAGGAATTTAAAAATACATAGAATAATAGTAAAAATTTTATGGAAACATTATTATAAAACATTTACATGGATGATAAATATACCCCCAGTAAATACTTACATATAAACAATCTTAGATAAAAATGAGATAGCAAAAATATCCCTTGCTATTTTATAATCATTTGAATCATATTCCTAATAAAATAATGAAAATTATATGCATATATAAATTTCATAACCTTAATAATTAGAATAATAAAATCATTCATCGGTAGCATAAACATCACATAAAATAATTACATAGTGTATAAGGCATATGTCCCACAGAAATAAAAGTGGGACAAAATAATACCTTACCTTAGTTCTGATATGCTTCCTATGTGTTTGAACCTCATTTATAATGATTTATATAATGTTATTAAATTATTATAGAATCATGGTCAACATATATGGTCATATTATTCTCCGTTTGTTAGTAACAATTCATTGTTACTCGTTATTCGGGTTTTAACTACTTTATGATCGTATGCGTGTTTTATTGAATAAGTTCTAGTTATCCTCATTAGGTCATATTTATATCATTATAAAATTATATTAACATAATAAATACCGTATTTATTCATTTAGTACATTTATATAATCATTCTTGAGTGGTTACCATGTAAAACGAATCACATCACATCATGGAGACGGTAGGTCGTACGTACGCACGAGCGACGATATCACTCCTATAATTATTGAATGGTATTGAAGTTGATGGTGTATAATATACAAAAATCAATATCATTTTCTATTAATTGTGTATATATTTATTAATTCTATCATTATACCCATCCATGTAAAGTGGTGGTAAAAAACGGATTACAGCATGGCGTGGAGACGGTATGACGTACGTATGCACGCGTGGTGATTTTATCTTTATTAGGATGGATAGAAAGTTGAATATTGATGTTTTATAATTATAATAACATATAATTATATAATTTATACTGGATTTATTATTTTATAATGAAACAACTCATTAATTAGAAGTATAAGTAGAATGAAATATGAAAAAATTGGTAGAGGAGATTACCTCTTCTTTGTCGTGCTCTCTTTAGATATCCTCTTAATGGAACTATAGTTGGTATTATGAGAAAAACAGAACCTCTATAATGTAAATAGGGAAGTTTAGAAGAGAAATGTGCAGGGTATGGACAAACTTTAAGGCTTAATGAGTTGTGGAGAAATGAGGGAGGAGGTTTTCTTTTATAATTGAGGTGAGGGGCACTTTTGAAAACCTCAAATATATTAATTTATAACAAAATAAAAAACCCACTTAAATAGCTCTAAAATGTCCCAATTTCGAATATGATATGATATATCATTGTAATAACGTCAATAAATAAATTTTAGATATTTCATATGTCCATTAAAACCTTATCTTTTCAATTTAACACTTTGTTATTCTATTTCATTTTAACTATGGTAACAAATATTTCAATATTAAAAGGGTAAAATATTTACTTATTTGATATAAATTAGATCATAAATAAATAATATAGAACATTTTTTACCATATAATAATTATTATATATTTTTAAAAATGTTTTATGATTTTTAAATAATTTAATAAATCATTATTTTGAAAAAATATCAATTGTGTCAATTCAGACATTATTCAATTCATGGATTTTTAAAAATATAAATATAATATGTTATACTTAGAATAAATATTTTATAATATCCCTAATGGGTTAAGGGAATCTATAAAATTAATTTGACAAATTAATTATCAAAAATTATATTTATTTTAATATTATTAATAACATTTATTTGATATTCCCCTTAATAATATAATTACTAAATTAATATTGTGTAATTAATTATTATACTAATTTGATGAAGAAAATTTAAAAATAAAATACTATTATGAATATAAATTTACTATATTTCATAATAACATATTTTTTCGAATTTATCTTCTTTAAAATCCAACATTAAAAATTTTATACCTATTAAAGTATGAATGTGGCAATTTTAACATTACTTTAAATAAAATAATATAATTGTATTAATATTTTCCATATGGCTCCAAACGGTCCATAACTCCACTATTGGATTATTAAGGTCTGTATATACTCTACTAATAAAATTTTGTAAAGTTTTTTGGCCCTTTAATTGTTAATATAATTTTAATAATAATTATTTTATTGATTTTTCATTCATTAAATAATTTCTCCATCATCAATATATTAAACTTTAAGGTATTTATTTATTTCCTAAAAATTAAAAAAAAATTACCATGATAAATATAAAAATTTCACCTTTCAATTAAGTATTTATATTATAATTTATCTTCTGTAGAGCCTTATTTTAAAAATGATATATTATCTAAAACATTAATGTGACATCTTTAAATTTTCATTAAATAAAATATTATAAATACCATAATATCAACCAAATGGCCCCAAAACGTCCAAAATAAATTTATATCATGTAAATATGTTTATTAATTTAAAAATTAAAATTTATATTTGTTTATAACACCCTTTTGTCCATATGTGGATATATAATAGATATTAAAGACAAAGAAAATGATACTTTGCATCTTTCTTTGATTTAAATATTATTTAAGTCATTTTCATGTAAAAGTGTCCATTAAATGACATAATTTCTATAATTAGTGTTAAGGGTCAAATTACATTCATCAAATAAAATTTTTTCATTTGTTTTGGTCATTTTATAGTCATTATAATTTTATTTTTAACCAAAATTACTTAATTTACCCTTTACTGTGATAATAAAATTTACCATGGTTACTATTCATATTGGTCAAAATAAAAGGGGAATTATGACCAAATTTAGACCTCCTGAATCAAAATATGACATTCATTTTTCAAAATTCAATACACAGAAGTTTCAGAATTAAATTTAAAATAAAACCGTTAAAATTTCATAAAAAATATTTTTTGGAAAAATCCACTTTTTAAATGGAAAATGTTTTTATAATGAATTAATGTATAAAATCATTTTCAAAAACCATAGTTGGATAAAAATTAAATAATTAAAATTTAAAACTAATCCAAAACATAATTTTACTATTTAATGTCTTTAAAATAAAAAAAATAGTATTTTCACTATTCATAAAAAATGATACTAAAAAAAGATACCAAAAATTAAAGCAAAGTAAATTTTTATATTCCGCACTAAAATAAGAAGTTTATTTTGATAAATTTAATATAAAAAAGTGTCAAAAACTCAATTTAAAATGGGTGCGCCATCAAAAGGTGGAAAAACTGTATTTTTTGAATAATACTTCTTTCATTAGAAAAATGAATTTTTTGTTATATCATGTATATAAAATACATAATATTAGTTTTAATGTAATATAAAATTCAAAATTTTATTAATACTGTTAATAATGTCTATTTTGTATCCCATTAAATAATAATATTTTAATAATATATCATTTTTTAGTGAAACTCGGTATTGCATACAACGCAAGCTATTGTGGAAGGTAGCTCTTGGGTGTAATGAAAGCCAAGCCACTGTTATGTTTAGTGAAAGATTCCTTGGGTGTTTCATATAACATAATCCAAACATAGATCTTTTATACATTAAATAAAATCTATACTCAGTGTTTCATGAAATTAATTCAATCAAAAGAATTTGAAATTGTGTGTAACACATATAAAAAATAGTGTTTCATATATTGTAAGCTAATACGGTGTTGTGTATAGCGTAAACTAATCCTGGTGTAGCGTATAACACAAGGTATCAAAGAAATTAGAAAGAATCTATCTCATAAAATATCGGGGTGTTACAATATAATATTTTAATTTATATATGTTTCTTTTGATATAGATTTGAATTATATGACAAAGAGGAGAAATTAGAAATGGTCGAGCCATAGTCTCAGTTAAAAGACAAGGTTGGGCTCATGTGACTAATTTCACCTTATTTATACCTTGGTTGAATGAGGGTCTCGGTTAAATGGACATGGATGAGCTCAAGAGGTAATTATGTAATGGTCATGATCAAGCCAAGATAGAGTATTTGGGCTCATTGAGGCTTATTTAAAATTCTGAGTAAACCTAGGATCTATTCATGGATACCGAATCTAGGATCTTTTGTAAAATTATTAAATGATTATTATATCACGAGATAGAAGTTACTTTTATACGGGGGGTTGTCAGGCCTAGGCCATATCTCGAGACTTTTATATAATCCAATAGAATTGAATAATTAAATGGAGTGACTAATGTCACATCTGTCAAGAAAAAGTATCATATTGGATTCAGTCTTCACTTGTACTTGGTTACATTATCTTCTGAAACATCTATTGTGCTTACTTTTGAGTACATTCTGGTTTATTACTTTCACTATCGTACCTTGCCTATTATATATACATTGACAAATTTGAATAGACCATGGGTGGTTTCCCACTAGGATTTAGTCTCAAACCGTATTTGGGTCATGCTTTTGGGACTAAATAGATTATATGATTGTAGGTTTTGATCAGGGAAAGTGCCCTGCTATAGGTACTTGATGGTTGCTTAGGAGTATGAGAGCATGGCATCGATCTGAGGCTTGTGATGCTTCTTAGTATTCTTTTTTTCTTTTTATCTTTTATAAAATTTATTTTGGATCATTGTAGTGTACCTATTTTGGTTATTTTCTTAAAACATACCATGTTGCATCATCTTTTGTATGGAACGATGTTTGGTTATTTATCTTATCATTATTCTGTATTCTATTTTTGTTGTATGTTTTTTAGTGTTTCCTCTATTGTATTATTATTTATTCCGTTATGTTACACTCTACTAATGAGGGCATAGATTCCCTAGTATCACACCCTAAACCTGCACTGCAATTCAGTATCCTCTAGTGTTTGGGTAAATGTTATTGAGGCTATGTGGCCAACCGGGTATGGGGCACCAATTGAGTGGCATCCGGATCTGGGACGTTACACTCAGAACCATATTTCATGATTTTTCATAAAATTATAATTAATGTATAAATATGATAAATATTTCATGAATAATATTCTTGATATGTTTAAATAATTACCTCTTAGACCAATTGTTAACCTATTGAAATAATTTTTGACACATTTGTCAAACATCATCAAAACACCTGACATACACTTAACTGATTAAGTAATTGAATATAACATGTCAATAAGTAAAATAAACGGAATAATAAAATTAAAAATTTTTATTAAGCGATTAAAAAATTAACCTATTTTTATTATTAAGGAATATAAAAAATGTACATGACAAGTCGAACTCAGGATAAGGTAATTTGTCTCAATTTCTCTTTATTGAGTCATATTGTAATTTTATGCCCCTAATTTAATTTATTTGATATATATACTAACCCATTTACTTTTAATATCATGATTTATTAATAATTATTGTTATTTTAAGTTTCAATGTTAATTATTTCATTAAAGGGTATTTTACTTGAAAATTACCAAGTGGTAAAGTATTTGATAACAAATTTTATTTTCATTGGGTTATATTAATTTTTAGTTGCCTTTGATATTATATAATTATGTATGAATTGACTTTTTATTATATTATGTTATAAATCCACATATTTTATTTGTGTTTAAATTTTACACGCATAATCGATTCATTGGTTAATTTTTACTTCAATGTTGTGATCTTTGCAAGGTTTTATTTCATAATCTCGTTTTAATCGATATTGTTTATTCTTGAATTTCAATTAAACAAAATTAGTTGCTAATTTTATAATAAAACAATTTAATTTTATTCTAATATTCATATTCATTATATTTACAACTAATAGTACGATTTTTTCCACTCTTTTGTACTTAAAATAATTGAGAAAATTTTTTTAAGAAAATCAGATTTCATTTCTCCTTTCGGTCAAAAATTAGTTTTCTTCCAAAACCATATTTTAAAAAAAATTAAAAATTTTGATAAATGATTTATTAAATAAATTTTTAAACTATTTTGATTTTAAAAAAAATTAAAGGAATCCTCATGTCGTTTTTAGAATAAGGTTTGTTTGGATTTTACCAAAAATGTGAATGGAATCATTATTTTAACATACTTGACATGTATAGAATTTCCTTCTATCATAACCAATCAATATTTTAAAACTTACTTTATAATTTTCAAAGTTTTTTTTCAAATAAATTTATTTTCAAAATGTTTTGAGAACTTTTAGTTTTAAAATTATTTTCAAAGTAAAAAGAGTTTTATTTTCCTTAAGAAATATTTTAATGAATTTTTTATGGTATTTCTATTCGTCAGTGACATAAAAAATTATTATAATTATGATCTAATAATTATATTTTTTATTGATATTATCCTTATTATTTCATTGTATTTTTATGATCATTTTTACCAATTAAATTATTGACATTCACTTGATTCATTTTTGTAGTCATTAACTCTCCCTTGAAAAATTCACTTTCCTATATTCATTGGATATTAAATTTCCCATAAATATTTATATTATTTATCATGGATATATTTATTTATTAAACCATATATCAATTATACATATGGTTTTATACATTTAAAGTTATTTTTTCCATGGGTAAATATTCATAAATTTGTATTCTTCACACGATACAGATATTTGATGATAAGACACATTCTTCATGAATTAAATCAATTATTTTATATATAAGGAATGCCTTGACATACAGTGATTAGTGGGTCCATAATTATATATCCCCTCATTGTATCATTAGTATCATGAGGTGAATTTGTAATCTATCATTAAATGGGTTTCTACCTATAGTTTTAAACTATCTTTTGAAAGGTCTTGATAGTAGAGGTATCATGTTCCTGAGAACACAGCATCTAAGGATTAATCATTTCCTTCATTAAGAATTCAGTTATTATAATCCATGATATTTTCTCAATGATATTATCTCAGGATTCATTTCATTCACATTTTGTTGATTAAATAGTATGTGTGTTCATTTATCTACCTTTACATATTTATTATGCCTTATCTTATTATCTATGATATTTTTTGAAATGATATTATCTCTACATTAATTTCATTATAATTTTATTGATTAAATGGAATGTGTTTTCAATTATTTACCTTGATATATTTTTTATGTATTATCTTATAATCCATGATATTTTCATAATGATATTATCTCTAGATGCATTTTATTCTCAGTTAATTGATTAAATGGAATGTGTTTTTAGTTATTTACCTTGCCATATTGAATATGAATTATCTTATTATACTTTATATTTTTGCTTTGATATTATCTATAGATTCATTTTATTCTCAATTTATTGATTAAACATCATGTGTTTCTAGTTATTTACCTTACCATATTGATTATAAATTATCTTATCATGATAGTCATGTTATGTAAATGGAATGTCAGTTTAGTTATTTAACTTCCCATATTGAGTATGCTTAATTATTCATGATAGTTTCTTCTTTACTTAACCCTTACTATGAATTTAAGATTACCCTTATTTTTTTCATTTACTTGGCATCTATGAAGTGTACTATTATTGAAATGAAATTATATAATAGTGGAAGTAAAATTATTCTCTAAAAAATTGTTGTAATTGGTATTTTAAAATGTAATATAAGAATCATGTATGTATCTAGATTACCAATACTACTAAACTATTCAGTACTTTGGAATTTTATTCCTTTTACCTTATTCAAATGTAATAAATAAGAAATAAGTTCCAGGTTACTGGGGTTTGGGTCGCTACACCAGGCTCGAGTTACAACATTACACCAATAATCTATGTATCAGATAGTTTGGTTTCACCTCATCTCAGATCCTAAACTATCACCTATAGCTAAGAGATCTATATTTTACATATTCTTACTCACTCAAAACTAAGGGATAACATGGGTTTTTTGTTATATAAAATAAACTATTGACATACCATCTCATACCTGATAAAGGAGGGAGGAATGATATATAGACCCTTATATTTAATTTAATAATAAATTATCTCATAAAACCCATGAAATAATAAGTAAATTATATAAAAATATAATTCATAAAGAGATGGGTCAAGGTCATCATCAATCACAACATGAAATTAATACTCATTTAATATTTCTATAATTGATTTCAATTCTTCTTTTGTAAAGATAAAATTACTCAAAATAATAAATTAATCATTATTAATTAACTAATTCATTTTCTTATTAATAGGTTCAAATAGAACTTTATATTCCCTATTATTTTTAATTTTAATTAAATTTAATTCAAAAATTATTAAGTACATGGTATGAACTAATAAGGTCACATTACATGTACCTTTTCTGATTCAAACTAAATTCAATACTAAAATTTAATTTATACACAATATATACTGGAGGAGAGATGGAGTGTACCCTTCTGTGAATGATTAAACTTATTTCTAGAGTTTATCAGTTACATGTGTGTTATGAAACTCAACATAGGTTGTGACTTACATTGTTCATGGTCATTATTATGTATTGTGTATTTATATAAAATTTATACCTACAGGGTATGCCGTAATATAAACAGCCTGTTGTTCTATAGATTAAGTTGTGTAGTCTGTATATCATGTATGACCACCCAAAATGATATAAATATATTTGGAATATATTTCTATTGATTACCATGAAGTATAAGCCCTTTACTAAGAATATACACATCATGTGTCTTGAAAAATTACATGGATAATAATTGTTAGGAATTCAATTACACATGACTCATTAAAAATCACTCGGTGTGTATCTAGTGTATATTAATACTTATTAAATTGTGGGTATAGCTGGATACTCGCTATAAATTTTGGTCTCGCTTTAAATTATCCATTTGTTTGACTCATATGACACATTTATTTTAGCACGGACCTTCCATAATTTGGCACAAGTTATAATATGTTTACAACCAACTACACATCGTACAATCAGTTTCTAGATACCCACACAACATGCCTAGGGACTCAATGTGTATGTCACAAAGGTTATCACATGTAACATGGAATGTAGATTTAGCTACATTCCATGTACTTCATGTGTTATATTTTCTCTCATATGTATGTCAATATGTGGAATGTAATGATGTTACATACATTGACTATAGGGTTTTCATGATTTACATGAATTTAATGTCGTGTTGGGTTACATGGTGTGTACACCAACTACACATCGGGTACACCACAACAAGTCACATGTCAAATTATGGTTAATACACAATGTGTAATGACACTTCATACCATTCCCTACATGGTAGGTCTTTATTATTATGGCCTGACCTTATGTGGTTGATCATGGGTACATGGTGTATAATTTTTTGTTACATGTCGTGTGTATGTGGAATTCATCCAACATCATCAACACCTCTAGATGGGATCTTTGAGTGTTTTTTATTTTTTCTTAATTTTTTTTTGTTCATATGAATTTGAAAAAAACACATTATATCAACTTTTGGATTAACAAATGAAAAAATAGAAATGAACACTAACAAAAAAATGTATAAATTTATGAAATAAATAATAAATCATTATAAATTATAATTTTAATTCTCTATTTCCACTTGAAGTTTCTTAGGAATAGTGGAAGCATCAATTCAATTCCCAAAAATGGGTTTTCATTGAATACAGTTGATAATATTGAGGAAAAACATGAAAACTCATCAAATCCAATTGATAAATCTTGAGGAACTTGATAAACACAACCCCGAAATTTTATAGATAGGATATTTAATATTTAATTTATGATTTATTTTAAAACTTAATTACATGGAACTAGGAAAATAATTTTGATCAATTTGGTTTCTGGTCTTTTCATGTCATTATTATTATGAAGAACCAATATTAGGATTCCCAAAGTTATATCCACATGTACTCAATTAATATATAAACTTCAATCATAGTATTCTGGGTTCTTCCATGGAGGATCTAAGTATCGTGCATCATTCTCCTTTGATTGCAACAAGAAATATACCTTATTCTCTATAGTTCATGATAGGGTTGGAGAAGTATTATTATCAATTTATTGAGAGAATATTAGAGGGGCTACATTTTCAAAAAAAAACTCTAATCTATAAAATTATATAATCATAAATTTATATATAGGGTTAAATAATTAATAATTGCACAAGTTCCCTTTATTTAGTTATTTATTCTAAGTAAACATCATGTTAAATAATAATATTATTATTATTAATATATTCTAATGAAATTTTCTAAACTCTAAAATTAATAAATCATCTCCATCTATCCCTTAACTCTTCCCATCAAACCTCCTTGGAATTTATCAAACCATGAATAATAAATATTTAATTAATAAATAAATATTATCCACTCAATAATAAAATAAATATTATTTTTTTTTGAAAAAGATGATGCCTTGGCCCAAAATGACCAAAGCACAATTATTATCAAAACAAAATTTATAGGAGTCTAAAATACGGGATCATATTACAATATTTTTCATGTAAGGAAATAAGATCAGCATAGAGTTCTTCGAACCAATTGATGTCTTTATTTACTCCCTTATAGTCTAGGCCATGTGAAACTATATTTTCTTCTCAATAAATATGTACGATGATATAGTTGAGGTTGATAAGAGAACTAGTGCATTCCATCCAACAGGTAGTAATCGGCCAAGAAAGATGTGTAATGCCATTCCAAATCTCTTTCACCATAGTCATTGAGTCAATTTCAATCCAGAGGTTGTTCCAACCAAAGATCTTGGAGAAGGAAATATCATTAATTAGGATCATCATCTCAGCTTCAAGGGAGGTGGAAATGCCAGAACTACCCATGAAACAACCAAGGATTTGGCTGAGGTGATTCCTGAAGATAACTCCACACCCCGCAGGTCCTGGATTGCCTTTGGAGGTTCCATAAATATTAATTTTTATCCATCCAGGAATAGGATCTCTCCAAAACACCTCCATATTATGATGATGTTGACCAAAATTTCCATTAATCCATAGACATCACAAGATTCCAAAGTCATGTATAGTGTTGTGGTAATGTCCCTTTTGCATCAAAGCAGCTCCATGTATGGAAATAAAGATCTGAATCTAACCTGAATTTTTATTGGGTGAGTAATTGTTATGAATAATAGCATTATGATCATGCTATATCACATGGTGGAGCTTAGAAACAGTAGCTAGTAAAAGGTTCTTGATTTTCTAAGAGCCTTCCATTTCTACATATTTCTTTATTTTACTTTTAACAGAGTCAAGAGTCAACCATCTATAGTCAAAAATTTCAAGAATATAGTTCCAAAGAGCTGAATCAATTTCATAAGAAAGAAAAAGGTGGTTAGAATCTTCTCTGCGTTGATTATAGATTTTGAACTTATAGTAGAGATGGATTCCAAAATATTGAAGGAAAATCAATGTGGGAACTCTGTTGTGAGCAAGATTCCAGATGAGATTGAATATTGTAGGATTTATCCCAGGATTCTTGAAATGTTTTAACCAACTGTAATCATTTTTAGAGTTACATAAATAATTACAGTAGAAATTTTTCAAGTTAAGAAGACTATTGTGAGAAGGTTCTCAAATTAAGAAATAATTAGTGTAATAGAAAGAGTATTTTTCAATGACATTCTGAATAGTATCAGGGAGGTGTTCAATTTAAGATTTTAGGATTTCTCTGATAGATTAGTTATAATTCTAAGGGGTTTGATTAGGAGATATCATAGAAATTAAAGGTGTTCCAGTCTAGTTATCCAACCATAATTTCATGGAGGATTCTCTGGAGACCATCCATCTATAATTATTCATGATATTGGAGAATGATTTTTTGTTGGATATTCATATAAAAGAGTTAATTAAATTCAAATTTCCCATATTAATTTTTTCAAGAAATCTATTTTTTAGGAAGTTAATGGCTTCATAAGTATTGTGAAAAAGGATACAAGTGAGTCTATCTTGAAGGGATTCATTAAATTACTTTATATTTTTAATGCCTATACCACCTTTATTAATGGTCTTACAACAAGTTGACTAGGGGACAGTTACAATCTTTCTTTCTAGAATACTACCAGTCCATATGAAATTCTTTATAGAAGTGTTCATTTTTTTGATAAGATCAACATTCCATTTATAGACCATCATGGAGTAAACCATCTTAGAGAGAATAGTGGATTTTACAAGGCAAGTCCTACCTACTGTATAGAGAAATTTACCTTTCCAATAAGGTAGATGAATTAGAAATTTATCAACTATAGTAAAAAAGTAGAAAGACTTGGGTCTGCCCCAAAAAATGGGAACACCAAGACAAGTGAAAGGGAGTGTACCTTCATTTTGACCGAAGTCACTAATAATGTTACATTTTCTAATTGGAGGAAAGTTATTCCCAAAGAATATATAGGATTTGTTCCAACGAATGGTTTGACCAGAAACCTCTTCATAGTGTAAGAGCGTTGTTTTGAGGTTGAGAATTTTTCTTTTTTCACCTTGAAGGAGAAGAATGATATCATCAGCATACAAAATTTGGGTATGAGAAATCACATTCCTAGAAACATAGATGGGCTTCAGTTTATTCTGATCCACTAGATGGGTGATCGGACGACTAAGATAGTATTATGTTATATTAAATAAATATCATATTCACTAAACTATTGAATAAGTATTTATTCTATTATTAATGTAACTAAATAAATATTTATATTAATATTTTTACTAAATAAGTGAATAAATATTTATTTATTTTTTACCATTTTGAAAACTAAAAAAGAAATAAAAATCTACTATAATATTCTAAACTCAAATATATATGGTGATTGAATTTATGTGATCAATGATACTCGAATAAATATTATTTCATAATCAATAAATAATATTTATTCATAATATTATATATAATTGAATTTATTGAGATCTTAGATACACTTTGTGTGTAACCATCTAGGTCTCTTTCTCAATAGAAATAGGTTAACATACTTGAAGTTGATCATCAATGTCTATAAAAACATGCACCCATAGGGGAAGAATTTAATGTCATGATTAGAAAAATATTCTTATGAACTCAATTTTGTAATATAGTTTTTTCATGATATCTCATCAAGAAGTTTTAATACGTTTTTCATCAACCTATATGCTTGATTTATCATTATTTGAAACTTTGAAATAAACTAATCAGGGAACTAACTTGGACATGGATTTAATCAAATAGTTCCATTTCAATCAATGATCCATAGATATCTTCTTCCATTAAATATAAAGGGGAAACCATTTCTTAACTTATTCAATTAATGTAATATAAATTATGATTCACCCAATGAATGTTTCCTCATCATGAAAATATATCACCATGGTTTTCATCCATAAATAAAAGAATGTGAATCAATTAGAATTCATATTTGTATTCATGTCCTCATAATATCCTTTCTTGGAGATTACCAAGTGTGAAATTTATTAGAAGAACTCTCAATGTATTATGAGCCAAAAGCACCTTATTTTCAAACATCATTTGTTCCCCATCAGATAGATTTTATCAACACTATGTGACATAAGATTAAGAATATTTTCAAATAATTTTTGTGTTTGAATTATAGTGGGAAACTACTGTAAATTTTTAATGAGACAAATACTATAAGGAAATTATCACTAAATATTTCAAAAAATAACATTTATCATGTGATAATATATTTATTAATAATCTACAAATCAAAATTATAAATTTAATTGGTTCTGGGGAACCAAGTCAAACAAAAAATAACATTTAAAATCTAGAGTTGGTGGAAACATTTTGAAAACCATTCACATGTAATAAATTTCCTATATATGTTTAAAATTATGGATGAATATTGTTCCAATGTAAACAACATAGTTAAAAATACTTATCATGGAATAACTGACATGCCCTGACCCATTAGGACCCCACCTGAGCTGGAGGTAAGCCAAGAAATCCACCATAATCCCACCTCTAATAGACCATTGGTAGGTGGATAGAACTAAAAAGTCCTAACATATATGGTAGTCCATATCCAATAACAACTAGCAATAAATATACATCCCTAATCTAAAATATAACCAGCAACACCAACTATATCTATAAATTAATTGCTAAATTCTATATAGAGCATGTATAAGACATCATCTAATAATTATAATTCCATATATGAAACTAAAAATGAAAAATAAATGTACATAACACACCATCAGTGGGTAAAATAGACTCGATACAAGTGAAAACACCTACTCGTTGTATGAAATAAGTGATCCACTTTTTATAGGAATCATCACTGAAATATACCACCATACACCACCAAGTATCTATAATTCCAGATCAAATAGCTCCATGCTTTCCAATGGTTACCTCAAAACTATGAATCATTTGAAAAAACATAACACATGTGAGAAATAATACTCCATATAGGTGAGTAAAAACATACTCAGGGGTTTCTCTAAAAAAAGATAAGGTGAAACAATGAGTCACCTCAAACCCATGACAAAGGGAAAATAGATATAAAACTGATGTTTTTAAGATATAATATAAGGTCAAGAAAAACATGGATATAGAAGAATAATAGTATTCATAGCTCAGATATATGAAGGATTATATCTCTCAAATAATAAGGTATTATTATAATACCTAACAACACACAAATCTTAAAATCTATATCTCGTTTGTATGTTACATTTTGAAGGAAACAAATAGTGAATAAGCTGTCATAAGGCTTAAGGTATCCAAACTACCAAGCCATTATATATTATATTTATCCATTCTAAACAATACTAAGGGATACATTCCTTGATAAGGTATATGTGTAAAATGAGGGAGTACCAAACCTTATCTTCCATAACTACCCATCTATAAGGAAACTATCATCACCTCACAGAATCTTTTATGGGGAACCCACACCTCACTGAAGTATGTAATGGAACCCCTAAGGGTCTGTGTTGGATTGGTTGAAAATATATGAGATTATTGGACCCCTATAAGTTAAAATTCGTTTTTTAGAATGAAATATATTGAAGGAATTAGGGTTGTATACCGGTTTGTTAAAAAATAAATATTTCATAATGTTTTTATTGGATTTTTTTACAAATTAAAATGATGATGAGAATGGATGTTTTGGAAAAGAAGATATGAACATGAAATCCCCTTCATAGGATTATCTATAAAATAAAGTTGGTGAAGGAAATTATAATGATTATGTGTATGGATGTATTGTAAAATAAGATATGTACATGAAATAACTAGTGGAGTACTATGGATAAAATCAATTTGGTGAAGGGAACTTTCATTTTGGCTTATAATATGTCACGGTGGTTTTAGCCAAGTAATTTTTAATTTTTAAATGGATAAAATGAATTTGTAGTTGGTGTTTTTAATTATAATTTTAACAAGTACATTCACTTGTGATAAATTTTGAAGAGTACTACTATCATGAAACAAACCAAATAATATATCCATTAGATAATTGATTCGGCCCACGACATACCTGAGGTGTGTTCCCGATCACCCTGGGTTGCAAAAAATCATCAGGGAACCAAATAGTATCCAATGGAATTGATTTTTCCATAATAAATAATTTTAAAGTAGCATAAAAATTATATTTACTACTCTGTATGTCATTGTTCCATACACCAATAGAAAATAGGAAAAACAATATAAATCATTTTAAATAATTTAAATTGAATCATTCCCCCGTCACACCTCCAACTCCGACCACATAAATATCCCCTAAGATCATAATATAATCTATAAATATATAATGTGCCACTAATTAAAAGAAAGGAAATTTTTAAAGGCCTAATGGATAATGTGAAAAAGGAAACTAAAATGAAAAAAAAACAATTTTCATACCTTTTTGTGACTTCACAAGTCGGTATCTAAACTCAAACCAAAAGATACTCCAAGAAAAAATAAGGCCATAAGAAGAACAAGTCCTGAAATGATATGTATGGGTGTGATAAAATAACTTATTAGAAATTCAAAATATATTATACAACAATTATAATATTTAAAAAAATATCCAATTCCATGCTAGTTTTAAATACAACTAAAAAGCGAGCTACTATTTTTAATTTAAAAACCAAAAAAGGTCGTTTTCATTACAATACCATTTCCTTTGAAAATAAAAATGGGTTATCAATTTTTGGTAAAATATTATTTTATACTATAAAAAAATTTTCACTTAATGTAACATGCCAATATTTTTATCATATTTATTTTTTTTCAATTTTTGTGATAGCTTACGTTGCATGCAACAATGCGCTTAAACAAAAAACTAAATATTATTATTTAAATGTTACCATTATTACCTAGAATTTAAATTAGTAGTTAGTAATAGTATTAAGTAACTTATAAAAATATGTGGTTATAAAAATATATTATTAATTCATTGGTTACAAATTAATTAGAAACAAAAATATAAACCAATTGATTATATAAGAAATATTTTCATTTTTATGCCCCCAAAGGTGTTTTGTCTTAATAAATTAAATTAATTAAAATTAATAAATGATATTAATAAAATATATTTTTTATATATTCAATAAAATATTTTTTTCTTCCAATATATTTTATATTTATGACATAAGAACAAACTCAATTTTACGCATAAAAACCTGTATTTTTTAAAAAAGTCTGTTTCACCACTTTTTGATGGAGAACCTATTTTAAATATAATTTTTTGACACTGTTATATATTTTATTTGATAAAATAAACAAATTATATGAAATTGGAGTATCAAAACTTACTTTGGTGGAATTTTTGGCATTTTTCTGATAAGATTCAATTATTGACGAATAGTGAAACAAATATTGTATTTCAATTGAAAATAGTTTTTTCATCTAAATAACTTATGGTGCTAAATTATATTTTTGATTGGTTTAAAAGTACAATTAGATAAATTTTTTATAATTTAATCTAATTTAGGTCAATTGAATCAATTTCAAATTGAATTTAGATATAAAAACATTTCAACTTTTTGAAAGTTTCACATTAAAAACTCGATTTCTCATTCCATCAACGGGATTAATTTTAAATTAATTACTATAACTTAGAGGTTTTTAATTTTAAAAAAAGGATTTAATATTTGGAATAAGTGGGTTTTAATTACATAAATAGTTTTATTTTATTTTTGGGCATTATGAATAGTAACTTTAGTAATATTTTTTATTACCATGGTTAAGAGTAAGTCGGGTAATTAAGGGTAAAAATAATATTATAAAATTACACTAACAATTTTCCTAATTTTATTGGATGAGTATCCTTTTTCCATAGTCATTAACGTATTGTTTATGAGTCCATTTATGTCCTTTTTTATGAGAATATATTTTTTATAATATTATATTGAAAGGAAAGTCATTTTTGTCACACTTTTGTTTTTAACAAGAGAAATATTTTTAATGTGGGGTTATATAATGGATATGTTAGAATATAAATAGTATTTGGAAATATATAATTTTATATAAATTAGGTTCATTTATTTATATTTTTTATTGATAATATAAGGACCTTAAATGGTGACACAATGATGTAGTAATTATTTAATTAAAGTAAATATCAAATAAATGATATTAAAAATATTAAAATAAATATAATTTGATATAATGAATTTCGTCCATAAATTTTATAGATTAATTTTATATTTTAGTTATTTTTTATAATTATTTTTTCTAATTATCTTTTTTTATGATATTTTTAAAAATTCAAGTAATGAATAGTGTCAAAATTGACACTAATGATATTTTGAAATAAATATTATTTTATTAAATGATATAAAATTAATAAAAATATTAAATTCGTCCAAATAATTGTGATAAAGTTAAAATTTTCATTCATGACTAATGTTAGGTTAGTTTTACATTTTATAGTGACTATATTGACCCTTAAGTGGTAATAAACACGTGTTATCATGGTAAAAGTTAAAGAGATTAGATAAGGGTTAAAAAAAGATAAGTGTAAGAATGTGACCTAAACTTGTCTAAAAATTATTGTTTGAGATTATTTTGACCCATATTCATCTTATCTTATAAATAAATCACTTTTTATTCATTTTTAAATGAAAATTATTTTATATTAATTTAATATTTTGAGAGTATCCTAATGTGCCCCTCATCCCAATTATAAAAGGGAACCTCCTCTCTCACTTACTCACATCACTTTTAGAATTATAGATCAACAAAACCCTACCAATTTATCATCCAAACATCCTTATACAAGTTATATAGGTTTTTTACTTCCAAAAATACCAACCCTATATCCATTAAGAAGATATCTAAAGGAAGTCTTCTAAAGAAGAGGTAATCATTTTTACAAACTCATCCAAATTAATTTCTTCTTATACTTACTATATATATATTTTTACATTATAAAGTAATAAATATAGTATCATATATATTATTATATGCTATTATTATTATTATTCAACCATATACCTCCTTTTATTGGTCCTATAAAAAACAAAATCACCACGTGTGTGTACGTACAACTTATCATCTCCACATCGTGGTGTAATTTTTTTTTCATCACCACTATAATTGGATGGGTATAATGATGGAAATAATTAATATATATAGTACTTATGACATGATATTTATTATTTATAATTAACATACAAAATAATTATTTACCTTTTTCAACATTAAGGACATGATATTATCGCTCGTGCATACATACGACCTATCATCTCCATAATGTGATGTGATTCAATACTTATGTTAACCATTTAAAAATGATTATAAAAATTAATTTAATTATTAAATATTATATTTATTACATGAATATAATTCTTGAGATATTTTATCTATATAATATACAAAATAATATAGACATTCATGAAAAAACATGCATATGAAAATGAAGCAGTTAACACCCGAAATAAGGATAATAATGCAATATTATCAATAAACATGTGATAAAATAAAATAATAAGATCATATATGATATCATAAATATAAATAATGTTATTATATAATTTAATAACATTCTTAAAATCATTATACATAAGGTTATGGAATTTTCAACTAAAGGAATCATAAGGTAAGGGATCTTTGTCTCACTTTTATTTCTGTGTGACATGTGCCTTATATAGTTCTTATTTATTTTGTGTGGTATATATAATTCTCATGAATTCATTTTATGACTATTATTATGAAGATTATGGTATTTTAATATCCATATAATTTTATTTCTTTCATGTGTCATATGATTCTACTAATTATAAAGTGTTATAGGATTATTTCACAATCTCATTATTATTTTGGATTGTTTATATGTAAGTATTTGCTGGGAAATATTTATCATTTATGTCCATATTTATTAAAAATGTTTTCAAAAATATTTTTATAGTTATAGTAAAAAGAATAAATTATTTTAACCCATTTTATACTTTTTATAAAATGGTTTGAAAGGAATATTTCTATTATTTTTCAAATGAGTTACTTTAAGACTTTTTTGGAAAAAAATACAAAAGGACCATTTTTTTAAATTATACGGCATTAGAGTATTTTTCCTCTGACATTAAACCATAATTTCTTGAATCTTAATTTATAATTTTACAATATTATTTTCAATTAAAATTTTTTCTTTTAAAATTGCACATCTTTTTAAATAAATTATTTCAAAGTAAAAAAGGGGTTTTTTCTCTCAAGAAAGTTTTAATTATTTTATTAGATTATTTTCATCTAGGTTAACATCATTTGTTAGATATTATTATTGATTGAGTTTTATATCTTATGATACCATATATTATATTTTTTGGAGGTTTTATTATTGGTTCGATAGTGGATGTTTTATTTTGATACCATTCATGGTTTGTGGTTAAAGTATTCACATTTCATATGCTAGTTTTTCAATATGAATATTTGTCTTGTTTATGTTTTCATATGAGGAATTCATTTGACTTAGTAAGTGAGGAGATGGGCCCACTATATCCCATCTATGAATTGGTAGGTCTAATGAGAAAAAAATATTTTGGGTATTGGCTAGTGTCTTACCTATTTATGTATGGTTTTTTGGTTAAATACTTGGCGGTATATTTATGAGGTTTGGCATTATGTATTATCTTATTATGAGGTTAGTTATTGATATTCCATGTGAATATTCAAATAGTATAATATCCATGATTATTTTTCATTATACTGTGATTATTTATATGTAATGAATTTATCATCTTCAATTCCTACCATATTATGCTCAAGTTATTGATAAAATGGAATGTGTTTCGGTTATTCACCTTGCCATAATCATTTGTGCTAGTTTGTGATAGCTTCCACTGTATGTATACCCTTACTAATAATCTGAGATCACCCCTTTCATATGTTTTGTTTTTACCCAAGATTATAATAGGTATATTATGACATATATACAGGGTTAATCTAAGAGAATAATGGTGTTATCAAAGGATTTATTATGTTGTATTTCATAGTTTTAATTGTAATGTATGTTTCAAGAAGGTAATATGGTTTCCTAAACTGCTAAAATGATTAGTCCTTTGGGATTTGAGTATTTTATATATTTCAATGTAATAAATTAAGGCTCCATCTCTATGATACTGGGGTCAGAGTCATTATAATTTTTATCAGAGTAAGTTTAGTAGAGACATTGGAAACTGGATTTTGAAAACCTAGATTAGAAAACATAACCATAAGATAGAATTTAAGTATAAGTATAGAAGAACATCCAAGAATTTTGGTAAGATATGTATTATGTGTGTATTCTTATAAATATATCCCTTTCAGGATACTACAAGTTGTGTGGTTCTATAACATTTATACCTTGGGGTAATAACTCTAATAAGGTCTGTTGGGCCTAACACGGTGTAACCTGATAAACAATAATGGGCCTTACTGTGCACCTAGTTTGATACTCCTAGGGGATATTCTTATGATAATTCACATTATATTTACAAACAATTATTAATGATTTGAATATATAATAAAAATTAATAACCTAGGTTAAACCTAAGGTGTTTTAGATTTAAAATAAGGTGCCATGACATTCTATAGATGATTATACGTTTTTCTTACTATGACTATTGTTACTCACATTATGATTTCTAGTTTTAGTCAATGGATGGAACTGAAATAATTCATGTTAACATTGATCATGATGGGAAAGTATGTGGTGATGAGAAACCAAATGGGATGTTGATAGAAGTGAAAGATATCATCTCCATTCTTAATCAATTTTTACAAAATATTATTAACAACATATACCTTAACCAACTCCCTAACTCATCAAAGAAGATAAAAATGGATTTTTCTAAGATCCTAATAGTGGAGACCAAGAAGAAATAAAGGATTGATTTCCATCATGCAATAAATGTGTAAGTAGACACCTAGGAACATGTCTCAGCAGAATAGAGAAATTATTAATGTGTAGGAGAGAAGGACATGAATCAAAAAATTGTCGAGGAAAAATGAACACTACATTTGAAGGAAATAAAACACATCGTAATAATACATTTTTATTTAATTGCCTAAAATGTGGGGAATTTTGGAATTACAGAAGACAATGCCCTCATTTATAGGATAAAAACTAGACCAAGGAATGACCTATGTGGAAATAAATTAATGAAGTATTTATGTTATATTTAAAACATTTTGGATTAACCTTATTTAAAGAATGACCATAATATCTATTTTGAGAGTTATATTAATATACTTTTAGAAAAAAAGCACAACCCACAGGCTGGGTGACAACCCATCTCATTCCACAAGGTTGTGGGGTTTTAACTACAACTGAAGAGTGAAAAGGGTGAAACACTTACAACTAGCCTACATGAAGTCCTAATTTTCATGAAATTATTATATATTTATGGATAAAGATTATTTTTATTTTAGGGACATTTGTTTAATCATATATATAACCTTACGATTAGAAAATGATTTGATAATTAAATGATTAATGTTTTTTTAGAAGAAGTTTTCTATTTTTGGAATCCTATAAGATTAATCTAAAAATAATATTATTATGTATAAAGGATGAATTTTATTTTGGAGTCATATAATATTTTATTGTGGACTTATGGTGATTTAGGTTATTTATGGAAATGGGTAGAAAACCATAGAGATTATGATATTTAAGAAATTAAAAAAATTATAATAAATTTAGAGTGATTGATGTCATTTGGAAGACTATATGATGAAATCCTTCTGATTCTTGGGCTTCAATATTATTCTAGAATATTTTTTGTGGAAGGATAGTTATTTTCAAAATGATCTATGTTGAACTTTGGGTCTTACTGTTGAATTTTGGAGATTATTTTTGGGGAATTATCTTATATTATCCTAACCATTTTTGTTTTGGTTAATGTATAATGATAGGAGGAATATATAGTTATAATTTTTTTGGATTTTTTGATCCAGAGGATTTGATTTTAAATACTCATCATTTTTATAAAAAGATGCATTTTTGGTGTAAATTGATTAAAGGATGAAACTATAATTTTCAAGTAAGTATGTTTCCTTATACTATTTTTCTATGGAGTAAATTAATTTTTTAACTCTAGGTAAAATATATTGAAATCAAAAATGTTATCCAGGTACCTTCTTTTTTGATGAACCAAGTGATCCCTTAGATCATCACAGATTTATAGCTTTGAGATTATTAATTTTCCCCTGACCATGTACTCTATCACTCTCCATTAGAAATTTATGGTTGGATTTCTCTCCCATGTCTATGTTTTCATATATGGAACCCCAGTATGTTTTATCACTGGTGACCTTTATACTTCCCTTTCTTTATTTTGAAGTGGAATTTTTATCAACCCTTGTTTTGATGTGGGATTTCAATAAAAGTATTTTGAATAGTCAAACCTTAGTTATCAAACCTAAATTCAAAAATTACGAGGATGAAATTTATTAAAGTAGGGGATAATGTAACACCCCAATATTTTTATGGTTCGTATTTTTTTTTAAAATTCAATTTCTTTGATATCTTATGGTGCACAAAATAGTGAGCATAAAAAATAACTAAATATTATTATTTAAATGTTACTAGTATAAAATTGTCTTTAAATTAGTAGTTATGAATAGTATTAACTAACTTATGAAAATATAATATTTATAAAAATATAAGATTAATTCATTGGTTACTAATTAATAAGAAATAAAAATATAAACCAATTGAATATAAAGTAAATATTTTTATTTTTATTCCCTTAAAAACATTGTTTCATAATAAATTAATTTAATTACAATTGATAAATGATATTAATAAAATATATATTTTACATATTCAATAAAATATTTATATATTCATCCAATATATTTTATAGGTATATCATAAGAACAAACTCAATTTCACGCATAAAAACTTATATTCTTCAAAAAGTCAGTTCTGGCACCTTTTAATAGAGAACCTATTTTAAATACAATTTTTGACACTTTTATATATTTTATTTGAGAAAAATAAACTCAATATTTTAAATAGAAGTATATAAATTTACTTTGGTGTAATTTTTGGTATTTTTATGGAAATATTTATTTTTTGATGAATAGTGAAACAAATATTTCATTATAATTGAAAACAACATTTTGGTCAAAATAATTTAAGATGTTAAAATATATTTTTGATTGGTTTTTAACTATAATTAAATCAACTTTTTATCATTTAGTTAAATTCAGTTCATTTTAATAAATTTCACATTGAATTTAGATATAAAAACATTTCAATCTTTTGAACGTTTAACTTTAAAAACTTGTTTTCTCGTTCCATCAATGAGATTAAATTTAAATTAATTACTACAAATTATGTGTTTTGAATTTTAAAAAATGGATTTAATATTTTTAATCATTTTTTCCAAATTATTTAAATATTTTTCTTTTATTTTTAGGCAATATGAATAGTAATTTTAGTAATATTTTTTTACAATAGTTAAGGGTAAGATGGATAATTAAAGGAAAAATAATATTATAAAATTATCTTAAAACATGTTATATTTTTATTGTATGATTATTTTTAATATATAATAATTAAATTATCATTTTTGAGACCATTTATGTCCTTTTGGATGAGAATATAAATTTTATAATATTATATTCAAAGGAAAGTCAATTTTGTCACACTTCTATTTTTAAAAAGAGAAATATTTTTAATTTGGGGTCATTTAAAGGATATTTTAGAATATAAATAATATTTGGAAAGATAAAATTTTTATCTACATCATCATAATTTATATATAATTTTTATTGATAATATAATTACCCTAAATGGTTATACAATGATGATTGAGTAATTGTTTAGTTAAACAAAATATCAAATAAATGATATTAAAAATATTAAAATAAATATAATTTATATAATTAATGTCATAAATAACTTTTTTTGACGAATTTGACTTATTATTGATATTTTAGAAGTATTTTTTCTATTTTAACTTGTTTTTATGATATTTTTAAAAAGTCAAGTAATGAATAGTGTCAAAATTGACAATAATGATATTTTAAAATAAATATTATTTTATTAAATGAAATAAAATTCATAAAAATATTAAATTCATCCAAATAATTTTTATAAAGTTTAAAATTTCATTCATGACTCATTTTAGGTTTTTTGGTACTTTATTGTAACTATATTAACCCTTAAGTAGTAAAAACACATGTTGTCACGATAAGAGTTAAAGAGATTAAATGAGGGCTAAAGAAGATAAGGGTAATAATATGGACTAAAAATCTCTAAAAATTATTGTTTGAGATTATTTCGACCCATCCACATATTATCTTAGAAATAAATCACTTTTTATCCATTTGAAAATGAAAATTAATTTATATAAATTTAATATTTTGAGAGTTTCCTAAAGTGCCCCTTACCCCAATTATAAAAGGGAACCTCCTCCCTCACTTGATCACAACACTTTGAGCCTTTTATATCAACAAAACCATACCAATTTATCATCAAAAAATCATTATAAAAGTTTTATAGGTTCTGGTATCCCAAAAACACCAACCCTAGATCCCTTAAGAAGATATCTGAAGGATGTCCGCTAAAGAAGATGTTTTTACTAACTCATCCAAGTTCATTTCTTAATCTACTTAATATTTAAGAATTTTTTAAATTATAAAGTAATAAATTTAGTATAATATATATTCTTAAATGTTATTATTATTATGTTACAACTATATCCCACCTTTTATCCATCATACAAAAAAAAAGAATCACCACACGGGCATACGTATGACTTTTCATCCCCATGTCGTGGTGTACTTTTTTTCAGAACCAATTTACTTATATGGGTATAATTATGGGAATAATTAATATATATAGTACTTATGAAATGATATTGATTCTATATAATTAAAATATCATCCAATTCTTTACCATTTTCCCCATTAATGGAATGATATCATCGCTCGTGCATACATATAGCCTACCATATCCTCAATTCTATGAGATTCATTTTCCATATTAACCATTTAATAATTATTCTAAAAATTTATTTAATGACTAAATATGATATTTATAACATTAATATAATTATTATTATTTTTTATCTATATCCTATATGAAATAATTGAGACATTCATGATAAAACAAGCATATGAAAATGAAGTGGTTAACACCTGAAATAAGGTTAATAATGAAGTATTATCAATAAAAATATGATGAAATAATATAATAAGATTGTATATGATATCATAAATATGATTAAGGATCTTATATAAGTTAATAACTTCCTTAAAACCATTATATATTATGTTAAAGCATGTTCTGCTAAAGGAAGTATATGGTACATGATCTTAGTCTCACTTTTATTTTTGCAGGACACATGCCTTATACACTACCTATTTATTTTTTATGGTATATATACAATCCATGAATGAATTTTATGACTATTATTATGAATATTATGGAATTTTAATATCCATATAATTTTCTTTCTTTAATTGGGAATATGATTCTACTGACTATAAAGTGGTAAGGGTTTATTTCACAATCTCATTATTATTCAGAATTGTTTATACATAAGTAATTACTGGGGAATATTTATCATCCATGTACATGTTTCTTAAAAATGTTTTTTGAAATATTTTTACTATTTCCCTAAAAATTTATAAATTATTTTTTCCCAAGTTTTACTTTTTATAAAATGGTTTTAAAGGAATGTTTCTTTCATAAGTTAATTTAAGATTTTTTCATCAAAAATATTAAAGGAATGTTTTTTTAACTTATACGACATGAGTAAACTTTTTTCCATCATGATACCTTAATTTCATAAAGCATACTTTAAAATTTTATAAGATTCTTTTCAATGAAAATTTTTTCTTCTAAAAGTGAACAACCTTTTAAATAAATGATTTCAAAGTAAAAAAGGGGGTATTTCCCTCAAGAAATTTTTAATGATTTTATTAGAGTATTTTCATCTTTTTTAACATCATTTTTTGGATAATGTACTTAATTGATTTTTATCTCTTCTGCTACCATCTATCTTATTTTATTTAAGGTTTTAGAATCAGTTTGACTGTGGATGTTCTATTTTGATACCAATCATGGTTTATGGTTAAAGTATTTACATTTCGTATTCTAATTTTTCAATATTAATGTTTATGTTGTTTATGTTTTAATATGAGGATTGAATTAAACATATTAAGTTATGTTCAATCTTTTTTATATCCCCTCGATGCACTGTTAGGTCTCATGAGACAAACTAGTTTGGGTATTGGCTAATGCCTTACTCATTTATGCATGGTGTCTTGGCTGAAGCCTTAACTATATGTTTAGGATGCCTGACATTATGAATTCCTTAATTATGAGATTAGTTATTGATATTCCATGTGATTAATTGAATAGTATAATATACATGGTTATGTTTCATTTTTATGTGATTATTTATGTGGAATTAATTGATCATCTTCCATTCCTTTTATATTATGCTTAGGTTACTGATTAAATGCAATGTGTTTTAATTAATCACCTTTCAATAATCATTTATATTGGTTTATGATTTCATCCTTTATATGTATACACTTACTAAGCATCTAATCTCACCCATTTCATATATTTAATTTTTCCTCAAGATTCCAAGAAGTATATTATGAATGATATGTAGGGTTAATCTTGGAGAATAATGTCATTCTCAAAGGGTTGACTATGTTGTAATTCATAGTTTCAATTGTAATGTATGTTTCAAGTATGTAATTTGGTTTCAAAAACTACCAAGCTGATTATTCCTTCAAGTATTTCATCTATTAAAATGTAATAAAGTAAGGCATCAGCTTTGGTCTACTAGGATCGAGGTCATCACATTTAATTAGAAAAGGGAATTTTAATTTGAATACAAATAAACCATTTTATTTTATTTAAAATAAAACACGTCACTAAATTTTAAAAATAACCAACACATATAATAATAAGAATAAAAATAATAATAATAATAAATTCAATCATAAGTAATCATGAGAAAACCTCATATCTAGAAAGGAAATCAAGTAGGATTACCATAAAGGACCCATACTATTAGTGCACGTGATGTAATTCAATGCCCTGATGCTTGATTGTACCCAACCTAGACTAAGGGGTAAAACTCTCCAAGAATAGTATAGTCCTACTAGGGTCCACTAGTCAGAGTGTTATCCTAAACTAATAATGTAATGTCTCATATTTTCTTTGTATTATTTTTAAATATTATATGAAGTTATTTCGAGACTGGGCGCGAAGCCAGCACATCATTCCGAGGTCCAGTGAGCTCGGAATGGTGGTTTGAACTTTTTTTAAGTTAAGTGAGTCGGCACTTGTGGGCAGTTGTGGAAGTTTCCAAACAGATTCCCAGATTAAAAATATGAATGCACTGTTGCGTCCGGGGTGATGACTTTACCTAAGAACAAGCCTAACCTCAACTGGCGTAGGTCAAGGGAAAAAGTTAATTTTTCGGACGTTTTTAGTAAAATGAAAATAAAATAAATTGATAAATGTTTATTTCATTTTTATGGAAACATCCACTACAGCGCAGCGACAGGGCATTTGTTTCAGTCATTAATGTCATGACATAATGACTCAAAAATAGCAACACTGGCTCATTAATACCACAGCGTATTTTGAATGTCAATATGTTTCCATTTTTATTGGGACGATCAAACATTGATCGTTGGCGAGAAAACTCTATAAAAAACTCTCGGTGGCGAACGACGACAGATCGAAGCTGCAAATCATTATGCCAACAACGTTGAAGGATCTCGACGACGACGGCAGCATGACACCTTCGTCGACAATCAATCCCAATTGAGGTAGGGGTTTTTTATTTGAATTCATTTCCCCGTTTTTGATCTTAAACGACGAACACAGATCAACCACGAACAAGTTGATCCGTGGATCCGTTCATTCTTACGGGAGGGTCTTATCTAGATGATTCAGGGAATTGATCCATGTTGTTTTGTTATTGTTGATTCTTGCTCCGTTTAAGCCTGCTAACGGGAGCGGATCAACACCATGACCAACGATGGCGGGGGTTCGTTCCTCACCTTGTTTGTTGGATTTCTCCCCCTTTCTTTTCTAGTGCGTTCTTCGTGTTCTTTGTGGGGCGATGAACTATGGATTTTTGTGCATTCATTCCACAATGCAACGATCCCAAATCGAAGGTTCGGCACCACAACGACCTTGCAGAGGTGTAGCGATGATGGCGGATGACGAATCGGACCGAATCAGAAAAGGGCGTTCTTAGAGAGTTCTTTGTGCCGAAAGATCAAATCATGTTTTCGGAACCGATCAAAGGTCTGAAAACATTAGGAGTAGCTTCGTGGTGTCGAGGTGACCAAAACATGGAAGTTTCATGGCGATCAGACAGTCGGATTGATGAATGGATCATCACCGGAGGCACGACGGTGGAAGTCCGTGTTTCTGGAAATTTCCATAATACATGGCGTGTACTTCCAAAGAACACGCCGTGTAGTACTGGCGGTGGCTGCTAGGGTTTTGGGGGTCAGAAAGGAACCACATGGCGTGTGACCCTGGTCACACGGCGTGTTAGGCTTTCCCCGAAGCTCAGTGTGTATTTTGGGAAATACACGGACATGGGATGATCTACACGGCTTCATGCAACATGGCGTGTACAGCATGGCATAGGCGGCTACACAGAACATGGCATGTATCCAGTGGGTACACGGACAAGGGATATAGTACATGACCGTGAAATCTATCACATGTCCAGACGAGGCCGGTAACGCGGGTCACCCCGTGTACCGATTACACGGGTTGGAGTACACGGGTTGATGACCGTGTACGGGCACCTGGCCAACATACATGGAGCCAACCCCAATAACTCGGACACAACATGTACATCGTACTACACTCCATTTACCTAGTTTTTTTTTACACACCCAGCCTTACGACACGGGCCATTGTACACGGGTATTACGCGGGGTCAGACAACACGGCGTGTAACCTTTCTACACGTCGTGTACTTTTTGGAAAATGACATGGTCCTCTTGTTCACCATATCTTGGACATCTTTTGTTTGGGTTAGTTCCCCTTATTCTCGTTCCCCTAAAGGCTAGGCATCATTTACACATATAGTAGTATGATCCCTTTAGTAGGACTTTCTATGATAGAGTCAAGCATCCATCCGAGAGGCCCGGATCGAGATCCTCTATCCATTCTTAACCCTATGTAGAGTCAAACATTGACATGACCAAATATATCAGGTGTTGATCCTCTACCTAGCTGGTGTATCACCTAACTGGTGAATCCGGATGAGTCACAGTATCTTCCATGGCCCAGGCAGTGATCCTCATCTGTGTATCATTATCTTTCCCACTCAGGAGTGTGTCTCCCGTAATGAGTGTTTCTATCTACCAGAAATCTTCCCACTCAGGAGTGTGTCTCCCGTAATGAGTTTGACTACCTATTGTGATAGTTCCCGATGAACGGTACTTCTCGGACGGACGTCATCAGAGCTGTAAGGCTCGTGGAGTGTGTTCTCCTAGGACGAGTGCTTCGCGGAATCTTTGAACTGAATCCCTAACGGGGTTATGTGGTTGTGTGACTTGTCTCTAGACCACGGGTCTGGGTTTGGAGTATATATGGTTTGTTTTATATGTTTTGTAGACATATATTGTGCATAGCTGACCATGCCTTTACCTTGTGTATTGATTTTTGGTTTTCGGGGTCCTCTACTGAGTACTGTTATACTCACCCCTGCACGGGCTTTTCCCACACGTATGGTGTCTTGTGCAGACGAGCAGCCTTTTGACAGAGTCCGGGGTGGACCAGTATAGGACTGATCTTTCTGAGTTCCCTACAGGACGAGGCATTCCTACGACGATGAGCAGCAGTCCTAGTACCTTTTGTCTTTGCAGGTTGGACTTTTCAGTTTTCAGAATCTTGTTTTTGGTGGGCTTGTATTCTAGCCCAGTTCACTTTTTAGTACTCTACCTTTTGTCGTACTCTGTTGGTTGGGTTTAGTTGTATGCATGCATTTTTTTTACCTAGTGGTTTTTACATTTCAGCATTGTGGGCTTGGAGATGTCTGCGTGTGTACAGGTACATTGTCAATGCCTCCCATGTTAGTAATATGCCTACTCAGTGCTAGTCACCATCCCTTGGCCTATTGGAGTTAGGCTTGGGGAGTCACAGCGCGGGCCCCACTAGGATGTGTCATGACAGAGTGGTATCAGAGGTGGTCAGTTCTACCTTAGGACCAAGAGTCTGTGAGTTTGGTTTAGGGTAACAGTTTTGAGTGTTTTGGGTTCGGCTTTCAGGCCAGAGACTCTAGTTTTGGTGCGGCGGCCGATGTATCCATACACCAGGACTCTGATAACCTTCTTTTCAACTTAGTACATGAAAACACGGGTTTCTGGGGAATAAAATGTACATTCATTATATAGGAATGTTTTGTGTTTTCCATGTACTTTGTGTCAGCTATCCAGATATACTCTTTGACCATTGTATATCTTGTTTCCTTACGGGATGCCTCTATGATGCATACCCGCTAGGATTCAGCAGCACGATCATGAGGATGACCCCCTCAGTGACAAGGATTTGATACAGGGACCAGTTCCCCAGGCGTTGTCACCAGGTGGTGCACTAGTTATTCCACCACCAGTGGAGCAGCCAGTGGTACCTGCAGTACCGAACGGCGAGGAGCGCAGGCTTAGCGCGCTCCATGAGTTCCAAAGACAAAGACCCCTCAGGTTCTGATGTGAGCCCGACCCTCAGGCGGCTGGGGACTGTCTTGAGTCAGTGACTAGAGTTTTCCGTCTAGTGAGGACACTAGTAGACCAGATGGTGATCCTAGGAGCGATCCTTCTTCAGGGTTCGGCAGGACGATGGTGGAGTCTGACCACACAGACTCATGACAAGAGACACTTTCATGGATGAAGTTTGAGAAACTCTTCAGAGAGGAGTTCTCTATAGTTACACTAAGAGTTGTATGCATCCAGGAGCTTCTTCAGCTCTAGTAAGGCAGTATGATAATATCTGACTATTCATCGAGGTTCACCAATCTCGCCAGGTACTCAATGGATATGGTTAGGGATTAGTACTTCAGAGCTCAGACCTTCGAGTGAGATCTACTATGAGACATCTGAGCTAGTGTCATGCCTCTATGCATATCGACTTATGTTGTAGTGCTTGAGCGGGCCTTGGTGATCGAGAGATTCTTGGCGGAGCAGAGACAGATGTCGGCAGTCAACAGCAGGCAGACAGGTGTAGAGACCCCAGCAGCAGGGATCCGACGTCAGGCACAGGGACCTGGATGTGGGAAAAGTCATAGGAGGACCCAGGATAGTGGATCGACAGTCCAGGACTCTCAGGATGGATCCAGTCATCCTAGGGAGAACTAATGCTATGCATGCGACAGTAGGGGACATCTCGCTAGAGATTGCCCATCCCGTCGAGCTGCTGACAGGGAAGTAGTGGACAGACCACCAAGGCAGAGGCAGAGAACAGAACAGGTAGACCCACCAGGCGGTGGACATGGCAGAGGAGCAGGGAGAGCTGCAGGTGGTGGCAGACACTTCGACTTACTTCCACCACCACCCCCAAGAGGTCTGCACCAGGCTTAGGGAGTAAGGGGATAGGGGCGGGGACAGCTGCATGCGGTTGAGGCGTATGACCCAGGGACTCTAGGGATGATTCGAGGTAAGATCTATGTCTTCTATACCTTAGCTGTCATTCTTATAGACACAAGTTCTAGTAATTCCTTCATAGCCACATGTCTTTCACAAAACCTCGAGATTTCGGTAGAACCGTTGACTCGATCCTTACATTTGGAGACACCTACGGGAGGAGACTCGACGATCACGCACCTTTGCAGACAGTGTGATCTTACCCTTGCAGGTGAGAGTTTCGGTTGGAACATCTTGTTCGTATCGTCGAGGCCTTACGATGTCATTCTCGGTATGGATTGGTTATCTTCGGTCCATTCCCATATTGACTGTTTTAGGCGAAGAGTGTGGTGTGTCTGCTGTGATGGAATGAGGTTTTCCTTTGTCGGAGAAAAGGAAACCCAGGCAGCACAAAATGGACTTATTCACAAGAGGGTACATCCAATCGCTCATGAGTTGGCTATCCTTGCCCTCCGAGTAGTGGATGTTGTGAGCTTCTAGTTCTCAGCAGTAGTGGAGGAGTACGAGGACATCTTTCCCGAAGATGTTCCAGGATTACCTCCCCACCGAGAGATAGACTTCTTCATCGACTTACACCCCGGGACAACACTGATTTCCTCATCAACATATCGGATGGATCCCATAGAGATTAGCGAGATGAGGGTGCAGTTATATGATTTTCATAGAAAGGGTTTTGTGAGACCCAGCGTCTCCCCCTGGGCGGCCCCAATCTTGTTTTCCAAGAAGGCAGATAGGTGTCTGAGGTTGTGCGTGGATTACCGGCACCTGAACCAGGTGACGGTAAAGATAAAGTGTCCATTTCCGAGAATTTATGACCTCTTAGATAAGCTAAGAGGGGAATGGTGGTTCTCGAAGGTTGGCCTTCGATCAGGCTATCACCTGCAACGAGTGCGGGATGAGTATATACCGAAGACGGCTTTCAGATTCCACTACGGTGACTATGAGTACTTGGTGATGCCTTTTGGTGTGATGAACGCCCCCGCAGTGTTCATGGGAATGATGAACTAGATCTTCCAGCCATACTTGGACCGGTTCGTAGTGGTCTTCATCAATGACATCCTTGTGTACTTGGTGTTAGAGTAGGAGAACGGGAGACAATTGCGGATGGTTCTGGTCGTACTCCGGGAGCACCAGCTTTATGGGAAGCTCTCAAAGTGCTAGTTCTGGATTCAGAAGGTCCACTTTTTGTGACATGTCATCTCAGAAGATGGAGTAGTTGTGGACCCAGCCAAGGTGGAGGCTGTGTTAGCATGGGATCCACCTCGGATCATGACAGAGGTGCGGAGCTTCCATGGGTTGGCAGGATATTACCGGAGATTCATTCCAAATTTCTCTCGGATATCAGCACCAATGAGGGCCTTAACCAGTAAGGGGAAACCCTTCATATGGACAGAGAAGTTCCAGAAAGCTTTTGAGTATCTAAGATGGAGTTTGACGAGCTCCCCGGTCTTGAGATTGCTGGAGGAGGGTGTCGAGTACATAGTTTTCTGTGACGCATCAGAGACTGTGTTCGGTTGTGTCCTGATGCAGCGGCATGCAGTGATTTCTTATGGTTCATGCCAGCTTAGGCCACATGAGCATAACTATGAGACCCAAGATCTCAAGTTGGCATCATTATTCTTCGCATTGAAGATGTGGTGACACTACCTCATGGGCTAGGGGTTTATCATCTACTCTGACCACAAGAGCCTCAGGTACATCTTTTCGTAGAAAGATCTGAATCTGCGGTAGATAAGATGGATAGAGTTACTCCAGGAATATGATTTCAAGATCATCTATACTCCTGGAAAGGGGAACAATGTGTAAGATTCTCTTAGCAGAAGTTCAAGCTCACAGCTGTTGAGTGAGGCGACACAGCAGTTAGCCGCATTGCAGTTATCCTTTGTGGATGGAGAGGATACAGCTTACCTGCAGTTGATGGTTTTCACCCCTCTACTATTGTAGCGAGTTAGGGAGTCACAGCTTGGGGATGTTGACTGTGTGGCTTTACGTACTCAGTTATCCACAGTGCATTCTCCTGATGGATATTCACAAGGTGGGGAGCACATACGCCTTGTCAGAGGATGCAATGTTGTACTAGTGGCGTTGCAGGAGGAGGTCCTAAGGGAGTTTCATACATCCCCTTTGGCGGTACATCCTGGGGTGGAAAATATGTACTAGGATCTCTGATGATAGTTCTGGTGGTCAGGTATGAAGAAAGCAGTAGCGGAGTTCGTTTCTCGATGCCTCACATGACAGCAGGTGAAGGCTGAGCACCAGGTTCCAGTGGGATTAGCTCACCCCCTGGAAGTTCCAGAGTGGAAGTGGGATGGAATATTGATGGACTTCATGAAAATCTTACCACGAACGTCCAAGGGGCATGATTCCATCTGGGTTTTCATTGACCGACTCACCAAGTCGGCCCACGTCCTAGCTATCAGGGAGCAGAGTTCGGTAGAGAGCTTGGGACGCCTCTACATGAAAAAGATAGTTCGGCTTCATGGAGTCCCCTCGACTATAGTCTTAGATCGAGATTCCCATTTCACATCCCGGTTGTGGAAGGTATTGTAGGAGGCTTTTGGGACTCAGCTACACTTGAGCACAACGTTTCATCCCCAGACTGATGGTCAAACTAAGAGGACCATTCAGGTTCTGGAGGATATGTTGCGAGCTTGTATCTTGGACTTTGGTCACAGCTGGGAGGACCACCTACCACTGGTGGAGTTTAAGTACAACAACAACTACCACTACACCATTGGTATGGCACCGTTTGAGGCCTTGTAAGGGAGACCCTGCCATTCACCGCTTTGCTGGACCGACCCTGAAGAGTCAGCACTCATGGGTCCAGAGTTGGTACGAGGTACCACAAAGAAGGTGCAGATCATCCGAGAGCGGATGAAGACTGCACAGAGCTGGCAAAAGTCCTATGTTGACCTACTATGGAGGCCTCTGGAGTTCGAAGAGGGAGACCACATCTTTCTTCGGGTCTCACCTCGACAAGGGTTACGAAGATTTGGCTGAGGTGGCAAGCTATCTCTGAGGTTCATCGGACCCTTCCAGATACTATGCAAAGTTGGCGAGGCGGCGTACCACCTAGCTCTACCGCCACAGTTGCATCGAGTACATGATGTCTTCCACATGTAGCAGCTGAGGAGGTAGGTGCACGACCCATCACATGTCATCGACTGGGCAAGCTGGACATCGATGATGGAGTGACCTTTGCTGAGTACCTAGTGGAGATCGAGGATCGGCAGGAGAGGATCCTTTGTGGGAGATCGATTCCCTTGGTGCGTGTCTGGTGGCAGCACGGGAATCTTCATGAGAGCACGTGGGAGCGGGAGGCCCGAATCCGTTCACAGTACACACATCTTTTTTAGTAGCCTTTGTTTTGGCTTTTCGGGGACGTAAAGCCCCAAGTTTGGGAGAATGTAATGTCTCGGATTTTCCGTGAATTATTTTTAAATATTATATGGAATTATTTCGAGATCGGGCACAAAGATGGCACATCATTCCGAGGTCTAGTGAGCCCGGAATGGTGGTTTGAACTTTTTTTTAAGTTAAGTGAGTCGGCACTTGTGCACGGTTGTGGCAGTTTCCAAACGGATGCCCGGATTAAAAATCTGAAGTCACCATTGCGTACGGGGCGACGACTTTACCTAAGAACGAGCCTAACATCGACCAGCGTGGGTCGAGGGAAAAGTTATTTTTTTAGACGTTTTTAGTAAAATGAAAATAAAATAAATTGCTAAATGTTTATTTTATTTTTATGGAAACATCCACTGCAGTGCAGCGACAGGGCAGTTGTTTTAGTCATTAATTTCATGTCATAATGACACCTTGTTTATTGGATTTCTCCCACTTTCTTTTCTCGCGCGTTCCTCGTTTTCTTCGCAGGGCAATGAATAAAGGATCATTGCGCATCTGTTCCACGATGCAATGATCCCAAATCAAAGGTTCCGAACTGCAACGACCTTGCTGAGATGCAACAACGATGGTGGAAAACGAATCATAAAGAATCAGAAAAGGGTGTTCTTCGAGCGTTCTTCACGCGGGAAGATAAAATCATGTTTTTGGAGCCGATCAGAGATCCGAAAACATCAGTAGCAGCTTCATGGTGTCAGGATGACCAAAACTTGGAAGTTTTGTGGTGATCGGACGGCCAGATCGATGAAAGGCTCATCACTAGAGGCGCGACGGCGGAAGTCCGTGTTTCTGGAAATTTCTAGAATACACCGCGTGTACTTCCAATGAACACACCGTGTAGTACTGGTGGCAGCGGATTGGGTTTTAGGGGTCATAAAGGAACCACACGGTGTGTAACCCTGGTCACACGGTGTGTTAGGCTTTCCCTGAAGCTTGGTGTGTATTTTGGGAAATACACGGACACTGAATGATCTACACGGCTTCGGGAGACACGGCGTGTACGGCATGGAAGAGGCGGCTACACAGAACTTGGCGTGTATCCAGGGGGTACATGGACACGGGATGGAGTACATGACTGTCTACTCCATCACACGGCCAGGCGAGGCCGGTGACGTGGGTCACCCCGTGTACTGATTACACGGGTTGGAGTACACGGGTTGATGACCGTGTACGGGCACATGGCCAGCGTACATGGATCCAACCCTAGTAACTCAAACGAAGCGTGTACATCATACTACACGCCGTGTACCCAGTTTTTTTTCTACACGACCAGCCTTACAACACATGCCGTTGTACACAGGCAGTACCTGGGGTCAGAAAACACGGCGTGTAACCTTTCTACACATCGTGTACTTTTTGGAAAATGGAATGGTCCTCTTTTTCACCGTATCTTGGACATCTTTCGTTTGGGTTAGTGCCCCTTCTTCTCATTCCCCTATAGGTCAGGCATCATTTCCTCACACAGGAGTATGATCCCTTCAGTAAGACTTTATGTGATAGAGTCAGGCATCCATCCGAGAGGCCCGGATCGAGATCCTCTATCCATTCCTGACCCTAGGTAGAGTCAGGCATCGACGTGACTAACTATATCGGGCGTTTATCCTCTAAATATATGTTGTATCACCTAACTGGTGAATCTAGATGAGTCGTGGTATCCGCCATGGCCCTGGAAGTGATCCTCATCTGTGTATCATGATCTTTCCCACTCAGGAGTGTGTCTCTCGTAATGAGTGATTCTATCTATCAGAAATCTTCCCACTCAGGAGTGTGTCTCCCGTAATGAGTGTGAATACCTCTCGTGATGGTTCTCGACGAACGGTACTTCTCGAACGGACGTCATCAGAGCTGTAAGGCTCGTGGAGTGTGTTCTCCCAGGATGAGTGCTTCGCAAAATCTTCGAATTGAATCCCTAACAGGGGTATGCGGTTGTGTGACTTGTCTCTAGACCACGGGTCTGGGTTTGGAGTATATCAGGTTTGTTCTATATGTTATGTAGATATATACTATGCATAGCTGACTGTTCCTTTACCTTGTGTACTACTTTTTGGTTTTTGGGGTCCTCTACTGAGTATTGTTATACTCACCCCTGCACGGGATTTGCCTGCACGTCTGGTGTCTTGCCTAGACGAGCAGCATTTTCACAGAGTCTAGGGAAAACCAGGACAGGACTGAGCTTTCTGAGTTCCCTAAAGGCTGAGGCATTCCTACGGCGATGAGTAGCAGTCCTAGTACCTTTTGTGTTTACAGGTTGGACTTTACAGTTTTCAGACTCTTGTTTTTGGTGGGCTTGTATTCTGGCCCAGTTCACTTTTTAGTACTCTACCTTTCATCGTACTTTGTTGGTTGGGTTTAGTTGTATGCATGCATTTTTGTTCCCTAGTGGTTTTTACATTTCAGCATTCTAGGATTGGAGATGTGTGCGTGTGTACGGGTACATAGGCAACGCCTCCCATGTTAGTAATATGCCTACTCGGTGCTAGTCACCAGCCCTTGGCCTATTGGAGGCAAGCTTGGGGAGTCACGGCGCGGGACCCACTGGGATGGGTCGTGACAAATAAAGCATGTGTGTCTATACATCCCTCTAACTACACTCAGTTTATCTTAGAATTTTAAATGGAGGTGGGTAAATAAATAACAAAAAGTATGGGTATCCATGTATATTCATATATATATATATATATTACATCAGTCAGTGAGGGAGACTGACAAACAAAAATCAGCCCTAATTTTTCATGGGGAGGCTTAAAACCAAGACCTCAGAAACACCACCACATGACGCAGCCACTAGGCTATGCCCGTGGGGAATATATATATAAATTAATAATAATAGTGATAATAATAAATCAATGAGAACTATTATCACTCCCATACATCTAAAACATTCTCCTTGAAGTTTCCCCTTGATTCCAGTATAATCATGATGTCCTGCATTAGGGGCTCAACACTACCTACAATAAGGGTTATGTGTCGAGGGTCCATAATTTTTAGAAAACTCATTCAAAAGTTATAACCAAGCTTTATTTCGTCGTTTTAGTATCAAAAGTGATGAGACTAGCTTGAAAATCAATCTCAAGACTTTATAAAAAAAATAAAAACATTTAAGCAGTCACAAGAACCCATTTTATGAACCACTAACAACCTTGAAAATTAATATAACATTTATAAATACACTTTGAAATATAATTAATTTCTTAAAATATTTAAATTCATTAATAAAGGAAATTTGATAAATTTATCAAACACTTGGTGTGCATGGAAGTTGTCAAAAAAATTTAGACTATTGGTTTATGATAAAATAAAGTCTCCCAAACTCAATGTAAACCATGTAAAACTTGATTTCATCTTAAAAAAGGTTTCTAAACTTGTATAAAATGTTTACTAGGAATATAAAACATGAATTCAAAGGACAATAAGAGAAAATTTCTATAATTTAAAGCATCGACAGAGGGTAACCTACCTAAAATAGAGAGAAACTCATCACCTTTTATATACATCTCTATAAGAGGATTCAATTCAAAACTCACAATCCCTAGGTATCAGGAATCAAATATTTAGAACACCCCATACTTTCAAGGGTTTTTCCAAGAATGATGTGCAGTGAAGGGAGAGAGGAAAAGGAAAGAAGAAGGGAAGGAATGAGGAGGAGGAGTACATACCTCAATGATTTGAAACAATATTGGGAAGAAACACCACATAATCAAGAAGGGAGGGAGAGGAATGGAGGAGTAGACTGCATGGATGGGATATCCTATGTGGTGCATGATTAGGATAGGGAGGGGGTGAGGTGTGATTTAGGGTAAATTAAAGGAGTGGTCAAATTGGTAAATCCGTTTTTTTTAAGTTGTATACTATCCATAGTTTGGCCTCAAGGTTAGAAAAATTATGCACCAACCATGTTCCTAATATTAGAGAACCTGGAGCACATCATACTAGTAGGATTCATAATTTGAAAAACTATGTTTCAACTATATGCTTTGGCTCTATTAAATTATAAAATCATTCACATGGTTGTGCCATGGTTTATACTAACTGTACGCCAACCATGAACCTATAATGAAATTCCAAAATTTTAAAATTTTAAACCGATTAAACTTGAAATTCAATGAAAATATCAAAAATCATTAAATAAATAAAATAAAAGTGGAAAAATTGGGTTCATATTATGATATAACCCTCCATTATATCTCTTTATACCTACATAAATCATAAGTAGACTCAATTTATTAATAAAAGGAACAAATATAAACCTTTTCAACATGACTCAATCCCCAAATCCAAATAATACCATGAACACCGCCAGGAAAATACCCATGACATCAACTAAAACAAACCATACTCAACTCTAGAAATTAATTCATCTCTCAAAGAACCTATAAACTCACAACCCACTATAGGATTATCTCTCACTAAAACAAGCATATGAAAGGGACTTAAAATTTCATCACCAAATGAGAGAAGTTGTAACAAACTGACCAAATACCCTCTCAAATTGGTACATAACCCGACCTGTCACATACCCGAAGGGCATTCCTGATCCCCATTGACTGAATACTAGCACTCGGGCATTAAGAAACAACCAGAGGGAATGATTTCATGTAACCTAAATTAATAACATGGAACATATATATATATATATAATTGACAACAAAAAAATAAGAATATATTCCATAACCAAAAAAATGGAAACCAATGTACTCAAATAGACTACAAAACTCCAAGAGCATGTACAATCAGAAATGAAAACCAAAAGAGAAAAAAATGGTCCATGTTATAGTATGGGAAAACCCACACCATCTTACCATCCAGCTACCCAAACCTAGCTGATAGAAAACCCCACTAACTCATAATGGAAACTTACCTTTCCCTACATAGAAATACATACAAAGGTATATGAACCACTGAATAAGTGAATAGGTTATAAGATAACAGGCTTAATAGGATCCCACCCAGGTGTTCTATAACAAGTCTATGTATAATAATCTAAGTATGCTCCTTTAAAATAAAACATGGCTTGATAAGCAGTAAAGATGTTTTACTAAAATCATGGAAAATATTTCCCTCTCTCTAACAGTTACAAAACAAAGGTAGGTATATCAATTTCCAGCATAATTTTACATTTACCATTTAAAAAAATACAAAACATGCATATCATACAAAAAAAATATAAATCCAAGCATAGGTAAATCATGGAATGGAACTCAATAGGTCAGGATAGAATACCAATCATACAACAAAAAATGAATAGTGTAAAACAAGTCCCAAGAACATGGGCCTAAGGTGTAGAGAAACACCACATGAGTGAACCTCTCAACAATGTCAAAACAGGTCCCTAGAAAAATAGGCCTAGGGAGAAGATAAAATTCCCATTAGAAATCCCATGATGGTAAAATAGACGATGGCCCTAAGATAAACCTTCCACTTATATAACTAAGTATTACCATATGTTTCATTTCATAAATCATTTTTATTATTTAAAAATACCCCTTTTCCATTTACCAAAAACCAGGAAAAAATCATCTTTTTTCAAAAATCCATTTACACACACAAAACAATCATCCCAATTTATTGGTAAATCAATTTATAAAAAGAACAAGAGATATACATTTCATCAACATAGTACAGATATGGAACCACCTACCACGAAACTCAGTTTTGCACATTCCCACAAAGGATTTAACAATAAGAGAATGCAACAATAAAAATGGAGGCCCTAGAATCATTATACACATCTTATAATTGATCTAATTTACCAAAAAGTGTTGGTGGAGAAGAGAAAATTACACATACCTCAAAAACATACACCCTATGAACCTCATCCAATAAATGAAATGGCCTTGAGAACAAGATTTCACCATAAATATAGAATAAAGAAATAATAAACATCAACACATATCAACAAATATGATAACAGAATGATATGACATTATCTCGATCAATGCAACAAAGAATCATAAATTCATACTCAGCTAAAGTGATGAGAACTAGCTATTATAGTGATCCAGTGCTGAATAGATAAATTTGGATTGAATAGAGACTCTAAAAATCATCAGAAAAGGGTTCTAGGTTAAAAACCAAGAGAGATGTGGGAGAATGAATAAAGTTATTTCCCAAATGGCTCCCTAAAATTTAGTATCCTGACAGTTACATGACGTGAAACTCCTTTACATATTATGTATTCCATAATAATAAAATACAAAAAAACATCGCATTTTTAATTAAAATGAATATTTTAGAATTAAATGTCATGTAATAATTACATCATATGTAATCATTTCACATTGTGATCACATTTCACAACTTGTGTCTGGAGACCAAGTACACATCGTGTAACCCCTTTACATGTCATGTAATCACCCAACATATAGAAAAAAAACTCCATATTATTAATAAAACTAAAAAAAACCTCATGTTTTCTCTAAACATGTGAGGAACCCCACAAATCCATAAATAATTTTATACCTTAACTCTATTAATTTGAACAATATCCATTCCCGGACATTAATTCATTTTATCTAATAAATTCTCTCTATCCTTGGGAGTCCCAAGATAAACCCAATTAAAGGGTAAAAAAAGTAAATAGAAGGGAATTACCTAAAAGAGTTAATGGGATGTTATAAACTCCCCACTATAATACTTTCCATCCCTGAGAAATCATTTGGAAAAAAAGTCTAGTAAAGAGGTAAGGACATTGTTCTCTAATCAATGATCCACTCTCCGAAGTCTCATGAGAATCTGATCCATGTCTCCATAACACTCTTACTAATAGATTAGACTTCCCATACAATAATTTCACCTGATAGTATATGATCTCTACTATTTGATGAAAAATAGAAAAATATGGCTTTAAATCAATCTCTTCCCAACTCAAAATGTGAGAGGGATCAGGATCATACTTTCTGAGTTGCGATATGTGGAAAGCATCAGGAATGTTTATCAACTGATCTAGAAATGTCAACCTATAAGAAACTTTGCCAAACATCTCGATGACATAAAATGGTCCAACATATCTTGGAGTAAACTTTACTTATTTTTCAACCATCGGTGACCCAATCGAGGAGAAAATTTCAAAAAAAAACTAGTCACTTATATACAAATTCAAAGGATTATGTCATTGATCTGCATAAGATTTATGCTAACTTTTCACTATGAGTAGATGCCAATGTATATCATGAATCCTAATAGATGTATTATAAACCAAACTTAGTACAACCAAATAAGATTCACCCACCTCTTCCCAACAAATAAGTGACTTTTATAGGAATCCATACAAATCCTCAAAGGGATCCATTCTAATTTACCATTTATGACTATTGTTATAAGAAAAATAAACCAATCCCATATTTCTATCTCAGGATCGACCAAAATCCATGAAACAAGCATAAAGAATATCCTATAGAATCTTAATAATATACTACATATGATTGTCTATCTATGGATAATAAGTTGTACTCAAACTGACTTGAGTCCCCATCTCCTCTTGGATACTTCTCCAGAACATCAAAGTAAACCTAGGATCCATGTATGAAATAATAGTTATAGGAACCCCATGTAACCTTTGAACTTCCTACACATACATCTTACCCATATATTCAACTTTTTTAGTGCCTTTGATCAGAATAAAATGAGATGACTTTGTCAAATAATCAATCGTCACCTAGATTACATTCCTCCCTCATGGAGTCCATGGTGATCTGAAAATAAATTCCATGGATACCCTTTCCCATTTCCAAACTAGCACCATAAGAGGTTAAAGAAAACCAAAAGGTTTCATATTCTCTATCTTTATCTACTGGCAAGTGTAACAACAGGACACATAATCAGTAATTTCATGCTTCATACCTAGCCACCAGAAATGTAATCTCATGTTATGATGCATCTTCGTAGTGCCCAAATGAATGGCCCATGAAAAAAATATGAAAATAAAAAAACTGATCTCCTCATTAATTATAGGAAAACAAACTAATCCCCAAAATTGAGTATACCACTTTAAGAAAGATCCCAACTAAAAATGGTCACCCCAACATATAGGGTTTCTCATATTCCTCTAAATTCGACATCTTACTACAGATTTTGTATAATATACTCAAGGAGAGATGATGATAACTGAACACTGGTCAGAACCGTACCTAAAATATACACTCAAGTATCCAAATTAAACTTGTAAAAAATACCAATAAGGTTTCACTCTTATTTCGATTCCAAAACATCTTGTGATTGAAATTTCTTGCCAAGAATGTCAGCAATGACATTCCCTTTCTCTAGGGTGTTGGTGATATTGAAGAAAAATGTGTAAAGGTATTCCACCCACCACCTCAGTCTTAGATTAAATTATTTCTAATAAAATATATAAATAAAAAACTTGTAGTCAAAAAATACTATGAACCTTTCCCCAAAAATATAATTCCACCAACACTTAAGTGTATTCATAATTGCATCAAGCTCTAAAGCATGAGTGGGGTAATTCTTATCATGCAGTCGAAATTGATCTAAAACATAAGCTACCACATAATTATCTAGCATGAGCACACATCCCAATTTAGGTCCATAATCATCACAAAAAACTACATACCCCTTATCAATATATGATAGGATCAAAATAGGAGTCGATATCATAAGTCATTTCATCTCATCAAAATAAGACTAACATTTTTTATCCCAGGTGAATTTCAGCCCTTTCCTGGTATAACAACTCTGGTATTTATTAAACATTAATCCATTATTTATTACATAAGATTATACTTAATACAACATGAAATATTGAGAATTCTTTACATTACATAACAACTTAAAATAGAAAATATATAGTCTTTATTGAAAATTTCCTTAACAAGCTCATACTTAAAATTACATTGGATAACCTGGGGATATAAATTAGTGAGAGGTGAGTTATAAAGCCGAGTAATGGAATAAACATGGATTAACCTGAATAAATTAATACATGTTATACAATAAAAATATAAATGGGGCATAAAAGGGGTGATAATCAAAAACATGAACAATGAGGCATGATATATCATGATAACATAAAGGAAACATGGGAAATATGGAAATAAATTAAAACACTATATTATAAACATAAGTCAAGTCTAAATTCCAAGACATCATGATGGAAAAATTACCCTAAAGGAATCATGTTTACTCCCTATCCCAATAAGATATCTCATAAGACTAAACATTACCCGATGAATTGGAGAGCTATATAATCTTAGGTGCACCCATCACATTCATTTCATTCTCATGCTTAAGTGTGCCATAGAGATCGTAAAACATGGAATAATTTATAATAACATTTTATTTCATGATAATGGAGTGTGGAATAAATAAATTTAAGTCCTAAATCAATAAGTATTAGTTCATAAAGGTGAACACCCTTTATAAGAATAGGGCATACACAATTTTTTGGCATTGAAAATTGTAGTGTAATTTTAGCAACATAATGATGTCACTTAAAATTCATAAAATGGGTTGATAAGAGAGAAATGGGTCTCTCATAATTTGGAAATAAAATGGATAGTAATAGGTACATGGGAAAACATATCCCAACAATATTAATTGGAAATATAATTCATAAGGTAATGAAGAAACTAGAATAAAGAGGAGAAGGAAAGGAACCCTTACATTGAGGGTGTGACTTCAAATGCTTGGGATGAGATTATTGAGAACTTAGAAATAGCTCAGGGGGACTCTAGAGAGGGTAGGAAAGATTAAGGACATGCTAAAAGTATTTTTAGTGAAGATAAGTTGGATCTTGGGTGTGTTTATTTATGAAATTAATGGGGAATTATTTATCATTTCTCAAACAGATGTTTTCAACTTGATATAATAAAATAACCAGAACTACAAACCTTACCATGTTTTTTCCCCATGGTTTATGAAAAATGGTATTTTTTCATTATTCTATGAGTTCAAGGTCCTAAATTAATAAAATAATACCATTTTTTGTAAATGTGAATCATACTCTTAAAGAAATGATTTTAAAACCTTAAAATATATTAATGGTTTTGGAGGATTTATAAAGGATTTATAAAATTAATAAAATAAATATAAAATCACATTATATTAAAGAGAAAACATATATTTAGTTTTTTATACCCTTTATATTGTTTATTACATTACTTTTGGAACATTATGATGTCATAATACACACTATATACTTATATCGTATTTAACTTTTATCTGAAAATTCGATTGTCTTAGAAAATTACGAAAAATTCACCATTGGATAATTTCGATGTTATGATTCCAGAAAAACTATTAATTTTTTCCAAGTAATTTTATAAATATTTTATTTTTCTCTTTTAGAAAAACAACTGACATTAATTGAAACTGCTAGGTTTTTTGACAATAACAGTTTTCGAACCCTTATAAAAATTACATTTGACATCATAAAAATTATATTATTCTTTATATTTAATAAAATTATTTAATAATAATATTTAATTAAAATATTATTTATTTCAATAATTAATTAATTCATCAAAATTGATGTATTAATTGAAATTTTATATTACATTAAAATAGAATTTGTGTTTTACCGTATCAAAATAAACTGATTAATTAATCATTCATAAAGTAAAAATAATAAGGAATAAATAAAATAATAATTTCAATGAAAGTTAAATATAAATATTCATAATATTAGGGTTAATTTTTTTCTACTCATTCTTAAATTATTTTTACCATTAATTAGCCTATTTTCCTTTTACTGTGGTAATAAATATTTACTACAGTTACAATTTCTATTTTTTAAAAAATAATTTAAAATAATTTCCTAATAATAATTATTATGATTCAAAATATGGAATCCATTTTATCAAAATAAATTTACATAGGTGGAATAATTTAATTTAATATGATACTTGCAAGCATGATGGAAATCATTTTTCCAAAAAAATACATTTTTTAAAGAAAATATGATTTTATTTTAACTCTATAACTAGTAACATTCATTATATTAATTTCAATTAATAAATATAGATAAATAATCTAAAACATTCATTTATATAATTTCTCATTAGGTATTATTTTAATTAATTGTAATGGATAACATTATAAATTTTAAAATAGTTTTCAGAAAAATGTGTTTTTATGGGTTTAATTCTATAATTTAGATCCAATTCTCAAATATATGACAAATTTTTTACATTTTTCTATGATTATGGCCTTTATACGAATTTAATTAAAGAATAAATATAAAATTTCACTATATGGACCTTAATATCTCTAAAAAAATTACATAAGGATTAAAGGTGGATAAGTCTAAATATAAATATGAATTTTAAATATAAATTTTTTTCCATGGTAATTTATTTTAAATTTTTAGGGGTTTTATAATTATCTAAAATTCTTACACATCGCTAACACAATATTTATTCAATTAATAGAAAAATAAAATAAATTATTTTAAAAATATTAAAAGTAATACAATTTGGGTGAATTATTATGTTACATGAATTTTTAGATAAATATAAAATATTATATACTTGTGAAAGGTTTAGATTAGAATTATAATTCTATTATGTGGTTTTAAAATTAAAATTATTTGAATATTTCTTAAAATGAAATAAATAGTATTTTATGTTAAATATATTTTATTAAAATATTTAAAAATCCTAAAAATATTGAAAAGGGAAAATTATGATGATAAATGGTCTAAAATTTCATATATTTTCCATTTATGATAAAATAGTTACCTTATAAGTAAAATTTCAACCCTTTAATATTAAAAAATCATTATCACAATTAAGATTAAAATTGCTTAACCAAGAGGTTAAACCAAAATATAAGTTTTAAAATGATTTCTAAACCTATAAAAATTATATTTTGTGATTATAATAATACCATATACTCCTTATATTCGAATAAATGTCATTTTTGGAAATATTTTACATGATTTAGAAACATATTATATTATAATATTTCATTTATTTCCAAAAATAACATTAATGATATTTTATAATAAATAATATTTTATTAAATGATTTAAAATTCATAAATATCATATATTTAGAAACTTTAAATGTATATGGTTAGAAATATCAATCATAATCCATTTATGGGTTACTTTTCTTTTTTATGGTAACATTATTGATCCTTAAAGAATAAAAAACACTGATATTATGATAACTGCCAAAAGGGTTAACAGGTGTTAAAATAATGATATAAGGTTGAAAACATCACCTAAACATATCCAAATTTTATTTTATGAGAGGTTTTTGAATAATACCTACCATATATTTGAAATATATAAATTTCGATCCACTATAACCTAAAATTAATTTATATTAATTTAATACTTTATGTAATTCAAAGAGTACCCCTCTACTCACTTATAAAAGGACACCTCTTCTCTTCTCCTCCAAACACAATTTGGCCCATATATCTTGACCAAAACCTATCCATTTATTTTAAAAACTTCCCAATACATGAATTATTTGTTATTTTTTCTTAAAATACCATTCCAAGGTCCCAAAATAATGGATCAAAAGAAAGATTACTAAAGACAAGATAATCACCTTACTCGACCTCTTTCAATTTTTTTCTTATTCTACCTCCTTTAAATATATGTTATTTTTATAAAATAATAAATTAACTTTCCAAAATATATTTAAATATTATTATTATTATGAAACAACCTTTATTCACCCTCTTTTTCATCAAATGGGATGTGAAAGTATCACTCATGTGTACGTATGGCTTAACATCTCCACGCAGCGATACAGTTCATTTTCCATCACTATTTTTAATGCATGAATATTGTGATGATTTTAATTTATATAAATTAAATTTATAACATAATTATTCTTCTATAATTATAATATCACATCTACCTTCTAACTTTCCCATCTGTTGGAAAATGATAATTTCACTCGTGCGTGTGTGTGGACTACCAACTACACCAAGTGATGTGATTTGTTTTCATTTCCAATTTACATGTATGGTAATATGGATAGATTTAATGATTTTATATGATATATATGATATAATAATTAATTTTAAAATTTTAATTATTATTTAACTTTCTTTTATTCTATCTGTAGAAAAATGGAGGTCACATTCATGAACATATACAATATGTTTTCTCCATGAATGGTGTAATTCATTTTTATATCTCTTCCTTTTATGGATGACCAAAAATATATATAATGAATATATATGATATTTATATCATGATTAAAATACTTTATATGAGATGTAATAGATTTCTAATAAATGGATGAAAATATTTCATAAGTAAATAATAAATGGTATTATAGATATGAGTATGGTTCTATAATAAATTTATAATAAATTTATATTTATTATATAGGATTTTCTCATATGTATGAATAAATACGATACCTAAGGTAAGGGGTTTATTTTTCAATCCCATTTTAATTAGGGTTATTTATGCTTGAATTTCAATTGAGAAAATTATATGATCCTTATCTGATAAAACCATTTAATTTAATTCTCCTATGTTTAATTATATAGAATACATATTTTCCTTTCATTTTCCTCACTTTAAGTTCTCAATAGATTAAAATAATTTTTTTAATGAAAACTGACTATGTTTCATTATTCGGTCAAAAATAGATTTTATTCCACATATAAGATTTAAATAAAATGTTTAACTATTATCATATGATTTTTTAATTTCATTTTTATCCAATTATTTCTTTCAATAAAAATGTTTCAAAGGAATATTCCTGTCATTTTCCAAATGAGTTATTTTTTTTACTTTTTACAAAAGTGTGAAATGAGTGTTTTCATTTAACTTATCCATCATAAATAGAATTTATCATCATTATCAATGATCAAATATTTGAAACATCCTTTACAAGTTTCTATGGTTCTTTTTGAAGAAACATTTTTCCATGATATTTTGGAAATTTTTAAATTTTAGATAAGTGATTTAAAAATGAAAATGGTATTTTCCTCAAGAAATACTCAAGTTATTTTTTAAAATGAATTTTTATATATGATAACATCCTTTTATGTTAATAATGTTTTACTAGGTATGTGATATAATTATATAATCCTTATTGTTTATCTATATTATTTAATATTATGATTATGATATGTTTATTAAACCCATTTATTTTCCATGGGTGATGTTATGGTGAAATTATAAAATGTTTATAAAACCCATTTTCTTTACATGGGTTATGATATGATGATATGATGAATGTTTTATAATCTTGTGGTACACATATGTATTGTTTTCATTACAATATGTGTGGTCCCAAAATTATATATCCCTCTAGTGCATTGGGTGAAGTTTTATATATCATGAGTTAATTATGGGAAATAATTCAATGTGCTTAACCCACTATGGTAAATAAGTCAATATTCATGATCCATCATGGGAAAAAAGATGATTTGATTGATCCACTATGGGAAAAAAGATGATTTGATTGATCCACTATAGGAAAAAAATAATGATACATGATATTTTATGATATAGGAAATATGTTTTCATTCTTAATCCATTGTGATTTGATAGTCTCGGTAGTTAACCATGACATATGAAATTGTTTCTATACCTGTGATGGTTCCACACTTATATAAATTGAACATATCGTTCATTATTTATTTATAATGATTTCCCACTCTTATGATTCATGTATTTTAAATGATAATTCTTTATTCCATGACTCATGTTTATGGTCTTTGATATATTGTGTATGATTTATGTATGTTATACTCATGATCTATTACCCTTATGATTATCTTATGCTTTCATATGATCATTGATCAATATAACCCATGTATATCCTTATAAAGAATCAGATCTCACCCTTTCTTATATTTCCTTTCCCTTGGTTATAATAAAAAAATTTAGGTAGGGTATGTCAAAAAGGGTAAAAAGTGGGAAGAACATTATGGGTGATGATCAATATTGTATCTAAATATTATGCTTATGTATCTAGTTTTTAAAGAAACTAAACCTTTATGATTCTAGCAAGTATTTTAATTTTATATAAGTAATATTCATCTAAAATGATGTAATATTTATTTATGAAAACCCTGGTCCCTTATAGATGGTATCATAATAGGGTTCAGTCAATCATTATACAATAGTAATAGAGAAATTTGGTGAAAACCATGGGGAAAAATCTAAGTATAGGATAATAACCTAAAGTTTTAGTAAGGAATAAATTATGTGGTTTTCTATAAATAAATCCCTATCTATATACTACAAGGGGGTTTAGTTTTGGAACATATATATCTAGGAGTAATAACCCTTAAAAGAGTTGGTCAATTATATCGTGTTTATCATTTTGGTGAACATTGAGTGTTCTATTACAACGCACCTACTTTAACACTATTAGGGGATATGCTTGAGTTAATTAATATTTTCATTATGAACCATTATAAATTATTTTAATAGATTATAAATATGTGTGATCTAGATTATTTCTAATATGTCATATATTTAATAGAAGTCTTAAATATTTATAAATCCTATAAATAATTTTTCCATATTTCTTTCTATGGATATTTTTTATTATGATATGATTTTTGGTTTTATTAAAGGGATAGAACCAAAATGAATTATGTTACCACTGAATATGAAGGGCAGTGGAATCATTTTTCTCAATAGAAACTCATTAAAATGATACATGGAATGAGAAACCATGTGGTGATACCTAATCATATTTCCCTTTATGTGATTATCAACCTTAACTTGTGTGAGTATCTCGACTCACCTATTAAGATAAATATAGAGTTTCATGAAGACCATGGAGGAAATAATATTCAATTTCTTATATATTAAGAATGTAGGAAGAAGTTCTCAAGAGAATGTATCAAAGGAACAGGGAGATGTTTTCTATGTTAAAATAAAGGAAATAGAGCAGGTAATTTCTGAGGAAAAATGAAGAGTTTGATATAGGGAAATGAATTTTATCCTAGGTATAATTTATAGTTCGATATATTATATGTGTAGAATATGGTCATTATCTGAGCTAATTCCCTAATCCAGGGGTTAAATCCTAAACCAAGGAAGGACATATGTTATGTCAATAATTGAAGTGAAATGATTTAAGTTTTTATTTTTTTTGGATTCAAGAATCATATTTTAGAAGTATTATATCAATGGTATTTTGGTTATAATAATTATAAAATATCTAAATATTTTTTTATAATAGTTTTTATTTAATGGTTTTCAAGAATATATTGAATGGTACTGATAACATAGAAATGTGATTTAGTGGTAAGGATGTATTTTTTTAAAACATATTATTGGGGAAAATATGACCCTTAATATGTTCTCAATGTTGAGATAATAATATTTAGTTGAGATAAAGAGACAATTTACAATAATAAATTAAATGGGATAGTATTGGTGACCTTGAAATGGGTTAGTAATTTGATGAAAAAAGTTTTTTAAGTCATATTTGATAATGTTTATTGGATTTTTGGATTTATATAAAATACTCAATAGTCTATTATTTTATTTGAGGAATTAGTATTGTGATAATTATTAGAATCATATATGTTTTCATTATAGTTTTATGGTGATTTATGTTGTGAATATATTTTAAGAGAATATGTGATCAAGGTATTCACATGTTTGGTATGTCACATGGTGAGTTAATTTATGTTGTATGGGGATAAATTTTAAAGTTTATCTTGAAAAAAATGTTTTATAAATCCTTATATATAGTTTTTTTTTTTGAATTTTATTAGACATATTTTGGAAGATCCATAAGATTAACAGTTTATAGAATAGATTAAATTGAATGTTGGGGGTTATTATTGAGGTTATAGATATTAATGTATTTTATTTATCCATGTTGGATAAATTATTCTAACCATTTTGGTTTTTGTAAATATTTATAGGCATAATTAATGACTTATGGGTCTTATTATTTGTTAAAGGTTTATTTTAGTGCATCATGCATGAAAAAATCATCTTCAATATCCATTTCATGGAGTAAGAGATGGGATAGAAGTGGAATTGATCTAAATAAAACCAAAGGATGTAATTATTCTTATAAAATATAAATAATTCAACTAAGTATGATTTATCATGTACTCTATCATTATAGTAAAACAATACCTTCACTTTAGTAAAAATATCTTAAAAACAATTATCCTTTTACCTTCATTTATGAAGAATTGATGATTTTTTCACCTCTCACTAATTTATGGATTTTTGGTTTTTAACATTCTCATGAATAAGTTCTATATCACTCTCTAGAAGGTATTTTTCTCCTCCATGTCAATATTTTAACTTTATATCATTTTTCTCCTTATTTAAGAACATGATTATGTGTTATTTCAGATAACCATTATGTTTCCCACTTCCCCTTTTCAAAGGAATTTTTATGATCCCTATATATGGTGTGGGTTTTGAATAAAGTTATTTTCAAATATTGAACCTTTAATGGATGAGATAAAAATTTTAGTTCATAATTTATTTAAGGGGCACTACAAAATAAACAGTGTTTAGCGGCGGTTTTGTGGCGGCGGTTCACAAAACCGCCGCTAAACGTTTTCCGAAATACATTTTGCGGCGGTTTTTAATAAACCGCCCCTAAACCTTTGTTTTTTTAAAAAAACCCCGACCCTTCCCTACCCCGACCCCCGTTTCCCCCGACCCTCCGTGCTGCAACCCTCGCCCGCAGCCCCCGCGACCCCCCCGGCGATCCCGCGACCCCCCCCCCCCCCCCCGGCGACCCCGCGACCTGCTCCGGCGACCCCGCGACCTGCTCCGGCGACCCCGCGACCTCCTCCGGCGGTGCCTGCGACCGGAAACCCGCAACCCCCTTCTCCCGACGACCTTTATCACTTCGACCTCGGCCCCAAAGTGAGTTTTCTCTATTATCACATCCATCTTGATGATTTGTTTCTAATTGAATCTGAGATTCATTATATGGGTCTCTTGGTTAATGGATTTATTTTAGTTTTTGATCCTATTGGTATTTATTTCATTCATTTTTAAAAAAATTATGTGTTTAGGCTTTAAAGATATCTTTTATTTTATAATCCATACTTGCTATATCATTTTTTTGGATTATATAAGTTGATTAATAGATTGATTTATGATTCTTATAATGGTTTGTTTTTTGAATTATTTGATTAAATGATTTATTAATTTGGAATTGATTTTGAAAATGGATTTTGAATCATGTTTTATTTGAAATTAAGTAGTTTGATTATTGATGTGTGATATTCCCTCCAAATAGTTTGAATTTTTAATTTAAATCCTACATGTATGGGTCATTTGTGAAATTGAAATCCTTTATGTGTGGGAAAATTAATAAATGAAATCCTTTCAATATGGGCTACGATAGATGGGATCATGTGGTACTTAGTAAGGGATATAATAAGAAAAGAATTCTACGATGAATTGTGGCTACCTATCAATGATTTACACTAAAAATATAACTAAATATTGTTTCCATAGTGGATTCACTTATCAGGGTGATTACCTCATTTAAGGGAACATATTTTAGGGATATGTATGTAAATAGTCATTTGACCATAGATTTAAAAGGATCTTAGATAAATTATACCTAATATACCATAGGAGTATATTCTATTGTTTTCCTTTTCAAAGAGGTAATTTATAAATACATTATGAAATGGTTTAGTCACATTTATTTTAAATGGAATATGATGTATCAATTTGATTATTCTTTTTAAGATATTCTAAAATGGTTAATTACCATTTTTTTAATATATATATATATATATTTTATTATTTTATTTTCCCTTAATAAGAATAATTGTTTTATTTTTCTAATGTCTCCTTATGAAAAACATGGTGTAATATTTATAATATTCATTTTCTCACACCATACACTGACCATTGGGTGTTTTCAGGTCCTTTTTTATATAATGTATGTAATGGAAAGGTTCCTCATAGAAGTCATGGGTATCCATGTTAGTAGGGTGTGTGATATTTATGGTTACATGGTGTAATTTTTTTCATCATATCACATGGATAAGGGTTGGGATCTTAAAACCTCCCCACCTTATAACATATCATCACATATCCAAACTTCCCAAGCATCACAGCACCCCTTAGGCCAATTTTAGTTCCACGGACCCACCTATAAACTTCCATCTTCTAATATACTCCTTGAACTCAACCATGTTATAACAACACTCGGACTAAGGAAAAGGTCCTACCTGAAAACATTTTCCCCAACCATGAACCACAATTAAAACCCAATTATCTTTGAGGACGCATCCACCTCAACTATTTATTATCAACATCAAATGAAAATTAAAGGTTTAGGTAATGTTACTATACCACCGCACAAGAGGATATCGATAAGGCACTACACTACCCTGTGGAGATCCAATCGGAACACCTTTGTTCCAATCCTCTCCACAACTCATGGCCCAAAATTCTTAGCACCACCTCACCTAGTTACCAAAATTATAATGGTGACACAAACTCATTGTCGCTAAAGGTATACATAGATTCCAACCACATTCTCTGACCTACATCAATCCAGAACTCAAGGCCCAACAGCCTCACTCCATTTCAAACATCCAAAGCACAACCCAAGCATAACCTTCATCTCAAGGTATTCAACCATCCAAAACCTAATCCAACACCCATCACCAAAACTAATACGCTAATATGGTTCCTACCTGAGACCATCCAACTTGAAACTCTAGCCACACCATTAATCGATTAATTTCCTTCCATGGTTCTCAACACCATATTACTTACTTCGTCACCATAATTTTCTAGTTTTGAGAACTTCACTCATCATAAAAGAGGTCAACAGAACCTCAACTCAACCTTCAAAACTTCCCTAACATGTTTTCCAACTCACAACATCCATGAAAACTCCACCTAATTCTAGAATTCATTATTTCTGCCAAAACTACCCAGATTTGTCACACTTTCACCATCCATATCTCAACCAAGGACTACTTGGTTCTTCTTCAAAACTCATTCACATTACTAGGATAAACTTATCATTTCAACATTAACTTGAGGTGCCTCGCAGCCCACCACATCCATTCCCTTTCTATCCAACTATGTCTTTCCATTCCTGCTAACTCACTCTGTTGGTTCCCAACTTCCCCTATTGGCATGTCGCCCCTCTACCCAAACACGAAGCCTTCTCACTTAAGGTATACCTCCATCACCTACACACACCATATCCAAGTTCCACTGGGCCTTCCATAAGAACCCCCAAACATGTCCCTTATAGGTTTCTATTTGGAACCTTGATTCCTCCACATCCACTCTACAGTTTTCTCCACATTTCCATGACTAACATAATTCTCTCCACCTTAGGAGGGTCATTATCACTAATTTATTCAAGAAATTCAAACACCATGTCTCATGCTTCCATCACAAGATGAACCCCAAAACTTAAATGTGGCCATTTAGATTTCCCTAGAACAATAAAACAAACATTACCCATTGTGAAAATGGTTTCAATGAATGTAGTTAACTTGATTTAAAATGCATTATGATCAGTTTCGATCACACATCAAAGGGGTGTTGTTTGAGGCAACATAAATGTGTCATCGATGGTGTTATGATAAGTGTGTATCCCGATATTCTTATTGCTCCTCAATGAGGTGTTGACGCTGTCTCCTATGGACCAGACTTGTTCAGTTGGTCTGAAATGGTAAATGTGGTCAATGAATCATCTTTATTATATTATGAATACTTTATGGTCAATGGTTCATCTTTATTATATTATGTTTCTGTAATCTTACACTATCGTATATTTTGTGTAGGCACATTGTGATATACATGGATAAAATCTGGATCACATTACCGAGGAACACATCTCAATATGTTAAGGGTTTGAATGGGTTTTTAGATTTTGCAATTTCTAATCGATCCATTGAAGGGATAATAAGATGTCCATGTCCTAAATGTAAATTTAGAACATGGTTGAAGAGAGATGAAGTTTATGAACATTTAATACTGAAGCAATTCCCTGACCAATATTTGTGTTGGATTTGGCATGGAGAATAAAACAATACAGAAAGATTGAGGACTGATGTTAATCCACAGAATGAGGTCCCAAGTTCTTCGACAATGGAAAATGAAATGCAAAACCTCATAAATGATGCATTCGGCACTGCAAGACACCACTATGAGCATCAAAACATATCAGAACAACCAGAAGAGGGTGCTACAAATTGCAACGTGAAAAGTGATGTTTCTGAGACTGTAACACAAGCAGATCAAGATTGTAACATATCATTGGATCCTCTTGATTCTGTGGAGCCAAATGTAAGGGAAAACTTCAGTGAGTAAAATGCATTTCATGATTTAGTTGACGATGGAAATCAAGAGTTGTATAGTGGGTGTTTGAAATATTCAAAGCTTTCATTTCTACTGAAGTTGTACCATATCAAATGTCTATGTGGAATTACAAATAAGGCAATGTCCATGTTATTGGAATTGATTCGTGATGCATTTCCTGAAGCAAAAATCCCAGAATCGATTTATGATATGAAAAAAGTTGTTAACAAGCTTGGTCTGAATTATACAAAAATACATGCGTGTCCCAATGATTGTATGCTTTACTGGGGAGAGGATTCAAGTAGACAGAATTGTAAGAAATGTTCTTCTTCTAGATGGCAGTCAAAGGGTGATGTTGGAAGTATGACTGAACATAATTTCACGGAGAAGAAGAAAAGGAACACACCTGCAAAAGTTTTGCGTTACTTTCCTTTGAAGCCTCGATTGCAAAGATTATTCATGTCATCAAAAACCGCCGAACACATGAAGTGGCATGCTGTAGATAATAACAATGATGGGTTAATGAGACATCCACGAGATTCCCAATCGTGGAAGACATTTGATTCATTACATCCAGATTTCTCAGCTGATCCTAGGAATGTTCGATTGGGATTGGTTGCCGATGGATTCAACCCATTTGGGACTTTGAGTACGAGTTATAGCATTTGGCCAGTTGTTTTGATCCCTTATAATCTGCCTCCGTGGATGTGTATGCAACAAACATCTTTTATCATTTCGATGATTATTCCTAGAAAACAAATGCCTGGAAATGATATTGATGTATACCTGCAACCTTTGATTGAAGAATTGCAGGAGTTATGGAGCAACGGTGTTGAGACATTTGATGTTTCTTCTAAAACAATGTTTAAAATGCATGCTGCTTTAATGTGGACCATTAGTGACTTCCCTGGGCTTGGGAATTTATCTGGTTGGAACACTTATACGGGTTTGGCTTGTCCCATTTGTAACTTTGATTTCGAGCCCAAACGGCTACCTCACAGTAGAAAATGGTGCTTCTTGTGCCATCGAAGATTTCTTGATGCATCTCATAGATTTCGGCTGAACAAATCAAAATTTAATGGTTTCATTGATCGTAGACCACCTCCAAAGTTGTTAACCGGTTCTGAAATATTGACACAGCTTGAAAATGTTAAAACAGAATTTGGGAAGGTTCATCATTTGAATGATAGCGGAAAACGAGTGCGAAGTGCATCATCAAGTGAAATCAGAACGCAACAATGGAAGAAAAAAAGTATATTCTTCAAACTTTCGTATTGGGAATTTAATTCTTTGCGCCACAATCTTGATGTGATGCATATTGAGAAGAATGTATGTGATAATTTGATTTTCACATTACTTAATGAGCATGGAAAGTCGAAGGATCATCTCAATGCTCGCAAAGACTTATAAGTAATGAACATAAAACGTGATCTCTGGCCAGATGAGAATGAAAAGTATGCTCCGGCCATTTTTTCATTGAAAAATAGGGATAAAGATACGTTCCTTCAAATTTTAAAGAATGTGAAGGTATCTGATGGGTATTCGAGTAACATCTCAAGGTGTGTTGACTTGAAGAATCGTAAGTTATATGGATTGAAAAGTCACGATTCACATGTTTTGTTACAACAGTTACTACCATTGGCATTGCGTACATTATTACCTGAAAAAGTTACTGCTGTTGTACTCCATTTCTGTACATTTTTCAGACAGTTATGTGAGAAAGATCTACATCCATTTCAGCTTGACAACCTACAGGAGAGGTTTTTATTGACCCTTTGTGCAATGGAGATGATCTTCCCTCCATCGTTTTTTACTGTCATGATGCATTTAACTGTGCATTTGGTTGACGAAGCTAAATTAGGAGGCCCCGTTCATTATCGATGGATGTATCCAATTGAGAGGTATTTTATTTATATGTTTCCAGTTAAGTAAACATTTTTTGGCATTTAAATAAATGCATAATATTATTAGTATTTTTTCACATATATCTTGGGCATTTGAAAGCATACGTGAGAAATAAAGCTCAACCAGAAGGCTCTATTGCTGAAGGCTATTTGGCCGAGGAGTGTCTCACCTTTTGTTCCAGATATTTGGATGATATTGAGACAATATTTACTCGAGTTGGACGTGTTGATGACACATCAACTCAATCTCAAATGCATCAGAAATCAAAAATATTTCCTGCTATTGGCCGATCAGTTGGGAGGACCTCATACGCGACACTAACAGAATTGGAATTATTACAGGCACATAGATATGTGCTGCTGAATAGTGAAATTGCAGATCCATTTATTGAAGAGGCTAGGATACAAACAAAGAGACGAATGAGAAGCCGAATACGAAATGAAAAAGATATAACGAAAGCTGTGAATAAAGAGATGGAAGAATGGTTTGCACGACGTGTAAGTTTATAAATATTGCAATAAATATGAATATTACTTTGACACATACAATTTGCAAATCTATTAAATTATATATATTTTTTTCAGATCATGAATACTGATACTCGAGCTGACTTTTCAGAAGATTTGAAGTTTCTTGCTAGAGGTCCTATAAAACAAGTTAGAAAGTTCAACGCTTATAATGTGAATGGTTTTAGATTTCGTACAGTCGATCAAGAAGTGGGTTTGAAAACACAGAATAGTGGTATTTTTACATTTTCTGAAGTGGAATACTATGGAAAGATGCATGATATTATTGAATTAAACTACTACGGGCATTTTTCTGTTGTTTTATTCAAATGCAAATGGGTCGATTTTATCAGAGGTGTTAAAAGAGATTCCTTGCAATTTACTTCTGTAAACTTCTCTCGCTTGATGGATGTTGGTGATCGTGAACTGTATGATCCATATATCTTAGCATCGCAGGCAAAAATGGTATATTATGTGAATGATGTTGTGGATGAAGGGTGGAGTGTAGTTACTCACGTAATACAAAGAGATTTGTATGATATGGGTGATGAAGTGGAAGATTTGACCTCTGCAACTGAATTTCATCAACAACAGGAAGCAGAATTATTTGTCCATCATGATATTGAAAATATTGGTCTAGCAAGGATGAATGAAGTGGATGAAGCAATGGAGCAGGAAACTGACATGATTGAAGGGGAAAATGATTGTATGTACAATTATTTATTCATTCAGCAACTACTTGTTTCATTTCTGTAGTCATTCATTATCATTGTTATATATATTTTGTTTGTTAATACTGGGCATCTATTATCATTTTTAATTTTTTTCTGCATAAATTTTTTGAAATATATATTCTGAACTTAATTTTATTTGATTAAATGACAGGAATGCCAAGGAAGAAGCGGTACACTATTCCTTCTTCTTCTGCGACAGATGACGATCCGTCTGTCCCCACGGAATCATCTCCCCCTGCACCATCTCTGACACCATCAGTGGATCCCTCATTAGAGGATGAGTCATCGCCTCCCCCTACAGGAGCTTCAGCAGCGGGGCAGCGACACGCCCCCTCCAGTTCATCACGGACATTCTGGAGGGTCGCAGTCATAGGTACAAATTTTAATTAAATAAATTTATTGCATTTTGTTTATAGTAATTGTTTTCTCATTGCAGATGAAGACAATGAAACCGTGGAAAGAGACATAAAAAGTTCTGATGTCTGGAACATGCATGGCAAGAAGATAGTGGTGCCATTTGATTCTTATGGGGTCCCGACGGATGACGCCGCAGGTTTACTTGGTCAGATTATAGGTCAGCTGGCAGCGGAGCCCGTTTCCCTGCCTATTTCGTATGATGATTGGAGGAATATGCCTCCAAACTGGAAAAATGAAGTTTATGATTCTCAGATAAAGGTAATTTTATTCCTTTATGGTTTAATTGAATGTCATTTTACTAATATATTCAAAATGAATTTCTGTATACAGATGTTCTTCCACTTTACCGTTGCTGATGTGATAGCACGGAAGTGGACATTGAAAAATCTTGGAAAAAAATGGAAAGATTTCAAATGGAGGTTGTGGTGTGATGTCAACGATTATTCGTTGACCGTGCAGCAGATGTATGAGAAGATACCCAGTGGGGTACCGAAAGAACAGTGGAAGGTTTTTGTCGATAGACATCGTGATGAGAAGCGGATGGTATTGAAATATATATTATTATATTATCCTCATTTTACATTTATACATGTACATGAAGAGGAGATAGACATTGAATACAATAATGTTAAATTGAATTTTATTTATTTCAGGATCTCTCAAGAAAGAATGCTTCAAACCGGGCGAAGCAGGTAATCCCGCACACTGCGGGTTCAAAAAGCTTTTCAAGAAGCCGAATTTCATTGGTAATCTTTTAATTAGTTTAAATATTTATAAGATAATATTATCTATTTAACATATTTGATTGATGATTTATCTTTGTTTAATGCAGTCACAGAGTTTAGGGCATGAAGCATCCCGAACAGAACTGTGGCTGGATGTTCATAAAAAAACAGATGGAAGTTTTGTTAATGAACCTACCAGAGAAGTTGGGGTATGAAGTCAATTATTTATTATAATAACTTAATATCAGTTTTTGCTGTGTTAATATATATTGATATTTGATTTATAGGTAAAAATTAAAGAAATATGGGATGCCAATCCTGGGCAATCCTACTCAGTCTCCCAGGATGACCCGATTGGTCAAGTCCTTGGGAAGGAGCATCCTGGTAGAGTGTGCGGGATGGGTTTGGGACCCGTACCATCTGAGGTCTTTCGCATGCCATCAGGGATTTCGGCCTCATCTACTCCTGGTTATAGTCATTTCATACCTGAAGATGCTCAGAGGGAGATGTCTGCTCTACGAAACACAGTTCACCAGCAGGGGAATCAGATATCTGATTTGCAGAAAGAGTTGCTTGAAATACGTCTGCATATGAGCAGATATGCCCCCGGTGGTAGTGCATCGGGTAGTGGTGAGCAGGTAAATCACAAAAAAATCAAAATCATTTAGTTTGAAAACTTTTATTGGTTTTAATTTTTATTATAAATATGCAACAATATTTAATTTTCAATATAATGTTCTTACAGGTGGCAGCAGGTGGTGGAGATGAAGGTGGAGAGGGTGACGATGCAGCATCAGATGATGAGTAGTAGTATTGTTGATGTGTTGAACAAGTATGATAACAGTTGGTTTGTATATGTAACATTTATGACACATAGTTGCTACCAAACATTTCCATGTCCTAACATTTTCTTGATTTCTCATGTTTCCTTATGTATACAATCATTAAATCCTTTTGGTGGAGGGTCAAATATTGTGATGGTCACAATGTATCCCCAATATTAGGGAGGATATGTGATCATATATTGAATAATGATTTCATAACATTATATAGAAATCAAGGAGTCCAGTTAAATACATTATTAAGAATGATTGTACATGGATGATGTTTTAGGACTCCCCATGATACCATAATTAATTGTTTAGAATGTAATTCCTATTTCATATCATCATTATTGGGAGGAATATGGAATCCATCCATTACCTAAACTCTCTTTAAAATGACTTTCAATCCCCTAATCGATGGAAATCTGGAATTGAATTTCCATAATTTGTGGGATTTTTTGGGAACATTAATTTTGACCTAGTTGCATTATGGGTGAATAAAACACCAATTTTTTTTTGTTTTCCGATAAAAATATAAAGCATTCATCTGTTTTTGTGTATATATTCTATGAGTTGTGTTGGATGTTGTATACTTTTACATTGTGATGTGTCTATGTAAGGGAATAAAAAAATATTTTTCTAGTGTGGTGTAATGCATGACTTAAAATATCCTAATAGTTATAGAAAATATAAAAGAAGATCAGGATCATTTCAATACCACTGTATAATATAGATGTAGACCCATGTAGTTATATTTCAAAGATCATGTGTTCTTGAGGTTGTTTCCATGATGGTGTAGGCATATTTTGTGTGAGGGAGTGTGGATTCTCCTAGGTTGTTCTGGATTTTTTAGGTTTTGGTGAACATTGGTGAGGTGTTATATCAGTTGGAGCTCTAACCACTGATAAAAATAATTCACAATATCATCCATGTATCCCAACATTACTGAAATAATCATGATTCATCCCATATATTCAAATATAGAGAGTTGGATGATGAGGATGAGGTAATGATTTGGTGAACCCAATGGAAATCATGGATCATTTGTAGATTACTCTTCATGGGAATGTTAATCCATTTTATCATTTTCTATGGTGGAATAGTGGTTTGGAGGAGATATTTTTTGGTACATATTCAAAGATGAATGAATAATGTCATAAAGTGTTTTAATTCATTCATTTTTTTCAATGTAACTGTGTAAATCTATTTTATTGTTTGTCATAATATGAATATGGTCCCTTTAATTGGTTGGTTATGACACATGGTTATGTGTTTATTTATTTAATGATTAGTTTTGATCAAATTATTATATTATCCTTGAGAGGTTTCCCACAAGGGTTCTATTTTGGAACCATTTATATTCATTGTAACATGAGGATGATAACTGTTTTAGTGGTATCCTAGGTAATATATCCAGTTTTAATAAAACCCACCTACTTGTTTTATTGGATTTTGGATATTTCAATATGGTTTTATGAGTCATTTCACATTGAAACATTCATGGGTTTTCTCATAGATTCCCTATTTATTCATTCGACCACTAGTTTGATCATGTCGTCTTTTAAATTGGTCATTTTTTGTTTGTTACATCATTATGTTTCTTGTTTTCATATTGTGGTTTCTCATTCATTCACGTATTCAGTTGAGTTGGTCATGAAGCCTTGTGTTCCATTATTAATTTTCTCATGTTGGTTGTATAGTCAATTATTCCATCATGAGATTTCATGATCTAAATCTTGGGTCACATGTTCCTTCATTAGTTTACATGGGTTGGTTATGATATCAATTAGTTGGTTTTTGAGGATGGTTTTGAATAAAAACAATCACTCCTATTAGTCATGTGGTAGTTCAATCAATGTATTTGTTCAGTTAGTGAGATACATGTTTCTTGTTATGGTGTGGTTTTGTCTATGAGGGATGGTGTTTTTAATGTTGGTTTTTATTATGGTAAGAGATGTTATGGTCACTATTATGAGGATGTTGGTTTTTGTGTGTAGTGGTTTGTGGTAGTATTCTTTTAGTGATGGAATATGAAATGGTGATGATGTAATAATGTTGTAAGCTGTTGTACATTACAAATATGTGTGGATGTGATATTATGTGGGGCTGATGGGTGAGATGTGGCTGTAGTTTTGGAAAATTTAGGGCAGTGGTGGAGCAGATCCAACGTATTTTTTTTTTCCAGTTCAACATTTAGCGGCGGTTTTAACTGCCGCTAAATGCCATACCTGTGAACATTTAGCGGCGGTTTTAACCGCCGCTAAATAACAAGGAATCATTTAGCGGCGGTTCAAACCGCCGCTAAATGATGAACTGGGCAGAATTTAGCGGTGGTTTTAACCGCTGCTAAATTTATTATGCTGATATTTCGCGGCGGTATTCACCGCCGCAGAATAGGCGCATCAAACGCCTGAATTTAGCGGCGGTTAAAACCGCCACGAATAAGCTGCCCATATAACCGCCGCTAAATGAAGAGAAACCGCCGCTAAATGAAGGACCTACGACACATTTCTAAAACCGCCGCGGAATCGAAAAAACCGCCGCTAATAGATTGCCGACGCCAAACTTAGCGGCGGTTTTTGTAAACCGCCGCCACACAATATAGCGGCGGTTTAAACCGCCGCTAAACGGGAAAAAAACCGCCGCTAGGACCGGCATTTGTTGTAGTGGGGGTAGAATGTAAAACCCTAATATTTTATGATATATTAATAAATTTTATTTCTAAGATATCTTGTGATACATGCAACCCCGAGTCTAATTGAACCACAATACAGTATATTGTTATAAAAAATTCATTAAATTTGATCAATTAATATAAATACCAAAATTTTGAAAAAAAAAATGTATAAAGGTTTTAGATTAAGAAAATAGTTTTTAGTAGTCATTATATGCTTTAAAAATACATTTTTCATCAAAAATGTTTTTATTACTTTTTTTAAAGAATATTATAATTAGTTTAAATAAATTTTAGAAATAGTATTTAAAAAAATGATTTCTTTTTTTAAATCATCATATTAAAATTATCTTAAGGTAAGTATTTGGTATATTTTTAAAAAGATTTATTTTCTCGTGAATATTTAAAAATAATAATTTTTATTGAAAACAATACTTTTGTTTTAAGCATTTTCAAAGTTTTATTTTTCTTTAAAATGGTTTAAAAGTAAAATCAGTTATCTCATATAATTAATAATATAATTAATTTAATTTGAATCAGTTCTATGATTGATTTTTTTATAAAAACATTTTTATACTTAAAAGGCATTTTATAAAGAAAAAAAATCATTGTGTTTTGTGGTATTCTCTTAAATTAATTTCTACCACTTATTTGAATTTAATCTTAAAAATAGATTCTATATTTTTAATCAGGAAGTTTCAAAAAATTTAATTAATTTCCTTTTATTTTTTTCAATATGAGTAGTAACCATAGTAAATTTTAATCACCTGAGTAAGGGTAAAATAGGAAAAATAGGGGAAAACATTGGGTTAAGGCTTTAAAATTTCTATAACACTTAACTTTATCCTATTTTATAGGTTTATTTCAAAAATTTAAATAAAATTCTAGAATATATTTCTAATTGGTCCCATTATTCATTGATTATGACCATTATATTAATTTAAAAAACTAAATATATTCAAAATGTCACTCTATTGACTTTAATATCTCTAAGATTTTTATATAAGGATAAAACAAAGATAAGTTCAGTTATATATATTTATTCTAAATATTAATTTATTTATTTTATCATAGAAATTTATTTTTTAATTTTTAGTGATTGAATAATTACCTTAAATTCTTACACAACACTGATATAGTATTTATTAAATTAATAAAATAAATGATATTTAAAATATTAAAAGTAATACAATTTTGATGAATTGTTTTGTTCAATATATTTGGTAGATAAATATAAAATATTATATATGTTTTAATGTTTTTAACGCGAATTCTAATTCTTTCATGTGGTTTTCAAAGTCAAATTCTCTAAATAGTTCTTAAAATGACATTAATAGTTTTTATGTTAAATATATTTTATTAAAATATTTTAAAATCATAAAAATAGAAAAATAGAAAATTATAATGATAAATGGTCTAAAATTTCATAAATTTCCCATTATTGATCCAATTTTTACCTTATAAGTAAAATTATAACCCTTTAATATTAAAATGACATTACCACATTTAAGATGAAAATTAGTTAACCAAGGGGTTAAACCAAAAGATATCGTTTAAAATGATATCTAAACCAATATAAATTTTATTGTGTGATTATATTAAGAAAATATACTCCTCATATTCCAATAAAAATTATTTTGGTAGAATTTTTACATGATTTTGGCACATATTATATTATAATATTTCATTTACTTCCAAAAACGAAATTAATGATATTTTATAATAAATAGTATTTTATTAAGTGATTTAAAATTCATAAAACTCATATATTCAAAAAAATTAATGGTATATGGTTAAAAATATTAACCATGTTCTATTTATTGGTCACTTTTCTTTTTTTATGGTAACATTCTTGACCCTTAAATAGTAAGAAACTTTGATATTATGGTAATTTTTAAAAGTGTTAACAGGGGTTAAAACAAATAGAAAAGGTTGAAACATCAACTAAAATTGTAAAAATTTTATTATATGATATTATTTAGACTCATCCAATCCATTTCTTATAAATATATCAATTTTGAGCCACATTAACATGAAAATTAATTTATATTAATTTATTACTTTAGGTAATTCCCAGAGTGTCCCTCTCCTCACTTATAAAAGGGGGCCTATTATCCACTCTCCCTCACACCCTTTGATCCATATATATCAACCAAAACCTCAAAAAATATCTTTAAATATTATATATACATGAATTATAGGTGCTGGTATCCTTAAAATATGATTCTGAGGGCCCTTAAGAAGGGATCTAAAGTTGGATTATCGAAGAAGAGGTAATAATCTTACTTGAACTCTTTCATTCTTTTTCTTCTTCTACCACCTATAAATATATATTATTCATCATAAAATAATAACTCACGTATCCTAAATCTACTGAAATATTATTAGTATTATGAAACTAACTTTATTCACCATCTTTTCCATCAAAAGGTAAGAGAAAGTATCGATCATTCATATGTATGCATTACTGTCTCCATATTGTGATACAATAATTTTCAATCACCATATTTAATGGATGAATATTATGATGATTTTAATGTCTATAAATTATATTTATGAATTATTTATGATTCTATAATTATAATATCATATCTACTTTCTTACCATCCATTGGAAAATGATAACGTCACCTGTGCAGACGTGTGGACTGCCACCTCCACAAAGCGATGTGACTTGTTTTTCATTTCACATTATATGGGTGGTAATAGGGATAGATAAAATTGATATATATGATATATATTATATAATAATTATTTTTTAATGTTTAATTGTTATTTAACTTTCTTTTTTATATCTATTTAAAAATAGAAATAAGGTTCATATGTACGTGCGCTCAACCGTCTCCATGAACGGTGTAATTCATTTTTCAATATCTACTATTTATGGATGACTATAAATATATATATATATATATATATAATAAATATATATGATATTTTTATCATGAGTAACATATTTTATATGATGGAACCATAATGAATGTACAAGGACTGAGACAGCTGAACCAAAATATGTATGAAAAACGAAGCAATTATCACCTAGAACAGTGATTTTAAAAACATATTGTTAATAAATGGATAATAATATGTCATAATTAAATAATAAATGGTATGATGTATATTATTATGTTTCTTTAATAAATTTATAATAAATATATATTTATTATATAATATTTTTGAGTGCATATGAAGAAAGATGATACTTGAGGTATGTGGTTTATGTTTCAATCCTATTTTAAACAGGATTGTTTATGCTTGAATTTTTGTTGAGTAAATTACATTATACTTATCTAATAAATCTATTTAATTTTTTTTTCCTTTTTTACTTACATATAATACATTTTTCCATTCATTTTTATCACTTTAAGTTCTCAAGTGATCAGAAGAATGTTTTTAAGGAAAACTGAATATGTTTTACTATTCGGTTTAAAATATTTTTTCTTCCATGTCTATGTTTTATCTAAAATATTTTACTATTATACTATAATTTTGTAAAGTAATTTTTTCCCAATTTTTTCTTTCTATAAAATAAATTCAAAGGAATATTTCTATGTTTTCTAAATGAGGTGATTTTTTAATTTTTACAAAAGTGTGAAAGGATTGTTTTCTTTTAACTTATACGGCATGAATAGAATATCCCACCATCAAGACTACTCAATTATTTGAAACTTACTTTAAAATTTTCCTGGGTTCTTTTGAAATAATGTTTTTCCATAATATTTTGTAAATTTTTATATTTCAAATAAGTTATTTCAAAATGAAAAGTTTATTTTCCTCATGAAATATTCTAGTGGTTATTTTAAAGGAATTTACATCTATAATAATATCCTTTTATATTAATTTTGTTTCAAGAGGGATATGATCCAATGATATTATCCTTATTATTTCAATTTACGGTTTATGATTATGATGATGATATTTTTATGAAACCCATTTATTTTTTATGGGTTATGTGAAAGGTTACAGGGCCTGCAACAAAAGCCAATGGGCCAGGGATTTTAAAATTTTCATTGATGGGATGATAGAACTTGTTGTTGTCGACGATCTGAGCCTTGGTAAAGTCTTAGGATCTCGCATAAATTATAAAGAGCAAAAAAAATTAAACAGAAAACATACCATTCCAGATCTGAAGGTGCGCTCGACTATAACTTATCGTTGGTGATCGTTACATGAAGGATCCATAGCATTATTCATCTAGATCATCCAAATATGCTTCAAAAATCCATTGGAATGTCGATCATCGAAATCCAGGTGCTAATGTGGCGATACTATGATGTATTAGACGTCCCAATGATCACCGTATTGAAATCCCTTCAATTCTTGAGAAAGATCTTAATCCTAGTTCTTGAATTAACTAATTTTATCTCTAGGAAGCGGGAGGAGATATAGGATCTCGTTTTTCATTCCATGAAATGAATGAATAGTTCTATGGAGAGAGATCCACTCCCCTATTTATAGTGGTGTTGCAAAATACTTGTTTGGGTTCCCCGGCCCCCCGTTTATTTCAACATCCACTAAATAAATAATAATGAAGAACTAAAATACATCAATATTATTTATTATTTTATCAGACACCTATAATATATATAAAATATATCACGTGAAAAAAATTGATCCATTTAACTCGAATCGTTATCCCTCTTAATATTAAACGAACCTTGAATATTAAAATAATATTTGTTCTATTAATATTGTCTTATATTTACTTAACCTGTAAATACAATAAATAAATTCAATCCAATTACTCATAATTTTAATAATAATGAATTTATTTAATTATCAGTGATTGATACTTTGGACAACACTCGGACCTCGTGGTGGGTCCCACCATATCCAATATACCAGGAAAGTTCAGTCAGAGGAATAACCTCTGACCATTTATTAAAAGAAATAAAAAGTACAGTAAATAAGGAGATGGATGAGGGCGAACATCTTGCCCAAACCCAATCAAGAGTCCCCACCAAGCATAGCCAATTACAAGTCAAACCATAACACCCAAAACCAAAGACCCATACTGCTGATTCAACACTTTAACCAGCAGTTCATCATCTTCATCAAACAAAAACATCAAAACTTCCATCTTTCAACATCATATCATCACTGCAATTACTACAGCCGCGACTTCATTCCAGAGATCTTCCCGAAAACAAATCCCGAACCACATCAACATCTTGTCATCGACGTCAAAATCAGAAACCGTCATCTCCGATAAGAAAGACCACCATCGTCGTCGACCACCCACATCGCCGGCGAGGAACGAAGTGTCCTCACCCGACCTCCCGTAGAAGAACACCAGAAAATAAATAACCACACGGATACAACCAGGACCAAACAAAGCACCAGTTGAAACCGTCGCAGGAAAAATTGAAAACATGAAACAAAAAGGAAACCCTTCATCCTTGTTGGAACCTCCAAGAGAGCAACCCAAAGAACCAAACCTTAAAACCATCGTCTTCATCACCGCGCACCAAGAAATTAACAACGAAAAAAAGACCAAAAACAGCAATGGCGCCTGAAGAAGGCCCCAATCCGTTCCCAAAACACCAAAAAGAAACACAAACCAGAGAGAAACCATCACCACATCGAGCAGAAACCTTCAGAAGCCAAGAAACAGGCCCCGCCGCCGCTTTCGGAACCGCACCCGAAGGACAGATCGACCACAAGCACTCTCAGACGCCGCTAAAAGCAACGACGCCCCCAAATCGCTACAACAGAAACCCGCATCCTGGTCCGCATCACGCTGCCTTGAGAAACCCTAGCCAAAACCAGAGGCTAGAGTGGGAAGGAGGCCAAGCGACGATGTAAAATACCGAGGATGATAACGAGCTCGTGCGACGCCACTGGAAGAAACCGCATCTCAAGCGCGCTGAGAGGAATGCTGATGGGAAGACAAGCCTACCGGGGACCGGGGAGAAGAAGGCGGCGGCGAGGGGAAAACCTAGCGCCGCAGAGCCCTTTACGGGCTCATCACCATCATATCCAATATACTTATTCAATAGAACAGGGTGGATTCTTGAATACGCTATTGTGTGTGACCCTCTAGGACCTTATCTCAATAGTAGTGAATAAAATCTATAGACCAGGAGCAGAGTCTAGAAACTCATCATGGCCCCTAAAGAGATAAGGATTGTCATAGAAATGAAAACCAACCTACGAACACTGATTGTGTACTATAATCTCTTTTTCATTAAATATCTCATAAATTAGGATGAAAACTTGTGTCATCAACCTTTTATTGATTTATTATATGTTTATCTATCCAGATGGATTTACCTTTCTACTACTTTTTTCAAAGACTTATGAAGGTAGCACCATCCTGATCAACCAATCCTAAGATATATAACTTCCTAAACTTGGAAATGAAAAATCATTTCTTAACCATTCAACCAAAGTCATACCACCAACGACGCACCCAACACAAGCTACCTCACCATGATTTAAATACCATGATTTTTTCCTTTCATAAAAGTACACAATCTAATGATACACATTAGTAATGTTCTCAAGTCAGGAGACCAATACACATGGTCGTAGATAGAAACAACCAATGACACTAAAAACATGTGGTTTACCTATTGGCGGGCATGTTCTCATGATATCACTATTAGAGATCACCAAGTGAAAACTTCATGAGAAGAAGTCTCAATGATTATGAGTCCCCATCACCTGATAGTCAAACATCTACTATGTCTGATCAGTAAGATGTATCTATACTATAGAACATATATTTAAGATTAATGTCATACTTTCTCGAGGTTCTCATTATAGCCTGGGATCTGCTATAACCTCTCGAAATGACAATTAATCTATGGACATTACCATTATATAGTATATATAGAAATGTCTACACTATAATGGTAATAATACATCATGTATAACTAACTATACACATGATATGGTAATCAAAAGTAATGTATAGTTGGGTCTAGGGAACCCACTATTTAAACATTATGCTCTGATGAAATTATGAAATTTTCATGAAACCCATTTTATTTTCATGGTTTATGATATATTTTATGATCTTCTAGCACATATATTTATGGATTTCATTATATCATAGGTTGGATTAAAATTATTTATCCATCCATTTCATTGGGTAAAGTTCTATATCGCATGAGATTACTATAGGAAACAAGTTTAAGTTCATGATCCACTGTGAGAAACAATTTGATGTTCTTGATCCACTATAGTAAACATGATGATGTGGTTGGTCCACTATGGGAAAAATGAAATGATATTCAGTCCATTATGATATGTTAAATAGGTGTTGATTCCTGATCCACTATGTTTTTATGGTCTTAAAAGTTAACCATGAAATATGAAATAATTTCTATACCTGTGATGGTTCCACACTTCTATGACATTAACTTATGGTTCCTGATTGATTTATGATGATTTATCAGTCTTATGATTTTTGTCTTTTGAAATGATAATTCTTTATTCCATGACTCATGTTTATGATATTTGATGGATTGGGTGTGAACTTTGTAAGTTATGGTCAAGATATCATACCCTTATGCTTATCTTATTCTTTCATATAATCATCGATTGATATCTCCCATATTTACCCTTAAATAGCATCTAATCCAACCCATTCTTATGTTTCCTTTCCCTAGGTTATAATAAAAGGGTTTAATTATGGTATCTCAAGAAGGGTACAAATTGGTAATTCCGTTATGGGAGATGATGAAGAATTTATCTAAATAATATTCTTACGTATCTAGTCTTAAAAGACACTAAACATTTATGGTTATGTCATGGATCATAATGTTATATATATAATAATCATCTCAAATGATGTAATATTTATATATGAAAAATATGGGCTAATAATCTATATTGATCTACTAGACATCCCAAATAACAAATGGAGACTCTAAAACAAAGTACCTCTGAATATCGTAAGCTTTGATACCATTTTTTCCTAAATCATTCTAATATGTCTATCCATCATATGTCCAAGCTAACCCGTGGCATACCCCGGGCATGTTCTCAATATCCCTAGGCTAGATAAAAATTCTAGTGAATCAAATAGTGTACAATAAGAATTATTTTACCCTAATAAATAATTTAAATAAGAAATGAAAAAATGTGCATGATCATTATGTATGTTGGAAGTCCATCCTCTAGTAGAAAATAATCAAAAAATATAAAGCAATTTATTCAATTTAAATAAAAGTAATACATTATCTTGACTCCAACTATTTCTATAGAAACATACATTGATATCATCATACAATATCTACATATATTATTCACCGCAATTAAAGAAAATTAAAATAATGGTATACTTGGCCGATGAAAAAAAAGGAAAGTAAACTGAAACAAAACAACTGAAATACCTTCGCATGACTTCACAAGACACCATCCAACCTCAAAATAAAATATTATTTGACAGAAAATAAGTAAATATCCATAACATGTACTAAATTGATATATATAGTCATGATAAAAGATATCTATAGAAATTTCAAGTAAACTAAACCCAAATTATAATACTTAAGGAAAATATTCAATTCCATGCTAGTTTAAAATAGTACTAAAAATTGAGTTGTAATTTTTATTTTAAAAACTAAACACATGTCATTATCATCACAATACCATTTCCTTTAAAAATAAAAAAGGGGTTATTCATTTCTGGTAAATCATTCTTGTATACTTTAAAATGAAAATAGGAATTTAATTTAAAAAGATAATTTCAATTTAAATAGAAATAAACCATTTTATTTTATTGAAAAAAAAAATAACACTAAATTAAAACCATAACTAATAATAATAATATCAATAGTAATAAATTCAAGAATAATTAATCATGGAAACTCCTCATTGATAGTAGTGAAATCTAGAACATTATAATACACGATCCATTCTATCAGTGTGCCTAATATAATCCATTGACGTAACACTCTTCCATACCCCAACCCACCTAATTGTGGGGAAAAACTCCCTAATCAGAGTATAGTCCTACTAGGGGCCACTTGTTAGAGAATGATCCCAAACTAATATATCATGTGTATCTATACATCCCTCTAATAACACTCGGTTTCCCATCGAATTTGAAATGGAGGTAGGATAATCAATAACAAAAGGTAATTGTATCCATTTATATGCATATATATATATAGAAACACTAATAGTAGTATTAGTAGTACTAATAATAAAAATATATAAATTATAACCATATGAATTCCCACACCTCTAAAACATTCTCCCTAAAGACTCCCCTTGAATCCAATTTAATCACAATATACCTTTATAGGGACTCAAAAACTATCAACCAAAAGGGGAATGTATTAAGGGTTTTTATTTTTATAAAACCCATTCAAAAGTTCTAATTTGGCCTTATATCATCATTTTAGTAACAAAAAATGATGAGACTATCATGAATACCAATTTAATGAGTTTATAAAACATTAAAAAGAATTAGTATTCTTAAACACCGATTTCAAGAACCAATCACACCCTTAAATATTCAAATAACCTTTACAAATCCATATTAAAATCCAAAATATCTCTTAAAATATTGAAATTCATTAATAAATTCCATTCAAGAAATTTATTGAACACTTGATGTGCATGGAAGTTGTCAAATAAATTTAAACTATGGATTTTTATAGAAAATTGTTTTTCACTCAATATAATTGAATTGAAACTTGGTTTTCCTATTTAAAAAGGTTAATAATCACATAGAATAATCTCATTTGGCAGAGAAAATATGAACTGAAAGTAAAATCATATAATGGTTCTAGAATTTAATGCTTTAAACATGGGGTAATATACCTCAAATAAAAGTAAACTCATTGACTTTGATGGAAATCACTAGAATATAATTAAAATCTATCCTCACAAGACCTAGGTACCAAAAATTGCAAATTTATAACACCCCATCCTAGATAGGGTATGGAAAATAATGATGGTAGTGAAGGAAAAGAGGAAAAAAAGAAGAAGGGGATAAATAAGGAGGAGTATGTCATACCTTGAAGATTCAAACCTTGGTCGTGAATAAAATACATGAAAGTGTGATGTGAGAATGATGAATATTGGAATAGTATGCATGTTGGGGATCTCCTAGGTGGTGCACAATGAGTGTTAAGGGGAGGGGTGAGGTTCAATTGAAGAAAAATTAGAGAGTGAAAATTGGTGAATATCATTTTTTTAAAGTTGAATGCTACACATGGTTTGATTATATAGTTCTAAAAAATATACACCAACCATGTGCCTCCTATTAGTGGACTTGGAGAACCTCACAAGTATAGGACCCATGGTTAAATAAAATATGCAACAACCATGTGTTTTGGCTCTGTTTAATTCAACACACATTCTCACAGTTTCTACATGTTTTATAATAATCGTCAAACTATGATGAGATTCCAAAAATTTAAAAATGTAAACCAGTTCAACCCAAAATTCTAGGATAAGATCAAAAAACATTAAATAAATAAAATGAGAGGAAACTAATTTTTTGGTGTGATAGCCATACTGAAACAATGATCATGTTATATGGATATATGGATATTTAGAATGCCAATATTTTTATGTAAATGTAAATTTATCCTTGAAATACAAAGGCATATGGAAAGGTAAGATTGGATATGGGGAAACTATTTTGTTTCACTTAGCATGGTTGATTTGGGGATTCACTATTAAAAATAGGAAACCATTTGTGGGAATGGAGTTTTTTATGGTGAAATCACATAAATAAATTCATAACCTATATAAAGGTAACTCCAAAATTATTATACTTAAGTAAAGGTAAGGTTTCATGTTGTTTATAGGTCATGTGAAGCCAAAAATGTTATTGGTTTACCACCACACCATAGAGCATGGCATTTTCAAGATGGAGTGAAGCTATATAATGGTCCATCAATTCATGCATAAAGGTGGATTTAAAATACTTAGACTATATAAAGGTTGATTGAAACTCACATTAGGGTGCCATAACATGGAGAAGAGGGAGTATATTCCATGTATCTCAACATTTCAACTTGACATTTTACCTATGAGAAATAGTGTGACAACAGGGCCTCGCCCACCAGTTGCCCCGCAGACACGTGGGCCCTACCCTAGGTCCCACCCACATTCCCGAATGGGTTATCTGACTAATGATTGTCCCCACAGGCCAACACTAGTTGCCTCGTAGACATGTGGGCCCTACCCTAGGTCCCACCCACATGCCCGAACAGGTTATCTGACTAATGAAAGTCCACACATGCGAACACATGTCCTTTCCAGTGTGTTTTTTCGTCACTCACACACACCCTAGGAAACTTCTCAGAAGGTCACCCATCCTGATCACTACTCCAAGTCAAACACGCTTAACTATAGAGTTCTAATCAGACAGGCTCCTGAAAAGGAAGGTGAACCTTGTTGACATGATTCATATCGTTAAGTCATTTAACCCCGCAGACACGTGGGCCCTACCCTAGGTCCCACCCACATTCCCGAATGGGTTATCTGACTAATGATTGTCCCCACAGGCCAACACTAGTTGCCCCACAGACACGTGGGCCCTACCCTAGGTCCCACCCACATGCCCGAACAGGTTATCTGACTAATAACAGTCCACACATGCGAACACATGTCCTTTCCAGTGTGTTTTTTCCTCACTCACACACACCCTAGGAAACTTCTTAGAAGGTCACCCATCCTGATCACTACTCCAAGTCAAGCATGCTTAACTATAGAGTTCTAATCAGACAGGCTCCTGAAAAGGAAGGTGCACCTTGTTGACATGATTCATATCGTTAAGTCATTTAACCCTTTATCATTCTGGGGTGTTAAAATCACCCCCCCCCCCCCCTTTACACCACAACATCCTCGTTTTGGGCCCTACACCTCAACTCAGGCAGTGCACCGCACTTAAGGCTGGGTACCACCTTTGATACCAAATGTGACAACTAGGCCCCACCCACCAGTTGTCCCGTAGACACATGGGCCCTACCCTAGGTCCCGCCCACATGCCCAAATATGTTATTTGACTGATGAAAGTCCCCACATGCCAACACATGTCCTTTCCAGTGTGTTTTGTCCTCACTCACACACACCCTGGGAAACTTCCCAGAAGGTCACCCATCCTGATCACTACTCTAACCCAAGTACACTTAACTGGGGAGTTCTGATCAGACAGGCTCCCGAAAAGAAAGGGGTACCTTGTTGACATGAGTCATATCATTAAGTCATTTAACCCTTTATCAGTCTGGGGTGTTACAAATAGGGTTCCTGAAATTAATTTTATTAAGTTCATGGAAGAGGATATTTTATTCCCTAATATGTTTTGGTTTCAAGGTTCAAACCATTTTATTGGGGTGTTAAACATCATTTTTTCAAGGTATAAATAAAAACAGACGGTATCCTTGGTTTTGGGTGTGTTGAAAATATTTTTTCCTAGATAATCACTTCACAACATCATTGTGTCAAGCATAAATCCATTTTTGTGTCCATGGTGTTTAATTTCTAGAGGTTACAAGTTTTTTTCCTTATTTATAACCCCTTAAATTAATTAGTAGTTTTGGATCAAGCATTAATGACCCAAGTGGAGTTCAATTGTGATGATTTACTTGAAGAAAATAAAATTGATATTTCTAAATAAAAATCATTTGGAGATTACATTGATATTTTAATTTCAAATTTTAAATTCAAAAGTAACTCAAGATAAAACAAATTACATGTTGTGTGAGAAATCATATAGAGAGTAGATATCATAAACTATATATATACGAATCTCAATAATGAGAGAAATTATAGTTGATGGGTTGAAGGAATCATAAGGATGTAGAAACTCATTGAAAGTTTTTCCAAAGTAAAAGGAGGAATTCCAGTTCTATCATAGAGAGTGAAGAAGAAATTTTCCAAATTATTGTTGGAAAATAAGTATTTTATGTTTAAAGTAGTTTTCACAAAAACAATTAAAGAATAAACATGTGTATTTGAATAAAGAATCTATACATATATTGGGATGTATTCAGCCTAGATTTTGTTTAACATGAATAGACCTACACATCTATAAATTATGTAAGTGATCTAGCCCTAGAGTGGTGTATGAGGAAGGAGTAAGGGTAGTATACCTTGGGATAAGAGTAAACTCATACCTAAATAATTTAGTGAGGCGGTGATCCTAGGTGTGTAGTATCCACATCCTTTGAATCCATCGAATATTACAAGGTTAATGGTTAAATGCTGAAATGATACACCATCGATTTCATGATCCTTGGAGTATCCTATAGTCGTGAACCAAGTAAAAATAATTTTTTCACTGCATGAATTATTACAAATTCATATATTTTTTGATTAGGTGGAGTTAAAGTGAATACTTGAGATCAGTTGAGCATATTTTCTACCCACATGAGAACAATATCTATAAATAGAAATAAAAAAATTAATTGGTCACACCATAATTCACCCCCCCCCCCCACACACACACACAATATCTCTCTATCTTAAGGTAATTTGGGGACCTTTCAATGGGTATCAAAGCATAAGGTTCTAACTAAGTGTTCAACTAAGGGAGGTTTTTTTTTAATTTCCTTCCTAAATGAATGAAACAATGAAGATGCCATTTTTAAATGGTATAAAATTATAGAATTTGAATAATTATTTTATGGAATATAAGAAAGAATTTATGGTAGTCCGTTAAGAAGTTCTGAAATAAGAGATAGTTTTTTTAATTCAGTATATATTTTTTTTAAATATATCAATGAAATATAGAGATTGTTTCATCTATCAATAATTAATTAAAATATTATCCAAAAGAATATATATATATTAGAATTTTTATCGTTGTAAATTCACTAAGGATATATGGATGAAGTTGGAAGTCTTATATGAAAATGAAACCTTGGTGAAGGAAGTATGAAAATATGGTCAAGGCGAACCATAAAATGAAGATGAGAAATGACTCATGTATAATGGAAAGAATGAGGTGATAACACTGAGGAGGAATTTCTATAATTATGTATCTCCAACCAAGGTAATAAGTTATTAATATTTTATTTTATCTAATTTTAACCTCAGTCTATAAAAAACATGTGTACAAAAAAAATTAAGACTCTCTCATGGGGTTGAAATGAATATGTGATTCTAGAAAAGTATTTACAAAAACATCAGACTACAAACCCTAGAAGTTTTCATGAATCCAATAATAATAGATCCAGTCCTTACAAGGATAGTTGGATCAATGGGGAGTCAATCATGTATCACATTATGTAGTTATGGAAGAGTTATCCTTGGAAAAAAAGGATAAAAGGGGAGGCAGTGTCCTTGAAATTTTACATGAAGAATTTAAGAACAAGAATGAAATAGAAAATTAATTTTCATGAATAAATTTCCTAATAAATCATAAGAAATATGGCCACATAAATGAATTAAAGGTAATAGTCATTCAACATAGAACAAATCTTGAATAAAAAATAAAATTTTGGATAGATGTTACCTAAAGTATGAAAGAAATGGTTGCAAAACCAAAGTATAAGGATTAAAAAATAAAATAACTTGTGGAGAGGATAAACACATAAAATGAGAAGATGATGATCCTATTAATCATATTCTCAATGTGAAAAAAATATAAGGAATATAGATATGAAATCTAAATATAAAATATAACATACATACCTAGAATTTATGATAAAATATAAATTATATGAAAAATCTGTAATAGATTATCCATAAAAGAAATTATCTTCAAAATTTTATTATTATGTAACACTTGGGAAAACTATGAGTATATTATTCAAAGATTAAATGATAAAATTTGGAACAAAATATATTATTTTGATATCCCAATAAAGGGAAGATAAAATGAGGTATGGTTATTATGGTATATGTTTCATTTGTTCTAACCTCAGTCATATGGAAAGGTATTTCAATTAAAAGTATGCATATAATAAAAAATATTCTATAAGGAGGTACTGCACTCCTATGACAAACAAGGATAGATTTTACATGTGAATGAATACTATTAAGATGGAGAATAGGTTCACAATTTTGGAGGAAGAATATTAAACTCGATAATGGGTGAATCATGTAACAAAATATGGTTACTCACAACAACCCTCTTGGAAATAAATAAAACAATAATGGAGGAATAAAAAATAATTATTTATAGTTTGGTAGAAGGTAAAAAAGTATATAAAGAAAAATCCAGGAATAGAGCATTCTGAGATGGAACTCATGGCCATCATGGAAGAGGAATTCCAAAGTTGTCTCATAAAAACCACTTTAATGAAAGATATAATGACCAGTGTAAGTGTACTCAAATGTATAATAAAGGAAGATAAAATATCAAATAAAGTTTAAACACTATAGTAAACTTGTACAAGATTAGAAAAATTAATGAAAATATCAAAGTGAGTAAGGAAAAGAGTTTACTCATCTAAAAATAAATTTTTCTATGAGGCTTAACATAAATAAGATATATAAGGAAAGGGTTGAAAATTTTGGATGAAAAAATGTTCAATATGAAGAATATCTTATAGAATTTATGGAACAATTTTTCTAAATTTTAAAAAGTAAAATGGTAAGGTGGAATATGAAGTGTTGGACTAATATGACCAACCCCATTCCACAACTTGAGGATAACTTAGGTACCCCTCTCCTTTTATGACTTAAATATTTATAACTTTTTTAAAGAAGTGATTAATTAAATGGAGACATAATCCATGGGGTATATGTGCTTATAAAACCACATGTATATGAACTAAAGAATGATATGGTCTAAAGATAAATAAATTACATATATAAAGTGGTGTTCGAAGTATTTCAGGTTAAAATTGGTATCAAATATAAAGGTTCTTGTTGTGGATAATTTCTAATGAACAAAAATTCATGGAAATGGGTATGAATTATGGAAGAAAATATCTCAATGAATACTTAAAATAATCAGTGGTATCTTGATAAATTCTTTATTTTATATTTGGTATGGGGTTAAATTTTAATTAGTATCAAGATATTAAAATACTAATATCATTCCATTGAGTTAGTGAAATAATACTACTAAATAAGGTAATTTTTTTAAGAAAATACATGGATGAATTTCATGTTTAATTAATTATATTTTTTGAAAATCAGTATCATCTAATTATATTATGTGGGATACTAAACGGTGTTTTCTAGGATCTAATTTTATCAAAGTACTTTCCCTAGGTTATAAATCATCTCAATAATTGTTTTCAATAGCTAAATGCATAGTGGGGCTTATGCTAATACTTATATATTAGAGGAACTTATGAAAGTAATGGTTGACATTTAATTAAAATGGAATCACCAATTTGGTATTATTCAACTAGAATTTTTTATAATTTTTATCAATTGATTCTAAAATTATTATATATCACACTTTTGTGTTTAATGTTTTTATACTTATAGTCTCTATTATAATATTATATAAATCTTAGGTTTTGTTAAGAAATAATATTTTCAAATCTGATATGATTTTATTGGTATTCAGGAGTGACATAGGGATCTTTTTAGAGGTCAACATAGACTCATGTTTCCAATATCAATCTTGGGATCATTAGGCTTATGGGTTTTTTTGATAGTCCAAATTCTAAGTGGGAGTCTCACTTGCTAGTTTTCTTTTAGTTTGTGTAACTGTCATGGAGGTTGGTTTATAAGTGGTTTTTTGGAATTTAGCAGTCTAACCATAAGTTTTTATCAATTGGTGTCATTTAAAAAAAATATAATTTTGTTTATCAATAATTTATTTTTTCCAAAATATGAATGAGTTCTCCACATCCATATAGGGGGAGTTGAATCCCAAGAGGAAACCTTTTTATATCTATAAAATTTTGCAGAGAAATCTCATGTAGGGTCATTATTTCCAAAATGGGGTCTAAGATAAAATGAAAGCCTATAATATTTAGAGGATGATAGATAAGTATGTGCTCATTTTAAGATGAATATTTCTTCCTATAGAACACAAACATTAAGGGGGATAAAAGTTAAAGTGGGATAAAATATACCCTCTGTATTTAATTTCCAAAGAGATGGGAAGAATACTTCAAATTTATATTGTAAAAAAAATTCAAAGGGGAGATTTTTGGAAGACCTAAGGTTTTGTGTTGTATTTTGTAAAAATATATGATATTTTTTTAACCCTACAAGTGAAAATAAGTTTTGAATATGGTGATGTATTGAAGAAAGCAGTGATGCTTCTAGGATTGTTGAAAAATAAAGTGTACTTGTTACTATTGTTAGATTTGTTTTTCAAAGGGAAACATTGATGTTCATGGAAGTCTTGGAAAAAAATATATACAAATGAAATAACATGTGGATTATTATGTATAAAATAAAGTTTTTAAAGGAATTAAAAGTGATTTTGTGCAAGGAATTCTTTCCATAAAAGAGATAAACATGAATACACCTATAGAAGAGTATGGATAAAATTAAGGAAACCTTAACTATGAATTATACTACATTGTGGTGGTTTTGGATAATTAATTTTGAATTTTTAAATGGATAGAATGAATTTTTACTGGTAATTTTCATTTTTTGTTTTAATCAAGACATTCACTTGTGATAAATATTGAATACAGTCACGCTGAATTAGTTTTCATGGTGTAAAAAGATATAAAGATCAAGAACTATTTAAATTTTACATAAATGTAATGTTATCCTTGAAATATAAGATGATATGAAAAGGTGATATTGGCTATGTGAAGCACCACATTGTTTCACTTGGCATGGTGGTTAGGTAAATTCCCTATTTGAAATAAGAAACCAATTATGGGTATGGAATTAGTCATAGTGGACTCATGTAGATAAAGGCATGAACTTGTAAAAGTAAATACAAAATTATTAGACTTGTATAAATGTTATGTGTTATGATACATATGGTTCATGTAAATTTAAAAAAGTCCAATGGTTTGTCCCCATTCCATAGAGCATGGAAATTTTTAGATGGATTCAAGGTATGTAAAAGTACTTCAATTCTTGTATAAAGGTGGAAATTAAATACTATAATCGTTGATACCAAATTACATCAAGGTTCCAAAATAGGGAGTTTCAGGATTATGCACCATAGAGATCAATATTTTGACTTTAAATTTTAACTATGAAAAATAGGGATCCTAAAATGAGTGTAATAAAGGTTATAGCATATGATATGATGTGCCCCAACATGCTATGGTGTCAAGGTTAAAACTATTTTACTAGGCATGTTAAACACTATTTTTGTGGTGGGAATCAAAAAATCTAGTGGTAATAGTGTTGGTAATTGATTTTTTTTCTAGGAGATTCACTACACTACATTGTTATGTTAAGGAGAAATCCATCTTAGAGCTTGAGGTATATTATTTTTATAGGTTATGAGTAGTTTTATTATTTTTCACCCTTTCAACTAATTGGAAGTTATGGATTGAGAATTAATAGGCCAAATGAAGTTCAATGGTTAATTTTCTAGAATAAAATTGAATGGATGGATCTAAAGAAAAATTATTTGGAAGTTACCTTGATATTTGAATTTTAAATTTTAAATTAAAAAGTAAATCAAGATAAAAATAATAATACTTGTTTTATGAGAAATCATATAGGGAAGAGAGAGAATAAACTATATATTTAAATAACAAGAAAGATAGGAGTTCCAAATGATGGGATCAATAAAATAAAAAGGAAGTAGGTTATCATTGAATATTTTTACATAAAAGAAGGAGGAATTACAAGTCTATCTTAGAAAGGGATGAATTAATTTTCCAAATTACTACTGGAAAAGAAGAAATTTTTGTTCAAAGGAGGTTTCATATCAATTTTTTAAGGATTATTATGTAGATTTTAACAAATCATCTATACATATATGTAGATAAATTTAACCTAAATGTTGTTGTACATAAAGGGATCATACCCCAAAGTAGTGTTTGAAGGAGTAAGGGAAGTTTTCCTTGGGAGAGGAGTGACCATGTCCTTAAATAATCTAGTGAGGTATTGAACCTAGGAGAAGAGTGATCACAACCCTTGAATCTACCAAAAATAAGTGATATTAGTGTTTAATTGGTGAATTGACACACAGTCAGTTACACGATCCTTGGAGTAGCATGTAGTGCTAAACCAAGGAAAAACAAGTGTGTCCCTACATGTATTACTTTTCTACATATTTGTATATAATTCAGTGAGGTTGAGTGAAAGTGAAAACTTGAGATTTTTTTAACATATTTCCTACCCACATGGGAAAAAGATCCATAAATAGAAACTATAAAATGTATTAAATTGGTAACACCTTCATTAACCCCCCCCCCCCCAGGGTGCTTTGGGGACCATTTAGTATACATGATGATTGAGGGAGTTTTAAACTAGAATAGAAGAACCACGACACATAGAGGTATGCATATAAAATGTGGGAGTTACTAACTCTATAGATAAATTACTCATACCTTAAAATTTAGATAATTATTAACAATATTTATATATAGGATGCCCTTGCCATGTTAAGGCTAAGGGAGTATCGATCTGACACCTAAATGTGGAGGAATCTCACCTCAAGTATGTGTGGGAGTTATGAACTCATTGAAAAAATATAGATAACCTAAAACCAATAATAAGAGAATTTATAGGGGATTAGTAAACTCTATGAATTATTAGGTACATGTTACCTATCGTCATCCTATCAGTAGGGGAGTTCCAAACCCCGTTCTTGCTCTGATTGTCACACCCTCATCTAGCTATCAACTATAAAGATATAAGATTCTTGAACTAATAAAAAAATATAGATGCCATATTATGGGAAAAAGTATCACACAATCTCACTATATATAGAAAAAGTTATTATAATATACTACCCCCACCTTGGATTCTAGCACCCTATGTGAGAAGATATAGAAAACATTGTAGGACACACGGTACATGATGTGTACTTTTATGTATAAGTCATAAGGTATAAAAGGCATGTATTTTCTCTTTCATGATATGTTGGATCAAACTACATGACATTTGTGCTTATGTAAAAGGTATTTAGGTATGTTTTTTACTTCTATAAAACCCATGTAATGTGGTATAACACTACACGATAGGTACTTTATTACTACAAAATGTATAGGTCACACATAGAAGTTGGTTGTATACTCTAGTACACACCATGTCATATAGACTAACACTACATGTCATGTACATCAAGACTATACACCATGTAATGTTTTTAGAAATCTAGAGACTATACACACCTTGTACTTTTGAGTTACATGTTGTGTGATATTTATCACTTATGGAACTATGCTGAAAAAAGTACGTAGTGTGTGTTGGTAAATTTCTATAACATGAGATATTCACTATAATCACCAATTTCTCCATTTTTTCCCTAAATCACACCCAAAGTATCACAAACAATCTCTATCATCATTGTCACACCACAAGTGGTCCTTTCTTCCCTCCGTCAAAGAATCACTAGCTTTCTATTAGTAGAAAAAATCATAGAAATGCACCCTTAATTCCCTTTCATGCCACTACCCTCTATATATTATTCCATTTTGATTCTAGAGACCATTATTAACCCATAAAGTTACCTGTTTCATTCCTCTATCATCCCACACCACCCCTCTCACCATATCCACACCCATTTTTCAAGACCAACCATTGCTTTGATCTCTATAATGGGCCAAATTTATCATATTATCATTCATGGAGAATGTTGAAGGTTAACATGTGAATATAAGGGGAAAATAATGGATATTAATCATGGATTAGGTCTCTAGTGAGATGGTTTAACCACCATTTTTCAGAAATTAATCTTCTAATAATGAATAATGTGGATGGAAATATGCAATGAGGAAACAATATTCTAAAATAAAAAACATGAGGATTTGTAGTTATGGAAATAATCATGGATGTAAATTTTAAAAAATGAATTGAAATGAAAATAATAAATCAAATACAGGCTATGTCTCATGGATAACCAAAGTCACTACAAAGTTTTTATGATGCCATGATATCCATTCATCCATGACGCACAAACCCACATCTGATCAGATGTCGATCCCTTCATGCCTTTCAAAAATATAATGTATCTCCTCCTATACTCTATTAAGATCTTGATTTATTATCAATAGAATGATTAAATGATCCTAGATAAAAAAATATAAGAGGGATTTATTTTTTCTTATGAAGTTCAACCAGTATTTTAATGAAAATACCCAAAAAGATTGACCCTAGGATGAAAACATAGATGAAAAGGTTACACCTCACCTAGAGAAAATTCATCATTCTAAACACAATTGTGGTGTCAAAATTTATATCCAATAATATTTTTATAATATATAGATATTCACACTCATGGATTAATATTTATCTATTTCATAAATATTAAAAATTCCCTTAAAATTAAACTAAGCCAGAATGAATTCAAAACTCACCCTAGGGGTAAACACTAATTCCTAAGATTGATATTACATTTAAGAAAAAAATTGAGGTTATTTACCAAGGTAAATTTTATTTTTTACCACTTTAGGCGACCTAGGGACCTAAGACTCAAAAATTATTTAAGATCGCTTGACAAAAAATACAGGTTACTACATCCATCCCACCTTTAAACCATTTTATCCTTGAAAAAAATAGGTATTATAAACCCAAAATCTCACAAAACAATCTCATGTGGATACTTACCAATATATCACTCACTTAATCTACCTATAAAGCCATAGGATCTATGAAAACCTAGAACAGAATCACATTACAATCCATCACCTTTTATACCATTTCATTTTGGTACTTTCCTTCATGAGCTTCAATATACTCTCTAAAGAAATCACCCCAAGTTTTATCTAGATCAAATCCTTTAAAAAATAACAATATTTTATTTAGAAAATATCTACATGATCCTTTACTAAATACCATTTCCATATATAGGTTTCTCATCTACATAGAATGAAGAAAAATAATGAACAATTAACATATTCTTGGACATATTATTTTGATAAGAGAACCTCATATGGGAGTGTCATGCTCACTAACTTTAATTAGATACATAGTTTACTATCAAAAAAAGATCCTCAATCAATACTAGAACCATTATAGGTCATAACTACAATAATACTTCACTGATGTAGTGCTTCCAAAATCTTTTAATGATAACATCATTATAGAAAAGAAACTTTTCACCAAGTGTGATGCTTATAATAGATTTTAAATTTAAACCTTTCAACCTTTCAAATATTTATATGCCACTTAAAACACCACTTATTATTTATGATCACTCCACTTGATGGATTTGGAGTATTGAATATTTTTCTACTAACCTAGTAGAAATGTTTGAAACTTTTTGGAATTAATTCCTAGTTGATCACACCTATCACAATATTTCTTAATATTATTAACATAATTTTTTAATTCCACCTTCTCTCTTGAAAGTCTTATCTATTTTACTCTTATATTCTTATCTTTAATCAACATAAAAATAAGGCCCCACTATGATTTATAGAGATACATTTCATACCAATACATTTATGACTTAATGACTTCCACACAATAATACCATCATCTTTCTTTAAATTAAAATCTCCTCATTCGTCAGAAATTATGATCCTAAAAATATGATCATTGATTTTTCTTTGATTAAGAGCTATAATACCTTTATTCAACCTTATCATGCTTATAACTACTATCCTTATAATTTTATTTTATATTATTTTTAACCTCAAACTAATTATTTAAAAACATAATATTTATATTTATATTTTCAGTACAAGTAATTATAGTAACAATAATAGAATCATCTTTCTTTAAAGAATCTTTCACCTTATTTCCCATATTTTCATTGCTTCAAATAATTTTTTTATAAACATGAGTGTGAAAAGGGATGGTTGGATGATTATTAGGAAAATAATTTAGTTTCCTTATAGATTAAAAACATCATATAATGATTTATATTATTATATTACCTCTTTGGAATAATTTCATAACTCAAACAAAAACTTATTCAATGAATTATTAACTTTAATTAAAATATACTCAAGGTATTTAACCTCTTAATTCTTAGAAATAATTTTTTTTAATTTTTATCATTTTATTTATTCCTTCAATAATTTCATTGAGATTTTTCTAATTCTAAAAACTAAAACTTCATTCTTGGAAAGTTCTTTGATATTTTTTTTATTATGATATTTATTTAAGGACTCACTATCCTTTTTTCAAATATGCCTTTTTCATTAAAGATTCATGTTTTCCTTCAAGATAACCATGTGATCCATTATCACTTTCAAATTATTTTCCATTTATACTTCTTTGTTATCATCTTCTCTAATTATATATTCTTTTCTAGAGGATTCTTCGGCATTTTTTCATTATTCCATGAAAACTTGACCAATATCATCCACCAATTCTTTCTCTTCTATTTTACTCTCCACATCACAAGATTTAATATAATGATTTGATTGGAATTTCAATTTTTTAAATTATAATTTCCATTTCATTTAGATAATTTTCTACTGCTACCATTATGTTCAACATTATTTCTCCTTAATGATATTATAGTTTAATTATACTCATACTACTCTCAATTTTTATCAAGGAAACTAGTAAAAAAGTGTCTACTTTCTATAATTAATAAACTTGAAGTAATTTTTTCTTTTATATACATTTTCACCTATTTTAATTATATTATATAAAATAGATATAAATTCATTAAATTCCATGGAATCATCGTTGACATTAGAATCCCCTTTATGAGGCCTCTTCAATTCAATGATCTCTAAGCCTTAGGGATATTTAAGGGATAATTTTTATATTTTAATTCTTCTTAAAGGCTATCCCACTTTATATATCATAGGTTATTAAGATATTTTTAATTTTTTAATGGTAAACACATCCAGTTCTTAATACTTTAAATAAGAATTTTGGGAATCTAACTTATATGTTAAAATTTTCACTAATTTCATAACAATAGAAGAGTCAACAAGGACTTATTTATAACTTTGGATCGATTTAACAATTTTCTTTACTCATATAAAGAAATCATCCATAAATCCACCCTGTTTAATCTATATATCTTAAATTTTTAGATTAAATTTTTGAATCCATGATTCTTTAAACTTATTATCACCTTCATGTATAGAATTATGTTTTCCCTATATAAAATTCACTATTTTGGAACCCATATATAATGTTAATTTTTTATTAGATAGTGGAATGTGTAATTTATTAAATACTTTCCCATTATATTAAATATTCTATAACTCCTATAATTTATAGGTTTTACAAACTTTGGAAATATTCATACCATTATTTGTGATATCAATAACATTAATTCTATTTGATGGAAGATATGAGACCATCCTCTTTTTCCATAAATAAAATTCATTTCTATAAATCATGGGAAAACTCTTATTTTTTATGTAGAAAACACACTAAATTGAAATCGTTCAAAAAAATGATATATTAAAAATGAAAAAAAATCAAGATCCTTAGGAATACCAAGAACCACTACTCTAAAATCAATACAGTAAAATAATCATGATGTTATCCTCTGCTCTGATGCCAATTGGTAATCCTAGATGGAATATGATCAACCACTAAGATGAGGGTGAATAAATGGTCCAAAAAACATTCTTTCAACATTTCTTGTATCAGTTTAAGTGTATAATACATGAATGAAACCCAAAAAACATAATCAAAAGAGATATTTAGAGAGTATTAATGATAATATATACATGGTATTTTACAAAATTGACTCACTTTTATTTAAATGGTTTGTGTCTATTATGGTTAGTGGTTAAAATCATTCTTAAAAAATACTAATATTATTAAAAACAAGGATCAAAGGATATATAGTTAGAATATATCCTTGAACTATAATACAAGGAAGATCAAAAATAAAATTCAACAATAATGATAAATATTTTATAATCCTATTAAATTTCCTCTAGTTATGGATCATTTTTGTACCTATGTTATTCTTCTCAAACCAAGAAAATTTATATTTAGAATATTTATAGTAATGTTTCAGTTTTTATCAAAATGTTTCATCATCACTTCTATAAGATAAAATCCAAATATTTAAAGGACTTAAAAAAGAATAGCATAACACAATGGATTAAACCAAAATTCTTAGCTAAAATAACATATGAAAATGATTGGGTTATCATCAACATTTTTTCACAGTTCATCATAATGTAATGATTCTTGGTGGGGGAAATGAAACTTTTAGACTGATAACATGGTGTAATGACTATTGTCATTGGGGATATTAGGTGTTATACTGCCGACACTGCATGATGTGGGCTTCTCATTCATGAAAAAACCATGTATTCATCCTTTGATCCACTAGGACTTTAGGCCACCCATGTTCTAAGGCCTCTATACCTATGGGACTTCATGCCATGTATTTTAATAAAATAGTTCCATTGGGTGATTTTAATTCATTAGAAATAGGGATGAGGCTTTCCCCACTTGGGTGTTTGGGTGTTTTTGTTGTTGGGTTGATTTTTTTTCCCTCTATATTAAAATAATATTATATATCTACTAAAAATCTAGAAAATTATCTCATACCTTGAACTCAATTTATCATGATTGAAAAAAATAACATAATTATTTAAGTTATCCAATTACCTTGAAAACTCATCAAATTTACTGTGGTGTTACCAATAAAAACTATGACATGAAATATTAAAAAAATATTCTAATAACGACATAAACATTTAGTGGCGGGAATATTACAACATGAAATTTAGTTTAATGGTGTAAAAAATTAAATTGGGGTGTGATTTCCAACTTGAACTTTTAAAAAAACAATGTAATATTACTCATCTTTATAATCCTTCACAAACCATGGCCTTGAATTGTGAAAAAATAACTATATATGATCAAGTAATCACAACATAACTGGTCTATATTACAACATGAATTTAAGGTTTGTGAAAAAAATTCTTCTACCATAAAACCATTGTATAGTATAATGTAAATACAGTCAAGGAATGGTTTTACAACTAAATAGATATTAATTATTTTTATTTCATTACAAATATAACCAAACACAAATCCATTTGTGGGTATGATGATAATAAATAAATCATGAAAATAACATCAAGGATTGGAAATGAATCCTCCCAATAAATCATTCATTACATTCTCATAATGTGAGAGTAATCTAAACACCATATCATTAAATAAAATAGTAGTTTTTAGTGTTCTCTAACTCTCAGTGTAAAGATTAATGCAATATTGAAAATGTATCAATTGAGTTATTAAAAAAACAATTTTAAAGACATATAATGATATATATTCAATATCTAAGGGCTCTTTATCATTTCAGTTACCTCTACCATGTTTCCATAAAATATTTAAAAAATCTCTATAACCTAAAGATATCACGCTAAGAATTAATAATCCTTATAGTTATCTTAATAAAAATCATATTTAATTCTAATTTATCCTTATAATAATATATAACATGTGAAAAATACTATATATATTTAGTTAATTGAAAGATATGAAAAAAATCAAGAACATAATTATATTTTAGTTGAAATATATATCTATATTCTTGTTCTATAATCCTCTAAGTAAAATTTCAAAAGAACCTACATATAATGGGTGAAAACTTACCTTTATTCCCAATTCAATGATGTCTCAACCAAGGAGATACTTATAAAAATACTTTATATCCTATGATAAATTACTTTGGTGGATATAAATAGTATATATATAATAGTTATACTAATTATTTTACATCAACAATCAATTCTTGATCAACTAAATTCAATTGGTATTCACTTGAAAAAGTCTTATCCCTATGTAAGACTTATCCCATGTCCCAATATATTATAATGATGAAATAAAAAACTATAATGCAATACATCAAAATGTTTTATATGAATCGAAGAATGATAACTATAATTGTAAGAAAACTTCAAAATTAATATCATTTTTCCATTATACTTTGAAGACCAATATAAAATCTTATATCCTATCTTCTATAATTTATACAACATGTTCTAAGTATTTATTTATTTGGTTATGATTTATCATGCACATCTTCAGTTAATTAAACATAATATTATAAATTTCATTCTAAAACTAAAAATTTAAATACAAATATTGATATGAAATTATATATTTTTGTACACTTTGAAGTCTATAATTATTTAATACACATCTTACTAAAATTATTTACTAAATTTTTTTGTTAAATATTAGATACCATGGTGTGTAAACCTATTATTAAATACTTTAATATGTTATATCATTTCAATATTGGAACAAGTAACATCTTTAATTAACTTAATAGTCACAAATTCTTGAATTTAAACTCTTGTAATGCCCAAAATCATGAAATGAAACCAACTATATCCTTCTTCATTCTAATATACCACAATTACCAAATATTATCATGATATAATTTGGTAGATTCAAGTTGAATGACCCAAAATAGATAATCAAAATAATATATTACTTTTTCTATAAAATTAGTGATAATCACCACTAGATCAATTAAATAGAGTAAATTTTTCAATAAGGTTCAACCCATAATTGTTTTCTACACTTCATAAGGTGTCAAAAATCTTATTATAATCAAAATAAGATGTTTATACCTCATTTACCTAATTTATATATACAGAATTGTAAAAAATACAAGATAAATTCATGTTATTTCCATCCTTTTATACCTTAAGTTGTAAATATATAAACTTAATCATCAATATAAATTTTTTTCTTCATCTATCAGAATAATTTTATGATATTTTTAACTCAATTAAATTTCCTTTAAGTGGTATACATGTAACGCCCCGACCCCAGTTACCTAGAGTCAGTGCATTATTACATAACATTGGCATGATCACAAAAGATCAATTCTCAAAAGACCGATTAGTTTAGTAGCCTTGGAAACACTAGATACATTCGTAAACATTACATTACATCATAAAAATAAAAACTACAATAACATGGTCTCCCTAGTCCACACTCATATCCTCACTGACTATTCTTTCAAGTCAGTCATAATACACTTCTTCACATCCTGGGAAAAATAAAACATTGAAAGGGGTGAGCTCAAATGCTCCGTAAGGATAACAATATAGCGGAAACTTTCATAAGAAAACATAAGCATTTAAGGCAATGTATAACTAAAACAAAAGCCTTATTGAACTTGAACTTCAAAATAATATGGCAACAGTAAAATAAAATTATTCCATTACTTACTCACATGGATATTCTACTAGACGAATAATCACATGAAATATCAATAACCACTTTCATAAAAAGGGAATGTATAATTCCAGACATTCTGAAACATTTTGTCAAGGCCTCAGCCAAGACGTCTAAAATGATTAAGGCCTCGGCCAAAACCATAAATCAAATTGTGAAAGGGCCTCGGACAATTCCACGTCTAGTTGTCTCATGAGACCTATCGATGCATCGAGGAGCTATAGTGGGCTCCACCCGTCACTTATTAAGTCCAATACATTCCTCATATGAATAGGCTTAAACATAACATAAATATTCGTATTAAAACTAGCATACGAAATGTCAACAATTTCTCCATAAACTATGGATGGTATAAAAATAACACATCCACAGTCAAATATTTCACAAAATGTTCAATAGAAGTTTTGTATCATAAATCCATTTCAATTAAACTTAAAACCCATCAAAGGATGTTGACATGGATGAAATCAAAGCTATTTGAGAGAAATATATCTCTTTTTTGAAATCATTTAAAAGTCCCATAATTATAAAATAATGAATTTACTTTGAAAATATTCTTATAAGCTTGTAAGGGAAGCTTATATGAAGTTATAATGGCGGAAAATAGCCGCACCCGCCGTATAAGTTAAAAAAACATTCTTACCTTAAATTTGTCAAAAAGGTCAAAAAGTACATTGTTTGGAAAAAGACGGTAAGATTCCTTTCAAAAACGTATAAGGGTATAAATGAATTTAACCCATTTTCCATTTAATAGTAAAAATGTTTTGAAATACATTTTTAAGAAACATGGATGTGGATGATAACGAGGTCCCAGTAGATAATTATGTATAAACAACCTTGGATAATGAAGAGGTTGTGAAGTAAACCCTTAACTTGTACTTTTCCTTGGTTGGGGTAGGTTAACCTCATATATAATGGTGAAATAATTGTTATTAAATTATACAAGAATCATATACATTCATATGATATCATATATGATCTTTTAACAATGCTTTGTTAACAATATCTTAGATTTATCGTTGTTTCTGGTGTTAACTTACTCGTTTTCTTTTATATGTTTTGTTACGTAAGTCGTGTTTTTCATGGATAGGTTATATCTTATTCATATCCAGAATTATATCATGTCCTTAAACATTATTTTTAAATCATCAAATGATAATTATACTTGAATGGATACGACGGAGAATGAATCTCATCGCGTTCGTGGAGACGGTAGTCCGTACGTACGCACGAGCGACAATATCATTATTTTGATATTAAAATAATATATAATTGGATAGTATATCATATATACAGAATAATTATCATTTTATATTTATTATTTACATGAATTACATATCATTATTATAACCATCTAAATAATAATATATTGAATAACAATTACACCACGACGTGGAGACAGTAAGCCGTACGTACGCACGTATGGTGACATGTCATTCAAATGATGGGTAGAATACTGAATATGGTTGTTCCATATTTATAATAACATCACATTATATAGAAGATACTAGAGTTATAATTTTAGAATTGAAATAATAAACAAAGATGGAGTGGAAGAAGAAAGAAACTTGAAAGAGGGTGATGAAAATGTTACCTCTTCTTCGGGTTCTTCCTTTTGATTTGATCAAAAAGACTCCTTAGGATGGCTTTATGACTAAAGTAAAGCTTCTAGGATGAAGGGATAGAAGTTGGGAGAGTATTTGGGCATAGTTTGGCCGAACCAAAAGGCTTGAAAGTGTGAATAAGGTGGTAGAGGTGGGGGCCTTTTATAAGAGGAGAGGAGGGGCTCTTTTGGAAAGATTGAAATGTTACATTATTATACAATGCTTTTCGGATTCTAAAGGTCCCACACTTATATAATTAGTGTATAAGGTGATAAGGGTTAGAAATATACACATAAAATAGTCTTTCGACATGTTTAAGCTTTGAATTTTACATTATCTTTTCATTTTATTAAAATCGTTAAATAATGAGGTCATCGCTGCATCATAATGATGTCATAAATAATTTAATTTATTTAATGTATAAAAATTATAAAAAAAAATACTATGATGTAGGAAATATTTTTATCTTTCCAATGACTATTTATAGTCAAAAATATGACTTGTATAACCCCATGTAAAAATTGTTTTAGTAAAACATTTCATGTTTGTGTCATTTTTTTACTTTAACATTAAATAAAAGGTATTTATGTCATTTTCCAACTAAAGTGGCTCCATGGGATCCCCAAGTTGACCCATGGATTTTCTTGGTCGTCCATTACTCATCCAATAGGGGTAGGACAAGTGTAAGGGTATTTTCATATTTTTATAATATCATTTTTACCTTAAATTTCACTAATTACCTTTAATCACGATTAATTAAACTTAAAAGTTACTATTCACCAAAAAATTATTTTAATCCCATTGAACCACATTTTACATCCTAATGAAAACCATGTATGTCGGATTTTTGAAATTCAAAACACAGAAGTGGTAATATTTCATTTAAATGAAAAATCAGTTATTTAACTACCACTTAGTGGTTTCACTATTCATCAAAAATTGAAGTTTTTCAGAACAATGCCAAAATTTCACCCTAAGCTATAATTGATATTCCGAATTAAAAAATGATGTATATTTTACAAAATTCCAAACATATAAGTTGCATTAATTAATTTTATAATTAATTCCTGTTGTCACAACAAATAGCATGTTTTTAAGAAACAATATATATCAAAAGATTGACAATTGTTTATGTCCAATTTCAAAGTGAAATTAATTCTAATGACCACCATTGGATAAAATGGTAAAAATATATACTAATTATACTCTAAAACCACTAAATAGTATAATTTATCACTATAAATTATTTTGATTAAAAAAGTTGTTTTTAGTATTTTTCACTATTCATAAAAAATTAGAAGTTCTCAGAAAAATACCAAAAATTCAACATAGGCTAATTTCGATATTCCAAATCCAAAAATGAAGTCCACTTTGATAAAAAAAATTATAAAATTTCAAAAAGTAGGTATTACTATTCACAACGGCTAGTTTAATTAGTTGTGGTGTGTGTTAGAGCTCGAGGTTGCATACAACACACGCTATTGTATTATTCGAAGGGAAACATACCGTGGAAGCTTGGGGTGTTACATTCTCCTCTCCTTCAAATAATTGCGTCCTCACAATTTCTAGGGTATTACTGCATAAAAAGACTTGGGTGGTTCTTCATCATAAGTTCCTTAGGTTCCCACGTTGCCTCTTCCATTTTATGATCTCTCCACAAAACCTTTACTAGATGAGTCGTCCGGTTTCTCAGCACCTGCTCCCTCACATCAAGAATTCTGATGGGCTCTTCGCAATAAGATAGATCGGGTTCCAGTTCTAATTCCTCATAGGTAAGTACATGTATTGGGTCGGGCATGTATTTTCTCAATAGCGATATGTGGAAAACATCGTGAACTTTGGAGAGATTTGGAGGCATCGCCAAACGATAAGCTACAGCCCCAATACGATATAGAATTTCGAAAGGTCCGATGTACCTGGGACTCAACTTACCCTTCTTACCAAAACGTATAACTCCCTTCCATGGAGATACCTTTAGGAAAACATGATCTCCCACCTGAAATTCCAAAACATTTCTTCTGTTATCGGCATAGCTCTTCTGCCTACTTTGAGCTGCTTTGATGTGGTTTTGGATTACCTTCACCTTTTCCATTGTTTCTTCCACCAGTTCTGGTCCCACAAGTTTTCTTTCACCAACGTCATCCCAACAGGTTGGTGTACGACATCTCTTTCCGTATAAAGCTTCATAAGGTGCCATCTGAATGCTTGAATGGAAGCTATTGTTATAGGAAAATTCTACCAGTGGTAAATATTGATCCCACATACCCTGAAAGTCAAGAGAGCATGATCTCAACATGTCTTCTAAGGTTTGAATAGTCCGTTCTGATTGTCCATCTGTTTGAGGGTGATAGGCAGTGCTCAAACGAAGTTCAGTATCCAAGGCCTTTTGAATACTTTTCCAGAATCTTAAAGTAAAATGAGGATCACGATCAGAAACAATCGATAGGGGTACTCCATGAAGTCTTACAAATTCATTAATATATATTCTTGCTAGACGTTCAAGTGGTAGATCCTCCCGTGTATCCAGAAAATGTGCTAACTTAGTAAGATGATCAACAATGACCCATATTGCATCATTCCTTCTAGGAGTCTTTGGTAGTCCCATGACAAAGTCCATCATAATATTATCCCATTTCCACTCAGGTATGGGAATAGGTTGCAATACTCCACCAGGATGTTGCCTTCCAGCTTTCACTTATTGACAAACCATACACCTCGACACAAAATCAGAAATCTCCCTCTTCATATTGTCCCACCAAAAATGTTCCTTCAAATCTCTATACATTTTGGTGCTCCCAGGGTGTATAGAGAAATTGGAACTATGAGCATCATCCAGCAATTCCCTTTTTAGATCAGGTATATCGGGAACACAAAGTCTCTTCCCGAATTTCAAAATTCCATCCTTATACACAAGGTCCCTCAATCTTCCATCATTCACATCTTTAATCTTCTTCTGAAATTCTTCATCATCGGTCTGAGAACTCTTAATCCTTTCTAGTAATGATGGTTTGGCAACCATTTGAAAAAGCATTGATGTTTCACCTTCCCTAGTTATTCCCATGTCCATCTTCACTAGATCCATGAAAATTGGATCCCTTTTAATTCTCATCACATTCAAAACTCCATGGTCTTTTCTGCTCAAAGAATCTGCCACCTTGTTTGCCTTCCCCGGGTGGTAATGTATCGTGCAATCATAATCCTTGAGTAGTTCAATCCATCGCCTTTGCCTCATGTTGAGTTCTTTTTGTGAGAAAATATACTTCAAACTCTTGTGATCAGTATAAATCTCACATTTTTCACCATAGAGGTAATGTATCCATATCTTTAAATCAAAGATCACATCTGCTAACTCAATATCATGAGTAGGATAGTTTTGATCATGAATTTTTAGCTGTCGTGATGCATAGGCAATAACCTTATCATTCTGCATAAGGACACAACCAAGTCCTTTCTTCGATGCATCACAATAAATAACAAAGCCATCATTCCCCGATGGTAGAGTCAATACAGGGGCATTGACTAATATTCTCTTCAGTTCTTCAAAACATTCTTTACACTCTTTTGTCCAGACAAATTTAATCCCTTTACGTGTGAGCTTTGTCAATGGGTTAGCCAATCTGGCAAAGTTCTGGACGAAACGTCGATAATAACCTGCTAAACCAATAAAACTGCGTACCTCAGTTATACTTGTCGGTGCTGGCCATTCTTGGATTGCCTTGGTTTTAGAAGGATCAACGAAAATTCCATCCTTAGAGACAATATGGCCAAGAAAAGAAATCTCCTGAAGCCAGAATTCACACTTACTAAATTTCCCATATAATTCATGTCTTCTAAGAGTCTTCAGGATAATGCGTAAGTGATTTTCATGATCTTTGTGGATTTTGGAGTATACCAAGATATCATCAATAAATACCACTACAAAGTCATCAAGATATTCCTTGAAAACTCTATTCATTAGATCCATGAAAACAGAGGGTGCATTAGTCAATCCAAAAGGCATTACTGGAAACTCATAATGCACGTACCTTGTTCGAAATGCTGTCTTTGGAACGTCTTCCTTCTTCACACACAACTGATGGTATCCAGACCGAAGGTCAATCACTGAAAAGTATTGAGCTCCATGCAGTTGGTCAAACAAATCATCAATGCGAGGTAGGGGATACTTGTTCTTTATTGTTATAGCATTGATCTCCCTATAGTCGATGCACAACCTCATAGATCTATATTTCTTCTTAACAAAAAGAACAGGGGCTCCCCAAGGAGAAACACTAGGGCAAATAAATCCCTTATTACTCAATTCCTCTAGTTGTTTCTTTAGTTCAACTAATTCCACAGTGGCCATTCTATAAGGGGTCTTCGATATGGGCCTTGATCCAGGAATTAAATCAATGGAAAACTCAACTTCTCGTTCTGGAGGATGTCCAGGTAAATCTTCTGGAAACACGTCAACATATTCTCTCACAATAGGTACATCCTCTATTTGAATATTCCTTTCCTCACCCTCAGTAATTTCCTTCTCTTCCTCCCCAATAATTGAATTTAGTTGAGCTACTGGGGGTGGATCTAGATAATAATTATGTGGCGACGATTCTGCTCTAAAGATAAGGTGTTCCTTATCATCATCATCAAGAATCGTAACCTCTTTCCTCTTACAATAAATTTTTGCATCATGGTCCGAAAGCCAATCCATACTGTGGATTATATAAAATTCAATCATGGGTATGACGATGAGATCAGCAGGTAAAGAACATTTAGGTGCTCTAATGGGAACTAATCGACAAAACTTTGTTGCAAAAATACTTCCCTTAGGGGTTTTGACCGACAACTCCCTTGTTAAATCAAATTGGAAATATCTAATTTTCTTAGCAAACTGGGAAGATATGAAACAATGCGATGATCCAGAATCAAATAATGCATTTTCTAAACTTGAGGAAACCATTAAATTACCTGCCACCACGTCTTTCGGAGCTTCCACCTCAGCAGTAGTGATAGCATAAGCCTGTCCCTGATCCCTTGGCCTCTTCTGAGGTAAGTTCCCCTGACACTTAGGACATTTATTTGCATAATGTCCCTTCTCTCTACAATTATAGCATTACATGTTGACAGCCGCTTTCTTTCTCTTGCATTCATGAGCTTGGTGGCCTTTTTCACCACACTTGTAACATACTCCTTTTCCTTTTAGACAGGCACCAGGGTGCTTCCTACCACAATTATCACAGGGTGGAAATTCATTTCTACCCTTCTTCCCTATTTCCTTATTTACTTTCCTAGAGTTTTCAGTGGATCTCTTCTTATCTTGCTTTGATTTAAAGTCATAAGACTTAGAGAATTCCTTTTCCGTCTTGATAGCGCATGAGACAATACCTTCGTATGAAGAGAAGGTTTGTGATACTAAAGCTCGACGGATAAATGGTTTTAACCCATCAAAGAAAATATCAGCCTTACTTCTTGGGTTACGTATGTAATCTGCAGCATACCTCGCTAACCTTATAAAGTTAGCCTCATACTTTGCGACATTCTCATCCTCCTTCTGCCTCAGACTCAGAAATTGCCTTTCAATATCCGCTCGATGGTCTCGAGGAAAGTATTTTTCTAAGAACAGCTCTTTGAAATCCTGCCATTCCATGTTTGTTAATTCATCATCTTTCTTTGTGTTTTGAATTAGTGACCACCATTGATCGGCATCTCCAGTGAGGCGGTAAACTTCCATGACAACTTTCTCCCTTTCACTACTCCCCAAGGCATGGAATATTTTCTCTAAGGAATTTATCCATTGCTCAGCTACTATAGGATTTGTACTCCCATTGAAGGTTGGTGGTTGTTGCCTCATGAAACGGTCTAGCATTGATCCTCCATGTTGCGGATCAGGGTGCTCCATACGAATAAGGTTATTATTCATAACCTGCGTGAGTTGTCCCAGTACGGTGAGAAGCTGATCAGCACCAGTTGTATCACTAGCTCCACCATAATTATCTTGAGCAGGAGGGCAATCCCTACACGGAGTGCGTGCATTGATACAGTTTCCATTCCTTCCACTAGGCGCCATTTCTAAATAATGGCATAAACTAGATTAGTTTATGAATCAAAATACATAATTCCATACTTGTAAAACACTTAACATAAATTGAACTAATTATAGATATAATCCATAATTATAAAAATGTTTTCTTTGAGTAAGTATATACTCGTAACCCTTCATAGTGGTTTGTAAATAAAATGGGAATTATCCTAAGAATATCCCCCGGGAGTGTCGTAACCAAGAGTGCAGCAAGGCCCGTTGTCGTGCACCAGTTCCCGTTCGAGTCTAGCTCAAAGCGGTGTTTTCAGGTTTTACCCCTAGGTACATCTATGCCAGAGCCGCCTCTACCTGCTCGTATCTATACAGGGATGTATTACTCGAAAAACTCACAAAATCTCTACAAAACCAAAATTTTAGGAAGTTCTTATATTCTAATCCTCAAAGTTCATCTTAGGTCTATGTGCTCTAATCAGAGTTTGTCTAAATCTAGCTTCCAAGGTTTGTACTAAACTTCCTCTGATACCAACTGTAACGCCCCGACCCCAGTTACCTAGATTCGGTTCATTATTACATAACATTGGCATGATCACAAAATATCAAGTCTCGAAAGACCGATTAGTTTAGTAGCCTTGGAAACACTAGATACATTCATAAAAATTACATTACATCATAAAAATGAAAACTACAATAACATGGTCTCCCTAGTCCACACTCATATCCTCACTGACTATTCTTGCAAGTCAGTCATAATACACTTCTTCACATCCTGGGAAAAATAAAACATTGAAAGGGGTGAGCTCAAATGCTCCGTAAGGATAACAATATAGCGGAAACTTTCATAAGAAAACATAAGCATTTAAGGCAATGTATAACTAAAACAAAAGCCTTATTGAACTTGAACTTCAGCATAATATGGCAAAAGTAAAATAAAATAATGCCATTACTTACTCACATGGATATTCTACTAGACGAATAATCACATGAAATATCAATAACCACTTTCATAATGAGGGAATGTATAATGCCAGACATTCTGAAATATTTTGTCAAGGCCTCGGCCAAGACGTCTAAAATGATTAAGGCCTCGGCCAAAACCATAAATCAAATTGGGAAAGGGCCTCATCCAATTCCACGTCTAGTTTTCTCATGAGACCTATTGATGCATCGAGGAGCTATAGCAGGCTCCACCCGTCACTTATTAAGTCCAATACATTCCTCATATGAATAGGTTTAAACATAACATAAATATTCGTATTAAAACTAGCATACGAAATGTCAACAATTTCTCCATAAACTATGGATGGTATAAAAATAACACATCCACAGTCAAGTATTTCACAAAATGTTCAATGGAAGTTTTGTATCATAAATCAATTTCAATTAAACTTAAAACCCATCAAAGGATGTTGACATGGATGAAATCAAAGCTATTTGAGAGAAATATCTCTCTTTTTTGAAATCATTTAAAAGTCCCATAATTATAAAATAATACATTTAATTTGAAAATATTCTTATAATCTTGTAAGGGAAGCTTCGACGAAGTTATAATGGCGGAAAATAGCCACACCCGCCGTATAAGTTAAAAAAACATTCTTACCTTAAATTTGTCAAAAAGGTCAAAAAGTACATTGTTTGGAAAACGACGGTAAGATTCCTTTCAAAAACTTATAAGGGTATAAATGACTTTAACCCATTTTCCATTTAATATTAAAAATGTTTTGAAAGACATTTTTAAGAAACATGGATGTGGATGATAACGAGGTCCCAGTAGATAATTATGTATAGACAACCTTGGATAATGAAGAGGTTGTGAAGTAAACCCTTACCTTGTACTTTTCCTTGGTTGGGGTAGGTTAACCTCCTATATAATAGTGAAATAATTGTTATTAAATTATACAAGAATCATATACATTCATATGATATCATATATGATCTTTTAACATTGCTTTGTTAACAATATCTTAGATTTATTGTTGTTTCGGGTGTTAACTTACTCGTTTTCTTTTATATGTTTTGTTACTTAAGTCGTGTTTTTCATGGATATGTTGTATCTTATTCATATCCATAATGATATCATGTCCTTAAAAATTATTTTTAAATCATCAAATGATAATTATACTTGAATGGATAGACGGAGAATGAATCTCATCGCGTTCGTGGAGACGGTAGTCCGTACGTACGCACGAGCGACAATATCATTATTTTGATATTAAAATAATATATAATTGGATAGTATATCATATATACAGAATCATTATCATGCTATATTTATTATTTACATGAATTACATATCATTATTATACCCATCTAAATAATAATATATTGAATAACAATTACACCACGACGTGGAGACGGTAAGCTGTACGTACGCACGTATGGTGACATGTCATTAAAATGATGGGTAGAATACTGAATATGGTTGTTCCATAATTATAATAACATTACAGTATATAGAAGATACTGGAGTTATAATTTTAGAATTAAAATAATAAACAAAGAGGGAGTGGAAGAAGAAAGAAACTTGAAAGAGGGTGATGAAAACGTTACCTCTTCTTCGGGTTCTTCCTTTTGATTTGATCAAAAGGACTCCTTAAGATGGCTTTCTGACTAAAGTAAAGATTCTAGGATGAAGGGAGAGAAGTTGGGAGAGTATTTGGGCAGAGTTTGGCCGAACAAAAAGGCTTGAAAGTGTGAATAAGGTGGTAGAGGTGGGGGCCTTTTATAAGAGGAGAGGAGGGGCTCTTTTGGAAAGATTGAAATGTTACATTATTATACAATGCTTTCAGATTCTAAAGGTCTCACACTTATATAATTCGTGGCTAAGGTGATAAGGGTTCGAAATAAACCCATCCAATAGTATTTGGACAAGTGTAAGCTTTGGATTTTACATTATCTTTTCATTTTATTAAAATTGTTAAATAATGAGGTCATCGCTGCATCATAATGATGTCATAAATAATTTAATTTATTTAATGTCTAAAAATTATAAAAAAATACTATGATGTAGGAAATCTTTTTATATTTCCAATTACTATTTATAGTCAAAAATATGACTTGTATAACCCCATGTAAAAATTGTTTTAGTAAAACATTTCATGTTTGTGTCATTTTTTTACTTTAACATTAAATAAAAGGTATTTATGTCATTTTCCAACTAAAGTGGCTCCATGGGGTCCCCAAGTTGACCCATGGATTGTCTTCGTCGGCCATTACTCATCCAATAGGGGTAGGACAAGTGTAAGGGTATTTTCATATTTTTATTATATCATTTTTACCTTAAATTTCACTAATTACCTTTAATCGCGATTAATTAAACTTAAAAGTTACTATTCACCAAAAAATTATTTTAATCCCATTGAACCACATTTTACATCCTAATGAAAACCATGTATGTCGGATTTTTGAAATTCAAAACACAGAAGTGGTAATATTTCATTTAAACGAAAAATCAGTTATTTAACTACCACTTAGTGGTTTCACTATTCATCAAAAATTGAAGTTTTTCAGAACAATGCCAAAATTTCACCCTAAGCTATAATTGATATTCCGAATTCAAAAATGATTTCTATTTTACAAAATTCCAAACATATAAGTTGCATTAATTAATTTTATAATTAATTCTCGTTGTCCCAACAAATAGCGTGTTTTTAAGAAACAATATATATCAAAAGATTGACAATTGTTTATGTCCAATTTCAAAGTGAAATTAATTCTAATGACCACCATTGGATAAAATGGTAAAAATATATACTAATTATACTCTAAAACCACTAAATAGTATAATTTATCACTATAAATTATTTTGATTAAAAAAGTTGTTTTTAAGTATTTTTCACTATTCATAAAAAATTAGAAGTTCTCAGAAAAATACCAAAAATCCAACATAGGCTAATTTCGATATTCAGAATCCAAAAATGAAGTCCATTTTGATAAATAAAATTTATAAAATTTCAAAAATTAGGTATTATGATTCAAAACGGCTAGTTTAATTAGTTGTGGTGTGTGTTAGAGCTTGAGGTTGCGTACAACACACGCTATTGCATTATTCGAAGGGAAACGTATCGTGGAAGCTTGGGGAGTTACAATACAAGATAATTGAAACATAAAATTCTAAAGATACTCAATCCACATTCATTTCTTTAATGTTATATACCAGTAAGGTAAAATATTGTTCAGTTATTTTATTTTAATACCATATTAATCTCCAATATAATGGGTAATGTATACATCCCATAAAATATTGTAAAACTAAAAAATGTTTAATGTTGTACACAAGATAACATTTTCAAGTGGTTATAACTATATAGATCCATTAACCACCAAATTTTCACCATGCATGGTCATTCCACCAAAAAATTATATAGATACATTATAATACACAAAATATACATCAATGAATTTAAGAATGAACAACATTAGAACTGAGGTAGTTATTATTTTAAATTTATTAAAGAATTTATAAAACATCTCATTTTATTTAAAATTAACACTTTTTTATTAGTGTTATCATATGAGGTCCCAATATTGATAAATCCTAAACGAAACATCAATAATGTATAACCATAGTAATAAAGCTTAAATTTTATAAATAATCTAGGTCATTTTCTAATACATCTCAACCTTGATTTTATTAGGTCTAAAATAAATTTTTCTCTTGAGGTAATGTCTCCCAAAATTTTTCTTTCTAGAATCCATAAGTGTTATTTATAAATCCAATCAAATAAATTATACTGATAAAAATTCTATAAAATTATTTTTATAAGACTCTAATGGTTTAATTATGGTATTAAAAAAGTAAATATCTTATCTATAAAAAATAAAACAAAATATTTAGGACACTTGTATGCAATAAGATTACCAAATCTATGAAATTTCAAATAGATTTAATGGCCCTAGATGGAATTATTATAAATTTATAACATTCATACTAGCTTTAAAAATCATTTTTAGTATGTAATAATCCTCCCCACCCTTCGTTAGTGGTATATTGATTTAATGATTTTCATTAAGAAATATTTATTTCCCTTAAGTTGTTCAAATAATATATTTTCTGAGTCAGAATGTATTTATTCTTCATGTTGAAATAGTTAAACTTTTAATAGTTAGTGCATAAACTGAAATTTTTATTAGTTTATTTTTAAAATAAATCTAGTACCACACAATGTGAAACACTATATTAAATAAATAAAATCACCCATATGTGATATGTAACACCCCAATATTTTTTAACTTATTTTATTTAAGTAATATATTCGATATTGTATCATATACACAACATCAAGATTAAATTAACTATAATATACTATAGAAATATTATTATTTAGATACGACCATTATAATCTAATCATTGGTTTAGTGGATATGAATAGTAATAACCATATTATGAACTATATATATAATTTATTACCTTTATAAAATTAATAATAAATCATGCATTAATTATAAATTGGTTTGAAATGAAGATAAGAAAATTGTAAAAGAGATATTTTTCATAAAACTATTTTTACATGCATAATAAATTTTTATCTTAATATATCAAATTAATCACTATTGAAAAATGATTATAATAAAATATTTAGATTATATATCCAATTTAATGAATTATAATTTATTTAATTATGGTTATTAGTGCACCCTTTTTCTACTGGATGTGTGCCTTATTGACATTGATGTTGGGAAGAAGTACTTTTATGTATTCTTGTGTTGGGTTGCAACCCTTTTGATTTTTGGATTTTGTCAACATCTCTATGTCCCTGAAGTATTGGTTTTTCCCCTTTACCCTTAAAAGGGGGTTTATCCATAATCAATAAAAAAATTCGGCCTTCGGGCTATTCAGTCAATTATGGTTATTAGTAAAGTAATGAGAATAAAGTTGTTTTATGATTCAAAAATACATTTTCTTTAAAAAAAATTGTTTATTGCATTATGTGCATGGATATTATAATTAATTTATGACACTTTTATAAATTATATATGAAAAAATAGAAATAATTTTTTAAATTAGTTTGACATAAAATTTTTAGGATGAATTTTTGGTTTTTTCAAAAAAAATGATTTTTGAGTGAATTGTGAAATTTTTGGATTTTTACAAAACTATCATTTCTATTCATTAAATAAATTTATTAAAAGGTATAATTATATAATTTATTTGGTTTAAAGTTAATAAAATATCACTTTAATTAAAATTAATCTAAATAATTCTATAATAATCAGCATTATGTTTGATTTTGGTATAAATTAATTTTTATACTTAAAATAGATATTTTTCTAAAAACGGTTTTTCATTGCATTTTACAAACTTATATAAATATTAATTTTTACTAATTATATAAATTGAATATTATAAAATTAATTTTAAATTTTTAATTATCATTTCAAATTTTGTTTATAAGTTGTATTTTATTTTTGGTAACAAAAATAGCTACCAAGTTAAAAAATTGAGTTATCATAGTAAGGGTAAATTGTGGTAAAAATTAAAATTAAGTAGAAAACGTCAAAAAATAACAAAAAAATTATCCTTTATTTGTGTGGATTATAGGTGGATTTTCCTATACTAATTGGACTATTTTGAGTGTCTTAATTTGAAATATTGGTTGGCTTCCAAGTGAAGGAAGTGTTATATTTAATAAAATATCATTTTCTCCCATTTTATTTGCAATGGTTTGAAGACCTTAGATTTTTTATTTTATTTATGGGTAATATTATTTTTAAATAATTTGAGAGGGAACCCTTACATTGCTCAAAATCCCCATGGTACAAGGCCATACATGGCTCATAGGCCCAGTGGCACAGAGGACTAAAACATGACCCGTAGGCCCAAAGCCTAAGACCTTATACAAAAATAACCCTTTCCTTCTCTCCATCATCTATAAATCCAACTTTTAGTTATAAAATAATGTTCATGGTTATCCATTTATACCTCCCATACCTCGGTTCTTGAACTGATGTGTTATAGGCACTCCATGAATGAACCTCGACATCTAACTGATCATCTGGTCCTACCTTTTCAATCATTTTATATCTTAAATCTATTTTCATTATTAGGATAAGAGTAAATATAAGTTATTAATGAATAAATATGACCATAATGATTTATAATAATTTAATTTCATGTTACTAATTTTTTTAAAATTTTAAATATATTATAATTACTTAAAACTCATATGCAGCATCTATACAACACTTGTGCAGGCATAGAAAAAATTAAATAATTGATTTTAAATAAATTAAAAGTGATAATATTTATATGATTTATGGTATTTCGTGAATTTTATAAATAATTATGAAGTATAAGTGATGGATTAAGATTTTTAATTTGAATTAAATTGTTATCTCGATTCCTTTTAAGTCAAAATATATAAATAGTCATGAAAATGACTTTAAATGGTATGTAATGTTTAAAAAACATTATTAAATAATAAAAAAATAAAAAAACTATAATAAATAAATTTGATGGAAATTTTATAGTATATCATTAATGTTATAGGTATGTACTACTTTTAATTTCTAAAATTACTTCCATGGTCTTAAAGATTGAAAAAATTCTTACAACTTTTAAGGTTAAACAGGGTTAACGAGGGGGTAAAATCAAAAGATAAGGTTTAAAATGACACCTAATCTAGTATAAATGTAAAAATGTAGGTAATTATAGAATAAATAATTTTAATTTTTATTGATATGAATTATATAGTTATATTCATTATAAAAATATTAAGTAAGTTTTTTAAATTAAAAAAGGAAATCGTTTTAGTTTAAAATTATTTTTATAAAGTTTTATTTAAAAGTTTTATTTCTAAATTTTATAATTTTAATTTGAAAAAATAAAAATATTTTTTTAAACATAATTTCAAAATTAACTTAGGATGAAATTTTGAAATTTATTAGAAAATATTTATTTTTTGGTGAATAGTGAAAAATACAAATTTTTGTAAAAATGCTATTTATTTTCAATAAATTATTTAATATAAAAGCCTAATTATTTTATAAATATGATTTAAATTAATATAAATATTATTTATTTAAATTTAATTCACTTAATTACTTTTGAATCAACTTTATATTATATTTGAGTAGAAGTTTATTTTTGGGTTTAACATGGAATTTTTCTGAAAACTATTTTAAAATGAATAATTTTTATTCATTTTAATAAATTAAAACAACCACTAATGAGGAATTATTTAAATAAAATATATATTTTATATTAATAAATATTAATTTAAATTCATATAATGATTATTACCAGTTATATAGTTAATGTAAAATCAACTTTTTCTTGAAAAATACACTTCTTGAAAACCCACTTTTTCATCACATCTACGGGTTTAATTTTAAATTAACTTTTTCTAATTATGTGAATTGAATTTGGTAAAATTGATTAAATATTTTTAATCATATTAATTTATATTATATAATAATTTCAACTTAAGTTTTTACCATAATGAATAGTAAAAATAGTAAAAAATAATTATTGCGGTTAAGTTAAAAACGAATTTACTGGGGGTTAAACTAAAATGATAAGGATTAAAATGACATAAATATTTTTATAAAATATATTTTTTGTCCATGTTTAAATATTATCATGTATAATTATCTATAATGGTCCACTTTTTATCCTTTTGGTATGGGAAAACATGGGTACACCTTTTTCTTTTCAAAAATTACAAGTGTGCCACCCACCTCACTTATAAAAGGCCACCCCCTCTGCTCTCCCCTTCATGCCTTAAAATACCTTTTCATCAGCCAATAAGTATGTTTCTTAAATACCTCCCTATATCTTATATTTATTTATTTGATCATAAATCAGTCCTAGGAATGCTTTTGGTTCTTACCTAAGTAGGTTGTCCGAAGAAGAGGTATTGTGCTTAACCAAGAATTTTTATTTTATTTCTTATTCCACATACTGAGAATATTATTAAATTGTGATTATATAATAAAAAATTATCTCCCATATCCTGAGTTTTTATATTGTTAATTTAGTACCATAAATCCATCTCCTCTTTCATCAAATGTGATACGAAATCGTTTTTCATGTGTACGGGGGACTATCGTCTCGTAAATCGATGTCATTCATTTTATAACATAAAGTCTCATGTACTGTTATAAAGATTTATTTAAAGTATATGTGTGATATTTTTGACATATTTATACTTATTTTGTTATGATATCATATATACCTTCTCTCTTGTGTACGGAGGACAACCGCTCGCGATGTGATGTGATTTTTTTTTCACTAATGCTTTACATGGAAACTAATAATGATAAAGTTAATGAATATATGTGATATACACAAGAAATAATTATGATATTTATAAAATATTTATAAAACTAGAAATATAATATATCATTTTCTTTCTTACCTTTCCACTCATTGAAAAATGATAGTGTCGTTCGTGCGTACATGTAAATTACCTCCACCACGAAGTGATGTGATTATTTTTCATCAACACAACACACAGAGGATATATATAAGTATATTTAATGAAATAATATGGTATTTATGATATTATGATAATTATATATATAAACTAATACTTAACTTATTTCCATAATTATCATTGAAAAATAGAAATGTTACTCATGTGTATGTATGATCTACTGTCTCTATGATTGTAACGTATTTCATTTTTCATAAACATATTTCATGATTGGTTTTAAAATTATAATTAATTTATAAAAAATTATAATTATTTCATGATTTTTTTTGTTTAAATAATTACCACTTTGACCATATTCAACCTACTTAAGTCATTTTTGACACATAAGCCAAATGTCATCGAAACATCCAATGTAAACTTAATTGATTAAGTAATTGTATATAACATGGTAATAAGTGAAATAAAAGGAATAATAAACATGAAAAATGTTCTTAATAAATTAAATAATTAAAATAAGTTTATTATTCTGTAATATAAGTAACAAACGTGATGAATCGAACTCGAGGTAGTGGACTTAATCACAATTTCCTTCTATTGAGGTATATTTTTATATTATGCACCAATATTATTTTATGAGGTGTATGTACAAAAAATTTGACATTTCATACCATGAATTTATCTATTCTAATTATATTTAATGTTTTTTTTACTTTTATTCTTTTATAGGGCATACAAATCAAATGTTTCCAAAGTGGTAGGGTACTTTTATTTTAAAAATCCTATTTCAAAGTTATCCTTCAAAATTTCTTTCTCTTTCATGTCCATGTTTTTAAAATTATTTTATGAATTTAATTATATGGAAATTATATTTTTTTCAAATGAAATTTTCATATTTCCTTAAAAATATTCAAAAAGGGAATCTTTTTATGGAATGTTTTACTTTCTTTACAAACTAAAAAAAGAATGTTATATTTTAACATATAAGGTGAGAACAAATTTTATGCCACCATAACCATTATTTGAAGTGCAGATTCATTTACAATATTACATGATTTATTTAAATAAAAACCCTTTTTTCCCTTTTTTATGTTATTTGGGTATTAAAAATTTGTTTTTAAAAGAAAATGGTATTTTGGTATTGAAAATGGGTTTTTAAAATAAATTTTTATTTTGATATCTGAAAGTGATTTTCATACAAGTTTAAAAGACTTTTTAAAATGTTTTATAATGAAAATTTTAAAGAATAAAATGTTTTATATATGATATGGTACTTAATAATTATATGATAAATGGGTGAGCCCGATATATGATGATGGGTGTTTCCAGATAGCATCGGGTGAGGCCGATATAACTTATATGATGGGTGTGCCCAGATAGATTCAGGTGAGCTTGATATATATTATATGATGGTTGAAACCATATTTCACTCCAATTTATTATTTAATGTTCCTTATCTTAACATGAAATAAATATCGAGTTACCATAGGTTTTATATTATGTATTTAACTAGGCTCCATTTATTTCTGAAAAAGGTTTAAAATGGGTTACGAATGTGATGCTCTAAATTTCCAAAAATGGTTTTGATTTTCTTACTATGGGTTTTAATGATTTTATTTTCTAAAATAAGTGTGTTTTTTTACATGTGTAAATTATTAATTTCTTTTTCTAAAATAAAATTGAGATAAATATAAAATATTTCATAGGTTTTCATTTTTTTCACTAGACTAATGGTTGTTATTTATTTTTATGTCCCTTACTATGATTTTCATATTTATCCCATGCATTAAAATTTTTTCACAGGGTTTAGGGATGGTTAAGGGAAAGGAATAAGTTAATTTTAATTTCATGAATATTTTCCATGAAAATAAATCATATTTTATTTTAAAAATTTTATATTGTGTGAAAAATGGATGCAAATTAGAATTATTCAATTTGTAAATATATGGGTTTTTATGTAACATTTATGGCATAGTTATCCAAAACTATAAACCTAAAATATCTTTTGGAATATAAGAAAGTTAATTCTAGTTTAAAGTCACTATAATATGTAATGTTTAGGTATGGTTCCTTATATTTATATCACTATTTATATACTTTAGAGGTAAAGATAATGTTAATAGCATGCCCTTTAAATATTTTACTTTATGGTTAATTTGAAATGATTTATAATTTTAATATTACCATTTTTCTTCATATAAAATATATCTATTCAATGTGTTTTTTCATAGAGGAAAATGGAAAGTATAATGGGAAGGCACCAGGAGAAAAAATATACTTCCAAATCAGCATACCAAGATGGTAAGAATTGAAATAGAATAATTTTTTTGTAGTTATGGATTTGTTAAAACAAAATAAAAATAGTGGTGGTATATGTGCTAGGTAGCAGTTGGATCTACCATAGAGGAACATATCAATAGTGAATCATGTTATGAGACAACATCCCCCATCATTCAATGGGTCATATTAGCCTATGGTAGCTGAAGGATGGATTAATTACATAGATATGATATTTGAATTTATGGGATGTTTGAAACATAAAAAGTTAACCATTTCCATTTATAATTTTAAAGGTGAAGTTGATCAATGGAGGGATTTGGTTAATAATACCAAAGAGAAAGATGATATTGATTCTATGGAATGTGACACATTTAAGAATATTTTTCTAGAGAAAAATTTCTATAAGTTTTTTTGAATTAAACTAGAAAAACAACTCTAAGAATTTAAGGGAAAAGATGAAGATTTTGTAGATGAATATGAAGAAAACTTTACAAATTTTCCAATTATGTTCCTATATTATTTAGACCATTCATAGTAAAATTAATAGATTTTACTCGAGGTTGAAACCAAGTTTATGAATATCTTTGGCCATATAAGAATTTAAAATTTATGAAAAAGTGGTTTTTTGCGTTTATAAAGTTGAGATCGAGTTCTATGAAAATTAACTTCCTTGAAATGAAAATAATAAGAAAAGTTCAAGGTGGTAGGAAATATAGAAGAAACTAGCTAAAAATTATAGAGGTAAGCCCTTAAAATATTCCAAGTGTGGTAAAAAAAACATTTCAAGGAATTTTTTACATGATCTGGAAATTGTTTCTAGTGTGGTCGGTTTGGTCGTAGGGCTTATTCCTATAAAGAAAAGAGTCCTGAATAATAAAATAAGGGGGGTAACTGATAGAAATGCAAAGGTGAGGTGTTTTAGTAGAAATTAGTTGGGTCATTATCCTAACATGTGTCTGAATTTTGTTTTATAAGATGGAAATCATCATGATCGTAAATAGAAAGGTTTAGAAAATTCATTTTCTACAACTATAATTAATTTTGGACTGTCGAATAAAGTAGTGATAGATACAATACTTGTTTATTATAATTATATCAATTCTTTATTTGAATCTGGATCATCACATTCATTCATTTTTTAGAAATTTGTAAGTAAAATGGGAATATCAGGACATGAAAAGAAGATATAAATTTTGGTGAAAACTCTGGGTGAAAGTATTAAAGCAATAAATATTTATAGGTACTTTCCTATTATTATTAGTGGGATATATTTTCCTACAAATATAGTTGAACTTCCCATAGTATAGTTTGATATCATTCTTAGTATGGATTGGATTTCAGTTTATCATGCTAAGATATATTTTAGAGGTAAAAAAAATTTTGTTCAATGATTTCATACCTTTGATAACTTACCAAGAATATGGTAAATTAACTAAACATGGTATTGAAAGTTACCTAGCTCATATTTTTAATAAGAAATAAATTGTCCAAATTAGTGATGTGCTAATAGTGAATGAATACATAGATGTATTTCTGGATGATTTTCCTAGGTTTATACCTGATTAGGAGGTCAAGTTTACTATTGAATTAGTTCCTAATGATAATCTTATTTATAAACCCCCTTATCAAATGGATCAAGAAGAAATTTTAGAATTGAAAAAGGAATTACAGGGGTTGTTAGATAAAGGTTCTATTTGACCTAGCACTTTACCATGGGGTGCTCCGATTTTTTTTATTAAAAATAAAGACGGTTCAATGAGGAGTTTCATTGATTATTAATCCTTTAATAACATCATTATTAAGAATAAATATAATTTTCACCATATTGATGGTTTTTTTATCAGCTTCAGGGAGCTCAAAATTTTTCAAATTTAATATAAGGTCCGGGTACCATCAACTGCAGGTGAAGGAGTATTGTATTCTGAAGTCATAGTTTCAAACTAGATATGGGTATTATGAGTTTTTGGTTATTCTCTTTTGGTTTTATAATGCATCTATTGTATTTATGGACCTTATGAATAGATTTTTCCATAAGTTCTTGGATAAGTTTATAGTTTTGTTTATTGCTGATATTTCGGTATATTCTAAAAGTTAGGAGGAACATGAAAGAAGAATAAGTATTTTTTTCAAAAAATACAAGAAAATAAATTATATGGTAAATTTAGTAAGTGTGAATTTATGTTGAAATAAATTTCTTTCCTTAGACACATTGTTTCTAAAGATGGAATTACTACTGACTCTACTAAAACTAAAGTTGTTAAAGAATGGCCAAGAACCAAAAATATCATAGAGATTATGTAACACCCTAAAATTATAAAATAATACCCTTATATTTGATAGCATATGTGACATGAAACATTAATCTCAAATAAACCGTGAAATATATTTATTTAAATTTAATTATTTTGATAGCTTATGACACATGCAACCCTGAGTCTAAAAGAACCATAAAATATGAATACCATTATAACCTAGCCATTAAATTTGAGGGTATGAATAGTAATAACTATTATAAAAAATTTATTCTTTATACATTTATAAAATAAATTAAATTTAAGAATATTTATTATAATTAAAATAATAATCATTTGAAAGAAAAAAAATGTTTTCGTAAAAACTGTATTTTTCAAAGAAAATGGTTTCATCACATTTTGAGAACTTATATAAAAATTAATTTTTACCAATTTTAAAAAATTTATTTTATAACAAAAAGAATTTAAATCATCATATCAAAATTAAATCCTTGGGAATTTTTGTGATTTTTCTGAAAGGTTTCATTTTTTTATGGATAGAAAAAAATACAGATTTTATTTAAAATTATCTTTTATTTTAAAGAATATACATTCCCTATTTTATTATAATATAGTTTTCCAAAGTAAAACCTTTCAAAAGTTCAAGAAGTTATTATATCAAAGATCAATATAAAATTGATTTAAAATTAAAATTAGTTAAATTATATATTAATTTATCAAAATTATATCATTTAAATCAATTTTATATTGATCTTTGATATAATAACTTCTTGAACTTTTGAAAGGTTTTACTTTGGAAAACTTTTTTTCATCGCGTATGTGGGGTTTAATTTTAAATTAAATTATGCCACTTATATTAATTGAATTTGAAAAAAAAATTGACTCCATATTTGGAATCATCATAATTTATATTATCTAACAAGTTCAACTTAATTTTCTACCATGAGTAATATTGAAAATAGTAAAAATTGATTGCAATGGTTAAGGTGAAAATGGGTTTACTGAGGATTAAACTAAGATAAGGGTTAAAAATTACCAAAAACTTTTAAAAACAATTTTATTTTCATATGTAGACCTTATAGACTATAAATTTATACAATTATCCATTTTTAAAACTCTTGGTATGATAAAAATGTGGGTTTAATTAATTCTTTTCAAAAATTTCATGTGTCTCCCTCCCCCACTTATAAAAGGTCTCCCCCTCTCATCCCCTATTAACACTTACAAATAAATTTTTTTATCCAAGACCTACCCAAATAAATTAATTAATCCTTTAAAAACATCCTATATACCTTATTCTGATCATAAATCTAACTTAGGAAGGATTTTGGTGCAAACCTAAATAAGTTGTCTAAAGAAGAGGTGATGTTCTTAAATGAGTATTTTTATTTTGTTTCTACTTACATATCCTTAAAATATTATGAAAACATGCCTATATAATAACCTTGTTATCTTAAATATATGGATATGTTATTATGTTAAGGTAATTACCTTTATCTGTCTCCTCCTACATCAAATGGGAAGTAAAATCATCGATCATGTGTACGGTGGACTACTGCCTCACGAATTGATATAAATCCTTTTCCATCAACACATATCATGATTTTATATAATGATGTATTTATTGTATATATATAATATTTATGATATTATTATACTTATTTAATTATAATATCACATATACCTTCTTAATTTCCATGTTGTTTAAATTACAATAATGTCTCTTGTGTGTACTGTGGACTACCACCTCGCTAAGCGATGTGATTCGTTTTTTACATACTATTTAAATAGAATTTAATAAGGATATATTTAATTAATATATGGGATATATATGAAATTATTATGATTATAAAAAAATATATCACCTAATTCTTTACCCTTTCACCCGTTAATGAAATGATAACGTCAGTTGTGCGTACGTATAGCATACCATCTCCACAAAGTGATGTGATCCATTCTCCAAGTTCAAATTTAAATAATTATTATTAAATTTTATCAAATAAAAAATTATATTTATAAAATTAATATCATTTTTTAGATGATATAACTATATAATATACTCAATAACCATAACTTTCATGTTAAAACATGAATGAGAAAACAAGGCAGTTATAATCTAAAACAAAAGTAATAATGAAATATTAATAACGAACGGGTGATAAGATGTTATAAAAGAACAATATATGATATTATAAATATTAATATGGTTTTTTTATAAATTAATAACATGTTTAAAACCACTATAAATGAGTTTAAATTTCATTCTACTAAAAGGATGTGTGACGTAAGGGATTTCATCTCAATTCCCATTTCAATGATATATATTTGTTAATATGAACCTATTAAATTTTATGGGGTGTATATAATTTCCCTTTGATGTATTTAACATGAATATATATATTAATTAATTAATTTTAATGTTAATTTCAACATTATTCTTTAAAGGGATATAATTTAAAAGGTACTAAAGAGCTAAAAAATATTGTACAATCTCACTTTCTTTTATGATTGTTTAATTTCTTATAAAAATCACTTTCTTATACTAATTTTTCATTGGAAACTACATTTATCTTACATATTAATAATATTTTATGATTAATATTATATTTCCTAAATTTTACACCATTTTTACATATGTTTCTTACTTTTAAAGTTATTTGATTAACTGGAGAAATATTGATAAATCTATATCCTTTACTCAATACAGATATTTGATGATAAGTCATATTGTTTATGAATTAAATTGATTATTTTATATAAGAGGAATTATTTAAACATGAATTTATAGTAAAGGCCAAGTTATAGATATCCCCCTGATGCATCGTTAGTCTCATGAGATGAATCAATTGGTTATCCTTAGTTAAATGGGTTTCTAGTATATACCTACACATGAGTTTTAACCTATCTTGTGAAAGGTATTGACAGTATAGGTATCCTGATTCCTAAGATCATGACATCCAATATTTGATAACTTAATTCATTAATAATTTATCTATTATTATCAATGATATTTTCGAAATGATATTATCTCTAGTTGCATTTTTGTTCTCATTTTATCGATTAAATGGCATGTGTGTTCTATTATTTACCTTTCCATGTTGACTATGCCTTATCTATTCATAATAATCAAGTTATTTATTAAATGGAATGGTTGTTTAGTTGTTTACATTTAAATGTTTATTATTACTTATCTAATCATGATAGTCAAGTTATTGATTAAATGGAATGTGTGTTCAGATATTTACTTTTCCATTTAGATTGTGCCTTACTGATTATTCTTTATTTACTCATGATAGCTTCCACTGTACGTAACTATTAAAAATAATTTGATCTCGCCATTTTTTCCCTTTCCTAGGAATACAAGAATTGTAATATGAATGATATTAAGGATATTCTAGAGGGAATAATGATATTCTTGAAAAAAGTATGTTGTAATTTATTTATTCAAATATAAAATGGGAATCATGTATGTATCTATTTTACCAAGACTAATAAACTATATTTTAATTTGGGGTGTGATTTATTGTATATTATGAAAATTTAATAAATTATACACTACCTATAGGTTAATGGATTTGGGGTCATTACAGTTGGTATCAGAGGAAGTTTATTAGAAATCTTGGGAACTAGATTAAGGAAAACCTAAGTTAGGGAAATAACCCTATGATAAACACTGGGAATAAGTATAGAATAATATCCTAAATTTTTTTAAGGAAATTATTATATATTTTTTACAATAAATACATCCCTATATGGATACTACAAGTGGATGTGGTTCTGACATAGATGTACCTAGGGGTAAAAATGTCAAAAAAAGGTGCATCAAGCTTAACTACAACATTACCTAGTACGCGACAATGAGTCTTACTATGCATCTAGTTTGACACTCCTAAGGGATATTTTAAAACCCCATGTACTAATAGAATATTTTTTTCATATTTATTAGTATTCTTGTATTAAATAGTTAAATTCATTATGTTAAGTAAATTTTAAAATAAATAGTTTTATTAAAATAATTACTTAAATGGTTATATTTAAAAGATTAATTTTAAAATTATAGAATTATAATTTTAAAAAATATAATTTCATATTTGAATTAATAATATAAAAATTATCTTAGTATGTATTTTTGATAATTTTTTGAAAAAGTAAAAAAATGAATAGTAAAAAAATATGATTTTTTTATAAAATATGATATCTTTTGTGATATCATCCCAACTTAATTTTGATTTAAAATTTTTAAAACTTATGTAATGGATAAATTATTATATTATAATATAAATATTGCAAAAAAATAATCCATAACATATAAATGATAAATTATTTAATGATAAAAATAAAAATCATTTTCAATGCTGACATGGTGCCTATGCAACATTAGAAAAGTTGCAATTAGTGGCTTATAGATAATAATTTAGTTATAAGAAGTATTTTCATGATTTTTTTATTAAATATTATGTATTTATGATCATTTTGACTAATCTTTTAGAATTTTGAAGTTATATAACAACAATCATATCCAAATGTTTGTGCAATTCCTGTGTAAGGCAAGAAAAATAAATTTAACAAATTAAAGAAGTTTTCCTAACATGGATATGAGTAAATATAAAGAATTAATAAATCTAAAATATTATATTGAAACTAATTTATTTATTTTTATGATATTAAATTATTTTTAATTTTACTATATGAAATTATTGCCTTTAATTCTTATTCAACACTGACGTAGTGCTTGTGAAAGCAGAAGAAAAATAAATAAAGTAATTTTAATTAAAATTATAAAAACCATTAAATGACCCAAAAATTTGACTAAATATTATTTAATGAGTGATTATCTACCATAATCACCCTTGGGTTTAATTTTTTTACCTTTTGGATCCAATTGGTTGACATTAAATCCCTTATAGTATTTTATTTAAAAGAATGTCAAACTCTTCACACTATGTTTTTTAATTAGTATAACATATTTAGTATATGGTTTTTCAGAAGATATGTTTTAACCTAAATAGGATTTGTAAATATAAAATATTTATCTTATTTAGGTAAATTTATTTTTAATTTTTATGAAATAAATAAATACTTTAAATTATTGCATAATGATGATGAAGTAATTATTAAATTAATGGATAAATCAAATAAATGATGTTAAAAATATTAAAATAAACATAATTTTTTATAATTAATCGAAAATATGAAATATATAGAAAACTATTACATTTCTAGGATATAATAAAATAATTTTTTCTAATTTTACAAATTTTTTGATGTTTTAAAACTCATAGTAATGAATAGTATTACATTTGATAATAATGATATTTCATGAATATAATATTTTATTAAATTATTTAAAAATCATAAAAATATAAAATATGGAAAAATGGGGTAATATTTGGTCTAATATGTAATCCCATTTCATTTAAATGATATTTGGAAGTATTTTCTCTAAAATATCCTTATTATATTTTAATATTTTAAGAAATTATTAAAGTTCCCCTCACCTCAATTATAAAAGGGTACCCCTTACTTCACTTAATTCTATCACCTTGAGCTTTATATAAAGAACATACTCTAAAAAATTATATTCTCCACTTCCCTATACACATTCTAGAGGTTTTTTACTCACCAAAATACCAATTCTGAGTTACTTAAGGGTTTCTTCAAGGATGTGATATTCAATAGGTAATTTTTTCAAACCACATATCTTAATTTCTTTCCTTATTCTACCTTATCATCGCCTCATTCATACATATATTCATAATAAATCCCATATCATGAATATAATTTAATTTTATATTTATAATTTAATATCTTTAGTTCATCCTTTTTTCCTCATCACCTCTTATTTAAAGAAAAGAAAATCATTTTTAAAATTATGGCGGTTAACCATCTTCATGGATAATGAGTTTTCATTTTTTATTACCACATTCATATATGGTAATAAAAATATAATTATGGTTAAATCATATTGTAATAAGTATATTATAACTTATTACATATTCTAGAACTCAAATATAGATATTATATTAAATAAAATGAAACTAATTTTTGATGGTCAAAAAAACCACCATAATAAACTAAACAATTGTCATCAAAAATTTATCAAATAATTCATCCTCAGGTCATAAATAAAAATGATATATGGTACCATTTAAACTTATGGAGTTTCATTAATAACATATATTCTCACTTTTGGAGTACTATTCTCATTTGAGAATAAGTATACACAAGTTAACCAACCATGAAACCATGAAATGAATGCTCCCGAAATAGAGAAATTAATCTTTATAACTCAGAAAAATATCCATAAATGATCTTAATAAAATTATAATAAATAAAATATATGTGTATATTTTTATGAATTAATTAATTTATTAATCTAATTTGATTATCTAGGATGTTAATTTCAAGTGTAAAACGCATTCGAACATAAGGTAGTGGACTTTCTTTTAAAAATCCTTTTTAATGTCTCTTTTTACAAAATTCAAAAATAATGTTTCGTTTAACTCATACATAATGATCATATTTTAGAAATTTAGTTATGACTTAATTTTTTTAAGCCTCTTTTAGAAATATTAAATTATTATTTTCAATGAAATTTTTTCCCATTGTATGTGTGAATTATTCTTTCAAAATAAGTGATTTTTCTCAAGGAATGTTTTTTTGATGCAAGTATTCATGTTTTATGATTGTGATCTAGTTCTTGGGATTTCTTTATGATTATGGGTGTTTCCCTTATAAACCAAATATGTTTATTTCGATGATATCCCTCTAATGCATTGGTTATGTTGGAAGTTGATCGTGATGTCTATTCCAAGTGTAATTGTGATGGTTGCATTCAAGTATAACTGTGGGGGTTATTTTATGGTAGTTGTGAGGGTATCAAATCATGTGGTAGCCACAAGGGATACAATCATGAGTAATTATGATAAGAAATTATTCCCAAAGTTACCTAAATAGTTTATTTATTCTTTCTATGTTTTATGGAAATATCATGTTTTCACAAAGAAAGTTACATGTTACTATTAAGGGTGACAAGTATATCTTTATGAAATTGACTTCATGTGTTTATAAGTATTTATGGACTAATGATTTATTTTATTCTTTTTTTGTCCCTTACTTATATTTTTATGCTCATACCAAGTTTTAAAATGTTTTTCATAGGTTTTAAGGATGGTTAAGAGAAAATAAAAAAGCCAAGATGAATATTGTGAATATTTTTCATGAAAAGAAATCATATTTTATTTTAAAGGATTTTGTTTTATGGGAAAATAGATACTATGTATAAGTTTAAACTTTTAATGTATATATTTACTATTTAATAGTTTATCTTTATTTTCAAAAACTATAAACCTAAAAATATCCTCAAATTTAAGATAATGATTTCTTACTTAAAAACTCAAGATTGTGTAATGTTTAAGGTTAATTCCTTATAGTTGGTATCATAGGATAGTTTAGATAACTTTGGGGTTTATGATAATATTAATAGAAAACCCATAAATGATTTTTAATTTATGTTTAAGTTTAAATGATATAGAATTTGAATATTATCTTGTTGCTTTGTCTAAATTATGTCAGTTCAGAATGGTTTTTCGTAGAAGAAAATGGGAGGATGATATCCTTCCAAATACACAACCTAGAATGGTGGGAATTGGAACTAATCAGTTTGTGACAGTAATGGCTTGGTTGACATAGGGTATAAATGGCAGTGGAATCTATGTAAGAGAATATACATGTCTACCATAAAGGAACATGATGATATTGAAACTTTTTATTAGGCAGCACCCTCCTACTTTCAGTGAATCTTCTGACCCAATGGTAGCTAAATGGTGTATTAAATCCCTTTAAAATATGTTATATTTCATGGGGTGTTCATATAATCAAAAAATTAGTCTTTCTATTTATCATTTTGAAGGTGAACTAAGCCATTTTAGGTCAATGGTCAAGAATTTTAGGTAAAGTTAAGAGATTGATGCCTTCGAATGGGATGAATTTAGGAATATTTTCCTTATAAAATATTTTCCTAAGGCGGTTCAACTTAGGATGTAAACTAAATTATTGTAATTTAAACAAAATGATGAAGATTCAATGGTCGTGTATGAAGCAAACTCCACTCGATTGGAAAGGTATGATCCAGATCTTATATTAGATATTGATAGTAAAATAAATCATTTTTACTCAGGATTGAATCCAAGATATACAAGGGCATTGGATTCTTGTGAATTAAAAAATTATGTGAAACTTGTTTGATGTGCTGAGAGGGTATAAATATAGTTTTCTGAAGATCACATGTACTTTGAAAACAATCATAAGAAAAGGTCTATATGGTAGGCAATGGGAAAGAATAAATTGAATAAATATGAAGGTAAGAAAATCAAATTTCTAGTTTGTAGAAAGTGTGGTAAAAGGAACCTTGGTGAATTAATTAAGAAATCCGGGAAGTGATTTTGATGTGGTAATTTTATATATATGGTCGGTGATTTTAGTGAAAAATATATTAGTATTGGTAAGTTCAATTCTAATAAGAAAACTATGAAGTGTTTTAAATGTGGTGATATGAGGAATTATACACATGCATTCCCAAAGAAGTATATTAATAATGGGAATCATACAGAATATAAGTAGAAAGGTGTGGTGATACCTTTGCAACTACTTCAATGTATTTTGGTTCATCCAATTAAGTGGTATCAGGTACATTATTTGTTTACTCATATTACATTAATGTCTTGTTTGATACGGGTTCTAAAAATTCCTTCATTTATGAAAAAATATATTGTAAATTAGAAATTTCACCTTAATAAATGGAACCTAGACTTATGTTAAAAGCACCATGATTAAATATTATGGAAATAAGGAATTACAATAATCTTCATATTTTTTCTGTGGAAAGACATTACCTTCAAACCTAGTTGTTTTTCTCTAGTAGAATTTGATTTTATTCTAGGTATGGATCATATTTCTATTTACCATTCTATGATATATTATAGATATAAAAAATTATTTGTTTAGAAGGATATTTGTTTGGTATACAATAATGAACCCATTCATTAATAACCTATTAGGAAGTTGAGAAACTATTAAAATATGTAAATAAAATTATCTTTCACATATTATTGAAATAAAGGGAACTATTTAGATTAATGATGTGCTAGTTGTAAATGAATACTTGGATGATTTTCCTGATGAGTTTCCCAATGTTATACCTTATCAAGAAGTTGAATTTATAATTAACTTAGTTCTTGATTCTAATCCAATTTCAAAACCCCTATATCGAATGGATCAATTGAAACTTCAATAACTGTAAAAGAAATTTTAAAAGTTTCATGATAAAGGTTTCATTTATCCTAGTACTTCACCATGGGGTTCTCCTTTTTAAAAAAAATATGGTTCTATGAGGATTTTAATTTATTATACAACTTTAAATAACATTAATGTTAAGAATAAGTATCTTTCCCCATATTTATTACTTGTTTTATCAGCTAAAAAGAGCTCAGTATTTTTCCAATATTGATTTGAGATCGGGGTGCCATCTGTTGAAGGTGAATGAGGATGAAATTTCTAAAATAGTATTTCATACTAGATATGGTCATTATGAATTTGTAGTAATTCCCTTTGGTTTTAAAAATTCACCTACAGTATTTATGGATCTTATGAATATAATAATCTATGATTATTTGGATAAGTTTATGGTTTTTTATTGATGATATTTTAGTTTTTCTTAAGTTATGAGGATCATCAAAAACATCTAAGAATTATTCTGCAACCACTCAAAGAAAAGAAGTTATATGGAAAATTTTGAAAATGTGATTTATGGTTAAAATAGATTTATTTCCTTGGGAACATTGTCAATAAAGATGGAATAATAGTTTATCCCTCTAAAAAAAGAGGATGATGGATGGATAAGACCTACAAATGTTACTGAGATTCAAAGTTTTCTTGGATTATCAAGATATTACCAGTGGTTTGTTGAAAACTTTTCAAGGTTATCTATCCCAATTACAAAGTTAACTTCAAATTGAGTTTATTTATCTAGAAAAAATATTATGATGATTATTTTCAGAAATTAAAAACAAGATTAGTGAATGCTAAATTTTTAGCCTTGGCCTTGAGAAATAGTGATTTTATTATCTACACTGATGATTTATTGAAGGGACTTGGTTGCGTTTTGATGAAAAATGATTAGGTAATTTATTATGCTTCAATACAACTGAAACCTCGTGAGTTAAATTATCCTACAAATGATTTGGAACTAACTTCTGTGGTTTTCTATCAGAAAATTTGGAGGCATTATCTATATGGTTCTAAGAATGAAATATATACTAGTCATAAAAGTATATATTTACTCAGAATGATTTGAACATTAGGTATAGAAGATGGTTGGAACTGATAAAATATTTTTATTGCATGATCAATTACCATCCAAGAAAAGAAAACAATGTGGTGGATTCCTTGAGTCAAAAACATCATGCATCATTAACCATGTTACATATAGAACATAGCCCTTTGATTAATGATTTGATGGATTTTTTCCTGGAAGTTGTAGGTCCAGGAAATTCCTCCGTTTTATTTCAGGTGTCAGTGAAACCATCTCTATCAAACAGAATTAAGAAAGCTCCGAAAGAAGATTGTGAGTTATAGAAAAAGTCAGAATTGGTTAGTAAGGCTATGTTTCCTAGATTTAATTTTGATAAAGATTGTGTATTGAGATTTGGAAAGATATTATCTGTGCCTTGTGATTCCTTACTAAAGAAATAATTTTTAATTAAAGCTCTTAGTTCTTTGTTTTCCATTAATCCTGATATTACTAAGATGTATAGAGATCTTCAAGAGTATTATTGGAGGGATAGAATTAAAAAATATATTTCTGACTTCTCCATGAAATTTTTGACATGTAAATAGGTTAAATCATAATGACAATTACCAAAGGGGATAATTCATCCTTTTCCAATTCCATAGTGTAAATGTGAAAATATATACATGGATTTCATGGTGGGACTACTAAAAAAATACCGAGGTAACAATGCGATTTGGGTTATTATTGATTGATTGAATAAATATGAAAATTTCTTTCCCATTCGAGATACTATGTCTCTAGATCAAATTACTTGACTATATCTTAAGAAGAAAATCTAGTTACATAGAATTCCTCTCTCCATTATATCTGACTGTGATCCGAGATTCACTTATAACTTTTGAAAGGCCTTCAGAAGTCATTGGGCACTGAATTAAATTTTATCACAGCATTTTATCCTTAGTCTGATGGATAGTTGGAATGAATAATTCAAACCTTGTAAGAAATTCTACGTGCTAGTTCAATATATTACCAAGGAATTTGGGATCCACATATTTATTTTGTTTAGTTTTCTTATAATAACATTTTTCATTCCAATATACAGATGGAACCATTTGAGGAATTATATGAAAAGTGGTATTGAACTCTAGTTTTTTAGGATTAAGTGGGTGAAAGGAAGTTAATCAGACCATAATTGGTGGAGGATGTGGCTGAAAAGCTGAAAATGATTCAATAATATATAAAGGCAGCTCAAAACAGGTAGAAAAGGAATCTTGGTAATAGGAGGAAAGACCTTTATTTAGAGGTAGGTGATCATGTTTTTATTAAAATATCTCCATAGAAAAGTGTTATGAATTTTAGTAAGAATGAAAATTTAAGTCCATGGTTAATTTTACCATATGAAATCTTGGATAAATTTGGACCGGTTTCCTACTAAGTAGCCTTGTCTCCAAGTTTATCCTTGGTACATAATGTTTTTCATGTTTCAATGTCAAGAAAGTATGTGCCATATTTATCTGATGTTTTGATCCCTAAGATAGTTTAGTTATAATATAATATTTCATATAAGTAAAATCATTTTCATATTATTAATAGTAGATATCAAGTATTGTGGAACAAGTTAATTCGTTGGGTTAAGGTTTTGTAGAGAAACCACATAGTTGTAGAAGCAATATAAAAACCTAAAAATACTATAAGAGAAATTTATCCGCATTTGTTTAATAAGTGAAAAAAATTTAGGTATGTAATTTAGAAAAATGGAGGAGAATTTAACAACCCATTTACTGATAGAATAATTTATTTTCATATTTATTAGTATCCTTGAATTAAATAGTTAAATTTTCTATGTTAGGTAATTCTTAAAATAAATAGTTTTATCAAATTAATTTATTATATGGTTTTAATTTTAAAAAACTAATTTTATCTTTGAATTCATCATGTCGTAATTATCTTAGTATGAATTTTTTATTATTTTCTAAAAAAATTAAATTTTTGCTGAATAGTAAAAAATGTAGTTTTTTTATAAAATACAGTATCTTTTAGGATATCGTCAAAATATAATTTTGATTTAAAAATTATTAAACTTATGTAATGAATAAATTATGATATTATAATATAAATATTATAAAAAATCCAGAATATATGAATTATAAATTATTTCATTATAAATATAAAAATTATTTTCAATGTCTAAGTAGTGTCTCTGCAACGTTGGAAAAGTCAAAATTCGTGTCGTAAAGATAATAATTGAGTGATAAGAAGTATTTTTGCATTTTTTTATTAGATTTTATGTATTTAGGATTATTTTTACTAATATTTTCTAATTTTGAGTTATATAACATGAATCTTATCCAAATTCTTGTGAAATACTTGCACAAGACAAGAAAAGTCAAATTAACAAATTAATGAAGTTTTCTTAACATTGATATGAGTAAATATAAATTATTAATGAATATAAATGATTATAATGAACCTAATTTATTTATTTTTATTATATTAATTTATTTTTAATTTTTATATATGAAATAATTACCATTAATGATCATGAAACACCGACGTCGTGATTATGCAAGTAGAAAAAAAATCAATAAAGTGATTTTAATTAAAATTATATGAACCATTAAATGAACCAAAAATTTGACAAAATATTATTGGATGAGTAATTTTTTACCATAATCACCCTTTGATTGAATTTGGTATCTTTTTAATCCACTTGGTCTACATTAAGTCCCTTATAGTATTTTATTTAAAATAAAGTCAAACTCTTCATGCTATTATTTTTAATTAGTATAACATTTTTAATATATGGTTTTATAGAATATATGTTTAACTGTAAATAGTATTTTGGAAATATAATATATTTATCTTATTTAGGGAAAATTATTTTTAATTTTTAGGAAAGAAATAAATACCTTAAATTCTTTCATAATAATGATGCAGTAATTATTAAAATAATGGAAAAATCAAATAAATGATATTAAAAATATTAAAATAAATATAATTTGAGGTACTTATGATAAACCATGATTTATATAGATAATTATGAAATTTATAGGATATAATAAGATAAAAAAATTTAATTTTAAACTTTTTTTATGTTTTTAAATTCATAGTAATGAATTGTGTTAAATTTAAAAATAATGATATTTCATGAATATAATATTTAATTAAATTATTTAAAAATCATAAAAATATAAAATAAGGCCAAATTGGATAATATTTTGTCTAAAATATAATACCTTGTGAATTTAAAGTATATTTGGAAGTCTTTTCCACTAAAATAGCCTTATTATATTTTGATATTTTATGAAATTCCAAAAGTACCCCTCACTTTAATTATAAAAAGTCACCCCTTCCTCACTTAATTTCATAACACTGAGCCTTATAGCTAGACCATAATCTTCCAAATTATATTATACACTTCCCTGAACATATTATAGATGTTTTTTTCACACCAAAATACCAATTCCAAGTTCTTTAAGGTATCCTTCAAGGATGTGATATTCAAGAGGTAATTCTCTCAAACCACATCTCTTAATTTATTTTTTTCATATACCTTATCCTAACATTATTCATCCATAGAGGAATAATAACTCCATAATAATTTATATAATGTAATTTTATATTTATAATGGAATATATTCAATCCTTACTTTTTTTCTCATCACATTTTATTTAAAGAAAATAAAATCATTATCCAAATTATGGAGGTTAATCATCTCTGTGTATAATGAGCTTTCGTTTTCTAGTACTAACTTCAAGGATAGTCATAAAACTATTATTATGGTTAAATAATATTTTAGTAACTATATTATAACTTATTACATGTTTTATAACTTAAATATAAACATTATATTAAATAAAATAAAATTAATTTATGATGGTCGTAAAAACCACCATAATAAACTAAACAATTATCATTAAAGTTTTATCAAATGAATCATCCTAATTTAATAATTAAAAATTATATATGGGAAAATTTAAACTTATTTAGGTTCATTAATACTGTATAATCTTACTTCTTGAGTACTATTCCCATTTTGACAAGAAATGTGCACAAATTAACTAACCATGAAACCATGAAACAAACGCTCCTGGAATAGTGAAATTGATCTTTATAACACATCAAAATAGACATAAATGAACTTAATAAAATTATAATAAAGAAAATACATATGGATTAGGTTCTGAATTAATTAATTAATTAGTTTAATTTTTTTATCGAGGACATTAAGTGAAAGTGTATAACGCATTCGAACATACGGTAAGGGACTTTCCTATTAAAAAACCTATTTAATGTATATATTTTTTAAAAAATCAAAAATAATGTTTTGTTTAACTCATAAATAATGATAATTTTTTCCCTATTTTAAGAAACATTAATGTTTTGGATCCTACTTTACAATAATATGTGATTATTTTCAATGAAAATGTTTTTCTTTGTATGTGCATAGTATTATTTCAAAATATTTGATTTTCCTCAAGGAATATTTTTATGATGTTGGTATTCATGTTTTATGATTAAGATTAGGTTATTGTCAATTTTTTATGATGTCAGGTGATTCCATTATAAACTAAATATATGTGGGTCCATTATATCCCTCTAATGCATTGGGTATGTTGGAATTTGACCGTGATGGTTATTCCAAGTGTAACTACGATGGTTACATCCAAGTATGATTTTGAGGGTTATTTTATAGTAGCTGTGAGAGTTAAAAATCATATGGTATCCATGAGGGTTATAACAATAAGTATGTATGATATTAAATTAAGCCCTGAGTTTCCTAAATATTTTATTTATGCTTTCCATGTTTTATAGAAATCTCATGTTTTCACAAAGTTAGGTATATGTCACTCTTAAGGGTGAGAATTATATCTTTGTGAAAATGACTCTATGTGTTTATAAGTATTCATGGACTAATGGGATCTTTCCTTATTTTTATGTAACTTACTGAGATTTTAGTGATCATCCCAATTTTTAAAGTGTTTTTATAGGGTTTAAGGATTGGTAAGAGAAAAGAAAAATCCAGGATGAATGTTCAAATAATTTTTTATGAAAAGTAATCATGTTTTATTTTAAAAACTTTTGTTTTATGGGAAAAATGGATATTGTGTATAAGTTTCAACTTGTAATGTATGGATTTACTATGTGATAGTTTGTCCTAATTTTCTAAAACTTTTAAACCTAAATAGATCCTCAAATATAAGAGAATCATTTCTTGACTTAAAAACTCAAGATTATGTAATGTTTAAGGTCGGGTCCTTATAGATATGATATGAATAATTTACATTTTCTTAACAAACCCTTATGAAATATTTGAATAGATGATGATAATTAATGTACTAGGTTAAACTTAAGGTGTATAATATTGAAAATGATGTGTCATTATTTAGAAATCCTATAATTGATTCTTTATGATTGTGTGGTTTCTCAATATGACTATTGTTACTCTCACTATGCTTTTTGGTTTTAGTTAATGGATATAACCTAAAGGAATCATATTGACATTGAATATTAAGGACAATTTTGTAACTATAAGAAACCAAATAGGATTATGAATAAAGTGAAATATTTCATGATTATGCTTAATCAATTGTCTAGAAATATGACTAAAAACCTATACCTTAACCAACTCTTGGCCTCACCAATGAAAATAATGATGGATTTCACTAATAGATTGAGTGATGTAGGAAATGGAGGAAAGAAATATCAATTTATTTCATGTTAGAAATATTAAAAGAGACACCCATGAAAGTGTCTCAAAGTAATGGGAAATTTTTTACGTGTGTAAAAGAAGGGTAGAAGAAATGAATTCCTGAATAAAAATTAAGATAAAGATGGAAGGAAATAAATTACATCCTTGGGATTTATTTATAGTTAGTTGTATTAAATTTGGAGAACCTCAGCATTATCCAAGTCAATTACCTATTTTGAAGTTTAAGCCATATAACAAGAAATGGCCTATATGGAGATAAAATGGTTGAAGTATTTATGTATTGGGATTCAAGAATTAAATTTTAGAATTATTTTTACTAATGGTATTTTGGTTATAATAATCATGAAACAACTAAGGATTATGTTAAATTTTATAATCATATATGTCTCCATTAATTTAAGAATTATGGATACCATCATGGGTTTATGAGTTTAAGGTTGATCATAAATTCAAAGTTTTAAACACCCTTTTTTAGGTTTTATGTTATGGGAGTCTACCAAGATTAAGGATATTTTGGGATACATTTATGGTAATACAACCCATTAGTTTAATATGTGTTTTAGTGAAAATTTTATTTAAGGGATAATTTCCATAAATTTTTTAGACATAATTTTAAAGGTATTAGTGACCTTTAAGGTTTATCTTATCTTTGATGTTGTAGTAATTATGGGTCATCACAATTTGGTAATGTTATAGGAATTATATTCATATGGTTTTATAAAAATTATAAACTATATATCGGGTGACAACCATCACATTCATCAAGGTCATGGGTCTTGAATCCATAACTGAAGTACGATAAGGGTTTAGTGTGTACCATTAGCCTATGTGATGTTTTGGTTTATATGCCATTGTTTTTACTTCAACGATTTGATAGATAAATATTAATGTTGAACTAGTAGTGTTAGTATTGAGGTTTATATATTAGTGTATTATATTGTATAACTTGTGCTAAACGTATTGGTTTTAGAAAATATTTAGTGATAGACAGAAAGAATTTTCACTCTTTTATGGATCTTACAATCTGTTAAAAGTTAATTTTAGTGATTCAAGAATAAAAAAATATTTTTTATATATTAATTTCATGGAGTAATAGAATATGTTAAAATTGATTTATGCACAATAAAATGATCAAATTGTGATTATGAAATAAAAATATACCAAGTAAGTATATTTCCTTATATTCTTAGATAGTAAAATAATTCCTCAACTTTAGGAAAAAGGATCGTGAAACAAAAATTTTACCATATTTCCTTCATATCTGGTGAATCAAATGGTCTTTTAAATCATCGTAGATTTATGGTTTTGAGGTCCTTATCTTTTAATTTACCATTCACTTTATTCTGATCAATTATCTTTTTCACTCTTTATAATTATTTACGCTTTTCTTCCATGTACATGTCTTCACTTTCCACTAATGTTATACTACTTAGAAACCTAGTTAGGTGTTATTAAATATGACCTTTTTAATTCCATTTCCTATAATTAAGTGGATGTTTTTTTAACCCTTATTATGATGTGGGTTTTCAACAAGTGAATTTTCAAATATCAAACCTGTGATTTTTTAGTGAAAAATCAAATTTTAATGATGCAATTTATCTAAGTTGTGAAGAATGTAACTCTAAAAAATTATTAAAGAATAAAATTGTATTAGATATAATATGTGACATGAAACACGGATCTTAAACAACCCAAAAAATATTTTTCTTTAAATTTAATAACTTTTATAGCTTGTGACACATGAAACCTCAAGTCTAAATGAACTGTAAAATAAGAATATCATTACAACATAGCTGCTAAATTAGTGAGTATGAATAGTACTGAATAAATTATAAAAAATTTATGGTTTAAAATTTTATAAAATAAATTCAATAGATATCTATTTATTATAATTACAATAATAGTCATTTTAAAGAAAAATAAATGTTTTCTAAAAAACTATATCATTCAAAGAAAATGGTTTTGTCGTGTTTTGAGAACTTATATTAAAATTAATTTTAACCACTTTTTGAAAATTTATTTTGAAAAAAATGAAATTTATTTTCGAAATCAGAATATAAAAATTAACTTAGGGTTAATTTTTGGTTTTTTTCTAAAATGTTTTATTTTTTGATGAATAGTAAAAAAATACGTATTTCTATTAAAAACTGTCTTTTATTTTAAAGAATATACAAGACCCATTATCTTTTAATATTTTTTTTAAAGTAAAATTATTTAAATTATATATTTATTAATACAAATTATTTCTTTGAAATCAATTTCATATTTAATTTTTATAAAAAAACTTCTTGAACTTTTAAAGTTATCACTTTGGAAAACCGCTTTTTTATCACGTCTGTAGGTTTAATTTTAAATTGAATTGTTACACTTAAGTGAATTTAATTTGAAAAAATGGATTTAATATTTGTAATTAGAATAATTTATATTATCTAATAACTTCAACATAATATTTGACAATAATTAATAGTGAAAATAGTAAAAATTAATTATTGTGGTTAAGGTGAAAATGGGTTTACCAGGGGTTAAACTAAGAAGATCAGGATTAAAAATAACATAAAACTTTTAAAAACCAAATTTTATGTCCATATTTAGACCTTATAACCTATAAGGTTATATAATGACCCATTTTGGAGGATTTTGGAATGATAAAAATATGGGTGTTATTGATTCTTTTCAAAAATTTCATGTGCGTCATATCCCAACTTATAAAAGGTCACCCCCTATACTCTACTATTCACACTTCAAAATCAATTTTTTTAGAGAATAACTATAAAAATAACTTAATTAATCCACTAATAACATAATAGATCCCTTTTATTAATATAAACCCAACTTTGTAAGGCTTTTGGTTCAATCCTAAAGAAGTTGTCTGAAAAAGAGTAAACGTTCCTAAACGAGCATTTTTATATTGCTTCTTCTTCCACATCCTTCAAATATTATGAAACCATAATTAAATAATAAAATTAATATCTTAAATATACTAATATATTATTATTTTAATGTAATTACCTTTATCCATATCCTCCTCTGTCAAATGGGAAACAAAATCATTAAACGTGTGTACGACGGACTACCACATTACGAACTGATGTAACTCATTTTCCATAAACACATATCAATATTGTATATAATGATTGATTTAAAGTATATGTATAATATTTATTAAGTTTTTATACTTATGTATTGCAATATCAAATATACCTTCTTACTTTCCATACCGTTTAAATTATGATAACGCCACTCGTGTGTACAGCGGACTACCACCACATGAAGTGATGTGATTCCTTTTCCACTTAAACTCTGCATGGAATGTATTAAGAATAAATATAATGAATATATGTGATATATATGGAATTATATTGATTATATAAAAATATATCACCTAATTTCTTACCGTTTCACCCGTTAAGGAAATGATAATGTTGCTCGTGCGTACATATAGCCTAGAGTCTCCACAAAGTGATATGGTCCATTCTCCATGTTCAAATTTCAATAATGATTATAAAATTGTGTATAATGAAAAATATATATATTTATAAAATTAATATAATTATTTATATGATGTAACTATATATTATTCTCAATAATCAAAACTTTCACATTAAAACATGCATGAGAAAACAATATAGTTATCACCTGAAACAATAGTAATTATGAAAGATTATTAACAAACCAATGATAATATTTTATAAAAGGATAATATATGATATTATAAATATTAATATGGTTATTTTATAAGTTAATAAAATTCTTAAAACTACTATACATAATTTTAAATTGAGTTCAACTAAAAGTGAGCGTGAGGTAAGGGATTTTGTCTTAATTTCCATTTCATTGAGACATATTTTTTAATATGAACCTATTCACTTGTTTGTTTTGTATATACCAAAAAAATATTTACTTAACATTAATACATATTTATTCATTATTATTAATTTTTTTAATTTTATTCTTCAAATTTTATGATTTAAAAGTTACCAAATAGGTAAAATAATATTGTAAAATCTCACCTTATTTTCCGATTGTTTACTTTCTCATGAAACAATCACTTTATTGTGATAATTTTTAATTTTAAACTATATTTATCTTAAATATAAATATAATTATATAATGGATATGATATTACCTAAACATTATACCATTTTTACATGTGTATCTAACTTTGAAAGTTAATTGATTAACTGGGTAAATATTGATAAATTTGTGTCCTTTACTCAATATGGATATTTGATGGTAAGGCATATTGTTCATAAATTAAATAAATTATTTCATATATGAGGAATAATTTTGACATAAATTTATGGGTGGGGACTGATTATAAATATCCCCTGAATTCGTTGGTGGTCTCATGAGATGAATTAGTTAGATAGCCTTAGTTAAATGGGTTTCTGGTGTATACCTACTCGTCAGTTTTATAATTCCTTGTGAATGGTATTGATAGTATAGGTATCATGATTCCTAATATTAGGAAATTCAACAATTAAAAATATCATTCATTAAGAATTTATATTTTATTATCCATGATATTTTCACAATTATATTACCTATGGAATCATTTTTATTTTTAGTTTATCAATTAAATGGCATGTGTGTTCAGTTATTTACCTTTTCATATTGATTATGTCTTATCTATTCATAATAATAAAGATATTAATTAAATAGAATGTGTGTTAAGTTATTTACCTTTCCATATTTATTATTCATTATCTAATCATGATAATCAAGTTATTGATTAAATGGAATGTGTGTTTATATATTTACCTTACCATATTGATTATACCTTATTGAGTATTCTCTATTTACTCATGATCGTTTCCACTTTACATAACTCTTATTTAGAATTTTATCCCACCTTTATTTTTTTCCTTTCTTAGGAATCCATGAATTGTACTATGAATGATATTCACGGATATTCTAGATAAATTAATAATATTCTTGAAAACAATTATGTTGTAATTTGTGTATTCAAATGTAATATGGGAATTATGTATGTATATAGTTTACCAAGACTAATAAACTATATATTCCTTCAAGATTAGATTACTTTTATCATATTCCAATTTAATAAATTATACACCATTTTTAGGTTACTAGGGTCAATGTCATTATAGATTCATAGTTTTATTGGATTAGCAGGTTACTATTGATGATTTGTTAAAAATATTTCTCAGTTTTCTAGCCCACTAACTAAGTTAACATAAAAAGGAGTTAAATTAATCTTGACAAAATAATGTGATTCTTGTTTTTAGGAGAAAAAAATAAGATTGTTTAATACTCTAGTTTTAGCACTTCTTTCTAGAAATGATTTATTTTTCATCTACATTGATTCTTCATTGAAGGTAATTGGTTATGTCCTAATGTGAAATGATCATATAATTGCTTTTGCTTCATTTCAGATGAAACTTAATGAGTTAAATTACCCTACACATGATCGGGAATTATCAACTATGTTTTTTATTTAAAAATTTGGAGGCATCATTTATATATAGTAAAGTGTGAAACATATATTGATCAATAAATTCAAATACATATATTCAGTCAGAAATAATTGAATATGAGACATAGAAGCTGACTAGAACTGGTCAAATATTATGATTACATGATTCATTACCATCTTGGAAAAGAAAATAAAGTTAATTATTCTTTGAATGTGAAAAATAATTTTATGTTAACCATTTTATGTTTGGAACATGACCCTTTAGTTAATTATTTGATGAATTTTGGACTATAATTTATGGATGTAGGGAGATCCTTAGTTTTGTTTCATGTTTTAGTGAAATTTAATCTATTATAATGAATTAAGAAAGCTCAGAAGGAAGATAATGTTTTACAGGAAAAGGTAGAATTTGTTAAGAAGGGTAAGTTTCTAAAGTTTAATTTTGATGAATAAGGTGTTATAAGATTTGGAAAAATATTATGTGTGTTGTGTGATTCCTAATTGAAGAGAGAACTATTGAGTGAAGCTTATAGTTCCCTATTTTCTATTAATCCTGGAAGTACTAAGATGTACAAAGACCTTCAGAAGTATTACTAGTGGTATGGAATGAAAAATATATTTTAGGATTTGCTATGAAATGTTTAACTTGTCAACAAGTTAAAGAAGAATGAAAATCTCTAAAGGTAATGCTTTAACCTTTTTCAGCTCTAGAGTGGAAATGGGAAAATATATCCATGGATTTCATGGTGGGATTTATAAGTACATCATTAGGTAACAATATTATATGGATTATTAGTGATCAATTAACTAAATATTTATATTTCCTTCCTATTTAAGATAAAATGTCTTTAAATAAGCATTATCAACTATATATAAAGGATATATTCAGGTTATATGGAGTTAAACTCTCCCTTGTATCAGAATGTGATCCTAGGTTCACATCTAATTTTTGTAAAGGAATTCAAAAATCTTTGGATACTAAATTATATTTAAATATATTTTTTCATACTCAATTTGATGGAACGTCAAAGTGAATGATTAATACTATATAATATATTCTTAATTCTTATTTAATGGATTAGAAACGAAGTTGGGATCATTATATTTATTTGGTTGAGTTTTCTTATAACAAAAGTTTTCATTCCCATATACAGATTCCACCATTTGAGGAATTATATGGAAAGAAGTGTTAGACACCAGCTTTTTGGGATGAAGTGGGAGAAAATAAATTTATGGGACTAGAGTTAGTTTAATAAATAGTTGAGAAGGTGCGGTTGATTTATAAATACATTAGGAATTATAGGAGAAGGCATAAAATATATGTGGATAATCAGTGGAAAGATCTTTCTTTTGAGGTAGGTAATCATGTCTTTCTCAAAGTATCTCTATGGAAAAGTGTTATACATTTTTTTTAAAATGTAAAGTTAAGACCATGGTTAATTGGAACATATAAATTCCTAGAGAAAGTTTGATCATTTTACTACTAAGTGGACCTACCTATAAGTATATCCTAGGTATACAATGTGTTTCATGTTTCAATGTTAAGTAAATATGTAATAGATTCATATCATTTATTGAGACCTAAACTAGCTTAGTTATAAGATAACATTTTTTATTAGGAACATCCTATTCATATTCTTGACCATACATATAAAGACTTTCATAATAAGTTGATTTTTGAATCCTGTATTTTTTAACCGGACTAAAATGCGGAAGTTTTTGAACTTTTCCATTTACTAAACTGATCATTTTTAAAACTGAACATAGAAACTTAATTCTGAGATTTGGATCACTATTATGTGTTGTTTTTGGACTTGGTAGAAGGACCAAGAAGTCTCCTAAGTGGTTCAAGAAGTTTTGGGAGTTCCGGACCTAAAAACATCAAGCTTTAAGGATAGCATAGGGCGCACGGTTTACGCACAGTCTATTAAACTGTGTGGCCCACTACAGGTAACTGTGCAACCCTGTTGAAAATGGGGAAGTGGATTTTCACATGGGATGTGCACGGTTTCCTAAACCATGCACCTAGCCTATGTGGGGTGTGTCTTGGAGGAAGAAGTTTTCGCATAGTTTTTGCACAGTTTAGAAAACCATAAAGATTAAACTGTGTGTGATACCCAGTTTTTAAAATTTGAATTATTTTAATTTCATTAAATTAAATTAAAATAAAAATAAAATAAAACCTAAACTAGTCTCCCTATCCCCTCTCAAAACTAGATGCACCCAAGGGAAGGTTTCCCCCTTCATCGCGCACGGCCTCCCCTCTTCGGCCTCCTCTTCCTCCATTTCTGGTTGTTCTTCTTCACGAATCTCATTTGAATCATCATGGTTGATACGGAAGGTCTCTTGGGACTGGAGGGTGCATGTTTCAGCAACCACCACTGAAGGATAGGTGGTTCGAGTGGCTTCATTCGGATGCCTTTGCTTTGGGTGCATTGAGCCTCATAGTGTGGTTTCATCTCGTTTTGGTTCTCCACTTCCAACCGAGGTAAGTCTTTAATTCCATTGGTTGGTTTCTCACTCCCTTTTGAGTATCATATAGTGTTTATGGATGTTGGGTGTTTTTGTAGTGAGTTATGTGCCTTTAGAAGGCTCACCGTCATATACGGAGGTATATATGTATATATAGGTGTATATCCTCCATGTGCGTATTTCCTCATGGTAGGAAATGGGTTAAGGGTATAAAAAAATATATATATAGTTTTATATGCACATGATTGGTTTTTCTGCTTAAGTTAGAAAGTTACAAGGGCCGGAGTGGATGGCTTAGCTCCACTTGAGGTAGGGTCCCTTTCCAAGTCCTCAATCTTTATAAATGCTTTAATAAATTTTCTTACTGCAATTTTGTTACAAATAAATTCATACAATGATTTATTATGTCCAATTCCTATTAAATGTGAATTTATCATGTTCATGATTTGAATGTTAAATGTAATAAATTATTTTTTGATAAGTAATATCATGATTTTATAATAAAATCCCTCCAATGGAGGTGCGATGCCTTCAAGCTAAAAAGTAGTTGTTAGCCCTTTATTGCTTGACTTATTGTGTTTAAAATTATTATACCTTGATATTATGCTGAAATACGACATGTTTAGGAAATGGAACTAATGGAATTAGAGAAACAGAGTTACCTTTTTGAAATAATAAAAAGGGACAAGGTACCACCTAAGTGTTTGGCCCAGTTTTGAGTTTGATTTAACCATGTGTGATGTTTTATATAATTTTCATTTAGTGTTTTGACACTTTCGAACCATCGTTTGGGTGTTCTTGGCTTAACCTTTATAAAGTTAAGACCTTCTATATTAAGTGGTTGAATTATCCTATGAATTTCATCATGGAAATTACCATGTATGCTCATCACTTTACCCGACTAAGGTAAGTGATTTGAATTGGCAATTAAATGTGAAATGTGAATTGGAAAGTATTTTGAGTATATCACTTAGCCTTATTGAGAGTAATTTAATAATGGTTTCATGTTCTTAGAACCCCTAACCATGTTAATGGAATGTAGTATAGTGAAACTTAATTAATGAATATGCCTTAATGGATTTTTACTAAATGTTTTCAATGCTACTTGACCTCTCCACACTAATGGAAGGAAAGTCTTGAACTAATAAATAAATGGTTTCAATGCTACTTGACCATTCCACACTAATGGATGGAAAGTCTTAGACCAAATTTAATCATTACATGACTTCTTTATTAAATAAGAATGGTTAGACTCGATATTTTCATGGTTTATGATCAGGTAATACCATGATCACTCATATACCCCATTCCAAATTCAAGAAAGGGTTGATAAGGTTCAGACCCACCTAAATCTTATTCTTTGTCTTATCTTTGGATTCCTGCTATACTTTCGTTGGGTCCCCCATGTAGTACTACAGGATGCCTTGGATACACTCCTTGGATCCAGCATTGACAAGTAGGTTCCTCGGATACACTCCTTGGACCCAGTCCTTGCTTAGGCCTGTTTTACCTTGGATTCACTCCTTGGACTCGGTAGGCACCTTATTGTGGAATGCCTTGCATTATGCTCCTTGGATTACATTCTTACCCTTTATCTGGACTCATATACTACTGAGTTAGCTTTCCATGAGATCTTTGTTACCTTGGTAATTACACTATAACTCCCTCACTGGATATATTTTTCAGGTTTCCTTTTTATGTCTTGGAACCTTATTACTAAATACTATCCTAGGATGCCTTGGATACACTCCATGGGTTCAGAATTGACAAGTAGGTTCCATGGTTAAAGAACATTGGGCTCGATCATTTCTTAGCCCCAATTTACCTTATAAGAAACTCCTTGGACTCGGTAGGCAACTTACACACATGTGAATTATAAGTAAACTGGTAATATTCAATTAATTAACTGACTACATGTCCAGACACCAACTGAGGGCTGAAGCAGCTACTTGATTATTTAGTTATAATGTACAGCTTAATTTATTTATGCATGCTTACACCCTGTTTAATTTATATTACACTGTTAGGATTGGGATAGACACCGGTGGTTCCAACCTACTGAGATTTATATCTCACACCCTACTCAAGGCCACCATTGCACTGGGGTACCTGAGTAGATTTTTCTTATTCGCAGAGCCTTGGACCTTGAATGTTGTTGTTTGTGTGTACCCATAATTTAAGAGCAAAGGACTGAGCTAGAGCTCATGATGCTCATGGAGATCACCTTTGGGATTTTAGTTCATTTCTTTACTTGATTCCTACATTTTATTGTATTTAGAATCATTTTTTACTGATTACTTCTTTCCATCATGCATCAATACTATGTCATGTGTTAATTTATTGTATAAACTGTCATTTTCCACTTTTTTTATTTATATGAAATATTTATTTTTCTACTTTAATATTGTTATTACTGTTTCTATTGTTGATTATTATTTACTATATTATACTATTTCACAACTCTAATAAGAGGGTATATTATCCCCACTAACTATCCTTACACCCTCATTGTTGGTCAGCAGCCTCTAGCATATAGGGAGGTGCGCTTGAGGTCAAGTGGTGACTGGTTCGGCCACCGTCTTCATGGTGAGCTAGGTCGGGACGTTACAAAGTGGTATCAGAGGTGGTTTTTCCTTTTGTATTATTGTTTTGGGTTAGTAAAAAGGAGACTAGGAAAGTTTTGGCGCTTGACTAATAGTTGTTATTGGGACTGATCACCCCATGTATAGTAAATGACCAAGTGGCCTGGGTTGGGATTACTGTTTTTGTTATTCACTATCACAATTGATATGATTTCACCTAGAGTGAGTGTTGTACATTCCATTTCTTATGATTTTTGTAATTTTAGAAACTTTTTTTGGCCTGATATGGCAAGGAATATTCATTACATGCACCATATTAGGCACATAGAAATTCACATTCCATGCATATATTCCATGCCATGTAGCTGTATTAGTAGGTTTCCTGCAAAGTATGATTCAGTGCCTTATTAATATTCCATTCTTATATTTATACCTATTTAGGTAATAAAATAGCATGCCTTCTATGCTTACTACTCATTATAGCATACTCCTGTGATTAAATTTCCATGCGTCTATGATTTCATCTTGTTTCTCTATGTTAGATGCTTGTAGTGACATGATAGCTTACTTTGATATATGTAAATATTTTCATGGGAAAATTTATTGGTTATCGTTATAATGGGAGCCAGTTTTTAGTTGTAAGGTGTATGGGAAGCTTATAGCTTAGAAAAGGTAACCCATGTAATTGAACCATTGTGAAAAGATGGTAAATTTAATTGTTAAGTGAAGATGGTTTTGACTAAAGGGATCCAAATGCCAAACTTTAAAGTGTATGAGCACTTTATAGGTTGTTAGGTGGCCACCCGTATAATTTGGACCATTATGTTGATCATGTTAATTTATGAATTGACATTGGTAACAATTAATGGGAGCCAATTTTTAATCCATATGGAGTGTATGTGTGCTTCATGAATTGGGTAATGGAAACCCATATTACATGAAATGGAATGATGATTTGTAAAATTATTATAAGTGTTAGAGATGTTTAATGTTGATTATAAATCAAATGGCTAGATTTCAAAATGCAACTGGACCTGAGTAGGTCAGTTGGGGAATGTTTTTATGAGATGACCCGTTTGGGTGTTTAAAATTTTAATAATTGTGTGTCTTCTATTGGGTTGCTTTATGGAGAACCCAGGTTGGTTAAAATGGTAACTTTGTAGGTATCCTTTTTTCGCTTAAAATGATTTTTGTTTGACAATATTCCTGAAAATTATGTGATTTCAACTAACTTAAAATGTTTTAAAATTGAGTTTTATAAAACTTGCATGTTTTTCCTTGGGGAGTGGGTTTAAATCAAGTAATATTTTTTGTTTTGAAAATGGTACTTTGATGTTTTGATTAAATATTTTTATTATTAGAGATTAAATGTGATTTAATATAAGAGGCTTGGAAATGGAACATGTAATGGTGTCCACTATTTAAAACCCTCATGTAAAGGGGGATCAGACTTCTCATGAGTTTCCTTAGAATGGAAGTGTGAGTAACTTCCATAGGAATTCTTTTCCTTATCAATGGATTTGTGGTTGGCTTTTGATCCTAGTGACTTTTTTTGACGTGACATAGTTTTAGGTTTTAAGCTTGTTCTTCATAAGGGGATAACTCGTGGTAGGTAGCACCCTCAGAACTTGAATGCCTTGATAGTGCTATGACTTTTCTCACCTTTTGTGTTGTTTGGGTGTTGTTTTCCTTGGTAGTACTTTTAGTTTTAAAGTGTAACCCTTTTTCCGATAGGTGGTCATGTTTTATTGACCTTTTTATGGGCTTGAGCATCAAGTAATGCTCATTTTCAGCTGGTTAGATGTGCCTCAGGCAGGGTCAGCTGCTTCGTAGGTACTTTGACTCTCTCATATTCTTAGCAATGGATGAATGGTTATGGAATCATCCAAGCTGATAGTCATATGAGGCAATATGACTCTGAAATAAATATTCATGTACTTTTGAGTACGTTCTTGGGTCATCTTCAAGTAGAGTGACTTGAGAGTTAAAGAATCAGTTCATTCCAATAATCATGATAGTTTTCGAAATACTCTGTTGTTTTAACACACCAATCTCATTATTATAATCTATCACGCTTATGAGTAGTTAGTTTTCCTTCCTTTTCATCTAATACACTCCTCAGGTGGGTGGTGTTGTGCTAAACCTGATAAATGTGTCCTTTCATGAAGAAGGAACACAACCTAAGGAGACCATTGGGAATTGGTTGGGTTTCTAGAATGGATTTGAGGCTTTCTGGTGTTTTTTATGTCGGTGATTTCTTGACAGCATGACTTTGATTTGGTATAAATTTTTGTTCTTCTAGTTTTTGGGTGTGTTTAACTAGAAACCCCATCTTAAATACTCTTAGTGTACTCTTCTTAAGATATGAGTGTGTCCCCTATCTTGACATCATCCTTAATTCATTAAGAGAGCATCGTTCTTACACCGCGCTAAATTTTTAAAAGTTTTTGAGCTTTTTGGATAATCTTTTTCAGTGTTACACGTGAGAGCATGGTGCTTATTGAGGCTTGGTAAGTCCTGAGTGATTCCTGGGTTCCCAAGTAGGAACTCCTTGTTTAGACTTATGGACTCCTGTCATTTCTTTTGGATTTACCTGGCTATCTAGGTCATACTTATTTGAGATAAGTTGTCCAAATGGATCGACTCATTCTCTTATTTTTAGTTGATGTTTAAGGTTGTATGAGGCCATTTTAAAGAACATTTCCAGGAAAAGGAAAGTTTGGTCTCATGGTTAGTAGTGTCTTCTGAGAGATCTTGCTTGACTAGTTCTATCAATTTGATCATAATTTGACTATTTAATTTTTATAAAATAATTACATGGGTGTCTTAAGAACACTTAGGGTTGTCCCTTGTACAACAATTCCAATGGTGGAGGTACCGTGACTTGGAATTGTACCCTTCTTATGTTAAGACCTATGGTGGTGAGCACCATTGATTGGATGTCTATTGAGATGATTGTGTGATCATGTCTCTATCTAAAAGGGATCATTTAAGATCTATTTTTGTGTTTAAGTTGAACCTTGAGTGTTGGATCAGGTTGTAAAGGCTGAAGTGCAGAGTGTGTTGGATGCGTAAGGTTTATTGGGCGTTGCTAACGAAATGAAACTGTTTGAATGAAACTTCATGATCCTTGTATGTTGGGTGATGTTTACGTCATTCCCAAATGCTTCTCTAGGATGAGAAGTTTTTAAGGTGGGTATATTGTAGAATCCCATGTTTTTAAACTGGACTAAAATGAAAAAGTTTTTAAACTTTTTCCTTTACAAAACCATTCATTTTTTAAACCAAGTTTTGTAACATAATTCTAAGAGTTGGATCACTCTTATGTGTTGTTTTTTGGACTTGGGAGAAGGCCCAATAATTCTCTTGAGTGGATAGAGAATTTTTGGGAGTTTCAGACCTGAAAAACATCAAGATTTAAATATAGCAGAGGGCTCACAGTTTACGTATGGTCAGCTAAACTGTGTGGACCACTATAGGTAACCATGCGACCCTATTGAAAATGGGATAGTGGATTTGTGCAGGGGTTGCGCATGGTTTATTAAAACGTGATCCTAGCCCATGTGGGGCATGTCTTGGAGGCAGAAGACTACACACAGTTTGTGCACGATTTGGAAAATCGTGCGGATTAAACCATGTGTGGCGCCCAGTTTTTAAAATTTTGTTCAATTTAATTAAATTAAATTAAATTAAAACCTAAAATACTCTCCCTCTCCCCTTTCAATACACAATTCACCTAAGATAAGGGTTCCCCCTTCTTTGCGCAATGCCTCCCCTCTCCGTCCTTCTCTTTCTCCTTCAATTCTAGATGTACTTCACGAATCTCATTCGAATCATCATGGTTGATGCAGAAGGTCTCTTGGTACCTGAGGGTGCGTGTTCCCACAACTGCCCCTAAAGGCAATGTGTTTCATGTCTTTTTGGTCCACCGACTTTACTTCAGGTGCGTTGAGCCTCGCCATGTGGTTTCGCCTTTTTTTGGTTCTCCACCACTAACCAAGGTATGGATTTAATTCCATTGGTTGGTTTTTCACCTCCCTTTTGAGTATCTTATGGTTTTTATGGATGTAAGTTGTTGTTGTAGTGAGTTTCATGCCTTTGGAAGTCTAGTGGGCATATACGGAGGTATGTATATATATATAGGTGTATTTCCTCCATGTGTGTGTTTCCTCATGGCATAGGGAATACGGGCAATGTGTTAAGGGTATGCAAAAATATATATAGTTTTATATGAATGTGAGTAGTTTTTCTGCTTGAGTTAGAAAGCTAAAAGGGTTGGAGTGGATGTCTTAGCTCCACTTGAGATAGGGTACCTTTCCAAGTCCTCAATATTTATAAATGCTTTAATAAAGTTTCTTAATGCACTTTTGTTATAAATAAATTCATGAAATGAAGTATTATGTCCAATGCCTATTAAATGTGAATTTAGCATGTTCGTGATTTGAATGTGAAATGTAATAAATGATTTATTGATAAGTAATATCATGATTTTATAATAAAACCCCTCCAATGGAGGTGTCTTTCCTTCAAACTAAAAATTAGTGGTTATTCCTTGCTTGCTTGAATTATTGTGTTTAAAATTATTATGCCTTGACATTATATTAAAATATGACATGTTGAGGACATGGACCTAATGAAATTAAAGAAACATAGTTACCTTTTTGAAATAATAAAAAGGTCCAAGGCACTGCCTAAGTGCTTGTCCTAGTTTTGAGTTGGATTTACCCATGTGTGATGTTTTCCATAATTGTCGTTTAGTGTTTTGAAACTTTCGGGCCAACGTTCGGGTGTGCCTGGCTTAACCTTATTAAAGGTAAAACTGTATATATTAAGTGGTTGAATTATCCTATTAATTGCATCATGGAATGTACCATGTATTCTCATCACTTTACCCGCCTAAGGTAAGTGCTTTGAATTGAAAATTAAATGTGAAATGTGAATTGGAAGGTATTTTGAGTATATCACTTAGCCTTATTGAGAGTAATTGATTAATGGTTTCATGTCCGTAGCACCCCTTACCATGTTAATGAAAGGTAGCGGAGTGAACTTTAATTAATGAATATGCCTTAATGAATTTTTACTAAATGGTTGAAATGATACTTGACCTCTCCACACTAATGGAAGGCAAGGCTTGAACCAATAAATAAATGGTTGCAATGCTACTTGACCATTCCACACTAATGGATGGAAAGGCTTGGGACAAAGTGAATCATTACATGACTTATTTATTAAATGGTAATGGTTAGACTCGATCTTGTCATGGTTTCTGATTGGAGAATAACATGATCATTCATATACCCCATTCCAAATTCAAGGAAGGGTTGCTAAGGTTCAGACGTGCCTAGATCATGTTCCATGGCTTATCTTTGGATGCCCAATATACTACCGTTTAGTCCCCCATGTAGTACTACAGGATGCCTTGGATACACTCCTTGGATCCGGCATTGACAAGTAGGTGCCTTTGATACACTCCTTGGACCCAGTCCTTGCTTAGCCCCATTTTACATTGGATTCACTCCTTAGACTCGGTAGGCGCATTATTATGGAATTCCTTGGATTGCACTCCTTTGATTAAACTCTTACCCCTTAGCTAGACTCAGATACTGCTAAGTTAGCTTTCTATGAGATCTATGTTACCTTAGTAATTACCCTAGATGTCCCTCACCAGATATCTTTTTCAGGTTTCCTTTTTACATCTTGGAACCTTATTACTAAATATCATCATAGGATGCCTTGGATATACTCCTTGGGTCCAGATTTGACAAGTAGGTGCCATGGTTAAATCCCATTGGGCCTGGTCATTGCTTATACCCATTTTACCTTGAAGGAAACTCCTTGGACTCGGTAGGCAACTTACTCGCATGTGGCTTATAAATAAACTGGTAATATTCAATTAATGAACTCATTACATGTCCAGACACCAACTGAGGGTTAAATTAGGTACTTGGTTATTTAGTTATAATGTACTGCTTACTTTATTTACATATGCTTTCAACCAGTTTAATTTATATTAAACTGTCAGGATTGGGTTAGACACCAGTGGTGCCAGCCTACTGAGATTTATATCTCACACCTTACTCCAGCCGCCATTGTACTGGGGTACCCAAGTAGATTTTTCTTGTTCGTAGAGCCTTGGACCTTGCTTGTTGATGTTTTCTTTTACCTGTGAGTTGGGAGAAAAGGATTGAGTTGGAGCTCAAGATGCTCATGGAGATCGTCTTTTTTCTTTTAGTTATTTTCTTTACTTGATTCCTACATTGTATTACATTGAAAATAATTTTTTACTTTTTACTACTTTCCATCATGTATCAATACCACATCATGCATTCATTTGTTGTAAAAAATATCATTGGACACTTTTACTCATTTATATGAAATTTTTCTTCTGCTACTTTAATATTACTATTACTACTTTCACTGTTGATTATTATTTACTTTGTTATACTACTGTGCAACTCTAATAATATGGTATAGTATCCCCACTGACTATCCTTACACTCTCTTTGCTAGTTGGTAGCCTCTCGCATACGGGGAGGCGCTCTTGAGGTCATGTGGTGACTGGTCCGGCCACCGTCATAGTGATGAGCTAGGTTGGGATGTTACAAAGTGGTATCAGAGGTGTTTTTTTCTTTTGTCTTACTATTTTTGGTTGGTAGATAGGAGACTATGAATTTTTTGGCACTTAGCTAATAGTCATTCTTGGGACTGATCACCCCATGTACGGGAAATGACCAAGTGGCCCAGGCTAGGATTATTTTTTATGTTGTTCACTATTATAATTGATATGATTTCACCTAGATTGAATGGTGTAAATTCCACTACTTATGATTTTTTGAATTTTAGAAACATTACTTGGCCTGGTATGGAAAGGAAGCTGCATTACATGCACCATATTAGGCACATAGAAATCCACATGCCATGCATAAATGTCATTACATGTAGCTGTATTAGTATGTTTCCTGATAAGTATGATTCAGTTCCTTATTAATATTCCATGCTTATATTTATACATGTTTAGTTAATACATTAGCATGGCTTCTATGCTTACTTCTCATTATAGCATGCTCCTGTTATTAAATTGCCATGCTTCTGTGATTTCAACTTGTTGCTTTGTGTTAGCTGCTTGTAGTGACATGCTCACTTACTTTGATATATGTAAATATTTTCATGGTAAAAAATATTGGTTATTATTATAACGGGGTCCAGTTTTCAGTTGTAAGGTGTATGGGCACCTTATAGCTGGGAAAAGGTTTCCCGTGTAATTGAACCATTGTGAAAAGGTTGTTAAATTCAATTATTAAGTGAAGATGGTTTTGACTAAAGGGATCCAAATTCCAAACTGTAAATTGAATGGGCACTTTACAGGTTGGTAGGTGTCCACCCATATAATTTGGACTGTTATGTTGATCATGTTAAATTCTGAATTGACATTGGTACTGATAATGGGAGCCAATTTTCAATCCATGGTGTGTATGGTAACTTCATGAATTGGTAAATGGAAATCCATATTAAATTAAATGGAATAATGCTTTGTAAAATGATTATAAGTGTTATATATTTTTAATGATGATCATAAATCAAATGGCTAGATTTCAAAATACAACTGGACCCAAGTAGGTTAGTTGGGGAATGTTTTTATGAAATGAGTCATTTGGGTGTTTAAAATTTTAATAATTGGGCATTTTATATTGGGTTACTTTATAGAGAACCCAGGTTGGTTAAAATGGGACCCTTGTAGGTCTCCTTTTTTCACTTAAAAGGATTTTTTTGATAAGTTTCTTGAAAATGATGGGATGTCAACTAATGTAAAAAAATTTAAAAGGGAGTTTTATAAAACTTGCATGTTTTTCCTTGGGGTGTGGGTTAAAATCAAGTACCTTTTTTTGTTTTGAAAATGGTACTTTGATGTTTTGATTAAATCTATTTATGATTAAAGATTAAATTTGATTTAATATAAGAGTCTTGGAAATGGAACCTGGAGTATTGTACACTTTTTAAAACCCTCATGTAAAGGGGATTTCAGACTTCCCTTGAGTTACCTTATAATGGAAGCGTGAGTAACTTTCATAGGTATTATTTTCCTTAGAAATGGATTTATGGTTGGCTTTTGATCTTAGTGAATTTTGTTTTACGTGAATCAGTGTTGGGTTTCAAGATTTTTCTTCATAAGGGGCTAACTCATGGTAGGTAGCACCCTCAAAACTTGAATTCCTTCCTAGTGATGTGACTTTTCTCACATTTTGTGTCATTCGGGTGTCTTTGTCCCTAGTATGACCTTTAGTTATAAAGTTACACCCTTGTTCCGACAGGTGGTCAGATTTTCCTGACCTTATTATAGGCTTGAGAATCAGGTAATGCTCATTTTCAGCTGGTTATATGTGCCTCAGGCATCATCATCCACTTTGTAGGTCATTTTAGTCTCTCTTCTTCTTAGCAATGAATGACTGGTTATGGAGTCGTCCAGGATGATAGTCGTATGAGGAAATATGACTCTGAAATAAATCTTATTGTACTGTTGATTATGGTCTTTGGTCATCTCCAATTAAAGTGACTTGAGAGTTAAAAAAATTAGTTCATTCCAATACTCAGGATGGTTTTTGAAAGACTCGGGTGTTTTGACACACCGATCTCGTTGTTATAATATATTATACTTATGAGTGGTTATTTTTACTTCCTTTTTGGCTAGGACACTCCTCAGATGGTTAGTGTTGTGATGAACCTGATAAATGTTTCCTTCCATGTAGAAGGAACACAACTTAAGTAGACCATTGGGAATTGATCGGGTTGCTAAAATGCCTTTGAGGTTTGCTGGTGTTGTTTATGTCGGTGCTTTCTTGATATAATGACTTTGATCTGGTTCAACTTTTTATTCTTCTAGTTTTTGGGTGTTTTTGACTAGAAACTTCATCTTAAATAATCTTAGTGTACTCTTCTTATGAGACGATCATGTCCCCTATCTTGACATTATCTTCGATGCACTAAGAGATTTTTGGTCTTACACCATGATAAATATTTAAAAGTTATTGAGCTTGTTGGATGATCTTTTTCAGTTTTACATGCTAGATCGTAGTTCTTATCAAGTCTTGGTAAGTTCTGAGTGATTCTTGGGTTCCCAAGTAGGAATGCCTTGTTCAGACTCATGGACTCCAGCTGTTTCTTTTGAATTGCTCTGGACGTCTAATCCAGACTTCTTTTTAGATAAGTCGTCCAAATGGCTCGACTCATTCTCTTCTTTTCAGTTGATGCTTAAGGTTGTATGGGTTCATTTTAAATCATATTTCTAGGATAAGGAAAGTGTGGTCTCAAGGTTGGCAGTGTCTTCTAAGAGAGCTTGCTCAACCAGTTTTGAGTGAGCTTGCTCAACAATTCCAATGGTGGAGGTACCATGACTTGGAATTGTCCCCTTCTTAAGTTAAGACCTATGGTGGTGAGCACCATTGATTGAATGTCTATCAATATGATAGTGTGATTGTGTCTATATCTAAAATGGTTCATATAATCTCCATTTTTGTGTCTAAATTGAACTTTGATCATTAGAACGGGTTGTAAAGGTTGAAGTGTATAGTGTGTTGGATGTGTAAGGTTCATTGGGAGTTGGTAACAAAATGAAACTATTTGAATGAAACTTCATGACCCTTGTACATTGGGTGATGTTTACGTCATTTCTGAAGGATTCTCAGGGAAAAGAAGTTTTTTAAGGTGGGTAGACTATAGAATACCATGTTTTTTAACCAGACTAAAATGTGGATGTTTTTGAACTTTTTCATTTACTAAACTAGGAATTTTTAAAACCGAGCATCAAAACTTAATTATGAGAGTTTGATCACTCTTACCTATTATTTTTGGACTTGTTAGAAGGCCCAATAATTTGGTTCAAGAAGTTTTAGGAGTGTCGGACCCGAAAAACATCAAGCTTTAAAGACAGCAGTGGGTGCATAGTTTATGCATAGTCTGTTAAACCGTGCGGCCCACTATAGGTAATCGTGCGACCCTATTGAAAATGGGGCAGTTCCTTTGCACACAGGTTGCACAAAGTTTCCTAAAACATGCTCCTAGCCTGTGGAGGGGTGTGTCTTGGAGGTAGAATACTCTGCATAGATTGTGCACAGTTTGGAAAACCATGTGGATTAAACCATGTGTGATGCCCAGTTTTTAAAATTTGAGTTATTTTAATTTAATTTAATTAAATTAAATTAAAAATAAAATAAAACATACACTACACTCCCTTTCCCCTATCAAAACTCAACACACCCAAGGGAAGGGTTCCCCCTTCATCACGCACAGCCTCCCCTCCTTGGTCTCCTCTTCCTTCTTCAATTTCGGTCGTCCTTCTTCGTGAATCTTTTTCGAATCATCATGGTTGATGAGGAAGGACTCTTGGGACCCAAGGGTGCATGTTCCAGCAACTGCCACCAAATGTGAGGCAGTTCGGGTGGTTTCGGTCTGCAGGCTTTTCTTTAAGTTTGTTGAGCCTCTTTGTGTGGTTTCACCTTGTTTTGATTCTCCGTCTCCAATCGAGGCAAGGCTTTAATTCCATTGGTTGGTTTCTCACCTACCTTTTAAGTATCTTATGGTGTTTATGGATGTCGAGTGTTTTTGTAGTGAGTTTCGTGCCTTTTGAAGTCTCGCGGGCATATATGAAGGTATGTATATATATATATAGGTGTATATCCTCCATGTTCGTATTTCCTCATGGTATGAGGAATACGAGTAATGGGTTAAGGGTATACACAGATATATATAGTTGTAAATTCACATGAGTGGTTTGTCTGATTTAGTTAAACAGCTACAAGGTATGGAGTGGATGTCTTAGCTCCACTTGAGGTAGGGTCCCTTTCCAAGTCCTCAATCATTATAAATGATTTAATAAATTTTCTTACTGCACTTTTTTTATAAATAAATTCATGCAATGAAGTATTATGTTCAATGCATATTAAATGTGAATTTATTATGTTCTTTATTTTAATGTTAAATGTAATAAATGATTTTTTTGATAATTAGTATCATTATTTTATAATAAAACCCCTCCAACAGAGGTGCGGTGCCTTCAAACTAAAAAGTAGTGGTTAGCCATTTCTTGCTTGACATATTGTGTTTAAAATTATTATTCATTGATATTATGTTGAAATAAAGCATGTTGAGGACATGGCCCTAATGGAAATAGAGAAAAAGAGTTACCTTTTTGAAATAATAAAAAGGGCCAAGGCACCGCCTAAGTACTTGGCCCAGTTTTGAGTTGGATTTAACCATGTGTGATGTTTTCCATAATTTTTTTTAGTGTTTTGACACTTTTAGGACATCATTCAAGTGTTCCTGGCTTAACCTTTATAAAGGTAAGACCTTCTATATTAAGTGTTTGAATTATCCTATGAATTTCATCATGGAAAGTACCATGTATTCTCATCACTTTACCCGCCTAAGGTAAGTGCTTTGAATTGAAAATTAAATGTGAAATGTGAATTGGAAAGTATTTTGAGTATATCAATTATCCTTATTGAGAGTAATTGAATAATGGTTGCATGTACATAGCACCCCTTTCCATGTTAATGGAAGGTAGAAGAGTGAACATTAATTAATGAATATGCCTTAATTTATTTTTACTAAATGGTTTCAATGCTTCTTGACCTATCCACACTAATGGAAGGCAAGGCTTGAACTAATAAATAAATGGTTTCAATGCTACATGACCATATCACACTAATGGATGGAAAGGCTTGGACCAAATTGAATCATTACATGACTTCTTTATTTAATAGAAATGGTTATAGTTGATCTTGTCATGGTTTTTGATCAGAGAATACCATGAGCACTCATGTACCCCATTCCAAATTTAAGGTGAGGTTGCTAAGGATCAGACCCTCCAAGATCTCATTCCTTGTCTTATATTTGGATGTCTGGTATGCTACCATTGGGTCCCCCATGTAGTACGTTAGGATTCCTTGGATGCAACACTAAAAATTAGGTGCCTTGGATACACTCCTTAGATTCAACATTGACAAGTAGGTGCCTTGGGTACACTCCTTGGACCTAGTCCTTGCATAGCCCGGTTTTACTATGGATGCACTCCTTGGAATCGGTAGGCTCCTTATTGTGGAATGTCTTGGATTATGCTCCTTGGATTACACTCTTACCCATCAGCTAGACTCAGATACTACTGAGTTGTCTTTCTATGAGATCTACCTTACCTTGGTAATTACCCTGGAACTCCCTCACCGGATATCTTTTTTCAATTTCCTTGTTATGTCTTGGAATCTTATTACTAAATACCATCATAGGAAGCCTTGGTTACACTCATTGGGTCCATCATTGACTAGTAGGTGCCATGGTTAAATCCCATTGAGCCCGGTCATTTCTTAGCCTCGTTTTACCTTAGAGGAAACTCCTTAGACTCGGTAGGAAACTTACTCACATGTGACTTATAAATAAACTGGTGATATTCAATTAATGAACTAATTACATGTCCAAAAACTAGCTGAGGGATGAATTAGGTACTAGTTTATTTAGTTATAATGTACTTCTTACTTTATTTACGCATGCTTGCACCCTGTTTAATTTATATTACACTATTGGGATTGGGTTAGACATCGGTGGTGCCAGCCTACTGATATTTATATCTCACACCCTACTCAGACCTCTATTGTATTAAGGTACCTGAGTAGACCTTTCTTGTTCATAGGTCCTTGGACCTTTCTTGTTTTTGTTTTCTTGTACCTAGGAGTTAGGAGTAAAGGACTGAGCTAGAGCTCATGATGCTTGTTGAGATCTCCTTTGGCCTTTTAGTTCTTTTCTTTACTTGAGTCCTATATTGTATTGTATTGAAAATCATGTTGTACTATTTAATGATTTTTGTCTTGTATCAATACCATGTCATACATTCATTTATTGTATAAACTAGCATTGGCAATTTTTGTTCATTTATATGAAATTTTTCTTCCGCTTCTTTAATATTGTTATTACTGCTTCCACTGCTGATTATTATTTACTCTGTTATACCGCTTTTCAACTATGATAAGAGGGTATAGTCTCCCCACTGACTATCCTTACACCCTCACTGCTATTCGGTAGCCTCTGGCATACGGGTAGGCATGCTTGAGGTCATGTGGTGACTGATCTGGACACCATCTTAGTGGTGAGTCGGGTCAGGGCATTACATTAATTCACCAGGTTAAGGTTTTATTGAAAACACATATGGTTCTAGAGGAAACATGGGAATCTGAAAATTCTATAAGGGAAAGATATCCCCACTTGTTTAATAAGTGAACAAATATTTGAGGATGCAATTTCCAAAAGGGGGGAAGAATGTAATAACCCAGGTTATTATCCACTAAAAGAGGCTAATATTTATTAATTATATTTTAATATTAATGAGTTTTAATGTCTATAAATAAAAAATTTAGTTCATTTTATAAATTGAACTTCATTTCTCATCACATGTTCAATTCATGATTAGAGTTTATAAAATTGGGACCAATCAGTCATCTGCTTGTGAATTAAATAATTTTCATTAATAGGAATTTATATTTTAGGATATTAATGATCACTTTTTTGTAAAAAAATTTCTTATAGGATCAATGGATAAATCATAAGGGAAGATGAACATTTTTATCCATTGATTCATAAATTTCTTATCAAAGCATAATGGTCCTTAGGCCCATAAAATAAAAGTAGATCTCACAATTCAATCCTAATGAAACTAAAATCTTAACTATATATAGATAAAATTATTTGGATAATTTCATTAAACTATTTATAGATATAATTATTAATTTTTCAAGTATATCCATGGATTCCAATTTTAGGATTAAATTATGGGCCATATTTTAGGGCCCATAAAATCATCCAACCATTTTGAACATAAAATCTGAATGGATGATCAAATTTTAATTAAATTTTTACATATATTATAGAAAACCTGGAAGAAGATATGTATCTACTATTAACATAAAATATTTTTCCATCTTTAATTCCATATTTTCACATCAAAAAGGGGGATGAATCTGGTCTGAATTTTTAGGTCAACTTTCAAAATTCCAATTTCCTTTGATTTCTCACCTTCCTTTTGACTCTACTAATTTATGTGGGAGAAATTTATTGATGGGGAAAAAATCCTAGGATCTTAATATTTCTATTTAATGTGTTTTTAGTTAATTTATTAGGTTATTCATTTCTTCTTTCAATTGTATTGTTACAAAACCATTTTGTATTCACGCATTTGTTTTTCGCATGTAAGTTGTTTGATTCACATGAGATTATTAATAAATGTTTTTATTAATATTATATTATTTTATTCTTTTAAATATAATAATGATAATTTTTCCTTAGGTATTTAATCTATTAACATCATATTTTTTGAAATTTTTCACACAACGGTGGTGTGATCATTATTTCATTTTTTTTCTTAAATTTCACCCTTGTGAGTCTATTTCCTGATTTCAATGATAGAATAGCATCAATGGAGGGATAACCCTATTATGGGTTGATTTAATGGAGTATAAAGGGGATATATTTTATGTTATTTCTTATTTTAATAATTCTTAATCAATTATTTTTTAAGATTTTCATTCAATTATTTTCTTGTTTACTCTTCCTTATTGAATTTTATCTCCATACTTTTCGTGTGATAATAAGATCCTTTACCTTAGAGTGCTCATAAAAATGATCATGCAAGTGTATAGGTGATTATAATGTGTATGTGGAGGTGTTAAACTAGTAATTGATGATTTTATATTGGTTTCATTGAATGAATTCATCTTAAGTTAATAGAATTGAAATAATTTAAAAATAAATTCATCCAATCCACCCCAAGAAATAACCCAGGATCAAATAATTCTCTTAAATTGAATTCAATTAAGTATTTAAAACTATTCATTTATACACTCAATTAAACCCCAAGTTTTCTACTTCATAGACAAATCAATCCCATATAATGTATGTTTCTTTAGGTTTTTTATTAGGTCTCTGAGGATTCGATAACCCAAGTTATTCTACAAGCAAACTCTTAAACCATAAAACTTGGGTATGTTTGGGTGTCATGAAATTTTGGAACCTTTTTTCAAGACCTAAGTAATTCACATTATAAAATCATTATATTCTCCCCAATTTATCTTATCTCACCCCAATTTCTCTTATCTTTTCCCTTTCTTTCCATGTATGTGCGCCTATACTCATGACAACTCAAACCATCTAATTATGTTGGAAAACTTGAGGTGTGAGTAGTCCAGTGAATCTAGGGGAATCCATTGCATATATCCTAGTATTTATAACACTTTGTATTCTAAAATTGAGTTCAATTCAATGGATAATATTCCAAAAAACGAAATCATAAACCAAGGAGGGGACCCAAATGGAAACCAAAATGAGAAGGCCCCTAACATAAGAATTATTGCAGACCATACCATAAATTACTACCTCACATGTTCATAGACCAATGCACCCTCATTAATTAGGTGTGGTTCCATAAGATATGCCCAATATTTTTTCAAACCCCATTTCCTGAACCAACTCCCAACATTTCATGGGATGGATTCTAATATTACTTTCCTTTATGTTAAATAATTCAATGATATTGTCGAAACCATGTGCCCTTAAAATCAAATCGAATCATCTAAAATGAGACTCTTTAATTTTTCTCTAAAGGGTCTAGAAAATAATTTGTTAAATAATTTTAGACTATCATTCATTCACTCTTAGTACTAACTATAATTAGAATTATACAAACAATACTCGCCCCATCACAAAACAATTGCACTAAAAAAGAACATCAAAAAAATTAAAAGAGGAAGAAACATTTTATGAATCATGGGAATGGTTCAAAGATACTTTAAAAATTGTATCACACCATGGTTTCTCAATTCCATAACAATTGGTAATTTTATATGAAGGGTTAGGACTAGGTAAGAAAAAATTTATTGACATGATTTGAAATAGAAAATTCAAAAATAAAGCCCCAAATTATGATTATGAGTATTTGGAAAATAATTTTGAACAGAACCAAATATGGGGAACATCACATTAATATGAGAAGCCACCCAAATCTTGTGGAATGAAAAATCTTATAGAAGAGGAAAAACTTAGATTAAAAAATAATGCACTCATTAGGAAGATCATGGAGATCGGTCTTAGGAAGGTCTATGAAATCAAAACTGTTGAGCCTATTTACACAATTTGTCACTATCATGACCAAAGGAACAATAATTGTCCAATAATTCCCTCTATAAAGGATTTTATTTTAGGAGGATCACCAAAAGAGTTTAACACATTGAGCTTTCAAAATCCATAGTACCGAAACACTTCCAATACAAGTTATAATACCATATAGTCTTTTATTGGAAGAAAAATCAATAACAAACACAAAAAAAAATCTCAAACCCTGCCCTCAAAAAAATTTCAAACCCATAATCAGTTCTAATCACAACCAGTAGAATAACAATATCCTATTTTCCAATACCAACAACCCATCCAGAAACCCATTCAATAGCCAATCCAACAACCAAAGTATCCTCCCAGGGTAAACTAACTAGCACAATCCTCATCCCAATATTCCCCTCTCCTAATCCTTGAACATTTGTGTAAACAAATGGAGAAAATGACCTCAAAAGTATCATAACTCAAACATGAACTAAAAACCATCCGAACTAGAAAGGCATCCATGCCTACTTAGTTTGTCCCATCCCTGACATTAAGTAGAGAATCCAGTTACAAAAAAACCTCTCATGAACAACTAAAATCAATGATTATCTTAAGGAGTGGGTGATCCATTTAAAAACCTGAATAAACCATTATAAAACCATTAAAAGATTCAATATCACATGAGAATGTTTATGAAATACCCACAGATTCTAAAAAACCAATAAGAATGTGAAATAACCACAACCTCTTCAAACAATCAAACAATATGATCCCTTCAAACAATGTATGGGAGGAAAATCTAAACCTAAACCAAATGAAACATTAATGGAAATCTTCACTTAGGTTAAGATGAATATTATTCTTATCGATTTAATCTAAACCATTCATGTCTAATCAAAGTACCTTAAGGACTTTTTCACTTTTAAAAGTAAATTTTCACATCAAAACCAAGTCCTTTTGGAAGCTAATGTGAGTACCGCCATTCAAGGGACTGTTCCTTTTAATTTGAAATACCCAGGATGTCCATACATCAACATTTAGTTAAGAGATAAAAAAATTAAAATCCTTTTATGATCTAGAAGATAGTGTGAACCTCATTACATATGCCATGTATTTTCAATTAGGTTTTGAAGATCTATAACCAAATTCTATCACACTCTAACTTGAATATTTTATTCTTCGAGTTCCTAAGGGGATCCTAAAAGGAATTTTATTGAAATTTGAAATTTTTATTTACCCTACTGACTTCATTTCCCTAGAAAATCACCCCAGCATATGTCCTAGGGAGAAAACCCCAATCATACTTGGACATCCCTTCTTATCAAAAAATCAACTCAGTAATCCAAGTTAGGAATGGTAACATGACAATAACCCTTGAAAACATGAGCCTAGATATGAACATTTATAATGAAATCTCTCAAATTTGGGATGATAAAGAAATCCATGAGGTCAATTGGATGGGTAGTTTTGGTAGGGAACCTTAGGAGCATCAAGGAATTTTTTAAGTATGTTTAAGTTAAGATGATAATGATTTTTTTTGTTCACATGAGATAAATTTTTCTCATTATCATTAATATATTTTAGATAGCTCATTTGATGATTTTTTAGGATCACCAATCAATTAAACCAGTAGTGAAATCAAAAAAAAATGAGTCCATACCCATTCCTAACACTGATATATCCACTGTGGTGGATGAAACTTCTATTCAAAAGGAACCAATAGTGTAAATAAATTTGTAAAAATAAACTGGTTCTCATGTAAAGTCCCATCCTTCTTTTGAAAGTGTTATCTAACCTCATATAGAAGTTAAGGTTCTACCTTCATCCCTCAAGTATGAATTATTAGGGTAAAATCAAGCCTTCCTTGTTTTCATTTCATCTTCTCTTGAATCAAATCAAGAGAGGATGCTTCTGGATGTCATGGTAAATCACAATAAAGAAATTGGATAGACCTTGTCTGATATTCCTCAAATTATCCCACTCATTGGAACTCATAGGATTGTTCTATAATATGGATCCAAACCATTTCATCAACCTCAGAGAAGACTCAATCCCAATCTTGTAGATGTGGTATGGAAAGAACTTCTAATGTTTTTGAAAGAAGGTATCATATACCCCATTGTTGAGAGTAAGTGGGTAATCCTAATTCAAGTTTTTCCAATAAAAGGTTGGAATTTCTTTGATTACCAATGAGGATGGTGATATTCTCCCAACAATGGTAAGTAGTGGATGGATATTCTACATTAACTATAGAAAGTTAAACTCATATACCAAGAAATACTATTTCCCTTTGCCCTTCATTGATCAAATATTATAGAGAGTGGTGGGTCATCAGTTCTACTACTTCCTAGATGAATTGTCAGGGTATAATCAAATTGAGTTCTCCTTAGATGATAAAGGAAAAACAACATTCACATGTCCATTTGGAACTTTTTCATTTAAGTTCATTCCCTTCGGGTTATGTAATTCCCCTGGTACCTTCCAGTGGCACATGATGGGAATATTATCTAACATGGTGGGGGATTTATTAGATGTATTTATGAGTGACTTATCCATATTTGTGGATACATTTTATGGATGACTAATAAATGTTGAAAGGGTTTTGTCTAGATTTGAGGATAATAATCTCATCCTAAACTGGGAAAAATGGAATTTTATGGTAAAAGGAAGACTTTTTCTAGGGAATATAATCTCTGGTAGAGGTATTGATGTTTATAAATCTAAGGTTAATATCATTCTTTACCTTCACTCTCTGAAAAATTTCAAGTGAGGTCCTTCTTAGGATGTTCTGGTTTCTATAGAAGTTTCATTAGCAATTTCATCTCAATTTCCCAACCACTTTGTGATATTCTGGTGAAATATTATCCATTTTTATGGATATAATGAAATGAGAAATCATTATCAAAACTCAGGTATTATCTTATCTCTCTACCTATCATGAAATCTCCCAACTGGAAACTTCCATTTGAACTCATATGTGATGTGGGTGACTTAATTGTAGGATATTTTTTAGGAAAATGTTTTGATAAAACTCTGTATATCATTATTTAAGAAATTAAATCATTAAATTATGAAAAAACAACTACACAACCACCGAGAAATATTTTATTGTTTTTTTCTTTTCCTTAGAAAAATTCAGGTCCTACCTCTGATGATCCCCCATCATTGTCTTCGCAAATCATTCAGCTCTAAAATATCTTTTCTAAAAACAATATGTCAGGGATAAATTGATTAGGTGGATACTTCTTATTCAAGAGTATGAAATAACCATTAAGGATAAAAAGGGTGTTGAAAATGTTGTATCTGGTCACCTCTATAGGATTAATTTCAAAGACAACTCACATCATCTTTCTATGTCTGATTCATTTCCCAATGAACACCCCTATTGTGTGATTGAGTGACTATAGTATGATGACATAGAAAACCACTTGGTTATGGGTGTCATTATAAAACTTATTAATACCCAAGATAAGAGGAAATTCCTTTTTGATATCAAACACTATGTGTTTGATGATCCATACCTCTTCAAGTTCTATCATGATAAAGTCATTAGGATATGTGTTCCCAAGTTTGATCAAGAGTCCATTATTAAATTATGTCATGAAGAGGCATGTGGAGGCCACTTTTCTATAAACAAAAAAAAACTAAAAAGTTCCAATAAATTGGTTTATTTTGTCCTAGACTCACTAAGGATTCCTACACATTCTTCCAAAGTTTTACTCAATGTCAATAATTAGGATCCATAGTAAAAAAAGAAATCAAATGCCTCTTATACCTATTCTGGTTATTGAAATTTTTTATTATTGGGGAATTGATTTCATGGGATCCTTCCCAATCTATAGGGGATATCTCTACATCCTCTTAGCTATTGATTACATCGCTAAATGGGTTAAGTCCATTCCCACAAAGTCTAATTAACATCATGTTGTGTTTTGATTCTTGAAAGAATACATATTTTCTAGATTTGTAATTCCTAGGGAAATCATTGTTGATCCTAGAACCTGTTATTATAACCATCCCTTCTCAGTACTCATGTATAAGTGTAGGATTTATCATAAATTTTCCACCGCCTTTTATCCTCAAACCAATGGTCAAGATGAGTTGTAAAATAGGTAAATTAAGAAAATTCTTGAAAAACAATCAATACATCAAGGAAATACTGGTCTAAGAAACTCTTGGATTCCCTTTGGGTATATTTTACTACGTTTAAAACCATCTTAAGAATGTCACCATATAGGTTGTATTATTTAAAATATTTCTATTTACCTATTGAAAATGAACATAAGGCCTTTTGGGAAAACAAAAAAATGAACATTGACATTTCTTTCGATGAAACAAAGAGGAAATTAGACATTAACGAACTTGAGAAACTTAGGATGGAGGATTATGAAAATTCAATAATCAATAATGCTAGAGTTCAAGCCTACCAATCCAGGAATCTAAAATTCAAACACATTAAACCAAGAAAATTTGTTCTCTTATATAGTTACAAACTTCATTTATACCCAGTAATGTTAAGGTCGAGATAGTCAAGGCCTTACATAGAGCATCATATATACCCCCATGGAACCAATGGTTATATATTCAAAGTAAATGGTCATAGGTTAAAACTATTCATGGAATCATTCAATAAAAAATAAACATATGAAGAGTTAATTGAGACAACCTATGAACCAGACAAAAAATGTTAGATTTAGGGTCCAATTTGAGCTACCGACATTAAATAAATCACCTTTTGAGAGGAAACCTAGATTTTACCTATATATTGACTCATATTTTGTAATTTCAAGAAAAAAAAAGTATGTTTTTTTATCCCTTATTTTTTTTGTTAGGGGAACCCCCTTGGGGTTTACAATGTGATATAATGTTTCTTATGTGTGATATTTGGAAGTTGAATAATTTTATTATTTCTAAATGAAACAAATGACTTCAAAAATTCAAACCTACCGTCAACTATCCCTAAAGAGTCCACTTGTGACATGAATTCAAAGAGATCGATTGATTTTTGATGGGTCATAAACTTTAAACCAAGTGATTTTGTTCCATGAATTCATTTGAAATCACATTCTCCCCCTCTTTCTTCCCAATTCTGAACTCTCTCTTCTCTTATCTTTCAACATTGAGGGTAGTGTCATTTTATGTTAGGGGAGTGTAAATCTGATATTCTATGAAAAAAAAATCTTAACCTTTCATGCATTAATGTACACTTTGAAGCATGAAACTGAATGTAAAATGATTTTTAATTCCTTGACTATGATTTTAATGCATGTTTAAGTTCGTGATCATAGTTTTTGAAAATTATAGTTGTCTGATGTGATTTTTCACTTCTAACATTTTCATCCTTTTAATCAAAATGACATAATTCACGTTTTTTTTGTCTAAGTTCGAGTTCTTGGGTCCCTTCCATTATAACATGGTGTTTTGGGTAACTTTTAGTTTATTTTAGTACCCAACAAAAAAATGAAAATAATAGACATGTAGAGCAATTTTTTTTCCAATTGTATGGTGTTCTTCACTTGGGGATCATGACTCCATAGTTTTCTTTCGCAAATTTATGCTTTAAATCTATATTTTAGAGTATGAAATTGACAATATGGGTGGAATTAGGCACTTGGGGATCATGAATCCATAGTTGTCTAGACAAGAGTTAGTTTTCTAATTTCTATTGTGGTTAAAAAAAGAGAGATAAAAAAAAGAAAAACATGTAAAATTGAATATTCCTCTTATGGTTTAATGTGATTCACACATATATCTTCCATTTGTTTCCCTTTTAACAAGAAAATGAGCCCCATATCTTTTGAGATACCCAACACATCATCATGATTAATTGAAATTTGATGAAATGTGGTGATGAATTTAAATAAAGGAATGGGATTGGGATTGGGATTGGGATATTATTTTTAACCCATATTTCGTTAAATTATTTTTATAGGTTTAGAAATTCAATTTCATATTTTTGAGATAATTTTTCCTTGGGACTAGAAAAACTCAATTTGGGGTGTGATTAAACACTAAAAGGGTATAATATTCATTGAATATATTTTAACATTTTTGTGTTTCAATGTCCATAAACAACAATTTTAGTTCATTTTATAAATTGAACTTAATTTCTCAACACATGTGCAATTCATGTTTAGAGTGTGTAAAAGTGGGCCCAATCAATCATCTACTTGTGGATTAAATAATTTTCATTATTTTAATTTGATATTTTAGGATATTATTTATCACTTTGTTTTGAACATTTTTCTTTTTAGGATCCATTGATTAATCATAAGGGAATATGGACATTTTTTCCATGGATGAAAAAATTTATGATCAAAGCATAATGGTCCTTAGGCCCATCAAATAAAAGTAGAACCCAAAATTAAAGAATAATGAATCCCAAAGATATAGAAAATTATTTGGATAATTTCATTCAACTGTTTCCATATATAATTTTTATGTTTTCAAGGAGATCTAGAGATCCCAATTTGATGATTAAATTATGGTCCATATTTGAGGGTCCATAAAATCATCTCACCATTTCATGCATAAAATATGAATCAATGATAAAATTGCAATTAAATTTTTAAAAATATTATTGGACATGTAGAATAATATATTTCCATTATAAAAACATCAAATATTATTCCATATTCAATTTCATATTTTCACATCAAAAAGGGGGATGAATCCAGCTTGGATTTTCTGAACAACATTGTAAAGTCCAGTTTCCTTTTATTTCTCACCCACCTTTTAACCCTCATAAATAATGGGGAAGAAATTTATTGATGAGGGATAGACCCTAGGATCATAATATTTCTATATAATGTGTTTTGGTGAATTAATTTAGGTATTCATATTTTTTTCAATTGTATTGTTACGCTTCCATTTTGTATTCACATGTTTGTTTTTCACATGTAAGTAGTTTAATTCACAAAATATTATTAATAAAATTAATTCTTATTATTATATTATTTATTATTTTATATATTATTTTGATACCATTTCATTAGGTGTTGAATCTATTTACATCATATTTTGTGAAATTCTTCACACAATGGCGGACTGATCATTATTTCATTGTTTTTCTTCTTCAATTCCTCCCTTATGATTCTAATTCCTATTTCCATTGATAGAATAGAATAAATGGAGGTTTAAAACTATTATGGTTTTATAAAATGGAGTATTAAGGGGACTTATTGGATTTTATTTCTCATTTTAATAATAATTAATCAATTCTTTTGTTGAGATTTTTATTCAATGGTTTTCTTTTCTCCTCTTCCTTATTGAATTTTATCACCACACTTTTCATTTTATAATAATATCCTTTACCTTATAGTGCTCAAAAAAATGATCCTACAAGTACATAGGTTATAATAATGTGTATTTTAATGTTTTAAACTAATAAGTGATGAGGTTATATTGATTTCATTGAATAAATTCATCTCGAGTTAATGAAATTGAGATAATTTAAAAAGAAATTCATCTAATCCACTCCAAGAGATAACCTAGGATCAACCCATTATATTAAATTTAATTCAATTAGGTATTTAAGACAATTTATTTATCCACTCAATTAAAACCCAATTTTTCCACTTTATAGCCAAATCAACCACATAGAATATATGTTTCTTTAAGTTTCTTCTTAGGTCTCTGAGGATTTTATAACCCAAGCTGTTCAACCGCTTAAACCACAAAACTTGGGTAAATCTGGGAATAACCAAAAGGTAATATTATAATAAATCATTTTCATATTTATTGATATAAATTAGATAATTATATTCATTATAAAAATATTAGGTAATTTTTTTAAATCAAAAAGGAAATAGTTTTAATTTAAAATATTTTATTTTAAAGTTGTATTTAAAAGTTTAATTTCTAAATTTTAAAATTTGAATTTTAAAAAATTAATATAATTCTTGAAATAATCATATAATAATTAACTTAGGGTGAAATTTTTTTATTTTCATAAAATATTGATTTTAAGATAAATAGTGAAAATACCGATTTTTTTAAAAATGCCATTTATTTTAAATAAACTAAGTAATTTAAAACTATAATTATATTTTGAATATTATTTGAAGTATTAAGTATTATTTATTTATATTTAATCCAATTAATTAATTTTTAATTAAATTTATATTGGATTTTAGTATAAGTTTATTTTTGGGTTTAAAAATGGAATTTTTCTGAAAACTATTTTAAAATGCATAATGTTTCTCCATTTTAATTAATTAAAAAACCCTAATTAAGAATGGTTTGAATTAAAAAAAATATATTATATATCAATAAATATTAATTTAAATTCATATAATGATTATTATTAGTCATAGATTTAATATAAAATCATATTTTTCTTGAAAAATACACTTCTTGATAACACACTTTTTCATCGCATTTGTGGGATTAATTTTAAATTAAATTTTGTAACATATGTGAATTAAATTTGGAAAAAAGGATTAAATATTTTTAATCAGAATAATTTATATTATCTAATAATTTCAACTTAATTTTTTATCATGATTAATAGTGAAAATACTAAAAATTAATTATTGTGGTTAAGGTAAAACAGATTTACCAAAGGTTAAACTAAAAATATAAAGGCTAAAATGACCTAAAAACTTGTATAAAATATATTTTATAGAAATATTCCAACCTTATAATGTATTATTATCTATAATGGTCCATTTTGGATCATTTTTCATGTGAAAAACATGGGTACACCTTTTTCTTTTGAAAAATTATAAGTGTGCCACTCGCCTCACTTATAAAAGGTTACCCCCTATCCTCTCCTGTTAACACCTTAAAATCTATTTTACTTGGAAATAAACTACCCAAATATCTTCCTTAATTCTATAAATACATCCTAGAATCCTTTTTTTAATCATAAATTCATTCTAAGAATGATGTTGGTGCTTATCTAAGGAGGTTGTCTGAACAAGAGGTATCGTGATTAACTGAGCATTTTTATTTTATTTATTTCTCCATATCATTAAAATATTATTAAATAATGATTATATAATAAAAAAATTATATAAAATATAATTATATGTTATTATTTTAATGTAATAAACTAAATCCATCTCTTCTTCCACCAAATTGGATATGAAATCATCATTTGTTTGTACGGCGGACTACCACCTTGCAGACCGATGTCATTCATTTTCCATCATCAACTCTCACATATTATTATAATGATGAATTTAAATTATATATATGATATTTGTAATATATTTATACTTTTTAGTTATTATATCACATGTACCTTCTTACTTTCTATTCCTTGTGGGATACGATAATGTCTCTCATGTGCGTGGTGGATTACCGCCTCACAAAGTGATGTGATTCGCTTCTCACTAATGCTTTACATGGAAGGTAATAAGGATAAATTTAATGAATATATGTGATATAAATATGAAATAATTATGATATTAATTAAATATTTATCATTATGAAAATATAATATATCATTTTATTTCTTACCTTTCCACTCAATGAAAAATGATAATTTCGTCTGTGCATGCGTGTGGACTACCGCCTCAATGAAGCTATGTAATTATTTTTAATCACCAAAACACATAGATGATATATATAAGTATATTTAATGAAATAATATATTATTTATAATATTATTATCATTATTTAAATATAAACTAATTCTTAACTTCTTTCTATAATGATCATTGAAAAATGGAAATGTTACTCATGAGTACGTACGGCCAATCGTCTCCATGATTGTAAGGCAGTACATTTTTCATAAAAATATTTCATGATTGGTTTTAAAAGTATAATTAATATTTAAATATTATAATTATTTCATGATTATTATTATTATGTATATTTTTAAATAATTACAACTTTGACCATATTCATCCTACCGAATTCATTTTTAATACATGATCCAAATATCACCGAAACATCCGACGTAAACTTAATTGATGAAGTGATTGTATATAACATGGTAATAAGTGAAATAAAATTAATAATAAAATTTAAAATTTTAATTAATTAATTAAAATAAGTTTATTATTCCTGAATATAAAGAAATAATGTGGTGAGTCGAACTCGAGGTAAGGGACTTCATCTCAATTTCTTTTTGTTGAGGCATATTTTGATGGTATGCACCTATATTATTTTATAAAGTGTATATAAAGAGCTTTTTACATGTTATATCATAAATTTATATATTCTCATGATATTTAAAGTTTTTTAAATGTTATTCTTTCATTACTCATATGATTTAAATGTTTCCAAAGTGGTAAGGGGGTTTTCTTTAAAAAATCCTCTTTTAAATTTTTCCTTTAAACTCTATTTCTCTTCCATGTACATGTTTTTAAAATGATTTTATCAATATAATTATATGGGCATGATATTTTTATAAATTAAATTTATTTATTTATTTAAAAAATCAAAAAAAACTTTATATAGAATGTTTGACTTTCTTTATAAATTATAAAAGTAATGTTCTATTTTAACATATATGGTGATAATGATTTTTTGTCAGTGTAACCATTATTTAAAGTTTGGATTCCTTTAAAATATTTCATTTTTTCTTCAAATAAAACCCCTCTTTCCCTTTTTCTAATTATTTTGGTATTGAAAATGGGTTTTCAAATGAAAATTTTAGTTTGGTATTTAAAATGGGTTTTTTAAAAAAAGGGGTATTTTGATATATTGAAGCAATTTTTATTTGAGTTGAAAAGAGTTTTCCAAATGTTTTATAAAGAAAAATTGAAATTATGAAATATTTTATTCATGGTATGGTACTTGAGTGTTATATTATAAATGGGTGATATTGATACAAGTTATATAATGGGTACACCTAGATAGCATTGAGTGAGTGAGTTATAACTTATATGATGGGTGCACCCAGATAGCATCAGGTGAGCCTGATATAGCTTATATAATCGATGCACCCAGATATTACTCCAATGCATTGGGGTAACGTTCCTTGTATTAATAGGATATAATGAGGGATTTACCAGAGAGTTTCTCCTATGGATTTAATTGGGATCTAGTTATTTCTAATATGGGTTTAAAATGAGTTATAAATGTGATGCTTTAAGTTTCCAAAAAGAGTTTTGATTTACTTAATATGGGTTTTAATGATTTTATTTTAGAAAAAATTTGGTGTGTTTTTCATGTGAAAAAAAAATTATTTCTTTCTCTCAAATAATATTTAGATAAAGGTAAAACATTTCATGAGTTTTCATGATTTTCACTAAAATAATTGTTCTTATTTATTTATATGTCCCTTATTGATATTTTTTTCTCATACCACATTTTAAAAACATCCTGGTGTTTAAGGATGGGTAAGGGAAAGGGATAAGTCAAGTTGAAAGTCATGAATAATTTACATAAAAATAAATCTTGTTTTATTTTATAAAAAAATATTGTGGGAAAAGTGGATACTGATTAGAAGTTTCCACTTTGTATATATATAGGTTTTTTATGTAATAGGTTTGACCTATCTATATAAAACACTAAACTTAACAGATCTTTGGGATTATAAGAAAGTGAATTCTACTTCAAAGTCACTAGAATATTTAATTTTTTAGGTCAGGTCATGAAAATAAATTTTATTTTTTAATTATATTTCTACCTTATCCACTTTATATTCAAATATATGGAACTCTGGATTCATTTAACATGAGTTAGACATAAATTATATATTAATATTTCATGTATTTACAAGATTTCCACCCACCTAACTTATAAAATGTCATATCATATCCTCTATTTATCACACTTATAGATCCATCTAGCTCAACAAATTCCTTCTAAAATACATTCCCAACATCCCTTGTCATATTATATAGGTTTGGTCTCACCATAAGACCAACCTAGAAGTATTAAGGTGTAAGTCAAATAAGGTTTCACAAAGAATAGGTATAATTATTAACCGAGTGTTTTAATTTTTATTTATACTTCTACCTCTTTCAAATATTCTATAACCATGATAATATAATAACATCATTGTATTATTTATACTAAAATAATATTATTTTTATGGAACAAATCTTTTTATCTCTATTTCCATCCTATGGGAAATGATAAATTCACTCATGCATACGTATGGACGAACACCTCCATGATGTAATGTGTTTCATTTTTCATTACCACCTCACATGGATGATTAGTGTAATGGATTTAATGAATATATATGGTATTCAAGATATCAAATCCCCCTTTGTCCAAAGGTACCCCACATGGGTCACAAATGAATGAAGATAGATAATAACACTTGATCCCCGCCTCTAATAAGTAGCTAGTTAGAAACTAGCACTGATGGTATATCAATCACACACATGTGAGGTATTACCCTCTATAAAGTTTAACGAATAATTGATAAGAAGGATAAAACACAAACCAAAATCATTCATAAACTAAAATAAATACTAATACATGTAATTTCATACATAAACTTAAAGGAAAACTTTAATTACTAAAAGAAATACTAGGCAGCAACAAAGAACTCCAACAACTCCTAACAGTTTATCAATAACTCCTATGAGCTAGTAATGTCTAGAATAATCACCGACTTATTCTATTTAACCAAAAAAATAGTTTATATATACATAGGGTGAGAATAACATGTATACTCAATAAAATCCTCCCTAAAATCTCTCATGAAAAATGTGAAAGAATCATACTAAATCCCATTGAATAAACAAATTAAACTATCTCATCACCTAAATAAGTAATACTAGTTTCCCATCCTCACCAAGTCTCACTCACCAAATAATGAATAAAATTAAACCATTTTATATAAAAAGAATATATATATATATATATATATATATATATATATATATATATAAGGTTCCCTTATTCCACTTCTTAACTAGTGTTTTTCTCTCACACCCCAATTCCACAAATCATGTAATCATACCTTCCATTAGTAATTGATATCTGATGTGATTATAGCCTCATCCTTACCTATAATAATTTTACATAGGTCCCAACATTTCATGTTGGAATCAATCCACAAATCCATCCCATCATCAATATCATCCAATCTGGAACCAAGTGTGTGTTTCGAATCCATTACAACCTATGTAAATTCATTATACCTCAAACCATCATATCCCATGAATAAACACTCATGGGAAGACAAAGCCACCATGACCAAATAAAAGTAAGTGCTACATCAAAATCCATTACATCTCATACATAAATTTATAGTAAATAGGGATCTATCATATCCTTGATAGGAACACGCCTTAAACCATAAGCCATCATGGTCAGGGATATGTCTAGTCATATGTACATCTAAAGGAAGAGTAGGGGAGTGGTATAATTAGATCATCTATTTCCTCTCTATATTGGATGTTGGATAAAACAGCCTCTTAAATATTTGGGTGTCAGTTTCTCTATTGACACGAGTGAGCTAGTGTATGAAATTAGATAAAATAAATAAATAATATTACGCATAAACCACACTATGGGAAAAAACTATCCTTAGAATCATCTATCATTATCGTCACATGGGACCCCTAACTACCATTTCTAAGTTCTAGGCTATAAAAAAACACAAGTGAAATATCTATCATTGGTTAATTAATTATCAATTAAATAATATTATTACATTTCCAATATTAACATTTTAATCTTCTTAAGATAAGTCTCAATGGAACTATCAATTATTTTTCTTATACTCTCAAGAAATCTATCACTATTAATATGATATTAAAAATTTAACATTACTAAAAACAATAACACCACATCTCATGGGTTTATTAATTATTTATTTATCATTCATAAATCATTTGGGTATTCTAGGACTCTTCCTAAGATACCGCATCAGAACTGAAAATATTTTTCAGATAATATAATTATATAAAGTAGTGGGAAACGAAAAATAACATTTTTTATATACTTTACCCAGTAATAATTGAGAAATATAAAGCTTCGATGAGAAGGAACCACTCTAAAATCTTTATGACCAACCCTATGTCCCACACCATTGTGCATAAAATCAAATTGTCCTACCATTACCAGCATCAACCTTCAGTGCACCCTAATCCCCTAACCCATTTCTCATCCAAGGTTTCTAGCCATATCAAAAATATTATCAATCAACCATTCAAGGATTTCAACCCATTCATCATCAAGGAAAACCAACCACGCAAGATTAACAAGAAATCATAATAAGGATCTAAATTCCTATATCACAAAAACTTTCTAACAATATTTTTTTTCAAATAGGGAAAGGCACTAAGGTTGTAGAACCAAGTCATACAATCCTTTAAAAATAAGAACAAGCTAACACATCCCCAAATAATTTAAATTTTATAAGAAACCATTTTAATTACAATTTTAAATTAACCTATTTATTATACATATGTTTTCATTAACAAACAACCTATAACTGATCAAAAATCCAAATATTTGTAATAAATTAAACATTTTTATAGAATAATTTTTATATTCCATTAAAAAATATGGAATAATAAATAAAAAATTAGCATGCCTCTTTCTTTAACCACGTTGTTACAATTATCTTGAATTTATGTTGTTTATCAAATTTACATAAAAATAAACATGCTAAGAACAAAAATATTCACAACTTAAATATTTCATGCTATCTAAGAAAAACACGAGGCATCAGTTGGAATAAAACCAAAATCAAACACAAACCCAAACCACAACTTCATTCTTCCTTTATATTCCATGTTCTTATCTTTAATTGGTTAATTCCATTGTTACTAAAAGTATTAAATCATGTAATACCATATTTTCACTTTAAATAAGAAATTGTTAATAGACCCCCTACCTCAATATGGATATCTCAAAATTCTCTGAGTAATAATAGAACATCAAGAACAAAACTCTGATTACCTCTTCTAAAAGAAAACAAAGATCCTTAAAACACCATCCCAAAAAGATCCCTCTATTATTCATCAAAAGACCCCAGGAAAATTGAATATACCATCCTATCATATCATGGAAAAAATAATAACATAAGATAATTGAACCACCAAATAAGGGAAAACTAACCTTGGATCACCATGGATTGATCTCTAGAAGACAGGGGTTAAATCCAATCGAAGGGGCTTTAATGGACTTTGAAAAATATCTCATAGTCTCCTAGGGTTATATAGAGTGGAAAAATATGATAATTATTAGGGGGAATCAAAAATTATAACCAAGCTGGTGATGTTGAATTCATGATATGAAAGGATAATTTACATAATGAATTCCTTGAATCCCATATCAACCAAAAATTCAGTTTCCTCATTCCTAAAACCTAAAAATTCATTCATTTCATGAAGCACTAATTAACAATACAGATTTATTCAAGGAAAAAACACCAAATTCCACCTCAAAACCCTTCATTTCATGAACCAAAATTCAATATATTAATTATAATACACATCTTGAATGCCAATTTCACATTGTGAATTCCTACTGCAACTAGGTTTTTAATCTTTCAACCTCCCACTCTTACCTGAAGATCACAAAATAATGACCTGGGAAAGACTAGTCTATTACATTCAATACCTCTCAAATAATTCTCATCCTCAATAATTTAAAACAAACCTATAAAATAAAAGGGGGTTTAAAAATCACACTATAAGCTACATCTAAATGATCTTGCTATAGAAAGAACACATCCAACCCCATAGGGTATAATTGAAAAACTCACAAAATCACCATCCAACCTCAGAACACACTCCTAGGGAAGATAAATCTCAAGGGTAAGGCCTAAAAACTCATCACTAATGAAGAAAACCAATTTCATAAAAAAACCAAGGTTTTATAAATAATCCAACCAAGTTTCAAACAAAGCATCGAAGTAAGAAAGATCAAGCACTAAACAACTCAGGATATTTAGAAAACATATATTAATCCCACTCCAAAGTTCTCTCCTATAACCCACTATGAAACCATAGTACATAAACCAAAGGTATGTTATTCCCATATAGAAAATTCTCATGATGGTCTTGAATCTTGATAGAACACTCCTCAGAAGTCACAACATCTTCAATATCCATATATCCCTAATTTATGATGTGATAATCATCATAAAGATACTCATGAATATATGATACATGGAATATGTCATGAATCCATCTCATATATAGGGGTAGTGATAACCGATAATACATCGTTCCAACCAAATCCAATACCTCATAAGTTCCAAAAAACATAGGATAAAGCTTACTCCCACAATCGATCATCTACTTCCCACGATGTGGATACTCCTTCAAGAAGATGTGTTCTCCAATATCAAACTCTAGAGGCCTACTCCTATGATCATCATAGGAATTATGATTTTCCTGTGACACCTCTATTCACTTGAGGATCACATGCACCTTCTTAAACATACTTTTCACCAATTACAATCCAAGAACAGCTAACTCTCTAACCTTGGTCTATCATAATGGAGATACAAAAGTTCGTTCATACGGTCCTTTAAATGGTTTCATACCAAGAGTGGAGTGATAATTTTTTTGTAATAAAACACCACCATGGGTAGATTTCACGCCCACATACCCCAAAAAATATAGAATACACACATGTAATATGTCCTCTAGAGTTTTCATAGTCTAATTTATCTAACCTTTTTTGTTGGTGAAAAGTGGTGATCAGAAATAATTAATATCCAAAAGAACATTGTATACCTATCCATTACCTAGTGTTAAAACAGGGATAACTATTTGAGATGTTCACCCTCATAAACACATGAAGCCTCACTACCTCCTCTATGTACTACCTTGATAGCACTTCCACTAATTTCAACTCCTTAATTGCTAATAAGTGATCTTGCATCAACATATGGTCCATGATCATGAATATATAATGAAAAAATCCTTGATATTTGGGTAAATTAGTGATGAAGTCCATCGAAATTTCCTCTCACTTCCACTAGGTAACATCAAGTAGCTGAAGCAAACCCCCAGGAATGAATTGCTTGGTCATCAACTTCTAGTATACTAAAAACTAAGAGAAAAACATTGAAAATAAGTGCTTTAGACCAGACCACAAAAACTAATTTCTAAAAGAATGATATATCTTTGTAAATCTAGGATATACCAATAAGGGTGGGCTATATAGCTCATGGATAATCACCCCACATGTCACTGAAGGCAAAAATATTTCCCTATAGAAACACTGAATGTTGTCCATCCTTAGACCAACCCTTAGGATCATTTCCACAAAAAACTTGATCATTCTATACCTCTACCTTGGATTACCCTAGATGGGACTCCTCCACTTGTTGTACTAAGGATGAATGCACTATCATCTATTAAAGGCATCCATTTTCATTAACTGCTCCCATATTAAGGTGAAATTCTACTAACTATTCTATTACTCTCCAGGAGTCTCTAGACTCATGCACATTACCTCTTTTTAACTTCCTGCTTAAGTAATCCACCAAAAAATTCCCTTTAATAGGTGTAAAGGAAATATAAAAGTTGTAGTCTTATAAGAACTTCATTCATCATCTCTACAGAATATTCAAGTCACACTGGGAGAAGACATAATTCAATCTTTTTATCCATGAAGACAACAATAATGGTAACTAATAAGGTAGTTCCTCCACAACTTTAGAGAAAACATTAGTGTGGTAAGCTCAAGATCATGGGTGGAGTATTAACATTCATGATTTCATAACTTTCGAGACCCATAAGATATATTTTCCCTCTTTTATATCACCTCATAGCTCAAATCAAGATGTAAAGTGTCACAGCAAACCTCAAATATAATTCCCTCCACTAGAAAATGAATAACTAAATCACTAACTAGATTCTTCTTTTAAGTACTAAAAATAATCCTAGCAGTGGTTAGTCTACACAAATGTCTAATCCTTTATAGTTAATATTGTCATAGGAGTTTCAATCTAGGAGAATTCATGTCACAACCTGTCCCCCGGGGCCCGTATTGTGACTACCCCAAGCCCGCCTTCCATAGGCCAGGGGCTGGCGACTAGCACCAAAGGCGTAAATCCCTAAACTGGGAAGGAATTTCCTTTATAACAGCAAACAAACACAATATAGTACACAAATGGAAGTAAAACACTAAGTAAAACTGTATACTAAAGAGTGTGCTGAAAGTAAAGGGGCTGGAAATACAAGACAAACAGTAAAGTAAAATACAATTGAAATGATAATACAACTGAAGAAAAGAAGTAAAGAAGCTACCGGGTCATCCTATGGGGTTCCTACCTGAAGGGTAGGAAAAGATGGCCTCCTCAGCACTACACGTTCGTCTGTTCGCACCGTGTACGTCTCGTCAAGTGGTCCACCTCCGGGTACCATCCAACTCTACAACTCTCTACCTCGATCAGCGTTGTCCATCATCTGCAACCAACACAATGAGGTGTGGGCATAGCCTGTGCAGGGGTGAGTATAATGATACTCAGTAGGGACCCCGAGACCCTCAAGGTCTCACAAAATCCAACAAGGGTAAACCACAATGTATGGATTCAACGGATAACCATTACTTAGGTATATTCCCATAAATATACCTAAGTTATCTAGTAACCCATCACAATCATGTGGTAAACACAAAAGTCACTGACTCAGCTCAAATGGTGTCTCAGCTCAAACCAGGTTTTCAGTGAAATATAGAATTAAAAATGATTAGTCGCGAAGATAGATCATCTAATTCTGTCAAGAGGCACTGCTTCTGACCATACAGAGTCTAACCCACACAAGATCGATAGGTGTTAAACCCCGCAATGAAACACACAGGATCTGACCCACACAGGATCGGTATGCACTGACCCGCATATGATCGCTGAGTGCTGACCCACACAGGATCTGACCCACACAGGATTGGTATGCGCTGACCCACATATAATTGATTAGCACTGACCTCCGTATGATCTGTCTCCAACCCTCACCTCACTATCAGCCACTGGATTCCTCACACCTGATGCGCTCGAGTTCCGTAGAATCTTCCCTCGAGATATCATTCATACCTCGACCACCACTAAAATCCAAAAAGAAGTAACCCAAAGTACTGTCATGTAATGAGGGTTCCAACGCAATAGACGGTGCGTCAATCAGACGCCCAGCCTGTGAGTTATTGGCATTTCCGTTCTAGGGGCCCAGTTGGTTTTTAGGTTCAAACCAACCCAACTGTACTCCAACTGTGTCCAAACCTCAAGTGGGATATTCCAAAAGAACTGTCTCGCTCTAATATTTCTGTCTCCATAATCGGTTCATCGATCAGACACCTGTAGCCCAAGATACGGGCAAAAAGGTGTAAACTGGCCAAATGAGTCTGAGTCTGGTCCGACCCAATCGGACTGACCCAGCCCAACCCGGTCCGGACCGGGGTCCGACCCAGTCCGTGGGTCCAACCCGGTCCGAGGAAGCGTCCCAGCCCGAGGGGGTGGCCCGGCCCGAAGGGTATTCCAACCTGTGGGCGGTCTGGCCCAATGGCGGTCCAGCCGAGGGCGGCCCAAACGAGGGCGGCCCAGCCGAAGGTGGTCCAGCCAACAGCAGCCCGGCCGACGGCGGCCCCGCCGAAGGGCTGCCCACCCGAGGGCGGTCCGGCTGGCTGGCCCGCGTCCAGTTGGCCACGCATGTGGGGGTTACACCCCCCTGTCTTCCAAAATGGTCGGCGCATGGCGTCGTCCTGGTAACCGCAGGACCCATCGGGTCCCGCCTGTAGCACGCACCAGTGGCCGGCTCAGCCAGCCGCCCTCCCCTATCTGCCATGGCCTATGGCTGCGGTTCTTCTCTGGCATGACGCGACGGCGCCGCGCCCAACCCGTCCGACTGCCGCAGCTCGTGTGGTCATAGCTCCTTCTTCCAGCGTGGTGCGATGGCACCATGCCCCTCTAGCACTGTCGCAGCCCTCCTGGTCGCGGATCAATTCTCTGCGTGGCGCAATAGTGCCTTGTCCCTCCGGTGGCCCTTGCACCGCCGGATTCTTCCCTGGCCGGCTTGTTGCCGGTCGTGTTGCTCCGCCGCGGTTCTTCCTTCTGGCGGCACCGTTGCGCCGCCGTCTTCATCAACAAACGTGGTCAATCAGAGGGGGAAGGTTGGTCCATATTCGTGTGGACTGAGCCTTCCTCGTTACGTTGATATCAATCGGAATGATATAATCCGAGGTTTGAATGACGAAGAACAAGAGTAAAAATTCAACTCATTCCCCTACCTCACTTTTCATTCATAGACGGTGGAAGGAGAGGAATGGAAGATGTCGATTCGTTGACATCGGGAAGCATTTGGAGTAGTAAATAGAGGAAGAAGCGTCGTCGGCATTCTTCATGGGAAACGGTTTAGTCCCTCTGCCAAAGGTTCTTCGTTGGCAGAGGAAGCGTTCTTTGTGGGCGAATTCTTTCTCTCCCCAAAGCTCCACCAAGATGCCAACAAAAAATAATAGATGAAGTTGTCTATTATTTGTTGTCACAACCATTCAAATTAAAGTGTTTAATTAAATGAAATAACTCATCTAATTAATGGGTGTTATTAGCTCAAATAATTAAAGGGGGAAGGTGGAGAGGCTCTCCACTTAATTGGGGGGTTCCAAGGGGTTACAACCCCCGGGTGGTCTCCACCATGAAATATCCTCCCAAAGGAGGTTATGTGCGGGTGGGCCCCACCTCCATAACCTCTCATGGGAGGTTAGGGTGTAGTGGACCCCACCACTAACCTCCTCTTGGAGCTTTTAACCACCAACAATAAAAAAAAGTAAACACTTTATTTTTATTCAATTTAATTAAAAACCCCAAAATCTAAATTCCATTCTCGACCATCTACTGTCGAGACGAAAGTCTTCTTAAGTGAATATCATTGTTGCGAGCTCAACGGTGCCCTCATATTTAAATTCTGAGCACCGGTTCAAAAGTTATAAAATCTCGCTCTTACGTTTACTGAATGTACCCAAAAAAACTTCAGAAATTGATTCTGGGCAGACCGGATCTCGGAATCAAGCGCCGTAAATTTTTGCAGACTCGTAAAAATACCATGAATTTAAGAAAAATATTTCCACATAATTTTCAAGTCTTTAAATTCTCCCCACCTTAGGGCTTTACGTCCCTGTAAGATACAACTCTAACTAAGGGAACAAATTGGGGTACTGAGCATGCATCTGAGCCTCCCGCTCCCATGTGCTCTCCTGGAGGTTCCTGTTCTGCCAAAGAACGCACACCAGAGGTATCGACTGTCCACGTAGGACCCGCTCCTGTAAATCCTCAATCTCCACTAGAACCTCTGTGAAAGTCACCCCATCGTTGATTTCCATCTCCCCATGGTCGATGATGTGAGAGAGGTCATGCATGTATCTCCTCAGCTGAGATACGTGGAAGACGTCATGCACCCGGTACAACTGAGGTGGAAGAGCTAGGCGGTAAGCCACCTCACCTACCCTGCTGAGGACCTGGAAAGGTCTGATGAACCTCGAAGAAAAATTTTCACCTTGGACAAATCACTTTATACCTCATCAAGGTGAGACCCGTAGAAAGACGTGGTCGCCATCCTCGAAATCAAGAGGTCTTTATCCCATATCGGCATACAACTTTTGTCTACTCTGTGCAGCCTTCATCTGCTCCTGGATGATCTGCACCTTCTCTGTGGTAGCCCGTACCATCTCTGGTCTCACTAGTGCTGACTCCCCTGGGTCTGTATATCATAGTGGTGATCTGCAAGGTCGACCATACAAGGCCTCAAAAGGTGTCATACCGATGGTGGAGTGGTATCTGTTGTTGTAGGAAAACTCTATCAATGGTAAGTGATCCTCCCAACTGCGACTGAAGTCGATGACACATGCATGGAGCATGTTCTCGAGGGTCTGAATGGTCCGCTCAGTCTGACCATCTATCTGAGGATGGAAGGCGGTGCTCAAGTGAATCTGTGTCTCAAAAGCCTCCTGCAACCCCTTACATAGCCGGTAAGTAAATCATGCATCTATGTCGAAGGCAATAGAATAAGGTACTCAATGTAAATGCACAATCTCCTACACATAGAGGCATCCCAATCTCTCTACTGAGCCCTGCTCTCTGATCGGTAGGAAGTGGGCCGACATGGTGAGTCGGTCAAAAATCACTCAAATCGAGTCATGACCCCTGGATGTATGTGGAAAACCTATCACGAAGTCCATGGATATCCCATACCACTTCCACTATAAGACCTCTAAGGGATGAACTAAGCCTACTGGTACCTCGTGCTCTGCCTTCACTTGCTGACAAGTGAGGCATCGTGAGACAAACTCTGCTACTACCTTCTTCATACCTAGCCACCAGTGCTGTCATCGAAGGTCCTGATACATCTTCATCATGCCTGGATGTACCGCTAGAGGGGACATATGAAACTCCCTCAACACTTACTTCTGAAGTGAAACTGGTACCAAGGTACGTCCTTTGAAGAGGATGATGTGCTCCCCACCTTCAGAAAATCCCTCAGGTGTCTACCCTGTGGATATCTGAGCATGTCGCGTCTCGCAGTCAGTGTCCCCATGCTGCACCTCCCTAACTCACTGAAGAAGTGGAGGAGTGACTGTAAGAGACTGAAGAAAAGTTGCTCCATCTCTATCCACAAAGGATATTTTTAAGGCATCCAGCTGCTCTGTCGCCTCTCCTAGAAGTTGTATACCAGATCTCCTGCTGAGCGCATCCACAAAAACATTCCCCTTCCCAGGAGTATAGACTATCTCAATGTTATAGTCCTGGAGGAACTCAAGACAATGTCGTTGTATTAGGTTCAGTTCCTTCTGAGAGAAGATATACCTAAGACTCTTGTGATCAGAGTAGACCATGAAATGCTCTCCCATCAGATAGTGTCGCCACATATTCAAGGCGAAGACCACTTCTGCTAACTCCAGGTCATGGGTATCATAGTTCTTCTCATGACGTCTCATCTTCTGAGAAATATACGCAATCATTGCTCGCTCCTGCATCAGAACACATCCAAGACCAGTCCCTGATACGTCGCAGTAGACTAAGTACCCTACACCTTCCTCTGGAAGCCTCGGGATGGGGGAACTAGTCAACCTCTGCCTCATCTCCTAAAAACTTTGTTGGCATCTCTCTGTCCACACAAAGGGTTTACCCTTCTTCGTCAAGGCTGATAGTGGTTCTGCAACTCTGGAGAAGTCTAGAAAGAACCTCTGATGGTATCCAGCCAAGACCAAGAAACTCCGTACCTCTGTCACACTCCTGGGTGGCTCCCAAGCAAGTACCGCCTAAATCTTCACTGCCTCTACTGCAACTTCGGCCTCCGAGATGAAATGTCCCAAGAAGTGAACCTCTGGAATCCAAAACTTGAACTTTGAGAGCTTACCATAAATCTAGTTCTCTCGGAGTGTGTCCATCACTACCTGCAGATGGTAGGCATTCTCCTCCACAGTAGTTGAGTAGATCAGAATGTCGTCGATGAAGAACACAAAAAAGTGATCGAGGTAAGGCTTGAAGATACTATTCATGAGACACATGAACACTAATGGAGTGTTGGTTACACCTAAGGGCATAACCAAGAACTCATAATGGCCATACTAACACCTAAAGGTTGTTTTCTGCACATCCTCGTCTCGAACTCTGAGCTGGTGATAGCCTGATCTGAGGTCTATCTTCGAGAACCATTGCGCTCCCTTGAGATGATCAAAAAGGTCATCAATCCTCGGTAGAGGGTACTTGTTCTTCACGGTCACCTGGTTTAGGCAACGATAGTTGACACAAAGCCTCAAGCTCCCATCCGCCTTCTTGGCGAATAGAATCGGGGCTGCCTAGGGAGAAACACTGGTCCGGATGAATCCCTTCCACTACAAGTCCTCTAGTTGTACCTGCAGCTCACGAAGCTTAGCGGGAGCCATCCAATGTGATGGAGTAGATAGCAGTGTCGTCCTGGGGTACAGGTCAATGTAGAAGTCCACCTCTCTACGAGGAGGTAGTTCTGGAACATCGTTAGGGAAAACATCCGTGTACTGGTCCACCACTACAAGATAACTCGGACTCTCTACATCAACTGCTCTGAGGGTAAGGAAGGCCAACTAATGAGTGATCGGCTGCACCCTCCTCCGATTAAGTTTTTATTGTGCTGAAAAGGTTCCCTTCTCACTGGTGAAGGTGAACCCGGTCCCATCCATGCAGACACACAGCACTTTGTGCCTAATACATTCAACTTGATCATGAACTGTAGATAACCAGTCCATACCCAAGATGACGTCATAAGGCCTCGGCGCCACTATGAGGAGATACCAACCGAATCTATCACCTCCTAGAGTAATCTCACACTACTGGCACCAGAGCGTAATTGTCGATTCTGCTCCCATAGGAGTCTCTAGTCGTAAGGATCAAGCCAACGGCTCTGTCGGAATCTCCAAGCTCTGAACGAGGGTAGTGGCTATGAAGGAGTGACTGGAACCTGTGTCTATAAGAACTACAGCTAAGGTGGAGTAGACACAGATCGTACCTCAAATCATCTCAGGATATCCATGGTCTTATACCTCATCTTCCTGAAGCTGAGCTCTCCTATGTCCACCTGCTCCCTGTGGTCGGGGTGGACCTCCTAGTGGTGGTGGTGGCAACACCTCGAAACGTTATCCATTGCTAGTTGTATGACCAGCTCCTCTTCCTCGTCCGCCTACACCCTACAGACTACCTCTATCGAACCTCTGCCTCTGCCTGGGAGGTCCCTCAACTGACTGTTGATCGTCTGTACGGCGGGTCGAACAGTCACGTGCCATGTGACCCTGCCCTCCGCATGAGTAGCACTATCTACTCCTAGCATATAATTCTATGCTATGTGTGCCCCGCACAACTGATCCTAAGTCCTGTGGTTGACCACCTATGGGTCTGGTTCTCTTAGAACTCTACGCCATCTGTCTACTGTCAGTTGTAGAAGACTTAACAACATTTTGACTAGTAGTGGGTCTCGCTACTGGTGACTGCTCAGCAAGGAAACTCTCCACTAGTAGGGCTCTCTCTAACACCCCTTCCTATGCCGGGATGCTGAGGTAGATCATCGATTCCCTAATCTCTCGCCTGAGCCCCTGCTCGAAGGTCTCATCCCTGAAGAATATGTCCCACACCATATCTGTGGAGTAGCACGAGAGGTCAGTGAACCTCACTGAGTACTATGATACTATCATTCTACCCTACTGTAGATGCAGTAACTCCTATATCTGCACCGCTCGAAGGGGGGATGGAACAAACTCCACCCAGAACAGGCACTCTAAGTCTTTCCAGAGTAGTGTCGCCTTGTCGTGAACCTGGATCATCAGGATCCACTATATGTCTAATGCTTCCTAAAGGAGACTCGTAGAAAGGATCACCATGAGGTCTACTGGTGTCCCTACAATCATGAAGACTCTCACCATAGCCTCTAGCCAATCCTCAGCCACCTATGGGTCCATCTCTCCCTGAAACCTGGGTGGCCTCTGGCGTTGGAACTCATGCAACGCGCTCAAGCGGCATGTATCTTCTACTATTGGGGCTGGTGGCATCGGTGGCCCAATGGGAGGAGGTACTACTGGTGCCTCTACTGGTAAAGGTCCCTTCACTGAGGCCTCGTCGCTCGGTGGGCTGTCAGAGCGTACAACTCTCGGGGCTCTAACTGGTCATCTGCGGGGAGGCATCCTAAAAGAAACAGATGTGACATGGTCAAAAGATTATACCTGGTGAGATGATGTGGTTGATTTGACTTAAGAAAAATTTTGAAAACACAAATGCAATCATGGTTTTTGTGCACTAAGTCAGAAATCAGTATCCAGGGTCCTGGTGTATGGATACGTCGGCCGCCTGCACCAACATTGGACTCCCTGAACTGAAGACCACACTTAGTACCCTTAACACTATTACTTCATAGAAAAGAAATATCAGAGTCCTAATTTCTGTGGTAGAACCTTCTCCTCTGATACCAATTTGTCATGACCTGTCCCCAGGGGCCCGTATCATGACTACCCCAAGCCCGTCTTCCATAGGCCAGGGGCTGGCAACTAGCACCAAAGGAGTAAATCCCTAAACTAAGAAGGTATTTCCTTTATAACAGTAAACAAACACAACAAAATATGCAATTGGAAGTAAAACACTAAGTAAAAATGTATACAAAATAGTTTTCTAAAATTAAAGGGGCCGGAAATACAAGCCCAACAGTAAAGTACAATATAACTGAAATGCCAATACAACTGAAGAAAAGAAGTAAAGCAGCTATTGGGTTGTCCTCTGGGGTTCCTACCTGAAGGGTAGGAAAAGATGGCATCCTCAACACTCCACGTCTATCCATCCGCACCGTGTACGTCTCACCAAGTGGTCCACCTCCGGGTACTGTCTAGCTCTACAACTCTCTACCTCGATCAGCATTGTTCGCCGTCTGCAACCAACACAACGAGGTGCGGGAATAGCCTGTGTAGAGGTGAGTATAACGATACTCAGTAGGGACCCCGAGACCCTCAATGTCTCAAAAAATCAAACAAGGATAAACCACAAAGTATGGATTCAACGGATAACCATTACTTAGGTATATGCTCATACATGTACCTAAGTTATCTAGTAACTCATCTCAATCGTGAGGTAAACACAAAAGTCACTGACTCAGCTCAAATGGAGTCTCAGCTCAAACCAGGTTTTCAGTGAAGTATAGAAGTATATATGATTAGTCACGAAGCTAGATCATCTTATTCTATCAAGAGGCACTGCTTCAAACTATACGAAGTCTGACCCACATAGGATCGATAGGTACTAACCCCCGCAATGACCCACACAGGATCTGACCCACACAGGATCGGTATGCGCTGACCCACACAGGATCGTTGAGCACTGACCCACACAGGATCTGACCCACACAGTATTAGTATGCGCTAACCCACACAGGATCTCTGAGAGCTGACCTCTGTATGATCTGTCTCTAACCTCCGCCTCACTATCATCCACTAGATTCCTCACACCCAATGCGCTCAAGTTCCGTATAATCTGCCCTCGAGATATCGGTCATACCTCGACCACTACTAAACTCCACAAATGAGTAACCCAAAGGACCTATATGTCTTAAGGGTTCCAACGCGATAGACAGTGCGTCAATCGGACGCCCGGTCTGTGAGTTATTGGCATTTCTGTTATAGGGGCCCTGTTGGTTTTTAGGTTCAAACCAACCTTACCGTACCACAATTGTGTTCAAACCTCAAGTGTTATATTCCAAAAGAACTTTCTTTCTCTAAGGTTTTCGTCTCAACAGACGTTTCGTCGATCGGACACTCGTAGCCCAAGATACGGGCAAAAAGGTGTAAACTGGCCAAACAGGTCCGGGTCCGGTCTGACCCAGTCGGACTGACCTGGCCCGACCCGGTCTGCTGGTCCGACCTAGTCTAAGGAAGTGGCCCAGACTGAGGGTGCGGCCTAGACTGAAGGGCATCCCAGCCCGTGGGTGGCCCAGCTTGTGGGTGGCCCAGCCCGAGCGCGGCCCGGCCGACGGCGGCCCGGCCGATGGCGGCCCGGCCAAAGGGCGACCCAGCTGGCTGGCCCACGTGGCTGGCGGCTAGCGGCCTGGCGTGGCCGGCTAGCTGGACCGCGTAACCAGTGGGCCCCTCATGGGGGGGTTACACACCCCATATCTTTCTAAACGGTCGGCGCATGGCGCCGGCCTGGTAACCGTGGGACCCATCGGGTCCCACCTATAGAGCACACCAGTGGCGGGCTCAGCCGGCCACCCTCCCATGTCCGCTACGGCCTATGTCTGTGGTTCTTCTTCTGTGTGGCGCGACGGTGCCACACCTATCCCGTCTGACCGCTGTGGCCCACGTGGTCGCGGCTCCTTCTTCTGGCACGATGCGACGGCACCGCACCCCTCCAGCACCGCTGTGGCTCGCCTGGCCGCGGCTCGGTTTTCTGCGTGGTGAGATGGTGTCGCGCCCCTCTGTTGGACCAGTGGCCCTTGCACCTCCAGCTTCTTCCATGGCCGTCTCGTTTCCAGTCGTGATGCTTCACCGCGGTTCTTCCATCCGGCGGCGCGGTTGTGCCGCCGCCATCATCAACAAATGTGATCAATCAAAGGGGTAGAGTTTGGCCTTGTTCGTGCGTACCAAGACCTCCTCGTTACGTTGATATCAATCGGCATGATATAATCCGAGGTTTGAACGACGAAGAAAAAGAGTAAAAAATCAACTTAATCCCCTACCTCACTTTTTGTTCGTAGACGGTGCAAGGAGAGGAATGGCAGACGTCGGGAAGCATCCGGAGTAGGAAACCAAGGAAGAAGCATCATCGGCATTCTTCGCGGGCAACGGTTTCATCCCTCAACTGAAGGTTCTTCATTTGAATAGGAGGCGTTCTTTGTGGGCGAATTCTTTATCTCCCCAAAGCTCTACCAAGATGCCAACCAAAAATAATAGATGAAGTTGTCTATTATTTGTTGGCACAACCATTCAAATTAAAGTTTTTAATTAAATGAAATAAATAATCTAATTAATGGGTGGTATTAGCTCAAATAATTAAAGGGGGAAGGTGAAGAGTCTCTCCACTTGATTTGGTGGTTCCAAGGGGTTACAACCCCCAGGTGGTCCCCACCATGAAATATCCTCCCAAGGGAGGTTATGTATGGGTGGGTCTCACCTCCATAACCTCTCATGGGAGGTTATAGTGTGGTGTACCGCACCAGTAACCTCCTCTTGGAGATTTTAACCACCACCAATAAAAAAAATTAACACTTTATTTTTATTCAACTTAATTAAAAACCCCAAAATCTAACTTCCATTCTCTACCATCTGTCGTCGAGGAGAAAGTATTCTTAAGAGAATACCAGTGTTGTGAGCTCAACGGTGCCCTCGGATTTCAATTCTTATAACCGGTTCAAAAGTTATAAAATCCCGCTCGTACGTTTACTGAACATACCAGAACAGAACTTCAAAAATTGATTCCGGGAACACTAGGCCTCGGGATCAAGAGCCGTAATTTTTGGCAGACTCGTAAAAATCCCATGAATTTAAGAAAAAAAATTCCACGGAATTTTCGAGTCTTTACAATTCAGAAATGAACTTCCTATGATATCCAGTGATATCAAGGAAACATTGAACCTATGAAACATTCTTTAGGGATACCCAAGAAATAACTACCTCAATATTTTATGGATCAATGGATAATACACACTAATATATGACATGCCCTATGAAATGAGTCTTGTGATCCTAGAACTCACACTTTAGTAGTTTCACAGACAGTCGATGAAACCAAATAACTCCCAAAAAAACCGCATATGCTCTATGTGGTCTTCCTATGACACTAAAAATGAAAGTATTTAATTAATAAATACCACCATAAAATGATTTATAAACTCACAAAACAAAAAAAAAATCATCAACCCTATCACTATTATAAATTTTACCTATCCCAGCGGTTTCAAACCATTGGTATAGCCCTATAAATCATTTGGATAGGTTATCCCAACGGTTCAAAGAACCGTTGGTATATTGGGAGTTGTAATAACCCTATACCAAAGTTTTATATAAAACCATTGGTATAGTATGTTTCAAGTTAATATACCCTAAAGGTTTCATTGAAACCGTTAGAATATATTTATACCAACAGTTCAAGAACTGTTGGTATACAAACTGTCCATTATATAATATATTCCAATAGTTCTAAAACCATTGGAATATATATATACCAATGGTTATAGAAACATTTTTATAGGATGTATACTATTAGGATATATGTATACCAATGGTTATAGAATTTTTGGTATAGGATTTATCCCATTAGGATATATTTATACCAACAGTTCAAGAACCGTTGGTATACATACTGATATAATATGTCCCAATGGTTTCAGTGAAATCATTAAAATATATGTAGACTAATAGTTCAAGAACCTTTGGCATACATATATTGTATTTCCTAACTATATACCAACGGTTCTGTAAACCGTTTTTATGTTCTCTTCACCCAGCAAACAACATATGCATAGCATACCTCTTCCATTCTTCTAGAACTTGTAAACATAATAGCTTCTCTTCTAATCTTCCAGAACCTATAAACATGATATCTTATCTTCTAATCTTCTAGAACCTGTAAACATGAAATCACATGTAAACATGATAGCTTTGAATAGGAGCGCCTATCTGAATTGGATTTAGTTAGTTGCAAACCACATCTGGAATGAAATTTAAGGGATAAAATATGTGTTTTGTGAATAAAAACAATTTTTTAGAGGAAAATCCTATAAATTACAGGGATGTTCATGAATGATGGTTATTTTTACATCCCTATTTGGAATTCAGTAATGTGGATGGGTTATTGAATTTTCAATTAATAGATGGGTAGGTTTTTCAATTATTGTTTGATTTCTATTTATGAGAGTTAAAACCAATCGAAAAGGAATTTTTTCTAGACACCAGAATGGGTCTTGATATGTTTCTCAAGATCTTTTGGAAGAATAAAATAGGGGTGGAGGTGGCTGTTGAAAAACTTCAACAGACCACTAGATGACTGATGGTCTTTTTGAGGGGAAAAGTTGCAATATTTCCCCCTAGGGTTTTTGAAGTGGGAGGCCCCCTTTTCCCTATCCATTTATTCAAACCATGGTAATTAATCCATCCCTCCTCCCCCTCCATGACTCTTTGATCTAGGATTGGTTTTGTGACTTTTCTTTAGAAATTAAAGGCTAGTTCCTCCCTCTAACATTCTTTTTCAATATAGTTACCACACTTGTGTCATCGGTATTCTCACTTATATGTATTTTGGATATGCTATTTATATCTAATAATCGAGTTTGTATTATATTATATTATGTAACTATTGTAATAATCATACCCACTAGAACATAGTAATCAAACCTCCCACTCTCTCACTCACTAGGGCTCTAATTTGACCACTGGTTCCAACCCCCCACATAGTTTTATTCCTTTTATAAATATATCTTCTTTGCCATTATTCACCCATAATCAGTGTACCTAATGGTATTTAACGTTTTCAAGGGTCCTCCTAATATTTTTCTTACCAATTATGAGTATTGGATGCATCATCCCTCCATCTCTTCTCTCTGTTAGATTAGTTTGACCACTAACACCCCTCGATCAAGACTTTTAACAAGGTCGTAAATGGATTTAGGGGGCTTAAAATTTCACAAAATGGTGGCACTAATTGTCTCTTGTAAAATTCTCATCAATTTCCTTAAATATGAAAACATGATTACTTATATTTCTTCCACCCATCATTTTTTTCAATTATATGCATTTCTAATCTCCCATATAATCTTTTACCTATGTTTTGATGCATGGTTATCCCTCTCAATGGTTTGGGTAAGTCTTATTATCACAACCATCCCTTTTAAAAATGTTTCCATCTATAGGGTGATTGGAAACATGATTGGTCATTATCTGGGTTTTAGACCATAGAACTCAATATTTTTGTCATCATATCACCGTGTGTATTTTCATGGAGGTTGATATTGAAACCCTTGTTGAATTCTACCTTGGATGAAATTTAAGGCTAGTACATATATAAACAAGAGGTTCACATCTAGTCTTAATCATAATTTTTCCAACTTTGCAACTGACAAGGGAATTTGGCTAAAATGTTCCACTAGAACTGGAAAATCCTTCCAGTTGGAATCGATAAGGAAAAATGAAATGATCTTATGGTATACTAGATTAAGGTTTCTAACTAGAATTTGGAATAATATAGTCTATCCTATTATTTTATTGATCGAATACCTCATATTCTTTACATTTTTTAAATTGATGAACATGCCATAATAAATTGGGTGGATTTTAGATTCTAATGGAATTAATTTTTTCTCCCTTTTAACTGTTTATTATTGCAAGTAGCACCACCTAATCTTTGAAACTGTTTATAAAATTTTGGGTTTTTTGAGAGAGTTTTTCAATTCCTATATCCATTCTTATGAAATTTAATTGAGTTTCCTTGATTTTTTTCATTGGTTGTTTTGATGAAATTCTCTAATTTTTCCTCACTTACTGATATTTGAAATAGTTTATGGCCGTTCTGAATAGAATTATGAAGATTCTCTCAATCCATCCACATTTATTCAATGTTTCCTAGTCCCTATCATGGTTCTGACATAGTAATGACCTAGTTATACTATAATATAGGAATAAATATGATGGATTAAGGTGGATGGGCTATGCCCATGGGATGGAATAAGTGTCCGAGCATCAAGTAATCTCCATTTAGGAACAATTTCGCCCAAACATTGATTAAAATAGCATTGGAAAATAAATAAAATTTCAGCATGACCCATCTGTACGTCGAATGGTCGTGTCGAAGGAAAATAAAACAAACATAACCAACATGGTATAAAGGCATACAAAAATGAAACATACTAATTAATCTCTACACTACCCTGATCTCCCTCTGTAAAAAAAACTGTGTAGCCACCTCCAGTGCCCTTCTGGCCCCCTTCACAAAATATAGTTACTCTACATTTATAGAAAGTGGTAAAAGGCCTAAGTGATCAATGCGATGAAGAAAATAAAATAAAAAGTAAACTAAAACATACTTGTCTTATATGACTATACAAGTCACCACCCAACTTATAAGAACCACAATACCCCATGGTCAAATCACATTCCTGCAAGTAAGGGGGAAACAGATCAAAGTTTTAAAATGATACTATAAAATAGTGCATTACTATTAAAAAACAATTACTCATCCTATTAATGGTATATAATTGTTTTGGCTCAAGTTTCATATTAGTTTGGTTTTGTTAGATACAAGTTAGTTTGGGACATTTCCATTAGATTTAGTTTTTCTTGTTTTTTTTTATATGATCTTGAACAATTTCATTCATTTGGGTTCTAATCGATTTATTTTAATTACATTTGGTTCATATTAGTTTGGTTTAGTTTAGTTTAGTTCATGTCGGTTGAGGTCATATAGGTTTGAATTAATTATATTTGGTCTAATTTGATTCATCATTTATAATATCAAATTAGTTCAAGTTAGATTAGTTTTACTTGGTCCAATTTAGTTTTATTCAATTTTTTTCTATTTGAATAGTATTTACTTGATTTTGATCATTATATATCTATTTTGGTTGATCGTATTTACATTTATACTAGTAAGGTTCAGTTAGTTTGTGAATTTTTTTTAATGTTTAATTCTATTTTTATTTTGTTTTATTCAATCTATTTTGGGTTTTTATGGTGCCACTTTATTTAGTTCAAATCATTTTGGGTTTATTCTTCATAATCTAATTTGGTTTGGTTTCCTGTGGTTCATCTTGGTTCATTATATTTGATACAATCTTTATTGAGGCTGGAAAAGGGATATTTTACACTATTATGACCTAAGAATAAATGACATGTAGATTGTTTCCCATATAGAAGGATGTATAATATTCCCTTTCATTATATGGATGAACATAAGAAACATATCACCTTTGGTGATAAGGGGTATCTATAGAGGTACTATAGAAATGTTCACATGAAAATATAGATTTGGGAGTGATCATAAACATGGTAATCATGTTGTATAATCTAAAGCATAATTATTTTGAGGTATTTTTGGTTTTTCATATATGATTGGGATATATTTTGACTATGGAAACCAAGTTTAACATGATATGTATTTTTTGTAGAGTATTATTATTCCCTTAAATTCTTGAGTGAGTTTCATGGGATGGTTTTTTACATTATATCGAGATGGGTTAATATGTAGTTGTTTTCATGTAATATTGGAATGTTGGTGCATTAGTATTGATGAAACAATGGTATGGGAAGTGATGGGAAGGGGAAATTTAAGAGGCTGGTCAGAGACATTTCTTTCCAGATACATCATGGCCATTATGATGTTGTTCAAGTGATATTGAATCAACACATATTATTCTGAAATTATGAGGATGAGTTGGACTTGTACTTAGTAACAAGGAGCTAGAAAAATCATCTTCTTGGTTAGCTGGAAGGAAAAAATATATGATTCATTTAGGAGCTATAAATCTTATAATTTTACCCTAGTGACTTGTTTAATATGCTGGATGAAGAAACTAATCCTCAGTTTGGGAGTTTGATGCAAGCTAAAATTATGAAATTTCATTATGCAACATCTCCTTTTTCCACCACTTTGGATTTCACTTTGTCAAAAGATGGCTCATTCTTCATTAGTTTAAATTAATAGTGTTAGATAAATTCATTCTAAACATGCTTTAGTACCTTTATATTATAATTACTATAATTGGTAAATTATGATGAATGTAGAGGGTGGCATGGGTAACAAGCTCGGTAAGTTGGTGAATGTGGTGTTTCTTTGAATATCAGAATAGAAGAAAGTGAGTTATATATTGTTCCTAAGTAGACATTAGATTTGTAAGTTGGTCATTGGACTTTATACAAATTAATTTCCTAGGGTAACTGATGAAAGGTATTTTTAGTTAATAGTCCATGTACACCCCAAAATTTGAAGAATGTTAAATTTCATGAATGGAGTGAGATAACCTTTTACTAAATGATATTTTCTACAAGAGACCGAGTTTTGATCAAGGGACTATGGATCATGTTTAGATAATCAAGAGATTCTTGGGTGTATTTTTGAGTGGATGGGTGATTTTCAGAGACCATGAATGTCAGCTCTTAAATAATGATGTCATTGATATTTAACACATCATTTCTTGAGGAGAAAAGAAAAGTATAATTCTATAGTTCATAGGACTATCAAGGTTTCATAGGAAGAAGGTATAGTGGTGTGTTTACAAGTTATTTTCAAGTGTAATTGATTATGTCGAGTTATATTTGGAGATTAATGAAATGTTTGGGAAGTGATTGGTGTATATTTTAGATTATAGGTAGATATATTTAAAATAAGATATAGTATATCTTGATTAAGCATAATTATAACATGGTTTTATCTATTATAGTACTAAGAAAAAAATATCAGCATCAGATCCCAGTGGATAGTTGGGTCACTAGAGATGTTCAATAGTGTTTCTTAAGAATGATAATTCATACATTGGTGAGTATAAAATACCTCGTGTTGAAGATTATTGGTGGAATATGAAAAAATAATGGAACTCAATGAAATGGGATATGACTAAATTTGAACGATTGTAATTTAGACTAGGGGAAGAAATATTTTTCTATTCATGGGATGATTAAATAGATATTTTAGAGGTAGAAATATAGGTATAAAAGACCAAGATTGATATTTTGGGTATTATGGAGTTAAAATCCATTAGGTGGGTTACAAAAAAAATACACTAGAAGCACAATAGGATACTATTTGGAGTCTAGTAGGTTGGTAGTATAATTTTTCCACTACCCTTTATATTAGGAGATCAATGACAGATAATCATGATCTTTATAGGGGACCACTAAGAATATAGTGAAGATTCCCAACCCCTGATTTATTTGGGGGTATTATAGTCATTTATAGACAAATTTTCATAAATATTTTGGTCCTTTTTTCTTTCCCTATAGTTTCACATGCATTGGATACTCTCCCTATATTTTCCCTCTTCCCTCTTTATCTTGGACTCCCTCTACACTTTACTTCCTTCATCCAATTGAAGATATTTATATAGGTATAACATCTATGAAACAAGTCTAAGATAATCCCTCATATAAGTATCATTATTTTAATCATCTATAATGTGTTCTAGATAAATTTTCTAATTTTGGAATTATTGAAGGATTGATTGTCAACTCATAAGTAAAGATAAAATGGTCAATGAAAATGGATGATTTAAGTCATAATGTTATATCAAAAATATTATATTTATCAACATGCATCATTTTTCAAATAAATATATCAAAAAACTTGTATTTAATCTTAAAAAAATTGACCTTGAGAGTAAGGGAATAAGAAAACCTACCTCGAATCAATGACATGTGAGAAATAATGCATATAATCTGATGGTGGATGGACAAACAACCAATAAGAAACTACTATAAACCCTAAACACTAAAGAAACTACAAAAATAAGGTCAATCCCTTAAACCGGGGTTCGACCAAGCCAAACATTAAAATAGGGAAGGACAAACCTGCAAGGAAACCAAGAAAAAGAATTGGAGACTTGTGAGTTTACTGGAAATTTAGCCACTCACACATATATATACATAATGAAGTAGAATTGATGAAATATATGTAGTCCCACCTAAAATAAAGCCACCTGTCGGTCTAATTTTCCCAAATTTCTCAATCGGCCTACATTAATTGGTACTAATTATATGCATAATGTAAATAATAATATAGTGGAGTAATTAATTTGATATGGAAAGGAAATATCAGATTGTGATCATGGATTCAATGGAAGGGTCTGTAAGAGAAACACCATTGGAGTAGGGATTCGATGGAGGGGTAGAGATTTGAAATACAGAACATTTTCCATGTGAATGAAGCAATTGTAAAACAGGAACACTAAAATAGACATATGTGTTTACTAAATTCATTGATTTTCAATATTACCAGTAGGAAAATAAAATGATAGACTAAATGAGTGATTCATTGAATGAAATTAGTATATATATGATTTTGATGTTAATGGTGGCACCTGATGAGCAAAGGATACATAGACGCAAAGGAGTTCAACATCGGGGTGTCATTCGCAGAGCTCATCTAGGCTATGGAAGAGGGAAACACCACCGAAGAGAAAATAGATGGGATAATAGGGGAATAAATTGAACCCTAGTGATGCGAGGTGCATCGATTTGAATCCAATTAAAAACCTTAAAATTTGAAATTAAAAAAAATGTGATATCACCTGATGGAAGTAGCGAGTCTTCCTAGGTGAGTGATTTTGCTCCGAGTCCGTGCATTTGAAGCGGAAAAAAGTCGACTCTTCAGTCATTTAAGGGAATACGTACATCTATAAACTTGTACAATTGTGTGAGTTGCCTCACCAGTTTGGCTACCTTGGAGGAGAGGGTTCATGGGATGACAACGATGGATAATCGAGGGGAGAAGAGGGTTGCGGGGTGAGGAGATTTTGTGGGGGAGAGACACTCACTGGATAAGCATGATGAATAATTGGGGGAGAAGAGTTTTGTGGGGGTGAGGAAATTTTGTGGGGGAGAGGCACGTAGGGATGAGCATAACAGGATTGAAATATGAGAGATGGTATACCTATAGTTTCTTTAAAACTGTAGGAATAGACATGCCTACCACATATAAACCAATAGTTTTCTTAAACTATTGGTATAGATGCATTGGTAAAAACCTATTTTCCAGTAGTTCATGAACTCAAATGGAGTTTTCACTGCACTGAATGGAATTAAAATGAACTCTTAATCCCAAAATGACATCAGAAAGAATTTATAGGGATATCCTCATATTTTAATCACATATGATGATATCTGAAACCATGAGTTGATCTTTGAGAACCATATATCTCTCTTAAAATAGTTGAATAAATCATCGATATATGGTAGAGGATATCTATTATTCAATGTTACCTGATTCAAATGGAAATAATTTATGCATAATCATAAACTTCCATCTTCCTTATTCACAAAAAAACTAGATCACCCCAAGGAGACACACTATGATGAATTAATATTCTCTATAATTGATCAGAAACCAAGATCCACTACTCTAGTAAATTAAAATGGGCCATATGATATGGGGAAATCAATATTAGATAAATTCATGGTTGCATCTCTATCCCAAAATTGATCTCTAAATGAGTGGGAAGTTCCACAACCTCTTTAGGAAATACATAAGGGTACTCTTCAACAACCCTAGGAAACACCACTAGTTAAACCCCCATTGAACTTAGCACTAACTCAACCAAAAATGAATATAGATACTTAACTCACCACCAACCCATATTTTCATCTTTCTCACTAACTATAATCGCTTGGTATCCATCAATATCATAGAATATGACACACTAGATAAAGAAATCCCCAATATCCTAAACTGAATACAGTTAATCCATGATGGGGATGATATTGTATGGATGTATCTGTAAAAATAGGAAATATTCTCAAGATATTTGTTTCCCAAGAACCAATTCATAGTGTCTGCACACATTAAATATGATAGCTCGACCTCCAATATACATATTTAATGCCAAGGGAATTGTAATCCTCTCCACCTCAAGACCCAAATAATATACTATAGCATGTGAAACAAAGGAGTGTATATCTCCAAAATCAAACAAGAAATAAACCTAAGTATAAAATAGGAATATAGTACCTCATATGACATTAGGCTATCCTATCACTAGAAATTCTCAAGCATGTATATAAGAATTTATTTCTCCATGGACTCTCTAGAACATATAGAGACTATATCCACATCCATTATCATCACAATATCCCTAAGGATGAGGGATTTCATGGGTATTTCCCCTACCTAATCCAACTTTACTCTACTGTAAAAATATTGGAACACCCTATTGTTGTTGATGAATTAACTAAAACTGTTGTAAAGGTTAGCACTAAAATGGGCCACCAGACCATATTTACTCCTAAGGAAGTTTGAAAACTCTTTCTTTTAATGGCCTCATCATTGATAGAGAAGCAAAGCATGTCTGACCCATTAGAAAGGTCCTAAGAACTACTAAATCTAATGAAGTGGTTTGAGATGGATAAAACCTTCTCCCTATTGATTGAAACTTTTTCTGAAAAGGTAACTAAGAGATCCCAATCATATATCTACTCTATGAATATTACTAAAAAAGCCCACCCCATAATGGTATAATTATATCCAACATCCTCTCAATGGCCTATTACTTTTACAGTGCCTCTATATTTGACTTATACATAAACAAAGTGGCCTGTAAATGGATCTATAGACACAAAACCTCCTCAAAACTCATTAACCAAGCCTCATCGTCTGAAAAATGGTATGAGTCATATCATAGAAGGTTATGGTAGTTTATACTGAACTCTAAAACACTAGAACTACCCTTTTGAAGGGTAAGGATCTCCTATTAGCAATTCGCCTTAGAAGTTAAAGACAAAAACTTATCCTGAAACTGATCCCTGAACTTTTCCCATGAAAAAATCAACTCCTCGTGATCCTCTAGAAACAAAATCCACCACTAGTGAGATAACCTATATAGCATGGTCAAAACTAAAAAAATGTATTTCTCCATCTGGTTACTAATTGAACTAAAGGATATCTCCACATCATCTAACCAAAAATTGGTATCTTGATCTAAAATAGATCCTTTATACCATTGAAGACCATGCTACTAGAACTCTCTAAGTCTCCTCCACCAAGTGTCTTCATTTTCAACCTCCACTCTATGGAAATCCACTGGAAAATCTTGTTGAACATCTTCTATATGAACTTTATGGTGATGTAAACCTAGTTCTATATCTACAGAAGAACAAACATTAGTACTCATAAACCCAAAACAAAATAACCTTTTAAGGATAATTATTTATTTATTTATTTTTAACGTATTCCCTATTGTCTGCCCAAATTCAAATATAGGCACTAAAAAATCATCATCATTGTATTATTTTTATTTTAGGAAGGTTACAAGCCAAAGGGTTACAGGGACCTAAGGAGGTCTTAAGTAGTGCAGGTTGAGGGAATCCCCATAATCATTTTCACCCCCTTGGGTTTAAAACAAGAGATGTTATGGAGACATGTGACCTCAAAAGTTTGTCCTATCTAAGAAGCAAGGTGATCTAGTACTTTATTCCCCTCTCGTCAGGTATAGGTGACTTTGATGTTGTTGGAGATGATATCCTTTCACTTCCTGATGATGTAAGCTATCGACCAAGGTGTGGATCATTTCCCAAGCAAGGAGTCATGTATGATCATTAATTCATTCTCTACCTAGGAGAGGTGAACCTTCTTTTGTATGCAAAAAGTGAGCTCGGTCAGGATCGCATTGGCCTCAGCCTGTAAAGAGTTAACACTCTCGTAGTGTTCCATGAAGGCCAGGATAGTACATCCTGTGTAGTCCCTTACTACACTACCTCCTCGTATGATACCTGAAGAGTAAGAACCGTCTGTATTCAACTTGAAACCGTCCATTGGGGGAATCCACCATACCCAATGGCCCTGTGACATGGGATGAGTCATTGGGGGAGTATCGTGCATAAGATAGAGCAAGGGTGCATCTCTCCAGTTGCTGATGTGGGTCACCCAGTCCGCTAATAGGTTCCTTGTGCACACAATGAGGGATATCCCAGTTGACGTAGTCCCCTCATATCTCGCTCGGTTCCTGGCCTTCCATAAGCTCCAACACCCTACATTGAGAATGATGGTTATCATCGTTATTTCTGGTCCCTCACTGTCAGCCCCCCTATACCAGAGCTCAACAAAGGGAGCATTGTGAAGGTCCTAGTATTGATACATGGTAAAACCACTGAAGAAGCTCCACAGTTCCTATTCCTAACCACTTTTGAAGAAGAGATGTTTCATGGTCTCTTCGTGTCTGTTCCTGTAGCAATGGCATCTTGAGGAAATATTTATCCCTAGATTTTTAATGTTGTCATCCATTGGGATGGCATAGTTCCTGATCCTAAATGTTAGGAATCCATATTTTGTGGGTATTTTGGTGCGCCATACTATCTCATTCCACCTATCGACTTGGTCCTGGGGATCGGCCATCTGTCAGAAGTCCTTTATAATGAATCTTTCCAAAGTTAAAGGGGTGAACATGAACCTTTCTGCCTCTGAGTTGAGGATAACGAGATCAAAAACATCTTGTTTTTTTTATCCATAACTAACCTGATGAAACGATGGTGGATACTTACCTCCTTGAAGCTGATATTGGGAGCAGGGTATCCGGGGTATCCAATTACGTCATCATCCCAGTTGTCTTGCCAGAACTGGATGTTTCCCTCTCTGAAGACCCACTGGGAGTTTTGGCGAAGGGTTGGAATGAGGATACTGACTGAGGACCAGAGTGGGATCCATGCAGGGGTGCACTGTCCATGCTCCCACTGAGGCTACGCGACATAATCCTTCCCCAAAATGTGCGCTCCTTGATCATGGCCCACGCCAGTTTTACATGCATGCTATGGATAGTGACCGTCAAACTCTTCATGTCGATTCCCCTGTCCTGGATAGGTCTTTCCATCCTCTCCCAAGAAATACAGTATCTCCTCCATTCCGAGGTAGCATCCAAGATAAATTTAGAAAGCATGTTATTAATAGACTTTATGACCCCTTTAGGTACATTGGAGGCTGCTAGTGCATGGATAGGTATCGCCGATAAGACATTGTTAGCGAGCATAATCTGACATCCTAAGGAGAGGAAGTAGTTTTTCTAGTCGAGACACGCCCTGCAATCTTTCTTACCACCTGGTCGAAGTCACAAATATGCGTCTTGCTGGAGCATATTGGTGTGCCTAGATAATCCATGGGAAAATTGTTGTGCTGCATGCCCAACCTGCGACTCTAATGTGTATCCCTCCTGTTTTTGCAGCTATTTAAGATATAGAAGTGGATTTTATCCTTTTTAATAGTCTCTCCTAGGTCTCTACTCTGAAAGAAATATTATTTTTCTTATCATGTATAGTAGACTTTAAGGACCTTGCGCCAGATCACTAGTGGATAAAAAATATCATGTCCTAGTTAGTCTCCCTTATTTACAGTATATACTAAGCTTTTTGATATTTTTTCCCTACCAAACCATGCATCCTCACTATTTCCTTACTCTAAACTTCATCATATCACTCAAAAATCACTTATGATACCAATCTGCCATGACCCCCTCCCTCTAAATGTAACCCATCTGGTCCAAAAATGAATTTAAGAGAGATAATAATGCCCATAATCTGCCTCAAATAGTGCATGGGTTGGATACTATAACTAAGGGTCTAACACCCCCAATATTTTAAAAGAACACTATATTTAATTTTGTATACAACATGCAACATTAAGCTTAAACGAACCTCAAAATATTATTTTTAAAATGTTATATTTATTACATAATCATTAAATTAGAGGATATGAATAAGATTAACCAAATTATAAAATACATATAAATTTCCTAATCAATAAAAAATTATTGATTTTTTTTTTGGGAAATAAGAACCTAATTTTTAGAAGTCATTTTATTCTTCAAAAATATGTTTTATTAGAAATGGATTTTATTTATTTTTGTGAATTAATGTTATAATTAATTTATAGAACCATTAGAAATTTTATTTTATAAAAATAATATCATTTTTTAAATCATCATGCCAAAATTATCCTAAGATGAAATTTTTGGGGTTTTTTATAAAGATTGATTTTTCAGTGAATACTGAAAATACCGATTTTTGTAAAAATGTCATTTATTTTCATTAAAAAGAATAATTTGAATTTGAATTTGTTCTTAAAGTAAAATAAGTAATATTTAATTATATATTATTTGATTAAATACATTTTAATCATCATTATAATTTATTTTGTAATAAGTTTATTTTTGGGCTTAAAAATGCATTTTTCTAAAAACTATTTTTCATTGTCTTTTACTCATTTATATTGTAATTGATTTAAGAAAATTATATAAATTTAATATTAAAAAATTGATTACATTTTTGGAATCATTATTTTTTAATTTTTTAGGTAATTCCATTTTATATTTTTCATAATGAATAGTAACCGCGGAAATATTTGTCACCACAGTACGGTTAAATCTGGTAATTAAGGTTAAAAATAATGTGATAAGGCCTAAAAATAGACCTAAGACTTTATTTTAATCTATTTTATGAGTTTATTTCGACCACACTCCTTAAATATTTTATTTTACGGAAATTCTTGTGCCATTTTTCTTTGAAAATGACTTATATATTATTTTAAGTAAAGAAAAATACAAAAATATAACTCTTAATTTTAAATTTATATTATATTTTAACATAGGGATAAAAATAAGTTTTTAATGAATATTAATGATTATTTTTATCCTAATGAAATTATTTTTATGGAGGTAATTTTTTTAATTTTTATTTAAGAAATAATTATCTTAAATTCATACCCAACATCGGCATAGTACTTGTGCAGGTAAATGATTTTAAAAACTCTAAAAGTAATTTTTTTGGGTGATTTATAGTGTACCATAAACTTTATAGATATATGTAACATATTATATTCGTTTTAAAATTATTTATTTGAATTCCATATTTATCTTGATGACTTAAAAGTCAAAGAAAATAAATAGTTCCAAAAATGACATTAATGATATTTTATAATAAAAAATATTTTATAAATGATTTAAAATTAATAAGAATACTATATTCATCAAATTTAATGTTATATTGTTTAAAATATCAACCATGTTCCATTTATGGGCCACTTTTCCTTTATAGTAACTTTATTGACCCCTGAAGAGTAAAAAACCTTGATATCAGGTAATCATTCAAAGGGTTAATGGGTTAAAAAAGAGATAAGGTTGAAACGATCACCTAAACTTGTAAAAGAATTATTATATGAGATTATTTAGATTAATAATAATTATTTATTCAAAATATATCATTTTTTATCATTTTTCCATGAAAAATAATTTATATTAGTTTAATACTATAAGTAATTCTAAGGGTGCCCCTCCACCCACTTATAAAAGGGTGCCTCCTCTCCTCTCTTCCTCGCACCTTTTCAGCACCATATCTCAGAAAATACATACCCAAATACCTTAATAAATTCACTATAATTGTACTATAGTTCTTATTTTTTGAATAATACCAACCTTATAGGGCTTAAGGTTTAAAGCAAAAGAGGTTGTCTAAAGAAGAGGTATAACTTTTAACCAAATGTTTTATTTTTATTTATTATTCAACCTCCTTCAAATATTATTCAACCATACTGAAATAATAACATAATTAACTTAAATATACTTTAATTTTATTATGTTCATTTAATAAACTCTATCTATCTCCTCTTCCATCAAATTGTAAATGAAATCATCATTCATGTGTACGGTGGACTATCACCTCGCGAACTGGTGTAATTAAATTTCTATATCCACCTCTCATGGATGGTTATAATGATAGATTTAATGTATATATATAATATTAATGAAAGAATTATCATTTTTTAAAAAAAATATATCATCTATTTTCTTACCTTTACATCCATTTAAAAATGATAACATCGTTCATTCGTATGTGTGGATTACCACCTCCACGAAGCAATGTGATTATTTTTTCATATATTCGTCAGTTGGATGGTATATATAATTATTTTTAAATAAATAATATTATATTTAGGATATAATCATAATTATATAAATATAAAATGATATTTACCTTTTCTCCCTCATGCTCTTTGAAAAATGAAAACATTACTCATGTGTACGTACAGATTACGGTCTCCATAATTGTAACGTAAATCATTTTTCATAACCATATTTAATGTTTGGTTTTAAAATTATAATTAATGTATATTAATGATAATTATTTCATGATTATTATTTTGTATATGATAGAAAAATGACCCCTTTTACCAAGGTCATCACACTAAAATCATTTTTGGAATTATGAACCGAACATCCTCAAAACACCCAACGTGGACATAACCGATTAAGTAATTGAAATAAATGGTTTAATGATAACATAATAAACATTTAAAAGGTTTTAAAATATGTAAAAATTTAATATAATTTTATTATATAGGAGTTAAAGGACATATATATCAATTATGGACTCGAGGTAAGGGATTCTGTCTCAATTTCCCTTCATTAGGGAATATTTTAATGTTATACACCTAATTCCCTTTACATGGTGTATATATAAAACCTTTTACATATTATATAATGAATTATTCATACTTAATGTTATTTTAAGTTTAAATTCAAATTATTTCATCCAAGGGGATTTGACTTCAATTTTTCTAAGTGGTAAGGGGTTTCTTAATTAAATTTTCTTTCATTAGGTTATATCACTTCATTGATTATATTAATTCAAGATTATGTGTGAAATGATATTTTTTTATTTATTTCATATTTCCAATTTTTTTTGTTTACATTTTTTACACATAATATCTCTATTGATTAATTAGCAATTCAATGATAAGATCATTATAAGGGTTATTCATCTCAAATTTTATTTCTTTGGTAAATACATTTATGTTATGCACCTATCTTATTTTATGATGTGTGTATATATCCCATTTTAAAAGTTATATCATGAATCTTCTTATGTTCATGATATTTAAAGTTTTATTTAAAAGTTATTTTTTCATAGGTCTTACAATTAAAAAGTTACCAAAGTGGTAAGGGGTTTATGTTTCAATCCCATTTTAATCATAATTGTTTATGCTTGAATTTCCATTGAAGAAATTATATGATCATTATTTGATAAAACCATTTCATTTTTATTCTCCCATTGATATTTCCTAAATTTTTATGTTTAAGTACTATTTTTTCTCTCTTTGGTACTCAAGATGGTTTAGAAATTTTTTTTAATAAAATCTAACCTCATTTCTCCTCTCTCAGTTGAAAAAACTTTTTCTTCCATACCCATGTTTTAAAAATTTTATTCAAGAATGTTTTTTACTACTCTAAAATTATTTTTTAAAGTTATATTTACCCATGTTTTATTTTTTTTAAAAATGTTTAAAAATAATATTTTGTTATTTTCTGAGCATGACACATTTTACCAAAGGTGTGAACAGAATATATATTTTAACAATTACAACATGAATGGAATTTCATGCCATCATGATCGCTCGATGCTTTGAAACTTTCATTACAAGTTTCTAAGGTTATTTTCAAAGGAAATTTTTTTCTAATTTTTTGAAATTCTTTAGTTTTTAAAAGTGATTTTCAATGTTTAAAGGGTATTTTCCTTAATAATATTTTTAATGATTTTTTATGTCATTTATATTCTTCAATGACAATAACCCTTGATTTTACTTATTATCTATATGTTTTAATGATATCGTATATATTATTTCTCTGGTTAGATTATGATTATTTCAAATAGATTATCATGGAACCATTTTTCCATGGTTAAATCATGATATGAAATAAAAATTATTATTTTTATGTTAATAAATGAAATATTTCATGTGTTATGTTTATGTTATGATTATTGTACATTGTTTATGATGAAATATGAGCTCAATATAGATCATGATGATGGGTTATCCTAATATATCTCTCTAATTCATTTAGTAAATGGATGAATTTAAATTATTATTGGTTTCTCCAAAGATATTATTGGAATTTACTTATTATGTTATTACATTTGTAAGAGTGATTTTAATAGTGATATTAAAATGATGTTCCAAGTTACGAAGACATTTTCTTTATTATTTCAACAAGTTCTAATGGATCCTTTACTTAAGGATTTTTTTCACATGTCTTGTGATTTTTGACTTATATGACTCTTGTCTTATCTTAAATAATTATTCCATGTCTCATGTTTTATGATCTGGGTTTCGATTGGTATGAATCCTCTTATGTAATTCCCATGAACTTTGATTATGTCATCATAACCTTATGCTCATTTTATTCTCATTGATGAAATTCAATTGTTAATGGTTATGTTTACCCTTACTGATCATTTGAGCTCATCCTTATTATGTTTTCTTTCTCTAGGTTATGAAGAAAGGTTTTATGTATGTTATTACTAAGAAGGTTTCTATATGTGAAGAACTTAGTTAGATATGATGTATATTTTTATGAACCAATTGTTTATGTGTCAAAGTTTTTATATAAGAGTATTTCTTAATTATCTAAAACTATAAACCTAAAATTTTCTTGGGTATGTAAGTGATTTTATATTTCATTTTGATGTTATATGTTTTGAAGGGTTAAAATTGGGTTATGTTTATCAGTATCAAATAATGAAATGTAATGATTATGATTTAGCACTGGGTATGTGAGTGCGATTTTGGGGTTATTATAGAAGGTATATAAATCACACACATGGAAGATAATACTCTCTATAAATTTTAAGGAGTAATAGATAGGAAGGAAAAATCACCAACCAAAATAATGAATAAACTAGAAGAAGTTCAAAAACATGTAATGTCGTAAATAAATGTAATGGAAAATAGTAAGTATCAAAAGAAAGACTAGGAAGAAAAATCAAACTCCAACAACTCCTGACAGATGCTCAACAAATCATTTAAGCTAATAATGTCCAACTTGATCACCAACCTATTCAATTTGACCTAAAAATAGTTTATATATATAGGGTGATCATAACATGTATACTCAGTAGGATCCTCCCTAAAATATCTCATGAAAAATGTGAAATAATTATACTAAATCCCAATGAATAAATAAATAAAACTAATAAGTCACCTGAATAGGTAATACTAGTTTCCCATCCTCACTATGGATCACACACCAAATAATGTATATAATTAAACCATTTTATATCAAAATAATATATATATATATATATATATATAATAAGGCACCTCACTTACTCTTCTCCACTGTTTTGTCACTCTCATACCCCAATTCCATACATATTGTTCTCATCACTTCCATAAGTATGTTATAGTTGATGTTAGTTGGGTCTTGGTTTTACCTACCTCATTACCATGAAGGGACCAACCTCTTATGTTGGAATCAGTTCACAAATCCATCCCATCATCAACACCATCCCATCTATAAAAAAGTTTAGGTTCTAAATCCACTACATCCTATGTAAATGAATTATATATCAATCCATCACATCCCATAAATGTACACCCATAGGAATAGGAAGCCATCATGTCTAGATAAAAGTATGTTTTATACCTCAATCCATTACTATATACACATAAATGAATAGTAAACTATGATCCATCACATCACTGATAGGAACACGCCATAAAAAGTAAACCATCATAGCACAGGATATGCCTACTCATATCTACATACAAATGGAGAGTAGAGAAGAGGTATAATTCAAACATCGATTTCCTCACCATCCTGGATGTTTAAGAAGACACCCCCACCCCACAAACATTTAGGTGTTAGTTTCCCTACTGATTTGGGTTTATTAAAATATGAAATTAGATAGAAAATAAATGATATCATGCAAAAACCACGCTAAGGTTAAAACCTATCCTTAGGCTTATCTTCCTCTATCGTCACACAGGACCCCTGACTACCAATGATAGGATTTAGGCTGTAAAAACACAAAACTAATAGAGCACTCATTAGTTAATTAATTATTAATTAAATAATATTATTTTATTTCCAGTATAAACATTTTAATCTTATTAATCCAATTTTCGATGGTACTATCAATTATTTTACTTATACTCTCAAGAAATTTATTTCCATTAATATTATATGAAACATTTAACATTATCACTAAAAAACACCCCCATATCATGGTTGATTAATTATTTATTTATCATTAATAAATAATTCAAGTATTCTAGGACTTTGCATATGCTACCACATCATTACCTCATGTACCATACAGATAATTTGATTGCTTCAAGTAGTGGGAAACTAATGAATAACATCCATCCAATAGCCCATCCAAAAAGCATCAAGTAAGAAAAATAATTTATGATAAATACCCACTCTAAACTCATCTCGACTACCCTAGTGTCATATACCATTGTTCATAACATCAAACTGTACCATAATTACTAGAATTGTCCATCACTACACCTCAATATCCAAGACCACTTCTCATCCATGGTTACTAAGCATATCAAAACGATTTTCAATCAACCACCCCAGGATCTCATCCCATTACTCATTAAGTAAAACCAACCACACAAGGTTAATAAGCAATAAAAACAAGGATCTAAATTATTGGAGCATACATACTTTTAAAAATTATTTTTTTCAAATAGGAAAATGAATTAATTCCATAGAACCAAGGCATGTAATCCTTCCAAAATGATAATAGGATCACATAGTCCCAAATCATTTATCTTTAGTAATTATCCATTTTAATTCCCATTTTAAATTAACTAATTTATTATGATTAGGTTTTCAACAACAAATAACCTATAAATTAAATCCACCCAAACTAAAAATAATTTAAAAATACATTAATCTCATGATTTAAATAATACAGCTCACAAAAAATCACATAAACCAAGGAACTAAAGGTTTAGCATCTTGAATATTAGATACATAAACTTCTTATTTTATAACCATGGAAAAATTCCTTCATAATCATGCTCCTCTAGACCCTTTTCTATATATATCACATGATATTATCATCTTCAAAACTTAGTGGTTTAAAACATAAGAAATGGGTGATCTCAGATGCTTGGTAAGGGAAAATCATATCAGAACATGAAGAAAAATATGATGAAGACATAAATATCATAATAAATGATCAAAAGAACTTAGATGATAATCATAAAACATTTTAGACTAACATAAGAACTTAAAAAGGTCATTAATAAATAATAAAAGATAATACTAAGCTCAATACATATCTCAGTAGTTATATAACATGTGTGCATGAAATAAAAGTGTGGAATACTTTAAAAATAATTCATAATCTTTAAAACATGGAATTTAATGAAAATAAGATATATCTTGAAAAATTATCATAACTTGATGAACTACTTAGAAATGTGGAACAACTATAATCATAGGAAAACATGTGTGAGAAAACTCATTATGTCCATGCTTATGTAAACAAACTCATTATTTCCATGCCTGAAAAATGTGAGAAACCCCATCATTCCTGTGAATATGTAAAAAAAACATTATTTCTATGTCTATATATCTCATGATATATAAACTTAAACTAAGGCATTTGAGGTAGATATAGGACCCTACCCATCATTATCCATACATATGTGTCCCACTTAAAACCAATCATAAACATATCTGTTGAAAAAAATGGGTTTTTTAAATATCACAATGAAATTAAATCACTTTTCATAAACAACCCACAAAAATAAAATAGGTTTCATAAAACATTCAAATGTAAATAATACACATTTCATAAAGAACCCATGGAAATAAAAATTTATTTCGTAACATTAAATAGAAACATGAAGTAAATAGATTGACATCGAAAACTTGATCACCCAAAAATAGCAACAAATTAATAGAAGAATGTAGGATGGAACAAGAAACATTACTTCATTGGAGATAAATCTCTTTTAGTATGGATATTAAAATGAAAACCAAATCACTAACTATATTTCTAAAAAAAATTAAAATCATCAATGTTAATGTCAAAGTTATGAGTCTCTTTTCAAAAAGACTCATTTGTTTTATTAAAAATAAGTGAACAAAAAACAATTCATAAAATTGGGTTTAAATTAAAAACTATTTTTCCATAGAAATAAAAAGAGTACATCATTCAAAATTAATTTCATAGAAAATTCAGCACAATAATAAATTTTATAACTCAAATAAAGAAGTTTTAGTTACCAAGTCCCTTACATTTACCATTGACTCTGAGATAAATGATTTGAACACCTATATCATAAAGATAAATATATTAATTACCTAATTTAATAACATTATTCTTATATATTTCTATTTATTATTTTCATTAATATCAATTATATTTATGTGTAATATTTTTTATGAACACTTTTCAGCATCATGTGTTAATAGTCTTAATCATTTTGAACTAAGTTCATAAAATTGGTTTTGATCTTAATTTTTATAGAAAATATCATCATTTTAATACCATTAAAGGTTATTTAATTTTTGTTTTATAAATACTTATAATTTTATAATTTTATTACATGGGATTTATAGTTACAATTCATGAAAGTGAAAATATTGAAGAACAAGTTTTGGATTATTTACTGATATAGATGGATTGACTCATAACGATCATCAATGTTTGTGTTTTCCAAAAAAAAATATCAATGATATATATTTATTATATATTTAATATATAATTATCAAATATAAACTAAAACTATCCCTGTTATAAATTAAAGGAAAATAAACATGTTTATCCATGGAGGTGGTAGTCTACACAATGCATGATTCACGTTTTCATTTTTCTTAATGGAAAATGGGAGTGTGGTTAATGCTTGTACCATCATTATAATAACATACTAGTATAATAATGATACTTATGTTTTCATTTTATGATGGTAAAATTAAATTTTATGAATAATAAAAGCATATAATGAAATAAAAAAAAAGAGTGGTTTAGGAACTTATACCCCACTTCTTGGATTATCTCCTTTGCAAAGGGGATTAAACCTTTGATGGATGGTCTTTTGAGAATAAAAGAATATAATTCAGGTTTATAATAGTGTGTATAATAGGTTGGGATATATTTTGGGCTAAAATTAATAGTTTTTGTGTAATGTTAAGTAAAGTAAGAGTTCCCCTTTTATAAGTGAAAAGGAGTGGTATATTTGTAAATACCCAAAACTTTTCAATAATGGGAAGTCGCACTCAAGGAAAGTGGTTAAAAATATAAAAAATTATGGATTTTAGAGGAGATAAGTTCAATAAATACCTCTATCATTCAAATAGAAACATGTTTTAAACATGTTAATCCCTTTACCTTTAAGGTTACTCACCTTTACCATTTTAGTTTTCAACATGGTAACTAATTTTTACCGAGGTAATTTATCCTTTAAAACCAAAAATAAAATGGTACTTATTATATAATTTGTAACTAATTATTTAAAATTTTAAATCCTTTTTTTATTTAATTTTTTAAAAGTGATAAAATTAATTTTAAATATTAAATTTATAATGTATTAAAAACAATGTTTTAAACAAATATAATGTAAATTCTAAAATTTCAAATATGGGTTTATAAAATAAAACCAAATTTATTAAAATTATAAATTTACTTATAAAATGAATATTTTGACTTATAAAATTATTTCATAAATTTATAATTCATAATTATATGCTAATAATTTCATAATGTTATGTTATTTGTGAAAATGATATTTTACAATATTCACCTAAAAACATTATTTTTAGAAAAATATTTAAAATTCATATTAAGATGATATATGCATGATAAGTAAAAAATTGTTTTAATATTTTCATATTTGCATCTAAAATTTATAAATTTTATTTTTAATTAAAAATGTAAATTATAATTAAAAAACTTTTTTTATAGGAAACTTTTCGTATATTATCTATTCTTCTTCCCATTTCCTATAAATTACTAATTAAACTAGAATTATTCCTTTATTCGTATCAAAATATATTATGATTAAAAAGAAGTAAATTTTAGAAATATATATTTCATTATTTTCTTAATTTTACTAGTTGAGTCGATATTTAATGTGAACTTATTTTATTTGAATTTATATATTTATTTATTTATTTATTTATTTATTTATTTATTTATTTTCATAATTCAGTTACCATTTTTTATACCTACTAAATATATAGCTATCTTACAATGGTCAATATATTTTTGGTTTTGTGTTGCGTGTGGAGAAATCCATCGAACATAGTATTTATTTAAGGAAGAAAAACTTAGGTCAAAACATAACTTATCAATAATACATATCTTTGAAACAACTTAAACATGTGTTTAGAATTGCATTCGTATTATATCAAAAATAAATAAGAACATAAAATAAATCAACATGCCTCTTTATTTGACCACATCGTTATATTTATCCTAAATTTATGTTGTTTATCAAATTTTCAACAAAACCTCCATGATAAGCCTAATGACAACCAAAACTCAAAGATCACACATTATCATAGAAAAACACAAGTCATCGATAGGAATAAAACCAAAATAAAACACAAACCCAAAACATAACTTAATTCTTACTTTAGATTACATGTTCTTATCTTTATTAGGTTAATTCCACCATTACTCAATGGATTAAATTATGTTAATTCTATATATTAACTTTAAATAAGAGAAATTTAACATATCCCATACCTCACCATGAAGATCTAGATGTTCTATGAGAAAGAATAGAACACCAAGTGTTAAACTTTGATTACCCGTTCTGTGGGAAACCAATAATCCCTAAAATAGTAGCTCAACAATATCCCTCTATTAGTTATTGATAGAAACCATAAGAAAAGTGAATATAAAAAATCAACCTAGCATAGAAAAATAAGAACGTTGTAGAATAGAACCACTAAAGAAGGAAAAAATAGTATCATATCACCACATATTGACCTCAAGAATATGAGGGTTAAATTTGATTGGAGGATCTTCAAAGGCATTTGAAAAATACCTCCTAGTTTCCAGAGGTTTGAGAGAGAAGATGAAAAATATGATAATTATAATTTGACTGCCCAAATTATAACCTAAATAGTTATGCTGAATTCACGATGTGAAAGGTACTTCATGTCGTGAATTCCTCAGATCCCACAACCATTGAAAATTTAGTCACCTCATCCATAAAACCTGAAAATTCATTCTCATTGTGAAGTACCAATTCTTACCTTGAATTTATTCTAGGAAGAACCACTAAATTATACTATAAACCCTTATTAATTTGAAACATAATTCAAGATTTGAATCACAATACATGTCATTAATTCCTATTTCATGTCAGGAATTCCTCCTACAACTTGGTTTCCAAGCTTAAAACCACCTACTCCTACCTCAATCTTGAAAATGAAAGACCTGATAAAATATGTTCATTACACAAGAAATAATTTTTATTTTGGAATGATAAGATATTACTTACCTTTTTACCTTTTTATCTGTTATAAAATGGTAATTCCACTTGTGATCACATATAGATGAACATCTCCATGAAGCGATGTGATTCATTTTTCATGTTCATATTTAATTATTGGTTATAAATTTGTATTTGGTGTATAATAATGATAATTATTTCATGATTGAAATTCTATATATAAAGGAACCATGACCCCTTTCACCATGTTCAACCAACTATTGTTTTTTTTTTGGATTATGAATTGAACATCCTAAAAATGTCAAATATTAACTTAACTGATTTCGTAACTATGTAAAAAAAGGTAATAAATTAAATAAAATATATAATAATAAGGAAATACACATGAAAAAGGTTTTTTATCAAGTATAAAATTAATATGAATTTATTATACAATATTTAAAGTACATACGTGGTGAATTGGACTCAAGGTAAGGGTTTTTCCTTTAAAATGTTGTTTTTAATGTTCTTTCTATTTTTCCTCCATGTCCATGTTAGATTAAATTTTTTAAGAATTATATTATCTATACTTTAAAGACTATTAAAGGGAATTTTCAAAAAAAAATCTTTCTTTATAAAGGTTTAAAAATGAATCTTTTTAATGTTTTTTGTATATGTCACTTTTTACTCTTTTTACCAAAGTGAAAAAATAATTTTTTTAACATTTATCACATGAATGAATTTTATATCATCATTAACATTATTATTTAAAATCTTAATCTATAAATTTTCATGTTTTTTGAAAAAAATATCATATTTTCTATTTTCTTCAAATTTTTTTAAGAGTTTGCAAAGGAAAAGGATTTTTATCATTATTTTTATATAAAACCCAAAAGTGATTTTTCATATGTGTTAAATATAATAATTTAAGTGATTTTATAATGAAAATAAAATATTTTATGTATTTTATGTATGTTATAGTACATTTAAATTTTTCATAATGATGGGTGATCCTGATATAGCTATCTAATGCATTGGGTAATGATTTTATTCTCTGATGAATACATATTGGATTAACAATGTGGGTTATTCCATTTATAAGAGTGCTTATAATTTATTATAAGAGTGATATGATGATTATTTTCCAAGGTAACTATATGATATTTCTATTATTTCAAATGATTTTTCATGAAAGTCTATTTATTTCATAATTTAAACAAATGATATTTTGTTTTAAGAAAGTTCATGACCCTTTTAAGGTTCAAAGGTATGTTTTTCTAGAAAAAAAATTCATGAGTTCTCATGTTTTCTAAGAAACACTCATGATTATGATTTTTCCTTTATAATTTATTGTGATAAAATTTATGAAAACTTTGAGAAAATAAGTTGATTTCATGGGTAAGTAAATTATTATTTAATCTTGAGTTTTATTGTGAAATAGAAAAAAAAATTAATAGGTTTTCATGAATTTTCAAATGAGATAATGGGTTTACTTTATTTTTATATCACTTACTAATATTCATTTTTTTCATCCCATGTTTTCAAATATTTTCCAAATATCCTAAGTATGAGTATGATTTATTATAAATTCTATCTCAAAATAAGTAAATTGGCCTTGAATGAAGTTAGTGTGTTATTAATGAAACAAGACTATGAACTTGTGAATATTATTTTTTGGAAAAAATAGACACTATATGTAAATGTTCCCTATATAGTATAATGGTTTTCTTCATAATTATATATAAATAAAAACCTATAAGACCATGTTAATGTAATAAAGTAAAACCCTTTCTATTAAACTCATATTTATGGTTTATTATGGTATGAGTCATTATAGTTGGTATTGGAGAAAGGTTAAAATAACTTTAGAGGTTAGAATTTTATTTGATGAAAAAAATTAGGGGTTAATATGATGGTTAAGGATATATTAGCATTTATATTATTCATAATATTATTTATTATGATTTTATTTTATATAATCACATTAACCATTTCTATTTTTAGTAAATGGATAGAACCAAAAGGAACCAAGTTAAAAATGGGTGTGAAAAAAATGTGGTGGTTGTCTGAATGAGAAAAAAATGATATAAGAGCTAGAGTGAAAAATATTATGGTTATACCTAACTATCTATCTCAATATATGATTAAAAACTTAAACTTGGGTGAGTTTCCTGACACATTAAATAATATAAAAATAAAGTTTCAAGGAAGTTTAGGTGATAAATACCATGATGGAAAAAGGATTTAATTTCCGATATATCAAGAATGTGGGAATAAGTACCTGGATAAATGTATCAAATTAAAATGAAGATTTTAAAAATTTTAGGAGTATGTGAATTATACAGATCTATTTTCTATAGGTAAATCATGAGAAGGGGATTAGAAAGATCGTACAAATAAAGTTTTATCAATGTCTAATGATATTACAAATGGATATGAGGAAACTGTGGATAATATATGAAAGGTATGGATTATTTTTAACAATATTTCTTATGATAAAAATAATAAATATGATTATATTTATATTGTATAATATTAGGACATGATTCATATTTTTTTCATTTTAGGGAGGAGGTATTAAATAATAATAAGGAAAATCTTGGTTAAAGGATTATAAATAATGTTGAATGATTATAGTGTCTATATATAGGGTATCAAGATTTATGATGTTGTGGTTTTTTATTTAAGGTTTGATAACTTTAAGGATGATCATAAGTTTAAATTCATTAATATTATTTTGAATTTTTAGGTGATTGGAGTACTTTGGGAGACATTTATTGAGTTTTAATATATGTTTGAGGCATATGTAACCCTTAATTATAACATGTGTTTTAGTGAAAATTTTATTTTAGGAAAGATGTTTTCTTATTTTGTAAACATAAGATGAAATTTATTGATAAACTTTAGGTTTAATATGATATTTTATGTTGAACTAATTATGCTTCATTAGGATAAAAGGGTTATTTCTTTTTGGGAACATTATATGATTATGGAAAATAGAAATACTATTCCCTGTGGTAAGATTTTATTTGGAAGAATATATGATATAATTGTTGATTTATGGTGATTTAATTTATTTATGGAAACAATTAGAATATTTTGGAGGTTATATGATTAGGTAATATACATTTTTGGTATGTGACTTTATGAGTGGTTAATGTTATTTGGAGATAAATGTTGGATTTATCTCGAAAGAATATATGATCAAGTATTTTTTATTATTTGGTTTTTAAATTGGTCAAGCATGATTTAAGTTGAACATTGGGTGTTATTACTAAGACTTTGGAGATTTATGTGGTATTTATTCATATGAAAGTTTATTCATATTGGATATTATTTTAACTAATACAAACCATTTTTGGTTTTGGTCAATGGATATAAATAGTAGGAATGAATTAGAATCCTTTTGTGGATCTTATAATCCATTGAAATTAAATTTTAATGATTTAGGGGTGAAAATTTTATCTTTAATATTCATTTCTAGTAGTAAGAAAAGATATAGAAGTGAAAAATGATCAAATCACAAATGAAGGATCAAATTCCACTTATGAATTAGAAAAAAATCAATTATGTATATTTTCTTAAAATCTATATCTTTATGGTAAAATAATTTCTCAAATCTATCAATTCTTATGTGGAAAGTAACACTTAGATATAAAGGTATAATTTTAGAAACTCATATATAAGTATGATTCTTATAGTGGTACATGAATTTATGGAATAATATGTTTCTTGTTCTTGAACTAGAAATTAAAGTTCATGGTAAAATTTAAAACTTATTTTATTAATATGTTATGATAAATTTTTTTTGATATAATAAAATTAAAATTGTGAGGACACAATTTATTTAAGAGGGAATAATTTAACACCCTAATATTTTAGAATTTATTTTTCATAAGTGATATATTTTATAGTGTATGGCATTCACAACACTGATCTTAAATGAACTGCAATATACTATAGAAATATTATTATTCAAATGTGCATGTTATGAACTATTTGTTGGTTTGGTGTGTATGAATAGGAATATACATATTATGAAAAATATGTAGAAAATTTTTTCTAAATAAAATGATTAATCAATCTTGTTTTTTTTATCAATTTTTTGGAAATAAAGATAAAATATTTTAAAGGTAAAAGGGATATTTTTCATAAAATTATTTTTCTGTGCGCAATGTATTTTTATATTAATAGATTAAATTAATAACTATTGATATATGATTATAATGAATTAAGTATATTATATATCCAATTTAATTAATTTACATTCATTTAATTTTTTTTATTAGGAAATGGATGGGAATAATGTCATTTTATGCATCAAAAATATTTTTTCTTCAAAAATAGTTTTATCGCATTTTGTATGCGGATATTATAATTAATTTATGCCAATTTTATAAATTTTATTTGAAAAAAAGGAAATAATTTTTTAAATAATCATTACATAATAATATTATGATGAATTGTTTGTATTTTTCTAAAAAGATTTATTTTTTAGGTGAATAGTGAAAATGTCAATTTTTGCAAAACTGCCATTTATTTTCATTAAATAAATTAATTTAAAAAGAATTATTATATTTTTTTATTTTATTTTAAAGTAAAATAATATACCTTTTTATTAAAAATAATCTTATTAATTTCATATTAATTCTAATTATATTTAATTTGGGTATAAGTTCATTTTTATGCTTAAAACGGGTATTTTTCTAAAAACAATTTTTCATTGATTTTTATGAACTTATATTAAAATTAATTTTTACCACTTATGGAAATTGAATATTTTAAAATGGATTTAAAATTTTGAATCATAATTTCAAAAAAAATTATAAGGTAAATTTTATTCTTGGTCATAAAAATAACTACCAAGTTAAAAAAATGAGTTATAGCGGTAAAGGTAAATAAAGGTAAATTTTGAAATTGAGTATAAAAACCAAAAAATAACTCAAAATTTATACATTATATGGTTTTATGATATTTAAATCTACTTATACTCCTTATTTTACTTTTTTCTGGCTTCCTTTGAAATCTTGGTTGGATTCCAAGAGAAGGGATTATTATATTTAATAAAATGTCATTTTCTCTCATTTTATATCTTAAATATGTTGACATTATTAGGATAATACTAAATATATATTATGAAAAAAATTATGACCATAATTATGAATAATGATTTAATTTCATATTTATAATTTATTATTAATTTTTAAATATAGTATATTTATTTAAAACGATCATGTAGCTTCGATACAATGCTTGTGCAGGCATAAGAAAAACAAAATAAATGGTTTTAAAGATATTAACAGTGATAATATTTAGATTATTTATGTTATTTAACTAATTTTATAAATAATTATAAAGTATAAGTGATGATTTATGTGTATTAATTCGAATTATATTGTTATCTTGGTGCATTTTAAGTCAAGATATGTGAATAGTCAAGAAAATGACTTTAATGCCCATAACAAAATTAAAAGGAATCTATAGGGATGACCTCATCTTTTAATTGCATCTAATTATATCAAAACCATAAGTTTATCTTTGATATATATCTATCTCAATTCAAATAGTTGAATAAATCATCAACATATGGGAGAGGGTAGTGATTCTTTACTTTTACATGATTTAACTAGTGATAATTAACACACAACTGCAAAGTTTCATCTTCCTTCATCGCAAAAAAAACTAGAGAACCCTGATAAAACATGTTAGGATGAATTAATATTCTCTATAAGAAATCATCAACCTATATCCATATCTCCTACAACTCAAAAGGGGTTATATTATATAGAGACATCAATATCGGAGAAATACCTGGTTGCAGATCTATCCAAAACTCGATATCCCACTGAGGGGGTAGTTCCATAACATCATTATGAAAGACATAAGTTTACTCTTAAAAACCCTAGGAAACACCACTAGCTGAACCTCTAATTAACTTATCTCCAAATCAACCAATAAAAAAGATAGATACTTAACTCACCTCTAACCCATCTGTGGGTCTTTCTCACCAACTAACATTGCATGGTCTTTATCCGTATTATAGAATATAACACACCAGATGAAGAAATCCACAATATCATATAATGAATAAATTCAATCCATGTTGAGTATGATATTGTATGGATGTATCTATAAACATAGGAAATATTCTCAAGAGAGGTTCTTCCCAAGAACTAATCGACACACATTAAATAGGCTAGCTCAAACTCTAATAGTAATAGTTAATTCCAATTGAAATGGAATCCTCTCCACAACAAGTCAGAAATCATGGAGTAGAGTAGGAAAAAAGGAGTGTGTATATCTAGAATAAAATAAGGTATAAACCTAAGTATAAAATGGTAAGATAATACCTCATACAAAATTATGATATTCTGGTTCTAGTAATTCTAAAGCATGCATCTGAGAATACCTTTATCCATGGACTCTGTGGACCTGATGGATACCACCTCCACGTCTATTTTCATCCCACTATCTCTAATGATGATGGATATCATGGTGATTTTCTCTACCTACTCTATCCCCACTCTAATTCACAAATATTAGAACACCATATTACTGTTGATGACTCGGATAAGAATATAATAAAGGTCAACATTGAAATGGGACACTATCCAAATATTGACTCCTAAGTAATGCATAGAACTCTTGATTTTTATGGCCTCATCATTGCAAGAAAATAAAACCCTGAATAACCCACTAGAAAGGGCCCAATAACTTATAACTTTGGTGAAGTGGATTAAAGAGGGATGAAATATTATCCCATTTGACTAAAACTTCTATTGACCAAGAAAATGATAACTCCCAATAATAGATCTACTCTATGAATAATCCTTAAAGCTCCTATCCCACGACAGTTTGGTCCTAGCCAATATCCTCTCAATGACCTCTTCCTTTGACAATATCTCTTTATTTAACTTCAACATAAACAGAGTGACCTGTAGATGAATCTATGGACACAAAAACTCCATTAAATACCTTTAATTATCCTCATCATTTGAAAAAATGTTTAAGGTGTATCATAGAAGGTTATTGTAGTGGATAAAAAAGTCTTAAACACTAAAATTACCCTATCTAATGGTAAGGATCTCCTATCACCAAGTCTCCTAAGCGGTTGAAGACAAAAACTAAGCCTAAAATTGATCCCTAAACTTGTATCGTGAAATATTAGACTCTTCATGATCCTTTAGGAACAAAAGGCAACACTTTTGAGCTAATATACACAACATCATCACAACTAAACAAACTTAGTGCTCCTTGTGAGCACAGATCTAACTAAAGGCTATATCCACCTCCTTCATCCAAGAATCTATCTCCCAGTCGAAAATTGAGCCATTATATCATTATAGACCCTGACACTATAACTCTAGAAGTTTTTTCTAGTCTATAGTGATCTACTAGAATATCCTATAGATCTTATTATGTATGGACTTTATGGGGATGTAGACCTAGTTCTGTATCTACAAAAGAACAAATGTTATTACTCCTAAACCCAAAAAAGAACAAACTTTTAAGGATAATTATTTATTTATTTATTTTTAACCTATTTTCCATTTTCTACCCAAATTCGAACATATGAACTAAATAATCATGATGCATAATCCTCTCTCGGGTCTCTACCCTATAAACAGTATCATTTTGTATAACAAGTTCGGTAAAATTGAAGGTCCAAGCATCATATCACTGGTGGCCATAAAATCTATTATTCTATAAAATATCCCTTATTTATATCACATACTAATCCTTATCATATTTTTTCTTACTAACCCATGTATCCTCACTATTTCGTAACTCCAAACTACATCATATCACTCAACCATCAACTATGATACCACTCAGTCATGACCCCCTCCCTTTAAAGGTACCACACCTAGTTTGTAAATGAAGGAATAGAGATAATGATGCTCAAATACCACCTCAAATAGAACATTTTTTGGAAACTATAATTCAGTTTCTATCACCTTGATATTTTAAAAGAACACTATGTTTGATGTTATATACAACGCACAACACTGAGCTTAAATGAACCACAAAATATTACTATTTAAATGTTATATTTATAAACTAGCCTTTGAATTGAAGGATATGAATAGGATTAATCACATTATTAAATATATATATATTTACTACTCAATATAAATTTATTTATTTTTTTCTTAGTAAATAATCACTTGATTTGTAGTAAAGTCATTTTATTCTTCAAATATATGTTTTCTTAAAAAATGGTTTTTATTGTTTTTTTGAGTGAATATTATAAATAATTCCTAAAAATTTTAAAAAAATTATTTTATAAAAAGAATATAATTTTTTAAATCATCATATCAAAATTTTTCTAAGGTGAATTTTTTGGTTTTTTCTAAAAATATTGATTTTTCAGTGAATAGTGAAAATGTCGATTTTTGTAAAACTATCATTTTTTCATTAAAAAATCATTATGATTTTAATTTTATCTTAAATTAATATAATTATTATTTAATTATATATTATACGATTAAATATATTTTAATCATCATTATACTTGATTTTGGTATGAGTTCATTTTTGGTCTTAAAATGCATTTTTTAAACTGTTTTTATTGCGTTTTATGAATTTATATTAAAATAAATTTATTACACTTATATAAATTAAATATTAAAAAATTGATTCCAAATTTTTAATAAAGAGTTTTTAATTTGGTAAATTATTCCCTTTTATTTTTTGTCATAATGAATAGTAACCATGGAAAATATATGTCACCTCAATACGGGAAAATCGGGTAATTAAGGTTAAAAACAATGTGATAAGGCCTAAAAATAACCCTAATACTTTAATTTAATATATTTTTTGAGTTTATTTCGACCATAATAATCAAATATTATATTTTATGGCAATTTTTCTTCCATTTTTATCCAAAAATGACATATATTATTTTAAGTAAAGAAAAATACAAAATGTGACTCTTACTTTTAAATTTATCTTATATGTTCACATAGGGATAAAAATAATTTATGAATTAATATTAAAGATTATTTTTATAATTATAAAATTATTTTTATGATTTTAATTTATTTTAAATTTTTAGTGATGAAATAATTTCTATAAATGCTGACACAACACCTGCACAGTACTTATGCAGGCATTAGAAAAATCAAGTAAATAATTTTAAAAACTCTAAAAGTAATTTTTTTTTGTGATTTATAGTGTAATAAAAAAATTATAGATATATATAACATATTATAGGTTTTTTAAAAGTATATATTTGAATTTCATTTTAATCTTGATGATTTAGTCAAAGTAAATAAATAGTACAAAAATGACAATAATGTTATTTTATAATAAAAAATATTTTATTAAATGATTTAAATTTCATAATAATACTATATTTAGAAAATTGAATTTTATATGGTTTAAAATATCAACCATTTTCCATTTATGGGTCACTTTTCCTTTTATAGTTACTTTCTTGACCCATAAATAGTAAAAAACTTTGATATCGTGGTAATCATCAAAAGGGTTATTGAGGGTTAAACAAAGATATAAGGTTTAAAACATCACCTAAACTTGTAAAAAAAATTATTATATGAGATTATTTAGATTTATAATCACCCTGTATTCTAAATATATAAATTTTTTCACATTTCCATGAAAATTAATTTATATTAATTTAATACTATAAGTTATTCTAAGAGTCTCCCTCCACTCACTTATAAAAGGGAACCTCATATTATCTCTTTTTGGAACCTTTAGAGTAGTATATATAGAAAAATACTACCAAAATACCTTCATAAATTATTCATTCATGTAATAGAGTTGTTATTTTGGGTATAATACCAACCTTAGAGGGCTGAAGGTGTAAAGAAAATGAGGTTATCCAAAGAAGATGTATATATTTTAACTGAATGTTTTAGTTTTATTTATTCTTCTACCTACTTAAAATATTAATTAACCATGATTAAATAATAACTTTAGTACATTATTTATATTAATATTTTATTATTTTCATTTTATAACCTTTATCCAACTCATATTCCATCAAATTAGAAATAAAACCATTGTTCCTATATACGGTGGACTACAGCCTCATGAACCGATGTAATTCGATTTCGATCACCACCTCTCATGGCTGGTTATAATGATAGATTTAATGTATATATATAATATTAATAAAATATTCATAATTATTTAAATATAATTTATCATCTATTTTCTTACCACTCCATCCATTTAAAAATGATAATGGCATTCATTCGTATGTGTGGATTACCACCTCCACGAAGCAATTTGATTCATTTTTTATCACTACATCACATGGATGGCATATAATTTTATTTAAATATATAATATTATATTTATTATATAATCATAATTATATAAAAAATAAATGACACTTATCTACCTTACCTCATTCTCTTTTAAAAATAAAAATGTTACTCATGCATATGTCGGCTTACCGTCTCTATAATTACAATGTAATTCATTTTTCATAACCATATTTCATGGTTGGTTTTAAAAGTATAATTAATATATAAAAAATTATAATTATTTCATGATTATTATTCTTTATATGATGGAGAAATGACCCCTTTGATCAAGGTCAGCACACCGAAGTTGTTTTGGAATTATGAACCGAAAATCCTCAAAACACCCAAAGTGGACTTAACCGACTAAGTAATTGAAATAAATGGTTTAATGATAATTTAATAAACCTAGAAAAGTTTTTAAAACAAGTAAATAATTAACATAATTTTATTATATATGAGATAAAGGATATGTATAACATGTCTGGACTCGAGGTAAGGGATTTTGTCTCAATTTTCCTTCACTAAGGCATATTTTAATGGTATACACTTAATTTATTTTATATGGTGTGTATACCAACCATTTTAAATGTTATATCATGAATAATTCATACTAAATGGTATTTTAAGTTTCAATTTAAATTATTTCATCCATTAAGATTTGACTTGAAAGTTTCCAAGTGGTAAGGGGTTTCTTAACTCAATTTTCTTTCATTAGGTTATTTTAATTCTTCATTGATTATATTAAGTCAATATTATGTGTGAAATTATATTTGTTTGATTTATGTTTTATTTAAAATTTCTTTTTTGGGTTTAAATTTGTTACACATAATATCTCTATTTATTAATTCACAATTCAATGATAAGATCATTGAAAGGGTTATTTGTCTCAAACTTTATTTTTTTGTTAAAAATGTTTATATTATTCGCATATATTATTTTATAATGTTTATATAAATCTAATTTGGAAATTTATATCATGAATTTAATTATGTTAATGATATTTAAAGTTTCATATGAAGTTATTTTTTCATGGGGATTTCGATTCAAAAGGTACCAAAGTGATAAGGTGTTTATGCTTCAATTCCATTTTAATTGGGATTATTTATTCTTGAATTTAAATTAAGGAAAATATATGATCATTATTTGATAAATAAATTTCATTTTTATTCTCCTCTATGTATTTATTAAATTTTTATTTTTAAGTAACATTTTTTATCTCTTTGGTACTCAAAATGGTTCAGAAAATGTTTTTAAGAAAATATGACCTTATTTCCACTCTTTCGGTCAGAAAACCATTTTCTTCCATATCTATGTTTTCAAAAAAAATCAATAATGTTTTTTACTATTCATAAATGATTGTTTAAATTTATTTTTACCCATTTTTTACTTTTTAAAAAAAGGTTTAAAAATAATGTTTTTCCCATTTTCTAAGCAAGGTGCTTTTTACAAAAGGTGTGAACAGAATCTATATTTTAACGATTACGATGTGAATAAAATTTTCTACCATAAAGATTTTTCAATTATTTGAAACTTACTTTACAATTTTCCATGGTTATTTTTAAAGAAATTTTTTTCATAATATTCTGGAGTTTTTTTAAAGTGACTTCCAATATGGAAAGGGTATTTTCCTTATAAATATTTTTAATGCTATTTTTATGTCATTTCTATTCATCAATGACAAAAACCCTTGATTTTACTTATTCTCTATATGTTGTAATGATATCATCCTTATTTTTTATATGTATATATTATGACTATTTCAAAAATATTTTCATGGAACCCGTTTCTTTTCCATGGGTAAATCATGATATGAAAGAACAATGGTTATTGTTATGTTAAAAAATGCAATCTGTCATGTGTTATATTTAAGTTATGATTCATTCAAATTGTTTATGTTGATAGGTGAGATCAATATTTCTCATGATTATGTGCTAGCCTGATATATCTCTCTAATTCATTTAGTAAAGGTATGGATTTAATCGGTTATAGGTTTATCCTAATAGATTATTGGAATTTATTAGGTAGTTTATTATATTTGTAAGAGTGATTGTAAGTGTGATATGAAATTGATGTTCCAAATTACCAATACATTTTCTTTATTCTTACATCAAGTTTTAATGTATCATTTACTTAAGGATTTTTTTCACATGGATCATGATTGTTGACTTGTATGAATCCTGTCTTATGTTAAATCTTTATTCCATTTATCATGTTTTATGATCTAGGTTTAGATAGGTATGAATTATCTTATATTATTCCCATGTACATTGATTATGTCATCATAACCTTATGATTATCTTACTCTCACTGATGAAATTAAATTGTTAATAGTTATTTTTACCCTAACTGATCATTTTATCTCACCCTTATTATGTTTTCTTTTCCCCATGTTATGAAGAAAGGTTTTAGGTTTGTTATTCCTAATAATGGTTATAGATGTAAAGAACTTAGTTGTACTTTATCTATATTTTTATGAAGTATTTGTTTGTGTATACAAGTTCATATATAATATTTTTTCCTAATTATATAAAATTTTAAACCTAAAAGTTCCTTAGGTATGTAAGTGATCCAATATTTCAGATTGATGTTATATGTTTTGAAGGGTTAAAATTGGGTCATGTTTATCTGTATCTAATACATAAATGTAAATATTATGTTTTAGCATTGGATATGGGAGTGTGGGTTCATGGTTGTTTTATAAGGTATATCAATCACACGCATGGGATAAAATACACTCTATAAAGTTTAAGGGGTAATATATAATAATGATAAATCTCCAACCAACACAATTCATAAAATATAAAAAATCCTAAAACATGTAATTTCATTCATAAACTGAAAGGAAAACTATAGGTACCAAAAGAAATACTAGATGGTGACAACAAACTCTTTTAACTTCTGATAGGTTCTCAAAAAATCCTTTAATATTGTAATGTACATCTCAATCACTAAACTATTATTTTTTACCTAAAAAATAGTTTATATATACATATAGTGATTATAACATGTATACTTAGTAGGTTCTTCCCTGAAAGATCTCATGTAAAATATTAAAGAAGTTTACTAAAACCCAGTGAATAAATAAATGAAACTAACTATTCACCTAAATAAGTGATACTAGTTTCCCATCCTCACCATGGATCACACACTAAATAATGTATAGAAGTAAACTATTTTATATCAAAATAATATATATATATATATAATAAGGTACCCTTATTCCATTTCTCCAATGGTTTTTCACTATCATTACCCAATGCTATACATATTGTGATCATACCTTCCATAAGTATGTCATCCATGATGTGAGTCAGGCCTCGGCGCTACCTACAACAGTTCTATGCAGGTCCAAACATATGGTGTTTCCATCAGTCCACAAATACATTCCATCATCAATAGAATCCCATCTATAACCAAGTGTAGGTTTTAAATCCACTAAATCCTGTATAATTTCACTATATGTGAAACCATCATAGCCCATACATGTACACTCATGGGAATTTGGATCCACCATGTACAGATATAAGTATATGTTATACATCAATCCATTACAGCCCAAACATAAATGAATAGTAAACTATGAGCCAACATAGACCTTATAGGAACAAACCCTAAATATTAAACCATCATATAATAGGATACACCTAATCATATCTACATCCAATGGGAGATAGAGAATGATGGATAATTTATCCATCTATTTCCTAACCATCCTGGATGTTGGAGAAAACACCCTCCCCCCCCCAACATTTGGGTTTTAGTTTCCCTACCAACATGGATGGGTTAGCATATTAAATCAGATATAAAATAAATAATATCATAAAAACACACTAATTTTAAAACCTATCCTTATACTCATCTTCCAATATCATCACACAGGACCCCCAACTACCAATGATAGGGTTTAGGCTATAAAAAACACACAAGAAACATAGATCTCATTAGTTAATTAATGAGTCATTAAAAAATATTATTCCATTTCTAAGATTAATATTTTAATATTCTTAATCCAACTTCCAATGACACTATCAATTATTTTTCTTATGCACTCTAGAAATTCATTTCTATTAATATGATATTAACATTTAACATTAATTTCAACAATAACACTCCCATATCATGAGTTGATTAATTATTTATTTATTATTCTTAAATCATTCAAGTATTATATGACTCTACATAAGCTACCACATCATAACCACACATACCATGTAGATAATATAATTGTCTCAAGCAGTGGGAAAACAATAAATAGCATTCATCCAATAGGACACCTAGCAAGTATCAATCAAGAAAAAGCATCAAAGAGAAATCCCTTCTCTAAACTCATCCTAATCGACCCAATGTCCCATTATATTACACATAACATCAAACTTTCCCATCATTACTGGAATCAACCATCATTGCACCCTAATATCCAATACTATTTCTCATACAAGGTTCATAGACATATAAAAACAACTATTAATCAAACACCCTGTTCTCCCAGCCCATTGATCATCAAGGAAAACCAACCACACATGGTTAATAAGAAATCACAACAAGGATCTAAATTCTTAGAGCACACATACTTTCCAAAAGTATTTTTTTCACCTAGGAAAAGGAAATAATTCCATATAACCAAGGCATATAATCCTTCCAAAATAAGAATAGGATCACATAGTCCCAACCCATTTATCTTTATTAAGAAACCATTTTAATTCCCATTTTTCATTAACCAATTTATTATGAATAGGTTTTTAGTAACAAATAACCTATTAATTAAATCAACCCAAAACTAAACATAACTTAAATAATACATTAATATCATGATTTAAATAATACATCTCATAAAAAATCACAAAACCCAAGGAACCAAAGGTTTAGTGTCTTAGAGATTAGCTATATAAAATTCTTATTTTAGAACCCCAGAAACATTCCTTCATAATCATGCTCCTATAGAACATTTTCTAGATATCTCACATGATATTATCATATTCATAACTTATTGATTTAAATTATAATAAAGGAGTGAGCTCAGACACTCAATAATGGAAAATCATATAATAACATGAAGGAAAACATGAGGAAGACATAAATATCATAATAAATGATCAAAATACCTTAAATAGTGATAATAAAACGTTTTATAGTAACATATGATCTTAAAAATATCATTAATAAAGCATAAAATATTATACTTATCTCAATACAGATATCAACATTCATATAACATGTGAGCATGAAATTAAAGTGTGGAATACTTTAAAAATAAGGCATAATCCTTAAAACATGGAATTTCATGGAAATGAAATGTATCTTGAAAATTTTTCATAACTTTATGAACAAATTATAAATTTATCACAATCATAATCATAGGAAAACCTGTGTGATAAAACTCATTATGCCAACACTTATGTGAACAAACTCATTATATCCACACCTGAAAATGTGAGCAAACCCATCATGCACATGCTTGTTGGAACAAACTCATTATTTCCACATCTAGATTTCTCAAGATATATAAAATTAAACCAATTCATTGGAGGGAGATATAGGACCCCACCCATCATCATCCATACATATTTTTTCTACTTAAAATCAATCATAAACATATATTAATGAACTATTGAAAAATAATGGGTTTATTAAACATCCAAATAGAATTCATTCAAATTTTATAAATAAACCATGGAAATAAAATTGGTTTCATAAAAAATTAAAATGGAAATCATTCACTTTTCATAAAGAACCCATGTAAATAAAAATGGATTTTATCACATTAAATAGAAACATGAAGTAAATTGATTGACATCTAAAACTTGATCACCCAAAAATAGCCACCTATTAATGGAAGAATGTAGAATGGAACATGAAACATGAATTCATTAGAGATAGATAAATTTTAATATGAAGAGTAAAATTAAAACAAAATCACTAAATAGATTTATTAAAAAAAATTAAAATCATCAATGTTAAATTCATAGTTATGAGTCTCTTTTCAAAAATTTTTCTTTGTCTTCTTCAAAAACAAGTGAATAAAAAACAAATCATGAAAGTGGGATTAAATTAAAAATTCTTTTTTCCACAAAGATAAAAATATGACATCATTCAAAATTAAATTCTTTGAAAATGTATCTCAATAATAAATTATATAACTCAAAAAAAGGAGTTTTAGTTACTAAATCCCTTACATTAAACCTTGAATCTCATAAAAATGATTTAACCACCTATATCATAAAAATAAATATATTAATTACCTAATTTAATAACCTTATTATTATATATTTATATTTATACTCTTAATTAATAAAAATTATCTTCATGTATAATATTGGTGTGATCTCTTTTCAAAATCAAGTGTTAATAATCTTAACCATTTTGAACTAGGTTTATAAAAGTAGTTTTGATCATCCATTTTCTCCCAAATATCATCATTTTCAAATCATTAAAGATTATGGAATTTATTTTTTTATAAATACTTATAATTTTATAATTTTATTACATGTGTTTTTTAGTCACATTTTGTGAAAATGAAAATGGTGAAGAGAAAGTTTTGGGTTATTTACTGATATCGATGGATTACCTCACAATGATCATTACTTTTTGTGTTATCCACAAAGAAATATATTAATGATTTATATTACTTATATTTTTCATATATAATTATAAAATATAAACTAAAACTATCCATGTTAGGAAGTGAAGGAAATGAACATTCTTATTCATGGAGGGGGTAGTCTGTACATTGCATGATTCACGTTTTCATTTTTCTTAATATAAAATGAAAGAGTGGTAAATGCTTATTTCAAAATTATAATAACATAATAGTGTAATAATGATACTAATTTTTTCATTTTATTATGGTGAAATTAAAATTTAGTAATAATAAAAGCGTATAATAAAATAAAATAAATAAAGAGATGTTTAGGAACGTATACCTCACTTCTCATATTATCTCCTTTGTAAAGGGGATTAAACCTTTAAGGTATGGTCTTTTGAGAAGAAAAGAACCTCCTTAAGGTGTATAAAAATGTGGATGAGAGGTTAGGGAATATTTTAGGATAAAATTAATAGGATTTTTGTGAGGGGAAGATATGGGAGGATTTTACCTTTTATAAGTTAAAATGAGTGCCATTTTTATAAATACCCAAAACTTTTCAATAATGGGAAGTCAATATCAAGGAAAGTGGATAAAATTTTTAATAAATTATGGATTGTATAGGATATAAGGTAGATCCATACCTAAAACATTAACATATAAACATGTTTTAAACATTTTAATCCCTTTACCTATAAGGCCACTCACTTTTACAATTTTAGTTTTTAACATAGTAACTAGTTTTTACCTAGGTAATTTACCATTTAAGACCAAAAATAAAATGTTCCTTATTATATAATTTGTACCTAATGATTCCAAATTTTAAATCTCTTCTGTTTGATTTAATTTTTTAAAAGTGATAAAAATTATATTTAAATATTAAGTGTATAATTTATTAGAAACAATATTTTAAAAAATATAACTTAAATACTAAAATTTAAAATATGGTTTTATAAATTAAAACCAAAATTTTAAAATTATAAATTTACTTTTAAAATGAATATTTTGACTTATAAAGGTATTTTATAAATTTTTAATTCATAATTGTATACTAAAAATCTCATAAATTCATGTTATTTGTAAAAACAATATTTTACAATATTCACCTAAAAATAATTCTTTTTAGAAAAAACTCTAAAATTAATATTAAGATAATATTAAAATTATAAGTAAAAAAATATGTCAATTTTTTCAAATTTACATCCTAAAATTTATAAAAAAATTAATTAAAAATATAAATATAATGAAAAAACTCTTTTTATAGGAAAGTAAATTTTCTTATATTATCTATTCTTTTTCCCATTCCCTATAAATTACTAATAAAACTACCATTAATAATTTATTTATATCAAAATATATTATGATTAAAAAGAAGTAAATTTTAGAAAATAGATTTCATTAGTTTCTTAATTTCACTAGTTGAGTCAATATTTAATGTGAACTTTATTTTATTTTCATCTATATATTTATTTATTTATTTATTTATTTATTTATTTATTTATTTTCATAATTCCATTACCATTTTTAATACCTACTAATTATACATTTATCTTAAAAAGGTCCATATGCTTTTGGTTTTGGTGTTGCGTGTGGATCAAGACATTGAACACATTATTTATTTAAGGATAAAAAACTCGAGTCATTACATAACTGATCAACAATCCAAATATTTTAAACAACTTAAACAATTTTTTAGTATTAAATTCATATTCCTTAAAAAATAAATGAGAATAAATAACAAATCAACATGACTATTTATTTAACTGCGTCATTCCAATTGTCATGACTTTGTGTTTCTTATCAAATTTATAAACAAAAAACCATGATAAGCACAAAAATAGATGAAAATCAAAGATAGAACATTATATTATAAAAAACACAATACATTGATAGGAATGAATCCAAAAGAAATCATAAACCCAAACCACAACTTCATTCTTCCTTTAGATTCTATTTTATTCTCTTTATTATGTTAGTTCCAAAATTACTTAATGGATTAAAGTATGGTAATCCCAAATATTCACTTTAAATGAGATAAAGGAAACATATCCCATACCTCAGTATGAATATCTAGATATTCTCTAAGAAAGAACAGAACACCAAGCGTCAAACTTTGATTACCTCTTCAATGAGAAAATAATGATCCCTAAAATAATAGCGCAACAGTATCCCTCTATTAGTTATCGATAGAAACCATAAGAAAAGAAAATATAAAACTCCACCAGGCATGGAAAAATAATAATGGAAGTGAACAAAAACACCATATGAAGGAAAACTAAACTCATATCACTATAGATTGACCTCTAGAAGATGGGGGTTGAATATGATCGAAGGGGATTCAAAGTACTTTGAAAAATATATTCTAGTAACCTAGGGTTTGAGAGAGGAGAGGAAAAATATGATAATAAGAGAGGGATTCCTAACTTATAACCATGATGTTTACACAAAATTCACTAAGATAAAGTTACTTTATGTCATGAATTCCTCAAATCCCATATCCATTGAAAATTCAGTCACCTCGTCCATAAAATTAGAAAATTTATTCTCATTTTGAAGCACCAATTCATGTTGTGAATTTATTCTAATAATAACCACTAAATAACCCCTAAAACCATTTTTATAATGAATTATAATTCAATCCTTGAATCACAATACACATCATTAATACCTAGTTCATGTTGAGAATTCCTCCTTCAACCAGGTTTCCAAGATTCTGACCACCCACTCTTACCTCAAGATCTCAAAGGAAAGACCCAATAAAACAAGGTCATTAAACATGAAATAATTGTTATTTTGGAATGATAATATATTACTTACCTTCTTACCATTATATCTATTGTAAAATGATAGTTCCACTCATGCACACATGTAGACTATCATCTCCATGAAGCAATGTGATTAGTTTTTCATGTTTGTCTTTAATTATTGGTTTTAAACTTGTATTTAATGTATAATAATTATAATTATGTCATGATTAATATTCTATAGATAATGTAAACATTACGTATTTTAGAATGGTTAACCTATAGGAGTTTTTTTGGGGATTATGAACTGAAAATCCTAAAAACATCAGACATGAACTTAACTAATTTAGTAACAATATAAGACAAGTTAATAAAGGAAATAAAGGGGATATTAAAAAGTATATACACTTGAAAATGGTTTTTGAGCAAGAATAAAATTAATATAAGTTTATTGTATAGGAGTTAATGTATGTATGTGGTGAGTTGGACTCAATTTAAGTGATTTTCCTTTAAAATGTTTTTTAAATGTTTTTTCTCTTTTTCCTCAATGATCGTGTTTATTTAAATTTTTTAGTAAATATATTATTTATACTTAAAATACTGTTAAAGGTAATTTTCAAAAAAAATTGACTTTCTTTATAAAGGTTTAAAAATGAATATTTTTAAACTATTTTATACGGGTTACATTGTACTCTTTTTAAAAAAGTGAAAAAGAATGTTTTTTATGTTTACAACATGAATGGATTTTTTATTTCCATTACTGTTATTATTTAAAAATATTCATCTACAAGTTTTCATGATTTTTTAAAAAAAATATCAATTTTTTCATTCTTTTGGGAATTTTTTAAGATTTTTGAAAGAAAAGTATTTTTATCCTTATGTTTACATAAAGCCCGAAAGTGCTTCAGTATGTGTTAAATAGAATAATTTAAGTGATTTTATGATGGAAATAAAATATTGTATGTGTTTTATGTATGTTATATTACTTTTAAATTTTTTATGATGATGGATGAGCCCGATATATCTCTCTAATGCATTGGTTAATGATTTTATTCTCCAAGGAATATATGTTGGATTAACCATATGGGTTATTCTATTTGTAAGTGTACTTGTAAGAACCCAGAACTTCTTTTTAGGTATGTTTTTATTTTTCTGGTGTTTTTGAGGAAAAGAGGAGTTTTTTAAAAAAATTGAAGTGCACGTTGTGTACTTTATGAGTATAGGTTGTGTACTCGGATATCGTGGGTAGCTGGGTGCTGGCCGTGTAGCGGCCATGCACATGGTCGTGTGATGTGACATCGAGACTACTTAATACGGGGGCTGGTGAAGGCAAGTACACACTGCGTACTTATAAAGTACATGTTGTGTACTTTCTTTTTTTCATTAAACACACTGGGGTCGCATCTAATCGCCAGAACACCCTACTTCTAGGTCAGGTTTGTCCAAGAGAACTCGTACGGCCGTAAATCTTCTTTGAACCCTCGAGCGAGCGTCTGTTCTCCAAATCGACCGTCGTCGATTGAGTTGGGATCACCTCAGTAAGCTCTTCCTTATTCTAGAGCTTCGTTTCCTGATTCCTTCTCTTTCTCAAGTTAGCCTCGGTTGAACATTTTAGATGTTTTTATAGATATACGGTGTTCTTGGATGATTCAAGGCTTGAGGTTCACATATAGCGATCTCCCAACACCGAGGTAGGTGGTTTGTGCCTTTTCGTTGAAATTCATTGTGTAATATGTGAAATTTTGTCCAATACCCTGGAACAGGGTATTGTGTGTTTACCATGTAAACCCGGTTAATTTCCTGCTATGATGGTATACGTGAGTAGAGGTTAATTGGATGTGAATAGGGTTTATTTCTATACTTTAGATGTTTTTACCATGCATGTTCTATTTACGACCGTTTGGTCTTGTTTATCCTGTAAGTCTTCCTTGATGTTTTCCCATGCCTAGTACAGTAGGGTGGAGTGATTATTTTATCTGACATGCTTGATATTCTATATATTGATTATCCAAGTAGTTCTTGAGGTTTACTTTGGCCGTGTTGTATTGCTATGCTCGTTTGACTTACACAGGTCTGTGAGAACCTGGTGTAGTAGACTATAAGGGGAATTGATTATGTGATCTTCCTTAGAGATTCTTTAATCACTTTTGACTATAAGGGGAATTGACTATGTGAGCTTCCTCGGAGAGTCTTTAATCACTTTTGACTATAAGGGGAATTGATTGTGGGTTCTTCCTCATATAGTCTTTGTTATATCCTTAAAACTGAACCAGAGGGATAGGCTGTGTGTACTTCCCAGAGGGTTACCTTCTTTGATTAGCTGCTTACTTGATATGTGGTGTTTGAATGCTTTGAAACTGTAGGAATGTTTACTGTTGAGTACTTCCTTGTTTATTGATACTTACTTATTACTTGCCATATATATTCACCAACTGTTAGGCACAGATCTCGTGGTGGTTTCCTACTGGGATTTAGTATCACACCCTGTTTGGGTCATTCTTTTAGGCCCAAACAGATTATATTGTTGTAGGTATAGATAAGGTAAATTGCCCTTCTACTTCAGGTACTTGATTGTTGTGGAGTAGGAGAGCATGGGACCAAGCTATGGCTTGCGATGTTGAGGAGTTATTTACCTTTCTTTATTTTTTACTTTGGTTTAGTATCGTTGTATTCTATCATTGAGATTTTTTTGGATGTTTTCCTATACATATGTATCATGCATCATTCATGTGTGTGTGTGTGTGTGTGTGCTCTAGTTTATTATTTCCAGTCTTCCGCTATTTACTTTTTTATGGATTATTACTACTTCCGTTATTGTATATCTATTTAATTCCATTGTGTTACTCTTCCAATGAGGTAATAGTTTCCCCACTATCACACCCAAGGCCCTCACTGCTAGTCGGCAACCTCTGGCATTTGGGTAAATGTGCTTGAGGCCATGTGAACAATCGGGTACGGGGTGTCTCTGGGTGGATCCTGGAACCAGGACGTTACAAAGTGGTATTAGAGGAATTCTTTTCTTCTTGACTTACTGTTTGGAGCCTATAGTTAGGGATAGGATGAAATAGGTACTTGGTAATAAGTTGTTCCTAAGAGTAGCTAACCCGTGTAGAGGGTAAATCCAATTTACCTCATTTATTGTAATTTTTCTGGTTTTTTAAATTTTACGGTTGATTTGATTTCACCATTGGGAGACTCACATGTATTGTTCTATTATTTTTTATGATTTTGAGGTTCTATTTCTATTGCAACCCAATGAGATGAGGATATTCCATCTCGTGCATCATATAGGAACTTGTTATAAATCACATGTCATGCATTCTTGCCATGTAATTTAGGGTACATTAGTGATTGCATGTTGTTGTGATAGGTTTTGTGCTAGGTATGCATGCTATTGTGATATATTCCTTGATAGTATAATTTTTTTTTTGATAGAGTATTAAATTTTGTATGGTTTTGTTTGAACAAATTCTAAACTTTGGTTATTGTGGTGTTATGGGCCCTCATGAACCATAATTTGGTAGATCAGTGCACTGTTATTCTTGTTTATAACATGTATAAGATGCCTAGATTTGATTCGTGGGGAGTATGGTCCCTCACGGATGGAATTTTGGAACTTAAGGGACTGTTTCGGTGTTTTTATGGGTTCCAGAGTAGTTTTTGAGGCTTACTATCTGGGAAAACCCAGAATATACGCCGTGTAGTTTTGACTACACGCCATGTGTTCTTATATTCAGGAAGAAACTTTTTTCCTTAAGTACACACCATGTACCATATATACACGCCGTGTAGTCTCTAACTGTGTCATAAGTTGTGTGGGAAGAGACACGGGATAGGGAAATTATTGTGGGAACATGTTGTGTAGCGGTTGTACACGTCATGTTGTGTTGACCATGTGTCCACCTATGTGACTAATGACATGGATAGATAAAAACTTAATCTATACACGTCGTGTCAGTTTTGAACACACCGTATAGTGTGATACTGAAATCCATCCGTGTAACTAGCAATATGGGTCAGTGAAATCCTCCAAGTGCACGTCGTGTCCATTTGGAACACGTCGTGTACAGTCAGTTGTGTAACCGGTCGTGTAGCTAACAACACGGGTTGGTGATGTCCACCTAGTACATGCCATGTTTGTCACTACATCGTGTAGTTTCTTTATAATGGGAACCATGTGGCTTATCCATGTTAGAGAACTCGGCTAGGGAAAGGGGATTCAAGTACATGTCGTGTAGTGGACATACACACCACGTATCTTTGTTTTGTAAAACTTGAAAACTTTCTCTCTTCTATTCCCTTCTTATGCTTCTAGCTTTCAGTCCTTGATAATCTTTATCTAAGGTGTGTGCTTGACCTTGCAGATTCATTCCACCGAGATGTCCTCCAGTTGTCCGCCAGTTACAAGGCAACGATCAGACACCGAACATGGTTGATCAAGGACTTCCAGTAGATCCTCCAGTTGTGCTAGTCTTGGCACCAACAGTTATACCTAAAATAGGTACCGATGCACAGTTCAGGGAGGGCTTTCTAAGGATAATGTAGACCTTATAGGGAGTGCCTCCTCCTGCCCCTTCGATGGAAGATTTGACGCGGGTCTTTCAGCAATAGCATCCTCCCACTTTCTTATGGGATGGGGGACCCCAGGCTATAGAGTCATGGCTAGAATCCATGTTGACGATCTTTGAGCATCTGGAGACGTCTCCATAGAGGAGGGTCAAGCTCGCTACCTACTTGCTTTGAGACTCTGCCAAAAGGTGGTGGTATGCGATCTCATAGGCATAACACCAGCAGAATATGGATTAGAATGAGTTTTATCACACCTTCTATGATTACTTCTATATATAGACCTTGGGGGCCGATCGATCCTGAGAGTTCATGAGTTTGGAGTAGGGTAATATTTCTGTTATGGAGTATTCTTCTCACTTCACTGATCTGTAGTTCTTTACACCCTTTTTGGGGGTAGATGAGTTGTTCCTGGCAAAAAAGTTTGAGGATAGTCTGAGGCACGACATCTGATCCCAGGTGAACATCTTCAAGTTGACTTCGATATCCTTTATAGTCAACTAGGCACTAATCACGGAGCATAATCTGAGGGATTCTAGAGCTATGGGCCAGGGAGTTTTAGCATCCTGGGTTACACTACTACAAATACACCTTTTATCAGTGCTAAAATGGCCTTTAACAGCGCTGTTAAAGCCAGAGAAGATAAAGAGGGGTCCCCTTTATCAGCACTCTAGAAAGCACTGATAAAGACCCCTTTTATCAGCGCTTTTTTTAGCACTGATAAAAGTAAAAAAAAATAAAAAAAACTAAAAAAAATTAAAAAAAAATTAAAAAATCCTACCAATCGGGGGGGCTTTTATAGTGCTTGAGCCCCCCTTTTAACAATGCTTTTCTAGCCCCTCCAACGCCCGTACGCACCTTCTCCACCCTTTATCAACGCTAGCCCCCCAAATCCACCCCCATGCGCGCACCCTTGCCTCCACCAAGTTTTGAACTCGAGACCTCCCCCCTGCACGCCTAAGCCCTTACCACTCCTCTATTTTGATTTGTTTTCCATTTCATGATATCTCTATTTATATATATATATATATAGTTATATTTATTCGTATAGTAATATATATTTATATTAATATATATATATAGTTATATTAATATATATATAGTTATATTAATATATATATTTATAGTGATATTAATATATATATATTTATAGTTATATGAATATATATATGTAGTTATATTAATATATATATATAGTTAGATTAATATATAGGTGTATAAATATTCATATATTTGTATTTTAAATAAAATGGATATTAGTTATTATTTATATAAAGCTAATATATTTTATATGTAAATATATTTTATTATTTATATTTATAATTAAATATTTATGCGTGAATATATAAAAAATATGTATATATTGTTATATATTTGATTATAAATAGCAGTTCATTATAAAAAATGATAAAATTTCAAAGAAATAATATCAATATGAATATAATACCTTGTAATAAATTCAGTCCCCACCAAAAAAGCCAATAATACCCCCTTAAATGAGGCTGAAAATCCACAAAATGTTAAAAAATCAGGGTATCCCGACTAAAACTCAGTTTTGGAGGCCTTCTAGGCATTTTTTGGCCTCGAAAAATGTGATATAAGATTTTATTAAGTTTTAAGTGCGTAGATATCATCGCAGGCTTTGATTTGATATGTTGTAGAGCTCAAACAGACCCCCGGATCAAAAGTTATGGCTGTTTGAAGTTCAAGTTGCATTTTCAACATATTTTGGATCTTTTTTATTTTTTTATTTTTTTAGTCTTCAAATTGTTATTAAATGACTATTACTCCATAATAATTAGCAAATTATTTATTAAAAGTATTTTTTTAATTTATTTATAATCCATTTTCACTAAATATCTTATATATTAAGTGTAACTGTATATTTATACTTATCTAAAATATATTTAAAAATATATATTATATTTATATCAATATAACTATATCTATATATTTAAATATTAATATATATTTTTTAATAAATTTTTTTTTGGAATTAGAACCTTTATCAGTGCTTTTAAAAAAGCGCTGATAAAGACCCCCCTTTATCAGCGCTACTAAAAAAGCACAGATAAAGGGGTACCCTTTAACGGCGCTAAAAAAAGCGATGTTAAAGGGGATACCTTTATCAGCGCTAAAAAACCGCTGATAAAGGGGTACTTTTATCAGCACTTTTTTTAGCGTTGATAAAGGTACCCTTTATCAGTGATTTTTTTAGCGCTGTTAAACGTACCCCCCTTTATCAGTGCTTTTTCGTTAGCACTGATAAAGGCTAGCACTGGCCTTGCCCAGTTTTGTGGTAGTGTTAGTGCTTCTCCTGCCGATAGCAGGAAGTTTCGTAGGGAGACTATACGAGGAGATCATAGTAGGCGGGATGCATCTTCTGGTATCCAGGTGGTGTGCTACCAATGCGGGAAGAGCGGGAATACAAGGCCACATTGCCTGAGAGACCTAGTGAAGTGCTGATCTTGTGGAAAGATGGGGCATAATCAGCACTTCTGTCAGATCTTCTCACCAATAGTAGGTGACAGGGGTTCTTTTATGACTCCGCATTTAAGAGCAGTACCACCAGTTACTCCTCAGTCAGGGAACTGGAGTTCTTCCAGCCATTCAGGCCGAGGTGGAGGTCATGGCCATGGTAGTCAGTCACTAGGCTTTCAGCGACAATAGGGTGGATCAGCTCATAGTGGTCAGACAGAGTCATAGGGCCGCGGTGCAGGTCATACTTTTGCAGTGGAGCAGACCCAATAGGAGAAGGATCCCGGACCCTCTACAGTTCAAGGTATGATCCTAGTTGCCTCAATTTTATCTTCTGCTCTTTTTGATACAGGGTATTCCCATAGCTTTATATTTATTGTTGTTGTGGAGAGCCTGGGGATCTGTATCTTTACTTTTGTCGATGCCTTGACGTTGGACACACTGTTGGGGACAAGAACGACTAGAGTATGTTAGTTCAAGGAGTTCCCTCTTGAGGTTAGTGGGTGTCACTTCTTATGGGACCTTTATGTCCTAAAGATGACAGGATATGATGTCATTCTCGGAATGGACTAGTTAGTTCCCTTCCAGGATGTTGTCGATTGCTATCGTCGTAGGTGATTTTCACATCACCAGAGGGTGGATCATTTATTCATGAGGGAGAATGGAATGTCCAGGAAAGCAGAGCAGGACCCAAGCATCATGGGTTGCGAGGAGTTATAGCCCAGATTACTATTCTAAATCTGGATGATCAGGGGACTTCACAATTATACTTTCCTCCAGTGGTGGATCATTTCAAGGATTTCTTCCTAGAGGAATTTTTAGGCTTGCCTCCGGAGTGAGAGGTTACTTTTCTATCGATCTTGTTCCAGGAGCGGCACTGGTGTCCATTCCTCCTTATAGGATGGCTAAACCAGATTTGTAGGAGCTCAAGAATCAGTTGGAGGAGTTGCAAGAAAAGGGTTTCATCCGACCCAGTACTTCTCTATGGGGTTCACCTATCCTATTTGCAAATAAGGCAGATAGTACCCTCAGGATTTTTGTGGATTATCGGAAGCTAAACCAGTTGACTATTAAGAACCGATATCCCTTACCAAGGATTGATGATCTCTTCGATCAGCTTCAAGGAGCCCAGGTGTTCTCAAATATTGACTTGAGGCCCAGTTACCATCATTTTCATATCAGACCATCAGATATACCTCTTACAGCTTTTTAGAGCATGTATGATCTATATGAGTATGTGGTTATATAGTTCAGTCTCACGAATGTGCCTATAGTCTTCATGGAACTGATGAACCGAGTGTTCCATCCATACTTGGATTCTTTCATGGTAGTCTTCGTGGACGATATCTTGGTGTACTCTCACACTCAACATGACCATTCTACATATCCTGAGATCGTTCTGACTACATTGAGAGAGCATCATTTATATGTCAAGCTCTCAAAATTCCACTTTTGTATGGACCAGATTCACTTCTTGGGTCATGTTATATCAGAGACAGGAGTATCAGTAGACCTAGAGAAAGTGAGAGCAGTAGTTTCCTAGGAGAAGCCAAAGAACGCCTTTGAGGTGTGGAGTTTTCTAGGGCTGGAAGGATACTACATATGTTTTATATAGGACTTTTCATGCTTAGAAGCGCCACTGATGGGCCTGACTAAGAAGGGTGAAAAGTTCTTGTGGTCATATTCTTGTGAGTCATCTTTTCAGGAGCTAAAAGGGAGGTTGACCTCAACACCGATTCTAGTTTTTCTAGATCCAGGAAAGATCTACACTGTTTATTGTGACGCATCAGGTATCGGTCTGGGAGCAGTGCTTATTTAGGGAGAAGGAGTCATTGTGTACGAGTCTTGGCAGTTGAGGCCACATGAGAGGAATTACCCGACGCACGATCTCGAGTTGGCTAATGTTGTTCATGACTTACGTTGTTGGAGTCATTATCTTATAGGAGAGAATTTTGTGGTTTTTACGGACCACAAAAGTCTCAAGTATATCTTCACTCAGTGTGACTTGAATTTGAGACAGTGAACGTGGGTTGAGTACCATCAGTCCTTTTACTTTGAGCATGCCTATATGCCTGGGAAAGGCAATGTAGTGGCTGATGCGTTGAGCTGGAGGACTCAGATACAGGCAGTTCAGGAGGCTAGTAGTGAGTGGCAGCTTATGGATCTATTCTCTGAGATACATTTGGAGGTGCACGACAGACAGGGATATACGTTTCTCTCTTCTATAGTTGTTACCTCTACTCTTCTTGATCAAGTGTAAATGAGGCAGCTATTAGATTCTAAAGGCCTAGTCCTATGGGAGAGTGTATCAAGAGAGGACCCTATTCCTGGGTAGACCATAGGCAAGGATGAGATCTTGCATTTTTGTGGGTGCATATGGGTGTCAATAGACATACATGAGGAGCTGATGCTAGAATTTATCTCCTCGGTTTGGGAAGTTCATCTTGGCATCACTAAGATGTATCATGATCTACACCATCAGTATTGGTGGCTAGGTATGAAGAGAGATGTTTTTGGTTTCATTATGAGGTGTTCCACCTATCAGTAGGTGAAGGTGGAGCATCAGCAACCAGCAGGGCTTTTGCAGTAGTTACCCATTCTCAAGTGGAAATGGAATGATGTTGCGATGGATTTCGTGATAGGTTTTTCGAGGTCACCTCAGAGAAATGATGTAGTATGGGTTGTCATTGACAGACTCACAAAGTTTTCTCACTTCTTGATGATCAGGGAGACCTTCGGTGTTGATGAGATGGTACGTTTGTACATCTATGAGATAGTACGTCTACATGGGGTTCCACACTCCATTACTTCAGATAGGGATGCCCGTTTTACTTCTCAGGTCTGGAAGGGTTTGTAAAAGGCTTTGGGTACATAGGTGCTTTTGAGTACAGCTTACCATCCCCAGACAGATGGCTAGTTCGAGCGTACGATTCAGGTGCTTGAGGACATGCTTCGAGCGTGTATCCTGGATTTTGGAGGTTCTTGGGAGAATCACATACCTCTTGTGGAGTTTTCCTACAATAATAGTTTTCAAGAAACTATTCATATGGAACCTTATGAAGCTTTGTATGGTAGGCCATGCCGATCACACTTATGTTTGCTAGAGGCAGGAGAGGCAGCTATGTTGGGATCTCGTCTTGTCCAAGAGACCACAGAGCAGATAGATTTGATTCAGAAGAGTATGGATACTGTGTAGTCTTGAAAGAAGTCTTATGATGATCAGTGGTGACAACCTCTGGATTTCGAGGTCGGAGATTAGGTTTTCCTACATGTCACACCGAGGTTGGTACAAAGAAGGATTAGGAGACAGGGTAAGCTTTCGTTGAGGTAGGTCGGGCCGTTTGAGGTGTTGGAGAGAGTTGGGTTTATTTCCTATCAGTTGTAGTTACCTATGAGGTACTGGGATATGCATGAATTATTCCACATTTCTCAGCTTTGATATTACTTCACATACCCATCTCATGTCTTCCAACCCGAGGAGGTTGAGTTAGAGGTGGACGCCTCATTCGAGGAGCATCCTATCCGGATTGTTGATCGTAGTACGAAGGTTCTCTATGGTCGGTCTGTTCCTCTAGTACGAGTGCTATGGTAGTATGGGTGAGTATAGGATGAGAACTGGGAGAGGGAGGCCGATGTATGATCACAATGTCCAGAGCTGTTTGAGGATTCTTCTTCTACGCCGCCTTGTTAGGGAAATTCGGGGACGAATTTCTTTAAGGGGGGAAGTTTTTAAGAACCCAGAAATTCTTTTCAGGTATGTTTTTCTTTTTCTGGTGTGATTAAGGAAAAGAGGAGTTTCTGTAAATTTTTTAAGTACACGCCATGTACTCGGTTACCACGGGTAGCCAAGTGTTGGTCGTGCAGCGGCCATGCACACGGTCGTGTGAGGTGACCTGGAGACCGCTTAATACAGGGGACGATGAAGGAAAGTACGCACTGTGTACTTTCTTTTTTTCATTAAACACATTGGGGTCATGTCTAATCACCAGAATTCCCTAATTCTAGGTCTGGTTCGTCTGAGATAACCCCTACAGCTGCGAATCTTCTCCGAGCCCCCGAGTGAGCGTCTTTTCTCTGAATCAACCGATGTCGATTGTGTTGGGATCGCCTCGGTAAGATCTTATTTCTTCTAGATCTTCATTTCCTGGTCCATTATCTTTCTTAATTTATCCTCGGTTGAACATTTTAGACATTTTTTTAGATCTATGGTGTTCTTGGGTGATTAAAGGCTTGAGGTTCATGTATAGAGATCTCCCAACACCAAGGTAGGTGGTTTGTGCCATTCTGTTGAAATTAATTGAGTAATATGTGCAATTTTGTCTAATACCCTTGAACGGGGTATTGTGTGTTTACTGTTTAAACCTTATTAATTGTCTTCTATGCTGGTATTCATGAGTATAGGTTAATTGGATGTGAATAGGTTTGATTGCTATACTTTGGATGTGTTTTCCATGCATGTTTTGTTTACGACCGTTTGGTCTTATTTAGCCCGTAAGGCTTCCTTGATGTTTTCACATGCCTGGTATAGTAGGATGGAGTGATTATTTTATCTGACATGCTTGATATATTATAGATTATTTAGCCAAGTAGTTCTTGAGATTTAATTTGGACGTGCTGCATTTCTATGCTCGTTTGACTTACACAGGGCTGTGAGAACCTGGTGTAGTATACTATTAGGGGAATTGATTATGTGAGCTTCCTTAGAGAGTCTTTAATCACTTTTGACTATAAGGGGAATTGACCATGTGAGCTTCCTCAGATATTCTTTAATCACTTTTGACTATAAGGGGAATTGACTGTGGGTGCTTCCTCAGAGAGTCTTTGTTATATCCTTATAACTGAACCAGAGGGATAGGTTGTGTGTACTTCCTAGAGGGTTACCAACTTTGATTAGCTACTTACTTGATATGTGGTATTTTAATGCTTTGAAACTATAGGAATGTTTACTATTGAGTACTTCCTTATTTACTACTGATTTCTTATTAACTTCCATATATATTCACTGATTGTTAGGCACAGATCTCATGGTGGTTTCCTACTGGGATTTAGTCTCACAACATGTTTGGGTCATGCTTTTGGGCCTAAACAGATTATATTGTTGTAGGTATAGATAAGGGAAATCACCCTTCTAATTCAGGTACTTGATTTTTGTGGAGTAGGAGAGCATGGGTCCAAGCTATGGCTTTCGATACTGAGGAGTTATTTACCTTGATTTCTGTAGTACTTTGGTTTAGTACCATTGTATTCTAGCATTGTGATTTGTTTGGATATTTTCTTAGACATATTTATCATGCATAATTCATATATATATATGTGTGTTCTCTAGTTTATTATTTCTAGTCTTCCGTTATTTACTTTTGTATGGATTATTACTACTTCCTCTATTGTATATCTGTTTTACTTCCGTTGTGTTACTCTGTCAATGAGGTCATAGTTTCCCCACTATCACACCCAAGTCCCTCACTACTAGTCGGTAGCCTCTCGCATTTGGGGAAATGCTCTTGAGGCCATGTGACCAACCGACTATGGGGCGTCTCTGGGCATCTCCCGGAACCAAGACATTACAGTACTTATGAGTGATTATAAGAGTGACATGAAGATGATATCCCAAGGTACCTACATGATCTTTCCATTCTTTAAAACTAGTTTTAATTGAATTCTATTGATTTTACAAGGTAATCAAATGACCTTATGTTTTAAGAAAGTTTATAGCCCTTTTAATGGTCAAAGGTGTGTTTTTCATGAAAAAAATTCTCATGAGTTCTCATTTTTTCTAAGAAACCCTCATGATTATGTTTTTATCCTTTATAATTTCTTGTGAGATTATTTATGAAAACTTTGGGTAGAGAATTTTATTTTATGGGTAATTAAATTATTATTTAAGCTCAATCTTTATTATAAGAAATGAAAACTTGTTAATGGTTTTTCATTAATTTTTAAATGAGATAACAGGTTTTATTTCTTTTAATATTCCTTATTAACCTCTATTTTTCTCATCCCAAATTTTCAAATATTTTTCATAGGGCCTATGTATGATTAGGGTATATTATTAATTCTAGCTCATAATAATGAAATTGTCCTTGAATGGGGCTAGTGTGTCATGAATGAAATAGGAATGTGAACTTACGATTTTTTTTCGAAAAAAATGGACACTATATGTTAATGTTCCCCATATAATGTAATAGTATTACTAATTATCTATAAATACAAACCTTTTAGATCATGGTAATGTAATAAAGTGCAACACTTTCTATTAAACTCATATTTATGGGTTTTTATGGTATGGGTTGTTATAGTTGGTATCAGATAAAGGGTTAAGATAAATTTAGAGGTTAGGATGTTGTTTGATGAGAAAATATTTGTGTTTAATATGATGTTTAAGAAAATATTAGTGTTTATCCTATTCATAAGATGGTTTATTATAATTTTATTTGATATAATCTCACTAACCATTTATGGTTTTTGTAAATGGATGGAACTAGCAAGAACCATGTTAAAAATAGTTTTGAAGGATAATGTGGTGGTTGTATGAATGAGAAACCAAATGATATTAGAGTTGGATTGAAAACTCTTATAGTTATACCTAACCAGTTATCTTGGTATATGATTAACAAATTGAACCTGGGTGAGTTTCCTAACACATCAAATAAGAGAAAATGGAGTTTCAAGGAATTTCAAGTGATAAATACCATTATAGAAGAATGATTTAATTTCCTACATATCAAGAATGTAGAAAGAAGTTATTGGAGAAATGTATCAATGGAAAAGGAGGATGCTTTAAATTTTTGGATTATAGGAATTATACATATCAATGTTCTAGAGGGAAATATCAAGAAGGGGATTATCAAGATATTATAAATAAAGTTTTAGCAATATCTAAAGCTATTGCATCTAAATATGAGGAAACTATGGATAACTATGAAAGGTATGGATTATTTTAACAATTTTTCTTATGACTAAAAAAAGGAATATGATTAGATTGATATTTATGAATCTTAGTAAATGATTAATATTTTTCATTATTTATAGGAGGTATTAAGTGTCACGTACCAGATCTGGTCGCCACCATTAATGGCACCAAACCCGGCCCATGACAAGGCCCGAAGGGCATTCCCTATCCCCACGGGCTGGCACAAGTGCCCGGGTATAAAACAATATGATTTGGGAACGATTTACCCGAGTATGAAAGCATAAAACAAATAAAACAATCAATAATAAGAATCTGAAATTTCCATGCTAAACCATTCTCAACAAAACCAGATCTGAATACATATGTTTAAAGACACTACAAGTGGTCCAAATACAAATAATGACAACATGAAGACATCCCCATGGACTCCACACGACAAGGGGATCATCACCCGCAAGCCGTCCCCGCAACTCCGCCCCAACGATGGGGACTAACATCCCGAACCGCCATCACCCTTAGCCTTCCCTTTACCTGAGTCATGCATGAGCAGGTCTACTTACACCCAAGTGGTGTAAGTAGGGTGTGAGCCTAAGCCCAATAGGATACCACCAGAAGATTCCAAAGAGGATGCAATACAATGGGAACAAAACTAGCAATTTTAACACACAAGGTGAAACAATGTTAAAAATTTCAAGAAAAGCAACTTTCAAATGAAAACAGTTTTCAATCCAAGAATTTCAGAATGATAAAACATTAAATAAACATGTGATCTACTGTAAAGTACTGCCAAAAGATCCCACAACAAGGGTAAATACTACAATTCTAATGAGCACAAAAATTGGGAACACCCCTAGGCAACTAGATAGTCTCGGGCCCTATGTACCTCGTACCTCGGTGTAAAGTATCCAAGTCACAATCCTTTCCCGTGCACGAGCCACTAGTAGGGAACAAACCCATAACCTAGTGGTCCCCAAATAACATCCACATAGTTCAGTTAGTGTTGTCATTATCCATTTGCTCAGTGAAACAGGGACACAACCCATCCGGTCCACTAGCCGTACTAGTACATATCCGCCCACCTAAGTACCTGGGATTCCCCTTTTTGTGCTCAAACAATTTCAGCAAACAACACACATACTTTTTCATGTAAAGTATCACTACTGGTCACAAACAAATAGTACAGTAGCTACACACATTTTATATCATTTGAAACAGTCAATAAAATATTTTGATCTTCAATAAAACAACCTCTCAAAACATCACATTGTTTTGCACCCAAAACTCTTTGAAATATCCACTTTTCACAGTATGTGAACACTTGTAAGTCATCAAAACAAAATTTCAGTTCAACACAATTTAATAAAACCAAAAATTCAGTTATGGGGCAGCCCAATGTTAACCAAGAAATTATATATCTTAAAAACCACCATTTTCACACCAACATGGCACTTAATGCCCATTTGCTTCTCAAACACAATTTAAACAAACTTTTTCAGCCACAAACAAAAATAATAAATATTGAAAACATTATTTTAATTCCTAATACAGTTCAACAAAATCAACTATGTAATTAGAGTTCATCCCAAAATGAACCAATAAAAGACTTTCATGAAAAACCCTCAATTTCACCAAAAATTGTAACATAAAATTCATTTGCATTGTAAATGCAACTAAAACCAATTTTTACAGAAACATTAAAATTCAATAAGCATTAATTCACCCTCAACACAGCAAGCAAATTCCCAAAAATTGCACACACAATGGAATCACCTACCAAAAGATTCAAGAACCGCAAATCCTAGTGCGGAACTTCAACCGCACGACCACCGCGCCACAAGGAAGTGATATCAAACCTAAAACCAGAGGATTGAACCATGAAACCCAAAATGAAACCCTAGGCACGAAGCCCTAGCTTCTGGAAATTTGTGGATTCAAGAAAAAAAAGATAAATCTCAAGGAAAAGGAGAGAACTAGAAGGATAGTCACTTACTTGAGAAAACTGGACGTTTTTAGAAACCAGAGAAGTTAGGCCCTAATTCGCGACAGATGCGATCTCCAAAGAGGGGGAAACGAAGCTGGGGGTGCGGCCAGGTACAGTGGGAGAAGGTGAGAGGTGGAATCACCGAAAAAGAATAAAAATTGAATATTTTATGAAATAATTACAAAACAATTTTAAAACTGGAAATGGGCTTTCGGGTTGGCCCAATACCTAACTTGATCACCCAAATCCAAGATGAAAATGAATTTTTAAGGGGGCCAAAATTCATTGGTGGTTTTAATAGTTAAATTAAGGTCATTTTGGAATTTGAATGAGTTAAAAATGTTGAAAAACGAGGGAGTTATTAAACAAACAAAATTTATTGTCAAAACTGGAAATGGGCTCTCGAGTTGACCCAAATTATGGAAACCCACCATTTCCTTCAGAAATGCATTGAAAACCCCCAAAAAGAACAATAATGTAAATAAATAAAAAAAATACCTTTAAAATATGCCATGTATGTGACAATTCTCCCCACCATGAAGGACTTTCCGCCCCGGAAAGTCAACAGGATTCTTGGTTGGTAAACAAGAATGGGTACTCTTCCTCGACCCATGACTTTCGCTCCCAAGTCTCATGTGTATCATTCCCATGCCGCCATAGAACCCGAACTAATGGAATAGACTTCCCTCGAAGTATCTTCTCTTGGGAGTCCACAATTTTTACTGGCCTCTCAACAACAGACAAGTCAGGATCTATCTCCAATTCTTCCCAATTCAACACATGGGACGGATCCGGGTTGTATTTCTTCAATTGAGAGACGTGGAAGACATCATGGATGGACGTCAGCTGAGAAGGTAAGGCCAACCTGTATGCCACCTTTCCAATACGCTCGGTGATCTCAAAGGGCCCGACATACCGTGGCATTAACTTACCTTGCTTCCCCAATCGACGATGGCCCAAACGAGGGGCCACTTTTAAGAATACCCTATCACCCACAGTAAACTCTAGGTCTCGACGCCTCCGATCAGCATAAGATTTATGACGACTCTGAGCTGTCAATAAGCGCTTCCTGATCAATTTGACCTTCTCAGAAGTCTCCTGCACAAGGCTCGGCCCCAATAGTGAAGTCTCTCCTACCTCAGCCCAACATAGGGGGGACCGACATGGCCGACCATAGAGCGACTCAAAAGGGGCCATTCGAATTGAGGATTGGTAACTATTATTATAAGCAAACTCAACCAATCCCAAATGGCTATCCCAAGAACCTCCAAAGTCCAAGACACATGCACGAAGCATGTCCTCCAAAATCTAATTCGCCCGCTCTGTCTGACCATCCGTCTGAGGGTGGTACGACGTGCTCATCTTAATCTGAGAGCCCAAGGCCTTCTGAAGGCCTCCCCAAAATCGAGAAGTGAAGCGGGGGTCTCTATCCGAGACAATAGCTGATGGTACACCATGGAGTCTCACCACCTCCTGAAGATACAAATGGCCCAACTCATCTACTTTAGTTGTATCTTTAATCGGAATGAAGTGGGCTGATTTGGTCAGACGATCAATCACCACCCAAATAGCATTCTTACCCCAAGGTGTACGAGGTAAGCCAACAATGAAGTCCATGGAAACCTCTTCCCACTTCCAGGTAGGAATGGGTAGTGGTTGGAGCAAACCGGATGGCCTTTGGTGCTCTGCTTTCACCTGCTGACATGTGTAGCATTTTGAAACAAAGTCTGCTATGTCCCGTCTCATACCAGGCCACCAAAACTGCCGACGAACATCATAATACATCTTGGTGGCACCCAGATGGACAGCCCACTGAGACTGGTGGCTATCTTGCATCACCACATTCCGTAGAGATAATGGCACTACTGAACGGCCCTTGAAGCACAAGATGCCCTCGGGAGATGACGACCAATCAGAGGATGTCTCCCCACCATGAAGGAACTTCTTAGACCGCTGACAAAGATCATCACCGGGCTGTTCCTGCTGAATCAACTCTAATAGAGAAGGAGTCAACTGGACACTTGCCAAGAATGCCCCTCCACTGTGTTCCCTAGCCTCCACATGCATTTGAGAAAAGATCCCCATTAATGTCCACTCATCACTAGACTTCCTCAAAGCCTGAACTGGAACTCTTCTGCTCAAAGCGTCGGCCACCACATTACCCTTGCCTGGGGTATAGACAATGTCAAAGTCGAACCCCTGCAAGTACTCGATCCAGCGACGTTGCCTCAAGTTGAGGTCCTTCTGCGAGAAGATATAAGCCAAGCTTTTGTGATCAGAGTAGACCAAAAACTTCTCTCCAAAGAGGTAGTGACGCCATGTCTTCAAAGCATGCATCACCGCTGCCAACTCCAAGTCATGGGTAGGGTAGTTCTTTTCATGTGGTCGGAGTTGGCGAGAGCCATAAGCCACCACGTGATCATCCTGCATAAGCACGCACCCAAGACCCATACCTGAAGCATCACAATAAACCACATAACCCTTCCCGGCCTCAGGCAAAATCAGCACAGGGGTGGTAGTCAACCGTCTCTTCAGCTCCTCGAATGATGCTTGACATTCTGGACCCCATACAAACTTCACCCCTTTCCGGGTGAGCGCAGTCATTGGTGATGCAAGCCGAGAGAAATCTCGAACGAATCGCCTGTAGTAACCAGCCAGACCAAGGAAACTCCTGATCTCGAACACATTCCTCGGCTGCTCCCATGACATAACCGCACTAATTTTCTCAGGGTCCACTGAAACTCCGTGCTCTGAGATCACATGCCCCAGAAATCTCACCTCTCTGATCCAGAAGGTGCACTTTGACAACTTTGCATAGAGGCGGTGATCCCGTAATGTACCTAAAACGATCCTCAAGTGATGTTCGTGTTCCTCCTCAGAGCTAGAGTATACCAGAATATCATCCACGAACACCACAATAAAGGAATCGAGATACTGATGAAACACCCTATTCATGAGTTCCATAAAGACTGCTGGAGCATTGGTCAATCCGAAGGGCATGACCAAATATTCAAAGTGGCCGTACCTGCACCGAAAGGCTGTCTTTGGGATATCTGACTCCTTCACCCTGAGTTGATGATACCCTGAACGCAGGTCTATCTTTGAGAACCACTTTGCTCCCTTCAACTGGTCAAACAAATCATCTATTCTGGGCAAAGGGTATTTGTTTTTAATTGTTACCTTATTCAGCTTCCGGTAGTCAATGCACAACCGGAGGGATCCATCAGCCTTTTTTGCAAACAACACAGGAGCGGCCCAAGGAGAGACGCTCGGGCGAATGAATCCTTTGGATTCTAAGTCGTCCAGCTGTATCTTTAATTCCCTCAACTCGGTGGGGGCCATGCGATAGGAGGGAAGAGATATCGGCTGTGTTCCCGGCGCCAGATCAATCGAAAACTCCACATCCCGCTCTGGGGGCAAACCAGAAAAATCATCAGGGAATACCTCGGGAAACTCATTCACTACATGAGGTAGTGAAACTTCAGAGGAAAGACCATCCTCTAGCACAATCGAAGATAACTGGAAGATAACACTTCCCAACTCTGGGAGTGGAGGCCCTGCACGACTTGATCGTGGATCCCATTCTCCATGAAAAACCTGACGACTCCCATCAGGTGATGTGAAACTCACACGCCGTCTGTAGCAATCGATGTGTGCCTGGAAGTTTACTAGCCAATCCATCCCAAGTATGACATCAAAAAGGTCCATATCTAAGACCAAGAGGTCCCACTCCATCTCGACCCCTGACACAGAAAGTGCACACGAGGGGCACCTCAGGCCCTGCTCCTTCTTCTTTCCCAATGGTGTCACCAACTCCATCGCAAAAGACATCAACTCAGTTGGCAAATTCAGCATGTCCACAAAATGTCCAGAAATGAATGAAACAGAGGCACCAGTATCAAAAAGAGCAGTAGCTATAGAAGATGCGATCAGAACGGTACCTCGAACTGTCGACGGTCCCGCCTCTGATCCTGCTGGTGACTGATCCACTGCATGGAGATGTCCAGTATCTGCCTGAGGACGACCGCTAGAATGTGGTTGTGCCCTGAACTGGCTCTGCCCAGAAGATGATCCAGCCCTACCACCACGACCACCAAATCGAGATCCCCCAGTCCTCGACGGTTCGGACTGTGCTGGCACTCCTTTTGAAGCCACTGACCCTGCCCCACTTGGGAGTGGACGTGCCACACCGCAGAAGCGCTGCAAATGCCCTATACCTCCACACTGGTAACAAGGCTTTGGAGGAAGAGGACATGCTGGTCGGATATGCCCAGGCCTCCCACATTGGTGGCACACGACCGATCTCGCATCAGAAGCCGCAGAAGAAAACTGCCTGGAAGAGTGGCCTGAACTGCCCCCTCCTCTCTTCACATGATCCTCCCGCTTCCTTTTCTTCTCTGAGGAGATGCCACTACCCACTGCTGATACTGAACCATAGAAACCAGCCCTGCCTTTCCTATCAATCTCCACCATGCACGCCCGATCAACAACTTCAGCATAGGTCCTCAGCTTAAACAAGAACACCTGTGAGTATATCTCTGGTCGCAAGCCTTTCTCAAACCTCTGGGCCTTCGCTTGTTCATTAGAGACAATTTCTGGAGCATACCGAACCAATTCAGCGAAACGGTTGGCATACTCCATCACAGATAGATTCCCCTGAACAAGTTCCATGAACTCTCTAGACCTGGCATAAGCCAACACCTCAGGGCAATACTGTTCATTGAAGACAGCCTTGAAATCTCTCCAGCGCATCTGCTCATTCTTCCCAGATTGAAGAACTGACTCCCACCATTTACGGCTGGGACCCTCCAACAGAAAGGAGGCACACTTCACCCTGAGCTCCTCGGGTGTTTCCAGGAACTCAAACATACGCTCGATCTTCTCGAGCCATTCTTCTGCTTCCTGGGGTTATGAGCTTCCTCGGAAGGTTGGAGGCTTATTTTTCAGGAACTCCTGGGCCTTGTCCTTTCTAGGACCAGTATAATCCTCTCTAACAGGAGCTGGAGCTGGAGCTGGTCCATATCCTAGAGCCTGGACAGCCCGGACCACGGCCTCGACTAGCCTCTGATCAATCGGCGTGGGAGAACTCTCTCCAGCTTCCTCCTGTGGGTGCGTGTGAGCTTTCCGGGGAGGCATGTTGCTACAAAATGAAATAGTCACAAAAAAAATAGTCAATACCACAATTCTGAAAATTGTAATCAAATACATCAAATATAAACAAACTAAACACATTCTTGTAATAAAAGAAACAACTACTCCACATCTGCCTGATGTCCACATGTGGTCTGCAGCCCACACGTCTCACCTGGAAGTGAAGTAAATCAGTAAATTCCAACATCCTCTGGTGACTCAAGGTCTGCCATGAGAGGTGCGGGACAGGCACCCTACTCACAACCAATACCCCGAGCCCCGACAGTCCTAGCTCCTGTCTATCCCGACTCATGTCAAAATAACAATAAAACCCAAAAACATTAACCTGCTCTGATACCATTTTGTCACGTACCAGATCTGGTCGCCACCATTAATGGCACCAAACCCGGCCCATGACAAGGCCCGAAGGGCATTCCCTATCCCCACGGGCTGGCACAAGTGCCCGGGTATAAAACAATATGATTTGGGAACGATTTACCCGAGTATGAAAGCATAAAACAAATAAAACAATCAATAATAAGAATCTGAAATTTCCATGCTAAACCATTCTCAACAAAACCAGATCTGAATACATATGTTTAAAGACACTACAAGTGGTCCAAATACAAATAATGACAACATGAAGACATCCCCATGGACTCCACACGACAAGGGGATCATCACCCGCAAGCCGTCCCCGCAACTCCGCCCCAACGATGGGGACTAACATCCCGAACCGCCATCACCCTTAGCCTTCCCTTTACCTGAGTCATGCATGAGCAGGTCTACTTACACCCAAGTGGTGTAAGTAGGGTGTGAGCCTAAGCCCAATAGGATACCACCAGAAGATTCCAAAGAGGATGCAATACAATGGGAACAAAACTAGCAATTTTAACACACAAGGTGAAACAATGTTAAAAATTTCAAGAAAAGCAACTTTCAAATGAAAACAGTTTTCAATCCAAGAATTTCAGAATGATAAAACATTAAATAAACATGTGATCTACTGTAAAGTACTGCCAAAAGATCCCACAACAAGGGTAAATACTACAATTCTAATGAGCACAAAAATTGGGAACACCCCTAGGCAACTAGATAGTCTCGGGCCCTATGTACCTCGTACCTCGGTGTAAAGTATCCAAGTCACAATCCTTTCCCGTGCACGAGCCACTAGTAGGGAACAAACCCATAACCTAGTGGTCCCCAAATAACATCCACATAGTTCAGTTAGTGTTGTCGTTATCCATTTGCTCAGTGAAACAGGGACACAACCCATCCGGTCCACTAGCCGTACTAGTACATATCCGCCCACCTAAGTACCCGGGATTCCCCTTTTTGTGCTCAAACAATTTCAGCAAACAACACACATACTTTTTCATGTAAAGTATCACTACTGGTCACAAACAAATAGTACAGTAGCTACACACATTTTATATCATTTGAAACAGTCAATAAAATATTTTGATCTTCAATAAAACAACCTCTCAAAACATCACATTGTTTTGCACCCAAAACTCTTTGAAATATCCACTTTTCACAGTATGTGAACACTTGTAAGTCATCAAAACAAAATTTCAGTTCAACACAATTTAATAAAACCAAAAATTCAGTTATGGGGCAGCCCAATGTTAACCAAGAAATTATATATCTTAAAAACCACCATTTTCACACCAACATGGCACTTAATGCCCATTTGCTTCTCAAACACAATTTAAACAAACTTTTTCAGCCACAAACAAAAAGAATAAATATTGAAAACATTATTTTAATTCCTAATACAGTTCAACAAAATCAACTATGTAATTAGAGTTCATCCCAAAATGAACCAATAAAAGACTTTCATGAAAAACCCTCAATTTCACCAAAAATTGTAACATAAAATTCATTTTCATTGTAAATGCAACTAAAACCAATTTTTACAGAAACATTAAAATTCAATAAGCATTAATTCACCCTCAACACAGCAAGCAAATTCCCAAAAATTGCACACACAATGGAATCACCTACCAAAAGATTCAAGAACCGCAAATCCTAGTGCGGAACTTCAACCGCACGACCACCGCGCCACAAGGAAGTGATATCAAACCTAAAACCAGAGGATTGAACCATGAAACCCAAAATGAAACCCTAGGCACGAAGCCCTAGCTTCTGGAAATTTGGGGATTCAAGAAAAAAAAGATAAATCTCAAGGAAAAGGAGAGAACTAGAAGGATAGTCACTTACTTGAGAAAACTGGACGTTTTTAGAAACCAGAGAAGTTAGGCCCTAATTCGCGACAGATGCGATCTCCAAAGAGGGGGAAACGAAGCTGGGGGTTCGGCCAGGTACAGTGGGAGAAGGTGAGAGGTGGAATCACCGAAAAAGAATAAAAATTGAATATTTTATGAAATAATTACAAAACAATTTTAAAACTGGAAATGGGCTTTCGGGTTGGCCCAATACCTAACTTGATCACCCAAATCCAAGATGAAAATGAATTTTTAAGGGGGCCAAAATTCATTGGTGGTTTTAATAGTTAAATTAAGGTCATTTTGGAATTTGAATGAGTTAAAAATGTTGAAAAACGAGGGAGTTATTAAACAAACAAAATTTATTGTCAAAACTGGAAATGGGCTCTCGAGTTGACCCAAATTATGGAAACCCACCATTTCCTTCAGAAATGCATTGAAAACCCCCAAAAAGAACAATAATGTAAATAAATAAAAAAAATACCTTTAAAATATGCCATGTATGTGACATTAAGGAATAATATGGAAAAGTTTGATTAAAGTATTATGAATAATTTTGAATGATTATAGTTCATATATATAGGGTTTCAGGAGTTGTGATGTAGTGGTATTTTATTTAAGGGTTGAAAAATTTAAATACAATCATAAGTTTAATGGAATTAATACTCTTTTGAAGTTTTATGTGATGTTAATACTTTGGTAGACATTTATTGAGTTTTAATATATGTTTGAGGTATATGTAACACTTAATTATAACATGTGTTTTAGTGAAAAGGTTATTTGATTAAGGATGTTTTTTATTTTGTGAACATAATATAAAATTTATTGATAACCTTTAGGTTTAATATAATCTTTTATGTTGAACTAGTTATGGTTAATTAGGATAAAAGGGTTATTACTTTTTGGGAACATCATATGATTATGGTAAATTGAAATATTATTGGATAAGGTCAGAATTTATTTGGAAGAATATATGATATAATTGTGGATTTATGGTGATTAAAGTTATTTATGAAAACAATTAGAATATTTTGGAGATTATATGATTGGGGTATATACATTTTTGGTATGTGACTTTATGAGTGATTAATGTTATTTGGCGATAAATTTTAAATTGATCTCAGAAGAATATATGATCAAATATTTCTGATTATTGGGTTTAAAAATTGGTCGAGCAAGATTTATGTTGAATATTGGGTGTTATTATTTATACTTTGGGTATTTATGTAGTATTTATTCATATTAATTCTTATTCATATTTGATATTATTTTAACTTGTACTAACCATTTTTGGGTTTGGTTAATAGATAGAAATAGTAGGAATGACTAGGAATCCTTCTGTGGATCTTAGAATATGTTGAAAGTTAATTTTAATGATTTAGGGATAAAAAATTTATTTTGAATATTCATTTCTTGGATTAATAGATGAGATATAATTGAAAACTGATCAAGGAAAAAATGAAGTATGAAATTCCAATTGTGAAGGGGAAAAAATAAATTGCGTATATTTTCTTAAAATATGTATCTTGATGGTAAAATAATTTCTAAAATATATCGTGTATTATATGGAAAAAACACTCAAATATAAAGGTATGATTTTATAAAATCATATAAAATTATGAGTCTTATAGTGGTACATGAATTTATGAAATAATATGTTTCCTGGTCTTAACTTAGAAATTAAATTTCACAGTAAAATCTAAAATTTATTTTATTGCTATGTTATGATAAAATAATTTTGAGACAATAGAATTAAAACTATGATGAAAAAAATTATTTAAGGGGGTAGAATTTAACACCATAATATTTTATAATTTATTTTCTTTAAGTGATGTATTTCATATCCTATGGTGTACACAACACCAATCTTAAACAAACTGCAATATACTCTAGAAATATTATAATTAAAATATGGTTGTTATGACATATTCATTGGTTTAGAAAGTATGAATATAAATAAACATATTATATATATATATATAGAATTTTTTTCCTTAATAAAATTAATAATAAATCATACATTTAGTATCAATTGGTTGGAAATGAAGATAAAATCTTTTAAAGGTAAAAGAGATATTTTTCATAAAAAAAATTATGTGCATAGTGTATTTTAATCTTAGTAGATTAAATCTATCACTATTTATAAATTATTATAATTAAATAAGTATATTATATATTCAATTTAATTAATTTAAATTCATTTAATTATGGTTATTAGTAAATGAATGAGAATAAAGTCGTTTTATGCATCAAAAAATTATTTTCTTCAAAAATGGTTTTATAGCATTTTTTATATGGATATTATATTTAATTTATGCCACTTTTATAATTTTATTTTAAAAAATATAAATAATTTTTAAAATCATCATTACATAATATCCTTATGATGAATTTATTTTATTTTTCTAAAAATATTTATTTTTTAAGTGAATAGTGAAAATGTCAATTTTTGCAAAAAATTGTAACACCCCAAGAATTCATAATGTGTTATTTCTTCAAAATAATTCAATAACTTGCACTACACGCAACACCAAGTTCAATTTCACCATGACTTACCAAAAATCCATTCAAAAGAGGTTATGAATAGTATTAACTAAATTTTAAACTTTATATAATCCTTATAATTTTTCCATATTATGAGTCTCTTAGACATAATGCAAGAACAAATTCATTTTTAGTATTTCACTTTTATCAACTTTTAATAGTGAACCATTTTTAAATACAATATTTTAAACTTTTTGACTAAATGGTGACATCAAAAATTTAAAATGAAACATCCCAAGCTTCCACGGTACGCTAGCGTATGTTGTGCGCAACACCGAGTTCTAACACACCGTAACCAATCAAACTAGCCGTTATGAATAGTAATACCTACTTTTTGAAATTATATATATTTTATATTTTAAAATGGACTTCATTTTTTTATTCGGAATATCGAATTTAGCCTAAGGTGAAATTTTGGTACTTTTCGGATAACTTTCATATTTTGATGAATAGTGAAAATTACTAAATTTTAATTAAAAACAACTTTTTTAATCAAAATAATTAATAGTGATAAATTGTGAATTTGAGTGGTTTTAAAGTATATTTAGAATATATTTTTACCATTTAATATAATGTTGGTCATTGTATATAATTTTACAATTAAACCGAACATAAACAAGTGTCAATCTTTTGACAGTTATTATCTCTTAAAAACACGCTTTTTGTTTTGACAGCGGGAATTAATTTTAAATTAATTTCTGCCACTTCTGTGTTTTGAATTTAGAAAAATGTATTCCATATTTGGAATCAGGATGTTCAAATTGTGTAAATAGGTAACTTTTATTTTTAGACATTTTGAATAATTACTGCGGTAAATATTTTATTTACCATGGTTAAGGGTAAATCCGGTAAATAAGGGTTAAAAAATAATATTATAATAATACTAAATTACCCTAAAACGTGTCTTAACCCTATTGGTTGATACATGGTCGACCATGGGCATCTTTGGGTCGATTTTGGGACCCCATGGATCCACTTGTAAGTGATAATGACACTTTATTTTAATTAAGTTAAAATGAATACAAAAATGATACAAGCATATATCTTTTAGAAAAACAATTATTACATAGGGTTATATATGTTGTATTTTAGATTCTAAATATTCATTAGAAAGATAAAAAGATATACTACATAATGATATTTTATTTATAATTTTTAGACATTAAATAATTTATTTTATTTATGACACAATGATGATGCAGTAATTACTATAATAGTGAAAAATTAAAATAATTGATATTATAAATACCCAAATAAAAATATAATATGAAACTTTTAATGAATTAAACTAATTTTCTAGGATAATATGATATATTATGATTGATTTAATTGACTTTGTTCGAAGTAATCAATCTGTTATGAGTTTCACAAAAAATCAACTATTGAATAGTGTCAAAATTGACATAAAAGAGTTCTTAAAACAAATATTATATTATTAATTGATATTAAATTCCTAAAAATCTAAGGTTCGGCCAAGAGACTTATATAATGATAGGTTCATCATTAATGGACCACTTGGGGGTCTCTTGGATGTATATAGTATGTTTATTAACCATATTATATAAAAATACAAAGAGACATTGTAAAAGTGAAACTAATTAACTTAGAGTTAATACTTAAAGATAAGGTTAATATAAGTACCCAAACCTATCTAAATTCTATTGGATGAGTTGTTTTCGACCCATCCCCACCTTAACCTTTGAATAGTCAACTTTGGAGCCATTAGAAACCGAATATGAATTTATTATAAATTAATATTTCTAGCTTTTCCAAAGGTGCCCCTCACCCCTCTTATAAAAGGGTACTCCTCCTTATCATTTCTTCACACCTTAAAAGCCTTTTGGTTAGGCCAAACTCTTCCCAAATACTCTCCCAACTTCCCTCACTACAACCTAGGGGCCTTAGTTTGATCAGAAAGCCAACCTAAAGAGCCCTTTTGATCAAATCAAAAGGAAGAACCTGAAGAAGAGGTAATGATTTCACCACCCTTTTCCAAGTTCATTTCTTCTTCCACTTCTTCTTCCTTTGCTGTTACCATTATAAAATAATAACTACAGTATCATTTATATACTGTGATGTTATTATAAATATGGTACAACCATAATCAGTATTCTATCCACCCTTTGAATAACATGTCACCATACGTGCGTACGTACGACTTACCGTCTCCACGTCGTGGGGTAATTGTTATTCAATATAATATTATTTGGATGGGTATAATAATGATGTGTAACTCATTTAAATAATAAATATAACATGTTAATGATTCTGTATGTATGATATACCATCCATTTATATATTATTTTAATATCAAAAGAATGATATTGTCGCTCGTGCGTACGTACGGACTACCGTCTCCACGAATGCGATGAGATTCATTCTCCATCGTATCCATTCAAGTATAATTATCATTTGATGATTTAAAAATGATGTTTAAGGACTTGATATCATTTTGGATATGAATAATATACAACCTATCCTTTACAAACATGTCTTACCTAACAAAACATACAAAAGAAAACAAGTAAGTTCACACCCGCAACAACGGTAATACTAAGATATTATTATCAAATCAATATTAAAAGATCATATATGATATCATAATAATGTATATGATTCTTGTATAATTTAATAACAATTATTTCACCATTATACAGGAGGTTAACCTACCCCAACAAAGGAAAATTACAAGGTAAGGGTTATTTCACAATCTCTTCATTATTCGAGGTTGTTTATACGTAATAATCTATTGGGATATCTTTATCATCCACATCCATGTTTCTTCAAAATGTATTTCAAAACATTTTTATTATTTACAAGAATATGGGTTAAATTCATTTATACCCTTGTTTGACTTTTTATAAGAGTAATCTTTCCTTCGTTTTCAAAACAAGGTCCTTTTTAACCTTTTCGACAGAATTAAGGTAAGAATGTTTTTTTTAACTTATACGGCGAGTGCGGTTATTTTCTGCCGTTATAAAATCTTCAAAGTTTTCCCTTACAATCTTATAAGAATATTTTCAAATTGAATGTATTATTTTATAATTACGTTACTTTTAAAATAATTTTTTTTTAAAAAGAGATATTTCTCTAAAATAGTTTTGATTTCATCTATGTCAACATCCTTTGATGGATTTTTAAGCTTATTTGAAGTTGATTTATTATGATACAAAACATACCTATTTTATTGAAGGTTTTGTGATATTTTTGACTGTGGATAAGTTATTCTTATGTCACTCATGGTTTTTGTTTAAAGTATTGACACTTTATAAGTTATTTTTAATCCAAATGTTTATGTTATATTTCAACCTTTCATTCAGATGAATGTGTTAGACAAGTATGTTCCGGGTTGGGGACCGGTAAAAGTAAGCCCTCCGGTTTGGTCTCCGGTTATTAGAGGAACTCCGGTTTGGTCTCCGGTTATTAGAGGAACTCCGGGTTGGTGTCCGGTTATTAGAGGCACTCCGGGTTGGTGTCCGGTTATTAGAGGCACTCCGGGTTGGGTTCCGGTTACAGTTATCCCCAAGGTCTTGGGACGAGGCCTTGACAAAGAAATCAAAGTTCATCATTATGCATTCCAACATTATGAAAGTGGTTATTGATTTTTGCATGTGATTATTCGATTAGTAGAATATCCATGTGAATAAGTAAATGGCATTATTTCATTTTATTTATGTCTTACCATGTTGAAAGTTCAAGTTTGAAAGGCTTTTTTTTAGTTATACATTGCCTTAAATGTTTATTCTTATGTATGAAAGTTTCCGCTATATTGTTATCCTTACTGGGCATTTGAGCTCACCCCTTTTCTATGTTTTATTTTTCCTAGGAAGTGAAGAAGTAAATTATGAATGACCTGCAGAGATATTATGTGGGGATATGAGTGTGGATTATGGAGACATTATGTTGTTGTAGTATTTTTTCATTTTATGATGTAATGTAAAACTTATGAATATATCTAGTGTTTCCAAGGCTACTAAACCAATCGGTCTTTCGATATTTGATCTTTCTTGTGATCATGCCAATGTTAGGTAATAATGCACCGACTCTGGGTAACTAGGGTTGGGTCGTTACAGTTGGTATCAGAGGAAGTTTAGTACAAACCTTGGAAACTAGATTTAGATAAACTCTGATTAGAGCACGTAGACCTAAGATGAACTTTGAGGATTAGTATAGAAGAACTTCCTAGAATTTTGGTATTGTAGAGATTTTGTGAGTTTTTCGAGCAATACATCCCTGTCTGGATACAAGCAGGTAGAGGCGGCTCTGGCACAAATGTACCTAGGGGTAAAACCCGAAAACACCGCTTTGAGCTAGACTCAAATGGGAACTGGTGCACGACAACGGGCCTTGCTGCACTCTTGGTTACGACACTCCTGGGGGATATGCTTAGGATAACTCTCATTTTCTTTACAAATCATTATGAAGGGTTTATGAGTATATACTTCCTCAATGAAAACATTTTTATGATTATGGATTATATCCATAAATAGTTCAATTTATGTTAAGTGTTTTATAAGTATGGGATTATGTATTTTGATTCATAAACTGATCTAGTGTATGCCATTGTTTATAAATGGCGCCTAGTAGAAGGAATGAGAACTCCAGCAATGCACATGATACAAAGAGAAAGAAGGATCATATATTTCATGGTCTTAAGCTAGAATTTATAAGAGAAATAGTCTCGCATGTATTATCATCATATGAAGAAATAATATCATGTGTTGATAAGATAAGTAAAGAGTTTACTGAGTCCTATGGATTTGAAGGGAAGCAAGAGAAGAAAAGGATGGAAGGGAGAAAGATGGATAAAGGGAAGAGGAAAAAGATGAATTTTACCATATGTGATAAATGTGGGAAGAAACACCTTGGAACTTGCCTGAAAGGAATGTGAGTTTGTTATAAGTGTGGAGGAAAAGGGCACAAAGTACATGACTGCAAGGGTAAGAAAATGGTTTCAAATGTACAATGCTTCATTTGCAAGGAGTTTGGACACTACGCGAACCTATGTCCCAGTCATCAGACTATGCCGCAAATGATGCTATTGGATAATAATCAAGTTATGATACTACCACAGATGAAGACGAATGATTAGAGTTCTTATGTTGATTATGTCAATTGAGTGTTGTATCAACAATGTACTTGTTATAATAATTGTGGAGTATATAAGGATTGTACTGCAGTACTATTTCATTAAGGACTTGAGATTGTGTGGAACAAAGAAAAGTGACTCAATAGTAGGATAAATTTTTGGAAAATATATGGTTTAGAGAATGATAAACCATAATATAGTTCTGATACCGAGGTAGTGATTTTAGAATAATACATGATTGATTTGGATAAATTATATTGGATATTCTTGACTACCTTGAAGCTGATTAATGATTTGTATATTCCATCATTATTGGGGTTTAAAACATTTTTGGATTGATGAAGTATATCCAGCATTCTATATGGAATAAGGGAGCATGAATGTAACCAATAAGTATTATGGTAATTTAGGATGTTTCAGTGTTTTAAAAGAATACATGATGAAGGTATTCATATGCTATTACGGGGTAAAAAGGATCTACATTAAGTTTACCTTCCTTATAAATATTGGACTGTGAGTTTGGACAGAAGTATTTTGGATAAATTCTAGTTTGAGATTAATTTTTGATTACCATAAAAGGACAACCCAGAGGTCGGGCGGCAACCCGTCGCGACCGGCAAGGCCGCAAGACTTGAACCCGCAACCGAAGGGCGACAAGGGTGTATCACCTACCACTATCCCACGAGATGTCCTGGATTAAATAAAGTAGTTTTTTAAAAGATATGGTAGATGAATTATAAATTCGTTTATTTTGGAACCCTCTATGAATAGTATAAATAGAATTTTTTTTTACGAGTGAAAGATGAGTTTTTGGTAGAAATTTATTAATGGATAAAACTCTAATTATAAAGTAAGTATATCTCCTTATGATCTTAGCCAATCTCATAAATAAATTCCTCATCATTAAGAAAAGGAACTTAGAACAAAAATGTTGTCCTAGATGGTACCTTAAATCATCACTAATTTATGGCTTTGGGATTGTTGGCCTTTTCATAGCCATGTTCTCTACCACTCTCCATCAGATAATTGATGGTTAGATTTTTCTTCCATATCCATATTTTCCTACATGGAACCCTAGTATGTGTTATTTTCGGTAATCTTCATACTTTCCACTCTTTATTTTTAAATAGAGGCCTCATTAATTCATTTTTCGATGTGGGATTTCAACTAAGATATTTTGAAACGTCAAAAATGTGTTATCCCAATACCCTATGTTTTGTTGAACCGATGGTATTTCAAATCATCATATATTGATGAGTTTAAGGACCTCAATTTTATACTTGTTCGTGATTGATGACCTCAATCACTACCTATAAATATTTACGTTTTCCCTCCAATTATATGTCTCTAATTTCCACCAATGTTCTCCTAATCGAGATCATAATTTGGTGGTGACCCTTTCATTTCTCTTTTCCTCATATTAAGACTAAATTTTAGTAACCCAATTTTCGATGTGGGTTTTCCCACAAATATATTTTCTACTTTCAACCTTTTATTTTCGAAGAACAATTTCAAATTGCGAGGACGCAATTTATTGAAGGAGGGGAGAATGTAACACCCCAAGAATTCATAATGTGTTATTTCTTCAAAATAATTCAATAACTTGCACTACACGCAACACCAAGTTCAATTGCACCATGACTTACCAAAAAGCCATTAAAAAGAGGTTATGAATAGTATTAACTAAATTTTAAACTTTATATAATCCTTATAATTTTTCCATATTATGAGTATCTTAGACATAATGCAAGAACAAATTCATTTTTAGTATTTCACTTTTATCAACTTTTAATAGTGAACCATTTTTAAATACAATATTTTAAACTTTTTGACTAAATGGTGACATCAAAAATTTAAAATGAAACATCCCAAGCTTCCACGGTACGCTAGCGTGTGTTGTGCGCAACACCGAGTTCTAACACACCGTAACCAATCAAACTAGCCGTTATGAATAGTAATACCTAATTTTTGAAATTATATATATTTTATATTTTAAAATGGACTTAATTTTTGGATTCGGAATATCGAATTTAGCCTAAGGTGAAATTTTGGTACTTTTCGGATAACTTTCATATTTTGATGAATAGTGAAAATTACTAAATTTTAATTAAAAACAACTTTTTTAATCAAAATAATTAATAGTGATAAATTGTGAATTTGAGTGGTTTTAAAGTATATTTAGAATATATTTTTACCATTTAATATAATTTTGGTCATTGGACATAATTTTACAATTAAACCGAACATAAACAAGTGTCAATCTTTTGACAGTTATTATCTCTTAAAAACACGCTTTTTGTTTTGACAGCGGGAATTAATTTTAAATTAATTTCTTCCACTTCTGTGTTTTGAATTTAGAAAAATGTATTCCATATTTGGAATCAGGATGTTCAAATTGTGTAAATAGGTAACTTTTATTTTTAGACATTTTGAATAATTACTGCGGTAAATATTTTATTTACCATGGTTAAGGGTAAATCCGGTAAATAAGGGTTAAAAAATAATATTATAATAATACTAAATTACCCTAAAACGTGTCTTAACCCTATTGGTTGATACATGGTCGACCATGGGCATCTTTGGGTCGATTTTGGGACCCCATGGATCCACTTGTAAGTGATAATGACACTTTATTTTAATTAAGTTAAAATGAATACAAAAATGACACAAGCATATATCTTTTAGAAAAACAATTATTACATAGGGTTATATATGTTGGATTTTAGATTCTAAATATTCATTAGAAATATAAAAAGATATACTACATAATGATATTTTATTTATAATTTTTAGACATTAAATAATTTATTTTATTTATGACACAATGATGATGCAGTAATTACTATAATAGTGAAAAATTAAAATAATTGATATTATAAATACCCAAATAAATATAATATGAAACTTTTAATGAATTAAACTAATTTTATAGGATAATATGATATATTAGGATTGATTTAATTGACTTTGTTCGAAGTAATGAATCTGTTATGAGTTTCACAAAAATCAACTATTGAATAGTGTCAAAATTGACATAAAAGAGTTCTTAAAACAAATATTATATTATTAATTGATATTAAATTCCTAAAAATCTAAGGTTCGGCCAAGAGACTTATATAATGATAGTTTCATCATTAATGGACCACTTGGGGGTATCTTGGATGTATATAGTAAGTTTATTAACCATATTATATAAAAATACAAAGAGACATTGTAAAAGTGAAACTAATTAACTTAGAGTTAATACTTAAAGATAAGGTTAATATAAGTACCCAAACCTATCTAAATTCTATTGGATGAGTTGTTTTCGACCCATCCCCACCTTAACCTTTTAATAGTCAACTTTGGAGCCATTAGAAACCGAATATTAATTTATTATAAATTAATATTTCTAGCTTTTCCAAAGGTGCCCCTCACCCCTCTTATAAAAGGGCACTCCTCCTTCTCATTTATTCACACCTTCAAAGCCTTTTGGTTCGGCCAAACTCTGCCCAAATACTCTCCCAACTTCCCTCACTACAACCTAGGGGCCTTAGTTTGATCATAAAGCCAACATAAAGAGCCCTTTTGATCAAATCAAAAGGAAGAACCCGAAGAAGAGGTAATGATTTCACCACCCTTTTCCAAGTTCATTTCTTCTTCCACTTCTTCTTCCTTTGCTGTTACCATTCTAAAATAATAACTCCAGTATCATTTATATACTGTGATGTTATTATAAATATGGTACAACCATAATCAGTATTCTATCCACCCTTTGAATAACATGTCACCATACGTGCGTACGTACGACTTACCGTCTCCACGCCGTGGGGTAATTGTTATTCAATATAATATTATTTGGATGGGTATAATAATGATGTGTAACTCATGTAAATAATAAATATAACATGTTAATGATTCTGTATATATGATATACCATCCATTTATATATTATTTTAATATCAAAAGAATGATATTGTCGCTCGTGCGTACGTACGGACTACCGTCTCCACGAATGCGATGAGATTCATTCTCCATCGTATCCATTCAAGTATAATTATCATTTGATGATTTAAAAATGATGTTTAAGGACTTTATATCATTCTGGATATGAATAATATACAACCTATACTTTACAAACATGTCTTACCTAACAAAACATACAAAAGAAAACAGGTAAGTTCACACCCGCAACAACGGTAATACTAAGATATTATTATCAAATCAATATTAAAAGATCATATATGATATCATAATAATGTATATGATTCTTGTATAATTTAATAACAATTATTTCACCATTATACAGTAGGTTAACCTACCCCAACCAAGGAAAAGTACAAGGTAAGGGTTATTTCACAATCTCTTCATTATCCGAGGTTGTTTATATGTAATAATCTACTGGGATCTCTTTATCATCCACATCCATGTTTCTTCAAAATGTATTTCAAAACATTTTTATTATTTACAAGAATATGGGTTAAATTCATTTATACCCTTGTTTGACTTTTTATAAGAGGAATCTTTCCTTCGTTTTCAAAACAAGGTCCTTTTTAACCTTTTCAACAGAATTAAGGTAAGAATGTTTTTTTTAACTTATACGGCGAGTGCGGTTATTTTCTGCCGTTATAAAATCTTCAAAGTTTTCCCTTACAATCTTATAAGAATATTTTCAAATTGAATGTATTATTTTATAATTACGTTACTTTTAAAATAATTTTTTTAAAAAAAGAGATATTTCTCTAAAATAGTTTTGATTTCATCTATGTCAACATCCTTTGATGGATTTTTAAGCTTATTTGAAGTTGATTTATTATGATACAAAACATCCCTATTTTATTGAAGGTTTTGTGATATTTTTGACTGTGGATAAGTTATTCTTATGTCACTCATGGTTTTTGTTTAAATTATTGACACTTTATAAGTTATTTTTAATCCAAATGTTTATGTTATATTTCAACCTTTCATTCAGATGAATGTGTTAGACAAGTATGTTCCGGGTTGGGGACCGGTAAAAGTAAGCCCTCCGGTTTGGTCTCCAATTATTAGAGGAACTCCGGTTTGGTCTCCGGTTATTAGAGGAACTCCGAGTTGGTGTCTGGTTATTAGAGGAACTCCGGGTTGGTGTCCGGTTATTAGAGGCACTCCGGGTTGGGTTCCGGTTACAGTTAGCCCCAAGGTCTTGGGACGAGGCCTTGACAAAGAAATCAAAGTTCATCATTATGCATTCCAACATTATGAAAGTGGTTATTGATTTTTGCATGTGATTATTCGATTAGTAGAATATCCATGTGAATAAGTAAATGGAATTATTTCATTTTATTTATGCCTTACCATGTTGAAAGTTCAAGTTTGAAAGGCTTTTGTTTTAGTTATACATTGCCTTAAATGTTTATTCTTATGTATGAAAGTTTCCGCTATATTGTTATCCTTACTGGGCATTTGAGCTCACCCCTTTTCTATGTTTTATTTTTCCCAGGAAGTGAAGAAGTAAATTATGAATGACCTACAGGGATATTATGTGGGGATATGAGTGTGGATTATGGAGACATTATGTTGTTGTAGTAGTTTTTCATTTTATGATGTAATGTAAAACTTATGAATATATCTAGTGTTTCCAAGGCTACTAAACCAATCGGTCTTTCGAGATTTGATCTTTCTTGTGATCATGTCAATGTTAGGTAATAATGCACCGACTCTGGGTAACTAGGGTCGGGGCGTTACAAAAATGACATTTCTTTTTTTAAAATCAAGTGATTTAAAAGTATAATTATGTTTTGTATTTAGTTTTAAAGTAAAATAATATCCCTTTTATTAAAAATTATATTATTAATTTTATATGAATCATCATCATATTTTATTTTGGTATAAGTTAATTTTTATGCTTAAAACGGGTATTTTTCTAAAAATGATTTTTTCATTTCCATTTATGAACTTATATTAAAATTAATTTTGTAAATGTATGGAAATTTAATATTAAAAAAATTATTTGGAATTTTTAATCATCATGTCCAAAAAAATTTATAAGTTCAAATTTTTTTTTGGTCACAAAAATCATTACCGAGTTAAAAAAATGAGTTTTCGTAATAAAAGTAAATTAAGGTAAAATTTATAATTAAGTAGAAAAGGAAAAATTAACTCAAAAATTATTCATTATATGTTTTTATTATAGTTTAATATACCTATAATATTTGTCATATTTTGGGTGTATTCCTTTGAAATCTTGGTTGGCTTCCAAGAGAAGGAAGAATTATATTTAATAAAATGTCATTTTCTCTCATTTTATATCTTAAATATGTTGCCATTATTAGGATATGAGTAAATATATATTATGAAAAAAAATGAATATAATTATGAATAATAATTTAATTTCATGTTAATAATTTATTTTAAATTTTTAAATATAGTATATTTATTTAAAACGCTTATACAGCATTCATATAACGCTTATGCAAGCATAGGAAAAATAAAATAAATGGTTTTAAAGATTTTAAAAGTGATACTATTAAGATTATTTATGGTATTTCAAAAAATTTATAAATAATTATGAATTATATGTTATGATTTATGTTTTTTAATTTTAATTGTATAGTTATCTTGATGTATTTTTAGTCAAAATATGTGAATTGTCAAGAAAATGACTTTAAATTGTATTTAATGTTTAAAAATAATTTTTAAATATTTATAAAATCATAAAAAAATCTATAATAACTCAATTTTATGGATATTATATTGGATATAATTAATTTTATAATTATTTTTCACTTTTTATTTTTAAAACTACTTTCATATCCCTTAAAAATTGAAATTTTTGTTACAATGATTAAGGTTGGACAGCGTTAATGAGGATTTTAAACCAAACAATAAGATTTAAAATGACACATAAACTTATATAAATTTGATTGTTTGATTATATTTATGCCTTAAACTACTTATATTATAATATATGGTACTTTGGGCCATTTTACATGATTTAGACACATATTATATATTAATATTTCATGTATTTACAAAATTGTCTCCCACCTCACCTATAAAATGGAATCTAATCACCTATATTACTATAACTTATTGAGACATTTATCTCAACCAATCACTAATTAAATACCTTACCAACATCTATCTTCATGTTCTATAGGTTTTGGTCTCACCATAAAACCAACCTATAAGGATTAACATGTGATTCTGAGGAGGTTTCTCAAAGAACATGTATAACTCTTAACCGAGTGTTTTAATTTTTATTTATAATTATACCTACTTCAAATATTCTATAAACATGATGACATAATAACATAATAACATAATCTTACATATTCTAAAATGTTATTATTTTTATGGAATAACCCTTTTCATCTCTTTTTCCATCCTATGGGAAATGAAAACTTTGCTCATGTGTACTTATAGACTACCACCTCCAAGAAGCGATGTGTTTCATTTTTCATCACCACCTCACCTGAATGTTTAGTATGATGGATTTAATGAATATATATAATATTCATGACATAATTTTTATTCAATAAATATAATATATTACTCTCCTTTTTACATTTCCATCCATTGGAAAATGATAACGTCGTTCGTGCGTACGTGTGGAGTACCACATCCATGAAGCGATGTGATTCGTTTTTCATGTCCCTGTTTAATTAATTATTATAAAACTATATTTAATGTATAAAAATTATAATTATTTAATTAATAATATTATATATATTATAGAACCATGCCCCATTTTATCATGGTCAACCTACCAAAGTTGTTTTTGGATTATGAACTGAACATCGTCAAAGCATCCAACATAAAATTAACTGGTATGGTAATTATATAATACAAGATAATTATAGTAATAAAATGGATAATAATAAATTAATACACTTTAAAAAATTTATTAATCAAGTATAAAATTAATATAAATTTATTATACATGATTTAAAGAATGTATGTGGTGAGTCGAACTTAAGGTAAGGGATTTTTCTTTGAAATGTAATTTTTAATGTTTTTATCTATTTTTACTCCACGACTATGTTCTTTTAAATGTTTTAATAATTTTATTATTTATAAATAAAATACTATTAAATTTAATTTTTTTAAAAAAAATTGCATTCTTTATAATTATTTATAAAGGAATCTTGTTTACGTTTTCTATATGGGTCATTTTTTTACTCTTTTCACCAAAGTGAAAAAAGAATTATTTTTTAATGTTTATATAATTAATTAATTTCCCATAATCATTACCATTATTATTTAATAATATCACTTTAAAATTTTCATGTTTTTTAAAATAATATCTTATTTCTAAATTTTATTGTAATTTTTATTTAAATATTTTTCAGAGAAAAAAAGGATCTTTATCCTTATTTTTACATAAAGCCCAAAAGTGATTATTTATATGTGTTAAACATAATAATTAATGATATTTTATCATGAAAATAAAACATTTCATATGTTTAATGTATTTTATAGACCTTTTAAAATTTTCATGATGCTGATTTATCCTGATATAGCTCTCTAAAGTATTGGGAAATGATTTTTTTTATCCAAGAAATGCATGTTGGATTAAACATGTTTATTCCATTTGTAAGAGTAATTATAGAAGTGATTGTAATATTGGTATTAATATTATGTTACAAGGTACCTATATGATATTTTTATTCTTTAAAATTAGTTTTCATATAATTATATTGATTTAACAAGGTAAAAAAATGAGTTTATGTTTTAAGAATAACCCTTTTAAGGGTGAAAAGGTATGTTTTTCAAGAAAAAAAAATCATGGGTTATCATGTTTTCTAAGAAACCCTCGTGATTATGATTTTTCCTTTATGATTTATTTTGATATTTTTTTTTGAAAAATTTGGGAAAATAAGTTTATTTCATGGGCAAGTAAATGATTATTTAAGTTTAAGGTTTATTAAAAAAAAGAAAACTTATTTATGGGTTGTGAATTTTTAAGTAGACTAATGGGTTTCATTTAATTTTTACATCCCTTAGTGTGATTTATTTTACTGATACCATGTTTTAAAATATATTTCAAGGGAAATAAGTATTAGTAAGAACTATTATGATTCCTATCTTAAAATAATAAAATTGGTCTTGAATGAAAAAAAGTGTTTCATTAATGAAACGAGACTGTGAACTTAATAATTTATTTATTATGGAAAAAAGAAATTTTATATAAATTTTACCTATGTAATATATTGGTTTACATAATTATCTAAAACTAAAAACTTAAAATATCATGGGAATAGAATAAAATAAAAATATTACTATTAAAATCATATGTATGGGTTGTTATGGTATGGGTCATCATATCATCATGATTTACCTTCAAGTCTTGAAATTTTAAAGTTTGTATACTATAATAAGGTAATTATATTAGATCATTTCATGTAAAAAAATCAATGTATAACTCAATGAACCTTTTTGGTATTAGTCCCAAAAATTCTTCAAGTTATATTTCACAATATTTATCCACTAAATATAATATCTTTGGTTTATCCATTCTTTCTATTATTATAAGAATAATCATAGAAATTTTAAAAGATAAATATTTGAGGTCCCAAACAAAGGAGTATTCTAGTCTTGAATTAGTATCCCTCCATACTTAAAACGTGTTAATTTTACTATATTGAGAAATAAAAGAGGATCTAAGATCATAACAATCAATAAAACCCTTAAAATTTACTAACTAATTCATTCTAATCAGGTGGTCATATATTTTCATCTCAAGAACTAAAAAGTCCCCTGAGATTTCCACATTTCCCATCATAATAAAATTAGGTGGGAAATCAAATCCATGTTCTTTCTTTTCTCTAAGGGGTTTACAAGTGTTCATATATTAATACACTATTTAAATATTTAAACCTAGTTAACCTAGAACTTGTGAATATATAAATGAATGTGATTCACCTATATTAAAAATATAGAGATCCTGATAGATGAAATTAGTAAGGTAACTCACACAGTTATTGGTTTAACCTTAGATTAATCTAGTGGATGATCCATTATGAATATTTTATTACTATTTTACAATACAATGACATATTGGGAATTTTTTTATTTTAAAATTTGAATGATATAAGATAAATTAAAAATGGATAATATGTTTTGATAAAATATATACATGGTATAATATTTTAAAAAAAGATATATTTTATTATTTTCTTTGAGATAGGTTTTGATGTCTCTTATAAAAAGGATACACCATAGTGCCTCTGGGGATTCAAAGAATTGGAAAAGTTATACCCACCATGGTAGAACTGGAATGGGGTTTCACCATTGTGGTAACCCAATTGTTGATGATGGTGTTTCAACAATGGAGAATGAAGCTATAATTATGGTGAATAATTTTGAAGATGGCGTTTCGATGAGTATTAATAAAGCATCAATGATGGGGTGTGAAGAGATGATGATTATTCCATGTATCGAAAGTCTTTATGGTTTTAGAGATCAGGAAACATGTTCTGGTTCCAAAGATTTATGGTTCAACAAAATGGTATGTCCATGGGTGTGTGAAAAATGCCTTCAAGTGAGAGAAAAATTCCTCTGGGTGTTGAGAGAAAAATCTTTCAAATATGTTGTAAACTTCCTTAAGGTTATGTGTAAAATTATTTCAGGTGGAAAAATCCTTCAGGTGAATTTTATGTGTTTTGTGACTGATTCTACTATGATGTTGCTTTCCTCCCCCAACAACTAGTATTAAAGGAGGTTCATGGTTCTGACCTAATAAGATCCATATGTAGAAATGGAGTCACATCGAGGATCTATTTATATATAAGAAAATATTATGCCTGTAATGAGTGTGGTGAATCATTTCAGTGTCAACATGGATGAACCATTGCAAATTTAAATCCATCTAAGGTTTATTTGATCATGGCATAGATGATGGCGGTGGAGTTTACAATCACAATGATGATTGATGAATATTAAAATTTTAAATCAAGTTGGATATTGTTGGTATTTTTTTTTATTTTGAAATTTTAATGAGATGGAGAGAGATATATATAAGGGATAATAAATTTTGAAAAAATATATATGTGGGATATGATTTTAAAAAAAAAAGAGATATTTTTTTCTTATCTTTGAGAGGGTGGACGTATCTTATAAAAAGGTTGTACCAGAGTTCCCCTAGAGATGTAGAAAGTTGTCCTAGATGTAACCATCAGGGGAGAACTAGAATGGTATTCCACCTTTATAGTATCCCAATTATCAATGATGGTGTGTCGTCAATAAAGAACGAAGTGAAGATGATGGAAAATGATGTTGATGATGTTGTATCGTTGATGGTGAATGAATCATAAATGATGGGGTATAAAGAGATGATGATCATGTCATGTATTGAAATTCTTAATCGTTGTGGAGATTAGGTGGTGTGTTCTGATTCCCAAGATCAATTATACAACAAAATGTTATGTCCATGGGTTTGTGAAAATGCATTCAGGTGAGAGAAAAAACCTCTAGGTGTTGATAAAAAAATCCTTCAGAGTGTTGTAAAATTCCTTCAGGTGATGTGTAAAATTCTTTTAGGTGGAAAAATATTTCAGGTTAATATTCTATGTTTTATGATTTCTTCCTCTACGACATCAATCTCCACCCCAAACAACATTACCTTTTCAAGGGTTACCACTAATCTTAATTTTTAATCCAAACCTAATCTATCTATATATATTAGTTATAATTTTTTATCCTAATATATAGTTGGAAGAACCAAACCTAGATTTCAGTGATAAGTGTACATAATACTTCTTCATGTATCCTATTATCCTAAACTAATGACATGCCTTTTTTTATTAGTAAATTATTACATAAACATTACCACATTAGTGACATACAAGGTCCTCTCTTTATAATGATTTGAACTCACTGATTTCATCTAATTTTACACTTTCTAGAAGTCACTTCAATTAAAATTATTCCTAATAAATGAACTCTAACCTTTACACACTAATCCATTAACATGACAAGTTCAACCATTACTTTCTTGTTTTATTACTAATTATAAGTGGTTAAATCATATAATATAACCTTGAACTAAAATTATGGTCGAATTTTCCTCTCATATATATAATCATTAATATTTTCAATTAATATGAGATCTGATGAAAATAAAACAATATCAATAAAATAAAATACAAAATTTGGAACCATTATGATTTGTTCTACCAGATCTAGAAACATCATAGCTTTTTTCAACTTCGACATCTCAAGATAAAATGGTTGAGTAAATAATTTTTTGACTCCTACTCTCATAATATTATTATATAACTTCTCTTCCATTTCTATCTTCCATAACTTAATTTTTAGTCTCTTTAATATGTAAGAAGAAATATTCAATTTTTAATATCTTGGGGAACATAGGAATTGTAAGATTCAATTATTCCATTCTAACCAATCCTTATATTTTTTAACCCAAAAAACATATATGAACACAACTATATTTTAGCTTTAAAATTATAAAGCCCTATCCACATCCCATGACCTATGTTTTTCATATTTTCTTATAAAATCTTTAATATTAGTGATCAATGAACTAAATAAATTGAAAAATTCTTTCATACTCTCATTTTTGTGATGAAAATCATGTTTATTTTCATGAATGCATTTCTATATTAGTGAAAAAATATCATTATACAAAGAACTACAGTACATTTTATAAGTAAATATAAGCATAAAAATAAATCACATGAGTTCTATAAACACCCATATAACATCTCATAAAAACCTTGAATTCACAGTCTATATCTTGGTGGTTCATTTTATTCCTCTAGTATTTTTTTCTCAATTCATGTTTATACAAAATTTATCAATAATGAATTAAAAAATAAAACCTTTCAAAACAAAATATAATATCAAGAGTCGATGAAACCATTTTTAAAAATATGCTTCGGTAATGAAATAATTTTTAAATCAATACACATGTAATAACTTCCCTATATATGTCTAAAATGATGGATGAATATTATTCCCTTATAATCAACATGGGTAAAGACTCAAATCATGGAATAAATAACATGAACCAACCCACTAGAACCCCACCCATATAGAGACTTGTATTTATCATACATAAATATTATATCTGATTAGATTAATATTCAATACATAAAATTGAAATCCAATCCCTAATCATATAGGTTTAGTGTTTTTCGAAACTTATATATATAAATAAATTTTTCATAAGAAATTGAAATCATCTCCCACTTAGTTCTTTATAACTATCACCCTTCTTATACATGTCACAATTAAAATATCTCTTCATATCCTTAGGAAGGGAAACATAATAAAGGGTTATCTCAGATTCTCAATAAGGGTAAATAAGGGAGATATCAATGATCATTTAGTATAAAATAATTATAAGGGTATGATAACATGAGAATAGCATTTGGAAACCATACCCTACATATCTTAGATCATAATCAAGAGTCATGGTATTTATTTTGGTAGTTTATAAGACATGAATCATAAATAAGTCAAAAAAATGATCTATGAGAGCATAAAATTTACATAATACATAATTTTTTGGTATACACATAAGTAGAGAAAATAATTTCCTTAGTTAATTCTCATTATTAATAATATCATAGTATATTGGGTTCAGTCATTATTCCATCATATACTTAGTCATGGTTCACTCCTAAGACAATCATAGTTAACAGAGTCCCTTACTAAACTGGGTTTGCTCCCCATGTCAGACCTTATTATCTTATAAGATATTCATATTTACCTAATGCATTGGAGGGATATATAATTCTAGGTCCACCCATAACATAATAATAATCCATTCATATGTGTGCCAAAAAAATCATAAAACATTAATCATATATGATAACCCATGGAAAATAAATGAGTTTCATCAACATTTCAATAATTCATCATATCATAACTCATGGAAAATAAATGAGTTTCATAAACATATCATCATAATAACTAGAAACAATAAATATAAATAATAAGGATGGTATAAATGGATAATATTATCAAATAATAATAATTAAAATCAAATAATGTTATCATATATTAAAACACCTTTATAAGATCACTATAATATATCTTGAAGAAAATACTCTTTTCATTTTTAAATAAATTCTTTAAAATATAAAAATATCCAAAATATTAAATAAAAAATTTCCTTTTGAAAGAAACATGGAAACCTGTAAAGGAAGATTCATAGCTTTTAGTGGTCATGATAGTGGGAAATTCTATCCATGTCATGTATAATAAAACAAATATTCTTTTCACATTTTTTTATAAAAAAATCAAAAGTATCTCATTCAAAAAATGAAAAGAAGATTCATTTGAAAAAAAATTATAAAAATTAAAACATGGGTAAAAATTAATTTAAAAATTCATAGGATAATATTAAAACATTCTTAAAATATTTTAAAGAAAACATGGACATTGAAGAAAAAGATTCTCGACCAAAGAAGAAATAAAGTCTGTTTTTCTCATCAAAACAATTTCGGATCATTTTAAGTAACAAAAGAGAAAAATGGTACTATTAATTGAAAATTCCATAAATAAATATAAGAGAATAAATTGAAATCTATTTATTAGATAAATATCATAAAATTTCCCCAACATAATTTCGAGCATAAACAATCCCGATTAAAATGGGATTCAAACATAAATCTCTTACCCCAAGTCTCTTAATTATTCAAAAGTGATTTAACCTCATGTATAATAAATTTAAATTTGTTATAATTCTATAACAGAATTATATACATAATTATAATATCATATATTCTTTACTTATAATATTTCATCACCCATATATTAATAATTTCTTATTGAAATCATCGTTTATAAGTGTTAATTGTTTCATTTTTCCTGAAAATTTCAGTCTGAACATTACGATACTTATACATTGATCATTGTTCCATAATTTACATAATTTTATTAAGGATATATTTTCATTATATAAATATTTATAATCATCCTTAAAAGGTATATAAGAAAAATTATTTACACCATTCATGAAAACGGTTAGTCGTATGTACGTATGAACATTATTTTCATTTTCTTATGAAAAGAAAAAAAATATATAAATATTATTTTATTATTATGGAAACATAATTATATCATAAATAACATGTATATCTTAAATATATCTTTATTACCATTCAATTAAAATATAAACTAAAAAAATCACATCGCTTTGTGGAGGTGGTGGTCTGCATGTACGCACGAGCGGTGTTATCATTTTCCAATGGATGGGAATGTAAGAAGGTAGATATGATATTATAATTAAAAAATAATAATTATATAATAAATATAATATATAAACATTAAACTCATAATAATAACCATCCATGGAATATAGTGATGGAAAATTGATTGTATCACTATGTGGAGGTGGTAGTCCACATGTACGCACTAGCGATACTTCATATCTCATTTTATGGATGGAGGGTGGATAGTGGTGGCTCCATAATAATAATAAAATTTTAGTATACTTAGGACACTTAATTTTTTATTTTATGATTACTAATATATATTTATAGAAGGTATGAGAATAAATAATTTGAAATAGGTTGGGTATGATGATTATCACTTCTTTGGTTGGCCTCCTTTAAATCAATTCTTAAGGACCCTTGGAATTATATTTTAAGGAGACCAACATCTCTAATTCATGGATATGAAGGTTTTGAAGATAATTGGGAAGGTTTTTGTAGAGATATATGGCTCAAATTTGTGTAAAGAAGAAAAATCATGGGTTTCCTTTCATAATATAGAGAGAGGTCACACTTGGAATTACTTAAATCTTTAAATGAATATAAATTAATTATCAGGTTAAAGTGGAACCAAATTGATAGATTTAGAATATATGATGATGATAGGTTTAAATCGTCAAATACAAAAATATTTAGACATGTTTAGGTGATTTTTTAACCCTTATCTCTTAGTGTTAACCACTAGTTAATACTTTTGACAATTATCACAATATCAAAGTTTTTTACTCTTTAAGGGTCAAGAATGATACCATAAAAAAGGAAAAGTGACCCATAAATGGATCATGGTTCATATTTTAAACCATATATCATTCAATTTTCTGAATATAGTATTTTTATAAATTTTAAATCATTTAAAAAAATTGTTATAAAATATCATTAATGTCATTTTGGAATAATTCATTCACTTTGACTTTAAAGTCATCGAGAGAGTAATTGATTTTGAATATAACCATTTCGCACATCCAAAATATGTTATATTTATAAATAAAATTATTCAGGTGCTATAAATTACCCAAAAATCATTTTTATAGTTTTTAAAATCATTTACATAATTTTTATACTGTTTGCACATGCATGATGTCGTCATTGTGTAAGAATTTAAGGTAATTATTTCATTACTAAAAATTAGAAATAAATTACCATGATAAAAAGAAATTAATTAAAATTTAAAATAATCATTTAGAACTTAAATTATTCTCTTCTTATCCTTGTGTAAAAATAGATATATTAAAGTCAAGAGAGTGATATTTTGTATTAATTATTTTCTTAAAATAATATAAAGGTCATAATCAAAGAAAAATGGTACAATGTTGCCATGTTTTTAAAAATTGGATGATTATAGCTGAAATTAACTCACCCAATAATATAAATTCATGTGTTATAGAAATTTTAGAGCCATATTCAAAATTTTAAACACTGTTTTACCTACCTGACCCTTATCGAGGTGATAATTTTTTTACTATTTTTACTATTCATTGTGACCAAAGATGAAAGTGGCCTCATTACCAAACTTTTAAATTTTAATTAAAAATATTTAATCCATTTTATTAGATTCAATTCATTTAAGTATAATAATTTAATTTAAAATTAAAATCACTACGAAAAATAGTTTTCTAGAAATAATTTTTTCTTAAGTATAAAAAGTTTTTATACCAAAATCCAAAATAAAATTAATTATAATGTTCTTAATTTGAGTATTAATAATATAAATAAAGTAATTTTACTTTTAAAATCATTATAAAGCAAAATATAACTTTGTAAATTCTTTAAATGAAAAGACGGTTTTCAATTAAAATAAGTAATTTTCACTATTCATCAAAAAATCAATCTTTTCAGAAAATTATCAAAAAATAACTATAAAATAATTTTGAAATAATAATTTAAAAAATGAAGTTAATTTTTTCAAATAAATTTTCTAAAAGTGGCAGAAATTAATTATTTTATTTCCTCACAAAAATAAATAAAAACCATTTTTTGAGGAAAAAATGTATTTTTAAAGCATATAATGACTTTACTAAAAATTGAGTACTTATTTATCAATATATTTTCTTTATCTAAAAAATTTATACATATTTTTTTCAAAAAGGGGTTATTACCATTTACTCTGTCAATTTAATGACTAGGTTATAACGATATATTATCTTACAGTTCATTTATACTTGGGGTTGTGTGTATCGTAAGATATCGAAAAAAAATTAAATTTATTTTAAGAGAAAAATGTCATAAAATCTTAGGTTGTAACATTTTAACCCCCTTAAAATTAAATTCTCCCTCAAAATTACATTCCTATGATACAAAAAAATTAGAATATCTTTGATTCAGTATATCCTCAGGTTCCCAAGTAGCTTCTTCTAATTTCTAATTCCTCTAGAGAACTTTAACCAGGTGGTAAAAATGATAAGTTCAATACATGTGAATGATCAAGTATTTAATTCCTCAAGAGAGTTACATAGAACACATCATGAACTTGAGAGATGTTTGGTGAAAGCACCAATTGATGAGCTATCATCCCTACTCTATCAATAATGTTAAAGGGGGGAATATACATGGGGATCATTTTTCCCTTATTTATAAATCTCATAAACCATTTTCCATGAAATAATTCATAGGAATATCTTCTCACCAACTTCAGATTCCAAATTTTACCAAAATTTATCACCATAACTTTTCTGACAACTTCGATCTATCTTTATATGCTATTGAATAGATCTAACCTTCTATGTAATTTTCTCAACTATATTGGGTCCCAATATATTTCTTTCTCTAAATTTATCCCAACGCATTGGAATTATACACTTATTTCCATATATTACTTCATAATGATCCATTTTAATGCTTGAGTGAAATATATTATTGTAAGAAAACTCAACTAGAAGAAGGTGTTGATCTTGTATACCTTTTAAATCTATATAAAAATATATGATCATATCCTCTAGGGTTTGAATGGTTCTCTTGGACCAAACATTTGTTATAGTATGATAACCTGTATTGAAACACAACTCTGAATCTAGATCTTTTAGAAGACTTTTCCATAACTTCAAGGCAAACCTTGGATCATTGTTAGATAAAATAAAATGTGGTATTTCATGAAACCTTGCCACTTCCTTGATATATATTATTTCAAGATGATCAATAGATAGATATTTTCTAATATCAATAAAGTGTGTTGACTTTATGAGGAAATCAACTATAACACAAATAGCATTATGGCCTTTAGAAGTTTTCAGAATTCCGATGACAAAATCAAAGGTGGTTTTTTTCCATTTCCATTTTGGTATAGATAATGGTTATAACATCCCTTTATAATTCTATCTCTCATCCTTAACTTGATGAAATACCAAGTAATGAGATACAAACTCTGTGATATATCTTTTCAAGTTGACTCACTATAAATACCCTTTCAGATATCTATGCATATTCATACTTCTAGGATGAATATAGAATTATGAATTGTGAGCTTTATCCAATAACTATTTATTCAAGTCTAGTGTTGATGGGATACATACATAGTTCATAAACTTTATAATTCCATCACAATTAAGGTTTAACTTAGGAATATTTCTCTCTATTTTCATCTCTATATTTTCTTTTTATATCTATTCAATATTCACATGGATAGATGGATGAAGACTTATTTGAGAAAGATAATATTTCCCCCCTTCATTTAAGATTTCAAGGTACATATTTTATAAATTTATAAATATAGTATCTTTTGTGATCCTCATCATAGATAATCCATCATGATTCTTTCAACTCAAGGCATCTACCGCCATGTCCCCTCATTATGGATCATTTGTTCGGTGATTGATCATCATGATTGTTGTGGTTCATCTTTCCAGGTAAGTAAATCTCCACTCATGTGGTTTATATCCATATCCCTACCTTATATTTTTCTATATCATAATGTAATTTATAGATCTAAACTCCTTTTTATCTTGGTTCTAGGTTTTTTTCCTAGATCTTTGGCACCTTTGTTGTCCATTGGTGAGTCCCGTTGCAGGTTTTGGAAATTTGATTTAAAGTTAGGTGGTTCTGTTTGATATTTTTCATATAATTAAATCCATTATTTTCTTTATTTATTTGAAATTGATTTCAATTAATTTATGAAACCCAATTTGATATAAATTGTAATTTGAATTTGAAATGGAATGGATTTTGGGGAAAAACCCCAATTCAAATGGAATTGGAATTTGGGGTGTATTTGGAAATTGATGGAATTGATAAAAGGTTTTGAGAATTGAATTGAGAAAATGGATTAATTTGAAATGATGAAAACCTATGATATTTTTTGGTACTAAAAGTTTATGAAATTATAGAAACCCCATGTTATGGTTTTGAAATTTAATTGGCATATTGAAATTGAAAATTGGGCGATTTAATTATAAATGATGATTTATTTGAAATGATATGAATTGACTATTTTTTATTGATTGATCGATAACATGTAATTTTTGGTAGCTAGTGGGGTATTTGGGATAAGCACACTAGGATGATGATTCCTTATAAATGGATTGATGGTGAAAACTCTTAAAAAACATATTTTGATACATCTTATCCTCTATGGGATGTTGATGAGTCATATTCAGCCTCATCATGAGGAATGTGTATACACATATTATTGTGATCACTGATATGAGATGTGTGATGATCCTATAACTAGAATCTATCATAACACAGGGAAGATGACCATAGTGCTTGTTGTGATTGTTTATATATATATATATATATATATTCCATTGATGATGAGTTGTTTTATTCATTCCTAGTCATTTATATAATCTATTTTAGATAAAATGTTTTTTAAACCATTTTTGAAATTTTTTCATCACATTGAAATGAAAGCATGTTCTTGTTTTCAATATGAAATTGTAACTCTATGCCCTATTTTATTTAAAATTTAAACCATTATTTGGTTTATTATTATGGAATCTGTTATGGAACACTTGGTGAGACCCTGCTGGGATTTATAGCTCACACTCTAACTTTGTATTTTGGCATTTGTAGATTTCATTATGTTGGGTCTAAGTAAAGGGAAAGTTTCACTTAGAGGTGGTGGATTTTATTTATCCATTTGTATTTAAGTTATTTTTCCTTTATTGGTGTACTATTTTGGTTTTTTTATACTTTTTTTTCTAGTACTTTATCCATTTGGAGTGATGATCATAATAACTTGTATCTTTATCTTCTATTGTTTTTTGTAAAAAATTGTTCCATATTTTATCTTGTATGATTTCAGGTGCTAGTTTTCAACCCATGGGGATCGAGAATGCTCTTTGGGATTTGTTTGTGTTAGTTTAGGTATCAAGGTACCATGATATCCAGGATGGTTCATAAAATAGTGGTATTAGATGAAGGTTGAGAATCTTTACTTGATGTCAGTATGCAGTTTGGAGTATCTTTTTAGAACTTAGGAGCTAGTTATGAGAGAGTTCCTAGACAAATCTTATCCTAATGAGCCTTACGTCACTATGGGTGGTTTGTGAAATGTGTCTTGTAGAATTATTTTATCTAATTATATTCTTTTCTATGCCTTTGATTTGGATAGGTTGAAATAAAAATATTTTTTCTTATATGATGGGATTAATTTTCCCATTGATCATACATGAATTATTGATCTGAGTAATATTCTGATGTCTTCAATGTTATTTGCTGATATTGTGTAGAAACATACCTCTGAGAAGATATGTTAATAGGATCTAGGAGGAATCTTCTAGTGAGAAAAAAGTGAACAAATCCTCCCATGGACCAGAACCTCATTGAGATTATTGGGCATGTTATCCAAGCACTGGGATAGGCACTTGAACCCATTCCTATTTAGGATCTAGTTGTGGAAACTCGAAGGGATGAATCTCAGAATCATGCTTGGGAGTTCCTTCACTAGAATCCACCAGTGTTCCAAGCCTAAAATAAACCTAAAGAGGTTGAGTATTGGTTGAGGAAGATTGAGATTATGTTTGATTTCTTGGAAACATATGATTCGATTGAGGTGAAATGTTCCACCTTCAAGATATAGGGACCTAGCAAGAGATGGTGGTATTTTATAGTAGCAATGAATAAGTATGAGGGTTTATAGTGAAAGGACTTCAAGGTTCTTTTCACTAATCAGTTCTATCCAGAGTCTATGGTGATGGTTATGGCTGTGAAGTTTTTAATACTTGAGTTGGCTGACAAGACCGTGAAAGAGTATGCAAACTACTTTGTCGAGCTTGTGCATTTTTCACCTAATATTGTATCGAATGAAAAAATTAACACTCGATAGTTTGATATGGGTTTTTGACCAAATATCCATTCTCATGTTTTCTTACTGAAGCTCTCTTATAATGTTGACGTGTTGCATAGGGACTTGATGGTTTAACTTGACCTAGCTGGTAATTCAAGGTTGACGGGAGTTCCTTTTTCTCTTAGTGGAAGTTCTATGAGTTCCTTTAAAGGAAATAGGAAGTGTGATGAGTCTCACAGTGGTTCTAGATATTAGGGTTATTCCATACCTCTTGTAATGACTAGAAAAGTCCCTTTGACTTACTTCAAATGTGGTAAGGTTGGGAATTCAAAACGAGTTTGAACTGAGGTGTACAAGATCTATAGTTCCTGTGGATGCTCAGGTCACTTTCAGAAATTTTGTTATATCTTTTTTGCCCTGCATAGTGTCACAGGATCATCAGCACCTAAAATTATTGCAGTACAATCATATCCTTCACAAAAAAATAGGTTCTATCCATAGTCATCTATAATAGAGCTTCTTCACCCAGTAGAAGAGTCTCTAGAGGAAGCTGATACAGGTCTAGTGACTGTGAGAGGTAGCATCACTATAGATTCATCTCTAGTGACTTCTTTATTTGATACTGGTGTATCTAATTCATTTATATTGAATCATATTTTGAACCTGCTAAATTTTCCAATGGAGATTTTGTCTTATGTGATGGATATTACTACACCCCTCAGAACGAAGAGAGGGTGGGATCTATGTTGTCCTGATTGTGTGTTATCTTTATCAAATATCAATCTTACCTAGTATTTTTTTAGTTCTTTTTATGAAACCCCTTGATTCCATTTTCAGTTTGGATTGGCTCGTTGCTAATAAGACCCAAATTGATTGTTATATTTGATGGGTCTCCCTTACTGGGCCTAATGGGTTATTTCATATCTTTTAGGGAGAATGGGACCCAAGTTTGAGTAGAAATAGACCTTATTATACAAATTTAGGGAAATTAATATCATTATTTTCTTTTTATTGGGAGTGGTAATATTTTAGTGATGATCTCCCTCTAGTTTTCATCAATTTTCTTGACATTTTTTCTTCTGATTTCTATGGTTTGACATCTGTAAGAGAGGTGGATTTTTCTATTGATTTAGTTCCTGGTACCCAACCGGTATTTATGCCCTCTTACCACATGAAACCAACTGAAATTAAATAATTTAAGACTCATTTGGATGATCTATTAGGGAAAGGTTTTATACGCTCAAGTGTGTCACCTTGGACGGTGCCTACTCTATTTTCTAAGAAAACTAATGGAACGCTTCTACTATGTGTTGATTTCTGAAAACTCAATTCAATTACAGTCAAGAACAAGTATTTATTTCCACATATTGATGATATATTTTAATAGTTTAAAGGGTTTAATTGTTTCTCAAAGATTTATTTTTGATCTAGTTATCACTAGTTGAGAATTAAATAATTTGACATTCAAAAAACCGACTTCTAGATCAGGTATGTCCATTATGAGTATCTTTTCATTCCATTTGGTCTAACCAATACTCCTATAGTCTTTATGTATTTTATGGATATTATCTTCCATTAGTATCTTGATACATTAATGGTAGTCTTTATGGATGACATCTTGGTTTACTCTTAGTCTGAGGAGAATCATGTGCGTCATCTGAGAGTAGTCCTGGAATTATTGATAAATTGTTGAATTTATGCTAATCAAAATTTGATTTCTATATTCAGGAAGTGAATTTCTTGGAACATTTTATAACATAACATGGAATCTCAGTTGACCATGAAAAGTTAAAGGCTATTATGACATGGAAGCAACTGCAGAATGTTTTTGATATTTGGAGCTTCTCTGGTCTTATGTGGTATTATCACTAGTTTGTAAAGGATTTCTCAAAGTTGGATTCTCCGATGACTGCTCTTAATTGGAAGGGGGAAACTTTTTCTTAGGTTGAAATATTTTAGAGTTATTTTGTAGATAAAAAATGTCTTTTGACTTATATATTGGTTTTGAATCTTCTAGAAGCTATGTAGAGACCTGGTTTTCCCTTGTAATACTTTGATTTATTTCTATATATGTTTCTAGAGATAGGCACTGAGACGGTGTGAGATTCTGGGGCCTGGTGTGCCTAGAATTAATTTTATAAAAATATTAAATATATTTATATTTTTCACATGCGGTTAATTAAAGAAAGTGGTATAAATATTAAAAAGATGATCGAATTGGAAATTTGAGACCATAGTTGGGTTCGGAATGTAGCATTTTCCCTAGGTGTGACATAAAGTGAGTCAGCACGGGACGTTCAGACCCCTCGCTCATTGGCAGTGCATTTAAGTGATTTAATTAATTTATTTATTTAATTAATTAAATTCCTTTTTGACCTAATGAATGGTTATAAATATGTGGTTAGAGGATTTCATCTAGGATTGGCGCATAATCCTCCCACCGCCATCAGAGCTCTCTTTCTCCCACCCTTTGAAAATTTCTTTGATGAATGAAGAACGATGAATGATGGAATGTTAGATTATATCAGATAAAGATGAGGTGAATGTAACGGATCTGTACCCTTCGTTGGAGAATTCTTTCTTCACTATAGATTGATCCAATAAAGAGTTAGGGATCTTCTTTTGGTGTTTTATGCCTTTAGATTAAAAATATTAAGCAGATCGAATGTTAATATTTGATCTGTGCCCCTTTTTCAAACCATTGCTAGAGCCTGAGTATTGAAATTCAATTCTTTATCAGTTTTTATAATCTAGATTTCCCATTATTGATCGGTTTTCCAAGATGTTTGGCCAAAGATCATAAAACCATTGTTTATGTGCTTTTCCTTCCCATGTTCTATGCTTTCTTTGCTGTTGGAACCCCATCATTCCCATCTCGATAGTTGTCGGATGACCTGAGATCGATCGGGCACCCAGATTCGAGGAGGATTGGCGAAATGGAGAGGAAATCATTAGAGTAGCACAGATCCAAGATCATCACGATGAATGGATGGTGAATCCAAAGTTGTTACACCAGATCATCAATGAATAGAGGTGTGGTGGTGTGTAGAAGAATCATCCAAACCCTCATTGTCGAACGAGGCCAATTTTCATCAAACAATGATAAGAATCTGTGTTCTTCGACATGATTTAGAGATTTTGGAATGGAATTCAACAATTTTGGCCACAGTTGAAGTAGATTCAAATCATTAAGGCTGGATTGAGGAAACCCGAATGTTTCTAGAAAATCCATACTACACACCATGTTCAATGAAGAACAGATAGTATGTATCCTCCCTCAACAATGGTGCTAGGGTTTGGGAGCAGATAAGGATAACACATCATGTACCTTCCTTGACATGCCTTGTATCAACTTTCCATGTGAAGCAAGTTGTGTGAAGGAACACACAGCCAGGAACACTCCATGTACCAATTACACAGACATGGGTTCACCACATGGGTAGCATCCCATTTGGACCAACACGCCATGTACCAAAGTACATGGACATGAGGTCTGAGTACACAAACACGGCCAATGGACATGGCCCGGTCCCTAGATAGGTGGTACATGCCATGTAGTACACCTACACAACATGTACTTCTACATGGGATGGGACCCATGTACTGTCCAAAGATGCATCTAGGAAGTGAAGAGGGGTCACACACCATGTGGGCCCCCTCACACTCCATATATTATTTTATATCTTCCTATCAATCTTTAAACCTTTATATCTCCTTCATTTGAACTCAGATTTTATCCCATGAGATTCCTATCCTGAGTGTTTTTCTACGTAGAATGTAATGGTTCCCTTATAAGAGATTTTCGAGATATGATTTGAATGTTTAGGGTTGGTATGCATAGAGGAAACACTTGATGACAGAAAGAGATCATACAAAATCTTCATAGTAGTGTCGGTCTTACCATCTAGCTGGTCTAGGTAGTGGAATTCCCTGATGGCAGTTTTGGGCTTACCCTCTAGAAGGATTGGGCAATGGCATTACCTGCTAATCTTTCCGAGTTACCCTCTAGTGGGAATGGGTAGTGGAGTTCCTCTATGTTGTTGGATTACCCTATAGTTGGGATAGGAAATGGAATTCCCTGATGACATCTTCTAGGTGTAACTCTCCAGCCGGATTGGGTAGTATCATTTCCCTGATGATTCACCGGGCTTACCCTCTAGTAGGATTGGGAAGTGGAATTATCTGGTGACCTTTCTGAGTGGTACTCTCCGGTCGGGCTAGGTAGTGGTGTTCCTCAGTGAATGCCATAGAAGGACCCTCCTATTGTACCAGGGTATGGGATAATTTCCAAGACTTGTGACTCCTCGACTATGTGGCATAATGATGAGGTGTGGTTTGATGTACCTTTGGACTCACGAGGAAGAGGAAAAATTCCCCCACCAAGAGGTGTTCTTGTGACGTGACATAAAATCATGCGGTAAAGTTAGTTCCACCCAAAGTAGATAGTATCAAGGTGTGGTGATTGAGTCCCTTCTACTTGTGTTTCTTGGGAAGATGTATGAGGTTCTGGGCATTACAGTTGGACTTACTTTGGAATTTTTGGATACTTATCTTCTTGGGATGAGTTGTGAGATGGAGATCCCCTTACTCTCTCACTTGGGATTCTTTAACTTAGTATATATATATCCTAGTTATGTACCCACTCCTTATGTATAGTTACTCTCCTTCCAGGGGAGGTGAAGATGTGCGGGGTATGCCACATGATTTTCATGTTTAGATTCTCATGGTTGGATGAGTACACTCTCCTGCTATAGGTAGAGAAGGCTCGACGATAAGTTCATATTATCACTGTTTTAGGATTCTTGTGTTTGGATGGGTCTACTTTCACTCTCGTGTTGGGTAGATCTATTATCTTTTACCATCCTTTTTTTTATCTACTGATTTTATCTTCATTTATATCTCTTAATACTCCCCCTTCACATTTTTTAGTCATTATACTAGGTATTTATATACTCAACCCTGTATGGGATTCTCCCAAAATGTGTCATGTATTTTGTAGATGGAAGACAGGTTGATCGTGACTTTAGAGGGGCTTAGGAATACATACTTCTTAGACTATGTATGGTAGTCATAGCTTAGGACATAGGATCTGGGCTCTCAGCTCCTTTACTCTTTTATAGTTTGTTAGGTTGGGAAATTTTTCTAGGTGGGCATGTGTTTTTTCCTTTTCTTTTTATTTTTCACTACTATACTTCTTCCTATTTATTGGTCCATGCATCTCTGGTTTAAATATATCATTGTTGCATCTTCTATTTCTTTCCCTCTAAACTTTTACATTGATTTGGTTGTATTCATGTGTAAAGGTACTTAGTCAAAGGCCTCCCCAAGTTAGTTATACCTTCGGCACTAGTCTCCACCCCCTATCCTATAGAGGCGGGCTTGGGGTAGTTGTGGTTCAAGCCCCGGTATGGGTTGGTCCATGACAGGTTGGGCAGTGTGACGTATCAAGTTTAGTTTTGGGTTGTGTTCTTATGCAGGGTGATAATGTGGTTGCCTATGGTTATCTACACATTATGACCATGAGAATAATTATTCAACCCATGACCTTGAACTCACATTTGTGATGCATGCGCTTAATATTTGGCGGCATTACCTTTTTGGATAAAGGTAGACTATTTATTTTGACCAAAAATCTTGAGTTATATATTCTCTCAAAAATATTTGAACCTTCAGCAAAGGCATTGGGTGGAGTACCTTCAGTCCTTTGATTTCGACATTATCTATAACCCAGGTAAAGGAAATGTCTATGTTTATGCTTTGAGTAAGAAGCTCCTGACCCAGGGTGTGAAAGAATCATTAGAAGAGTGTAACTTGATGGGTCTTTTTTCATAGTTTCATTTAGGAGTCTGAGAGGAAGAGTCCAAGGTTGTCTTGGATAATTCTCAATTGACCTCTTCTCTTCTCAGGATGATTCTTCAAGAGAATCATCTTGATGATGAATTTCATAGCATTAGGGACTTTCTTTATGGTGGGGAGACCGATGTTGAGTGGTCATTCTCCATGGAGGGTATCCTATGTTTCTAGAACTGTTATATTGTACCATTTCCAATGAGAAAAATGTGATGGAGGATTGATATAATTCCTAGTTTGTTGTGCACCTAGGAACTAAAATATAGTTTTATGAAATGTGGAAATGATTATGGTTTCTAGGTATGAGATGATACATCGCTAACTTTGTTTTGCACTGCTATATTTTTCAATGGGTTAAGGTCGAGCACTAGAGACCTTCAGGTTTGCTTCATCCACTTCCAGGGCCGAATTGTAAGTGGGATGATATTTATAGGGACTTTTTGTTTGGGTTTCCACATATCACTTAAAAGAATAATGTGATATGGGTTGTGATAGATTGTCTGACCAAATAAACTCACTTTATACCCATTCATGACACAACCAAAGTTTAGGAATTGGGAAATATCTATGAGAAAGAGATTGTTCGTTTGCACAGAGTTCCATCTTCTATATTCTTTTATATAGATCCTCATTATACTTATCATTTTTGAAGAGGCCACCAAGAGGCACTAGGATCTCAGGTTCATTTGAGTGTGGCATACCATCCATAGATAGATTTCCAGATAGAGAGGGCAATATAGATTCTTGGGGATATGCTTTATACCTACATCCTCAATTTTGGTGGATATTTGGATGACCATTTAGGAATGGTTTAGTTCTATTATAATAATAGTTACTAGACCATGATAAAAATGGTCCCTTTTGATGCCTTGTATGGAAGACCGTGAAAATATCTATTGTGTTGGTTAGATATTGGAGAAGTTTCCTTGTTTGGACTAATCTTGGTCCAAGAGATGACAGAAAATATTCAGTTGATTCATCAAATAATTTTGATGGAATACATATGGTATAAATCATATTTTGATCATCTTCATAGACCGTTATAAATTTTTTTTTTTTGGTGATCAAGTGTTCTTGAAAGTTTCACCTCAGTTGGTTCATCGACGTCTTGGGAGGTAAGGTAAGTGTGTTCCTCATTTTGTAATACCTTTTGAGGTTGTTGATTAGTTGGAGAAAGTGTCTTACCATTTATCACTTCCACCATAGTTTTTGTTGATACATAATGTGTTCCATGTATCGTAGCTTTAAAAGTATCCTTATGACCCTTCTCATTTCTTGAGTTGGGGGATCTTGATGTCTAGCCTTATTTATCTATGATTGAGCATTCAGTTATGATAGATGATTCTGAGACAAAGATAGTTGGTGGGAGGATGATACCTTTGGTCTGCATGTTATGGAAATGTGGTTCTGATATGTATGAGATTTGGTAGTGTGAGTCACTGATGAGAGAGCAGTGGCCTCATCTCTTTGATATAGAAACTTCTTTAAAATTTCTCTAGGGATAGAAATTTTTTATGGTAGGGAGGTTATAACATCCCGTTATGATTTTTAGGTATGCCTTATCCATTGGTTTTTGTTTTTTGGATTTATTTTTTGCATAAGTTAGCATGTTTGGTGTCTGTTGAGAGATTACACATCATGTAATTGTATTACATGTCGTGTAATGTCCATCGTCCAGATACTGTGAAACTGGTGTGCAGTGTGAAATGATTACATGCCATGTAAAGTTTAAATAGCATGGATTGTTCAAAAAATGGATTTTAACAAAAAGGTGATACATTTTTCAATGTAAATGACCTTCGTGGATTACACGATGTGAACCGAGGTTACACACTATTTAATTCCTAAGATAGGCAGTTTTAAGCTGGGAACATGGTTCATTCTTATTTGATTCAATCTGCAACCATTTCCTAGAACCCTTTGGAAATTTTGGGCAATTTTGAGAACCTCCTCTCATTTTGGATCATTCGTTTGGTGAGTGGTCGTTATTCTTGTTTTGGTTTGTATTTTTAGGTAATTAAATCTCCTATCATGGGTTTCTCTCCTCCCCTCTTTATAGTTTATTAGATCATCATGTAATGTATAGATCTAAACTTCGTTTTGTTGGATATTGGTTTTAGTTTGTTTTACTATATCTTTCGCACCTTCTTTCTCCATTGGCCAATCCCATTGCGGGTGTTGGATCTTTTATTTAAAGGTAAGAAATTCCATTTGAGATTTTCCATATGATAAAATCCTTTATTTTATTGATTTTTTTGAAATTGATTTTAATTGATTTATGAAAACCCAATTTTATATAAATTGGACTTGGAATTTGAAACACTACTATGAAAGAGGCCTTTAACAGTGCTATAATAGGCCTTTATCATTGCTAACAATGAGATGACTACCATAGGGTGGTTAAAAGAACAAGTCTTTTATCAATTCTAGAAAAACACTGATAAAGAGATTCTTTATCAGCACACACACAAAAAATAGTGACCCTTTATAATCACATTTACAAGCACTAATAAAGGAGTCCTTTATCAACTCATTTAGTAGCACTGATAAAGGGAAATACTACAGTGTGATGTTACAGTGCACTACATCACCAGAAACAGGGCATGTAGTGTGTTGTAACAGCTAACTATATCACTAGAAAGAGCACCATAAATAGCATCAAAATTTAGGAAAATCATATACAAATATATAATTTAAATTATATAAAATTTCCAATATAAATAAAATAAAAAAACACTATTATATAGTATTTCAATTTTTTATTACTAAAATTAATGTCAATTTTGAATAAAAAGGAACACTTGGAGTCACCGTGAGTCGAATTGAGGTGAAGATTATTTCTATACATAAAAAATGACTTACAGATTATTTTCCTAAAGTACCAAAACAATCCAAATGTGTTTTCTCAGTTTTGAGTATGTCAGTTATTTTTTCACTAAAATTAATGTCAATTTTGAATAAAAAGATGCACTTAAAGTTATACCGGTCACACCATGCGTCGAATTGAGTTGTGGATGATCTTGAAACATCTCAAATGACTTATGGATATTCTTCCTAAATTATAAGAATAATATGAATGTGTTTCCTCAATTTTGAGTATTCCATTTTTGTTTTTTACTAAAATTTCATTTTAAACTGGAAACATGCACTTTTAGTCATACAAGTTGAATCATGTGTGGTTTTGACAAGAGACTGATTCATACACATCAAAAATGAATTATTAATTTTTTTCCTAAATTATAAATACAATCTGATCACATTTGATTGGTTTTTAGTGAGTGATGCTTTTTGTATTAAAATATCGATTTTAAACTGATAACGAACACTTTGAGTCATACCGGTCACACTGTGAGTCAAATTGAGGTTATGATGATTCTTATACATCAAAAAATACTTATGGATCGTTTTATTAAAGTAAAAAAAACAATCTAAAAGTGTTTTCTCAGTTTTGAGTATGTCAGTTGTTTTTTTCCACTAAAATTAATGTCAATTTTGAATAAAAAATGCACTTGGAGTCATACCAGCGACACCGCACATCGGATTGATGTGAGGATGATTTGAAACATATCAAATGACTTATGGATAATTTTCCTAAAGTATCAAAATAATATTAATGTGTTTAATCGGTTTTGAGTATGCTACTTTTTTTACTAAAATATCATTTTAAACTGGAAACATGCATTTTTAGTCATACAGGTTGCATCGTGTTTAGGTTTGAAAGGATATTGATTCCTACATGTCAAAAATGAATTATGAATCATTTTCCTAAATTATTAAGATGATCTGAGCATATTTTCTCAATTTTCAGTGAGTGACACTTTTTGTATTAAAATATCAATTTGAAACTGATAACAGACGCTTTGATTCATACCAGTCACACTGTGAAGATTGAGGTGTGGTTGATTCCTACACATTAAAAATGAATTATAAATCATTTTATTAAAGTAAAAAAACAATACAAATTCATTTTCTCAGTTTTAATTATGTCAATTGTTTTTTCACTAAAATTAATGTCAATTTTGAATAAAAAGATGCATTTGGAGTCATACCAGTCACACTGTGCATCGAATTGAGGTGAAACTAATTTCTACATGTCTCAAATGTCTTATGGATAATTTTCCTAAAATATAAAAACAATTATAATGTGTTTCCTTGGTTTTGAGTATGCCAATTATGTTTTTTACTAAAATGTCATCTTAAACTGAAAATATACACTTTTTGTGATATAGGTTTCATCATGTGTGGGTTTGACATGAGACTAATTCCTAAATGTCACAATTTAATTGTGAATTTTTTCCCTAAATTATCAAGACAATATGATCATGTTTTCTTGGTTTTCAGTGAGTGACACTTTTTTGTATTAAATCTCAATTTTAAATTGATAACAGACATTTTGAGTCATACTGGTCACACAATAAGTCAGATTGAGGTGCGGATAATTACTATATGTTACAAATGACTTATTTGTCATTTTACTAATGTACTAAAACAATATGAATTCATTTTATTGTTTTTTAGTATGTCGGTTGTTTTTCTCCACTAAAATTAATGTTACTTTGAAAAAAAAGATTCACTTTGAGTCATACCGGTCACATCGTGCATCTGATTGAGGTGAGGCTGAGTTTGACATGTATCAAATTATTTATGGATAATTTTCCTAAATTATCAAAAAAATATGAATGTTTTTCCTTATATTTGAGTAAACCACTTATTTTTTATTAAAATTCCATTTTAAATAGGAAACATGAACTTTTAGTTATACAAGTTGCATCATGTGTGGGTTTGACATGTGACTAATTCCTAAATTTCAAAAATGAATTATGAATAATTTTTTTAAATTATAAAGATAATATGAGCATTTTTTCTTGGTTTTCATTGAGTGACACTTTTTTGTATTAAAATATTAATTTGAAACTAATAAAAGAAACTTTGAGTCTTACCGGTCACACTATGTGTCAGATTGAGGTGTGGATGATTCTTACACATTAAAAATAACTTATGGATTATTTTCCTAAAGTAACAAAACAATCTAAATGTGTTTTCTCAGTTTTGAGTATGTCATTTGTTTTTTTCCACTAAAATTAATGTAAATTCTGTATAAAAAGATGCATTGGGATTCATACCAGTCACACCGTGCATCGGATTGAGGTGTGGTTTATTTTGAAAAGTATCAAATGACTTATGGATCATTTTCATAAAGTATAAAAATAATCCAAATGAGTTTCCTCAATTTTTAGTATGCCACTTTTTTTTAATAAAATGTCATTCTAAACTAGAGACATGCACTTTTAGTCTTACAGGTTGCATCATGTGTGGGTTTGAAATGAGACTGATTCTTACATGTCACAAATGAATTATGAATCGTTTTCCTAAATTATCATGAAAATCTGAGCACATTTTCTTAGTTTTTAGTGAATTAAATTTTTTTTATTAAAATGTCATTTTTAAACTGATAACGGACAATTTTAAACCATCCCTCCTTGATGACCATGATATATCAATGTTGGTTTTCCTCCAATAGTTCTCTCATACACCTACTGACTTATTTGGTTGATTACACACATATTTTTTCAAAAATTTAAGTTGTATTATATACCTATTTGATGATTGGGTGTTGTATAGATGTTGTTTCAATAACACTAGTGGAGAAATTAAAGCTTACAACACAGAATGATCTTACAGGAGGATTGCTACCCAGTATAAAATCACTTAAAAAAGTGGTGAAAACATTATTTAAATAAGCCACCTGAAGCACTTTCACAATGAATATTATCTAAAGTGACAAGTGTTTTGTGCACTTTTCAATATTTTTTCTCAAACACAATATTGTTATGATCCTCATTCTACTTCATTGCCTAATAATTTTATTGTTTTCAAGCCAATGATTTGTCTCATCCTCTACCTCGATCTCTACCTCTACCTCCTCCTCCACTTTGGTCTCTGACTCTGACTCTATCTCCACCTCCACCTCTGCCTCCGTCTCCACCTCCTTTATTTATCAACAATTTTATTTTTTACAGGTCATCACTTATAAAAAAAATTGATTTCCTCCATTATAATTCTCCTTTAGAAAGAGATTAAAAATAATATATAATCATTCTAACACTAATGCTTCACACACCAAATATATTTCTAAGTTCATAAATCATAATAGATCACAAACCTAGCAGGTAATTACCTAAATTAGTTATCGGAATACATTCTGACAAAAAGTTCACTACCCACTCATCTCTAAAAAATTATTTCTTCTTTTGAGTATCTAGGTTGTTGGAAATCTTGATAGTAATGAGAAAATATAGACAAAAAATGGTTATGAAATATATTTAATGAAATTGTATTTACCTTCATAAATTACTTATAGGGGATGCTGGTCTTTCCATGATTTATGATCTCTCTCGGAAATTTGAAAGTATAATATCCATAATTGATTTATATTGTTTTATACATTATAGAAACATTGACCAAAATAAGTAAAAAAATTTAAAGTGTTTTGATAGTTAAATATTTCTATATATACCTTAATTTGTTTCCATTTGTAGTAATTCATAGGCTTTATCCCTTTAGATACCAACTTCATACCATGATCTAGCATATATTTAGCGACTTCCCTATCATAACAAAATTCTTGTTAAAATGCAGACTGAAACATATAATTCAAAGTTATCTATACAATTTTAATTTAAGTGTATTAAAAATTAACAATACACATCATGTGTGGTCAATTGGTTGGATATTTATACATTGGATCCAAAAAATAAATATTTAGGGAGTCCAAATTGATTGTAATCAGCATTTAGTGCTTCTTAAAAACAATTAAGTAATACAAAAATTAAAAATATATTTTATGTGACTAGATTATAGAGTTTTACTTTTTAATTTTAAACATAAAAAATAGTTTGTTGTCTGATAATTTTTGATTAAATGATTCCATTAACTCGTCTTTTTTATTCTTAATTTGTTCATCGTCCAAAGTAAATTCTATCATAGAAATGATATAGGGATTAATGAATCCAAATATTTCTTCACGTGATATTTTCTTTATATAGTTTTAATATAAATTTCTATAGAAAATATGAATAGTTATTAACTTTAATAAACATATTAGCTCACTATTTGGATAAATGTATTATGAAAATGTACCTTATGTGTGTATTCAAAACTGATATTCCCATCCATTCATGCTTGAGAATCTCATTTAGAGTCTTTATACCAATTATTTCTTTGAAGTAAATTCCATATATTTCTTTTTCATATTCAATTTAATACATAAATTTATCTTTAAATGTGGTCTCTGCATGAAGTTGTAATGATAATAAATTTTTCTCTAGAACTGGAGGGGAGAAGATACTCTTGGAAGGTCATTTTGTTTTCTTGGTCGATTCACTAGATTTTTTTGATTCAACCTATCATTTCTCTGATTCTTTATCCATTTTTAATATCATGACTTACTTTAGACATTTTATCATCAATTATTATAGGTTTTTCATATGAAAAAAAATTTGTTAAAGATATACTTCTTATATATTTATAAGATTAGACGGTCATGCTGTGAAAGCTCCAATATCATCTTTGACCATTGTAATACATGGACCATCAAGTGGAATAGGAAACTTAGAAGTTAGCTCATGAGCTACCTCAATCCCCAATCTCATGTGATATTTTGGGAGGTCTTGATGGTGTATATTATCTCCCAGGATATTATAAAATGTACCCATCACAACACAACGATACATGGGTGTTGATAGATACAAATCACATAAAACTATACCCTTTATAATTTTAGTAATATAAAGTTATCGAAAGTTTTCTTATTCACATTTAGGAGAAAGAGTAATGAAAAAATTTATTACCATGGGTAAGATATGTGGTTGGGAGAATGACTAGCCTCAAAGCTAGTGGGATCATTTGGTTCATGTGCGGATCTTTTCTCAATCACCAGTACACTTTGATCATTTCTCAAATATTGTTCTACCAAACCAGACCGAACAATGATATCTTACAGTGAGTCTATTTGTGTCTACGATTGTCTCACCATATTATATGAATCTTCAGGTGGTTGTATATTCTTGAAATATGTTTGAGGAGAGACTCTAAAACCTAATCCTCTAATACGGACATATTATTTAGGCCGCTTCAAAGCTACTGAAAGTATCTTGTCTTCTGGTACAGTAATTACCAATTATTATGTCTAAACCATATAAAAAATATAAACATAAATATATATTTTTATTTAATATTGTTATAAATCATAATGAATTAGAATTATTACATACTTACACATGTTTCTCATACTATTTTTATGTTTTCATAAACTAATTTACCCTGCTTATTTACATGAGCCTCCTTCCATAGCACATGCCATGAGATGGAAGTGGCTTCAGATTCTGATTCATCAAACTATATATATAAAAAATAACATATTTTGTTTCATATCACATAATTAAACTTTTATTTTTGATTTAAAATGCATACCAATTTCTTCACTAATGAAGTGTACCCCATCCTTGCTTTACGATAGGGGTACATTGGTTTTGATGCACGTTCTTTATTTTTAGCATGCTTTTTTTGTTTCATAAATTAATAATTTTGAATGAATTTTGATAAAATAAATAATGTAAGATAATATATTATCTACTAAAATTCACCTAAAATGATTTATAATTATGATGATTGATGAAATAAGTTCATGTTTCCTGCTTTATAATGTGTTCATAGTAAACAGGTGGGTGGGGCTATACATTCCCCTTAGCATCCCTAAGATGTAACTTCATAATAAGAGTTCATAACCCTCTATGGGATTCTACAATGGCCATTAATAAAAATTTCTTATGAAAATAATCTGAAATAAACAAACTCTATAAGTAATAATGAAAATTAAATCAATATTTCATTATATAATTTTTCAGTAAGATAGAGAAAGTATATCATAACATTATCATTATATATTTCCAAAGGATTTACTTCATTATAGGTTGTACACGGTTCCATTAATCAATATCAATTGGAACATTCATCCTCATTGTAACCCCAAGATAACTAATGAACATTGACTTATTGGGGTCAATAGGTTGGTCGTGTTGATTCCAACTAACCACAAATTTTATACCCTGACTTCTTGCCTTGATAATTTTATTTACCACTGCAATGTTGCATCGTTGTTATTGTTTTTTCATCAATATTTTGTTGGTCCCCTAATAATTCCACATTTTCATCATCAACAGCTTGTTCTTCCTCGGTATTGATAATTTCATCATGTGTAGAATACATTGTCTGCATAAGTATTCAAACATTTAATTTGTCTTGAATAACAATAATAAAATACACTACATGAATAAAATTCCACATTTTCATGCATCTTTCATGAAATTTGTTACTATATTGAACAAAGATATAATACTTCAATACTCTAATACAATTAACCTCCATTACCTTTATTTAATATGTCCTTAGTCGTTTGATTGTCTTCCATCTCTTGATGATGGAATGGACTCCCTCTTTCAAACTAGCCTTCCTCCCATCATTTTGGTTCCAAATTTCCTTGATGACATACCTCTCGAACATTTATTATTTCTTTTTGTTGCTTGATATCCATCCCCCATATTTTGTGGACATCCAATTATGTTTTCTTGAACTACTCTAACCAAAATTCATCCCATACCAGATACTTGTGATCATTTTGAATGAATACTACTCAGAGTAGTTAAAACAACATAGAATATATGGGGTGATTCTCAAGTAGTAAAATGCAATAATAACTATTTGGGAGATGAAAGGTCCCTGACACTACCATGAGAACATCAACTCATCCCCACTGAGTTGCACTGACTCTAACGTATGTTACTAGTCCTTTTCCCTCACCTGTATCTCAAATATAAGAGCTCTATATCCACTGATATTCAAAAATAACCTAAATGTAATTTTAATTATGGATTATAACATATTACATTTCAAAAAGTAAGGAATACACACTCAAATCCAAATGAATTCCACTCATAGTCATTTACTTCCACTCACAAACATTTGCTATTTTCCAATTCCTCTGAAATGTTTCTTTTTTTGGTAGGACTTATAGGAGATACAAAATTGTGGTGGTATTAGTGTGAGTCATATGGGAGAGCTTGAAAACCATCCATTTCTCCAATATTCCAAGAGAAAGTACCTTGAAGATGAAGCTGAAAGCAGGGCTAGAGAGCTCTGCTCATTATGGGAGGAATACCTTTGAGACTCATATTAGCACCCTTTTAAATTTATCAAGGTTGAAGGGGAAGAGAATCAAAAGGTGCATTTGGAATATTTTTTCATAAAAAAATGTGTAGCATGAGTATTTTTAGGAGGTCACCCATTATAGTATTATTCTCTTCCAAGTATGCTTAACTGCGGAGTTATAATAGGATCCAATGTGACTGCATCCAAATTAAAAGTATTTTTTGATTAAGTGTTGTTAAAAGTAACTGAGTGCATTGTATAAGAAAATTCATATCAAGAAACCAAAAAAAATCATTCATTGTGCTTTGATTAATTTTTAGGTGTCATTTTTTGTGTTCTTAGGAAGTAGTAAATGAGGAGGATGAAAGGATGAAAGAGTTGAAGAATGGGTTAGGAGATGTGGTATTCAAAGTCATGGAAGTGTATTTTATGAAGATTAATGAATACAATTCAAGTGGGAGGTATGTCATCAAGTAACTTAGGAACCACAATTATGGGAGGAAGGCTAGTTTGAAAGAGGGAGTTCAATCCATCATTAAGAGATGGAAGGCAATCAAGCATCTGAGGATGAATTAAATAAAGGTAGTAAAGGTTAGTTTTACTAGAGTATTGAAGTATTATATCTCCATTTAAAATAGTAATAATTTCCATGAAATATGCATGAAAATTTGGACTTTTATGAATGAAGTGCATTGTATTGTATATTTATCTTACCAAAATGAATCCTTATTTACACAACCTTATTTTTTAAACTTTTGGTCCTTTTTATAAAGATTTATTTATGTTGCTTATGACTATTATGTGTTGTATGATTCTTTAAATTATCATACATTAGGAATATTTTCATAAAATAAAAATGAGATACATGGTTTTCATGTGGATCAAAGGCATGGAAAATCATCAGAGAAAACCTACCTAGTTACTTTACTTAACCATTTTATGTGAATCTTAGTTCACATGTAGTTGATGTTTCCTTAGGTTTAAGGTTGTAAGGATTGATTATTTATTGGAAGGGATATAGTATAAAATGATAGCTAGTGGATACTTGTGGATTTTGTGTCATCAATGGTAGGTTGGTTATTCATATAGGGTTTTATTGTTACCTAGGATTTATCAAATTGTTATTGTTTTTATGCATATAGGAATTTATATTCATGGTATTATATTGTGTACTATTTTACATAGATGAACTTGTAATGTGAGTTGGTTTTTTAAACCATTTCTCATGAATCATGTTGAACACTGCATATTTATTATCAATCCTTTGGAAGTTGGTTGATGGTTCCAAGGGTGGAGTGAAATTTTGATTCAACTCAGGTTAGGTTATAAATAATTGGACTATATTTTGATGTTACGGTTTTATAAAATAGAAATTTATTGATAAGATAACACATACACAAATAAATAAAATAAATTTTCTTAAATCAGGTCACTTCATCAAAAATCACTTCAGTATTAGAGAGGAATTTATTTATAAAAATATTTTGATAGAAAATTAAACTCATATATAACATCTTCTATAGATGACACCATATATGGAAAATATTCTACTGGAATCTGATCTTGTGTGTTTTTCTATGACATTTTTTCATTTATAAATGTAAAATAAAGTAAATTCACAAAATATATTCATTATTAGTTTATAAAAATTCAAAATTTATTTTAAATAATTATAAATTTAATGGACATGGAAAATTATTGGAAACCATTCATTGATAAGGGAAATAAATGGTATCTCCTTTAATGATATCCCTAACCCATTGAATATCATCTTATCTCATAACTGTAATATTTTAGTGAATATATTTTTTAGTAAATGTGTTAATAATCGGAACCTATAAATCAATTGTAAACATGCCTCTTATTGACAATACATCACAACTTGTTTGGATCAAATAAAAAATGAAAAAGTATGATTATTTTGATTTCAATGAAAATTTAAATAGTTTATTCCTTATTAAATTATATACATATAACATATTGATAATGTTAACCAATATAAACTAGAAAATTTAAACTTTAGTTCCCATAATTATATTAACCCATTCACATTAAAACAATATGTATATGAACGCAATTATATTATTCATATCAAATAAAATTCCCTCTAAAATTAGTCCAATATAATTTTAAACTTGTTTTAATCTTCATGTGCATGTCATACTATGGAAACAAGATTCAAACAATGACAAAAAAACTATCTAAAAGGTAACAAGAAATAATATAATGAAAACATCAAAAAAATCACCATCAGTTGCAACAGCATATGGAGATGCAATTCGCAGTGGTCTCATATGAATCTGGAATGAGTTTATAGAGTAGGGGTGGCGTTGTGTAGGTATAGATAAGTGAGAGAGGAGGATAGAGAGATGGGATGTAGGGTTCTTCATGGTTAATAATAGTGAAAAAATGAAAACTATGGAACCCAAAAAATCAAACAATGAGAGAGGAAAAGGAGAAAATAACATACATTGGATTCTAACCTTGATTCATCTAAGAGAATATTAAGGAGTAGCACCAACAATAGGAGAGTTCCACGAGAGCATGAGAATCATGACTGAATGAGTCATGATTATGGTTCTTTTAAATAGATTGGGGACACTTTTATCAGCACTAAATTGATGAGCACTGGTAAAATTAACCTTTATTAGCACTGATAAAGGATTTATAATTATAATTATAAAAAAATATTTATATAATTATATAACAAAGTTGGTCCATCCAAAAGCCTAGGCTCCTGAATATTTATTAAAATATAAATAAAATTAACAAGCAAGAAAAAAAGAGACGGGGTAAACAAACGAGACAAACCCTCACCCAAATGGAAAATTTACATATTAAAAGGATCAATATCATCCTCATGACCATAGTCAAAGGCCACACCATCATTAGCCAACTCCCACTCAGACTTTATTAAGGAGTGTAGTATACATCTCCCTGAGCTTGTATTGCTCTGGTGTAAGTTGATCCTTGATATAATTCCTGGTGGACCGCCCACGTGATGCATCATCACACCCACGCCCTCGACCACGACCTCTAGGGTGCCTCCCATATATTTGGAAGACAAGCTCCTTGCTCGCTATCGAGGTTATCCTCCAATGATCTGGAATCCATAGGAGCACTACTACCCTCTACATGGGGAGCGGATATAGAAATAGAAGTTTTCCAAGAAGGAACTATTTGGAAACCATCAGTATCCACAATAACTTTCTTTTGAGGCTTCACAAAAGAAGAAACATCCACCTTTTTCTTGCCTTTGCGGTGACTTGAGGCAATCTCCTCCTCATCCATGAACTGTTGATCAATCACCCTTTGAATTTCATCCTCATTCACTTGCTTCACTACCTAGTCCTTCCCTCTAATAGTAGCAACATCGTTATCAACATTTATCTCATATTTAAAGATTTCATCCCAAGATTTCTCACTACTATGATTACCCTGAGTCCCAGCAAAGGATTCCAAAACATTCAAAATAGGTTCAAGTCTCGCCAAATACATTATTTAAATAAATTTATTATAATTTTATATTTATTTAAATATATATATATTTATTTATTTATTTATAATTATGTAAATACCTTTTAAAAAATAGTATTTATTTATAATAATTATAAATTTATAAATTTATAAATATAGTAAATATACATTTATATATTTATTTATAAATATTTATTTACAAATATAATTTTAACATTATTAATGGATAATCTTAAATACATGAATTTTAAAAATGAGAGAAATTGAATTATTTAAAATGATTACACTTTAAAAATATTAAAAAATGGATAAGTTTTATTAATTAAATATAAATTTTTAAAAAATATGGATATATATATATATATATTTAATTAAAGATGAATACATATTGAAAATACTAAAACATAGTATATATATATATAATAGAAAATGATCAAATTCAAAAAAAATATTAAAAATGAATAAATGATTCCTAACTATAATAATATTAAAATAAATAAATAAAAATGACCGATTAAAAATATAATATATTAAATGTATCATGTTATAATGAAATTCTAAAATATATACTAAAATTTGAATAAATTAAATAAATATTAGGTGTATGTGTTTTTAAATAAGATTTCACTAATTGCATAAATAGTTGTGTGTGTGTTGTATATAAAAATGCATTAATTACATACATGTAAGTGAAATCAATGTAACACATGACATTTGATATGTGTTAAATTGAAAAATTAAACAACATTAAAAATGAATAAGACATTAATATGATTAAATTTTATTCATTTTCTATATATTTATATTTAATATATATTATTTATTACCATTTATAATTAATATATATATATATATATATTATACTTATTCATTTTTATTAATAATCGTTTCATTAATAAATTTATAAATAATTTTTTAATTTATTCTTTTTTAATTTTTTTATTTAATAATTACAATTTACTCATTTTATATATCTATATTTAATATATACTATTTATTAATATTTATAATATATATATATATAATAAATTTATTCATTTTTATCAATAATTATTTAATTAATAAAATATTTAATATTTTTCTTAATTTACTCATTATTGATTTTTATTTATTTAATTATTTCATTTTATTCATTTTACATATCTATATATTTAATATATACTATTTATTAATTTTTATATTATATACATGTATATTCAATTTATTCATTTTTAACAATAATTATTTAATTAATAAAATTGTTAATATTTTTTATTTATTTAATTATTTCATTTTATTCTGGACCTTTATTTGTGCTAAAATTGAAGCGTTGATAAAAGGAAGTCTTTATCAGTGCTAAAAATAAAGCGCTCATAAAGGATAACCTTTATCAATGCTAATAATAAATCACGGATAAACGATACCTTTTATTAGTGCTTCTTTTAGCGTTGATAAAGGTTGACTTTATTAGTGCTTTTTTCTAGCGCTGATAAATGTCGGTGTTGTTAAAGACCACTTTTCTAGTACTGAAATGGCATGATTTTGGGAAAAAAATCCCAATTCTAATGGAATTAGAATTTGGGGCATATTTTGAAATTGATGGAATTGATGAATGGTTTTCATAATTGATTTGAGAAAAATGGATTAATTTGAAATGATGAAAACCTATGATTGGTTTTGGTATTGAAGAGACATGGAATGATGAAAACCCATGTTTTCATTTTGAAATTGAATTGACATATTGAAACTGAAAATTGGGAAATTGAATTGAAAATGATGATTGATTTGAAATGAAATGATTTGACCATTTTTTATTGATTAATTGAGCACATGTGAGCCTGGGTAGTTAAGGGGTATTTGGGACAAGTATGCTAGGATGATGATTCCATGGAAATGGATTAATGATAACAACTCTAACAAAAACCTAGTTTAGTACATCTTATCTACAATGTGATATTGATGAGTCTTATTTAGCCTAAGCCTAAGGGACTTGTTTACACATATTTTTGTGATCACTGATATGATATGTGTGAGGATCCTATAACTAGAATCTATCATACTACAACAAAAATGACTATAGTTCTTATTGTGATTGTTTTGATATATATATTTCATTGATTATGAACTATTTTACTCATGCCTAATGATTTATATAAACTGTTTTTGATAAAAAAAATATTTAATACATGTTTGAAATGATTTCCATCATGTTGAAATGAAATCATGTTCTTGTTTTAAATATTAAATTATAATTACATGCTCTGTTTTACTTAAAATTGAAAGTATGATTTGGTTTATTATTATGGCATATATTATGGAACACTTGGTGAGGCCCTACTAAGCTTTATAGCTCACACCCTACCTTTGCCTTCAGATGTTTTTAAATTCCCTTCTTCCGGGTCCGAGCAAATGGAATGTGCCACTTGGAGGTAGTGGTTATTCTTGATCCTTTGGGATTGAAGTGATGTTTCCTTTGCTGATGTATTGTTTTGGTTTTTGTTAGGCCTATTTGGTTTCTGGTATAATTTCTCCCTTTAGAGTGTTGATCATACTGACTTGAATCTTTATCTTCTATTTTTTGTAAAAAAATCATTCCCTCATTTATCTTGTATATTGTCAGGTTCTAGTTACAACCCCATGGAGATTGGGAATTCCCTTCAGGATATGTCAGTTTCGGATCAGGTATCAGGATACTAGGGTATCTCGGCTAGTTTGTGACAAAACTTTTTCTCCATAAAGATAATGTATCCATATATGTAAAGACCTGAAAATTCTATGTGATTTTTTTTTAAAAAAATATGGGAATTTTATGAGTCCACGAAAATTGACGGTGCATGATTCCGAGGCCTGGTGTGCCAGGAATGAATTTCTGAACTTTTTTTGGGTACGTTCAGTAAACGTACAAGCAAGTTTTTGTAACTTTTGAACCGGTGCTCGGAATTGAAATTTGAGGGCACCGTTGAACTCACAGCTCCGGTATTCTCTTAAGGGGACCTTCACCTAGACTGCAGTAGGTCGAGGGTGAAAGATAGAATTTGGGTTTTTTGTGGAAATAGAAATAAAATAAAATAAACTTTTATTTTATTTTTCCTTTTTTTTGAAACCTCCCATGTGGATGGTTTAAAGGTGGGGACCACCTAAACTAAAACCCCCCACGTGTGTGTTATGTAGGTGGGGACCACTGAGCCTAAAAACCCCATTTTGAATTTAGAGGCGGGGACCATAAGAACCCACTTTAATGAGAAAAAACCTCTCAACTCCCCTACTTTAAATTTTTCCAACACCATTCCTTAATTGGGCCAATTAATTTTTCCAATGTGGTACAATTAAAGGAGCCAATTAATTATGCCAATGTGCCAACATAATTAATCTACTTAATTTAATTATATTGGAACCTTTTAGTTTGGGGAGTATTTTTGGTTGGCAAAGAAGTTCCTTGGTGGGAGAAAGTTCTCCAACGAAGAACGCCATCGAAGAACGTTCTTCAGAAATCAAGGAAGAGGATGGTGTATGATCCCGACATTGAAGCGTGGTTTCAGAAGCGATGATCATTGGCACCATCTTCTCCTACTTCGACTTCTTTCTTGATACAATGTCAACGAACCTTCGAGGTAGGGTGGTTTTTTGAATTTCTTCCCCTTACATGTTCTTGATAATTCATCATAAAATCAGGAAGAGGTTATAGTCGCTTGCTACCGCACTAACGCGGAGGGTGCTGGCCAAACAAACATGGCATGACCCCTCCATCGTTCTTCTTTATTGGTTTTTTCTTCACGATGGAAGAAGGCGTCTTTGTTCCATGGCGACGAACGAAGAGCGGTCGGCCGAACTGGCTGCCGATGAAGACACAGCGCGTGACTACGCCTCGCGGAGAGGACGGTTGGCCATCCAGCCAGCCGCGGAGGACCGTCGCACCATGGCCGCCCCACCGCACCGTGGTCGCCCCACCGCACCACGACCGCCCTGCCATACTGCGGCCTCCGCGCCGCCTCGCACCGCCCCGCGGCCTCCGCGGCCCCGCGCCGCCCGCGGCCTCTACGCCCCCCGCTGCCTTCGAGGCCTCATGCCGCCCTCGTGGCCCTACTGTCTTCACGCTGCCATCACAGCCCCGTGGCTTCCGCGCCGCCCTCACGGCCCCCCCGAGGCCTTCGCGCCACCCTCACGGCCCCACGGCCTCCACACCCCCCTCGTGGCCCCGCGGCCTCTGCCCCCCCCCCCCCCTCGTGGCCTCACGTCGTCCTCGCGGTCCCGTGGCCCCCACACCTCACCACAGGTCGCCGCCCAGGTTGGGCTGCCCAGCACAGGCTGGGTCGACCCGAACTGAGTCAGGTCGACCCAGGCCGGGTTCGTCCAACAGGGTCGGACCAGACCCTGGCCAACTTCGACACATTTACGCTCTTTTGGCCATAACTTTGGCACCAGACGTCCGTTTGACAAACCGTCTATGGAAATGAAAACCCTAGAGCGAGACGGTCCCTTTGGTATACCCCACTTGATATTTGGATAGATTTAGGATATGGTCGGGTTGGATCGAGCATGAATCCAACCGAGCCCTCGGGACTAAAAGGCTAATAACTTACAGACCGGGCTTCCAATTGATGCATCGTCTATTGCATTGAGACCCCTATGACGTGGCGGTCCTTTAGGATACTTCTTCATGGGACTTCGTGGTAGTTGGAGTATCGACCAGTGTCTTGAGGAGCGGACCCTCCTGGAGACGAGCAAGCCTAGTGCGGGAACCCAGTAGTTGGCTGTGACGTGAAGAATGAATAGTGATCCTATGTGGGTCGTCACCGAGCGATCTTGTGTGGGTCAGCACCAAGAGATCTTGTGTGGGTCAGCACATAGCGATCCTGTGTGGGTCAACACCGAGCGATCCTGTGTGGGTCAGCACCGAGTGATCCTGTCTGAGTCAACACCTAGAGATCCTATGTGGGTCAGCATCTAGCGATCTTGTGTGGGTTAGTAGCAGAGCCTCTTAACTGAGTAAGATGATTCAGTAGTTACATATAATCATCTCTACTACTGTACCTAAGAAATACCTGGTGTGAGCTGAGTTTATACCTTTGTGGTACTTTCCTTCGTGGTAATACCTTGGTGGTATTCTTCTGTGTGGCGTACCTGTGTGGTACTTACCTTCATGGTGTTCCTTCCTTTGTGGAACAGTTGAGCTTTGGGCTTTTGAGTTGGACTCTGTGTTTTCCTCATGATTGAGATGGGTATACTTGGTAACTTAGGTATATGTATGGGCATATACCTAAGTAGGGTTGTCAGTTGACTTCATACTTTGTGGTTTATCCTTTGTGGATTTTTTGAGACCTTGAGGGTTTCGGGGTCCCTACTGAGTATCGTTATACTCACCCCTGCACGGGCTATGCCCACACCTTGTTGTGTTTGGTGTAGACGACGGACAGCACTGATCGAGGTTTAGGGTACCAGGGCTAGACGGGGCCCGGAGGTGGACCATACGTTGTGATGGTACGTAGTGGAGATGGGTGGACGTGGAGTGTTGAGGAAGCGATTTGTACCTACACTTCAGGTAGGAACCTCGGAGGAGGACCCAGTAGTTGCCTTTCTCTCTCTTTAGTTGTATTTTATTTCAGTTGTACTTGTACCATTACTGTTGGGCTTGTATTTCGGCCCCTTTTTACTTCCAACACTCTTTTTTCTATACAGTTGACTTGTGTTCGTATCTTGTTGTGTGATTGGTTGCATGTATTTACAGGTTATAAAGGTAATGTCTTCCTAATTTTAGGGAATATGTCTTTCGGTGCTAGTCGCCAGCCCCTAGCCTATGGAAGGCGGGTTTGGGGTAGTCATGGCACGGGCCCCAGGGGACGGGTCGTAACAAATTGGTATCAGAGGAGTCGGTTCTACCATAGAACATAGTACTATGATCTTTCTTTTTAACAACAATAATGTTAAGTGTGGTGAGTGTGGTTATCAGTTTAAGGAATCTAGTATTGGTGCAGTGGCCGGCGTATCCATACACCAGGACCCTGACTTCTAATTTCTGACTCAGTGCATGAAAACACTGATTGCGTGTGTGTTTTCAAGAGTTTTCTTTGTGATCTCTTTGAGTCGGCTCACTAGGTATAACTTATTAACCGTGGAACACCTATTTCTTTTCAGGATGCCTCTACCAGGTAGCCAACTAGGGTTCCAGATATAGTACGCACTGACAGCCCACCGAGCGATGAGGCCTCGGTGCAGGGCCCTCTTCCAGTAGAGGCACCAGCGGTACCATTACCCGTTGTTCCACCGATGGTACCAACCCTAACAGTAGAGGGTGAACACTTCTTGAGCGTGTTGCATGAGTTCTAGTTCCAGAGGCCACCCAGTTTCAGGGGAGAGACGGACCCACAGGCATTTGAGGATTGGCTGGAGGTCGTAGTGAGAGTCTTCCGACTGGTAGGGACACCAGCTAATCTCATGGTGATCCTTGCCGCCAGCCTTCTATAGGCAGCAGTAGGTAGATAGTGGAGCTTGATACTCCAGGTTCACAATAAGGTGACGCTTCTTTGAGCAGACTTCGAGAGCCTATTTCGAGAAGAGTTCGTTCCAGCGACTCTTCGTGCAGTGCGCATACAGGAGCTACTTCATCTGCAGTAGGGCAGCATGAATGTGACTCAGTACTCAGCGAGGTTCACTGACCTCTCATGTTACTCCACTGATATGGTGCAGAACCCATTCTTCAGGGCCCGGACCTTCGAGCAGTGGCTCAGGCGAGAGATCGGGGCTTCGATGATTTCTCTTAGCATCCCGATGCAGGTGGGGGTGTTAGAGCGAGCCCTTTTAGTGGAGAGTTTTCTTACTGAGCAGTCACTAGTAGCAAGACCCACCATCGAATGTCACGTAGCAGAGTCTTCAGTAGATGGCAGCAGATAGATGTCTCAGAGGTCCAAGAGGACCAAACCTACAGGTGGACAACCTCAGGATTCAAGGTCAGTTGTGCGAGGTACCCGAGGCAGAGCCAGTCATTCTAGGAGCGAGCAGTGTTATGCATGCGACGGGTAGGGTCACATGGCTCATGACTATCTAACCCACCGTACGTATGATCATCATATAGTCGAGGGACCGCCCAGGAAGTGACAGAGGTTCAACCGAGGAAGTTCGCAGGGAGTAGGCGGACATGGCAGAGGAGATGGCCATGCAGTTGGTGGTGGGCGACGACTCGATATGTTACCTCCACCACCACCAGGTGGTCCACCCCGACCACAGGGAGCAGGAGGATAGGGGTGAGCTCAGCTCCAGGAAGCTGAGGCCTATGATCATGGTGCTCTGGAGATGATATAAGGTACGATCTGTGTCTACTACACCTTAGCTACAGTACTTATAGACATAGGTGTCGGTCATTCTTTTATTTCCACTACCCTCATTCGGAGCTCGGAGATTCTAATGGAGCCGTTGGCTCAATCCTTGAGGCGAGAGACTCCTACAGGAGCAGATTTGATGATTACGCACTGGTGCCGGTAGTGCGAGCTTACTCTAGCAGGTGAGAGCTTTGGTTGGGGTCTCTTAGTAGTGGCGTCGAGGCCTTACGACGTCATCTTAGGTATGGACTGGTTATCTACAGTCCATGCTCAGATTGACTGTATTAGGCGCAAAGTGTGGTGTGTCCGCATATATGGGACCAGGTTTACCTTCACCGGAAAGAAGGGAGGCTTTGCAGCACAGGATGGACTTACCTGGAGGAGAATGCAGCCGGTCACTCATCGGTTGGATAGCCTTACCCTCAGAGAAGTTGATGTGGAGAGTCTGAGTTATCATTTAGTGGTGGACCAGTACACAGATGTCTTCCCTGATGATGTTTCGGGTCTACCTCCTTGCAGAGAGGTGGACTTTTACATTGAATTGTACCCCGGGATGGAACCGATATCTACACCAGCATATCGAACGGATCTCACAGAGCTTCATGAACTGCGGGTACAGCTGGAGGACTTATAGGGGAAGGGGTTCATTTTTCCCAGTGTTTCTCTATGGGTAGCCCCGATTTTGTTCACCAAGAAGGCATATGGGAGCTTGAGACTTTGTTTTGAATATCGGCGCCTAAACCAGGTGACTGTGAAGAACAAGTACCCACTTTTGAGGATTGATGACCTCTTTGATCAGCTGAAGGGATCACGGTGGTTCTCGAAGATAGACCTCAGATTAGGCTATCACCAGTTCAGAGTACGAGATGAGGATGTGAAAAAGATGAATTTCAGATGTCAGTATGGCCATTACAAGTTCTTAGTTATGTCATTCGGTGTAACCAATGATCCAGCAGTGTTCATGGGACTCATGAACAGGATCTTTTAGTCATACCTTGATCACTTTGTTGTAGTCTTCATCGACGACATTCTGATCTACTCGACTACTGAGGAGGAGCATGTCTATCATTTGCAGGTAGTACTGGACACACTCCGAGAGCACCAGATTTATGGTAAGCTCTCGAAGTGCCAGTTTTGGATCCAAGAGGTTAACTTTCTAGGAAATGTCATCCTAGAGGCTGTATTTGCAGTGGATCCAACGAAGATTGAGGCAGTACTTTCTTGGGAGCCACCCAGGAGTGTGATAGAGATATGGATTTTCTTAGGTTTGGTCGGATACTACTGGAGATTTGTGCCAGATTTCTCCAAAGTTGCAGCACCTTTATCAGCATTGATGAAGAAGGGGCAACCCTTCATGTGGTTGCACAGATGCCATTGGATTTTTTAGGATCTAAGGCAGAGGCTGACTAGTGCCCCCATCTTGAGGCTTCCAGAGGAGGGTGTAGGGTACGTAGTCTACTACGACGCATCAGGGACCGAACTCAGATGTGTCCTGATGCATGAGCGATCAGTGATCGTATATGGTTCTCGATAGCTGAGACAGTATGAGTAGAACTATGCTACCCATGACCTAGAGTTAGCAGCAGCGGTCTTTGCCTTAAAGATGTGGTGACATTACTTGATGGACGAATGTTTTATAGTGTACTTTGACCACAAGATTCTGAGGTATATCTTCTCTCAGAAGGACCTAAACCTAAGACAGCGACATTGGCTCAAGTTCCTCCAGGACTATGACTTTGAGATAGTTTATACTCCTGGGAAGGGGGACGTTGTAGTAGATGCACTCAGTAGGAGATCTGGTATACAACTGCTAGGTGAGGCGACGGAGCAGCTGGCTTCTTTGTAGACATCCTTTGTGGATCGAGATGGAGCAGACTTCCTTCGGTCTCTTACAGTCACTCTCCCACTTCTTTAGCGAGTTAGGGAGGTGCAGCGTGGGGATATTGACTTCAAGGCTCTATGTGCTCAGATATCCACAGGACAGACACCTGATGGATTTTTTAAAGGTGGGGAGCATGTCATCCTCTTTAGAGGACGTACCATGGTACCATTATCACTTTAGGAGGAAGTGTTGAGTGAGTTCCACACATCCCCTCTAGCGGTACATCCAGGAGTGGCAAAGATATACCAGGATCTCTGACGACAGGACTGGTAGCCAGGAATGAAGAAAGCAGTAGCAAAGTTTGTCTCTCAGTGCCTCACTTGTCAGCAAGTGAAGGCGGAGCATCAGGTACCAGAAGGCTTGGTTCAGCCTTTAGAGGTCCTAGAGTGGAAGTGGGATGGGATAAACATGGACTTAGTGACATGACTTCCACGTATGTCCAGAGTTCATGACTCTATTTGGGTGATCGTCGACCGACTCACCAAGTCGGCCCACTTCCTACCGATCAGAGAGCAGGGTTCAGTAGAGAGATTGGGACGCCTCTATGTGCAGGTGATTCTGCGGCTACATGGAGTACCCTCAACGATTGTCTCTGATTTTTATACATGTTTTACTTCCTGGATATGGAAGGGGTTGTAGGAGGCTTTCGAGACACATCTTTGTTTGAGCACCGCCTTCCATCCTCAGACAGATGGTCAGACTGAGAAGACCATTCAGGGCCTCGAGGACATGATGCGAGCTTGCTTCCTAGACTTCGGTCACAGCTGGAAGGATTACTTTCCTTTGGTGGAGTTTTCATACAACAAATTCTATCACTCCACCATTGGGATGGCACCTTTTGAGGCGTTGCACGGGTGACCTTACATATCACCTTTTTGATGGACTGACCTGGGGGAGTCAGCACTCGCGGGACCAGAGATGGTTCGTGCTACCACAGAGAAGGTGCAGATCATCCAGGAGTGGATGAAGACTGTACAGAGCAGACAAAAGTCTTATGATGACAGGAGACGGAGACCTTTGGAGTTCGAGGATGGAGATCACGTCTTTCTACGGGTCTCACCCCGATGAGGTTTACGGAGATTTGGCCGAGGTGGCAAGTTATCTCTAAGGTTCATCGGACCCTTCTAGGTCCTTGGTAGAGTTGGCGAGGTGTCTTACCTCTTAGCTCTTCCACCTCAGTTTCACCAGGTGCACGACGTCTTCCACATATCTCAACTGAGGAGATACGTGCATGACCCTTCCCACGTCATTGACCACAGTGAGATGGACATCGACGATGGGATGATGTTTTCGGAGGTTCCAGTTGATATTGAGGATCGATAGGAGAGGGCCCTTTGTGGGCGGTCGATACCTCTGGTGTGCATTCACTGGCAGCATGGGAACCTCCAGGAGAGAACATGGGAGCAGGAGGCTCAGATTCATGCTCAGTACCCCCCACTTGTTTTCCTAGTTTTTTGATGTGGCTTTCAGGGACACAAAGCCCTGAGGTGGGGAGAATGTAAATACCCGGAAATTCCATGTAAATTTTTTTTAAATATATGGGAATTTTATGAGTCTGTGAAAATTGATGGCGTGTGATTCCGAGGCCCGGTGTGCCCGAAATGAATTTTTGAACTTTTTTTCAGGTACGTTCAGTAAACATACAAGCGAGTTTTTGTAACTTTTGAACCATTGCTCGGAATTGAAATCTGAGGGAACTGTTGAACTCACAACGCCAGTATTCTCTAAAGGGGACCTTCACCTCGACCGTAGTAGTTCGAGGGTAAAAGATAGAATTTGGGTTTTTTGTGGAAATAGAAATAAAATAAAATAAACTTTTATTTCATTTTTCCTTTTTATTGAAACCTCCCATGTGGATGGTTTCAAGGTGGGGACCACCTGAACTAAAACCTCCCACATGTGTGTTATGGAGGTGGGGACCACTGAGCCTAAAACCCCAATTTTTAATTTAGAGGCAGGGACCACCCAAACCCCCTTTAATGAGAAAGAACCTCTCAACTCCCCTAATTTAAATTTTTCCAGCACCATTCATTAATTGGGCCAATTAATTTTGCTAATGTGGTACAATTAAATTAGCCAATTAATTATGCCAACGTTCCAACATAATTAATCTACTTAATTTAATTATATTGGTACCTCTTAGTTTGGGGAGGATTTTTTGTTGGAAAAGAAGTTCTTTGGTGGGAGAAATCTCTCCAATGAAGAACGCCATCGAAGAACGTTCTTTGAAAATCAAGGAAAAGGACGACGTATGAGACTGACATCTAAGCGTGGTTTTGGAAGTGATGATCGTTGGCACCCTCTTCGCCTTCTTTGACTTCTTTCTCGCGCCAACATCAACGAACCTTCAAGGTAGGGTGGTTGTTTGAATTTCTTCCCCTTATCCGTTCTTGATAATTCATCATAAAATCAGGAAGAGGTTATAGTCGCTTGCTACCGCTCTAACATGGAGGGTGCGGGCCAAACAAACATAGCTCGCCCCCTCCATCGTTCTTCTTTATTGGTGTGTTCTTCGTGATGGAAGAAGGCGGCTTTGTGCCACGGCGACGAACAAAGAGAGGTCGGTCGAACCAGCCGCCGGCGAAGGCGCAACGCGCGACCACACCGCGTGGAGAGGACGGCTCTCCATCCGACCAGCCACGGCGGACCGCCGCACCGCGGCCGCCCCGCCGCACCATGGCCGCCCCACCGGACTGCAGCCTTCGCGCCGCCCTGCGGCCCCCGCCGCCTCCACGGCCTCGCGTCGCCCTCGCTGCCCTGCGGCCTTCGCGCAACCCTCGCTGCCCCATGGCCTCCGGGACACCATCACGCTCCCCCCCTATGGCCTTCGCGCCGTCCTCACAACCTCGCGGCCTCCGCGCCGCCCTCACAGTCCCCCGTGACATCGTGCCGCCCTCGCGGCCCCACGCCATTCGCGCCACCCTTGTGGCCTCCGAGCCACCCTCGCGGCCCCCCACGGCTTTTGTGCCACCCTCGCGGCCCCATGGCCCCCGCGCCACCCTCGCGGCCCCCCGCGGCCTTGCGCCGCACTCGTGGTCCAGCGGCCCCCGCACCGCACCACGGGCCGCCACCCAGCTGGGCCGCCCAGTGCGGGTCGGGCTGAACCCAGCACAGGCCGGGCTGGACCCAGTGGGCCGGGTCGACCCGAACCGGCTTGGGTCAGGCCGGGTCGGTCCGATCGGTTCGAACTAGACCCGGGCCAACTTCGACACATTTACGCTCTTTTGGCCATAACTTTGGAACCGGATATCCATTTGATGAACCGCCTGTGGTGCCAGAAACCCTAGAGTGATACGGTCCCTTTGATATACCCCACTTGAGATTTGGATAGAGTTGTGATAGTCGGGTTGGATTGAACACAAATCCAACCGGGCCCTCGGAACTAAAAGGCTAATAACTTATAGACCAGGCGTCCGATTGACGCACTTTCTGTTGCATTGAGACCCCTATGACGTGGTGGTACTTTGAGATACTTATTCATGGGACTTCATGGTAGTTGGATTATCGACCAGTGGCTTGAGGAGCGTACCCTCCTGGAGACGAGCAAGCCTAGTGCGGGAACCCAGTAGTTGGCTGTGACGTGAAGAATGAATAGTGATCTTGTGTGGGTCAGCAGCGAGCGATCCTGTGTGGATCAGCACTGAGTGATCCTCTGTGGGTCAGCACCTAGCGATCCTGTGTGGGTCCGCACCAAGCGATCCTGTGTGGGTCAGCACCGGGCGATCCTGTATGGGTCAGCACCTAGAGATCCTATGTGGGTCAGCATCTAGCGATCCTGTGTGGGTCAGCAGCAGAGCCTCTTAACTGGGTAAGATGATTTAGTAGTTACATCTAATCATCTCTACTACTGTACCTAAGAAATACCTGGTGTGAGATGATTCTGTACCTTTGTGGTACTTTCCTTCGTGGTAATACCTTGGTGGTATTCTTCTGTGTGGCATACCTGTGTGGTACTTACCTTCGTGGTGTTCCTTCCTTTGTGGAACAGTTTAGATTTGGGATTTTGAGTTGGAATTTGTGTTTTCCTCATGATTGAGATGGGTATACTTGGTAACATAGGTATATGTATGGGAATATATCTAAGTACGGTTGTTAGTTGACTTCATACTTTGTGGTTTATCCTTTGTGGATTTTGTGAGACCTTGAGGGTCTCGGGGTCCCTACTGAGTATCGTTATACTTACCCCTACATGGGTTATACCCGCACCTTTTTGTGTTTGGTGTAGATGATGGATAGCGCAGATCGAGGCTGAGGGTACTAGGGCTAGACAGGGCACGGAGGTGGACCATACGGCGTGACAGTACACATAGAAGATGGGAGGACGTGGAGTGCTAAGGAGGCGATCTGTACCTACCCTTCAGGTAGGAAACTTTTTGGAGGACCCAGTAGCTGCCTTTGTTTCTCTTCAGTTGTATTGTATTTCAGTTTTACTTGTACCATTACTGTTGGGATTTTATTCTAACTCCTTTTTACTTTCAGCGGTCTTTTTTCTATACAGTTGACTTGTGTTCGTATCTTGTTATGTGCTTGGTTGCGTGTGTTTACAGGTTATAAAGGCAATTCCTTCCCGATTTTAGGGAATACGCCTTTCAGTTCTAGTCGTCAGCCCCTGGCCTATGGAAGGTGAGCTTGGGGTAGTCACAGCACGGGCCCCGAGGGACGGGTTGTGACAATATATTTAATGAAAAAAATATAGCACCTAAATCCAAATCATGAGTTGGGTAATTTTTCTCATAAACCTTAAATTTTGGTGATGCATAAGCTATTACCTTATCATTATGTATAAGTACACATTCTAGTCTCTTCTTTGATGCATCACTATAAATCACAAACGCTTCTCTATTTTAAGGTAGTGTAAGCACAGGTACATTGATTAACCTTCTCTTAAGTTCATTGAAATTTTCCTCATAATCATTTGTCTAAAGGAACTTTACTCTCATCCAAGTTAACTTGGTGAGTGGATTTGATAGGCATGAGAAATTTTCCACAAAGTGTCAATAATATCCAGCCAAACCAAAAAAATTATAGATCTCAATCACATGGGTTGGTCTGGGACTATATTCAGTAACTTCCATCTTTGATGGATCCATCAATATACCCTTTCTTGAGATTATATGACCCAAAAATGAAACTTTTTCTGGACAAAATTCACACTTGATAAATTTTACATACAACTTATCCTTCCTTAGGGTATTTAGTCTAATCCTCAAGCAGTCTTCATAAGCTTCATTACTCTTAGAATATATAAGAATATCATCTATAAAGGTTATCACAAAGTGATCAAGGTAATCACTAAAGACTCTATTCATTAAATCCATGAAGATAGAGAGGTAATTAGTAAGACCAAATAGAATCACTATAAATTCATAGTGTCCATACCTTGAATAGAATTTTGTCTTGTGTATATCCCTTGATTGATAGTATCCATATCAAAGATCAATCTTGGAAAAATATTGATCTCATCGTAATTGATCGAACAAATAATCAATATGGGTGCACCCTAAGGTGACACACTTGGCCACATGAATCCCTTGTCAATATTCTCCTAGAGTTACTTCTTAAATTCCTATAACTCAATTGGGGTCATTCTATATGGATTCTTTGAAATAGGTGTAACGCTAGGTATGAGTTTTATTCAAAACTCAAATTCGCGATTCAAAGGAATACTAGGAATATATTCCAAAAAAAAATCAGTAAACTCTCATAAAATAAGAATATCTTTGATGTTGAGTTTCTCCCCAACCATCTGAGGTAGATACCCTTCACAAATAGCAATTAAGACCCACAAGATAGAATTAATTTCCATTAAAAGTTTGTGTTCATCCTCATACTAATAAATGATCATAAGTTCATTCAGAATATGAAATGTGACTTCCCTTACATGAAAATTCATGTGTACGCAATATAAATAAATTTGATCCATGCCTAGAATCACAAAAAAATCAACTAACGTGAGAATCACAAGATTTGTAGGAAGCACATTTCTACAAAATTCAATCGAAGAGGAACTATAGACTTGGGATGTGACCATCATTTCATTAGGGTTTTTCTCTGCTAAATAAACATCTGATCATTGAGGTGGTAATTTGATATCCTAAGAAAATTCCATAGATATAAAAGAGTGGGTTGATCCAGAATCAAATAAGACATTACTTGTTTTAGAGTGAATGATAAGTGTGTCTTTCACTGTGTCATTCCCGTAACTCACTTCAGCAGTTGTGATTGCATGATATTTCCCTTTGTCATTGGGTTTAAGAGGTTGATGAAATTTATCATCATCATTAACCTTTATATTTGAGCATTGGTTATCATGATGTTCATACTCCTTGCATTTGAAACATTGGAGTGTGGGTGGTGCATTATGTGGAGATTTTTCTCTATTCCCACCATTAGCTAACTTTTTCTCATCACTTCAACATTTTATTTCACAATTAAATTCCTTTAAATACTTAAAACATTTAATAATCCCCTTAATAAGATTTCTTCCATGTTTCCTTCCACACTTTAAGCATAAAGGAAATCTCATCTTCTTCTCTTCGTGATTTTTATTATTATAATTTCATTTAAATTCTATATTTCTTTTCTTATCAAAACCATGAGATTGATGGTTAACTCCAATATTCATTTCTACCTTGATAGCACATTGAACAATTTCTTCATAGCTAATGAATTCCCTTATGGATAACGCCTTTCAGAGACTTGGTTTTAAGCTACTAAAGAATCGATCAACCTTACTTTCAGGGTGGATGATAATACTAAAAGTGTATCTTGAAAGTCTTGAAAAATTAGCCTCATGGGTACTAATAAATTCATCATCATTTTACTTTAGATCAAGTAATTATTTATTTATTTTCATATGAAGAATACAGTATTATTGAAAAATAATCTCTTAAACTCATCCCAATCCATAAAGTAAATTTCTTCTCATTGTCTCATGTTCTTGATAAGATTCCATCATTGGTCTGCTTCGTATTCAAAATGATAAATATCTAAAATAACTTTTTCATGTTTTGAACACTTAAGGATAGAAAATATCTTTTCAGTGGTGCTGGTCCATTTCTCAAAAACTAGTGGATCAGCATACCCACTAAAAGAAGGTGGAAGTTGCCTCATAAAGGACTTACAAAACATTTTTTCCACTACTCATTCAAAATCTCGGAATGATTCTTGGATTTGGAAAGTTTAATATGCATATAAATAATATTTTTCATTCCATATCCCATAATATTTGGTTTCTCAATAGGATAATCATTATATTGTCCATCACATTCAGCATTAACATGATTCCTTTAGGTTCTATCCATTTACTAAAACCAAAAATCATAGTGTGAGAAACCATAATTATGTTGGAAAACCACATCATCTCTACCTTACCAAAACATTAGGACGTTATATTATACTTAAAATTATCCTCAAGGTTCTCACAAAAGTTTTCTTATTCCACTATCCAAAGATAACTAAACTTTACTCTGATATTAACTATAGTGACCCATGCTTTTCATTGATAAATATTGCATCTTACTAGATGAATATTCAATGCATAACATTAAAATCCATGATAAAATCATATAGGTTTAGTATATTTGGCAACATGGATACATAAACTTATTTATAATAGACCTATATCATATCGCACATAATTATTCACAACTAGAACCCTACTTAGACATATCATACTTAAAATCTCTCTTTATATCTTGGGGAAGGGAAACATAAGAAAGGGTGAGCTCAGATACTCGGTAAGGAAAAACAAGAGAGATATCAATGATAATTTAAGCATAACATGAGCATATGGGTATGAGAACATGGTCATAACATTTAAAAACCATGCATAAAATATCATATATCATAATCAAGATTCATGGAATAAATATTGGCAGTTTATAGGATATAAATCATAAAGGAATCAAATAACATGAGTCATGAGAGAATAACATTAGCATATGACATAAGTTTGCAGCATACACATAAGTATAGAAAATCATTTCCTTATCCAATGCTTGTTTTTAAGACTATCATAGTGGATTAGGTTCACTCCTCATTCTTTTGTGTCCTTAGTGAAGGTTCACTCACAACATTATCATAGTACACAGAGTCTCTTACTGAATTGGGTTCACTCCTCATTCTAGTCTTTATTATCTCATGAGATATCCATATTTACCCAATACATTATAAGGCTATATAATTCTGAACTTGACCATTAGATAATCATAATTATTTCATATGTGTTCCACAAGATCATAAAATATTCATCATATATGATAACCCATGGGAAAAAATGGGTTTCATAAATATCTCAACAATTCATTATAACATAACCCATAGAAAATAAAAGGGTTTCATAAACATCTCATCATTATAACCATAAACCATTCATAGAAAGAATAAAGATGGTATAATTGGATCACATCCCCACTAAAGTATAATTAACATTAAAGGATGTTATCATAAATTTAAATTAATTTAAAATATCACTGTAATATTTCTTGAAGAAAATACCCTTTTCATTTTGAAATCACTTCTTTAAAATATGAAAAATTCCAAAATATTATGGAAAAAAATTTCTTTGGAAATAAATATGACAACTTATAAAGTAATCTTAATATCTTTGACCATTCATGATGGTGGGAAATTCTGTTCTTTTCATGTATGTTAAATCAAATATTCCTTTCACATTTTTAATAAAAAGTCAAAAACACATCATTAAAAAACGATAAGAAGATTCCTTCGAAACATTTTCATAAAAATTAAAATATGGGTAAAAATGACATCAAACATTCAAAGGAGAATATTAAAAAATTCTTGAAAACATTCTAAAGAAAACATAGACATGGAAGAAAAATATTTCTTCCTAAAGAGGAAATAAAGTCTGTTTTTCTCAAAAACATTTTTTGGATCATTTTAAGTACCAAAGAGAGGAAAATGGTACTATTACTTGAAAATTTCCTAAATAAATAAAGGATAAGAAAATTAAATGTATTTATCATATAGGTATCATAAAATTTCCTCAATATAAATTCAATCATAAATAATCCTGATTAAAAAGGGATTGAAACATAAAATCTTTTACCTCAAGTCTCATCTTTTTTCAAAAGTTCTCTAAACTCCTGTATAATAAATTTAAATTTATTATAATTCTATATAAAAATAATTTACATACTTATAATATCATATATTATTTACTTATAACATTTTAACACCCATTTATTAATAATTTCTTATTAAATTTGTTATTTCTGAGTGTTAACTGTTTTTTTTTCATGGAAGTTTCGGTTCAACGGTTCTGGTCCTTGTAATTTGATCTTTGTTTCATCATCTCCATAATGTTATTAAAGATATATTTTTATTATATACATATTTAGAATCTTCCATAAAAGGTAGAGTAGAAAAATGATTTACACCAATCATGGAGATGGTGGCTTGTACGTAAACATGAACGTTTTCATTTTCTAACAAAAATAAGGAAAGAAAGATAAATATTATTTTTTTCATTCCATAACCATAATTATATAATAAATAATATATATATATATATTTATATATATATTAATTTTATCCTTATTATCATCCAAGTAAAATATAAATGAAAAACAAAACACAACACTTTGTGGAGGTGGTAGTCCACACGTACGCATGAGCGACATTATCGTTTTCCAACGGAAGAAGGTAGATGTGATATTATAATTCCAAAAACATAATTATTCATAAATATCATATATATAATCATTAAACTCATCATAATAACCATAAATGAAAATGGTGATGGAGAATGAATTGTATCGCTATGTGGAGGTGGTAGTCCACACGTACTCATGAGCGATACTTTCACATATTATTTGATGGAATATAGGGTGGATAGTGGTGGATCAATAATCATAATTAAATTTTAGTATATTGAGGATAATTTATTTATTATTGTATTATAACTACCATATATTTAGAGGATGTGAAAGAAGAAATAATTTGAAATAGATTGGGTCAGATGATTACCTCTCTTTTGGTTAGCCTCCTTTAGATCATTTATTAAAGACCCTTGGAATGGTCTTTTAAGGACACAAACACCTCTACTTCATGTCTATGGAAGTTGATAAGAGAATTGGGCAAGGGTTTGGTCAATATAGATGGATCAAAGTAGTGTAAAGAAAAGAAAGGGGTTTTCTTTTATAAGTGGGGGAGAGGACACACTTGGAATTAATTAAAGTATTAATTAATATAAATTAATTTTTAGGTTCAAGTGGCTCTAAATTGATATATTTTAAAGATAAGATGAGGATAATTCGAAATAATCTCATCCAATAAAATTTAGGCAAGTTTAAGTGATGTCTTAACCCTTATCACTTAGTGTTAACCCCTCATTAATACTTTTGACAATTGTAGCAATATCAAAGTTTTATACTCTTTAAGGGTCGTGAATGTTACTATAAAAGGAAAAGTGACCCATAAATGGACCATGGTTGATATTTTCAACCATATCCAATTCACTTGGATGAATATAGGTTTTTTATTAATTTTAAATCATTTAATAAAATATTATTTATTATAAAATATCATTAATATCATTTTTGAAACTATTCATTTACTTTGACTTTAAAGTCACCTAGATGGTAATGGAATTCGAATATAACCCTTTCATAGATACCTAATATTTTATATTTATCTATAAAATTTGTGGGGCACTATAACTCACACAAAAAATCATTTTTAGAGTTTTTAAAATCATTTACATGATTTTTCTACTACTTGCACAAACACCATGTCAGTGTTGTGTAAGCATTTAAAGTAAATATTTCATTACTAAAAATTAAAAATAAATTACCGTGATAAAAATAATTAATTAATATTTTAAATAATCATTTATAACTGAATATATCCACTTTTTATCCTTATGTAAAAAAAATAGAGATATTAAAGTCAAGGGAGTGACATTTTGTATTTATTTTTTTCTTAAAATGATATAAAGGTCATAATCAAAGAAAAATGGCATCAAGTTGCCATATTTTTTAAACTTGGATGATTATAACCGAACTCCACTCATCCAAAAGTACAAAGGAAAGTGTTAGAAGAATTTTAAATCCTTATCACAATGTTTTAACATTGTTTTACCCGTTTTACCCTTATTGAGAGGACAAATTTTTTACTATTTTTTCAATTCATTATGACCAAACATGAAAGTGGCCAATTTATCAAATTTGGACATTCTGATTCAAAATATGGAATTAATTTTATCAAATTTAATTCATAGAAGTAAAATAATTTAATTTAGAATTAAACTCTCAAAACATGATGAAAAGCAGTTTTCCATAAATAATGTTTTCATTAGTATAAAATGTTTTTATACCGAAATCCAACATAAAATTAATTTTAATGGCCTTAATTTGATTATTAATAATATAAATGAACTAATTTTACTTTTAAAACCATTTTAAAACAAAATTAAACTTTTTAAATGATTTAATCGAAAAGACATTTCAATAAAAATCAGTAATTTTCACTATTTACTGAAAAATCAATCTTTTCATAAAATTACCAAAAATTCACTCTAAACTAATTTTGAAATGATTATTTCAAAAATGAAGTTCATTTTTTCAAATAAATTTCCTAAAACTAAAAGGAATTAATTATATTATTTTCTCATAAAAAATAAATAAAAAACATTTCTGAGGAAAAAACATATTTTAAAAGCATATAATGACTTTACTAAAAAATTATCAATATATTTGTTTTATCTAAAACCATTATACATTTTTTTTCAAAAATTGGTTATTATTATTCACTCATTCAATTGTATGGCTAGGTTATAATGGTATACTATATTACAGTTCATTTAGACTCAAGCTTACTTATATTGCAAGTTATCAAAAAAATAAATTTATTTGTAGAGAATTTTATCATAAAATATCAGGGTGTTAAAAATCAGGCCAGTGGTAAGTAAAATGTGTGACCCTAAACCCACCTCCAATAATCCAATGGATAGTGAATAGAATCAAGAAGGCATGATATATATGGAATGTCTTTGCCTACAACAACTGACAATAAAAATACCTCACTAATATGAAAAATAACTAGAAACACCAGCAACATATAAAAAGAAACAGTTGAATTGTGTATAACACATGAATGAGACACCATTTGATAATTACAATGTCATGTAGGCAACTACAAAGGGAGAATACATATGCATAACACGACATAATTGGATAAAATAAACTCAAGCTAAGGGAAAACACCTCCTTACTACAAGAACTTTGAGATCAAATTTCAATGGTAATTATCACTGTAATATACCATTGTACACCACTAGGATTCTATACTGCTATCTCCACAAGCTTTATGCTCACAAAGGGTTATCTCCAAATTGTGCATTGTATGCACAAACACAACATGTGTGGGCACGAAGACTGTGTAGAGGTGAGTATAATCATATTCAGTATGATGCTCAAAAAACACCAAATTAGATGAAACAATGAGCCAGCTTAAACCCAGTACAAAGGAGAAATATAGAGAAACCCAAAGTTTTTCGAATATACTCTAAGGTCAAGAAAACCATGGATGAATGAAGAATCAGTGTATTCACAGCTCAACTTTGTGAAGGATCGTATCTAGCAAGCAACAGGGGATGCTTAAAATGCCAAAAGACACACAAAGCTTGAAATTAATAGCCCACCTGTAAGTTGCATTTTGAAGGAAACAAGGAGTGTCTATGGAGTCATATGGATCAAAGCATTTGAATTACCCAATCTTTCTATCTTCCATGTTGTCATTCTAAACAGTAATGGAGGATTTGTGCCTTAATGAGATACATGTGTTAAACAAGGGAGTACCAAATCCTATCTTTCATAACTACCCAACCATATGAAAACTCATGCCACCTCATGAAATTTGTTGTGGGGGACCCATGCCTCACTGAAGTACGTGTGATGGTTGAGGGGGTTCTAGACCCCGATGGAGGACTCACGCCTCGCTGAGGTACGTACATCAATCATGAGAGTACCGAACTCCGTGGATAGAGAACATGTGACCCAACAATGGGAGAGTTACCAACTCTATTAGTCGTATAGGGGGTGTTCCATGTTGAGGTCAAGGGAGTATCAATCCCATGCTTGAATGTGGAAGACCCACACCCCGAGTGTGTAGAGGGTGAACTCCTGGAAAGAATGTGGAGGACCCAAAACCTATCAAAAGTGTGTCGCCAGAGGATCATAAACTTTCAGAAGTAATGGGGATTTTCACCCTATTATCAACATGTTAGTAAGGGAGCCAAACCCCTTTTTCACTCTCATTGTCATTCCCACACCCAGTTGTTGCCTTTAAGGATGTAAGATTATTGAATTACCCAAAAACATTTCATAGATGACCTATAATGGGAAAGGGGGTCATATCATCCCGTTCTACGCAGAAAAATGCTCAGAATAGAAAAATCACACATCCGATTATGGCACCCATGTGAGAGGGAAAATGTAACGAACCAAACTTTTATCAATGGAATTTCTCCCTTCTTATAGTTATGTCGTATAGTATAAATCACATAAAATCACTCTGAGGCCATAATAAAAACTTTATAAATGAATAATTAGTGAAATAAGAAGTATTTCTAGAAGTTGAGGAACCTATAATAACTTGGCCTTAGGAATAGTAATATGACCCTTATGAATAGTAAACTAGCCAAAGAAATAGTAACATCACCCATGAAAGTATAAATAAAATTTAATCATCTTATAAATGAAATTATGGTATAATTATATCATAGACTAAGTAATTAAATGTTTTGAAAAATTATTAATTAAGTGTTAGAATTTTTGTAAGTCATAAATATTTAATTACAATTTTATAATTAATTTAATAATTTAAAAGAAAGTGTATTTTCATAAAAGTATCCATAAATTTATATTTTTATGCCTTGTGATTTTAAGATAATTTTAAGAGACCTTAATGTAATTTTTCAAAGTGTTATAAAATTGGTTATAATTTTAAAATCTGTATTTTCCAAGTAAATAATGATTTTATTTAAAAATTAAATTACTCATATTTAGAAAATTATTTTCATAAAATGGAGTTTATTTTTTAATTCTACACGTCAAAAAATGGTTAGGGTGATTTTTGGGAATTTTTCTGAAATACTTGAATTTTTGTGAATAGTATAATATGATAATTTACTATATAAATATATTATAAATTAAATACACTATTCATTGATTCATCGCTGATGTAAGAATCATAATCTCAAACTTCCCTTATTTATTTTAATATTTTTGGTGATAATGCTCAAACTATTAATAGTTTTGAGCCAAAATAATAAACTAATGATTAAAATAATGGGAAAACACCTCTCTCATCCACTATAAATATCAGCCCTCACATCCTCTTCTCTTCGCACCTCTCAAGCTTTGAGTTTTTTCCAAATTCTTCACAATACTCTTCCCTAGCCCCTCTCCCACATCCAGAAGCTCTTGGTCTCATCAAAAGACCAAAACCTTACCCTAAGGAGGTTCTCGAGGAAGATAAAATCAAGAGGTAAATCCTCTCTCTCTTTCTTTTAATTTCCTTTCAATTTCATTTATTTTTTTATTCTCTCCTAACCTCCTTTCATCCAAATGGAATGATAACTCCAATATGTTTGATATACTATAATTATATCATGTTAATGGAAGATTCATCATTAAACTCTACCCTCTCTCTCTCTCTTTTATTTTAAAAAAAATGAAATTGTCTCCCTGATTGTCAATTTACCGACATCGTGGGCGATGCACTTTCATTTTCTTTTAACACCTTCAAGGATGTTAATAAAACCATTAAATGGTTGAAAAAAAATTGTAAAGTGTATGTTATAACCATCTTTATGTTATGGAACTAACATGTATACATAATACTAAATGATAAAACAAAATGAGTTTTCTGTGATCAAAAACCCGTCAAAATTAAGCTAAAATGATCATCCTTAAATTTTATCTAAAGATTCATCCTCATACCATATAACCAAATTCTTTAAAAGAACATTTAAACTTCTATAATATCATTAATAATATATAATAACAATTCTGGATATTTATCCTCATTTTACACAAACATCCATTCATGTATACAAGTGAACCGATCATGAAAACTAAGAAAACGAATACCCCCAAACAATGAAATTAAACTCTATAACTCATCCAAAGGCTCATAAAAGAAACATAATAAAACCATAATGAATCAGATTCATGTATAAAAGGTTTTGAAATTGTTAATTAATGAATCTAATGTGATTATGCGGGACATTAAAGTAAAGAAAGCATTCGGACTCAAGGTAAGGGGAATTCTCGAACCCAACTCTCTTTCTTTGGGTTTTCTCTTTTTCACCCCATTTTCGGTATGGATATTCCTTAAAAATATCATTTCTTCATCATTATCTTACCTTTTCTGGGATATACATGTTTTCTACTTAAGTTTATGACAAACACAATGTTTTCCAAAAGAACTCTTCTTTCAAAAAAACACACATTTTACTTATCGAGATTGTTTCATCTTCACTCAAGATTGATGTTTCATGTATCAAGTATGGTATTCCCTCTTTCATTTGGGAACCCAAATTTTATGAATTTATGCTTACAAAATGAAACACATTCCTTTCTGTGGGTTATTTTATGTTCAAGATTGATAAATATTTTATGTGGCATGCATGATAATGTAAATGTTATGATGTGATGGGTGCACCCTGAATTATATAGCGCGAAGTAAATGTTATGATGTGACGGGTGCGTCTGGAATTATATAGCGCTCCAATACATTGGGTAATGTGATGAATCTCGTGAGTTAAAGTGAGATATGTGTGAACATGATGCTAGGTTTGTTCACAGCTATATGTGGTAGTTAACCACTAAGACATAAGGTTTCATTTGTATGCATTTCCCCTTTTCAGCCCTTTTCTTAATGCTTACTCTCATGTTTATGATCTTATGCCTATGTTATGATGATAATGATTATGATCACCCCATGTTATATTTTTTCGTGTTCTTATCTATCCTCTTACTAGACTTTTAACTCACCCCTTTTTGATGTATATCCTCAGCTGACTACTTGTACTAAGGAGAATTCAAGGGTCAATAAGAAGCTAGAGAAGAAGGAATTAAATAAATGTTTACGTATTATTTTGTAAAAGTTATGAATGGTCCTAGTTTCCCAAGATACTAAACCTTTGGATTTTGGTCATGTAATGCTTTTATGTTGTTTATCATTAAAATGATGTAATAGTAATGTAAGAAAAAGCAGGGTCGCTATAGAAAAAACCATAGGAGACACAAATACACGACATGTACTTTTATGCACATGATGTATTGGTCCTCAAGGCATGTACTACCACTTTCATGCCATGTGGGGTCAAACCACACATAATACATTTATGTACATGGATTTTAGGTCTATGTGTTCTCCTACACAACCCATGCCATGTGGCATAGCACTACACTAATGTTCTTTTAGACTCCAGTACGTGCCATTCATGTGACCTGATACTACATGCCATGTACTTCTAGACTACACACCATATAATATTTCAAAGTCAACGGGTGACTATACAAGACATGTACTTTTGAGTTACATGTCATGTGATATTTATCTCTCATGGAAACCACAACCACTATATTGAAAAAAGTACATAGCATGTGTCGAGAAATTTCCGAAACATGAGCACTTCGCTGAAATCACCACTTTCACCATTGTTATCACCCCAAATTGCACCAGGAGCATCGTGACTGAGCTCTGTCATCATCGCCACTTCACCGCTTCCCTCCAGATCTTGCACCATCGCGCCTCCAAAGACCTGTCGTCGCCCATCAGGCAACTCGTGTTGTACCACCGTAATCCCACGCCACCCCCTCTCACTACCACGCCCAGATTGGTGCCCTACATGCCTAACCAATGCTTGATCGTCATCTTGGGCAACATTTGATAAATTTTCAGCCATAGAGAAAGCTAGCAATGGATGTGTGGAGAGGAGGGGGAGAAGAACAGGTAGTAATCAAGGATTTGATAGCTAGTGTGATGGTTTGGCCACCATTCGTCAGACATTAATTCCTCACAGATGAAGAACGTAGATGGGAATATAGAATTTGGGAAACAATATTAGAAAATAAAATCACAAGGATTTGCAATTGCGAAAATAATCATGAATGATAATTTTAAACATGGAATCGACATTTAATTCACAAAGAATGGAACATGAATCAAATAGCATGCCCTATGTCATGGTGAATTGTCGTCATTGCAAAGGTTTAATGATGCAAAGAGACTCATTAAACCCTGAAACACGAACTCACTTCTGATCCAATGTTGATATCGCCTCACCTTCGAAGAATCCAATCACCTTCCTCTTCCCCTCTAGGTTGATCTTGGGTTTTTGTCTATGGAATGAGTGGCTTACCCTAAAAGAGAAACTATAAGAGGGATTTTACATCACTTAAGGAGGTCAACCAATATTTTATTCAAAAGATTTAAAAATCTCAACCCTGGGCTGAAATCCCATACATTGGTTACACCTCACCCTGGAAAAACACCATATTTTAGACACAGTCGCGATGGCAGAATCTCCATCCAAGCCTATGTTTAGGATATATAGATGCACACACTCATGGGATTGATATTTATTTATTTTATAAATATTAAAAAACTCTTACAATTCGAATAGATCAGAATGTAGTCAACACTTAGCCTAGGAGTAAACACTGAGTCCCGAGATCAATGAGACGTTTAGGAAATCTGTATGAGGTTGTTTATCGAGGTAAATTTCCCTTTTTACCCCTTTAGGGGACCCAAGACCCTAAGACTCAAAAATGAGTTAAGTCTCACTTGAGGAAAAATTCAAGTCACTGCATTCTCCCCGTCTTTAAACCCTTTTATCCCTGGAAAGGAAACAACTAAGGCTACTAAACTCAAAAGCTCGCAAACAACCTTGTGTGGAGATAACCTAATCTCATTTGCACTTTATCTACCTCTAGAGGCCCAGACTCTATGCAAACCTGAAACACGTCACATAAGAAGAAATCACCTTTTCTACCATTTCATTCAAGGACTTTCCTTCATGAGCTTCAACATACTCTAGCCCTCGTTTGATCCAAATCAAAGCCTTGATAAAAGCATGATCTTTTATTCAGTAGATCTCCACATAACCCCTTACCAAAGACCATTTTCATCTACAAGTCACTCATCCTCATGGCACGAAGAAAAATAATGAACCATCAACGTCTGCTTAGACACAGGCCATTGACAATAAAACCTCATGTGGGAGTGTCACACCCTACCTTTAATCAACAACCCGATCGACTATCACACAAAGATCATCAATCCACATGAGCATCACTATAGGTCATACCCATGAGAATTCTTCACCAATATATGAACCCATCGAGCTCTTCTTCGATTGCCCATCGTCACCTGACAAGATGAATGCAACAACATCACCAACACTAAGCACAGAGTCCACACAAGCTCTTAGTGCTATCTTTCCTCCGATGCTAGTGAGAACCTCACATCCATTACTACGGGTAAGATCACATCCACATCAAAAGATAACTTGATTGGGTTTTGACTGCTCTTTTTGAAAGCAATCAATGAGCACCCCAAGAATAATATGAACACAAACTTATTAAACCACTAAGCAACCAACTCTTAGCCCATTGGTGACCCATTCTGTCATAATCTAAAGCAAGTGGTCCCAACCCATTCATATGACCTTGCTATGTCAGCTCCAAATCTCAGATATAGAGCTCCAAGTCGGATGAACCACTAAGAAGGGGTGAATCAATGGTTACTTTTTATGAATTCTCATTTAAATTCAACCTTTGGGGTCGGTTAAATCTTCGATCACTCATTCTTTACAATCCCACCTTTCCTATACACAAAAAAAATAAAGCGCTAAAAAACACACCATGATTTTTACAAGGTTCGGTCTTAATAAGAAAGTATACTCTTTACCATGACCAACCTGTGGTTGTTTCACAGATTTTCTTATCACTAAGATTGTAATGATTACAAATGCAGTACAATCCACACAAAAGTTTGGACAGATAATATCCACGTCTTGTAAAGGATAAATGGCGTTATTTATAATGACACCACCAATTCTTCATTGACGTTCATACTCACCACCAATTCTTCAAAGATCTTCACACCTTTCTAAATAAGATCACTCCTTCACTAGATGTCTTTGAATCAACTAAATAACTTTGTTCCTCAACTACAAGTCTTCAACTGTTACTGTATCAACAATACTATATGCACATCGGCTCAATAATCCTCAATAAGTAGAAGATGCAACGTCCACTCCAACTCACTGCTTTCTTAAAAAGGTCAACTGAAAAATCTACAATGTTGTGTAAGTTGTCTTCTTTCTCAACTGTCAAATGCTCAGGCAAAAATGTTATCCTATTAAAGAAATTCCCAGCCTCAAATAATCTCTCTTCAATATTATTTTATGCAAGAGTTTGCACAACTAAAATAAGTGCATCTCACTTTTTCTTTTAATTACATGCAATTTATTAATGCATGTCACTGTTCTTCTAGAAGCCTCAATTCTGTCTGGGATATTTTTCACAAGGCCTAAAGCTCTCAGTGAGGCTTCCTCACTTCATGCATGTATATCACATGCATGGCATACTCCTCTTTTTCAATACTGCACAATGCTATTGTTTCTCCGCGTAATGTCTCACTAGGCTTGATGCGTGCATATAATCATATGCATTTAACTCAAAATCTTTGTGTGAGGTTACATATGTTCTCTGTTTACTCTTCTTGGCGTATTAATATACGGGGGTTCTGTTTCTTCGCGTAACACAATACATCACAAAGCTCTTTAAGCCCATGGAATACACACAGCTTCTTCACGTAAGGTTTTATACGCGGTTCTTCTTTGGGTAAGTGCAATTACTGTACGCAAAACTTTCTTCTTCACATGAAGTTTTATACACGGAACGGATTATCCTTCGTGTAAATGTCGCAAAGGCTTAGAGGCACAACACCAACACCGCATGGGTTTTCTTCTTCACTAAAGCTGGTCTGCTTCCCGGAATACCTCAAGCTCCCTCACGTAAGGCTGAATGTAAAAGATCACATGAAGTGTACAGAGGGACAAAACAGTCAATCGGAGAGCTCCCCCGAAAGTGGGAATGGGATATCCAAGGGCCTCCACTAAATAATATATGCAAAAATATAAATCCAAAGTCATCTGGAATTCACCTCACAGCCAGCTCAGGTACAGATGGCAGCTCTTTTTTGTAGTATTCAGCCAGCTCGGGTCCAGGTAGCAGCTCCTTATTGTAGTCTTCAGCTTTAATTGGACGACTCTCATGGGACAACAATTAAATCTCCAAACTGAAATAACACTCCCATGTGCATCCAGCTGAGCAGCAACCTGGAAATCCTGCTTGTCTCCATTCAGACCTCAGGATCCACTTGAATAACTCACAAACTTCAGTTGAAAGCACCAGTTTCGAGTCACTTTCAAACCGGTTTACCAAATTTGACTTCAATCTGGTTAATAATAGCCCGATTCATCCCTTTGAAAACCCGAACAAGCAGCAAACTAAGCCAACCAGTTGAGCACTCCAGCTCCTCCCTATTGGTCAGTTAAGCTCGAACAAATGGACTCCAACAAACCAAATCTATAACAATGGACCTGAGATTGGGCTTCAAACAAATCCTCCAAACATTTCCTCGGCTTCAGGACTAAGCTCAGACAACAAATAAAGATGCTGAACATCAACTCTAGCCAGCTCTCTATCCACTGGAAAACACGGTTAAGCCAGCCCCCAAACCTCTTCTTCACAGCAGCTCGGCCCGACTCAAACAAGATCAACCAGCAAGAACCCTTTCTACAATTTCAGATCCGCACCAACTATCTTCAATGAACCCATCTGCAGGTCTTCAAATACCCAACTCATCCTATTTGTAGCGGACAACATGAGCCATCATCAACCAGAACCTTCATCTCGCAACAGGCTGGAACTCGACCACTTATCACCACCAGCGACATTGGGGTTCAGGAGTAGCTTGCTCGGCTGAGTCCAGATAAACCCCAGCAAACTCCTCTTCACTTGGAATGAAATCGACAGCCAGATCTCTACGGTGGCTAGTGATATGAGAATCGGCCAGCTGCATCACATGTGTCCATCGAGCTCAAATGCCAAGCCCCTGTCCTCAATCCTACACAATGATCATAACAAATAAATTAAACAGTACAAAACTTTTTTGGAATTATGCAACAATTCTCAATTTAACATGAATATTCAATTCAATACAAAATAAACAACTCGGATATATTTCCAAATCAATCAATTAAATCCAAATACATTTTCACCTTCATAATATAAAATCAAAATTAAATCCAAAATTTAGATTCACTATTTTCCAGATAATGCAAGTAATTTCAAAACTGCTATCAAATAAAACTCAGAAAATATTCCAATCAAGGACATTTAATTTCTAATGTAATTTTTAGTGTTAAAATCCAAAATTAGACCAGAATCTATTTATCAACTGAAAACACACTCCAAAAATGGATGCATGCCCAGGAAATAAATGATTCGAGGGAATAAAAACAGTGAATTACACAAAAAATATGCAACAAAACAATGCAACATCAATCCCCCACAGTGCCTTTTTGCTCTCCTGAGCAAAATCGTGATCAAAACCAAGAAAAATTCCTTGAATTTAAGATGAAATGACTTACAAACTCCGCAAAGAAAATCAATTGCGTTAATTAACACACACAAATGAGCAGTTTAGAAATTAATACTTTCATACATGATATCAAACAGGAAAAAACAAGTTGAGGAAGATGATTCACACACAAATGAGCAGTTTAGAAATTAATACTGTCATACATGATATCAAACAAGCAAAAACAATGAGCAGTTTAGAAATTAATACTTTCATACATGATATCAAACAGGAAAAAACAAGTTAAGGAAGATGATTCACACACAAATGAGCAGTTTAGAAATTAATACTTTCATACATGATATCAAACAAGCAAAAACAGGTACCACTCTCTCAAAAGAAATGGATTTATTGAAAATCTAGTTTTCATTCCAAAGAGATGATCAAATCTAGAAATTTTTATGTAATTGAAAAGAATTAATTTCATTTATGAGTTTTCCTTAAAAACCAACTCTGTCACATCAATATTGAACACATATTATTAAGAGAAATAATTAAATAATGACACTTTAAGATAGATGAATAAAAATGCAACAATAGACAAATAAATTTTAGTAAATAAGCTATCTCATTCATTAACTTGTTTAAAAGGAAAATAAACACATGGTTCATCATGGGTTTTAATGTGTATTTCAAAGAAGACTCAAAAATCAGAATTTGATGATTTTGATTCTTTAAAAGAAATCGAGATTCGATTTAAAATTTTAAAATGAAAGACCAAATCTCAAGTGTTTTCAAGAAAGTAATATCAAAAAAAATTACTTGAAAGATCCCATAGAGCAAAGGAGATAAAAAATACCACTCGAGAACATGCAAAATCAGTTTTGAATTCCAAGTAAAAAAATCACTGAGTTTGTAACCATTCATGAAAATTCAATTCATCTCAAAAATGGACCCTGCCCCCCACACTTATTTTCAACATTGTCTCAATGTTGAGTCCAAGGTGGAGGATTGGAATTATCAAAAAAAAAAAGAATGAATTACAATTCCAGCAGTTATCAAATATGCAGCAGGGTCACAAAAATACTCAGAATATGGAAATTGAATTTAAATTCCAAGTACAGCAGCATGCTAAAAGCAATTTTCAGAATGCATACACAAGATTTCAGTTCAATTTAATAGAAATATGTAGTGATACACATCAAACAACATGCATGGCACGTATAAAGCGTGCTGGAAGCAGGTTCTTAGGACAATAAAATTCAAAACATTTGGTAATATGCAAGTTTCAGCAGGAAAATATAAGGCAGCAGGTATCCAACAAGTACCAAGTACCCTACCCCCACACTTATCTTATGATAAGGAAAATGACAGTTAAAATAATAGGAAAGAAGGATGCGACCAGATTTCATTCTTGTGGAAGGAGCATCAGCTCGAAAATTCTTAATGGCATGTGCAGGAGTTGTCCATCTTTACTCATCGTGAGGATTTATGTGAAGTGGACAACAGCCCCTCCTATGCACATAGGTTCCCCACATTTGTTTCTGAAACTAGATCAACAAGCCACCAGGATCAAATGGGAATTGAAGTGTTAGGAATGTGTATATTAGCTGCCAGGGAGAGGGCTCCGTCAGTGAGTAGGAGTGGGTGTAACTGTGCCGAGGAACAGCATTGTCATTTACCATACATTAGTTGGTGTGTCTGTTGGGCAGGTGCGGGAAAATAAACAAGGGGCAGCAGGTTCGGGAGGGGTATACATATCATTTTGGGAATTATCAGCTGGCAGCTGGGAGGATCGAGCCCTTGGCCCGGCCTAGCTTCAGGAGAAGTGGTCTTTCTGTGGGAGTATCTTCTACCTCATCTCATTCTCCTACCCTCTGCAATCCACTGTTGCTTGTTGCGCGACACTGTAATAAAAGCAGTCTGTTTGATTCCTTAAGTCATCTTTGAAATGCACCATTGTTAGAACCTAACAATTAGGCACTCTCGTTGAGAGGGAGATTCTTGACCGACGAACTCAAGAGAATCTTGATCGTGATAAGTAGAATCTGACATCCACTGCTACTGCTGGTGCAACTTTGCTAGGGAAGAGCGATCATTGGGGAAGACGTTGAGAACCGTGATCAACTCCAGGAGACATGTTCATCCAAGCATTGTGCGGACGATCAAAGCAAGACAATCACTGTGTGGAAGTCGGGACACCATAGCGACTGCTGTGTGGAAGTCATTGGAGTGGTCGGAGCGAGTGAGAGCTGCTGTTCTCCAGAAAAAAAAGTAGATCGCTGCAAGTGTGGCGACTGTTGTTGTGCACTAGAGGTTTACATTGGAGTTGGCCGACCAGAATGGCAACAAGAGTTGAGCTGCCTTATTTTACAGGAGAGGATCCATTTGGCTGGATCACCAAAGCAGAAAGGTATTTCTGGTTTTTCCAAACAACGGAGGACATAAAAATACATTGTGAGCAGCTTAGTATGGAATACTGGTGCGCAGCTTAGTATGGAATACTGGTGCTAGACATGGCGGTATGAAAATCCAGGATCGGATTGGGAGCAGCTGAAGCCAGTGCTGCCGGAGAGATGGGAAGGCGTAAGAGGGAGATTCGAGGCAATATTTGGGATCACTAGGGAAAAATGTTTCTGTGGAGCAACAGTTTGGATCTGGTCAGGAACAACCTGAAGAGGTAATTTCTTTTCTGAGCCCTTCCAGGGATAAGCAGGATAGAGATACCAGGGAAGTGCAACTTCTACCTCTCTCTGGAGAGGATGCGAGACAGAGTGATCTACCTGCTGCACCGGATTGCCAAGGAAACCCTTACATCTCGGCTACGAAAGTAGCTGCAGTGTGCGTGAGGAGTTTCCAGACTGGTTCTTCTTCTTCACCAGTAGTTGCATGGCGATTTTGTAATGTTGTTGTCCGCATGTTGGGGCCAGGCATGGTGACAATGCTACAGCATCCTGCTCAGGTTGTGCAAACCATAAGAAGTTTGGTTGAGCAGCTGTTGGAAGATGGAATGCTGGTGGAAGGCTTCGGCGTGGGTACCGAAGCAACTGGGTTACCAAGGAAGTGTGGTTTACCAGCGGGTTCGGTGTGTCATATGTGCAGCCGTTTGTTATGGGAGTTTGGTTCCCCATCCTCCTCGAGGTATTTGGTTGGCCGTGGAACCCAAGTGCTGGCCGATTGAAAATAGAGTTGTTTGCGAGGCTCAAAGGTTGAATCAGGTAGGTGATACTGCTGGGGACTGGAAAGGAGGAGAGGAAGAACGACCGCACCAGAAGGCGTTTCATTGTGACAAAGGGTCGAGCGGTGTTTTAGAGGTCCACCTTGGTTGGCTGCAGAACCCAAGTGCTGGCCAATTGCAAATAAAGTTGTTTGTGAGACTCAAAGGCTGAACCAGGTTGGTGATACATGGACTGATAGGGACCGAAAAGGAGAGTAAGAACCACCGCACCAGAAGGCGCTTCATCGTGGTAAAGGGTCGAGCTGTGTTTTAGAGGTCCATCTTGGGGACAAGGTGGTATTTAAGGGGGAGAAAATTGTTAGGAGTGTGGGTGTGTTGGGCTGTCTATCGTGTGGCTAGAGGAGTTGTCCTTGTGAAGGGCTGTAGCTGGTAGGGTGTGTGTGCTGCAGCAAGGGAAGCATTGTAATTTCCTATAGATGGCGGTTGGGGTTGGTTGGGGTTGCTGGCCGACAGGTAGGAAAATAAATAAAGGGTCAGAAGGTTAGGGAAGGGGTGCGTATCATTTTGAGAATTATCGACTGGCTGCTGACGGGATCGAGCCCTTGGGAGGACTCGGCCTGGCCTCAGGAGAAGTGGTCTTTCTCTGAGAGTTTCTTCTTCCTCACCTCATTCTTCTACCTTCTATAATCCCTTGTTGCTTGTTGTGCGGCACTGTAATAAAAGATGTATGTTTGATTCCTTCTTGAAATGCACCATTGTTAGAGGTGAGCAACAAGCAGAATTTGTAGACAAAGCAACATAAAACATCTTGCCTCTGCACTAGAAAGATAGTTGGATCTCATAAGTGGTAGAGGTGAGCAACAAGCAGAATTTTTAGTTTTAAACAAAGAATATGTCTCATTTAACTCCTTTGTTTGGAAAATGAATGTTTGAAAGTTATTTTCATTAAAGTAACTCATGTTCTCTTTTATTTTTCCATGCAAATCGTCACGACCCACCCCCAGTGGGACCCTGCCTGAGCTTGCAGCGAAGGTGAGAGTGACCCCCAAAGCCTGCCTTCAATAGGCCTCAAGTTGAGGCCTAGCACCGAGGGTATAAAACACGCATGTGGAAGGCATTTCCCTCATATAATCCCAAAAATAATAAAAACGAACCACCAATCAAGTCCAAAAAATTCCTTTCTTAAAATAAATTCTCATTACCCGAATGTCACAAATATGTCATACAACCATCATAGAATACATGCAAGGTCAAGCTCCTACAACTCCCAAATCATCCTCCCATGGACTATCCAGCAAGAGACTAAGCAAATTGTGGAGTGAGCATTTGTATGCAAGAGTAAGCAAGAGTAATCAAGAGTGATATCAACCAAGCAAAGCATAGCCACAGATATAAGCAAAAGTCTGAGAAATACAATCATAGGACTCCATGCTCTACATCATTTTCCACCATTTCCTCCATTCCCCGCAACATCCCCAGATAGTTCCCTAACCAAGGTTTCTAACCAATGTCGTAACTAATGATTGAGAAATATCTTTAACCCCAACCATCATCAATATCAACAAAAGAAAAGGGCCCGAAAACTCACCACTCCCACCTGTCAGTTCAGGTAGTGAACCAGTAGGACGACCCCACACCAACTAATAAGGAAAGTGAGAATGAAACAACACCAACATACCATCAATTATCACCCCATGTCATAAGCCAATCCTCCATGCCACACATCCACATGTCACAATTTCCCAACCATAATCACAATTCCACCACCACATACTGCATCACCACAAATCCATTGCCACATCATCATCTATTCACCTTTCCCTAACCAAGGTTTCTAACCAATGTCGTAACTAATGATCGAGAAATATCTTTAACCCCAACCATCATCAATATCAACAAAAGAAAAGGGCCCGAAAACTCACCACCCCCACCTGTCAGTTCAGGTAGCGAACCAGTAGGATGACCCCACACCAACTAATAAGGAAAGTGAGAATGAAACAACACCAACATACCATCAACTATCACCCCATGTCATAAGCCAATCCTCCATGCCACACATCCACGTCACAATTTCCCAACCATAATCACAATTCCACCACCACATATTGCATCACCACAAATCCATTGCCACATCATCATATATTCACCTTTCCCTAACCAAGGTTTCTAACCAATGTCGTAACTAATGATCGAGAAATATCTTTAACCCCAACCATCATCAATATCAACAAAAGAAAAGGGCCCGAAAACTCACCACTCCCACCTGTCAGTTCAGGTAGCGAACCAGTAGGACGACCCCACACCAACTAATAAGGAAGTGAGAATGAAACAACACCAACATACCATCAACTATCACCCCATGTCATAAGCCAATCCTTCATGCCACACATCCACATGTAACAATTTCCCAACCATAATCACAATTCCACCACCACATACTGCATCACCACAAATTCATTGCCACATACTGCATCTATTCACCTTTCCACATACTGCATCTATTCACCTTTCCACATACTGCATCTATTCACCTTTCCCAACCATAATCACAATTCCACCACCACATACTGCATCACCACAAATCCATTGTCACATCATTATCTATTCACCTTTCCAACCTCACATCGGTGGGGTAACGTAAACACGAAGGGCGGCAACCTCGTGCCCCCCCCCCCACTCCATGTACGCCCCCCACCAATAATTGCATATCCACATCATCCTCATTACAGCCACAACCACATCATCACTGCATACCACCGCATCATAACTGCATACCACCGCATCATAACTGCATCTCATAGCCTCCTCACGGTAGGGTATCGTGAACATATACCCCGTGCCCTCCTACCACGCACGACCCCCACCATGTATCGTCATCACCATCACATAACTAAGTCAGTAGCATATTGTATACGTATAACCACAAGCCCTTACAGTCTGCATGCACATGTCTGCTTTGAGCCATCACAGCCCTTGAACATAAACCAACTGAGAGACATTACATCTCATGAGTATTCACGAGCTTTCCCCCCTCAATACACTACATTTCCACAACCATTTCCATCATATCAAAATAACAACCGCACACCAAACACCACTTTCCAAAACATCATTATCAAAAGCACAACCAAAACATAAAGAGGGGGTCACACAATCAACAATCACATGTTTCACATTATTTCCAATTCCATCACTTACCATTGACCATCCTCGTTACATTCATTATATCATTCGCTAATCCATATTTCACGTCAAACATTCATCAAAACTTTACCCACATCCAATCCAGCCAACAATCGTTCAATTCATTCATCAACCGTTATTAATGGTCCATGTTCATTTAATTTCCAACCCACTATAATTTCATTTCAGCCACAAACACTTCATAACCAGCCCGTCATGAGCACTGGTAGGAGGGAAGCCTGTAGAGAACAGCCAGTAAGTGGAGAGCAGCCAGGCAGTGCGACCCCAACCACCATTGTTGTACACTTATCATAGAAGGGGGTGGTTTAGTAATTGTACCTTCTATTTGGGCAAGGTGTATTAATATCGGGGAGGTAGACCGGGGGGGGGGGGTTGGTTATTCTAGGAGTTGTGAGGCTGTTAGCCGAGGCTAAGAGGGAGGAGCCTTCTTATAGAGAGAAAACCGAAAACAGAACTTTGTACCACAATCTGCACGGTAAGATTTCTCTTGTGAATTGAGGTAGATTCTTCTTAATATCATTTGTACTCTATCAATTTGGTGCTCTCATTAAGAGAACAAGGAAACGTGCAGGGATAGAGTGGAGTTCTCATTGTACAAGGAGTTTATGACCACAAGGGTTAAGTCGAGTAGCTCAACTGGAGACGACAGTGAACAAATTGAAGAATGGAATCCGACGCCAGGCGAGTCTGGAGAAGACAATTCTAGATGAGGTTAGAATTTTAATGACGGTAGTGAGTCAGCTGAATCAAAGTGTTCGAAATTAAACCGAGAGTATCGAACATAAACAGAACATTGGAAAATTAGAAGTGGAAGAAGAAGGCAGAAGTGGTTTGCGATTGGCGGGAGAGGAACCAAAACAAACGGCAAACGCGGAGACAGAAACAAAGTAAACGCAAGTGGTAGGCACGCTGGCAAGGCAAGTTGAAATGCTGCTATTCTCAGGTGAAGATCCGGTGTCCTGGATATCCCGTGTCGAGATATATTTCTCGTTGCACGGAACACAAGAAGAACAGATGGTTCGGATTGCACAGTTGTGTATGCATGGCTTGGTGCAATACCAGATGACTTCGCTGAAGTCAGTAAGAACAGGATTTACCTGGTCGCGATTGAAGTAAAAATTATTAGGGTGATACAAAAGTGCTACAGAAGAGAATCTGTTAATGTTTCTAAAGGAGCTTCGATAAACGAAGTCAATAGACGTGCACATCGATCAGTTTGAGCGAGTGGCACTGCTGATTCCAGAGATGACAAAAAAGTGGTATATGAGTTTGTTTATCAGAGGATTAAAGCTTGAGATAGGAAGCACTATCATGACGCATGAGATGTCGACTAAGGCGCGATTACTGACACTGGTGCGATGAGTCGAGAGGGACCCTCTAGTGGAAGGAATCCTCAAACTATCGCGACCGCGACAGGGAGTTTCAGGAGGCATGGGCAGGAGATGCAGCACAAACTTGGCACACATCCTACCACCTGAAGCTAGTAATGAGCGGGAATAGAAGGGAGGAACTACGTGAACAGTAATTAGCGCGAGCCAAATGGACTAATTGTAGGGGATAATGTAGAGCGGTACAAGGAGGTGTTTGAGGTACCAAAGGAACAGGTGTTTGAGGTACCAAAGGAACTACCTCCACGTAGGGGGACAGATCATTCGATCAAGCTCTAGCTGGGAACAGACCCAATAAATATTTGACCCTACAAATTAGCTTTCCACATGAAGAATGAAGTGGAAAGGTAGGTTCAAGAACTATTAGAGCAAGGGTTCATCAGACATAGTACTAGTCCATATTCAAGTCCCATAATAATGGTGAGGGAAAAAGACGGAGGATGGAGGATGTGCGTAGACTTTTGAGCTTTGAACAAACTGACAATACCAAACAGGTATTTGATACTTGTGATTGAAGAATTGAAGGATGATGTCACGACCCGTCCTCGGGGCCCGTGCCGTGACTACCCCAAGCCCGCCGTCCATAGGCCAGGGGCTGGCGACTAGCACCAAGGCGTAAAATCCCAGTAAACAGGGAAGGCATTGCCTTTATAAGTAACAACCACACAGAGTCAGCAAGCGGAAAGTAAAGTGCAGAAAAGTAAAGGGGGCCGAAAATACAAGTCCAACTGTAAAGTACAACTGAAAAGTAAAGTACAGCAACTGAAGAAAAGACGGCGGCCTCGTGTCGTCCACTGGCAATCCCACCTGAAGGGTGGGTACAGATAGCCTCCAGGCTCCTCGGGTCCCACGTCCGCTCCGAGCACGTCCCGCCCAGTGGTCCACCTCCAGGTACCGTCCTGCTCCACGCCCCAACCGTGATCAGCGCTGTCCGTCGTCTGCAACCAACACAACAAGGTGCGGGCATAGCCCGTGCAGGGGTGAGTACAAGCTACTCAGTAAGGACCCCGAGACCCCCGAAGGTCTCCCGAAATCCACAAAGGATATAGCACAAAAGAAAGATGCAATCACGAAGTAACATCTGACTCGACTTAGGTATATGCCCATACATATACCTAAGTCCCCAATTCTAGCTCTGCTCACGAGCTCAAGAACAACTCAATCCACAAAGGAAAGCAAGACTCAAATCCACAAGGAGAGTAAACGGTAAATCCACATAGGATAGTTCAACACAATCCACAAAGGAGAGTAACATAAGATTCAGCTCAACCAGGTATACTTTTTCAGATGACGTCAAAGATGATCACTGATCCATCTAAGTCGTCGGACCCACGAAGGATCGATAGGTACTAACCCCCGCAGAAGACCCACACAGGATCGGGCTCACACAGAACCTGTAGGCAGTGGCTCACACAGAACCGGTAGTAAGGACCCACATAGGATCGGGCTCACACAGAACCTGTAGCACTGATCCACGTGGGATCGCTGAGTGCAGTAGTCGACGCAGTCCACTGAGGATCTCTGCACAGTCGTCGCCGCAGTCCACGAAGGATCTCTGCTCTGCCGTCGTCGCAGTCCACGGAGGATCTCTGCTCTGTCGTCGTCGCAGTCCACGGAGGATCTCTGCTCTGTCGTCGAAGTCACAGCCAGCGCTAGGGTTCTCGCACGCAGCGAGCTCGTTTAGGAGGGTCCGCTCCACGAGCCGAGAGGCTGATACATCAACTGACACGTAGTCCGAAGTTGATGTATCCAAAAGTTCTGTATCGACAACAGGATCTCAACGCAACAGACGGCGCGTCAATCGGACGCCCGGTCTGAGAGTTATTGGCATTTTCGTCCCAGGGGCCCGGTTGGTTTTTAGGGCAAAACCAACCCGACCGTACTCCGCCTGTATCCGATCCTCGGGCGGAGTATGCCAAAAGTTTCGTCTCACTTAGAGGAAACTACCACAGCTGACGGTACGTCGTTCGGACGTCCGTAGCTCAAGTTATGAGCGTTTCCGCTCCGAGGGCCCGGTTGGTTTCGTGTACGAACCAACCCGGCCGAACCCAAAGTCTTCCGAAACCTTGAGTATAATATACCGAAACGACCGTCTCGATCCATGGATCGCGTAGCCGCTGACGGTTCGTCAATCGGAGGTCCCAGGCCCAAGATATGGGCGAAAGACCGAAGAGGGCCCGAAACGGGGGTTCTGGGCCCGGGGCGACCCGGCCCGAACCCCCCCCTTGGGTCGGCCGAACCGGGTCGGCCCGACCCGGCCCGACCCGGCTAGGCCGGGTCCGGTCCGGCCTGGGCGCGGCCCGGCCGACCGGACCGGCCGGCTCGGCTTCGGCCGAGCGGCCGAGGGAGCCGCCGCGGGTCAAACCCGCGGCTTTGGAGAAACGCGGCCCGCGCGGGCCGCGTGCTGGGTGGCCGGACCGCGGACGCGGTCCGGCGGTTCGCCGCCGCCGCGGCTCGGCCGCGGCGGACTCCTCCGGTGGCCCGTTTTGCCTCCCGTCTGCGCCATTGTTCCTCCCGGGACGCGTCCTCCACTGCGGAATCAACAAATGGCCCTTGCGTCATGCTTTTGCCGTCGCCCGCCAAATCCGCACAAAAAGGAAGATCGGCGGAGGGTTGCCGGGTCTTGTTCGTTAGACCCGCACCCTCCGCGTTAGTCATAAACATCGGGAGAAACAAGAAACGACCAATCAACAATTTTAAATAAATTTAAAATTGTTCTGTGATCGGTTCCTTATTTTAAAAGAAATAAAATCACGGGAAAGGAAAAAAAATATTTCAAATCAACCCTTACCTCGCAGCTGTCGTTGCCGAACAAGGGATCGTCGCGTCGTCGCGGTATCCGGCGTCGCGTCGCCAACCTCCGGATCAAGATCAAACGGATTAATTTAAATCCGTTGATATTGAATTATAAAAAGGGGAGAAATAAACGATTCGTTTCTCACCTTAATTGTCGAACGAGGATCGGCCGCGGAAGAAGAGGCGTCGCCGAAGAACGTCGCGGGTAAAGCTCGTCGACGTCGCAGATCTCGGTGTGCGTCGTCGAATTCCGGTCGCCGGCGTTCTTCGCGTTCTTCGCGTTCTTCGCGGGGAAGGTGGAGGCCCAGAGAATCTCGCACAACGAGTAATCCTCCAAAAGAAAGAGTTGGTCTTATTTTATTATTTTGCCAACGAACGCAAACGCGTAAGTAACGACCCATTAAATTTGTTGAATTAATTCAACGAATGAAACAGCCCAATTAATTCACGAAATAAACCGCCCAATTAAATGGTCTGTTAAGAAATTAAAGAAAACGCGTCGGTTGACTTTTCAGTTACTTTGACGGGTTTTCGCGGGTGCGTTACTTAGCGAAAGAAACGGCGGGGCTCGTGCGGGCCCCACCTCACAAATATCCTACCAAGGGGGTAGGATATTTCCGGATAGCATCCTATCCAGTTCAACTCAGTTCAAGCCGTCTTTAAGTGGCTTCAAGTGGCTTCCAAGCAGCTTAAGTGAAATAGAATAAAGTTGTCGCACAAACTTTATTTTATTTCTGACTTAAAGCCGCAAAAATTAAAAACCACGTCTGAGCAAACGCAACTCCGGAAGAGGCGTTTCTAAGCAAATACCGGCGCTGCGATTTCATCGGTGCCCTCAGAATTCGATTCCGGGCATCGGTTCAAAAGATAGAAAAACCCGCTCGTCCGTTCACTGAACGTACCCGAGCCAAACTTCGGAAATTGATTCTGGGCACACCGGGCCTCGGAATCAGGTGCCGTCGGAAGCTGCGCTCTTGTAAAATTCCAAAGAAAATTAAGAAAAAAAATTCCTTGAAATTTGCGGGTCTTTACAGATGAGTTGCGTGGGGCAGCTTATTTTACCAAGATAGATTTTAAATCTGGTTTCCATCAAGTTCGGATGAAAGGAGAGGATGCGGAAAAGACACCTTTTAAAACTCATTGTTAGAATGGAAACTCGTACCTCACAACAAGGCAGGGTGCGTAATTTATAGATGAGAAAAGAAATACAATAGATAACTCACACCGATGTGAGATACGAATATTAAAAATCTTTAATACTCTTAACACTCCCCCTCAAACTGGGACATATATATTTATCATACCCAGCTTATTACACAAGAATTGGGCAAGTGGTCTGGGCAACCCTTTTGTGAGAAAATCTACAAGTTAATCAGAGGTGTGAACATGGCCGAAGGTGACCTTCTTCTTCTCAAAGTTTTCTCAAACTAAATGACAATCAACTTCAATATGTTTTTTGTCCCCTTGTGAATGACTAGATTTGTAGCAATCTTGATAGCAGCTTCATTGTCACACCAGATATGTGTCAGTTTTTGCTTGTATACCCAATCTCTTGAAGAATTTGTCGTGCCCAAATAATCACTGCAACCATATATGTCATGGCACGACATTCTGACTCTGCACTTGATCGGGAGATAATCGCCTACCTCTTGCTACGTCATTAGATCAAATTTCTTCAAACAAATACTACAAAACCACACGTATATCTTCAAAAAAAAAACATCCAGCATAATCTGCATCACAAAATGTCTCAATATTTGTATGTCCAACCCGCTATGTTTTTGTTAGAGATTCCATAAACTGGCTCACTTTGTTAATCGCACAAACAATATCAGGTTGAGTCATCGTCAAATAGTTAACTTCCCAACAAGTCATCTATATCTGCCGGGTGATGAAAACATCTCACTGTTAGTATGAAGTGACCTTTCTTCAAGTTCAAGGGGTGAGTCAACCAAATCAGCTCGAGTCGTGTCAGTCTCCTGCAGTAGATCAAGAACATATTTTCTCTGAGATAGAAAAATCCATTTGCCACATCTGGAGTCCTCAATTCAAAAGAAATATCGTAGTGGATCCAAACCTTCTATTTGAAAATTTTGATGAAGAAAAGACCTGAGTCGACCGATGCCACCAGTATCACTGTGAGAAATAACAATATCATCCACATAGACCACCAAAAGAATGTTTCCTGTTGCAGATTGATGATAGAAAGTAAAAGAATCCTTTATGTTTTGGCACATGCCAAAACTAAGCATAACGATGCAAAAACGGTCGAACCAAGCACATGGCGACTGTTTGAGTCCATACAGCGATAGACAAAGATGGCAAACCTTGGAGGACTCTCTCTAACCAACAAAACTGGGTGGTTGCTCCATATAAACTTCTTCGTTAAGAAAACCATGAAGAAAAACATTTTTAACATTCAACTGATGGAGAGAGGTCAGTGATAAGAGGCGGCAAGAGAGATAAGTAGGCAAACCAAGACCATCTTTGTCATTGGAGGCATAACATTTGGCAACAAGGCGAGCCTTGAGGCGATTAAGAAAGTTATCGGCGTTGATGCGTACCGTATAGATCCATTTGCAACCGACCACCTTTTGACCCGAAGGAAGAGCAACGAGATCTCAAGTATGGTTGGCATCCAGAACCTGAAGTTCATCCTGCATAGCCTATAAGCAGTCGGGATGAGATATGGCCTCAGCAACACTGCGCAGTGTCGAGTAAGCATCCAATGACTCAATAACTCGTGAAGGAGCCGCAGATAATCCCTGATAAGACTGACAAAAGCGTAAGCCTTTGGGAAGCACAATAAGCAACTCCGGTGATGGAGGATAATGAGCAGATGAGTCATCAGATGTGGTAGCAACATCAGGTGTCGGGGAGGTAGGTGTGCTAGGTTGGCGAGTATATACCTGGTCAAATCGTGATCCCATAACATCACTAGGAAGAGATAAGGGTGGTGGTGTATTGAGAGAATATGGTAAAATAACTTCGGAATCAGGAATAGTAGAGGGGGACTCGGGAACAGAAACAACTGATGATTCGACAAAAGAAATGTCAGCTGAGAAAACATAATGACGCAAATCTGGTGAGAAGCGTCAATATTCGCGCTGAAATAGCCAAGAAAGATGTATTTTAGACCACGCGCGTTAAACTTGGTAATCGAGGGACGAATATCTCAAACATAACACACAGCCAAAAATGCGTAAGGGCAAGGAATAAGGGGATGCTGTTAAAAATAATGGGAAGGGTGTCTCCCCCTTAACAACAGACGAGGGAAGTCTGTTGATAAGATAGGTGGTTGTGAGAATAACATCACCCTAAAAAACAGTTGGAACTTTCTTCTGAAATAAAAGTGCACAAGCAACTTCTAACAAATGACAGTTCTTTCGTTCAGCAACACTGTTTTGTTGAAGTGTGTCAGGACAAGAAGTATGATGGATAATGTCATGGTCATTTAGAAAAGACTGGAACTATCCAGATAAATATTCACGACCATTGTCAGAACGGAAATAGTGAAGTTTGGAAGAAAACTAAGCGGTGATTTATTGATAAAAGGAGTGAAAGTAACAAAATATCGATGGCCCAATTTAGATGGACTAAGACTGGGCCCCCAGATATCAGAATGGACTAAATGAAAATGAGTGGATGTACGGGGGATTGCTCGAGGAGCATAGGTGGTCCAGTGAAGCTTTGCGTTGTGACGGGACTCACATTGAAAAGGAAGAAGCGGACCCAACTCCGGAAAAAGTTTTTGAAGAATGGGGGACAGGTGGATGACCAAGGTGATGGTGTGTTGAAAATGCACGTCGACAAGGTGCTTAAAGTACACAATTGATAGAGTGCTGAAGATGCACGTTACGCAAGGACAAGGCGCTGAAAGTGAGCAGCGGGTAAAAAGTATGTGTTGAAAGAGCACGGACAGAGCATTCGGGTATCAATTAGGTCATAGGAGTATCATGGATGGCGGTGGGGCGAGGCTATGCAGTTTGGGGTGTGGCATAGGGAGAAGGGAGAAGGGAGAAGCGTTGGGCTGGTGGGGTTGGCGCACAAAGAGGGGCGACAGGGAGGGGTGTGGTAGCACAGAGAGGGGCGACAGGGAGGGGGGCGATCGCACAGGGAGGGGCGACGGGAAGGGAGGCGGTTGCGCAGGGGGTATCGTCGCATGGGAGGGGCGTCGCGCAGGATGTGCCATCGCACAGGAGGGGAGAGAGGAAGGGAGGCTGTCGCGCAGGGGCTCGGGGCAGAAGGGAGTCGTCGCGCAGGGAGGGGCGTCGCACGGGAGCCTTCACGCTGGAGGTGTTGTCGCAGGGAGGGGACGAGGCGCTGGTGGTCATTCAGCAGGGAGAGGCGGCGTGGAAAGAGGGCGTCACACACCGATGTGGCGTGAGCATTTAGACAGACTTCAGAATGCGATGCGGCTAATGGAAAAAAAATGCAATATTTGCCAATGAGAAGAAATGTTCTTTCGGGAAGAGCTCGGTTGAGTATTTGGAACATATTATATCAACTGAGGGAGTGTTTATGGATCCTGAAAAAATGGCCACAGTTAAGCAGTGGAAGGTTCCTAGGAATGTAAAGTGAGGGGCTCTTTAGGCCTTACGGGATACTATAAAAAATTTATACAACATTATGGAAAGATAGCACGACCTTTAACCGCGTTGACAAAAAAAGGGGACTATAAATAGATAGGAGAAGCCCAAGAAGCATTTGAAAAATTAAAAAAATATATGAAAAGAGCTAATGGCGTTGGTGTTGTCCATTTAGCATTGGAAACAATGTCCACACAACTAGATCCTCTCCGAAAAATAGCGGCATCTCTGTCTGCCTTGACAAAGAACGCAACTTCCCTTGCTCAGTTCCGCTGTAATGGCCCGAACCTCTCTAATCCATTCCTTTGTGAAAATTCAGTGTTTGAGGTGTTCTGGGGGCTATTGGTGACTCATTTCGAGAAGTTTACCCAAAAAATACAGTTTTGTTGTCGGTAGCTTGTTGTGGGTACAGGTGTGGAAAAAGAGGATGGTTCTGTGTTTTGGTATGACCTGTTTGTGCAGCGGGGCAAGGGATTAGTTGTTTGTGGAATGGATAAACTTTGTAGGCAGTGGGACTGCCTTTGGTTGTGTTGTGGCCGTCGAACAGCGTTGTGCAGTGGGATTGCACCTTGGCTTGCTTGCTGTTTTGGGACGGTTATAGTTGGTAGTTGCCCCGATAGTGCTAGAATAAATTAAAGTGAACCCCTTAATAAAGAACGGCAAGTGGTTAAATGAAAAAGGGGTTGGGTTTATGCTTTGGCAGTGGATGTTTGTGTGGTTGTGCATATAGGGGTAGCATCAAAAGTAGTTTTGGTGGGCTAGTTGTTTGTTTCGGGACCCTTAGGTTGGGGTGAGTGTTTGTTTACCTATATGTATAAATTGTAGTTCATTGTGATTTTCAATACGCACTCCACTTTAGTTGAGCACTACGTGCCGAACACCCTCATTTCAAGAGGAAGGGTGTCTTTCCCAACATCCCGGTGAGAGGATGGATGGTTGGTTACTGACTTTCTTCCTCGCACCCCCTTTCGGGTTTTTACCGCTTGAGCATATCCCGGTGAGCTATAATGGCTTGAGGTTTACTATAGCCCAAGATCCTCCGGGCAGGTTGTGTTGTGGATGAGGGGCCCAGGTGTCTGCGAGCCAAGTTTGTTTCCTAGGTATGTTTAGGATGAGGCCCAGGTGTTTTCGGGCGAGAGGTGTGGTTGTTGTGACCCAGGTGTCTGCGGGCCAAGTTTGTTTCCCAGGTGTCTTCGGGATGAGGCCTAGGTGTTTTCGGGTGAGAGGTGTGGTAATTGTGACCCAAGTGTCTGCAGGCGGGATGTGTGTGGTTTGTGGCCCAGGTGTGTGCGGGCAGTTGTGGCAGTGGGACTGCATTTGAGGAAGGGCGATAGCATCAAGACGTTAGCCGTTAAGAATGAACAGTTAACCAGTGGAAAAAGTGGTGTGGGGCACCCAAATCATCGATGTGCTTATATTATTACCTTACTTGAATTGCGTTATTTGGTGAGCGTGCCTTGGTGAGGTTGGGTTGGTTAGTATTTTTTTTCCTTGGTAGGCATGGTTGGTTTCCATACTGAGTATACTTGTATGCTCACCCTACGTTATAAAACTGTTTTCAGGTTTCCAAGAGGACTTTGAGAACCGTGCTGGACTTTACTAGCTCGGGTGTCAGGATAGTTGATGTGTTGTTGCTTAGTCTCTTTCTTTTGGTACTTGCTTCGGTGTTTTGGTTGTAATTTTGTCGCAGTTTACGTTTAAATAATGCATGGGTTAGATTTTGGTTACTTTTATATAAAAATTTGGTGTTGTTTGGAATTTTTACCGTCTATCTCCCAATCCTGCTTTCATTAAAAAGGATAATGTCTTCCATTTTGTGTGAAATTCTATACCCCTTGGAGCTAGTCGTCACTCCGAGGCTTATTGAAGGCAGGACTCGGAGGTCATTATCTCTCCTTCATTTTGAAGAAGAAATGGCGTGACACCTTGTTGTCCCTTCCCTCATCTTGAAGAAGGCGGATCGTGACATCCGTGAAACTTTGAAACCTCCATCACCTCCGTGCTCCGACTCCCTTCTTCAAAGTCGGATTTTTGTCTGCTTTCGCTGCCTCCAACTCGACAGCCTTGCCTTTGTTGTCTGCCTGTCCAGAACTCTCAACCTGGCTCGGCCTGAGAAAAGCTATCGCGCTTAGAATCTCCCGTCACTGGTGATCTTGACGCCGACTAGCATCCTCCTGTCGCTGAAACATGTCCTCCAATCGCTAAAGACCAAACTCATGTCGATGCAGACCAGTAATCAGTCCGGCAATCGTTGTTTCCAGTTACGCTACTCTTCCTTCCATGCGAGTGAACATTCAGGTTCTAGTCGTCCAAGCTCCTCTCTCTTCTAGAAAATAAAAATCACTCTCTAAACACTCTATCCACAAGAGACAAAATTGTCAGTTTCTCTCAACGAGCACCAAGATGAGAGGTGTCTTAGATCGTTAGAGAAATGCAAAGTGAAGACTAACCTTTCCTTTGATGAAGATCAATTACAAGAAATAGTGGAGCAATAATCGCTCCTTCCGAGAGAAAAAGACTCCTCAGGCCCGGGCTTCCAGCCATACTCATCTACCGGTCAAACCTAACCCCTCCTCCCAGGACCGAACTCCTATTTATAACCACACAACCTAACAGGATTTGTTACAGGACTTATTACAAAATTGCCCCTGATAGTTACACCCCAGGATTGTTCCCAAACTGCAACCTACGCTGATAAGTAAATAAGACAGGTGGCCTTTCCGGAACAAGACCACCTCCCTCCCTATCACATACCATCAACTATCGCCCCATGCCACAAGCCAATCATCCGCACCACACATTCACATGTCGCAATTCCGCATCTATAATCACAGTTCCATCACCACAGACCCGCATCACTACATATCCACAACCACATCACCTGGTATTCACCTTCCGAACTTCAAATTGGTAGAGTAAAATAAACATGAAAGGCATCAACCTTGTGCCCTCCCCCTCCCATGTACATCCCCCCACCCATAACCGCATATCCACATCCTCCATATTAAAGCCACGACCACGTCATCACCTCATACCAAAACCGCACACCACTGCACCATAACCGCATCTCATAGCCTCGTTACAGTAAGGTATCGTGAATATGTAGTACATAAACCTCATGCCCTCCCTATCATGCACGGTCCTCCACCATGTATAATCATCACTATCACATAACCAAGTCAACAACATATTGCATACATATAAACTCAAGCCATTACAACCCACATGCACATGCTTACTTCGAAGCATCGCAACCCTTAAACGTAAACCAACTGAGAGCCATTAGAACCCGTGAGTATTCAGCTACGTTCCCCCTTCACCGCACTACATTTCCACGACCATTTCCATCATATCAAAATAACAATATAACAACCCCACACCAAACACCACTTCCCAAAACAACATTACCAAAAGCACGACCAAACCATAAAGAGGGGGGTCACACAATCAACAACCACATGTTTCGTATTAACGGCATCTCTGTCTGCCTTGACAAAGAACGCAACTTCCTTTGCGCATGTCCAGCTTGAAGGGGAGTGTTAAAACCTTTTTATTATTTTTGGGTATTTCTGAGTCCCACATCAGACTACTCCTATTTGTATTTCTCTTTCTCAGTCTATAAAAGAAGGCTTCCGCCTCACCTTAAAGGTAAGGGGGTTTTCCCAATCTACATGGTATCAGAGGGAACCTATTCCCGAGCCCTCCTCATAATTTTTTTCCCCTCTCGGCTCTGCCCTAAGTGGCTCCCCTCCCTCCTGGGTCTGCCCTACGCGACACCCCCCTCCCTCCTCAGTCTGCCCTCGCATCCCGGCGGCCCTGCTCCGTCCGGCCCCGGCCTCCCAGCAGCGCACTCACCCAGTGGCCCTGCTCCATCCGGCCCCGGCATCCAGCGCTCTCACCTGGCGACCTTCGCCTCCCTGCGTCGTCCGGCCCCAACCTCACAGCGGCCCTACTCCATCGCAACGCCGCCCAACAAGCTGGCCACTGTGTGGGACTCGTTGTCCAAGCTGGGATGTTCAGCTTGAGGGGGAGTGTTAAAACCCTTTTTATTATTTTTGGGTATTTTTGAGCCCCACATCGGACTACTCCTATTTGTATTTCTCTTTCTCAATCTATAAAAGAAGGCATCCGCCTCACCTTGAAGGTAAGGGGTTTTTCCCAATCTACATGGTATCATAGTGAACCTATTCCCGAGCCCTCCCCTTAATTTTTTTTCCCTCCCGGCTCTACCCTAAGCATATGTTCATTTTCAGTAGAAAAACAACATGCGGATTTTAATTCCAAACAATTGAATTCAGCTTCCAACGGAGCATTAAAATTAGGAAACATAGCCTATAGGTCCAATCCAACATGTTCTTTATTTCCCCTTTCATTTCCATCACAAAAGTCCGCAAAAATCAAGTCCAGAGAAAATTTTTTATCACTTCTGATAGGTTTGGGGGTAACCCTGTTTGGGAGAGACCACCAGTTCACTTACCAGAGGGGGTGGTCTATTAAGTGAGGGGCGGTCTGCCAGGGAGGGGCAGAGTTGTAATTAGTTGGTCTGTTAAGTGAGGGGGGCGGTCTGCCTGGGAGGGGCAGAGTTGTTGTAATTAGTCTTAACTGTTTATGTCAGTCGATTAAAAAATAGAGGCATGGACTTGTACGGGGGGCATCGGTTATTCTGTTGGGAATCTGACGAGTTCCAGGGCTTGGAAATGGAACAACTCTCGGGAGGTTAGGTTGTATTTTTCTTTTCATTTCTTCTTGTCAATCTTTCTATTAATCCAAGGTAGTGAAATTCTTGTTTCTTTCTCTCTATTAAAAGAAATCTCCTATCAATTTGGTACTTTCATTGAGAGAATCTTAATTCCTACAGATAGTGAGGTTCTAGAGAGAGAAACCAGAAGAGAGAAGAAGATAACTGGTTTTGTATGTCCACACGTATGGAAAATAGGGTGGCAATGTTGGAGACTACTGCATCTGATTTAACAACTGGGATGCAGCGACAAGAGGCTGGCCTACAGCGACTGGAGGACGCCTATCAACGACAGAAGGATGCTTATCGTCAACAGGGACTCCAGCTCCAGGAGTTAATCGTGGCGGTATCACAACTCAGGCCGAGTCAGGAGGAAGGAACTGGTCAAGTTGTTGACAAAGGTAAGACGGTGGAAATAGAAGGTGCGGGCGGCAGTAATTTGAATGTTGGAACTATGGAAAGAAATCAAAATGTAGCTGTTGTGGCAAGTCTGGGAACCCGAGGAAACGAGCAGGAGGAGATGCAAACAGTGACTAGGTAGATGGAGATGTCAAAGTTTTCTAGAGAAGATCTAGTTGTTTGGATAACACGGGCAGAACTATATTTTACAATCCAGTGGACAAGGGAGGAGCTCAAGGTATCTTTGACACAATTGAGCATGGAGGGAATGGCTCGGTATTGGATCAGTTCCTTGAGGTTAGTACGGCCAACTCTCACCTGGAGACAGTTGAAAGAAGAACTTTTGGGCAGATATGGGAATGTCGAGGAAGAGGATCCGATAGTTTATTTGAAGGGATTACGGAAAACGGGTTCAGTGGATGCTTATGTTGATGAATTTGAAAGGGTGGCTCTACGAATTTTGGACTTGACAGAAGGGTGCTGCATGAGTGCGTTTATAGGGGACTAAAACCAGAAATTGGTTGTTCTCTAGTACCCCTGGTTTCTGATATGTAACTCTTACTTTATGTTTTTCATGGTTATAGTGTAAGGGTGAAGAATGGGAGAGTTGGGTGAACTCCAAATAAGTTTTTGGGGCTAAAGTAGGTGTGCACAGGTTGCGCACAGTTTGTCTAAACCGTGCGGATATCCTAGGAGAAACCATACGCAGTTGCGGTTTTGAGGCAGTAGCTTCAACACGGTTTGAGCACGATTAGGGAGACCGTGCGAGGAGGTCGTGCGAGGGTTTCCTTAAGGTAGTAGCTAACGCACGGTTATGGGTAGATCTAAGATTGTGGATGCCAAATATGTTGAGATTTGGTCTTGATCATGATAGGAGGAGATCTAAGACGGTTTTGGGGAGTTTCAACCCGGTTGTTAGAGCGTTCTTTGTCCGTTGTCAAGTTTCGTCAAAACCTTTGAGGTAAGTGGCTTCTCTCTCGACTCTTCGTGCTAGAATTGATTGGCTTAGTTTCAAATTGATTAAATTGAATGGAATTTGTAGAGGGTGACTTCCCCTTACCTCAATGTGAGGTGAAGACATTCTTTTATAGATTGCTAATTTAAATTAAAAGGTGGGATATTCCGATGTGGGACTCGGAAATACCCATTATAATAAAATGGGGTGCAACACTCCCAAATATGTTGAGATTTGGTCTTGATCATGATAGGAGGAGATCTAAGACGGTTTTGGGGAGTTTCAACCCGGTTGTTAGAGCGTTCTTTGTCCGTTGTCAAGTTTCGTCAAAACCTTTGAGGTAAGTGGCTTCTCTCTCGACTCTTCGTGCTAGAATTGATTGGCTTAGTTTCAAATTGATTAAATTGAATGGAATTTGTAGAGGGTGACTTCCCCTTACCTCAATGTGAGGCGAAGACATTCTTTTATAGATTGCTAATTTAAATTAAAAGGTGGGATATTCCGATATGGGACTCGGAAATACCCATTATAATAAAATGGGGTGCAGCACTCCCCCCCAAGCTGGGCCGCGGAGGCTGTGAATACCCAGCTTGGTAGTGAGAGAGTCCTGACAAACTCCCAGGAGGCCTTTTGTGAAGATGTATGCAAACTGATCCGTCGTCGAAATATGGCCGAAATTGATATGGTTATACTCGAGATGATGGCGAAGAAAGGGATAGTCCACCTAGATATGCTTCGTTTGTTCACGGAAGACGGGATTCGATGCAATCTTCGTGGCTGCCTGATTGTCACACCAGATATGAGTAGATATCTGCGGTGGGAAACCAAGCCAGTTTATGGAGCATCCGACCAGATCTCAGGGATGTTGTCCTCCGTATTGTCAAATACATCAAGAAAAACCCTTCTTGTGGTTTTCGGTACTCAAATCACGCTCACTTGGATGTTGAGGCCTTCTATGCGGACTATGCTAGTTGCCTTGCTACCTGCAAGTTTACTTATGGATTCGACGTCTTCTTAGACGGTAACCTCATCTCATGACACAGCAAGAAGTAGACCATCGTCTCCAGATCTAGTGCAGAGGCTGAAAGGGTTACCGGGAAGGACGGGTGCGTCGGGGGGGGGGGGCAGCAGGAGGTGTTATTGCGTCGATGCCCTCGCAGGAGGGGTTGCCGATCAGGGGAAGTGGCGCGATCCGCGCGGAGGGAGGCGGGCTGGAGCGCGTCTTCAAAAAGGAGTTGCCAGAGATCCGGATGTGATGGAGGGCGGCTGGCCCGGCCGTGCGCGTTGAAGGAGGGAAGCCGGGAACCGAAGGAGGAGCCTGTGAGCGGGAGGGGTGCCGTCGAGGAGCACCGCCGCAGGAGGAGCGGTCGTGGCCTGGCGCAGGGTCGTCGCGGCTGGATCCCGTCAGGATCGGAAGGCGCGACAGGGAAGCGTCGTCGAGATCGGGAGGTGCAGGGCCGGGAGCCGCAACCAAGGCGGGAGGGCTGGGAGCCAAAGGGCATCGGGAATCCGCCGGGAGGAGCATCGGCGAGCGGGAGTCGTGCGCAGGGAGCCGCGCAAGGAGGCGGGAGCCGCGTCGGGTTCGGGAAGTTCCGCCTGGGCTAAGGGAGGTGGGGTCGAGCGATGCCGAGAGGTTCCGGCTGGAGAGAGGCGGGTCGGGACGCGCCGCGGGAGAGATCCCCGGGAGAAGGGAGGGCAGCGGGTCGGGATGCTCCGTGTTGCACAAGGAAGGAGGCGGGCCAACCATAGCTGGGAGGCCGCAGGGAGAGCGGAGCCGAACAGAACTGAGAATCAACAGGATTTTCTGGCAACCATAGACGGGAGAAAAAAGAGGGAGGGTTCGGGTTAGAGAGCACCCTCTCATACAATATAGAGGGCGAATTCCCCTTACCTCAATGTGAGACGGAGACATTCTATTATAAATGGCTAATTTAAATTACAAGGTGGGATATTCTGATGTGGGACTCAGAAATACCTATTATAATAAAATGGGGTTCAACAGAATTAATTGTGAAATCTTGGTTCAATGCATGGAATAAATCTTCTTTAGTGATGATTTATCGTTTTTGTGGAATTGTGTGATCACGGTGAATTGTTGTCCAAATTGTTTTAGTTTCTTGAATTTAAAATAATAATTTTAAATTATGGATTTTCTCAAATTACTAAATGGTTTAATGGAAAAAGGGGTTTCATTAAAAATGGTGTTTTATTGAAATGGTTTGGCATTAAAAATGGTTTTGATGGAAATGGTTTTCAATAAAAATGTGTTTTTATTGAAAGGTTTTTTTTTGCATGAATATTGGTGTGTGAGTTCATATAGCATTTTTGGGGCTTATAATGTCAATTATTTTCTAGCTAGATTTTTTAAGACCAAGTAATCATTCATTCTCACATTTAACCTAAAACATGTACTTAATAAAAAAGGGTGAACCCCCAAAAGTCCATGAAACCCCAAAAAAACCCTAAAAACCCACAACCTGATGCATCAGGGGGATTCCACTCTGATAGCCATTGTAGAGGACCCACACCCTAATTCGTCAGGGGGATTCCAATCATGTTCATCAAGGACCCACTCCATCTAAAATTTCATTTTTAAAATGAAAACACCCGATTCAAGTTGGGTTTTTAGCATCTTTTAGGATTTTAGGGGTTTTAAGTGTTTTAGGGTTTTAAGGTTATCTTCGGGGGTTTACAGTTTTTATTTAAAACTAAACCTGCAAATGTGATGAAAAACAGTTCCAACTCCAATAATATTTTCTTTCACACTGTCTCCAAAAGTGACTAGTGTCTCCCAAGTACCGTAGAAACTATGACATCCTAGCCAGGTCCCACCCCCCCTCAAGAGCACGAGGGACATCGATTGCAGAACGTGTCTGAGATAATGATGGCAATGGTTCCATCATCTATTTGGACTTCTGTCACTCTACTCAAATATAATTAAATGCATGAAATTAAATCAAATAACATTCAAAATCAATGCTTCAAAATGATCCATATGTATAAGGCTTGATAACTGTCGTTATACTAGAACTCCACTAATGGTGCATAATCCTACCATGAACCATAAATCATTCAAGAATCAATTGAACTAAAAAACACTCTAACAATAGTGTAGTTGCACAATTTTCTGTAAATAGTGCGCATAAATAGTTACTTCAAGTGGAGCTAATGGTTTCAGATTAAACCTATCAGCGCCAGCTCATTTCATGAGATGAATACACAAAATGAAATAGTACACACCAAGCCACGCAGGAGCGTATTTGCATAGTATCTTTGGAAGCTAGAAAACATACTTTTACTTTGTGTTTTCACACAAGATTAGTTTGCACTATCTTTGTAATTATTTCAAAAAACTTAACTTTGCTTTGATAGTTAATCTTAGATCGTTTTAATAATACTTTAAAACCATTATTAAATTGTCAAACACAAATGGTGTTAATCAATAAAATAATGTTTTAAGGTTGAAATTATCAATTTACCTACAAAATAATTAGCTTTTTCCAGAAGAGGTATATCTGTTGGTAAAAGTGCATTTGCTTTTGGTAACACATTTTACCAACAATGATTGTCGTCTCTCATAATATATCTTGAACAGTATCTGTATTCTATTTCTCATCAGATGTAGGAAAAATAAATAATGAAGCCTCAATATAATGAATTTCCCAAAAACACTAGGTTTAATAACAATGTTACTAGATTTCCAACAAAAACCAATGTGAACTATATCTACAATAAGTATCATTATAGTGTAGTATAATTACAAGATAGGGTATATCGGTTGACCAATCGATGACAAAAGTTGGACTAACATAAGATATATTCCTACATATCAAAAATTAAGTATTTCAAGTGTAAAAAGTGCTAAATGTGATAAAAAATGGATTTTTCATTTATTTTGGGTTGATAAATCCTCATTCAATAATTTGAAGATATGAAAATCAATGATAATCAATCAGATAGGGTGGAGTTGTGAGGTGGAGATACCCCTTCTCTTTCGTTTGGGATTATTTTGACTGAGCATATATATATACATCTATATCCATAACTTTGGATCTGGTTACTCTATAAAAACCCCTATAATCCATAAAAATCCCTAAAAATATTAAAAAAACAAAAAACCCTAATAAAAAACCGTTTTTACTCATGCTAATTCATGTACAATGAGGGTTTATTCATGCAAATTCATGTGCAATAAGGATTTACTCGTGCTAATTCACGAAATTAATAATATCAAGATAAAACATATAATTCAAACAAAATATTTTATTATATCTATTAACTTGTTATAGTTATATATTAGATTTTTAAAGCTTCCTTTATAATTTTTCAGGTTTATTTTCAATGAAAAGGATTTGAAAAATGTTTTCTGTTTTAAAAATTGCTTTTAGTAGGTTTTCGAGGTTTTTATGGGTTTTTAGGGTTTTTAAGGATTTTAGGGTTTTTTATAGATTTCAGTGGTTTTTCAGTATAATATGTTTATTAATCCATTTTTAAGAGATATTATCCATCAATTGAAATGTATTTTTTAGTGTTTTTAAGGTTTTTAGAAGTTTATGAGAAACCTAATCGAGTGTTGAGCTTGCGGCCGCAAATACCTTTGGGGCGAAAATAACCCAATTTGAAAAAATTATAAAATTTCATTTTTCATCCCTCTAAAACTATAAAAACCCTTTAAACACCTAAAAATGTTAAAAAAACTAAAAACCATAAACACCAAAAAGAACTCAAAAAAACACTAAAAACCCATAAGAGTCATCAGTATTATATACGCCATATGAATGAAATGGTTGTTCTTGATTTTTTTCTCTTTTCTTCCCCCATAACAGTTTCTAGAAACTCAATTTTCCAAATTTTAGTCACAAAACACCACCGATCAGCTTCACCTTCAAAACAAAAAATAGAAAATTAAATTTTTGATGTTTTGTACCAGCGCCAATTGAAGTGGCGCTGGAAAAATGAGGGGGACGAGCGCCACTTGAAGTGGCACTCGTCCTCGCAGGGCCTGCTCCTATCGGTCCTCGATCGTCATCGGATAGTCCGCAAAGGTGGATCCATCCTCAATGCCCAGATCACCTCAGTCGATAACGTGTAATTTTCCCAACTTTACTGGGTCGCATGGTTTACTCGCACAGTTTACCAAACTATAATTTAAATTAAATAACACCTAGAACAATTAAAATTAATAATTATAATTGGCCTCAATTGACCTAATTGGGCTCATTTGGCCTAATTAGCCTCAATTTTTCTCAATTAGCATAATTGGCCTCAATTGGCCTAAAAATATATATTATGAATAAGTATGAAATATATGACATAATAATGCTACTATTTAAAAAATTGTATTTATTTTTAAAAATAAAATAATATTGTCCCATCCATCACCTTGTAGAAAATTATGATGAATCTATACAGACATTCTAGAATATGTCTGTGCATGCTGAAATATAGATAATCATTAAGTAATTATTAGTTAATCATTCTTTAAATGAAGCGTGAATAATATTCTTAATCTAATAGATAATTAGTATACAGCTAAAATTAATGAAGATAGATAATATATATGAAGAGTTAGACTTGAGGTAAGGGACACCATTAATTAGTCACCTAACATGATAAGAAATTATACATGTCGAGAATACCCATTATAGTATTTATTACATCATTTTGAGGTCATTCCAGAATGACGTTGTAAGGCCTCAATGTCCCTACTAGGAGATCTCAGTCGAAGCCCTCACCTCCAAGAGTAACCTCACACCACTTTGAACATTTAAATCCTAATGAACATGAAAGAATAAAATTTAAAAGAAAGATGTGTGAACCCCGTTCACGCATCCTTCATCAACTTCGCGAAGGATGCGTGAACGGGGTTCAGGCATCTTTCAACGTGCCTATGATGCATGAACATCGTCCATGCATCTTCCATTTTAGGGATTTTTAGGGTTTTTATGATTTTTTAGTGTTTTTAGGGAACTAATGGATAAACTAACTTAAGAGCACTAGTAGATACAACACCCCACCACAATTATCGCAACAAACGCTCTAAGACACCGCCGCAAACGTGAGGACAACACGGACGCTGCAATCCAACGTCGCCGCACCGATTGGGGTCTGAGGGGTCAACTCAGTCATACCTCAAACGATGCAGATGTGGATAGTGATGCTACCCGACTGATCCTTCCAGTAGTCACAGGTGGAGCAGCGAGATAGGGGGAGAGCAATGAGATAGGAGAAGAGTTTTAAATCTGATGGTGCTTGAAGTGATCGATGATAAATTAATAAATATAATTAACCTTATTAAATTTTTTCATCATCCGAGTTTGGATAATCTCCAAGATAAATGTCTTAAAGGGATTACCATACAACAACTAGTGTCATGATAATACTATACAGGTCATTATTTATTTTACTAATATTAATATTATTATTTCAATAATATTGCTTCGTCCGCAAACTGCTGAGTTCGCGAGATGGTATGTGGATGGACTTCATAACTTAAAAACACTTAAAACCCCTAAAAAACCTAAAAACATCAAAACCCTGGTGGAGTTTTTTTTTGCAGGGAAATCATACAAAAGGGAATCTTTACCTTGTGAGTGGAGAAGAAGATATGTGCTTTCTGTCTAAGTAGAAAACAAGTTATGGAATAAACGCGAGCCTATGCTCCGCGAAGCCCCATGCTCCGCAAGACCCAAAGCTCTGAGAAGCCCCATCCTCCGCCCTACATAAAAAACTAAATAGTGAGATGAACACCCTAACAGACTCATTGTGTCAGAGGCAATGGAAATCCATCGGTAATCTCTCCCTTTTGATCATTTTATGATAAAATTTGACTATGAATTTATTCAGGATTTTAGGATTATGATATGAGAACAAGAGGTGGATACTCGGTTATATCACTACTTATATAATTAAATAAAAATATTTATAATTATATACAATCTTATCTCATCATATATTCTAATAAATGGTAATTTGGAGGTATTTGGATTGAGCACCAATTCAATTGGCGTTGTAGGGTATTTGTCAAAGCGCCAATTGAATTGGCGCTCGAAAATTACTGATGCTTCTGTTGTAAGGAGCCTAGTCTCCCATATGATATCGACTCCCCGGGGATTATAGAGACTACCTTAAATAATGTTGAAAAAGTTTTGAAAATCATTTTCCTTGAAAACTTATAAAAGAAGCTTGAAAATGTTTTAAAAACATTTATTTGAAAATATTTTGAACACATAATAGATATTTAAAAATAAGATAGTGACATTTTGTAAGCGCTGATAAAGGGACCTTTTATCAGCGCTAAAAAAGTGCTGATAAATTCTCATCTTTATCAGCGCGAAAAAAGCACCGATAAAGATTCTTTTATCAGTGCTTATTGCCTTCTGAAAATCATGGTCTTTGGTGGTCTTTGCTTGTGCACAGGTGATGTTCTATTTAGTGGTTTTTAAGGTGTTTTATGTGTTTTTAGGGTATTTACGGTTTTAAAAATGTTTTCCAAAATGAAATGGATATTTTCCTCATGAATGTTTTTAAAGATATTTTTATTCATAAAACTAATAATAAATCAATCACATTTAGTAACATAAGATCATAAATAAATCATTATGGAAGGGAACAAATATATGACAGGGCTCAAATATATCTCAGATTGAAATATGACCTTGTGCTCAGTGCCAAAGGTCAAATAGCACACGGGATATAATTACCTTGTGACGACTTGATAGATCGATGTGAAACCGCTCATGAGTATGGAACTGTCATCGCATAGCATGCATGATTGGTTGCGTGGATTTGTGGAATGGATTGGGTATGCCAAAGAAATATTGAGAAATAGTTTTAAAGCTTTGTTTAGTTATTTTTCTGGAAAAATAACTTTTTTGGAAAATTGGTTTCAATTGGATTTGTACGCTTTTGGTTATTAATGGTTTTGGAAACTTGTTTATATTTAGTTATAAACCGTTTTGAGAAATTGTTATATATAAACTGTTTTATGTAAATGTTGTTAACTCTTCTATCCTAGTGGCGTGAGTAGGGAAGTCATTGGGGGAAAACCTACTGAAGACACTTTGGTGCTTTTCATTGAAAAAGGTAGAGTATCACATGTTTTTAACACCGCCTCATGATACTCGGGCGTGATTGTGGAGCTTGGAGCTTGTGGAGCATGGAGTCTTGTGGTCTTTTGGGAGTCTTTAGTTCTTCAGTTGTTTACTTTGATAATTGTTTGGTCTTCCGTTGTTGCACACTTTGGAGTAGTTTTAACATGAATAAAGTAGTTGTGTTGTCTTGCTTTAATTCATGCATCATTTAGTGAATGGTTTAGTTATGGTTTGTTGGTTTAACGGTTTATTTATTAAAGGATAAATCATCCCCCACTGTATTTGAAACCCTTCATCATTTATTGTCAGCCTTTGACGTCTTGGGGGTGTCGCTTAAGGCCAAGTAAGGACTCATTGTACTCTCAAGCCAATGAGAATTAGCGGGTCATTACATGTTCCGTTATGACTCACGAACCACAAACCAAGGTGCAGTTACTAACTTTGGTTAGACGTGTGGAACACGAGTTGTTAGTAAAAGGAATTATCAAACATTCTGAACCATGAAATAAGAATATTAATTCAGGGGACAGAGCAAAGGTTGGATACCAGGAGCAGTCAAAAACGTCCCTATAGGAGACATGATGGTGGTGCAGGGCAAGAAGGGTGGAATAACACCACGATTGAGAGGAGTTGAGAATTTGTCTAGGGAGGAGTTTGAGGAGCAGAAGTCCAAGGGATTATGTTATACATGTAGACAGAAGTACAATCCTGGACAACGGTGTCATGATAAGGGATACAGAATAATGGTGTGGGGATGTATTGAACCTAAGAAAGAAAATGAAGAAGAATGTGAAAATGTAGCAGCAAGGGGAAAAGAGGTAGGCAGTTTGTGGGAATTAGAGATGATGGGAACTACTACAGCCAGATTGGAGAAAACCAGTGTTGTTAATACCCGGTCACTGTTAGTGGAAGGGACAGTGGAAGAAGTACCATTGCTGATATTAATAGACAGTGGGGCAAGTCACAATTTCATTTCCAGGCGACTAACAAGGCAGTTTGCAGCCCATGTGGCGGAAACTGGACCTTTTAATATCCAATTGGGAGATGGCCACCAAGTGTCGTCTAGTGGGGTGTGTAAGTCCCTACGAATTATGTTGGGAACAGTTGAATTTTTTGTTGATGCATACATATTTGATACAACCGAACCGGATTTGGTTTTGGGAATCTCGTGGCTAGGGAAGCAGGTGGAATTGTAGGGAGTTAAGACACCGCTGAAATTACCGGGGGCTTTGCAGGAATACTTGGGGAAAGGAAGAAGGCAGTTGCAGGGATACATTGGACAGAATCAAAAGAAAAAAGGGAAAAAGATATGCAGTTGAACTGCAGCCAGCAGCAACAATTGTAGAAAATTATGGAAAGCTACAATGTGGTGTTTGAATCTCCAAAGAGACTACCACCATGTAGAGAAACTGACCATGCAATTAAACTGAAAGTTGGGTCCAAACTAGTGAATATCAAGCCATATAAACATGCCTATCACATGAAAAATGAAATAGAAATTCAGGTACAGGAGCTGTTGGAGATAGGGTTCGTCAGACCAAGTCACAGTCCCTATTCAAGCCCAATAATAATGGTTAAAAAGAAAAATGAAGGGTGGCGAATGTGTATTGATTATCGAGTTCTAAATAGTATAACAGTACCTGATAGGTATCCTATTCCGGTGATTGAGATTGAGGAACTTATGAATGAATTGCATGGAGCGACTTATTTTACCAAAATGGATTTACAGTCGGGATTTGACCAAGTACGGATGAGGAGTGGAGACATTGGAAAAACAGCGTTCAAGACTCATGAGGGCCGCTATGAGTATGTAGTCATGTCGTTTGGGCTTATGAATGCACCTGCTTCCAAGCAACGATGGACAACATATTTCGAGTTATGTTAAGAAAGGGTGTTTTGGTGTTTTTTGACGACATATTACTTTGCTACAAATAATGAGTAATAATGTTCTGCATGCCAACAAGAAAAAGTGCACTTTCGGAAGACGAAAGGTGGAATATTTGGCGCACATAATTTCAGCGGAAGGAGTGTCCATGGATCCAAAGAAATTGGAGGCAGTTAAAGATTGGCGGGTACCAAAAAATATAAAGTAAGAGGGTTCCTCGGGCTAACTGGGTATTATCGAAAATTCATAAGAGATTATGGAAAGATTGTTAGGTCATTGACGACATTAACCAAAAAGGTGGAATTTAGGTGGAATATAGAAGAGCAGTAGGCTTTTGAAGAGCTTAAAAAATGTATGACAACCACACCTATACTTGGGCTGCCAGATTTCTCCAAGGATTTTGTTGCTGAATGCGACGCGCTGGGAATCGGAGCAGTATTGGTACAAGAAGGTCGTCCTTTGGTTTACTACATCAAAGCCCTATCTGAAAACAGTTTGGCTAAATCAATTTATGAGGAGTTGATGGCGATGGTTTTATCCATTCAACATTGGAGACAATATTTATTGGGAAGACCATTCAAAGTAATAACTGATCATCGGAGTCTGAAACATATGTTAAGTCAGCGTGTGATGACAGCAAATCAGCAATGTTAGCAGGCCAAACTAATGGGGTATAATTTTAAGATTATGTATCGCCCGAGAAAGATGCTTTGTCCAGAGTTATACCAGAAGGAGAATTCATGTAGTCCGGGCAGAGTTAAAACAAGATGAAGAATTGCAAACAATTATAAAAAAATTACAGCAAGGGGACTACAAGAAACTTCGGTTTTCTTACCGGGAGGGGTTGTTATATTACAAAGACAGACTAGTAATATCCCGAAAGTCCTCTTTGATACCAAAGTTAATGCGATTTTTTCATTCCGCACCCGAAGGAGAACATTTAGGGTATCTAAAAACTTACAAAAGGATGGCAAATGGGGTGTTTTGTCCAGGAATGACCCATTTTGTACAGCAGTTCGGGAATGCGAGACTTGTCAGAAAAGTACCCAGCACCCAGCAGGACTACTTCAACCATTACCTATTCCAAAATTGGTATGGGATTTCGTATCAATGGATTTCGTTTCAGGTTTACCGAAATCTCAGGGATTTGAAGTGATGCTTGTGGTTGTTGACAGGTTGAGCAAATATTCTCATTTCATCCCTCTTAAACACCCTTACATGGCAAAAACAATGGCCGAAGTATTCATGAAGGAAATAGTGCGTCTTCATGGTATTCCTACAACGATAATTAGTGATCGAGATCCCCTTTTCACTAGTTTGTTTTGACGAGAATTATTCAAATTACAGGGGACCGCTTTGAAGATGAGCTCATCTTACCACCCTCAAAGCGATGGGCAAACCGAGGTAGTCAACAGATGTTTGGAGATATATTTGAGATGTTTTACTATTGATCAGCCTCGACAATGGGTATCCGGGTTATCATGGGAAAAATATAGTTTTAATACCACTTACCATACTTCAATTGGACAGACTCCATTTGAAGCAGTTTATGGGAGGAAACCACCATGGATTATTCAGTATTCTAAGGGGGCAGCAGTAGTTGAGGCGGTTGCAAATGCATTGGAAGATAGAGAAGAAGCCTTGAAGCAATTACGAATTAACCTACAGCGTGCACAGCAGCTGATGGTTAAATTTGCTAACCGCCATCGTCGGGATGTGACCTTTGAAGTGGGAAATCTTGGTTGGGTTAAATTGAGACTGAAAATTCCAAGAGGCAGTCTCAAATTGAAAGGGAACTAGTTGCACGATATTTCGGTCCATTTGAGATAGCCAAGAAGTAGGGGAAGTGGCCTATCAGTTGAATCTACCAAAGGCTATATTTCATGTGTCACAACTAAAAGCAGCGGTAGGAGAACATCAAGTGGCTGAAGCTTTACCAGAGGAATTTTTTACAGAAGAAGAAATTCCTAAAAACATTCAGACAATTGAAAAGGAGGGCGCTACTCAACTTTGGTTAGTGCAATGGCGTGGAAGATCGGTATAGGAAGCTACTTGGGAGGACGTTTGCTTGTTGTCACCTTGAGGACAAGATGAATCTTCAGGGAGGAGGTAATGATAGGTTTGGGGGTAATCCTGTTTGGGAGAGACCACCTGTTCGGTTCACTTACCAAAGGAGGGGGCTGTCTGAAGTGAGGGGCTGGTCTGAAGTGAGGGGCGGTCTGCCTGGGAGGGGCAGAGTTGTAATTAGTCTTTCCATTTTCTGTTAGTCAGTTAATAAATAGACACAGGGACTTGTACGGGGGGCATCGGTTATTCTGTTCGGAATCTGACGAGTTCCAGGGACTGGAGAGGGAACAACTCTCGGGAGGTTAGATTCTTGTTTCTTTCTCTCTATTAAAATAAATCTCCTATCAACTTCCCTCTTTAAATTCAGAATTAAATACATTGGAAGCAACTATTTCAGCAATTAAAAATTCATCCCAGTGTGAGTGTTCAGTTTTTTTAAGTATTTTCAAACGATTTCAACATGTTAGTTCTACACAAAATGTTATTTTAAGAAAACATAAGATGTGAAACAGCAGATTCAGTTTCAGAGGTTAGCTCGTTATTATCTAAAATACACTCACATTGGAACTCCAAAGTGCTCGGGGCAGGTTGACCACTCTCCTCTTTCTTCCCTTCAGCTACTTTCTTTTCTTCTTCACCCAAAGCAGGCTACATTGGTGCTGGTCTAGGACAATCTAAACAAGGAAGTTTATTATGTGATTCAAGCTGTAACAGTTTAAACTGTAAAGAATTCAGAATATGTTCAACTCCCTTCAATATTTCAGTTAACATCTCCAGGTTGTACAATGCTCTTGGAATGAAGCAGACAACCTGGGAAGTGGGTAAGCCTCTATGATTTCTTCAATTTCCAATGGATTTCCTTCTTGAAAAGTGTGAAGGCTTTCTTCAAATGGTGGTGGCAGAGATGAGTCTTCTTCCACCCTAACATAAAACTCAAGAAAATATAAAGAAAACTCACAGAGTTCCTTTGCCAAAGGCTCAGTTTTGATTAATTTTTTGGTTTCAAAAATGAATTCACTGAAAACAAACTCTTCACAGCCTATCCTATAAAATCCACTAATTTTTGTGGCAAAGTACGCTACCATTTCCTTCAAAGAAGGTTCCCTGTATTCCTCAAAATCCATTTTCAATTCAGGGGACATAAGTGAATACAGGCAGGTTTTCTGCAGAATATCACACAAAAAGCAGTGAAAAACTCACAGATTGTGCAACACATCAAGTAAACTCAGTGAGTGATTGAATGCACGTAGATAGAAGGCAGATGGTGATGAAATACAGCTCTGAATCAATGAAATACTGCCGAAGTAAACGGTCCAGCTGGAACCACTGGACTTCAACGAACCAAATCTGTAGCAGTGGACCCGAGCTTAGGCTTCGAACAAATCCTCCATCAAACACATTTCCTCAGCTTCAGGCCCAAGCTCAGGCAACAATAAATCAAGCTCCTGGTCATCAGAACTCCAGCAAATTCTCTGTCGTCTGGCAAACACGGGCAAACCAGCCTTGGTAGTGTCATGGGTGAACTCAACCAGCCAGCCCTCCAACCTCTTCTACACATCAGCTCAACCCCGACTCAAACAAGATCAACCAGCACGAACCCTTGCAATAATTTCAGATCCGCACCAAATATCTTCAACCAACCCATCTGTAGGTCTTCAAATACCCAACTCATCCTGTTTGAATCCATGACCCTCCGAGTAGTGTAGCAGCAGCTCGCCCTTCTGGAAATTCGAACAGCAGGTCTGCTCATGACTCCCGATTCAGATCAGTATAGTTGGCTTGAGCAACTAGCGACCCTCGGATGAACACCTGAGCCCCAGATCCGAGCACTCGAAAATCTTGCCACGGACCACTCGAACACAAACCCGGACCATATTTAACGATCGTCGACCAAACCCGCAATCCAGCTTCGGTGACACCAGGAGTGAACGTGCGAACGTCCTCGATCCTCCGTCGTGGTAGCTCGAACACAGCTCCCGAGCTTCGGATCTCCGGACTTGCTGCGAACAATACGAGCCATCGACAACCGGAATCTTCATCTAACAACAGGCTGGAAGTCGGCCAGCCACCACCAGGATCTCCAGCGGCATTGGGGTACATTAGTAGCTCGCTCGGCTGAGTCCAGACAAACCCCAGCGAACTTATCTTCACTTAAGAAATCGACGGCCAGATCTCCATGGTGGCTGATCGTGCGGGTGATATGAGAATGGGCCAGCCGCAACACGTGTGTCCATTGGGCTAAAATGCAAGTCCGTGTCCACAAAGCTCATAAGAAACTAATTAAACATTATTTTGTAATAAATCCATGGATGTAATAAAAACATAATTAATGAAGTATATTCATTACCCAACAAGATCATTCATATGGTCAAAACCATTTACATTCACACCATTGGATCCGATTCGTATGAATTAATTATGACCGGTAGATCAAGTCATTTGTACTCCATAAATACGGTGACATGTTAATGGAATTGGTGTGGGATTTGTACTGGTCGTATATTTGTGTTATTTCTCTTTTCTTTTGTTCTACTGTGATTGAAACGTTTTACTTTGTCATTGTCATCTCGTACATTTGACGTCATTATATGCTTGTTTCACTTCGCATCCAATTGACCGGATTCACAACACGTTATCAACACGACTGTTCTGCCAAGTAAAATGGATAGTCAGGCTAGTAAGATAAATTTTCCATGACGAATATTGTAAAGCATGAATTTCTCTCTCTTGACATTTCTGGAAAAATTTATTTGTCATGAAATCTGAATGCAGAAATGCACCTTGATGCAAACGGCCTTGGCGAAGCAATTAAAATTGGCAATCACACTTCCGCTCAAGACCGTGTCTAAGCCATAATATTCCTCCGTCATCGCCTCCATGAGGATTTGAAGAATGAGTACCTCACGATGAAGAATTCTTCGGTGCTACAACAGGATATCAAGGAGCGGTATGATCACCTTCGACTTGTAATACTACCAAGAGTAAGGTTTAAGTATAGTCATTTACGATTCCAAGACTACAAATCGATAAGTGAATACAACTTTACTATGTTTAAAATAACATCGTAACTAAAATTATGCAAAGACATTATCATTGATACCGATATTTTGGAAAAATCTATTATACTTTTCATGTCTCGAATGTCATTCTACAACAACAATATCACAAGAAAGGATTTACAAAATACTCTAAATTACATTCTTGTCTTCTTGTTACTAAACAAAATAATGAACTCATGATGAGGAATCATGAATCCCGACCCACCGGTGTGGCTCCATTTCCTGAAGCGAATGTGATTGCTTATAATCAAGGTCATGGAAAGAATCGACGTAATTGAGGCTGATGAAAGTCATTTGCTTGAGGTGGTCATACACCAAATGAGAAGAGGAAAGAGAACCACTAGAAGTGGTCCAATAATGAACAACCATAATCGAAGAAACAAAATAACGATGAAAGTGATTGTTTTCGATATGGCCGAGGAAAGTCATTTTCTCAAGGTGGTCATACACCAAAACATTTTGTTAATCTTTATCAACAATCTATCAATGGAAAGGAAAAGAGTGTTTAAGTGAATTTTACTGTCCAGACCTTGAAATATGATGATGATATTGTGAACTTTGATATTTCCGATTATTTTGTACACCCTGAAGGCATTGAACATGTAGATCATGCATGAATGCTCATGGTGGAAATGAACTTTGGTTTTTGGTTTTTGTAATGTTTTAAAAATAAATATTGCATGTTTCATTTTGTTTATTTTATTTTATTCCTTATATGTATGTTTTATTTTCTTTAATATAAATGGATGATATAAATTGATATGTTGGGAATAATTTCCATGATGAAGATATTTGTCTCGTCGACGACACAATGATGCACACAATTCTTAAACATGAGAAATATTTTATCGCCCTTAAAACGAGGAGTGTTCGTGTATGTACGTTAACTGGTAGTGCACAATTAATCGAAGGCTCTAGAAGACAAAGAATATACCTACCTAGTGGTACATAAATTATGATAAATAATGCTTTGTTTTCTCCCAAGTCTCGCTGCAGTTTGCTAAGTTTTAAAGATATTTGTGATAATGGATATCACATCGAGACTATGGATGAAGGAGGTGTTGAATACCTCTATATAACAAGTTTTGACAATCATCACAAATTGATTCAAGTGAACTTTCAAGACTTCCATCCAGATTGTACTTTGTCAATATTTGTACAATCAAATCAAACATGGTAAACCAAAAGTTTACCAACCATGATACATTTACTGTATGACATGACCATCTGGGTCATACCAGATCAATATCGATAAGGAAGATAATTAATTGTATGCATGGTCATCCATTGATTGATAAAAGGGTTTTTACACCCCCATGATTTCTCATGGGTTGCTTGTTCTCAAGGAAAATTAATTATAAGACCATCACCATTAAAGATCAGGACTGAATCATCGATGTTCTTGGATTGAATTCATAGTGATATATATGGACTAATTCACCCACCATGCGGACCATTAAAATATTTTATGATCACGATTGATGCGTCAACTAGATGGTCCCATATGTGTTTATTATCCACTCAAAACTAGGCATCTATGAAATTAATTTCCCAAATAACAAGGTTAAGGGCGCAATTCCCAAATTATCCAATCAAGTATATTAGGGTTGAAATTATAGTGAATATTCATCACATTATTTTAATAATTATTGCATGTCATTAGGAATAGGTTCTGAACATCCTATAGCTCATGTTCATACCCAAAATGGTATAGCTGAATCATTTATAAATCAATTACAACTTATCGCTAGACCACTACTTATAAAAACTAAATTGCCCAGTTTAGCATGGGGACATGCAATTTTGCATGCAGTAGCACTGCTTCAAATAAGGCCATCAAGCTATCATGATTATTCCCCTTTATACTTAGCTTGTGGTCATGAACCAAATATTTCACACTTAAGGATATTTGATTGTGTTGTATCTGTGTCTGTAGCACCCCCAAAACGAAAAAAATGAAACCCCAAAGGAGATTGGGGATACATGTTGGTTTTGAATCTCCCTCAATCATTAAATATATTGAGATTATGATAGGCGATGTATTCACAACAAGATTTTTTTATTTTCATTCTGATGAAAAATTATTTCCAACACTCAAAGGGGAGAATCAATCGACTTCAAATGAAATATCATGGAAGGAGTATTCATTGTTGTATCTTGATCCTCATACAAATATGAGTGAACATGAAGTTCAAAAGATCGTTAATTTTTAAATTTTAGCAAATCAATTTCCTAATACATTCAATGATTCAAAACAGGTTACAAAATCATATATACTTGATGTGAATGCACCAATAAGGATATATTTCCATGAAGGATAATATGATGGTATTACCAAAAATGCTTCCAATCCATGCCTGAAGTGTGGGATACCACTTGGTTCAAAAGATAAAAAACTTTATAAAATAAAGGGTAAACAGCCTATGTTGGTTGAAGATATGAATGAACCTGAAGATAATGTAAATGTACCAGAAGTACATGATCATGATCAAGAGAAAATTTTAATAAATTTAACCAGCACTGGAAGATGTTGGAACTGATTGGAGATCGTTGTCGATAACACATTTTCATACAATGTAGCCTTTGAAATTATGGATGAGAATCAAGAACCCAAAATAGTTAATGAATGTCGTGAAAGGCTAGATTGGGATCAATAGAAAGTCGCAATCTAATATGAACTAGACTCACTTTATAAATTTTAGGCTTTTGGGTCAATCATGAAATCAAATTTCCTCCAACAAATACTACAAAACCAGATGTATGACTCTTAGAAGAGAGGCATCCATCATAATCTGCACCAAAAAATTCCTCAATATTTGTATACCCATGATTAGAATATATAAGACTTAAACCTGGTTCCTTTTCACATATCTAATAATGTGAAGAACAACCTCCCACCATGTTTTTGTTGAAGATTCCATAAACTAAATCACTTTTATAATCACACAAGCAATATCAGGTCGAGTCATCATCAAGTAGTTAAGCTTCCTAATAAGTCATCTATATCTTTTAGGTGCTGAAAACATCTCACTGTTAGTATGAAGTGACCATTCTCTAGGTTCGAGGGGTGAGTCAATTGAGTCAGCTCAAGTCATCCCAGTCTCATGCAGTAGATTAAGAACACATTTTCTCTAAGATAGAAAAATTCCTTTTTCATATTTGGAGACCTCAATTCAAAATAAATATCACAGTGGACCCAAATATTTTGTTTGAAAACTTTTATGAATAGAAGACTTGAGTCGACTGATGTTAGCATCATCACTTCCAGTAATAACAATATCATCTACATAGACCACCAAAAGAATGCTTCATGTTGTAGATTGATGATAGAAAACAAATAATCCTTTATGCTTTGACATGTTCCAAAGCTAATAATAACACTAAAAAAATGACAGAACCAAGCACATGGAGAATGCTTGAGCATATACAATGATCAACAAAGATGAGAAACCTTGGAGGGATCCCTCTAAGTAACAAAACTGGGTGGTTGCTCCATATAAAATTATTCATTAATAAAACCATGAAGAAAAGCATTTTTAACATCTGACTGATGGAGATGACAGTGAGAAGAGACAACAAGAGATATACATAGGTGAACTGAAGCCATCTTTGCTACTAGAGAAAAGGTGTCAAAATAATCAACTCCATATATCTACATATAACCTTTGGCAACAAGATGATCCTTGAGAAGATTAAGAGAGTCATTTATGTTGATGCATACTATATAGATCCATTTGTAATTTACCACCTTCTAACATGAAGGAAGAGGGACAAGATCCCAAGTATGGTTGACATCTAGAGCCTGAAGTTCATCCTGAATAGCATATAAGCACCTGGGATAAGATATGGCCTCGACAACAGTGTGCAGTGTCGAGTGAGAACCTAGTGTCTCAATAACTCGTAAGGGGGTCGCAAATAATCCCTGATAAAACTGACAGGAGCGCGAGCCTTTGCGAAGTGCAATAAGTGTCACGAACTGAATCTGGTCGCCGCCAAAACCGACACCAAACCTAGCCCGTGACATGACCCGAAGGGCGTTCCATATCCCCACGGGCTGGCACAAGTGCCCAGGTATCATTTATTTTTGTTTGGGAACGATTTACCTGAATATGAAGGCATAAAACATTAAAAACAATCAATAAACTGAATCTGAAAAATGTAAACCAAACTATGTTTAAACAAAAACCAGAACTGAATACATATTTTTAAAGACACTAAAAGTGGTCTAAAAACAAATAATGACAACATAAAGACATCCCCATGGACTCCACACGACAAGGGGGTCATCACCCGCAAGCCTTCTCCGCAACTCCTCCCCAACGATGGGGACTAACACCCTGAACCGCCATCACCCTTAGCCTTCCCTTTACCTGAGTCAAGCATAAGCAGGTCTACTTACACCCAAGGGGTGTAAGTAGGGTGTGAGCCTAAGCCTAATAGGATACCACCAGATGATTCCAAATATCATGCAATACAATGTGAACAAAACAAGCAATTTTAATACACAAGGTGAAACAATGTTAAAATTCAAAGAAATGCAACTTTCAAATGAAAACAGTTTTCAATCCAAGAATTCCAGTATGTTAACACATTAAATAGACATGTGAGCTACTGTAAAGTACTACCAAAATACCCCACAACAAGGGTAAATACAAAAATCCAATGAGCATCAAAATTGGGAACACCCCTAAGCACTAGGTTGTCTCGGGCCCTATGTACCTCGTACCTCAGTGTAGAGTAACCATAGAAAAATCTGTTCTCGTGCACAAGCCACTAGTAGGGAACATACCCATAACCTAGTGGTCCCCAATCATCATTCACATATTTTATTTAGAGTTGTCTTTATCCAAATGCTAAGTGGAACATGGACAAAACCCATCTGATCCACTAGCCGTACTAGTACAAATCCGCCCCACCTAGGTACCCGGGCTTCCCCTTTTGTGCTCAAACAATTTCAGCAAACAAAACACATCCTTTTGCATATAAAATTTCACTACTGGTCACAAAAAAATAGTACAGTAGCTACACACATTTTATACCATTTAAAACACACAATAAAATAATTTTATTTTCAATAAAACAACCTCTCAAAACATCACATTGTTTTACACCCAAAGCTCTTTAAGATATCCACTTTTCACACTATGTGAAAACTTTTAAGTCATTAAAACAAAATTTCAGTTCAATAACCTTTAATGAAACCAACAATTCAGTTATGGGGCAGCCCAATGTGAACCAAGAAGTTATATCTTTTAAAAACCACCATTTTCACACAAACATGGCACTTAAAGCCCATTTGCTTCCCAAACACCATTTAAGCAAACTTTCACAAAAAAAAAGAATAAACATTAAAAACATGATTTTTAGTCATAATACAGTTCAATAAAATCAACTAAGTAATTATAGGTCAGCCCAAAATGAACCAATGAAAGATTTGAATGAAAACCCCCAATTTCACCAAAAATTGGAACTTAAAATTCATTTTCATTATAAATGCAACTAAAACCAATTTTTACAGAAACATTAAAGGGAAATAAACATTAAGGTACCATGAACACAACAATCTAATTCACAAAAATTGCACACAAAATGGAATCACCTACCAAAACCAAGGAAACCCTTGAACCCTTTGTGCGAAAACTCAAACGCACCACCGCCGCACCTCAAGGAAGGTAAACTAGACCTAAAACCAGAATTTCAAACCATGAAACACAAGATAAAACCCTAATTTTTAAACCCTAATCCCTGGACATTATGAACCTCAATGATAATGGAATAAACCCTAAGTAAATTGGATGTAACCCTAAACAAATTGAAAGAAGAAAGAAGGAGAACAACTTACTTAAAATATCTTATAGAAATCGCCCCCAAGAATACCAGTATCTGATTTTAAAAAAACTCAAACCTTTAAGGAAGGTTAGAACAAGGATATGAAGATCATTTAGGAATTTTAATGGGGAAAAAAGAGTAAAAATTGAGAGAGATATGAAGGAATGAACTTACCTCTTCAAATCTGGATGATTTGAGGAAGCCTATGAAGTTCGGCACCAAATCGAGATTAACCAGTGATCCAAAGAGGGAGGAGAGAGAAGGGTAGCGTGGCTGGGTTCAGTGGTCTTGGGATCCACTTGGAATCACTGAAAAATCCCAAAAAATGAATAAGATATAACATAATAAAAATTTATTTTTAAAACAGGAATTGGGCTTTCGGGCAGGCCCAACCCCTTAGATAAAAACCCAAATAAACCCTGGTTATGGATTTCTAAAAGCTCCAAATTACCTTGGTGGTGTTAATAGGTTAGGGGAGGTCAAGTAGGAATTTTAATGGATGAAAAATGTTGAAAAATGAAAAAGTTATAGAAGATACAAAATTTATTTTTTAATCTGAAATTGGGCTCACAGTTTGGCTCAATTCATGAATACTCATCTATTCCTCCCTAAAACCTAGGTAAACCCCCCCAAAAAAGCAAGGATGTAAATTAAATGAAAAAATACCTTTAAAATATGTATTTTATGTGACAATTATCCCCACCATAAAGTATTCCGCCCCCGGAATGCCACAACAAGACCAGATGCAAAAGCAAAGCCCAAATGATAGACCAAGACAGACTTCCTTGCCACGTTTTCACCCGCTTCAAAAAGGACGAACATCTCTAGTTGATCAAACAAAGGAAGATAATACTCTCACTAAAAAAAAATAACCCCACTTACTTAATATTATGAAACACATTCAAAACACATCCCAAAAAAACACCTCAAACACTATAAGACGACGCTCAAGCAATCCACTTGAAACGAACAACGAACTCGAATAACGCTACCACAACATTACGTAAACAAAACCATTGGGTGTTATCCAACCCCAAATTTACCCAAGTAACAAATTTGTGTATAGATAGACTTGAACTATACTACCTCCTACCTAGAATACACCAAGGAGAAAATTGAGTCACTGGTACGGGGTGACCCAATCTGGACATCCCACCACTAGGGACAACTCAATTTCTAAGACAGAATAAGGATAACAATTGGGGAAGGAACGAACGGTCTCCCAATCATAAGGGGTAAACTAACATTATTAATTTTCCAAGAGAACACACATGATACCCATGATGGGTCTCCCCACCATAATAACAAACACAACTCTCCTTAAGACAAAATCAAGACACTAACAGGGGGCCTCGAACAGACTTCCCAGCATTAGGGGTAGATTAATATCAGAATTCTTCCAATGAAACTTACATGAGTCCCATTGTGGGTATACCCCAAACAAAACCCAACCATATTAACTAAATAGTATGAGATAAAAACAAATAAAACAACAGAATTTTAAAGAGCTGGCATGGACGCATGGTTGGTTCACACGGTTTGGGAAACCGTGAGTTAACTGTGCGGATCATTCTGTCCAAAGAGGAAACTTCACACAGTTTCCTTAGCCAAGAATCATGGATGTGCGGAGACCATGTGGTAGCTACTGTCTCTTATCACATGGTCCCCTGGGTTGGCACATGGTTACTGCTAACCACACACAAACTATGCACTTCAACCTGCCTAACCCAAATTTTAAACTCTTCTCCAAAAACACAAGGGACCCCAAAGGGGGAAAAATCAACTCAGGGTATGACATGGGAACAAGGTACTCACACCTCTTTCCACCAAATGTGATAAATTGGAACAAGAAGACGACACTAGAGGTTTAAACTATTCCTATCTTTCATATTGAGGATATGACCTTGACCAAAAGTTTGAACGACTTTAGGATTTCCCCTAACTACACGCCAGCTTCTCTCTGGGGCCTATGGTTGGAGATCAATGGATTAAAGCATCTTCGGCCTTACAGTTAGGATTTGGAAACCCCTAAACTGAACATCTTCTTCCAGTTCCAAAAAAAAATACTGTAATCTCAGATGGTCTCATTGAGACATGACACACTTCAAACCCGCTTTTCCCCAACCCATCATTTTACCAAAACAAGAACTTAGAGGATGGACACACATCACCCCTTTTTTTCTTCGGATGCTAAATAGTGGAATGAAAAGACATATAGAAACACATTCCTCTAGAACATAGGATTTAGAATTTCCTATAGGGAGACACACATCCAACAAAAAAAAATAGTGACTCTCATAAGATTGCACAATCTTCACCCTTATAGTCAAATGTACACATGACATAGAATGGCGTCACCGAACATGACCATTGTGGATAAAAGAAAACACAAGGAGAGGGACCTTGTACTGAGTCCCAAACAGCACATGATTCCAGCAAGTGTCCATAATAGACACTCTTGGCCAGATCTTTCACACTGGTGGCCTAACATGAACTCTTGCTTCAATGAGACTGATGAAAGGCCCAGAGGCCCTTTAATACATCATTCTACATTGACAACCCTAAACTTCATTGACCTTCGACAACTTAGAAAACATAAGAAACTAAGTTCTATTTCAACCTCCCACAAACACTCTCCCACTATAGGGGAATCCACATAATTGAAAAAGAAGAGGGGTAAACACAATATCCAAACCTCAAGAATAAAGTCCTTATGTTGATCAACCGGAGGATCATCCAACGGTGAATCACCATAGGCCAAACATGAATCATACATTAACAATTTATGGGGGCATACCCTAGCCTACAGGAAAACCGAAGGACCCAACCGATCTGGTCATTTGGTCACAATAGACCACAAACCTGAACCGAACACATGAGGGGAGCCACCACATTGGCCTCCCAAACTTTTCCTCAAAAGAGACCATTGACCAACACTTCATTCCAACTTATCAATGAAACACCAAACCAAAACATCGTTCAAACAAGAGGGGTTATTGAACTCGAAACATCCCACAATAATAATACCGAAAACACATAATCTATACCTCCCAACCATACATTATCAAAACACAACACTTTCCTTCAAAAACATTATTTAAAAAAAAGGTGTTGGTGGGTTGTCCGTTTACCAATGGTATCTCATGAGCCTCACACATGCATGTTTACATGCCACACTGGGAACCCACCTCATATCCTTCCATATTCCCAAATAAACCTATGCATGTGGTCACCCTTGAGAGCACCAATTACAAAAAATCAAACATTTACTCTTTTTAAAATCAAAACTTTTAACCACACTTTCCCTTTCTCAAAAACAAACCATAATATCAAAACCCAATTTTTCATCTCACAAAACAATTTAGAAAAGAATCCATAATTAAATAAAAGCACATATTCATGACTTTCACAATCATTTCAAAACATTTCAACCCATTTCAAAACAAATCTAATTTCATGAAAAACACCATTTCATAAATCTCCATTTAATTAAGAACTCAACTCTTCTCATTTTAAGAAAAGGTTCTAAACGTTCATAATTTTTTTTGTTTAGTAGTCACCAAACCCAAAATCCATATTCAACCCCCACACAAAAATTCTAGAACACTTAATTCAATCTAAAACACTTTTCCACGGTTTAAAAAAAATCCACTAGAAACATATTTTCAAAACCCCAATTAACATAGTTCATACTTTCAAAAGAGGTGTAAACACATAATTTACCCTTTTGAAATAATTTTGAAATTTCATTTATAGGCATTAAAAAAACATAAAACCATTTTCAATTTACTAGAAAATAACTTCACAAAAATTCACACTCCTTAAAGTGAAGTCATTTTTTTTGCTTAAAAAACCCAAGTTTCCAAGATTCCAAAACAAAGAGACACAAGACAATGTGAGAGGAAACTAGTTTCGGTGGGTGACTTGGACATATGGTTGGCAGCCATATTCCAATCACTTCGCCGTCATAGAGAGTATTCTAGGGAAATATCCATGTCTCCACATGGCTTGCCAAGCCCTGTGAGCTCACTGAGATTATTCACCCAACTCTCTTTTCATTTCCCATAGTCATCATTAAACCAAGAAAACCAAAGGACTCAGATAAATCCATACTACCCATGGTGACTTGAATCTCGTCAGGAGGTGTGCTGGCCAGGCACACTAACCATGACTGAAATTTCAAGTCCCAAAAATCCTAGCTCCAGACTATGCTGACTCTTCCCCAAATAACATGACCCAAGGAGCGAACCTCCTCTGATACCATTTTGTCACGAACCGAATCTGGTCGCCGCCAAAACCGGCACCAAACCTAGCCCGTGACATGACCCGAAGGGCGTTCCCTATCCCCACGGGCTGGAACAAGTGCCCGTATATCATTTATTTTTGTTTGGGAATGATTTACCCGAATATGAAGGCATAAAACATTAAAAACAATCAATAAACTGAATCTGAAAAATGTAAACCAAACTATGTTTAACAAAAACCAGAACTGAATACATATTTTTAAAGACGCTAAAAGTGGTCTAAAAACAAATAATGACAACATAAAGACATCCCCATGGACTCCACACGACAAGGGGGTCATCACCCGTAAGCCTTCTCTGCAACTCCGCCCCAACGATGGGGACTAACACCCTGAACCGCCATCACCCTTAGCCTTCCCTTTACCTGAGTCAAGCATAAGCAGGTCTACTTACACCCAAGGGGTGTAAGTAGGGTGTTATCCTAAGCCCAATAGGATACCACCAAATGATTCCAAAGAGCATGCAATACAATGTGAACAAAACAAGCAATTTTAATACACAAGGTGAAACAGTGTTAAAATTCAAAGAAATGCAACTTTCAAATGAAAATAGTTTTCAATCCAATAATTCTAGTATGTTAACACATTAAATAGAAATGTGATCTACTGTAAAGTACTACCAAAACACCCCACAACAAGGGTAAATACCACAAATCCAATGAGCATCAAAATCGGGAACACCCCTAAGCACTAGGTTGTCTCGGGCCCTATGTACCTCGTACCTCAGTGTAGAGTAACCATAGAAAAATCCGTTCTCGTGAACGACCCACTAGTAGGGAACATACCCATAACCTAGTGGTCCCCAATCATCATCCACATATTTTAGTTAGATTTGTCATTATCCAAATGCTAATTGGAACACGGACAAAACCCATCCGATCCACTAGCCGTACTAGTACAAATCTGCCCCACCTAGGTACCTGGGCTTTCCCTTTTGTGCTCAAACAATTTCAGAAAACAACACACATCATTTTGCATATAAAATTTCACTACCGGTCACAAAAAAATAGTACAGTAGCTACACACATTTTATACCATTTAAAACACACAATAAAATAATTTTATTTTCAATAAAACAACCTCTCAAAACATCACATTGTTTTGCACCCAAAGATCTTTAAGATATCCACTTTGCACACTATGTGAACACTTTTAAGCCATTAAAACAAAATTTCAGTTCAATACCCTTTAATGAAACCAACAATTCAGTTATGGGGCAGCCCAATGTGAACCAAGAAGTTATATCTTTTAAAAACCACCATTTTCACACAAACATGGCACTTAAAGCCCATTTGCTTCCCAAACACCATTTAAGCAAACTTTCACAGCAAAAACAAAAAATAATAAACATTAAAAACATGATTTTTAGTCACAATACAGTTCAATAAAATCAAATAAGTAATTATAGGTCAGCCCAAAATGAACCAATGAAAGATTTGAATGAAAAACCCCCAATTTCACCAAAAATTGGAACTTAAAATTCATTTTCATTATAAATGCAACTAAAACCATTTTTTACAGAAACATTCAAGGGAAATAAACATTAAGGTACCATGAACACAGAAATATAATTCACAAAAATTTCACACAAAATGGAATCACCTACCAAAACCAAGGAAACCCTTGAACCCTTTGTGCGAAAACTCAAACGCACCACCGCCGCACCTCAAGGAAGGTAAACCAGACCTAAAACCAGAATTTCAGACTATGAAACACAATATAAAACCCTAATTTTTAAACCCTAATCCCTGGACATTAGGAACCTCAATGATAAGGGAATAAACCCTAAGTAAATTGGATGTAACCCTAAACAAATTGAAAGAAGAAAGAAGGAGAACAACTTACTTAAAATATCTTGTAGAAATCGCCCCCAAAAATACTAGTATCTAATTTTAAAAATACTCAAACCTTTAAGGAAAGTTAAAACAAGGATATGGAGATCATTTAGGAATTTTAATGGGGGAAAAGAGTAAAAATTGAGAGAGATATGAAGGAATGAACTTACCTATTCAAATCTGGACGATTTGAGGAATCCTATGAAGTTCGGCACCAAATCGAGATTAACCAGAGCTCCAAAGAGGGGGGAGAGATAAGGGTAGCGCGGATGGGTTCAGTGGAATTGGTCTCCACTTGGAATCACCGAAAAATCCCAAAAAATGAATAATATATAACATAATCAAAATTTATTTTTAAAACAGGAATTGGGCTTTTGGGCAGGCCCAACCCCTTAGATAAAAACCCAAATAAACCCTGGTTATGGATTTCTAAAAGCTCCAAATTACCTTGGTGGTGTTAATAGGTTAAGGGAGGTCAAGTAGGAATTTTAATGGATGAAAAATGTTGAAAAATGAAAAAGTTATAGAAGATACAAAATTTATTTTTTAATCTGAAATTGGGCTCACGGTTTGGCCCAATTCATGAATACTCATCTATTCCTCCCTAAAACCTAGGTAAACCCCCAAAACAAAGAAAGGATGTAAATTAAATGAAAAAAATACCTTTAAAATATGTCTTGTATGTGACAATAAGAAACTCCGATGATAGAGGATTAGGAGCAGGTGATCCATCAGGTGTGGTAACAACATCAGGTGTTAGGGTGTCAGGTATACTAGGTCAACGAGTAGATACTTGGCCAAATCATGACCCAAAAACATCACTAGGAAGAGATTGGGGTGGTGGTGTATCAAGAGAATATGGTAAAATAACTTTGGAATAAGGAATAGTAGGTGGTGGTGGGAACTCAGGCACATAAACAACATATGATTTGACAAAAGAAACATCAGCTGAGAAAACATAACAATGCAAATCTGGAGAGAATCATTGATATCCATGTTGGGTGTGGGAATATCCAAGAAAGATGAATTTTAGAGCATGCACATCAAACTTGGTAATCGAGGGGTGAATATATCGAACATAACACACCCATCTAAAAATGAAAACGGGAAGAGAATGAGAGGATGTTGTTGGAAATAAAGAATGGAATGGTGTCTCCCCCTAAAGAAAAGATGCAGGAAGTATGTTGATAAGATAGGTGGCCGTGAGAATGGCATCGCCCAAAAAAACGGTTGGAACTTACTTATGAGATAAAATTGCATGAGAAACTTCTAACAGATGGTGGTTCTTTCATTCAACAATACTTTTTTGTTGAGGTGTGTCGGGACATGAAGTTTGATGGATAACTGCATGGTCATCTAGAAAATACTGGAATTTTCCAGATAAATATTCACAACCATTGTTAGAATAGAAATAGTGAATTTTAGTGGAAAACTAAGTGGTGATTTCTTAATAAAAGGAGAAAAACACGGTAAAGACTTCAGAATGATTTTTAATGAATAAACCCAATCCATCCATGAAAAATCATCAATAAAAGTAACAAAATATTGATAACCCAGTTTAGATGGACTAGGATTGGGAACCAAATATTAAAATGAACCAAATAAAAAGGAGTGTATGCACGAGGGGATTGCTCGAGGAACATAGGTGATCTAGTGAAGCTTTGAATAGTGACAAGACTCACATTGAAAAGGAATAAAAGGACCCAACTCTAGGAAAAGTTTTTAAAGAATGGGGGGAGGTGGATGACCAAGGTGATGGTGAAGTTGGAGGGCATGATCAGAGGTGGAAGGACATATGAGAGCTAGGGTCGAGTCAAGCACATGCACACCACCTTGAAGACATCCACTACCAATCACCTGAGTCATCAAAGCCTCCTAAAATGCAACCAAAGTACGTGATAATATGGCCTGATATGATAATTTGGCTGTAAGTTTACTAATAGATAGTAAATTAAGGGATAATTGGGAACAAATGCAACAATAGATATTGTCAAGCTAGGAGTAATTGTACAACTCTCATAACCAGCAATATACATTGTCTGACCATTGACCACAATAATATTACCTATAGTTGAGGTCGATTTATAGAACCAAAGAATATATGCATCCCTATTGATGTGCTCTGAGGCACCAGAGTCAAGAACCCATGAGGTGGATCATTAGGATAGACACACTGTTAGAGTATCACCATGGAAAATAATGGTGATCGATGATTCCATAGATTGTGTGATGAAAATTCACGTCGATAAGGTGCTGAAGGTGTACATTTGGTAGAGTGCTAAAGATGCACGTTACACAAGGACAAGGTGTTGAATGTGCACAGTGAGTAGAAAGTATATGCTGAAATTGAATGGATAGAGCATCTAGGTATCAATTGGGTCGTAAAAGGAGTATCTTGTATGGTAGTGGGGTGAGGCTATGTAGTTTGGGGTGTCACATAGGGAGAAGGGAGAAGCATTGGGTTGGTAGGGTAGGCACACAAAGAGGGGTGACAGGGAGGGGCGACGACGAGGGGTGCGGTCGCATAGGGAGGGGCAACAGGAAGGGAGGTCATCATGTAGGGGGTGTCATCGCATGAGAGGGGAATCATATAGGGTGTGTTGTCTCATGGGAGGTGAAATAAGAAGGGAGGATGTCGAGTAGGGGCTCAGGGTGGAAGGGAGTCATTGCATAAGATTCATCGCACTGGAAGTGTTGCCACATGGGAGGGTCCATCACATTGGAGGTCCTCCACCAGGGAGGGGTGGCATAGAAAGAGGGCATCACACAACATAAGAATATACGAGTAGGGGGTCATCGCGCAAGGAGGAGTGACACCTTAACCTATCCCTTTGATACCATGTTAGAATGGAAACTCATACCTCACAACGAGGTAGGGTGCTTAATTTATAGATGAGAAAAGAAATATAATAGATAACCCACACTGATGTGGGATACGAATATTAAAAATATCTAATACTCTAATACTCTTAACACTCATGAAGGGATAGTGGAGTGAGCATTTAGACAGACTTTAGAATGTGATGTGACTAATGGAAAAAATGCACTATTTTCCAATGGGAAGAAATTTTCTTTCGAGAAGAGCTTGGTTGAGTATTAAAAACATATTATATCAGCTGAGGGAGTGTTTATTGATCCTAAGAAGATGGTTTCAATTAAGTAGTGGAAGGTTTTTAGGAATGTTAAGGATGTAAGGGGTTTTTTAGGCTTACTGAATACTATAGAAAATTTATAAAACATTATGGAAAGATAGCATGAATTTTTACCATATTGACAAAAAAGTGGACTATAAATGGATAGGAGAATCCTAAGAAGCATTTGAAAAATTTAAAAACCAATTGACAAAAACTCCTATTTTAGAAATTCTAGATTTTTCAAGGAAGTTTTCAATTGAATGCGATGCTTTTGGGTATGGATTAGGGGTTGTTCTTTTGCAGGAGGATCAACCACTTGCTTACTTTAGCACGGAATTATTAGAAGCTTCCTAAACAAAGTAAATATATGAAAAGATATAATGGAATTGGTGTTGTTTATTCAACATTGGATACAATATCTCCTGGGTTGGAGGTTTTACGTATATACAGATCATCAGAGCTTAAAGCACCTGATCGGTAAGTGGGTTGTTTCAATGGATCACTAGTGTTGGCATCATAAGTTATTAGGGTGCGATTTTGAAGTTTTCTATAAACCAGGCCACCTGAATAGCACAACAGATGCTTTGTCTCGCGTAGTAGGGGATAACCAATATATGGTATTAACAGTATCCTAGCCTACTTGATAATAATTCCATACTATGATGTGGGAAGTTCAGCAATATGTTCACCTTAGAGAAATAATAGACACACTACAACATAGTAAACCTGGAAAATGAGGGTATACCTATCGCGAAGGTTTACTCTTCAAACAGCATAAATTGGTTTTACCACAACACTCTATTTTAATTCCCAATTTGTTGCATTACTACCACTCTTCACTTAACTGTGGTCATTTGGTATATCTAAAAACCTATAAGTGGCTTGTGAATGGGGTAGTATGGCCAGGAATGATTCAAAGGGTGTTTTAATTCATACAGGGATGTGTTTACCATCAAAATAAGTATGATACTCTGAAGCCAGCTAGGTTACTTGAACCTCTACCGATTCCTACTTTGGTATGGGAGGAAGTAACAAAGGATTTTATGTCCAACTTACCCAAATATTAAGGGCATGAAAGAGTATTTTTTATGGTTGACAGAATGAGTAAGTATTCACACTTTATTCCTCTAAAACACCCATATATGGCCAAATCAGTAGAAGAGATCTTCATGAAGGAGGTGGTGAGATTACATGGTTTACCTAGTGCTATAGTTAGTGATCGAGACCCGCTATTTACAAGCTTGTTTTGATAAGATCTATTTAAATTGAAAGGAACAACTCTCAAAATGAGTTCATTTTACCACCCCCAAACTGATGGTCAAACTGAAGTTGTTAATCAATGTTTGGAGGCTTACTTATGGTGCTTCACAATGGATCATCCCAAGTGGTGGGTCACCTAGTTAACATGGGAAAAGTATAGTTACAATACTTCCTACACACTTTTACAAGAAAAACCCCATTCAAAATAGTTTATGGTCGTAAACCCCCACACATTGTTCACTATTAGAAAGGGGAGGCTATAGTGGAAGCGGTGGAAAATGCTATGATGGGTTGTGATGAAGCTCTAAGATAGATCTGAGTGAATTTACACCGAGCACAATAAAATATGACCAGATCTGCTAATCGACACCATCAAGAGGTGACCTATACAGAGGGTTTAGCTCTAATTAAATTCATTCATTGCAATTATAGTGAGTGGTTCTTACCATTTATCATGATAAGATGCCTGAATGATTGATTGTTGTTCATTAGTGATAATAATATTAGGAAATCATTCCTTAGAAAGATCTTTCTCCCAAATTTGTCTTTTGACTGCTTCCATCCTCATACAAACTACTTACTATGCTCAAGCCTCTACCAAGAAACCAAAATTCCATCACATATGAATTTAATAGATGATAAGGAAAAAACTAGCATAGATAGATGAAACAATTCATAAAACAAAAATCATCATAATCTGAGAAGAACATTTCAAGATATATTTGTAGTAAGAAGAAATCATAATATCAGGAAAAGATTATCTAATGCTTCGTCAAATATGACCATGTAGAAAATTAGTAGGACAAGAATAACATAATAAACAACACATTCCAGCAGGAGAAGATCAAGAACTGCACACGAGGAAGAAAAAATAGCTGATGAAATGTAGAATAGAGGGAAAAATAGTTGTCAGATAGGTCCCCTGAAAGTGGGAATGGGATATCCAAGAACCTCCCCGAACTAATATATGAAAAAAGATAAATCCAAAGTAATATAGAATTTACCTCACAACTAGATCAGGTCCAAGTGGTAGCTCCATTTTGTAGTATTCATCCATATTGGGTCTAGATGACAATTACTTGTTGTAGTCTTAAACTTTAATTGGATGACTGTCATATAGTTAGTGACCGAGACCCACTATTTACAAGCTTGTTTTGGTAATATCTCTTTAAATTGTAAGGAACAAATATCAAAATGGGCTCATCTTACTACCCCCAAACTGACTGCCAAAGATAAGTTGTTAACTGATGTTTAGAGACCTATTTAAAATGCTTCACAATGGATAATCCCAAGTGGTGGCTCACCTAGTTAGCATGGCAGAGTATAATTACAATAATTCCTATCACACTTCTACAAGAAAGACCCATTCAAAATAGATTATGGCAGTAAACCCCCACACATTATTCACTGTTTAAAAGGTGAGGATGTAGTGGAATCAGTGGAAAATTCTATGATGGACAATGATGAGGCTCTAAGATAGCTTCAGGTGAATTTGCACGGGGCCCAATAGAATATGACCAAATCTGCTAACTGACACTGCCAAGAGGTTACCTATATGGAGGGGGACTACGTTTGGGTTAATTTTGAGACTAAATCATCCAAGAGATATGTCCATAATTAATTGGAAGCTAGATTACACATATTATGGGTCATTCTAGATTATCAGATGGTTTTAAGAGACAACTTATAAACTCCAACTGCTAGAGAAGAGTAAAATCCATCCGATGTTCCATATTTCGCAATTAAAGGAAACTATTGGTAAGAATTCCATTAATACAACTTTGTTGGTTGATCTAGAGGAGGAAATTTTTTTCCCTAAGGTAATTATAGAAGAAAAATACCATGCCACCTAATAATAGTGGTTGATTAAATGGAGAGGTCAATCTACAGATAATAAGATGTGGGAGGATGCTCAGGTGCTTCAGATCCAGTTTCCAGATTTCCACCTTGTGGAAAAGGTGGAATTTCAAGGGGATGGTAATGATGGAGTAGTGGTAGGAGGGAGGCCTATAGAGAACTTCCTGCCGGTGAAGAGTAGCAAGGCAGTGCAACCCTGACCACCACTGTTGTACACCTGTCATATAAGGGGGTAGTCTAGTAATTGTACCTTTTATTTGGGAAAGGGGTATTAATACCAGGGAGGTAGTCCAAGGGGGGTTGATTATTTTGGGAGTTTGAGGCTATTAGATGGGGTTCATGAGGAAGAAGCCTTCTTAAATAGAGACCAAAACTAGAAATTTGTAACTCGATCTGCATGGTAAGATTTCTCTTATGAATTGAGGTAGATCCTTCTTAATATCATTTTCACTCAATCAATATGCATATCAACCATCCCTTACCTTAATTTAATATTCCTTAAACAAAATGTATCAATCAATTTATTCAAAAAATATTTATTCAATTCCATCATGCCATTTTAATTCATTACCTTTACTTAATACCACCAATACCACACAAATCACAACAATACAATAATGCACACTATCAATGAACATCACCCAATGGAAAACTAAATTCACGCCCAAGGGTTAAAAACCACCAAAGGGGTCTAAAAGTTCTCCAATTACACACAACTAAAGTGACACCACTAGAACACCCTTATTAGATGAATAATAATGAGAAAACCCAAGGTAAAATGAAGATAAACTCACCTTGGAAGTGACACCTCTCAACACATCCTCAGGGAAAAGGTTAATCCATGACCCCAACTCTCCTCTAGCGAGGACAACACCTGAGAAACCTCACAATCACATAAGCTACCTCTCAAACAAGAACACCCCCATTTAGGAAACTAGACATAACACCAACCACCCCACTCACGACCGACTCCCCATCAACTACTCCATTCACCTTGACCCTATTTCAAAACAATTACTCACCCTTAATCCAATTTAAACCCCAAAAAATAAAACTATAAGGATTTTTAAGGAACCAAAATTATTTTAACTTTTTAATTTAAAACCAACACATACTTTAATACGAGTTCAAAATCCACTATAAGGGTTTTAGTTAAAGGAGCAGGTCAACCCCAAGACATCCCTATAACTAAATCTCCACCGAAGAATGATAATAATGCTGAATATTAGGGAATTAATACAAATGATTCCCCATAGAATTACACTGGAAATATATAAGATTTCTAAGCATGTGACACCTCGCACTACTCTACCCCATGGAGCTAAGCTGTACTCTAGTGCTAAAAGATCACCCCACCCTCTTCTTCCATAAAACCTAAGTCCTAAAACTCAGAGCATTCATCTCAACCTTTCTAATTGTATAGGAGGGTCCTTCATTAGTATTGTACATCACAAATTAACCTCTCTCCATGATTTCCTCTTGATCTCTTACTGCATACAAAGACTCCAACTAAAAATCCAAAATATATCGTTGAATCACCAGCCTTAAGGAAGACTCAAAATGTTGTGACCATTCTCTCTAATTGAGAAAAAAACATGAAAATTGACTAATTATATCCATGAAACAGTTCCAAAAGTTTCACATTCTCACCCCCAATCAAATCTCTTGAAACTTTTTCATACGAGCATGCATATGCACCTGTGAAAATAAATCCTTCTTGAATGACTCAAGGAATTCTCCCCATGAAAACTATTTTGGATCGCCTCACTTATCCCACCATCTTGGATCCGCCTTCTGAAAGAAGTCATTTTCCAATGCAACTCAGAATCAATCTGGAGACTTCACCAAACCAAAGGAAACCTCAACTTCTTCCAACCAATCCTCAACATCAGGACTGGAGGCTCTATTAAATAACTTCAGTACCATCTTCCACTAAAATTTCAAAAACGCTCTATCCCAAGATTTCTATTTCTAATTTCCATGCCCAATGTATCGATTTCATTTTGATAAGATATCTCTAGATCAAACTATATAATGTTAGCATAACTCACAAAGAACACCAACATATCATAAGACAACATTATTCAAAAGAAAACACATCAATCCATACACTACTCTTACCAACCAACTCACATACACACAAATCCACATAGCCACATCACCACTTCTCATCAATCACAATATCATACCACCTCAATCACATCACCCACATCACCACATGCAAGCCATGAAAAAAAAACTGGAATAACCAACACTCATAGCCACTTAAATCATCCACAATAGTCAAAAAATCATCCCTTCCCATACAAACGACCATACTATAATGGACAGACCTTCTGACCCATTATTTTATGGGAAATTTGATGATTGGGGTGTTTAAGAGAAGTCTAGAGGGGTTTATAGGAGTTTGAAGGTGTTTTGGAGGAAAAAGAGGTGTTTTGGAGGTTGATGGTAGCACCCTGTGGGTATTATATGATGTTAGAACCTTGGAGGTAGCACCCAGTAGTAACACTATGGTAGTAGCACCTAATGGTTGCACCCTGGCAGTAGCACCCAATAGTATCATGTTCTAGATTTTTCAGATTTTCTAGTTTTTCCCTTTTGACGTATTTTTTTGATGAAAATGGTTTGAAATCCTTAATTAATGGAACTAAAACTATTTTTAAGGATTATAATTATATATTTAATTTCTTAAAATTATGGAGCCTTTTAAAATGGTATATCATGTAGACTTGATAAGATTTTCCTTTAATGGTCAAATAAAACCATATCAAATCTCACCGATTTCAGATCTGTTCTTTCTAAAATGAATATCTTTCCTTCATTCTTTTGGGATTTCCTTCTCTAGAGACTGGATGTTCTAGAGCCTTTTCCTTTGGAGTCATGGAACTATGTTGTTGTAGTTGATTTGAGTTCCCTGTAGAGGTTCCCTCCTGTATGCGCACCCCCAGTTTTGGTACAACAAATTGTGTGAAGCTTCCTTATTCTGGGTAGGGGTTCCTTCATTTTTCACCTAGTGTATCATTTAAGATGGGTTTATTCTTATTATATATTGATAAGGTGGTCATATATGTCTTAACTAATATAAATGAATCGATTTAATTAAAAATTAAAGGGGGGGAATGAAATCACATGATTTTACTATTTTTGTTATTACTGATGTTATGAATTGTATGGGATAATATCCTGTTGAAAATCATAGTTGTTAGGACCCTTTTTTTTCACTGTAGTTATATAATTAAGGAGCCCCTATTTTTATAATTATTTTATATCACCCTAAATGGAATTAGTTAATAACATATACTGAGCTAAACAAATGGTTTCCCCTAGAAAATTCTGCTTGCTTGAGAATACCCTTAAAAGTGAAGTGGAACATGATAAATCCCCTTGAATTCATATGAAAAATGATATGTGTTGTGTTGTGTAACTTTTTATATATGTGAATGTGTGATGGGTTCCAAGGTTCTGTTGTTGGGTGGTTGGGACAGAAAGTGGTAGTGATGTGGAGATTGTGATGAGGAGGTGGATATAGATGTGGCTGTGATGGTGGTTGTGTGGGGTTATTGGTGTGAGGATGATGGGTTTTTGGCATGAGGATGATGGGATGTATATTGATGCGATGTGTTTCATTACACTAGTTGCCCAAGTAGTGGTGAAATAATTATTTAATAATGATTGATATGATTGGGGTTTGGTTTGGTTGATGGGATGCAAATAAGTAATGAACAAATAAATGATAGGTCATGTTGTTAAATGTGGTTGATACTTAATAATTAAATGAATGAGTTAGAAAATGGGATTGGTTGGAAATACAAAATATGGTTTATGGCTTGTGTGGTGTTATACATTTTGTGGTGGCAGTGAAAGTGGAAGTGTTGTGAGTTGGTTAGTGTCTTATTGTGAACCCATAAGTTGGGTTTGTGTTTGACTATATGTCTATATTTTTATATTCCTTGTGATTTCTATACTCACCCCACCCACATCGAGCACATGTGTTGATACTCGTATTTACACACATGGGGTATTTTCCTCAATATCCCGATGATGAGGATGGATGGATGGCTACCCACTCCTTCCCACTCTCTCTTCCAAGAAAGTAGATATGCACATGTTATGATGGTTGGAGGTTTGTTAGTGCACTAGGTGATGAACCATGTGTCTTTGGTTGAGATGTGATATGACTGTGTAGTAGGGCAGTGACCCAGGTGTTTTCGGGTGAGATGCGATATCTCCATACTATGAGGAGGCTTATGGTGGGGTTATTTCATGGTAGGGTGAGAGCTTGAGGTCGATTTCATTCATGTTCATGATACCTTACTACTGTGATTATGGCAGTGGTTGTGATGTAATGACCCAGGTTTCTTCGAGCAAGATGAGATGTGACCGTGATGTGGGGTGGTGGCCCATGTATCTACAGGTGTGATGCGATGCGATTGTGTTATGGGGCGGTGGTATATGTTATTCATAAGAGATAGGCTTTCCAAGACATATGAAATTGGGGTGTGAGAGAAAAAAATCAGTGGGAAAGCGGTGTGGGGTAACCTTTATCAATATGCTTCTTATTATGTTAATACACTTGGCTTGCATTATTTGGTGAGTGTGGATTGGTGAGACTGGGATGGATAGTTGACCAGTTTAGGTGCTCCTGGTTCTGATGTTTTCTCATGGGTGCATTAGTATGGTTATTTTATATGTGCATGAGAGACTTTGGTTTTCCTACTAAGTATACTTTTATGCTTACCATACATATATAAACTGATTTCAAGGTTTCTAGGAGGATTACATGAACTGTTTTGTATAATTCTAGCTCACACCTTTTTGGTAAATTTTTTTGTCACTACTTTAATTTTTCTTTTGGGTATTTACTTTTAGAGACTTTTATCTACTTCTTTTTTTATTTTATACATGCATTTTGAGATGATTTTGGTTTATTTTTATATCATGTCATGGAGTTTCTTGTGGATGATTCATCTTATCTCCTATTACTATATTATTATAGAGAGTAATGCATCCCATTTCATGATATTTTTGTACCCTTGGTGCTAGTTGTCAACCTGAGGTCCTACTGGAGGTGGGACTCAGAGGTAATTATATTTCTCCCTTCATTGTAGTATCATTGGTGGGAGGGGGTCATAACAGAGTGGATATTAGATATGAGAGTTGAGAGATACGATGGAGTTTAGATCTAGGCATGGTGAGGACTGCATGGGTTGGTATGAAAATAGTGTCAGTTGAATTTAGTACGCGGCATAGGCCAGGGAGACCAGCTAGGACATAAGATTTTAGGGTCCCTGTTATCCAATGCATGGAATCTGGACCTACCGAATGACCAAGTGAGGTGGCTCCACTTGTAGGGTAAAGATCTAAGAGAGATATATGCATCCTGATTACTTGTATTCTTGTTTGAATTGGGTGGTTTCGGTTTTGTGAAGTTAAAATGAATTAAATGAATCTTAATAAGATTTTATACAGCCAAGATTAGGAAATATTTATTTCCCTATGGATCCTATTCATCTTCCACATGTGGCTCAGGTAGTGGAGGTTCAACATGTCGATCTGATTGATCATTGAAGGGTTGATCTGGTTGAGGAGGGTGATCAATGGCAGAATATGTTGTGCACTTTTCAGTAGTAGACTTTGTGAAATTATGAGAGTAATGTTTCCGATGCGGAGACAGAGAAAAGGCTAGAGGAGTTGGAGATCTCTTTTAGTTTGATTCATGCCCCAATAAAGTACTAGGTCATGTTGGCATTTAGTTAGATTTGGGGAGCTGCATGTTAGTGGTGGAAGCTACATCTAGGTGAGCGGAAGGAGGCATATGTTTTTTGGGTCAACTTTCAAAAAGTGTTTCGGGAGTAGTTCCTTATGTAGACCATGGAGGTAGTGAAGAGTCATTAGCTTCTTTCTATTCAGTAGGGGATTATATTAGTGTGAGAGTTAAGAATCAAGTTTAAGGACCTTATGATTTTTTTCCAAATCTTTTTTCAGATGAGGAGTCTCATAAAAGATGTCTTGAGTCATCCTTCTATCTAGTATGTTGTCACTCCCTTTATGTTTCTGACATATCTGGATGTTTAGAATAAGGTGGAGGTGACCAAGAAGATGCACTCATAAGGAGTTTTACCATGGTATGGGAGCCAATAAAGTTCCTTGATGAGTAGAGTTATTAGTGTAAGGTATCAGGTGCGAGGACCTTAGAGGTTTCATCTAGTAGGGAGTCAGCCTTATAAGCTTCCCTTCCAGCCTTCAGGGACAATGGTTTTCTTTCTCTTCTTAAGTAATTGGGGATAGTGTGTTTCATCTATGGGATTTTTAGACATCATCGGGATTAGTTCCCAGTGGTTTCTCAAGCTCAGTTTGGTGGAGGTGGACATGTTCAACATGAGCATCAACAACAGTTTCTGATGAGGTCGTTCCAGTAGCAGGGGAATTAGGGGATTATGCTCCTTCGAGAGGGGATATAACAGGTAGAGGCTAACTTCAAGATATTCCTCAAATTTAGAAACCGCAACCTAAGCATGGTCATGGAGGTGGGATTTAGTAGAGAGGTAGAGGAGCTAGACATGGTCAGTTACATGCATCAGAGGTAGTAGCACCAGAGGGGCCAGAGATCATTAGAGGTACGATCAATTTATCATCTACCCTTGTTTTTTTCTTTGTTTGATTCATGATATTTTCACTCCTTTATTGCACACACCCTAGTCTATTCTCTAGGACTAAACATAGAAAGGCTTCTCATTCCCCTGGTGGTAACCACACTAGTCATAGGCCAAACTAGTTTATTTGATGTGTGTCGGGGGTGTAGACTGATGATGGGACCACATCAGTCTCATGGGGATCTTTTCTTACTACAGATGCACCCATACAATTTCATTATCAGTATTTAATGTTGTATTTTGTACATTATATTATCGACTGATTCTAGAGAATATTCATGTTCTTGAATGTGGATGGACAACATGTGGTTTTCTTTAGTGAGTGGGATCGTCAGTTGGGAAATAGATGTGTAGAAACCCTTCTTTCTATGATGGCAGAGTTGTATATGGAGTCAGTAGACATTGGTGTAGAGGAGGATCCCAAGGTTGTCAAAGAGTTCCTATATGTTTTCCTTGAGGAGGTTATGGAACTACCCCCTTGATGTGATGTTAAGTTTGAGATAGATTTATAGCCTGATAATTTTCCAATTTTGATGGATCCCTATTAGATGGCACCCTATGAGTTGTGGGAGTTGAGAATTAAGATAAATGATCTGATGCAAAAAGGTTTCATTTAGCCTAGTGTGTCACTATGGGGTGGTCTAGCATTATTCTCCAAGAAGGTGGATGGTGGCCTAAGGTTGTGTATAAACTACTGGAGGTTGAATCAGTTGATAATCAAGAATCAATATCCTCTTATAAGGATCGATGATCTTTTAGACCAGTTTATGGGAGCTAGTTGGTTCTCCAAGATTTATTTGTGGTCTAGATATCACCAGTTGAGGGTGATGTCCCAAAGACTGCCTATAGATGCTGATGTGGGAACTTTGAGTTTATGGTTATGTCGTTTGGTGTCACTAACACACCAGTTGTGTTCATGGAGCTCATGAACTCTATGTTTTGTGAATTCATGGACTAGTTCATAGTTTTTTTCATCAATGTTATATTGATATACTTGAAGTCATTGGAGGATCATCTTGATCATCTCAGAGCCATCTTATAGGTTCTTCAATAGCACCATCTCTATGGAAATTTGTCCAAGTGTAAGTTCTAGACATGAGAGGTGAATTTCCTTAGACATGTGGTGTCTTAGCAGGGTGTGGAAGTGGAACCATCAAATGTTGAAGCATTTTTTTTCATAGGTAGCATCTAAGAATGTGTCATAGTTTCATAGATTCCTTGGTCTCGTAGGATATTATCAAAGTTTTATGCCCAATTTATCTTGAGTTTCAGCCCTATTGATAGCTTTTACTAGTAAGGACCAAGATTTTATGTGGAATGATTAATGTTAGGAAACTTTCAGTCACCTAAAGGGGAAGTTGGTTAGTGCTCCAATGCTTTAGTTTCCTAGGGAGGGTGTGATGTTTGATGTGTTTTGTGATGCTTCCCATTTGATATTGGGATGCATGTTGATGTATAAGAGGGTAGTGATCTCTTATGGGTCTAGGAAGTTGCATCCTCATGATCATAACTATACCACTCATGATTTGGAGATAACAATGGTTTTTTTTGCGTTGAATTTGTGTCGACATTACCACATTGGAGAGTACTTTGTGGTCTTCATGGATCATAAGAGTTTGAGGTATATATTTTCTCAATGTGATATGAATTTATGGTAGTAGAGGTGGATAAAGTTTCTTTGGGATTATGATTTTGAGATCTCCTAAACCTCAGGAAAAATGAATGTTTTGGTCGATGATTTGAGTAAAAAGTTGTGGAAGGATGTTGTATAGGAGTCTGTGGATATTTGTAGAGCGATGGAGGAGTTGGAAGCCTTACACTTAGATGCAAGGGTGGTTTATGGTAAAGGTTATTTGTTGCAAATAATAGTGAATCCTTCTTTGATGTAGTAGGTGAATGAGTCTTTTTTGGGTGGCTCATAGGAAGAGGTGAAGCATGATCATTTTGACCATGGTGATGCTCCAGAAGGATGGTCGGAGGATGGTTGGAATCAGATGATGTTTCAGGGGAGACTATTTCACTAGAGATGCATGAGGGAGTCCTTCATGAGTTTCATAACTCATATTTGGTGGTACACCTGAGATTATTCAATATATACCATTATTTGAGGATGTAGTTTTGGTGGCTTAGGATGAAACAAGCAGTGGCAAAGTGTTTGATTTTCAAGCAGGTAAAGGATGTGAATCATGTTACTATGGGTTTTTTGTAGCATTTGGATATTTTTGAGTGGAAATGGCATGAAATATTTATGGATTTCATCATAGAGTTATCCCGGAATCAGGGAGGTTGTGAAGTTATCTGGATAATCATTGATCAGTTGATGAAATCGTCCCACTTATTAGTGATCAAGGAGTCAGGTGCAATGGATGCTTTGTCTAAGAGGTATGTGGATGATTTGGTGTGATTTCATGGATTTCTGAGGTGCATTATTTAGGATCATGATGCATTTTTTACTTCATGAGTCTTCAAATTATTGCAACATGCTTTTAACACTCAGTTACACCTCAACACTACTTTCCACCCTCAAAAGATGGGCAGATGGAGCGGAATATCCAAACATTGGAGGATATATTGTGGGAATGTATCTTAGACTTTAGAGAATCTTGGTCAAATAATTTTCCTTTGGTTGAGTTTTCCTTCAACAATAGCTATCACTCATCCATCTGGATGACCCTGTTTGAGGCTTTATATGGGCAGTCGTGTTGTTCTCCATTGTATTAGGTTGAGGTTGGGGAGTCAGCAGTTCTTGTACCAAATGTGGTGCAGATCACAATATAGAAGGTTTAGTTGGTTCGAGGGGGGATGAAATCAGTGTGGGATAGGCATAAGTCATATTTCTATCATAGAAGGAGGCCCTTAGAGTTCAATTTTGAAGACCACATGTTCTTGAATGTTCCCCTCGATGTGGGAAATAGAGGTTCGACAGGGGGAGTAAGCTCTCACCCCATTTTTAGGTCTTTTTAGGTGTTGGGGAACATTAGTGAGGTGTATTATTAGTTGAAACTTCCACTATGACTGGACCTAATTCATGATGTCTTCCACATCTCTCACCTACGTCGATATCATCACAATGAATCCCATGTCATTGACCGGGGAGAATTTTATATCAAGGACAATGAAACGTTCATAGAGTGTCCAATGGAGATCCAAGATCTTCAAGAGAAAGTGATGTGAGTAAGGGTTATTCCTTTGGTACATGTGCTATAGAGGAAAGGTGACTTAGAGGAGAGTATTTTAGAGTATGATACACATATGTTTTCCTAGTACCCGGAGTTGTTTTTAGTTTTATCTTGCTATGTTTTTCTTTCACAATGTGATGTTTGGACCTTACTATTTTATATGATATGTGTTTCTTCCTTATTGATATGATGTGTGATTAAATCTTTAATGCATATGAAGAAGGGGAAAACCTAAACCCTAATCGAGACTCATTATACCTTAATGCGATTGATACCATACAGATGAGCCAGTGCCGCCAAAAGTGGATAGTATCTTTACATGGGAGATGGAATTCTTTGATCTATGTACATGGGGCTCTACTATATGTTAGTTGTGGAAGTTGTTGGCTTGGACCATATGGAAGATAATATTGTAATGTGGTGGTTGTGTGAGGTTCTGTGATCATTTTTGTTTTATTGGTGAGTTTAGTTAGAGGTGGTGTTTCATATGTAATGAGATCCTTGATAGGTATCTCAAGGGATGATTGTTTTCACCTCTTCCCTCTTTCCTTTTGGGTTGGTTTTGATTCTCGAGGGCGAGTATAGTTTGAAAGGTATTTGATGTAATGACCCGAACCTTCCAACCCATTACATTACAGGAAATATGGTTGTTGAGGTGTTTGTGGGAAGTCCAAGGGGTTTGGAGGTGTTTTGGAGTAAAATAGGTGTTTTAGAGGGAAAATGTGTTTTAGAGGAAAAAATGAGTGTTTTGGAGGTTTATAGTAGCACCTTGATAGTATCACGTGATGGTAGCACCCTATTGGTAGCACCTAATGGTAGTACCCCAACGGTAGCACCTGATAGTAGCACCCTAGTGGTAAGCAGTAGCAACTGATGGTGGAACCCAGATAGTAGCACTCTGGAAGTAGAATCTGATGGTAGTACCAAGACCATGACACTCTAGAGGTAGCACCTGATGGTAGCACCCTAGCGGTAGCACCTGATGGTAGCACCCGAGAGTAGCACCCTAGTTGCAACACTTTATGACAACACCCTGATTATAGCACCTAAGAGTAGTACCCTAAAGGTAGCACTCGATAGTAGCACCCAATGATAGCACCTGATGGTGACATTTCCAGATCTTCCAGAATTTCCAATTTTTCCCTTTTGATGTATTTTTGATGAAAAATGGTTTTAATTCCTTAATTAATGGAAAGAAAAGTGGTTTCTAAGGAGGATAATTATATATTACATTTTTTAAAGTTTGGAACCTTTTAAATGGGTATATCACGTTGATTTAATGAGATCCACCTTTAATGGTCAATTAAAACCATATCAAATCCAACTGGGTTTGGATATGTTCTTTATAAAACTAATATATTTCCTTCATTCATTCAGGCTTGAATTCTCTTGAGACTAGAAATTATGGATTCTTTTCCTTTGGATTCATGGAAATATATTACTACAGTTGGTTCGAGTTCCAAATAGAGGTTCCCTCTTGCATGCACACCCCCTGTTTTGGTACAACAAATCGTGTGAAGCTTCCTTCTTTCAGGTAGGGATTCCTTATTTTTTCACCTAGTGTATCATGCAGGATGAGTTTATTCTTTTTATCTCTTGAGAAGATGGTTGTATCTAGATTAAATAAGATAAATTAATCAATTTAATTTAAATTGAAGGGGGGGGGGAAATTGCATGCTTTTACCATTTTGGTTATTGATCGTACCATGATTCACTATTTTATTCTACCCTTACACCGCTGTTTTAAACTAGTTTTGTAATGAATATTCCAAATATAATAATAAATTGCACTTTATGTTTGAATCATTTAATTAATGTTAATCAAAATTATAATGGGGAATGTTACTTGTTTTTATTATTTCAATGTAGGTGGAGGTGATTTGGAGGGCCCTTGATGAAGTGGAAGAAAAATGGGCCAAAATTGCATGGATCCATGGACATCTGTCCACAATTTTGCATAGTACATGAAATCCGTGGCTCCAATGGGCTGAAATTTTGTGGACCTATCCAAAATTTAATAGGCTACATTTCATATTAAGGAACTCAATCCTGATTCGTCTTCTATGAGGCCCATCCGAACTGATCTGTCCAAACCACCGAATATGGACCAAGTCAAATGCGGTGTTCTGTATTTTATCAATATCTTGATCTGTAGTTGTCCAAATGGTTCCAAACTTTCGGTGGAGACAGTTAAGAGGTAGGTATACAACTTTTCTATTTTCTCCAAATCGAGATAAGGCTGTCTGAAGGCCTAAACGCGTGGTACAAGTGGATTTATGAAATCTGTGTGCCTAAAACCACCTTCCAATTTTCCTATAAAATGACACCTTGGGCTCCCCATTTGCAAGTTCGAAACAGAGGTTAAGTTCTGCCATTTTGGAGTACCAAATGAGTCCTCTTCTCATCAAAGAAGTTCTGGAGGCCCATATCCTCATAGGGGGATCAAGGATGAAGAAGGAGTTCCACCTGAGCTTCCTCCTCCACCCGATGTCGAGCTAAATGGTGGGCGTTCATTGTGAGGGAGCTACACACATGTCAAGGGAGTTCCAATGCATATATTAGCTACTTGTTTGGATTAATTTGGGTGTTAAAACATTTCTTTCCATGTATCTTACATACTTTCATATTTGAATGCTTGTTTTGATGCGTGCGGATGAGATGCTCTTAATTTCTAGCCAATCAGTGTGAGGTTTTGAGTGCGTGACTTGTGTTGTTCTGATTGGGTAACACAAGAATCCTTTTCTTACCCACTTTCTTGAGATTTCAATCTTCTTTTGAAGCTATTATTCCATGCATAAGTTCCAGACCTTGACAATATGATTGTTATGTCAAGGTTTGGTTCTTTAAGCAATGAAATAATGGCTTAGGAATTAATCGGGATTCCAATTAATTTCAACCAAAGAATTACTCCAACCTTAAATTAATCTCCAAGAATTATGAACTTGAAAGTGTGTAGTGAACTCACAATTAAACCTTTTATATCATAATTCTAAAACACCACTTTTTATCAACTATTAAACTCTTTAAATCAATTCATTTTCTTTAAACTGTTTAAATCCACCCCTCTTTTAGCACTTCTTATTAAAAACACACACTTTGAACCCACCAAATCTCCTTAAGAGATGACATAGGGTCTTCCCTAGACTATAAATCAACCTTAAAAATATAATCAATTTTATGGGTCACAACAGCGCGGTCAAATTTTGGCACCGTTTCTGGGAATCACTTTGGTTTTTTGTGCGTGTTTTTGATAATTTTTTTGTAATTTTTGTGAATATTTGTTTGTTTTATCTTCTAAATTTGAATTTATTTTTGTGTTCTAATTTATTTATTGTGTAGGTTCTATGTATGATGTTTTCTACTCCGAGAGACCTACAAAATTTCAAACCTAAACCGGAGAGGATCCTACATCAACGAAACTGAGACACACAAGACAACACTTTGAAGGAGGAGACATCACATCTTAACATTCTTCTTGATCCTTCTTCTTCTTCTAAAACCAAAGTTAAAACTGAACATAACTTGTATAACATGGCTGAAAATAATAGAACACTAAAATAACTAACCTCGCCTGATGTTGATATCCGACCCACTTACATTCAATTACAAGGCGAGACACCCAATTTTGAACTAAAATCTGGTTTAATTCATTTATTACCAAGATTTCATGGACTGCCTGGAGAAGATCCACATAATCATTTAAAAGAATTTCATACTGTGTGTTCAAAATTAAAACCTGCTAATGTGGATGAAGAACAAATAAAACTTAGGGAATTTCCATTTTCATTAGAAGACAGGGCTAAAGATTGGTTGTATTATGTTAATTCACCTATTAGAGGTTGGGCAGACATGAAACGACTTTTTCTTGAAAAATAATTCCCAGCCTCTCGAACTGCAATAATAAGGAAATAAATATGCGGGATAAGACAATCTCAAGAAGAAACCCTTCATGAATATTGGGAACAATTTAAAAGATTATGTTCAAGTTGTCCACACCACCAAATAAGCGATCAACTTTTAATACAATATTTTTATGAAGGTTTAATTCCAATAGATCGTAACATGATTGATGATGCTGCAGGTGGTGCATTAGTGGATAAAACCCCAATCGCTGAAAGGAACCTAATTGAGACCATGGCACAGAACACTCAACAATTCAGTTCAAGGTCCAGTGTACCCATTCGAGGTGTCCATGAGGTGAAAAGTACTGAATTCAAGAAGAAGGTGGACACAAAGTTTGAAGAGGTAAGTACCCTTCTATGACAAATTGATCTTTACCAAGGGAAATTCCAATCTCCTCCTCCCATAAATTGTGGTATATGCTCTTCTGATACCCACTATTCTAACCAATTCCCCCAATTGAGAGAAACTTCTGAGAGTTGTGAGGCAATATTACCAGGACGCCCCTATAAACAACCCATTAGGCAAGAACCTTACTATCCATCCAACCCTAGGTGGAAAGACAACAAAGCCTATAGGCAAGGGGGGTATTCAAACTAGCCTCATCAACCATAGAACCAACCAGGGAAAATTACTCATCAACCACCACCACCTAGAAATTTTCAACCACCCCAAAGGCCTTTCCAACAACTCCCTCCAAAACCCGAGTCTAGCCTAGAAGATATGACGAAACAAATGGCTGCCAATAATATCCAGTTCCAACAAACCACCCAAGCAGCCATACATGACCTCAAAACCCAATTAGGCTAACTAGCTAACTCAGTGGGTGAAATCCAAATCCATGGGTCTGGTAAACTACCATCTCAACCACTTGTCAACCCTAGGGATAAGGGAAATGTTAGTGCCATCACCCTTAGGAGTGGAACTCAACTTAAAATCCAAATGAACCCTCCATTAGAGTCATCCTCTCCTAAGGAAACCACTATCCCAACCACTGAAAAAGGTTCAAATGAGGTGGAACCTTGTCTTGAGAGAAGTCCTACCAAAGGAAAGAGTGTGTCTATTGATGAGTTACCAATCCCAAGCATTCCTCTTCCATTTCCCCAAAGAGCCACCCAACCAAGGAAACAAAATGAAACTAAACTTGATAAAGAAATCTTGGAGACTTTCAAAAAAGTGCAGGTTAACATTCCATTGATTGATGCCGTGAAGCAAATTCCACGTTATGCTAAGTTTCTAAAGGATATGTGTACACATCGAAGGATACTTCGTGGTGATGAGAAGGTAAGTTTGGGGAGGAATGTCTCAGCATTGATACAACCATCGCTTCCCACCAAGTGCAATGATCCTGGAACATTCTCAATTCCATGTACCATAGGGGAGTATTCTTTTTCTAATTCTATGCTTGATTTGGGTGTCTCTATTAATGTGATACCTCACTCTATTTACTCTTCTTTGCAGGTCGGCGAACTAAAGCCCACAAGAATAGTTGTTCAGCTAGAAAATCGGAGTACGGCACACCCTTCTGGTGTGTTAGAGGATGTTCTTGTGAGGGTTCAAAATTTAATATTTCCTGTTGATTTTTATGTTTAAAAAATGGAAGATGATAGGATGAATGGACATGCCCCAATTATATTGGGGAGACCTTTCTTGAAAACCACCAAATCCATAATTAATGTCCATAATGGTACATTATCTATGGAATTTGGTGGAGACATAGTCCATTTCAACATCCTTGATTCCATGAATCACCCCTCAGAAGAACATTCCTCTCTCTCGATAAATTCAATTGATGTACTCCCTTCCCCTAAAATCACTTCATTTGTTTCCCCTGATCCCCTTTCTGATTTTTCCTCTTTGATTGAAATTCTTGGCAATGAATCATGTGTTGATTGTTGTAGTGGTCTAGAAAAGTGTCATGCATGTTTATTAATTGATAATTTCCTGAACACGGAGGATCACATTACCATCGATGATATTGCTACGCTTGTAAAAGCTAATTCCTCATCTGAGGATGATACCATTGAGCAGTTAGATGAGATTAGTGACCTCTCACTTTCACACACACTCCCATCAATCCAAAATCCACCTAAATTGGAACTAAAGCAACTACCTCAAGATTTAAAATATTCATATCTTGAGAATGGAAACAATTTGCCCGTCATCATTGCTAGTTCACTCCCTCCTGAGCATGAATTTCTACTGCTTGAACTTTTTATGGAGTATAAACAAGAATTGGGATGGACACTTGCAGACATTCCTGGTATTATCCCATCAATTTGTACACATCATATTTTATTAACTGATGAGGCTAAACTAGTGAGGCAGACACAACGTCGACTGAACCCAAACCTCTTAGAAGTATTTAAAAAGGAAGTAACAAAATTATTGGCTGCTGGAATCATTTACTCCATCTCTGACAGCCAATGGGCTAGTCTTGTTCAAGTAGTTCCTAAAAAAACTGGCCTAATGGTAATTAAAAATGAAAACAATGAATTGGTTCCAACTCGTGTGTAGAATAGTTGGCGTGTCTGTATAGATTATCTCCGACTAAACCAACACACTTGGAAGGACCATTTCCCCTTTCCATTCATTAACCAAATGCTAGAGAGGATAGCAGGGAAGTCCCATTACTGTTTTCTTGATGGGTATTCTAGATACTTTCAGATCCATATTGCCCCCGAGGATCAGAAAAAGACAACCTTCACTTGCCCCTTTGGCACATTTGCCTATAGAAGGATTCCATTTGGCCTGTGCAATGCTTCGGGTACTTTCTAGCAATGTATGGTTAGTATTTTTTTGGATTACCTGGAGAATTGCATGGAAGTTTTTATGGATGATTTTACTGTTTATGGATCCTCTTTTGATGAATGTTTAATTAGTCTTGGTTCTATCCTAAGTTGATGTATTGAAAAGAATCTTGTATTAAATTATGAGAAATGCCATTTCATGGTGCGACAAGGTATAGTTTTGGGACATGCCATTTCTGGGGCTGGTATCCAAGTAGATAAATCGAAAGTGGATGTCATTTCTTCCCTACCACTCCCTAAAAATGTATGTGATATGCGGTCTTTCCTAGGTCATGCTGGATTTTACCGACGTTTCATTTGTGACTTTAGTAAAATTTCACTCCCCCTCTCCCGCTTACTCCAAAAAGAAAAGGAATTTGTTTTTGATAAGGAATGTGAAGAAGCTTTTAATAAGTTAAAATGGAGTCTCATATCACCCCTGGTAATCCAACCACCTCGGTGGGATTTATCATTTGAGCTCATGTGTGACGCCTCTAACTATGCAGTTGGGGCAGTCTTATCACAAAGGGTCGATCGAGATCCACATGTCATTGCCTATGCCTCACATACTTTGGACCCTGCCCAAGAAAACTACACCACCACTGAAAAATAATTTCTTTCCATTGTGTTTGACTTGGATAAATTCAGGTCATATCTTCTAGGGTCTAAAGTAATCGTTTTCTCAGACCATACAGCCCTCCGGTATCTCCTAAAGAAACCGGAATCCAAACCACGTCTCATTCGTTGGATGCTCCTCCTTCAGAAATTCAATCTAGAAATTAGAAATAAAAAAGGAGCAGAGAATGTGGTGGCAGGCCATATCAGTAGGATCCTCCCTTCCTCAGACATTGTCTCATACCCCTATATTACCATTAATGACATGTTTCCTGATGAGAAATTGTACAAAGTGCAAGATGTTATTCCCTGGTATGCTGAAATTGTAAATTATTTGGTAGCATCTTGCATTCCTACTGATTTCAACAAAAACCAAGCCAGTCGTCTAAAACATGAATCTTGTTGGTACATTTGGGATGACCCCTACCTTTGGTGCACATGTAGTGATCAGGTCCTTAGGCATTGTGTTCCCGATAGCGAGTTTCAGTCTGTCCTTAGATTCTGCCACACTCTTGCTTGTGGGGGCCACTTTGGTCCCCAACGGACTGCTCGCAATGTTCTTGATTCTGGTCTCTTTTGGCCAACAATTTTTCGGGATGGCCATGAATTTTGTAAATCTTGTCCTCGTTGTCAAAGAATAGGGAATGTCTCTAAAAGGAATGAAATGCCACAACAAACCTTGCTCTTTCATGACATTTTTGATGTTTGGGGCATTGACTTTATGGGGCCATTTCCCAATTCTTTTGGAAACTTGTACATTTTTTTGGCCGTTGATTACGTATCAAAATGGGTAGAGGCACGGTCTACAAGGACAGATGATTCCAAAACAGTTGTATAATTTTTGAGAACTCAGATCTTTTGTAGGTTTGGATTACCTAGGTTCATCATCAGTGACCAGGGTTCTCATTTCTGCAACCGAACAATGCAATCACTTTTACGTCGGTATGGGTTCGGTCATCGAGTATCTATTGCGTGTCACCCACAGACTAATGGTCAAGCCGAGGTGTCAAATATATAGGTAAAACAAATTCTTGAAAAAACGATCCAACCCAATAGAAAAGATTGGAGTCTTCGACTTGATGATTCATTATGGGCCTACCGTACTGATTTCAAAACTCCCATTGAAATGTCACCCTATCGTCCTGTGTTTGGAAAGAGTTGTCACCTCCCTGTTGAGATTGAGCACTGAGCCTACTGGGCTATCAAACAATGCAATTCTAATAATTCTTGTGCAGGTTATCAAAGGAAGTTTCAGATTCAAGAGCTAGAGGAAATGAGAAGAGATGAATATGAAAACTCCAGGATTTATAAGGAGAGAACCAATGCTTCCCATGACCGTCTTATCCTTCATCGTCAGTTCCATATTGGGCAGAAGGTCCTCCTTTATAATGCAAGGCTGAAGTTTCATCATGGTAAGCTTCGTTCCCGCTGGTTTAGACCATACACTGTTACTAACATCTCTCCATTTGGTTTTGTCTAGGTTCAAAATGAAGAAACCAAGCAAACATTCACTATCAATGGGCAGCGGATGAAGCACTTCCATGAATCAATTCCAGAGTCCCCGAGGGAGGAACTCCATGTTCAAGAAGCAATCTATGAATGAAAACTACCAGGTTTTATCCTTCCTTTCCACACCCTCTTTTCTTACAGTGAGGACACTGCACATTCTAGGTGTGGGGGGATGGGTAAATTCCTGGGTTAGATAGGAATTTTCATCACTTTATTTTTTTTCGCCTTCTTTATGGTATTTTTACTTTTTCCTATCTTGTTGAGTTCATTAGGTTTTCCATTGTCTTTCTTCTTTCTTCTCTTTTTCGCCTTCTTTATGGTATTTTCATATTTTTCCCCATAAAAAATTTCAAAGTTCCATGATTCGGTGACCATAAAGTGGGGAAAGTAAAAATACCATAAAGAATGGTGAAAAAGAGTATCTGTATGAATTTAACATAAGGGAGTGATTTTTAGTGAATTGGTTTTATGTCAATTATATAAATGGTCATATCTATGTGAATCCTTTGAGATGATTGATGCTCTTTGTGTGAGTAGTTTTTGGGAAAACTGTGTCACTAATATCTCCACAAATTTTTGCACTAAACCACAAAGTGTGAATATTTCTTACTTAATATAAGGTAAATATATGTTGGGTTAATATTTTTCAGCTTTAAATGATATTTCCATACGTTCGTTCCTTATCCAATCTGTTTCATTATTGTACTAGATTGACCTATGAGTGTGTACCTAATGTCCGACTGTTGTACGCCCTAAAAAAAAATTGGTTGTGTCTTGGGAAGGTAAAAAACCACTCCTCCTAAACCTTTGATCTTGTTATAACTATTACAATTAGTGTCGTGAGGAGATCAAACAAGGGTTGAGAGATGAGTGTGAGATTTGTTCCAAATGCAACTTCAAAAAAAATATAATAAATGAGGGGAGTGATGAAGTGTGCAACATATGGGGATATCTAGGTCAGGAGATTATGTTTTGACTTCTAGGAATTCTTAAATGAGTGGGTCTTGAAATATGATTGCAAAGGATGTAGAACAGGTTCGGTGAAAAATCATTTAAAGCTGAATAATGTTAAAATAAACTATATTTATTTGATAGAAAGTGGAAAGAATAGAATGGAATGGTTTTCACACACACACATGGAGAGTTAGTGTAATGGTTTACTTTTTAATTCCTTTCTCATGTTGGTGTCATAAATCTCTTTGAATTTTATTGTGATGTGATTTATGAGACATCTTTTTCCATTTTCACTGGGAAGAACTCCTTGGTGCGATTCATGCATTGATCACATTACTTTGGTGAATTAGAATTTACTCAAATGCTAAATCTTCATGATGTTGGAAATATTTATATATGCAATATTTTATTGGGATATGTGACTTTTCCCAGGAGTGCAAATGTTTAGGTGTGGATGTGTGATCGTACCACGATTCACTGATTTATTCCACCCTTACACTGCTGTTTTAAACTAGTTTTGTAATGAATATTCCAAATATAATAATATATTTCACTTTATGTTTGAATCATTTAATTAATTTTAATCAACATTATAATGGGTAATGTTACTTGTTTTTATTATTTCAATGTAGGTGAAGGTGATTTGGAGGGCCCTTGATGAAGTGGAAGAAAAATGGGCCAAAATTGCATGGATCCATGGATATTTGTCCACTGTTTTGCATATTACACGAAATCCGTGCCTCCAAATGGGCTTAAATTTTGTGTTCCTGTCCAAAATCTAATATTATAAATTTCATATTAAGAAACCTGATCCTGATTCGGCTTCTATGGGGCCCATAAGAACTGATCTGTCTAAGCCACCGAATATGGACCAAGTCAAATGCGGTGTTCTGTATTTTATCAATATCTAGAGATATAATTTTCCAAATGGTTCCAAACTTTCGGTGGAGATAGTGAAGAGGTAGGGATACAACTTTTATATTTTTTCCAAAGCGAGATAAGGCTTTATGAAGACCAAAATGCGTGGTACAAGTGGATTTATGAAATCTGTGTGCCTAAAACCACCTTCCAATTTTCCTATAAAATGGCATCTTGGGCTCCCCATTTGCAAGTTCGAACCAGAGGTGAAGTTATGCAATTTTGGAGTACTAAATGAGTCCTCTACTCATCAAAGAAGTTCTGGAGGACCATATCCTCATAGGGGGATCATGGATGAAGAAGGAGTTCCACCTGAGCTTCCTCCTCCACCCGATGTCGAGCTAAACGGTGGATGTTCATTGTGAGGGAGATACACACATGTTAAGGGAGTTCCAATTCATATATTAGCTACTGGTTTGGATTAATTTTTGTGTTAAAAAATTTCTTTCCATGTATCTTACATACTTTCATATTTTAATGCTTGTTTTGATGCGTGCGGATGAGATGCTCTTAATTTCTAGCCGATCGGTGTGAGGTTTTGAGTGCATGACTTGTGTTGTTTCGATTGGGTAACAAAAGAATCCTTTTCTTACCCACTTTCTTGAGATTTCAATCTTCTTTGTAAGCTCTTATTCCATGCATAAGTTCTAGACCTTTACAATACGATTGTTATGTCAAGGTTTGGTTCTTTAAGCAATGAAATAATGGCTTAGGAATTAATCGGGATTCCAATTAATTTCAACCAAAGAATTACTCCAACCTTAAGTTAATCTCAAAGAATGATGAACTTGAAAGTTTGTAGTGAACTCACAATTAACCCTTTTATCTCATAATTCTAAAACACCACTTTTTATCAACTATTAAACTCTTTAAATCAATTCATTTTCTTTAAACTATTTTAAAGCCACCCCTTTTTAACACTTCTTATTAAAAACACACACTCTGAACCCACCAAAGCTCCTTGAGATAAGACCTAGGGTCTTCCCTAGAATATTAATCAACCTTAAAAATATAATCAATTTGATGTGTCACGACATCATGGTCAGTTATCATTGATGTTATAAACCATATGAGATAATACCCCATAGAAAATCATGGTTGTTGGGATCCTTTCTTTGCATTGTATTTGTGCTGTTAGGGTTACCTTATTTTTATGATTGTTTTATATCACCCTAAATGGAATTGGTTAATCACTTATACTCAGGAAAACATATTCTTTCCCTTGAAAAATTATATTTTTGTGAGAATACCCTTAAAAGTAAAGTGGAATGCGATAAATACACATAAATGAATCTGAAAAATGACATGTGTAGTGTTGTAGAATTTGTTTGGTATGTGAATGTGTAATGGGTTGCAAGTTCATGTTGTGGGGAGATTGGGATATAAAGTGGTGGTGATGTGTTGGTTATGATGAGGAGGTGGATGTGATTGTGATGGTGGTTGTGTGGGATTGTTGGCATGAGGATGATGGGTTATATGTTGTTGTGATGTGTTGTGTTATGCTAGTTTCCCAAGTATTGATGCAATAATTATTTAATAATGACTGAAATGGTTGGGGTTGGGTTTAGTTAATGGGATGGAAATGACTAATGAACAAATAGATTATGGGTTGTGTTGTTAAATGTGGTTGATGCTTAATAATGAAATGAATGGGATGGATAATGGGATTGGTTGTAAATGAAAAATGTGGCTTGTGGCTTATGTGGTGTTATGAATTTAGTGGTGGTAATGAAAGTGGTAGTGTTGTGAGTTGGTTAGTGGTTTATTGTGAACCCATAGGTTGGTATTGTGTGTGGCTATATGTATATATTTTTTATATTACTTGTGATTTATATACGCACCCCACATGCGTTGAGCACTATGTGATGACACCCGTATTTTCACACAAGGGGTATTTTCCCCAAACATCTTTGTGTTGAGGATGGATGGATGAATACCCAATATTTTTTCTCTCTCTCTTCCAATCAAGTATATATGTATAGGCTATGATGTTTAGAGGTCTGTTAGTGCACTATGTGATGGCCCAGGTGTCTTCTGGTGAGATGTGATATGACCATGCTATGGGGTAGTGGCCTAGGTGTTTTTGGGTGATATTTGATATGTCCTTATTGTGGGGAGGCTTATGGCGGGGTCGTGCATAGTGGTAGGAGGGAATGAGGTTAATTTCCTTCATGTTCACAATACCCTACTACTCTAGTTATGACAGTGGTTGTGATGTGATGACCTATGTGTCTTCGGGAAAGATGAGATGTGATCATTTTGTGGGGTGGTGGCCTAGGTATCTGTGGGTGTGATGTGGTGTGACTATGTTTCGGGGAAGTGGTATATGTTATTCAAAAGATATGGGAGTGTCAGGTTCTATGACTTTGGGGTGTGGGAGTAGTAAATCAGTGGGAAAGTGGTGCAAAGTACCCTTTATCGATATGCTTCTTATTATGTTATTATACTTGGCTTTCATTATTTGGTGAGCGTTACTTAGTGAGGCTGGTATGGATATTTGATCTATTTAGGCGATGTTGGTTCTGTTGTTTTCTCATGGGTGTATTAGTATGCTTATTTCACATGTGCATGAGAGACTTTGGTTTTTCTACTGAGTATACTTGCATTCTCACCCTATGTATATAAACTGATTTTCAAGTTTCCAGGAGGATTATGTGGACCGTGTTGGATAGTACTTGCTCAAAACTTTTTGGATAGTTTTTGTGTCACATTTTTAGATTTACTTTTGGGTATTTACTTTTGGAGACTTTTCTCTATATATGTTTTGTTTTATACATTAATTGTGAGATGGTTTTGGTTTCTTTTTATATTATGTCATGGAGTTGCTTGTGGATGCTTCATCTCTCCTAATCCTATATTATTAGAGAGGATAATTCCTCCCATTTCATGAGTTTTTTATACCCTCAGTGCTAGACATCAACCCGAGGCCTACTGAAGTTGGGACTCAGGGGGTCATTATCTCTCTCCCTTCATTACAGTATCATTGGTGAGAGGGGTTTGTGACACATACCGCCACAACCTCACTCACACATCATCCCATTCATGCCAACACCCCCACAACCAACAACAATAACCCCCCAAGTGAGGCTACAAAATACAGTAATATAGAGCAAGCATACCAACAGTGAATAACGCTCAATCTTAACAATAAACACTTAAATAAGACTTATTTAAAACACGTATTCACATAAATTCATCACCTATTAAGCAACATTTCCTCCATTATAGATTCCACACATCCATTTCATTAGCATTTTAAATGATTAACCTTTTGTGGAAGGTCACCCCATTAGTTTAATTACAAAAAAGTACATAATTACAATAGGAAACATTACTCATAATGATCAATTCACACATATTTTTAGAAAAACAACACAAAACTTATGGGCATAATTTTTATTATGAGAACAAATGACATAAACCAGCATTTGAATTATCAAATTCAGTTTTAGGAAACAGTTTAGAAATAAAATATATCAATGCCTTGAGGAAAAAATCATCAAATAACACATCATAAACAACACTCAAATTTCATCAAGTTACATTACAGATAAATCATTATAATTTTCACTTCAATTACTTTAATATTATTTTGAATTGTAAATTAAAACAACACATGGTGTGTGTTCCTATACATCATTCTTTACATTCTCAAATTACATTCTCTAAACATTCTACCACCATGAAAACATGCCTTTAGATTAAAAAATAAAAATTTCATGTACTTTATGAAGAGACCTATGGAATTTTTGAAGGATTTTATTTGTTTTTAACATTTTTTTGAGAATTAATGGAGGAAACTGGAATGTTTTGGAACATGTTTGGGATGTTTTTGAGATGAGTTGAGAGGCCCAAAGTTAAAATGAAGAGGTTATGTGAACATTTTATGGAGTTTGAAATTCTGTAGTTTACCCAAGTCTTTCTTTGTAAGACTTATGAGTGAAATTGTAAAACTCTTAAGGGTTCTGTAAGACTTTGGGAGGAAGCTTAATACTTTCAAGGGAGTTTGTAAGACTTCTTAATTATCACATAAGACTTTGTTTCTATGTTTAAGAATTCCCAGATGAGTGTCATAAGACTTTGAGGTTGAGTAAGACTTTGCAGGCATGACTTTGAATCAACAAATAAGACTTTGAGAAGGGGTCTTATGACTTTGAGTCTGTGCATATGATTTTTTTAGTGTCTGCGTATGACTTTCAGTCTGGGTGTAAGACTTTGAAATCATGTAAGACTTCAAACCTCAATTTTTTTTGAGAAACTTAAGATTACTAGAATTATGAATTCTGAAAAAAAAATGAGATTCAATCTAATTTAAATAAGAAATCAAAATGAGTGATCACTATTCAATCCATTTTGAGTTTCAAGTTCTTATCTGCAAAGTGGAAATGGTGATTAAAGCTATAAATGATGAAGAAGCATCTTAAAAAATAACCCGGAATGCAAGTGTGGTGATGTTTTTCTGATCTTTTCTTTCATAATCAAATGCATATCATGTTGTGATTCAAGATGATATGTTATAATTTTCAATATGTAGAGAAATATAGTGTTTTTGTCTATAAACGGGTTAGATAAGATTATAACCAAGGTCGTTCTGGTGGAATTTTAAAATACATTTATTTGTAAATTATTTCTAAATGATGATTGAGGCTAGAGTATTTCTTGACTGATTTTTATTTAGAAGCTGAAGAAGACAAAGGGTGGTATTGTAAATGTACTGGAGACATCGATTAAATGAGGAGGAGATTATTCACTGATCATGTGCACATACCCATATGAAAAATTGAATGAGGAAATGCACTTAGGATCCCATAACATCATTCAATTTATGGGAATTATCTAGAATGATGAGGTGTAAATAGTTTTATAACTAAATTAATTCTAGAATATTTTGAGTTTTCTCTAATATGAGAATCAATCGAGAGAGATATGAGGTGTGCTATGAGTTTTCCTAGGTATCAAAAAACCGACAGACCACAACTCGAGCATTAAGTGAATCGAGATTGAGAAGAAGTTTCAAAAGCATATCAACATCATTATCTACATGTTCTAAGAAAGTCCAACCAATTATTATATCATTCTCAAGTGTTATTAGAGGTTTAAGATCTTAAAGAGAAGATCATATTCAAATCAATCTATCCTGAAGGCTCTAGGAAGATCTTCTTTGATTGTTGGAGAAACACATATTGTCAAGTGATCTTTCTCACTTTCTTATGATGAAATTGTAACCAGTGAGATGTTGTTTAAATGACAATGAGATATTGGAGAACAAGGTAGAGGATAATACTTTCCCCTACACACTTTTATTTGATCATAAAAATATAGTGGAAAATATGGGGACTCAGAATAACAATCGAATATACCAAGGAGTAAGTACCCACATAGGGATCGAACCTTGTAAAAACTATTATGTTCCTTATTTATTTTAATTTTTCATTCATTTGAGTAAGGCTGAGATAAATATTTGAGTGGATTGAATTTTAACTGATTTTATAGGTTTATATCAAGTAGATGAAATTATAAAAGATTATATATAGTTAATCACCCCCTCAAATTTTAACTTGAAGATCTCACTTTGTGCATGGATTGTATTTATTGCCAAATAATTGTCATTGGTTGTCAATGGTTATCAATGAGATAAGAAGATATCAATGCAGTCAATATGATGAAGTATTTTCAAATTTAATGGATCTTAGATTAATTCCTCAAGTCTTGATATTCCAAGAAACATGTGAATGGTTTAAAGACTTTTAGTTTCAAGGTGATGCTTGGAGAATTGTTATGGATGTCCTGGTTGAATAATTATCCTAGTTTAATCTGACAATTATTTTTTGATTTTTATTAAATAAATATCATAAGTTGTTTGGAAAACTTGTGATGAAATACTTTTAAAGAAAAGGGGGAGAAATTTTTTGGTCAATTATATTCAAGTTTGATTGGAAAGAAATATGTTTCTGGAAGATAGGGAAGTTACAATACTTTCCTTGGAAAATATGATGATGATAAAGGCGATCAATCAAAGGTTAAATATCACGATAGATGGGGTTCATGATGAAAATAATCGAGTGGTTTTAGAATGAATTGAATTTTGGTAGAAGATGTTTGAAGCTTTAACGATGAATCAATTTGTGTTTGTTGAAAAAGACAGATGACCGAAAATCAGTATGGTTGGTGTTGTCATGGTAGATTTTTAAGGCGGCACCACTTCCCAGTGTTTTCCAAATTTTTAGGCCTCAAAATTGGGAGTTTGTTTTTTTGGAAAAGGTAGGTTTTCTAAAAAGGAGTTCGCAAAGAAAAGTTCACGAATTGCGAATCATGTTTCACATACTACAAAGTAAGTATACGGAATTATGAAGGAAAAATCAGCAAAGAAATATTTTTGCATAGCAGCGTTATGCGGACCGCGAAGAGCGCTACACAGATAGTGTAGGGAAAACAATATGTGGGAAGATTTTAGTTCTTGTGAGGCTTGAAGTTCATGGGAGGCTCATCGTTTTCGGTTGAGAGGCGGTGATTCTTTTTCGGAAGTAATCGTCTGCCATGAGGAAAAGATTAAGGCACTATGTAGACTGCATAACACAGTTCACGGTGAAGGATATCCCACATCAAAATTTTGGTAAAATTGGATTAGTGGGATTTGAGGAATTATTTTCCTATATAAAGGACCCTAATTCTTTCATCAAGTTAGAGAAAATTTCATTAGAGAACATCATCGTTGGTGGAAGAATTTGAGTAAGTCCGAAAGAGTTTGGGAAGAAGATTCCATGAAGGTGGAAGTTGTCTGTGGAAGAGGAGATGGTCTGTGGAAAAGAAGGCAGTCCATGAAAGAAGGGGTAGTCCGCGGAAGTGAAGACAGTCCGAGGAAGAGAAGATTGTCCATGGAAGAAGAAATAATCCATATAAGGAAAGGGTTTTCATGAATAAAAGTTAGTATGTGAAGGGAAGACAGTCCACGAAGCATAGCTGGTTCGCGAGGCATCATCTTTCTGTGAAGTAAGGGGAGGTCCATAGAATAGAGTAGTTGAGAGGAAAAATATAAATATTATTGATATAAAGAGGAAAATTTTTTCTAATCACAAACACTCTAATGGTTTTTTGAGAGAATTTGTTTGCACAATTTTCCATATAAAAAATAGATTATTATTGAGGCTTGAGACCAATAAGGCACCATATGAAATGTGGTTAAAAAGAAATACAAATGTAAAATAATTCAATTTTTTGTCATTCTTTGTTTTATAAATATTTAAGGCACTAATCTTGAAGACAAATATTAAAAATGAGAATATAAAAGGTTGTAGTGATCATATTTTTGAAAAACAGATTGAAGAACAAGTTGGAAATGAGAAAAATGCAGTTGAAAATGACATAGATCAGACCAATAATGAATAGAGTGTTGGAAATTAAATACTGAGATATTTGTAATGACTCATATTTTCCATGTATTATTTTTGTATTTTCTATGGATTATTTTCGAGACCAAGCATTGAGACGATATGCAATTCTGAGGCCCAGTGTGCCCGAAATAAATATTTGAAATATATTAAATATATTAAATAGAACACGCGCACCGTTTTCCTAAGAAAATGGAACAACTTCTAAGTGGGTGCCTAGATCAGAAATATGAGGGCACCTTTGAGTTAAAAATGTAGGGTTTACTCTAGGCATGACATAACCATAGTCGACATGAGGTATTTGTAGAAAATTTTTCGTAGACGTAAAATTAATAAAATAATTAATTAAATTAAATTAAATTATTTTGTTAATGCAACAACCTAACCTCTTATATAAATAGATAGTTATGGGGAATTTCTAGGTTTAGCCGCTAAAAACTAGAGATCTATAGGATTTTTAGAGAGCCATCAAATGAGGTTTCATTGGCTAATGACGACCAGATCAAAGATCGACAACCGATGCACGACAAAATCAAATGATCTTACTAAAAACCATGGAATAGGCTCGTTCTTAATCAATGATTGATCCGCCTCATGGTAGGATGTTTTTTTTGTTTGGATTCTTTCCCAATTCTTGATTTCTATGATGAACATGAATGAACCGACTAATGCATTGATTCACAGATCAGTCATTTTATGGGATGGGATTTATTGAAGGGATTTATTTTGGGAGATTTAATTAATTATTATTGACTATTTTATTATCATTCTAATGATGACAGATTGAGGCCAATAAGAACATTGGTTGAGGTTTGTTCCTCATGTTTGTGGTTGTTCATTTCTCCCATATTTCTTTATTCATCTCAAGTGCTCTTTGTTGAATCGTGGTTCAACATCCACTGAGAAATTGATCGTTACACACCCATTTCATGGAGAAAAAATTTGAAATTGTAGATCTGGGATCGACATGACACAATGGTGGTGCGATGATGAAAGCAACGACAGATTGGACGATTTTGGATACCCGATTTCATGTTCTTCGGTGCACAATGAATAATGACATTTGATGGTGTTTTACGAATGGATTTTATGGCTGAAATATGTTGTTTATCAATGCCAAGGGTTGGATGACATGGATCCTTGGATTTCTAGTGAGGTGCATGGCCAGATCGATGGTCGGAGGCATAAAAACAAACACAGAATCTGGATTTGAGATTTTAGAAAATTCTAAAGTACATGATGTGTAAGTCAGAGTGACACACCGTATGGGCCCCTCTATATAGAGGATAAGGTTTCAGAAGGGAGATAAGTATCATAGAGTGTGTGAATTTTTCACATGGCATATGGTCCCCTTCGTTGAGCTTAGCATGTACCTCGGAGAGTACACAAACACGGGCTAGAGTACACGGGCACAAACACACTGTGTAATCCCACATGGAAACAGCTTGAAACACATGTACACATGCTAAGCTATGTACTAGTACATGAGAAGAAGTACATGAGTAGAAACATTCCATATACTTCCACTTGGACATAGACATAGTTCGTTTAGATGTGCAGGACCTAAGGTTGAAGGGACACGACGTGTAACCCTACTACATGTTGTGTACTACTTAAAGTTGGCTTGGATACCTTGTCCTATATATCTTGGACAAGTTTTATTGGGATGTGTTCCCCGTATCTATTCCCTAAGGGTTAGTATGGAATTGCATCCTATACATAGAACAATGACCCCTTAGCAGGACTTCTTGGATAGAGTTGTTGGAATCCTTCCATGAGGCCCAAAGTGAGATCCTCTATTCATATTTGTGTCTTAGGTGGAGTTCTTGATATTTTCATGACCAAAACTACATGGTAACTGATCCTCTACTTATCAGGTTAATCTAGATTGAATTGTTGGTATACCCCATGGCCTTAGGAGTGATCCTCATATGTATATCATATCTTTTAGGACTTTCAATGTGTATTTCTAATGGTGAGATCTTATGATCATCACCTCTCGAACGAACGTCATTAGTGCTATCGGACTCGTGGAGGGTATTCTCTCAGACAAGTGTTTTTTGGAACCTTCAAGCTAGAATCCTAGGCTGGCATTATGACTTACCTTTAGACTGTGTGTCTTGTTGAGTATATATGGATATTCTTGTTATATGTGCTATAGACATATACCTATGTAGAGATGACAATTATTCCTTTGTTGTATGATTTATGGGTTTGGGGTGTCTTAATGGGTATTTTTATACTCACCCCTACACGGGCTTTGCTCGCACGTGTCGTGTCTTATGTAGATGATCAAACTTTTGATAGAGTCCTATATAGACCAGGACCAGACGGTGCTTAGTGAGACCAGACAGGCCGAGGTGTGTTCCTACGGTATCTTGAAAATAGTCCCCAATTTCACTTTTATCTTATATTTTTTATACTCTTTGTGGTGGACTTGTATTTATCCCTATTTACTTTACTTTTTATCATACTCTGGTTGTGGGATTTAGATGTATGCATGCATGTTTGTTCAGTTGTTTTTATATTTCAGAATTTTACGGGCTTGAAGATGTGTGGATGTGTATAAGTACTTAGGATAAGGACTCCCATGTTATTGATATGCCTACTTGGCGCTAGTAGCCATCCCCTAACTTAAAGGCGTTGTTGTGGGTGCTCTCAAATGAAGTGTAATTTTTTTGGGTACTTGGGTGCAGTAGAGTGGTTGACCAAGGTTATCTATCAAAGGAGGAAGTAAATTAAAACAAATTCTTAAAGGTATTCTAAAAATAAAATAAAAGAGAATAAAAACACTACTTGAAAGGATTGGGGGGTTGTTTATCGTTTATAAAACTAGAAGAAGTTTTCTGGAAGAAGATTGATTTTTTTTGTTTTTAATTTTGAAATGAAATTCGACGCAACAAGAAGATGTTTTTTTAGAAAATATTTTAAAAGGTGTAATAAATATAACTCTAACTCTTCACTTAATTATTTATCATTATCATTTAAATCAATATCCACTTAATTATGACCCCGTAATTTTTTAACCCTCAAACTCTAAAAGAATTAACTTAACCACCAAGATGAAATTAATTAAACCCTAGGCTAGCTTTGAAACATGCAATCGCGGAACCCTGCTTTGATTAATGTTCTAAATTTAGCTGATGGTCAGTAGTAAATTAAGTTAAATGTCCATTCTACAAAATGAGGATGAATTTAGATTAGGGATTATATTTTAACTCTACAAATTTATCCCGTATGGTCTTGTTTTACCGATTAAGTTTACACTCTCACAATTTACACAATACTCGACCTCGCGTGTTTTTGTGTTAATTGTTCAATTGATTGCTTAGTTTATTATAATTTAAAAACTCAATTAATGGATTATATTAATTGATTTAAAATATATCAATTATTCAAAATAATTAAATGAAGATGTTAGAAGATAGATCGATCACTAAGAGAATTACTCTTCCATGGGCGGTGTGGTCATCATAGAGACGTTTTGCATAAGCAAATGATTGAAAGGGTAGAACCCAATATCATCTCCACTATTAATTCCAAATCAAATAGGATGAGTAAATAAGAATATAATTGAACAAAATATAAGAAAAAAGAATAAATAAAATAATAACAAAGAAGTTTATTACACAAATGAAAACATTACAACATGAAGAAGAGAAGAAGGCTTCGATGAGGGGATCCTTGCTTCAAGAGATACCCATCTTACAATGGTTGGATAATTTGGGTGAAACCAATTATCCTATGACTTCAATCTCCTAATTCACATACCAACCCATCCAAATGATAAAAACACTAATTTATAGAGTGAAGGGGAGACTAGGTTTAAAGAGGTTTCAAGTGTGAATGGGGAATCTCGGCCAAATATTTTAATACAACTTTCACTGCCCATTTAACCTACAAAACGCATAAAAAATCTGTTATTCCAGAAAAAGTATTTGTACCAAATTGGGTTAGAGATCCCCTCTCAAAATTTGAGCCCAATCCAAGATTGTATTAAGAAGTTATGACCCAAATACAGAACCAATGTTCAATATTTCGGGCCCAACCCACCTTTGACTTCATGGTCCATTTTGTCCAACCAAATGCACGATTTATCTCCAATTTCCTGAACAAATGTTGTATCCCATAAGTCAAGAACATAGTTACAAAATTTCAAGTTCAAATAATAAATATTAAAATATTTATCTTTGAAATACTACAGTGCACTATAAAGGGTAAAACTAGAATTTCTATCAAATTATCAAATGAATGAACTAATCACAAATATTTTATAAATAAACATATTTAACACAATGTGAGGAAAATTTATCATTTATTATCAAGAAAATATTCAATAAAATTGTGTTTTATCACTTACCTATTGGAGTAGGGCTTAGGGAGTCACGACACATGCCCAATTGGGACAGGTCATGACATAGTGGTTTCAGATAAGATGTTTCTACCTTAGGACCATAGTCTATGATATTGGTTTGGGTCAATAATGTTAAGTGTTTCAAGTTCAGATTTTAGCCTAGGGGCTCCAGTGTTGGTGCGACGACCAATGTATCCATACATTAGGACTCTGATCACCTGCTTTTTGACTCGGTACATGAGAACACTAGTTATAGGGAAAGAAATTGTATATGCATCATATGGGAATGGATTGAGGTTTCCATGTCCTTATTGAGTCACCTCTCTAGATATACTCATTAATCATGCTATATCTTGTTTAGTTTTAGGATGCCTCCATGACACATGCTAGCTAAGATTCAGCATCTTGATCATGAATATGACCCCCTTAGCGATGAGGTGTCGATTTAGGGACTAGTTCCAAAAGTACTACCTCCAAGTGGTGCACCGACTATACCACCACCAGTAGACCGGAAGATGGTACCCGCAATACTAGTGGATGAGGTGTGCAGGATGAGTGCATTTCATGAGTTTAAATATCAAATACCTCTCAAGTTTTGAGGCAATCCTAGCTCACAGGTGGATGAGTACTGGCTTGAGAAGGTGACATGAGTTTTCCATATTTTCAGGACACTAGCAGATCATATGGTGGTCCTGGAGGTGATCATTCTCTATGGATCAACAAGAAAATAGTGGGGGTTAGTGAATCAATCTTACGATGAGGCTAATCTAGTGTGGTCTGAGTTTGAGTGCCTTTTTAGAGAGGATTTATCTCTAGATATGTTGAGGGATGTACATATCTAGGAGATTCTGTAAATCTAGCAGGGGAGCATTACAGCAGCTGAGTATTCATTGAGGTTTACCAACCTCTCTAGGTACTCGATGGATATGGTTTAATATAAGTTATTCAGGGATCAAACCTTTAAGTGAGGATTGCATAGACACATCTAAGCTAGTGTTATCCCTCCATGAATTCCTACCTATGCCGGGGTGCTAGAGTGAGCTTTTGTGGTTGAGAGTTTCTTGGCTAAGTAGACATATCCAATGGTCTCTATTAGTGGGAAATTAGGAGTATAAAACATGATAGTAGAGAGTCGATGTCAGTCTTACATACTTAGAAATTCGATACATTTCAGGATGAGGTCCCACGATAGAGGATCCATAGTTTAGGGCTCACATGATGGATTAAATTAGCTTAGGGAGAGGTAGTGATACCCATGTGATGATATAGGACATCTTGATCGAGATTGTATGACCCGTTGTATGGCTGATAGAGAAACCATGGATGGGACACCGAGGTAGAGACAACTACAGGAGAAAACAAGTCTGCAGGGTAGCAGACATGGCATAGGAGTTGGGAGAGCAGTAGGAGGTGGTAGATGCTTTGACTTATTACTACCACCACCCCCAGGTGGTCCACTCCAGGCTCAGGGAGCTGGAGGAAAAGGGTAGGGATAATTGCAGGCGATCAAGGATTATGAACTAGAGGCTATGGGAATGATACGAGGTATGATCCATGTCTTTTCTACCTTAGCTATAGTATCGATAAACACGGGTTACAATCATTCCTTTCTTTCCACATTTCTTGTTCGAGACTTAGAGATTTTGTTCGATCCCTTGGTTCGACCCATGCGCTTAGAGAATCCTACTGGATATGACTCAACAATAACACACTTGTGTCAATAGTGTTACTTGACTCTTGGAGGCAAGAGCTTCTATTGGGATCTCTTTGTAGCAATGACGAGTCCTTATGATGCCATATTAGGCATGGATTGGTTATCCATAGTTCATACCCAAATTGACTATTTCATGAAGAGGATGTGGTGTGTACATAATGATGGGACTAGGTTTTCCTTTGTGGGTGAAAAGGAAACCTAAACAGTGTAGGATGGACTCATTCATAGAAGAATGTATCTAATTACTCACCGGTTGGGTATAATGAACCTTGGGGCGGTGGATGTTATGAGTTCCCAGTTTCCTACAGTGGTGGAGGAGTACGAGGGCATATTCCCTAAGGATTTTCTAGATTTAACTCCCCACTAAGGGATGGAATTATGCATTGATTTACACCCCAAGATGATGCTGATATCTATGCCAAAATATCAGATGGCTCCCAAAAATATTTTTGAGCTGATGGTGCAATTGGAGGACTTGTAGAGGAAGGGATTTGTTAGACCCAATGTTTCACCCTGGGTAGCCCCATTTTTGTTCGCCAAGAAGGAAGAAAAGAGCTTGAGGTTATGTGTGGATTATCAGATCTTTAACTAGGTGACCGCGAAGAAAAAGTATCCACTACTAAGGATTGATGACCTCTTTGATCAGTTGAGAGGGGCACAATGGTTCTCGAAGGTTTACCTCAGACCAGGCTATCACCGTTTGTGATTAATGGACAAGGATATATCGATGATGACATTTAGATGTCTCTATGATCACTATGATTACTTGGTGATTCCCTTTGGTGTGACGAACTCTCCATCAGTGTTCATGGGACTCATGAACCAGATCTTTTATCCTTTCTTAGACCAGTTCATGGTAGTCTTCATTGATTATATCCTTATATACTCATTGTATGAGGATGAGCACATGAGACACTTGAGGATGGTTCTAGACATACTTCAAGAGCATTTTATTTATGGGAATATCTCGAAGTTTTAGTTATGGATTCATCCAGTCCACTTTCTGGGACACATTATCTCAGAATATGGAGTGGCATTGGACCCACCCAAGGCCAAGGTAGTGTTAGCTTGGGAGACACCCAAGAGTGTGATGGAGATACGAAGCTTCCTTGTGTTAGTAAGATTTTACCATAGATTCATACTTTATTTCTATAGGATATCAGTTCCCATGATAGCTTTGACTCAAAAGGGGAAGCTTTTCATGTAGACAGAGTGGTGTGAGTAGGATTTTCAACACTTAAGGTAGAGATTGACAAGCGTTCCCATCTTAAGATTTTCATAGGAGGGTGTTGAGTACGCAATGTTTTGTAGTGAATCAGGAACCAAGACTGGTTGTGTTCTAATGCAAAGGAAAGAAGTGATTAAATATGGTTCACATCAGTTGATACCACATGATAAAAACTATATAAACCATGTTCTTGAGTTAATAGTAATAGTCTTCACACTAAAGATGTGGCAACACTACCTAATGAGCGAGTGATTTATCATCTGTTATGATCACAAGAGTCTAGAGTATATCTTTTCTTATAAGGATCTTAACTTGAGATGGAGGTTATGGCTAGATTTTATTTAGGATTATGACTTTGAGATTATATATACTCTTGGGAAGGGGAACATAGTAGTAGATTCTCTCAGTAGGATATCTTGTTCATAGTTTCCGAGTGAGGTGTTAGAGTAGTTGAACTCATTATAGTTATCCTTATGGATAGAGATGTAGCAGCTTACATCCAGTTGATGGTTGTTACCCCTCCTCTCTTATAGTGAGTTAGGGAGGCACAACTTGGGGATAATGACTATGAGACACTATATACTTAGATATCCATTAGACATGCTCCTGATGGATTTTCTGAAGGCGGGGAGTATACTGTTCTTTTCAAATGACGCATGATGGTACCAGTGATATTGTGGGAGGAGGTTTTGAGAGAGTTTAATACATCCACTTTGGTGGTACATTCAGGTGTGGAAAAGATGTACTAGGATATCCAATGTCAGTTTTGGTGGCTAGGGATGAAGAAGGGAATTGTAAAGTTTATCTCTTTAAGCCTTACTTGTCAGGAAGTGAAGTTTTATTACCAATTTCTAGAGGGTTTATCTCAACCCCTTAAGGTTACAGAGTGGAAGTGGGATGGGATATCCATGTAATTAATGGTAGATTACAATATACGTTCAGGGTACATGATTCCATCTGGGTGATCATAAACCAACTCACAAAGTTATCCCACTTCATAGCTATTCAGGAGTAGAGTTTAATAGAGATATTGGGACGCCTCTATGTATAGGAGATAATCCGACTCCATGAAGTTACGTTAATGATAATTTTGGACCGTGATCCTCACTTCACATATAGGTTATGGAAGATATTTCAGGAGGCTCTTGGAACTTAGTTGCGCTTGAGCATAGTGTTTCACCCCCAAACTGATGGATAGACAAAGCAGACCATTTATGTCTTGAAGGACATACTATGAGCTTTCATATTGGACTTTGGCCGTATTTGGGAGGACCACCTACCATTGGTGAAGTTTGTGTACAATAAAATTTACCATTCCACCATCAGCATGACACCATTCGAGGCTTTGTATGGGTGACCCTATAGGTCACCACTTTATTGGACTGACCCAGGAGAGTGGGAACTCATGGGCCCATAGTTGATGTGAAATACTACCGAGAAGGTCTAGATCATCCAAGAGTGGATGAAGATTGCACAGAGTAGTCATAATCCTTATGTAGACATACAATAAAGGCCTTTGGAGTTCGAGGAGGGTGACCATATGTTCCCATGTGTTTCACCTCAATGTGGATTATAGAGATTTGGTCGGGATGAAAAGTTATCTCCAAGATTCATTAACTCTTTCCAGATACTATGTAGAGTTGGAGACGTGGCGTACCACTGAGCTCTACCTTCGCAATTAGACCGGGTACATGGTGTATTCTACATGTCGCAACTAAGGAGGTACGTACATAACCCATCAGACATTATTTCATGGGACAAGATAGACATAGAGGATGAAGATACCTTTGTTGAGTACCCGGTAGAGATTGAAGATCAGCAACAAATGATCCTTCTTGAGAGAGTGACTCCTTTAGTGTATGTTTGGTGGTAGTATAAGAATATTTATGAAAGTACATGGGAGAGGGAGGCTTAGATTCATGATCAGTACCCACATCTCTTTGTGTATCCATTGTTTTGGATTTTTGGGACATAAATTCCCAAGGTAGGGAGACTTTAATGATTCAGATTATAACGTACCAAACTTTTTGAATGATAATTGTTTCCTGAAAATGTGTGTTATATTATTTTGTACTCAAAAAAGATATCCCTTTAATAATGAAGTGAGTATAATTGAAATGTGACCATTGTGTTTCAACCGTTATATGACCGTTGGAAACAATAATCTTAAAAATGATTTTAGCATTATAATTAGTATTATAAATAGAAATGATACTAGTTAATTAATGCAGAAAGAAGATTCGATGACCTCATATAGTAGAGTCGTGCCATACGAAGCTCATTTTTCAGAGCTTGATAAGGAGGTAGCATCATTGGGCTTCACTCTTGATCAATCCTAATATGAGGTTCAACATGTTAATCTTGAACGAAATCACATACGGGAGAAGTTCAAGTTACTGGAGATTACCACTTGAGCAATGTTAGCCAAGCCACCCCATGAATCTATAACTATCACACACCTCACCCTTAGGTTGTATGCAAGTGTTATAAGGGGTTATGTGTCAAGTAATTAGTTACTTAATGTGCAATCCCTTAAAATAAATAAAATTTTTATTCCATCATTTCCGTTTTGAGTTTAGTTTTTCTTAAAAATATAACGAATTTGATAAATTGATTTTTCAGACATAAATTGTACTTTTCAAAAAAGATATAATTATTATAATAGAATAAGGTATTATTAATAATATTTATTTTAATTAAATATTATGATTAAAACACTCTTATTTAAATTTAAATGATAAAATAATTTTATTTTTTTCAAGTGTCAAAAATTTCACTATGCATTTTCTGTCCACTATTATTTTTAATAAACAAGGTTTTTTATATTTAAAAGTTAAATTTATCATAATTATAGGATTTTTATGATAAAATAAACATCATTTTTGAAATTAGTAGATTGAAATTATATTAGGGTGAATTTATGATAATTTTCTATTTTTTTTTGTTTCTTGGTGAATCGTAAAAATACAATTTTGAGTTTTTGGTATGTTTAATGAAATCATAATGATACAATGAGTAATATAAAATTCTGGTTGAATCTTGTGAATTAAAATAATTTAATAGGTGTCCCAAGTGGCCAACACCATGTGAAAATACCATGGTCAAGCCCATGGTTTTACAAATACCATTACTGAGGTGTCCGAGGAAATCAATAAAAAAGTCCATCACTTTTGCTATAAATACCCACCAATTTATTCATTTCCTTTCATTCCAAACTCATCCTTCACGAATATATGAAATTTTTACCTCACAAGGAGTCCTAAATCCCCCCAAAGTTCTTGATATTTGAGTTTTAAGAGCCACTCTTCAAGGTAAGGGAAATCTCAACTTCTCTTTTCCTTTCAAGTTTCCTTTTTATGTGGCATGTCTTTAAAATTTCCATACTATGTTCTTCTATCTATTTTATTCTATAAATTTAATATATTAAGAGTATTTTATTAATGGGAGACCCTTTTCCCCTCTCCTTTTAATGTTTTTATAAAACTACGATTTATACCTGTCATACTGCTGATTTTACTTCTCAAAATTTATCTCTTTTTCTCAATAAATTCTTTTATTTTATTTTGTGAATACTAAAACCTATTTCTTATCTAGGTTTATTAAAATTTATTTAAAAATGATCTATTTTATTCTAGTATTAACATACATGAAACCCGCCTTCCTTTTCCATGGGTTTAAAATGACAAAAGGATCTTGTTTTTAAGCACTTTCTAAAACACCATGATTTTGATATGAAACCCATTTCTTTTATTCTCCACGGTTTATTTATGAAATTTTTTATTATTATTTATATGTATCACATTAATTAAGACATATGAAGGATGTTCCTTGATAGCACTCGAATGCATTGGGTAAAGAATTTAATCTCTAGAGATGACGTGTTTTATGATACCTTGGTGAATAACCTTGGTAATTTTTATGACACCTCGTGATAAACCTTGGTGATATGATTATGAATGAATCAATTAAATGTTTTAGCCACATTTAAATGTTATTAATAATGTTATTTTTACTATGGTATGTCTCTTTCTCATTTTCTCATGGCTTTATGATAATCTTCAAATTCTTATCGATAATTCTCATGATCACTCGTAAATCATTTCCCTTATTTTTCCTTACTGGGCCTTATGCTCACCCTTTACATTGATGTATGTACCCAGGTTATGATATGAAATAACTTTACTTAGGATGAACCTTTTAATAATTATTTCAAATGGATTAGAATAATGTTTTAAGTTTTCATGTATTATGTACCTTTTTTCCAAGAAACTAAACTTTAAAAGATCCTCTATTTTGTACAATGTAATGAAAATTATGTAATAAAAAGGTGGGATTCCAAAGTTAGTATCAAATGATGGTTTAGTTATTTGTGGGAATTTGGATTTAAAAACTTTAGTAATAACCCTAGGGACAAGTTAAAATATATGAAAACATCCTGGTATTTTGGTGAAATATTAAGTAGGTAGTTTCCAAGCAAAGAAATCCCTAATTGGATATGAACACGTGGATGTGGATATAGCATAGATGTATCTAAGGGTAAAACCCAAAAACACTTCTTTAAGCTAGACTCTAATGGGAACTGGTGCATGAAAATAGGCCTTTCTACACTCTTATTTTGACACTCCTTGGGTATATGTTTAGTTAATTATAATCTTTTTATGAACCATTATGAAGGATTTATAAAAAATGAAATTGTTGTTAAAGAATAACATATTTAATAATTATGTTTCAAGAAATGAAATTCATTTATAATTATAAGATTATTAAATGAAACACGTTTCTCACTAATGTTTTCTTCTTTTAGAAAATGGTGGGAAATAGGAGAAGCCGTGTAAATAGTAAGCACAACGAACTAGACACTGAAGACCTTCCGATGGAATCCAGAATGGAAAACTTTGTGAGAATGGTGAATCAACTAACTTGAGTTACAATAAATAACTTTAATCAAGATGAGAGACCATATTAACCTCAAAGGGAACAATTTTTTGTTGAGTCCTTTATGCATCAATGACCACCTTCTTCCAGTGGATCTACCAACCCATTGATTAATTAATAGCAGATAAGCTCTATATAAAAGATATTTTCTATAATTCATTGTTCAGAATAAGAGAAGATCACCCTGGCTATGTACTACTTAGAGGGAGAATCTAATCAGTGGTGAAAACTAGTTAAAAACACAAACCCAAGAGGGGATATTGATTCAATGGAGTGGGAAGAGTTCAGGGGAACTTTATTCAAAAACTATTTCCTCCATTCAATGTGAACAAAAATGGAGAAGGAATTACTAGAGATGAAGCAGAAGGAAAATGAATCTATTGGAATCTATGAGATGAACATCAAAAGACTTTCCCATTATGCCTCTAGATTTTTCATGGATCCTAATAGGAAGGTTGATAGATTCTTTGGTGGACTGAGACCTTATCTACAAAAGAATCTTTCCAACCAATACTATGAAAACTATGAGAAGATTGTGAGGAGTGCTATGAAAGTTGAACTGAAATTAGGAGAGATGAAGTGGTCCCATAGATTAATTGAAAAATGAGATCTTTGGATCCAAAATTGGGGATGATATTTGATTAAGGAAGATGAGGAAAGAAAGTGAAAATTTCCACATGCAACAAATGTGGGAAGAAGCATTCAGGGAACTGCTTGTTCAGGAGTGGGAAATGTTACAAGTGTAGAAGAGAAGGTCATATTGCTCAGAACTGTCATAGTGAGGTGAAGCCTCAACTTATCAACACTAACAATAAAGGGAAGATGGTGCAAGCCTATCCTGAAATCCAATTCTTCAAGTGTGGACAGCTTGGGAACTTTTCCAATAACTGTCCAAATCTGAAGTTAATGGAGGGGAATCACTATCAACCTCAGCATAGGCCAATGTAGCAAGGTCATGCTTTTTCTATGAAGACAGATGAAGTTGAATCTACAAATGATGCAGTGGAATGTACTCTCATTGTTCTCTCAAAGCTAACAAGTACTTTGTTTGATTCTGCTTCAACACATTCCTTTCTTTCTTCCAAGTTTGCAAAGAATATAGAATCAATCCCTAAAATTCTAGAAGTAGAGTTATCATTCAAGACTCCTAGAGGTATTATCTAAGAATTATAAATGTATAGAAACTATAGTATTCACTTTGTTGATCACAATCTCATAAAAAATATAGTAATCATTCCCATGTTGGAATTTGACATTATACTAGGGATGAGATGGATCCCAAAGTATAATGCTAATATCAACTGTAGAAGCAAGGAAATATTAGTAGTTTTGAATGGAAAACCTAAATTTTTTTTCAAAGGAGATATATATTGACCTGATCTTTGTCTAAAAGCATCACCCGTAGCCTTCTATATGAAGATGATTAGTGAAGATGAAGAAGGAAATGAAAGTTTGTGAATAGAGAATTTCGCCATCATTCAGGAATACATTATCATATTTTCTGCGGAGTTACCTGTACCTCCCCTAGAAAGAGAGGTAGAGTTATTCATTGAACTTATTCTTGGTTCCAAGATAATTTCAATGACCTCGTATAGAATGGAAAATGTAGAGCTAGAGGAATTAAAGAAATAACTCCAATATCTTTTGGAGAAGGGGTTTATCTGGCCAAGTGTGTCTCCTTGGGGAGAACCTGTTCTATTTGTGAAGAATGAGGATGGGTCAATGTGGCTTTACATTGATTATAGAGAACTTAATGAGATAAAAGTGAAGAACAAATACCCTCTTACAAGGATTGATGATTTATTTTACCGGATTCATGGGGTTCAATTATTCTCAAATATTGAACTTTGATCTGGTTATCCTCAATTGAGGGTGAATAAATAAGATATTCCAAGGACCACCTTCTGATCAAGATATGGTCATTATGAGTTTGTTTTTATGCCCTTTAGCTTGATTAATTCTCATAATATTTTTATGGATTTGATGAATAGAGACTTTAAGGACTACCTTTATAACTTTGTGGTAGTTTTTATTGATGATATTATGATATATTCCAAAAGTCACAAGGAGAATGAAGATTATATAAGGGTTATATTTCAAACTATGAGGAAGGGTAGGTTATTTGAAAAGTTCAGGAAATGTGAATTTTGGTTACAATAAGTTTCTTTATTGAGGCACACTATAACCAATGAAGGAATCACAGTTGACCCTATGAAGACAAAGGTTGTGGAGGAGTGGCCTCATCCTATAATAGTAACTTAGATTCATAGTTTTATTGGTTTATTAGTATATTATAGTAGGTTTGTGAAAATATTTTCACAAATTTATAATTCACTAACCAAGTTAAATCAAAAGAGTTCAAGTTTATCTAGAAAAATGAGTGTGAAGAAAGTTTCCAAGAGCTGAAGAATATATCGATTACTATACCTGTGTTAACTCTACCCTATATCAGAGAACGATTCATTATTTTTAGCGATGCGTCTCTGAAAGGGATTGGGTGAATCATTATGAAAAATGAAAAGGTTATTGCTTATGCATATTGATAGTTGAAGCCACATGATCAGAAATATCCTACGCATGACCCAAAGTTGGCTACAGTTGTTTTTTCTATGAAGATATATAGACACTATCTTTATGAGGATAAATGTGATATATACATAGAACATCAAATTTTGAAGTATATTTTCACACAAAATGAATTGAACATGAAACATAGGAGATGGTTGGAACTTCTTAAAGACTATGATTGTTCAGTTCATTATCACCCAGAAGAGAAAATAAATTCATTGATGCCTTAAGTTGGAAAGATCCTATTATGTTGGCAATGATGAGGATTCAAGGTGATCTTTTGATTAATGACCTAGTAAAATTAGACATGGGAATCATAAGGGAAGATACATCATTAACCCTATCCTGAATGATTTGTCAACCGTCATTACTAGATAAGATCAATAAATCTCAAAGAGAAGATCCTTTATTACAAAAGAAGATAGAGGATGTAAAGAATAATAAGTTTCCCAAGTTCAATATCGATCAAGAAGGTGTACTGAAATTTCGTACATGGCTATATGTTTCATATATTCTAGAAATAAATAAGGAGATTATGGATGAAGCTCATAACTCTACATTCTCTATACACCTAGAATCACTAAAATGTATAGGGAACTTCATGATCATTATTGGTGGGATAACATAAAAAGGTGGATTTCCAACTACACTATAAGGTGCTTGGTGTATCAACAAGTGAAGGCAAAGTGACAACTTCATAAAGGGGTATTACAACCACTACCCATACCAACATGGAAGTGAGACAATATCACTATGGACTTTGTCACTGGTCTCCCAAAAACATCCAAAGGAAATAATGTGATATGGGTTATTATGGACCATCTCACTAAGACTAACCATTTTATCTCTATTTGGGAAGATTTTTCTCTTGACCAACTTGATGAGATATATGTAAAGTGGTAAGGCTGCATGGAGTGACACTTTCTATCATTTCAGATCATGATCTAAGGTTCACATAAAAATTATAGAGAATTATTTAATATGCTCTGAGTACCAAATTGAAATTCAGTACGACCTATAACCCCAAAACTGATGGAAAATCTAAAAGAACTATTCAAACACTCGAGGACATGCTGAGAACAAACTCAATGGAATTTAAACATGGATGAGATCAACATATCCCATTAGTTGAGTTCTCAAATAAAAACAACTTCCATTCGAGTATTAAAATGGAACTCTATGAATCTATATATGGGAAGAAATGTAGAAATACTACTTGTTGGGATGAAGCTGGTGAGAGAAAGATTCTAGGGCCTGATCTTGTGCAAGAGATGATAGAAAATGTTCATGCCATCCAAAAACACATAAAGTCTACTTAGATTTAGGAATATATATATGATAAAAACCATTTAAGGGACTTTAAGTTTGATGTTAGAGACAAATTATTCTTTCAAATTTCACCTTGGAAGAGAGTCATGTAGTTTAGGAAGAAAGGGAAGCTCAGACCCAGGTACTTTGATCCCTATGAAATCCTTGATCTCATAGGAGCTGTGGCCTATCGACTTGCACTTAATACAAATATAGTTTGAGTTCATGATTTTTTCTATATATATCTCTTAAGGAAGTACATACCTAACCCTTCACATGTACTAAATTCGAAGGTGGTACAATTGGAACAATACCTCTCTTATGAGGAGCAGCTAGTATAGATCTTGGACCATAGAGACAAGGTTATACACAACAAGATTATCCACCTCTTTAAAGTGTTGTGGAGGAACCATAAATATGAATAAGCCACATGGGAACCAGAGTAAACAATGAGGAAGAAATACCCTAAACTTTTCTCAATTGAGAAAACAAGTTGAAATTTCAAGGACGAAATTTCTTAAGGGGGGAAGAATGTAACAACCCAAATTTTTTGAATGATAATTGTTTCCTGAAAATGCGTGTTATATTATTTTATACTCAACAAAACTATATCCCTTTAATAATTAAGTGAGTATAATTGAAATTTTTCCATTGGGTTTTGACCTTTATATGACTATTGGTTAATACGACCATTGGAAATAATGCTCTTAATAATAATTTTAACATTATAATTAGTATTATAAATAGAAATGATAATGGTTAATTAATATAGAAAGAAGAGTTGATGGCCTCATATAGTAGATTCGTGTTATAATAATACCTTTTTCCAAAGCTTGGTAATTTTCTAGAGTCATCATTCTTTGCTTTTGACCAAGACCAAGTTGAGCTGCAACATTTTAAGCTTGAATTAAATCTCCTACGGGAGAAGTTCAAGTTAGTGTAGATTACTACTCGGACAATGTTAGTCGAGCCATCCCATGAATCTATCACCATCACATACCTCAACCTTAGTTTGTATGTAGGTGTTATAAGGGGATATGTTTCAAGGCCTTAGTTAATTAATGTGTAATCCATTTTTATAAATAAAATTGTTACTCTTTCATTTCTGTTTTGAGTTTAGTTTTTCTAAAAAATATGAAGAATTTGATAAATTGATTTTCCAGACAGAAATTTTACTTTTTAGAAAAAATATAATTATTATAATAGACTAAGGTGTTATTAATAATTTTTAATTTAATGAAATATTATGATTAAAACACTCTTATTTAAATTTAAATGATAAAATAATTTTATTTTTTTCAAGTGTCAGAAATTTCACTATGCATTTTATTATGCATTTTCCGCCTACTATTATCTTTAATAAATAAGGATTTTATATTTAAAAGTTAAATGTATAATAATTAGATAATTATTATGATAAAATAAACATCATTTTTGAAATAATCATATCTAAATTAGGTTAGGGTGGATTTGTGATAATTTTCTAAAATATTTTGTTTTTCGGTGAATAGTAAATATACAGTTTGAGTTTTCAGTATGTTTAATGAAATCATAATGATGTAATAAATAATATAAAATTATTTTCTACTATTTTGGATTAATATATTGTAATAGGTATCCCAAGTGGCTAATACCATGGGCAAGCCCGTGGTTAAATACCACTACTGAGGTGTCCAATGAAATCAATAAAAAAATCCCTCACTTTTGCTATAAATACCCAACCATTTCTTTGTTTCATTCCATTCCAAACTCATAATACAATAATATAGGTAATTTTTACCTCCCAATTAGTTATCAATCCATCAAGGTACCTATATTCTAGTTTTTGGAGTCATTTTTTAAGGTATGGGAAATCTCAACTTCTCTTTTCCTTTCAAGTTTCCTTTATTATGTGGTATGTCTTTAAAATTTCCATACTATATTATTATATCAATTTTATTCTATAAATTTAATATATTAAGAGTATTTTATGAATTTTATACCCTTGTACCCTCTCTTTTTAATGTTTCTTAAAACTGTGATTTATACCGGTTATGCTATTGATTTTACTTCTCAAAATTTCCCCCTTTTTCTCAATAAATTATTTTATTTTCTTTTGTGAATACCAAAAAATATTTCTTCTCTAGGGGTATCAATATAGATTAAAAAATTATCTATTTTATTTTTGGATAAGCATATATGAAACCCTCCTTAATTTTCAATGGGCTTAAAATGACAAAAGGATCTTATTTTTAATCACTTTATAAAATACCATGATTTTGATATGAAACCCATTTATTTTATTCTCCACAGGTTATTTATAAAAGGTTTTATTATTATATATGTGTATCACATTAATTAATACATATTAAGGTTTCATTTTGATATAAATCCAATGCATTGGGTAAATAATTTAATCTCTAGAGATGACATGTTTTACGATACCTTGGTGAATAACCTTGATAATTTTTATGACACCTTGATGATAAACCTTGGTGATATGACTATGAATGATTAAATTAAATGTTTTAGACACATTTCCATGTTATTAATCATGTTATTTTTACTATGATATGTATTTTTATCCTTTTCTCATGCCTATATGATATTCTTCAAGTTCTTATTGATAATTCTCACGATCACTTGTAAATTGTTTCCCTTATTTTTCCTTACTAGGTCTTATGCTCACTATTTACTTTAATGTATGTCCCTGAGTTATGAGATGTATTAATTATACTTAGTATTAACCTTTTAATAATCCTTTCAAGTGAACTATAATAATGTTTTAAGTTTTCATATATTATGTACCTATTTTTCAAGAAACTAAACCTTAAAAGATCCTCTATTTTGTACAATGTTATGAAAAGTTATGTAATAAAAAGGTGGGATTCCATATGGATTTTCCATGTATTATTTTTTTGATATTTTATGGATTATTTTCTAGACTAGGAGTTGATATGACACATGATTTTGAGGTCTGGTGTGCCCAAAATAAATATTTTAAATATATTAAATATATTAAATGGCACGCCCACGTAGTTTTTCTAAAAAAGTGGAATAACTTCTAAACAAGGTATCCGATTAGAAATATGATGGAACCGTTGAGTTAATAATGCAATTTTTACCCTAGGAATGATATAAACTTGGTCGGTATAGAGATTTTGTAGAAAAGTATCCATGGGCATAAAATGAATAAAATAATTAATTAAAATATTTTATTTTATTTTGTTAACACAATGACATAAACTCTTCTATAAATAAATTGTTATAAGGGGTTCTTTGGTTTAGTCACTAAAAACTAGAGATTAAGAGGACTATTGGAGAGCCGTTGAATGAGGTTCCGTTGGAAGACGATGACCAGATCGAAGATCGACGAACGATGTGAGAATAAATCAAAGGATCTCTCCAATGATCACGACATTGGATCATTCTTCCTCAGGGACTAATCCACCTTGAGGTATGACATTTGTTATGTTTGGATTTTTTCCCATTCTTGATTTCTATGAAAAATGTGAATAAATCGACCGATGCATTGATTCATGGATCAATCATTTTGTAGGATGTGATTTATTGTGGGGATTTATTTTGGGAGCTTTGATTGATTATTATTGATTCTTCACTTGTCATTATAATGGAGAAGGATCAAGACCAACATGAACTTTGTTCGAGGTTCATTCCTTGTGTTTGTGGTTGTGCATTTCTCCCATATTTATTCATTTATCATGGGTGATCTTCGTTGACCCATGGTTCAAAATCCACTGAGAAATCAATCGTTGCACACCTATTTCTTGGCACAACGATTAGATATTTTATATCTGGGATTAGAACGACATAATGGTGGTGCGATCATGGAAGTAGTGTAAGATCATATGGTTTTGGATACCCAATTTTGTGTTCTTTGGTGCGTAATAAAAAACCATGTTCGATGGTGTTTTTCAAATGGATTTGATGGTCAAAATGTGTTTTTCATCAATGACAAGGCTCAAACAACATGTATCCTTGGATTTATAATGAGGTGCATGGCCGAATCGATGGACGGAGTCACAACAACAAACATGTAATCTAGATATGAGATTATAGAAAATTACACAGTACATAGCATATAATTCGGAATGACATGCCATGTGGGCCCCTCTCAGCAACAACTAGAGTTTTGGGAGGGAGATAAGTATCACACAACATGTGGTCCCTTTTTTTGAGCTCAATGTGTACCTTGGAGGGTACATGGACATGGGATAGAGTACATGGGCACATAAATTCCATGTACTCCCACACAAACACAGCCAGGACAACATGTTCACGGGCTAAGCCATGTACTAGTACATAGATAGAAGTAAACAAGCAACAACACACCATGTAATTCCACATGGATATGGTCTGTTTACATGGGTAGGACCCAGGGTCGAAGGGAAATGACATGTAACCCTACTACACTAAATGAGATCCTTAAAAGTTGGCTTGTATCCCTTTTCCTCTATATATTGGACAAGTTTTTTAGGGTAAATTCCCCATATCCCTTCCCTGAGGGTTAGTATGGAACCACCTCCTACACACAAGACAATGATCCCTTCAGTATAAATTCTTGGATAGAGTTATTGGAATCCTTCCATGAGGCCCAAAGTGAGATCCTCTATTCATCTTTGTGCCCTAGGTGGAGTTCTTGGTATCATCATGACCAACACTACATAGACATCAATCATCTACTTAGAAAGTTAATCCAAATTGAGTTATTGGTATACCCCATGGACTTGGGAGTGATCCTTATCTGTGTATTTTATCTCTTTGGACTTTCAACATGTATTTATAATGGTGAGACCCGATGAGAATTACCTCTCAGACGGACATCATCAGTGCTATCAAACTCATGGAGTGTGTTCTCCCATACGAGTGTTTTGTGGAACCTTTGAGATGGAATCCTAGGCTGGCATTACAATTGTGAATTACCTTTAGATTTTGTGTCTTGTTGAGTATATCTGGATATTCTTATTATATGTTCTATATACATATACTCATATATAGCTGGCTATTATTCCTTTGTTATATGCTTTTTGGTTTCAGGGTGTCCTATTGAGTATTGTTATACTCACCCCTACATAGGATTTTCCCACACATGTCATGTCTTGTGCAAAAGATCAAACTTTTGATAGATTCCTAGGTGGATGAGGACCAAACAACACTTAGTAAGACCGGACAAATAGAGGTGTGTTCATGTAGTATCTTGAAAGTAGTCCATGATCTTACTTTCAGGTTGGGATTGTTTTTAGAATCTTTTTAGTGGGATTATATTTGGACCTGTTTACTTTCCTTAAATTCCTATCATACTCTAGTTGTGAGATTTATATGTATGCATTCATGGTTGTTCAATTGCTTTTACATTTCATCATTATATGGGTTTGGAGATGTGTGAATGTGTGTAATTACTTAGGATGAGGCCTCCCATGTTAGTGATATGTCTACTTGGAGCTAGTTACCATCCCCTAGCCTATTGGATACAAGCTTGGGGAGTCATGACATGGGCCCCATTGGTATGGGTCATGAAAATATAAAATGCTAAAGAAACATGTTGATTATGAAAATATTTTTGGCATTCAAGTGACACCAGTTCAAACTAGAAAAATATTATGAATTGAGAATCAAATTGTGCTCATTTCTCAAGTTAAACACCAATATGTTTCAAAGGTAGTTGAACATAAAGAATGGATCAATGATATGAAGTATAATCTAGATGAAATTGAGAACTCCACTTGGGAGCTAGTTCCAATACCTGAGCATAAAAATTTAATTGACGCCAAGTGGGTGTCTACACAAAAATTGAATGAGAGAGGTGAAGTGATAAGAAACAAAGAAAGGATGATTTTTAAAGGTTTCTTTGATGGAGTTTATTTGATGAAATGTTTTCACTAGTAACTAGGCTTGAGACCATCGGGATTTTCTTGGTAGTGGTAACACATAGAAATTACAAAAATCTATCAAATTGATGTGAAATATTCCTTCTTTAATGGCGATCTAGAAGAGGAGGTCTCCATTGAAAAACCAAATGGTTTTATTCATGATAAATATTTAATCATGGTATGTATGATTAAGAAGGCTTTATATGAATTGTAATAGGCCCCTAGGGTCTGGTATGATAAGATGGATGGTTATTTGAGGGACAAGCAATTCTCAAAAGGAAAGGTTGAAAACAACCTCTATATGTAGGTGATGTCCATAATAACTCTTATAATCATTGTATATTTTGATGACATTATTTTTACATGTGAAAAATAGTGTCTTTTTTGAATAATTTTTTAAATAGATGAAAATACATTTTGAGATGTTAATATTTGGTGAGATCAATTTAAATTGGAACTAAGTTGAGCAAAGATGAAGCACGAATCAGTGTGAACCAAAAATATTTCATAAAAAATATTAGTAGTCTGGTCTATCTAACTGCATTAAGGCCAGACATTGTCATTGTTGTGACTCGGTGATACCAGTTTCAAAGTGATCCTAAAGAGTCTCATATCTGGTAGCCAAAAGTATACTGATATATATCAAGGGGACTCTAAAATGTGGCATGCTGTAATTTTTTTTTGATTTTTGGTTGAAGGGATTCACAAATACTGATTGGGAAGGGGATACCACTGATAGAAAACTCACATCTAGAGGAGCATTCCTTCTTATTGAGAGTAGTGTATGTTTGAATAATAAGAAGTAATTTATTGTTTCATTGATCATGATTGAATAAAAAACTACAGAAACTACACATGCTTGTACACAAATACTATGGATATAAGTGCATCTAGAAAGAATTGAAAGTTAAAGTCAATAAGCCACTAAAAAGTGATTATGATAATCAAAGTGTCATTGATCTTTGAAAAAATCCATTTCAACATTCTAGATCAAAGCATATTGAGATCAGATTTCATTTCATATAAAGTGACACTTGGTGATGTGAATCTTGAATTCATATGAACCAATGATAAAATAATATACATTTTTACAACGGTAATTCCAAGAGAAAGGTTTGAATAGTTGAAGCTAAAACTTCATCTTTTATCCTTTCCTCTCACTTGATGATGTGTGGAATCAACCCCTATAAGGGCTTTGTATTATATTGTGAAAAAGGGATATAAATTACTCAACTATTATATGTAAGTAATACTTTTATTATTAAAGGAGGGATGTTTCTTTATCAAAGGGGGATAATGATAATCCCTTAACTATTTGAATCTAAAGCTATGAATAATTCTTAATGGGGGAGATATATGGAATTGGTAAATAGAAGTATAAATTTAGGGGGAGGTAATCTATATCACTTGGCCACAATTTCTTGTCATTGGGGATGAAATTATCTAAAAAAAATTACCTTTCCTGGTGGTGTGATGCAAGACATGTCTCATTAGAGAAAATGTGTGATTTGATGATTCTCATGAGATTTTTTATTTCTGATTTTAATTAAGGAATATTTTAAAGTTGAATGTTTCTAAAAACAATCTAAATAGGGGGATTGAATGGAATTGTTGAAGGGTCATATTTTTTGTCAACCTTGTTTGAGAATCAATGGGGATTTATTTTCCAGAGTCTAGAATTCTATAATATTGGCCAAGTCTTTCTTCATAATACTTTTGAGTGAAACTGTAACACTCTTTAGGGTTTCATATGACTTTGGGTAGAACCATAATATTTTCAAGGGAGTTCTTAAGGCTTTCTATTCAACATGTAAGATTTTTTTTTGCATGCAGGACTTCACATATGAGCACCGTGAGATTTTCAGGCCAATTAAGACTTTGTAAGTATAACTTTGAATTAGTGCAAGATTTATGTGAGAAATCAAAAATGTGTGATCGCTATTCAAGCCTTCTATAATTTCAAGTTTTTATTATCTAAAAAGTTACAATGGTGATTGAAGATGTAACTATTTAAAAATAATCTTTATAAAATATTTCTTGAATGAAACAATGATGATGTTGTATTGATCTTTTTTTTCATAAACACATGAAAATCATGATTTTCTTCAAGATAAGATATTCTAGTGTTAAAATTTTCAAGATGTTGAGGAATACTATGATGTGATTCAAATAGGTTGGAGAAGATGATAGTCAAGGTTGTTCCACTAGAATTCAAAAATACATTTATTTTTGAATTATTATTGAATTATGATTGAGGTTGGAGTATTTCTCAATTGTTTTTTATTAAGGGTGGTATTGGAAATGCATCAGAGATGATGGTTAAATAAGGAGGAGATTATTCCTTGACTGTGGGTGCATACCCACATGAAAAAGTGAGTGAAAAAATGCATTGAGGATCTCATAAAATCATTCATTTATGGGAATTATCTAGAATACTGAGGTGTAAATGGTTTTTAGAATTAAATTAATTATAAAATATTTTGAGTTTTCCCAAATATGGGTATCATTCAAGAGAGAGAATGTGTGTTATGAGTTATACTCAGTATTGAAAAACTCAGAAAAACAGAGCCTGAAGCTAGATATTGGTGAATAATAGAAATCCAGCTACAACCCGAGCATCTAGAGAATTGTGATTAAGAATAAGTTTGAGAAGCTGATAAAAATCTATATCTGCATGTTTTGAGAAAGTACGACCAATTCTTGTATCATGATCAAGTGTAGTAATGAGAAATGGGAGGGACATGGTAGGATGGGCCAATCCCATGTGGGTTTGATCCCATGTTGGTTTGTCTACAAAAGACCACATATAATGGGAATAAAAAAAAATCAAGCTCACCCCACCCCACATAAGACCACGGGTATCCCACATGATTTCTCAATTTTAAAAAATATATACTATTTATAATAATTTAAATATTATATTTTTTTTCTCATTATTAATGGTAGTTGTGTGGAGAAGTATGGATTGACTGTATGTTGTTTTAAGGGACGTGATGGACCATTTTTCGATGGGTTAATGGTGGCATGTAGTGATTCCAAGGTGGTGATGACTATTGTAATGCAAAGTAGGTGACTGATCAGTGAGGAGTGATGAATGATGATGTTGGTTGTGTAGTGATGCAAATGGATTGACCTATGAATAAACGATGACTCTCTAGGTAATGAACAATTTCATAGGAGGAAATTAGTGTTACCATGATTTCCTTTCCCATTTTCTTAATAACAAATTAAAATTAAATAATAATAATAATAAATCAACCCAAAAAATATTATAATTATAATAACTCTTTTATAATTGAAAGCATGTGCGAGGGATATGGGTTCCATTTTTCAAGAGGTGGGATGATACACAATGTGACTATGGTTAATAATTACTATATAAATATTGTAATATCATATTTAAACAATAAATATTGATTTATTTAAAATTCACATGTGAATGAATGGTGAATTAGTATGACCATTACAATGAAAAATCATATTTCATGGTTTAATCATGATTTTTATTAAAAAAATAAAATGTTAAAAGAAACATATATTGTAATAATAATATTTTTTTTAAAATAAATCCCATGCGTAAGCCTATACCCTTGTGATCTCAACTCGCCTTGGCCTGCACCCATGTGAGCTTAACCTGCACCGACCCATGCTCTTAACAGTCAAAATTTTTAGGCCCGCCCTGCCCCGTATCCTCCTTATATCTGCAAAGCTTGCAGGCTGCGAGCCTATTCTGCAATACTACTCAATTGTTATCATATGTTGAAGATTTTGAAGAGGTGAGCATATTCAGATCAGTCTATCCTAAAGGATCGAATGGAATATCTTCTTTGGTGCTAGATAAACATAGATTCTCAAGTGATCTTTCTCACTTTCATGTGTTGAAATTGTTGTAACTAGTGGGATGCTGTGAAAATGTCAGTGGGATGCCATATAAGAAGGCTACATGATGACACCTAGATAACCCACATGTATTTGATCATAAAAATATAGGGGTAAATCTGTGGACTAGGATAAAAACCAACGCAATAAGGAGTGGGTTCCCACAATGGGACCAAACCTTGTAAAAACCATTGTGTTCCTGGTTAATTTTATTTTTTCATTCATCAAGAAAGGCTGATAGAAGTAATTGAGTGTATAAAATATTAACTGATTGCAAAGGTTATATCAAGTTGAATAAATTTTAAAATATTATCACCACTAATTCAACACCCCTAGTAATGAACCAATTCCAGGGGAATCTCACTTTACTTTCATTCTTCATGATTGACATGATCAAACTAAACATTTTTTAAACATATTACCACCAATGAAACATGAATTCACATTACATATATGGTGATATGCTTGTGATTTCATATTTTGGGTGCAATATGCTCAATGCACCAACAAGCTTGAGGAAATACAAATCAATTTATCAAACTACAAGGGCTCAGAAATAACATCACACATTCAAGAATGCTTCCATATCAATTCACACAAGCAATATTTAGCTTTAAACATCCTATCTATTATAATAGTTTCATGTTTACCTTTTTATGCATATCAATATTTCAATAAACTTCGCATGCCATGGTATATATGATTTAGCACGTGGGACATAAACATTTCAGCATCTCTAAAATTGTAGTTATGCTTGACAAAGAAGAAAACAATTTCATTCATGAAAAATCTCATTAAATTCAATAGGTTCTCACTAATCATGCTTTACATCTTCCAAAAACTATATAATTTAATGACCAAAATTCTTTCCTGCAATAAATTCCTAACACATGCCTATAATGATTTGATGGTAACTCATGGCACAAAAATTCATATAGAAATCAAAAACACCTGGAGAATGGTTCTAAAAAAAATCCTTTCAACTTAACAACATAAAATTCATTTAGGGAAATCTTAATTTATACATGATTTAAACATATCAATTATAAACATCAAGGAAATTAATCAACATGTTATGCATTTTAATAATGATAACAAAAGTAAACTTGAGAGAAAAAATGTTATAAAAAGCATGGTAAAAACATATTCAGGAATCATACTTGATGTATTTAGACCATGAATTCTAGTTAACAACCATTTTACTTCTACTTAAGGAACTATAACCATATCAGCAAGAGGATCGTAAATCATTAAAATAGTATCACAAAAGCGTAAGCATGGAAAAAAAGAAGAGATTTAAAATGTAAATGTCATTGAAACCAATGGAAATTATGCATGTACCTCCCTATTATTTATACCCCATGATGGTTACACTTTTACCTAAACATTTCAATAGGTTTTAAAAGTCCTTGCATCAGATCACAGGGGCCCCGAATACATGTGTCTTTTCTAGTATCCTTGATCTACATCACATGTTAGGATTGAGTGTCAAAATTGTCCTAATTTTATGCAATCATCACCTATTTATAAATCCAAAATCCACCCTAACTCTCAAACAAATTCTCTAATACCAATTTCTCATGAATCACCCATGTTAGGACCTTTCTTTAACCTACAATTAATGTGAGAGTGACCCTCAAAGCCCGCCTCCAATAGGCCTCGGTTTGGAGACTAGCATTGAGGGTATAAAACATGCACGTGGGATTAATTTCCCTCATATAATCCCAATAATAATAAAAATTAATTATATCTAACAACAACAACAATAAACAAGCCTTAAAATTAATTAAATAGGGTAGGCTACATTGATCAAACGTCGCCTATTTTCTATATTGAAGAACATATTTTCAGTGAAACTATTTAGAACAAGATTATATCGAATGATTTGTTTAAGTTTCCTTTTAGGTCTACTTAAAAATCTTTTAATAAGTGATTTTTCATTAATATTACCCTATAAATAGGTGCATCCTGAGGTCATCTATGACATATCTCAATTCAACACTCTCTAAAGTGACCGAAACGAGTTGGTTATGAGACCTCAAGCACTCCTACCCATATGCTAGAGGCTTCCAACTAGTAGTAGGGGTGTGATATGGATAGTGGAGAGACTATACCCCCTGATTATAGAGTTAAAACACATTAGAATAATCATACAAAAATAGTAAATAAATATGAGAGTGTGAAAAATAATGGAAATGATACAATACAGCGGAAAACCACACAATAAAATCCAACTAAATAATCTAATAAAATAATAATGGAATAATGTAATGTCATAGTGGAATGTAACTAAATGTCATGTATAAGTAATACAAATAAAAGACTAGAAAACTCAAAAGACCTCGGTCCCAAACCCCATGTCAGCCCCATCTCCAAACTCCAGCCCATCCAGTAAGCAACAATCAACAACAAGGTTCTTTTCCCTTGTCTAATACCACATCCATGTAATATGCTCGGGTACCAAATGGATTCCTGAGTAGGGTGTGAGTATAGCTTAGTAGGTCGACACCACCATGTCTAATCACAATCAGTTTGATAATAAGTGCATGCAATAATGTAATAAATAGGTGTATTAGTTAATTAAATAATTAATTTAGTACCAAATCAAACTTCTTTGGCACCATCCTAGAATGTCTCACAACCATGCCAGCCCAAACCATATAACTATGGTAAAACATAACCTACCTTGGAACCATATAGGAATGTCTGAACACATATCACAACCATTCCAACCATAACCATATATCCATGGTATAAATCATGCAAAACTGGGTCAAACCCACTTTATAATCATTTTAAAAATAAATCAAGGCCAAGCCCAGTGTATAATAATTTCAGCATGTTTTAGGGCCATGCCCAGTATATAATAATTTCAGTGTGTTTTAGGGCCATTTCCGATATATAATAATTTCAACATATTTTAGGGCCAAGCCCAGTATATAATAATTTCATCATGAGTCACTAGGCATAGATTATGGTAGAATCATTTCAGATTGTCTCAGGGAAAAGCCTGATATATAAGAATTTTATCATGTAAAATAGGCCAATTCCCTATATAAACTTCAACAATAAAATTGGGCCAACACCCCATATAAGCATTACAACATATAAAACACAACACATGTCATAGAAATAAGGATATCACAATATCACATCATAAGGCTGAATGGTTAATTTTGAAAATTACCATTTTTATTTTAATTACAAATTTCATTTATCATTTGGTCATAAACTAATAACATTCCAGTCATTTAAATAACCAATCCCAACTGAGGAAAATCTATATCAAATAATCACCCTAATCCCATGTCATGATAAACCCAATTTAATCCATTAATAAATTAATTTATAAACAAGGGTTTTCTCACCCGAATGGTATCCAGAAGCCAAGTCAATAACCAATTGGATCCAAATGGATTCTAAGTAATAATTCAATTTATCATTTAATTTATTCAGGTACATGCTATTTTGATGCAATTTCAATATTTCACATACTTTATAATTAAACAGGACCTAGGGTTAAGGTTTAGACCCTCTACCTTTAATCGACGATCAACCAAAGCTTCTAGCAGGATTCACCAACAAGAATGATGGCATAGATGATTTTAATATGGATCCTAGATCATATCCATTCAAGATCAAAACCAACAACGACCAAGGTAAAAAGATTACACTACGACAGTCATAGATCGAAGTGACAGAAGGGAAAACCTAACCAAAACCACTTGGAATCAAATGCATGATTGAGATGTTCAAAATCAAGAGGGGTGATCCAAAATTTCTTGGAGAGGAGGAAGCCGCTTGTGATGGAATGATAAAAATATCATGCATGACACCCCTTAAAAATATACTTGGGAAATTACATGGAGTCTAACTCATTTAAATGATATGTAATTCTTTTTAGAGTGATATTCCAAAAAACCCGTCACCTTAGATTATTATTTAACCCTACTCAAATTTTACATGATGTGAACATTTTATATGGAGTGTAACCATTTCACACCCTATACTAGTTCACAACATTTCCAGTAGCCGTTACACGTCATATTTCATGTACATGATGTGTAATCGCCCGACATGAAGTTTTGAGCCCAAATTATACATAAGGACTCAAAACACCTCCAAATCCTTCCCAAGCCTAGAAAACCCTCATAAACCCATTTAACACATTTATATCTGAAATCCATTAATTAAAAAAACATACATCCCTATACTAAGTCATTTTCCCAACAAAGGCTCTCTATCTCCGAACATGACCTGGACACCAAGGTTTAAATGAAAAAATCAAAGATGGACGCACCTGGAAAAATATGGGATATTACATCATCTTCTCACATGTACAAACCATCTTAACATAGTGTTAATCATATTCTTGTCAATCAGATTCATTCCAATTTTCTCTTGAACACATTCATTTCTAATCTTATCCATATTAGTATGACACATGTCCATATTGACATTTTCATTTATTCTACCTTTATTTTTTATTCAAGATGTCTCATAAAAGGCTAACACTCACTACCATATAGAACAAATGGTCTAATAATAGTCCTATAAAATTTACCAATCAATTTTAAAAGAATTTTATGATCATAAAGTGCCCCAAAATCCTTTCTTTATTTTATCTATCTAGTTTGAATCCTATGAGAGATATTTTCATTAATATATCCAACACATTACAAAAATGATCTTAAATATTGAAAATTATTAACTTTTGAAATAACATGGTATCCCAACATCACATTCATAATTTCACTAGACAATCATTTTTTAACACTCACTGCCATATAGAATATCTGGTTTAATAGCAATCTTATAAAATTTACCATTCAATTTCAAATGAATGTTACAATCATAAAGAACCCCCAAATACTTTCTCCATTTTATCTATAAAAATTGATTCCCATTAGAGACATCAATATTAATATCTCCATAACATTTCATAAATGAACTTAAATGTCAAAAATTATTAACTTTTGAAATAACATGGTCTTCTAATCTCATAATCATAATATCACTAGACAATCACTTGATAAAATGAAACTCCATATATTTTGTCTTATCCCTATTAAGATGAAAACATTTGGATTATAAATACTCTATATAATGATCTAACTTTAAATTTATATTCTTTTTATATTCTTCAATAATAACTATATCATCCTCAAAAAATATACAATCATGTATCTTGATTGCACCGTGATTCACTGTTTCATTTTTACCCTGACACCATTGTGATAAACTAGTTTTGTATTGAAAATTATAAAAACAATAACAAATTTCAATTCATGTTTGATTCAATTATTTTGTTTTTATAACTATTAAAATGGAAAATGTTACTTGTTTTGATAATTACATGTAGGTGGAGGTGATTTGGAGGTCCCATGACAAAGTTCAAGAAAAATGGGCCAAACTGTGCAGGATCCAAGCACACCAGTGGAATCAACCACACACTTATACTAAAACGTGCATCCAAATGGGATGATATTTTTTTCTACTCCAAAATTTAATGGGCTAAATTTCATATTAAGACACCTAATCCCCATTCATCCATTAAGGGCCCCATCTAAACTGATATATCCAAGGGATCAAATTTTCTCGAACTCAAAAAGTTGGTTTTGCATTTCATCCATATGTCCAACTGTGATTGTAGAAATGGTGCCAAATTTTCAGTGGAGGTATTCAGGAGGTGGGTATACATCTTTTTAGTTTTTTCAAAAGTGAGATAAGACTGTGTGTTCATCAAAAACCATGGGCCAATTAGTTTCTTGAAATCAAGGTGCTCAAAACCAACTTCCAAATTTCCTATAAATTAGCACCTTGGGATATCCATTTGAAAGTTAAAACAGGAGAGTTAAGTGATGAAAAATTAAAGTTCCATATGATTCCTTTCACCCCCTTGTAAGTTCTGTAGCTCCCTATCCACATAGGGAGAGCAGAAATGAAGAAGGAGATCCACCTGAGCTTCCTCCTCCTCTCAATGTCAGGCTAAACGGTGGGAATTTTTTGTGAGGGATATACACACATTTCAAGGGAGTTATGATGAATATATTAGCTAATAGTTTGGAATAATTTGGGTGTTAAAACATTTCATTCCATTTATCTTACATTATTTAATATTTTAATGTTTTTTTGATGCATTTGATTGATTTTCTTTTAATTTCTAACTGATCGGTGTGAGGTTTTGAGTGTGTGACTTGTGTTTTTATGATTGGAAAACAAAATAATCCTTTTCTTACACACTTTCTTGAGATTTAAATCTAATTTTGAAGCTCTTATTCCATGAATAAGTTATGTACCTTGATAATATGATTGTTATTTCAAGGTTTGGTTCTTCAAGCATTGAAATAAAAGTTTAGGAATTAATCAGAATTCCAATTAATTTCAACCAAAGAATTACTTCAAACCTGAATGAATATCTAAGAAAAATGAACTTGAAATGTGTTTAGAGAATCAAAATGACAAATTTATCTCATATTTTTCAAAATGCACTTGGTTTCTCAACTATTAAACTCTTTAAATTAAGTCATTTTATTTTTAAAATTGTTTTTATAACCATCCACAATTTTAGTAATTTTTATTAAAGATACACACTCTAAACCTATAAAATATCCTTGATATATGACCTAGGGTCTTCCCCATATTATATAATCATATTTAAATCATAATTAATTCAACGTTTCATGCAAAAGTGTTCAAATTTTGGCAATGATTCTGGGGAGTGCTTTTGTTTTTAGTCTGTTTTTTATAAAGGTATTGAATATTTTGTAATCATTTGTTCACTTCTTTTCTTCCTTAATTATTTTTAAAAGTTGATCTCTAAAATAATCCTTTTTTTGGGATTGTGCATTATGTGATCTTCATAAGAGTAACTACTTCCATTTGAACATTAATTGGAGAGTATCTTACATCATTGACACCAAGAAGAACCAAATAGTCCATTGAAGTAGGGCACAAAAAAATCGACACACTTCTTGACCCTTCCTCTTATTCTTCTGGAACCAACATCAAAACTGAAAAAAACTTGAATAGAATGGATAAAAATAACTATACATTAAAAGAACTAACCTCACCTTATATTTATATCCAACCCACTTATATTCAAATATAAGGCAAGGCACCCAATTTTGAACTAAAATCCAATATAATTCATTTATTACCAAGATTACATGGACTATCTGGAGAAGACCCACATAAGAATTTAAAAGAATTTCACACTATGTGTTTAACATTAAAACCTACTAATGTGGATCAAGAACATGTAAAGATTATGGAATTCCCATTTTCATTATAAGACACTAAAAAATATTGGCTTTACTATGTTAATTCACCAATTAGAGGATGGGAAGACATGAAACACATTTTTATTGAAAAATAATTCACAAACTCTAGAAATGAAACTATAAGGAAAGAAATATGTGGTATAATACAATAATAAGGGGAACACTTCATGAATACTGGGAAATATTTATGAGGCTTTGTTTAAGTTTTCCACATCGCCAAATAAGTGATAAACTTTTAATTCAGTATTTTTATGAATTTTTAATTCCCATTGATCGAAATATGATTGATACTACTATAGGTGGTGCACTAGTTGACAAGACCCAAATTTCTACAAGAAACCTAATTGATAACATGACACAAAACACTCAATAATTCAGTTCAAGATCCAATGTACCCATTCAAGGTGTCCATGTGGTAAAAAGCACTGAATTTGAGAAGAATGTAGATACAAATTTTGAAGAGGTAAGTACCCTTCTCCAACAACTTTATCTTTCCCAAGGGAAATACCAATCCCCTCCTCCCATCCATTATGGTATCTATTCTTTTGACACCCACTATTCTAACCAATGACCTCAACTGAGAGATACATCTAACAGTTGTGAGGAAATCTTTCTAGGCCGCCCCTATAACCAAACCTTTAGGAAAGAACCTTATTATCCATATAACCTTGGTTAGAAAGACAACCAAGCCTATAGGCAAGGGGGTATTCAAACCAACCTCATCAATAATGGAACCAACCAAGCACCACCACCACCCAGAAATACCCAACCACCAAAAAGGCCTTTCCAACCACCCCTCCAAAACCCGATCCTATCCTAGAGTACATGATGAAAAAAATGGATTTTAATAACCTCCAATTACAACAAACCCCTCAAGCATCCATACAAGACCTAAAAACCCAATTAGGCTAACTTTCCAACTCGGTTGGGGGAAATCCAAAGTCATGGGTCGGGTAAACTACATTCTCAACCACTTGTAAACCCAAAGGATAAGGGAAATGTCAGTTCCATAACCCTTAGGAGTGGAACTAAAATTAAAATAAAAATGACCCCACCAATATAGTCATCTCCTCCTGAGGAAACTTCCATTCCAACCATCTCAAATGACCCATATAAGAAAAATCCTTATCCTGAGAAAAATCCTACAAAAGGAAAGAGTGTGTATGTTGATGAGATGAATAGACCAACCATTCTTCTTTTATTTTTCCAATGTTCCACCCAACCAAGAAAACAAAAATAAAATAAACTCTATAAATAAATATTGGAAACTTTTATAAAAGTTCAGGTTAATATCCCCTTGATTGATGTCGTGAAGAAAATTCCAAGACATGCCAAGTTTCTGAATGAGATGTGTACACACCAAAGGAGAATTCAAGGTGATGATAAGGTGAGATTGGGGAGAAACATATCAAAATTGATAGATCCATCACTTCCCACAAAATGTAATGATCCTAGAACATTCTTGATTATGTTCACCATAGGGGAGTATTCCTTTTCCAATGCTATGTTTGATTTGGGTGCTTCTATAAATGTGATGCATCACTCCATTTACTCTTTATTGTAGGTAGTAGAATTTAATATCAAAAGAATTATTATTTAACTCAAAAACTAGAGTACAACACACCTCACTGGCGTGTTAGAGTATGTTCTTGTGAGGGTGAAAATTTTAATTTTTCTTGCTAATTTTTATGTGCAAAAAATGGAAGATAATAGGATAAATGGACATTCAACAATTATATTGGTGAGTCCTTTCTTGAAAGCCAACAAAAAAATAATCAATTTCCATAATGGTACATTATATATGGAGTTTATTAGTGACAATTTTCACTTCAACATCCTTTATTCCATGAAGAATCCCTCAGAAGAACATGCATCTCTCTGTTAATTCAATTGATGTACTCCCTTCCCCTAAAAAAAATCCTTACTTTACCTCGATCCCCCTTTTTAGTTTTCATACTTGATTGAAATTTTAGGTAATGAATCATGCATTGATTATTGTAGTGGTCTAGAAAAATGTCATGCATGTTTGTTAATTGATGATTTCTTGAACACTGAATATCACATGACCATCAATGATATTTCTAAGATTGTAAAAGCTCATTCCTCATCTGAGGATGATACCATTGAGATGTTAGATGAGATTAATGACCTAAAACTTTCAAAAATACCCACATCAATCCAAAATCCCCTTGAATTTTAACTAAAACAACTAAATAAAGATTTAAAGTATTCTTATCTTGAGAATGGAAACAAGTTTCCTTCCGTCATTTATAGTTCACTCCCTCCTGAACATGAATTGTGACTGCTTGAACTTTTGATGGGGTATAAATAAGATTTGGTGTGGAAAATTGTTGACATTATTGGTATTATCCCATAAATTTTCACACATCATATATTGTTAAATGATGAGGCCAAACCAGTGAGGCAGGCACAACGTTTACTAAACCCAAACCTCCTAAATATTGTTAAAAAGGAGGTAATAAAATTATTGGATGCTGGAATCATTTGCCCCATATCTGACAACCAATGGGCCAGTCCAGTCCAAACAGTTCCTAAAAAATTGGTCTTACAGTAATTGAAAATGAAAATAATGAATTGATTCCAACTCGTGTGTAGAATAGTTAGCGTGTTTGCATAGACTATCGCCAACTAAACCTACACACTGGGAAGGACCATTTCCCATTTTCATTCATTGACCAAATGATAGAGAGGCTACCAAGGAAGTCCCACTACTGTTTCCTTGATGGCTATTCTGAATATTTTTAAATTCATATTGCCCCCGAGATCAGGAAAAGATGACCATCACTTTCTCCTTTGACACATTTTCCTATAGGAGGATGCCATTTGGTTTGTGCAATGCTCTAGGTACTTTCCAGTGATTCATGGTTATTATTTTTTCTAACTACCTATAGAATTTCATGGAAGTATTCATGAATGATTTCACTATTTATGGATCATCCTTTGATAAATTTTTGAGTTGTCTAGGTTCTATCCTACATCACTGTATTGAAAGGAATCTCATATTAAATTATGATAAATTCCATTTCATGGTGTGAAAAAGGTATAGTATTGGGACATGTAATTTCTGAGGATGGTATCCAAGTTGATAAATCAAAAGTGTATGTCATTTCTTCCCTAACATTCCCAAAAAATGCATGGTATTTGCAATATTTCCTAGGTTATAGTAGATTTTACCGTCATTTCATTAGTGACTTTAGTAAGATCGAACTCCCCCTCTCCCGATTACTCCAAAAATAAAAGGAATTTGTTTTTGATAAATAATATGAGGATTATTTTAACAAATTAAAATGGAGTCTCACATCACCCTAGGTAATCCAACCAACTTGGTTGGATTTACCATTTTATCTCATGTGTGATGCCTCTAACTATGAAGTTGGGGCAGTCTTATCACAAATGGATGATTGAGCTCCACATGTCATTGCCTATGCCTCACACACATTGGACCCTACCCAATAAAACTAAACCACAACTCAAAAGAATTTATTTCCATTGTGTTTGCCTTGGATAAATTTAGGTCATAAATTTTGGGGTCCAAGGTCATTATGTTATCAGACCAAGAATCCCTCCGGTATCTACTTAAGAAACCAAAATCTAAACCACATCTCATTCATTGTATTCTCTTACATCATGAATTCAATATAGAAATTAGGGATAAAAAAGGAGTTGAGAATGTGGTGGCTGACCATATCAGTAGGATCCTCCCATCCTCATACATTGACTCATCCCCCTGTATTCCCCTAAATGACATGTTTCTCAATGAGAAACTACACCAAGTGCAAGATGTTATTCCTTGGTATGCTGAAATTATAAATTATTTGGTAGTATCTTGTATTACTGCTAATTTCAACAAAAACTGGGTTGAACATCTAAAACATGAGTCTAGTTGGTACATTTGGGATGACCCATACCTTTGGCGCACATGTAGTGATCAAGTCCTCAAGTTTTGTGATCCTAATAGAGAGTTTCAGTCTATCCTTAGGTTCTACCACATTCTTGCATGCAGGGGCCACTTTGGTCCCCAATGAACTACTCACAAGGTCCTCGATTCAGGCCTCATTTGGCCAACATTATTTTGGGATGCCCATGATTTCTTTAAATATTTTTATCACTGTTGAATAATGGGAAATGTATATAAAAGAAATAAAATGCCACAACAACCCTTGATCTTCCATTACATTTTTGATGTTTGGGGCATTGAATTTATGGGTCCATTTCCTAATTTATTTGGAAACTTATACATTCTTATGACAGTGAACTACATGTCAAAATGGGTAGAAGCATGCACCATAAGGATTGATGATTCTAAGAATATTGTGGAATTTTTGAGAACCCAATTTTTTTGTAGGTTTGGATTACCTAGGTTCATCATCAATGACCAGGGTTATCATTTTTACAACTAAACAATGTAATCAATTCTGCATTAGTATGGGGACAAATATCAAGTGTCTACTGCATATCACTCACAAACCAATGGTTATGTTGATGTGTCAAATAGAGAGGTAAAATATATTCTTAAAAAATGTTTCAACCCAATAGAAAAGATTGGAGTCTTAGACTCGATGATTCATTATGGGATTAATGCACTGCCTTCAAAACACCCATTGGCATATCACTATATCAGATAGTGTTTGGAAATATTTTTCACCTTTTTGTTGAGATAGAGAACCGAGCCTACTAGGACATTAAACAATGCAATTATAATCTTTATGGTGTAGGTTCTCAAAGGATGTTACGAATTTTGGAGCTAGAGTAAATGAGAATAGATTCGTATGAGAACTCCAGGATCTATAAGGAGAGAACCAAGGCTTCCCAAGACCACCTCATCCTTCATTATCAATTATACATTAGGAAGAAGGTCCTCCTTTATAATGCAAGGCTAAAGTTGAATCCAGGTAAGCTTTATTACCATCAGTTTGGCATATACACTATTACTAATGTTTATCCATTTGGTGTTGTTCAGGTTCAAAATAAAGAAACCAAACAAACCTTTACTATCAATGGGTAGTGGATTAAGCACTTCCATGAATCTCTTTCAGAGTCCTCAATAGAGGAAATCTAAGTTAAAGAAGAAACCTACCAATAACACTCACTAGGTTTTATCCTTCCTTCCCACATTCCCTTTTTACAGTGAGGACGCTGCATGCTCTAGGTGTAGGGGGATGGGTGCATTCCTAGGTTAGTTAGGAATTTTTATCATCTTTATTATTTTTCTATTTTTGGCTTGCTGAATTGTATTGTCACTTTCCCCTATTTCCTCCCTCAATTTTGTGTCAGAATGTTAATTTTTGATGCACACTTTATCATGAAAAATGATTCCCACTTAATCATGGAAGTTATTGAAAATGAATGAGGAATTTCCTTATTTCATATTGTTTTAACATTCAATTTTTTTATGAAATGATCATTTCAGCATGAATTCAACATTGTGGTGTAAATTTGTCTTGAAATTTGGTTGTTTTTCAATGATATAAATGGTTGTATCATTTTTAAACATTTGAGAAGAATGGTACCCTTTATGTGAATAGTTTAAAGGAAAATTGTGTCACTTAATTTCTCCACATATCTTTGCACCCAACCATGAAGTGTGGAAATTTCTTAATAGAAGGTAAATATAAGTTAAGTAAAATTTTCTCTACTTTAGAAAATTATTTTTCCATATGTTCATTCCTTATCCAATCTATTTCATTACTATACTAGATTGACCTATGCGTGTGTACCTATTATCCGACTATTATAAAACCTAAAAAATGAAAAAAAATAAAAAAATAATAAATATTAAGGGGAGTAATGAAATGTAAAATAGATGGGGTTATCTAGGTTAGGAGCTTATGGTTTAACTTCTGGGAATGATTAAGTGAACGAGTCTTGAAATTTTATTACAAATTATGTAGGTCGAGTTTTGATGGAAAGGATCATATAAGCAGACAAATTTTAAAATAACCTATATTTACTCGATAAAAAGTGAAAATAATATCATGAAATGGTTTACACACACACACATGGATAATTAGTGACATGATTAACTTTTTAATTATTTTCTTAGATTGGTATCATGAATATCTTGGAATTTCGTTCTGATACAATTTTTGATACGTCTTTTTCCATGATCATTGAGAATAACTCATCAATGTGATTTTTTCTTTGATCACATTTCTATCAGGAATTAAATTTTCATTGATTTTAAATATTTATGAATTTGGGAATATATACATGCATAATTTTTTAAAAATTTACTTTTCTCAGGAGTGAAAAGATTTTAGGTGTGAGGGTGTGATCACACCATGATTCACCATTTCATTTTCACCCTTGAACCACTGTGATAAACTAGTTTTGTATAGAAAATTATTAAAAATAAAAAAAATTAACTTCATGTTTGATTCATTCATTTTGTTTTTATCAGCATTAAAAATGTAAATGTTGCTTGTTTTTATAATTAAATTGCTGGTGGAGGTGATTTGGAGGGCCAATGACAAATTTCAAGAAAAATGGGCCAAACCACACATGATCCAAGCACACCAGTGGACTCAACCGCACACTTCTATTAAAACATGCATCCAAATGGGATGATATTTTATGGTTTGATCCAAAATTCAATGGGATACATTTCATATGAAGACACCCAATCCCCATTCATCAATTAAGGGTCTTATCCAAACTAATCTGTCCAAGGAATTAAATCTACTCAAAGAAAAAAATTTGGTTTTGTATTTCATCCATATATCTGGATGTGATTCTAAAAATGATTCCAAATTTTTGGTGGAGGTATTCAGGAGGTGGTTTTATAAATTTTTTAGTTTTTTAAAAAGTGATATAATACTATTTGTCCATCAAAAACCATGGTCCAATGGTTTCTCAAAACCAGGGTGCCCAAAACCACCTTCCACATTTCTTATAAATTGGCACCTTAGGTTCCCTATTTGAAAGTTCGACCATAAGAGTGAAGTGATGAAAAATTTAAGTTATAGAGGATTCCTTTAATACCCTTGGAGGTTATGTAACTCCCTATTCTCATAGGGAGAGATGAAATGAAGAAGGAGATCCACCTGAGCTTCCTTCTCTCAATGTTGGGCTAAACAGTGGGCATTCATTGTAAAGGATCTACCCACATTTCAAGGGAGTTCCAATGCATATATTAGCTACTGGTTTGGAATAATTTGAGTGTTAAAACATTTAATTCCATCTATATTTCATTATTTCATATTTTAATTCTTTTTTTATGCATGTGATTGATTTTCTCTTAATTTCTAATTGATCGGTGTGAGGTTTTGAGTGTGTGTATTATGTTGTTCCGATTGGACAACACAAGAATCCTTTTCTTACCCAATTTCTTGAGATTTCAATCTTATTTGGAAGATATTATTCAATGCATAAGTTTTGGACCTTGATAATACGATTATTATGTCAAGGTTTGGTTCTTCAAGCATTGAAATAAAATTTTAGGAATTAATCAGTATTCCAATTAATTTCAACCAAATAATTACTTCAAACCTTAATGAATATCTAAGAAAAATGAACTTGAAATGTGTGTAGTGAATCAAAATGAAACCTTTATCTCATATTTTTTAAAATCCACTTGTTTTATCAACTATTAAACTCTTTAAATTAAGTCATTTTATTTTTAAAACTTTTTTCAAAACCACCCCCAATTTTAGTCCTTTTTATTAAAAATACACACTCTAAATCTATCAAAGCTCCTTGAGAGACGAACTAGGGTATTACCTAGACTATAAAATCATATTTAAATCATAATTAATTTGAAATGTCATGAAAATGCATTTATATATCATCTTAAATATGTTTTGTAAGTTCATCTAAGACCAAAGAAAAAGGGTATGGGCTTAAATCCGAACCTTGATGCAGTCCTATCAAGATAGGTAAGTTAGTAGTATCACTGACTGAAGTTCTAACTCAAGTAAATCCTCCTTTATACACATCTTGGATGAGTTTGATATATGCAACATACACCCTTTTTATTTCAATAACTTTCCATAAAACCTCTCTAATAACTTTATTTTATGATTTTTCCAAATCAATTAAAATTATATGAAAATACTGGTCTTCTTTCAATAATACTCCATCATAACTATAATCAAATAAATTTATTCTATGGTTGAACATCTAGGAATTAAACTTAATTGATAATATAAATCTTTAGTTTCCAAATAAATTTCATTCCACAAATAAATTCCCACATCCCAAATGTCACATACATGTTATACAACCATCATAAAATACATGCAAGGTCGAGCTCCTACAACTCCCATGTCATCATATATCTCAATCTAAGCTACCTAAACATCAACTCATATCTCCCATAAACTATGTTACAACACACATAACAAACTATAGAGGGGTGATCACTTGGGAGTACTCAATATGACCATACTTCTAAATAAGTCAACATCTGTGTGCAATAGATATGAAAAAGTAAGCAAGAGTGATATCAACCAAGCAAAAAATAACCATAGATATAAGTATAATAATGAAAAATAAAATCACTAAACTTCATGCTATACATAATTTTCCACCATTTCCTCCATTCCCTACAACATCCTTAAACAATTCTATAACCAATGTTTCTAACCAATGTCACAACCAATAACTGAGAAATATATTTAACCCCATAAACTTCATCAAAATAAATAAAAGAAAAAGGCATGGAAACTCACCACACCCACATATCAATTCAGAGAAAGCTCTAACTCAAGCCGATAGAGAACCAATAGGACAACCCATCACCAACTAATTATAGAGGCAATAATGGAACACCAACATACCATCAACTATTGTCCCATGCCACAAGAAAATCCACCACACCACACATCCAAATGTCAAAATATCGTATCTATTATCACAATTCCATCACCACATATAACACCACTACATATCCACAACTACATCACCCAGTATTCAACTTTCAAACCTAAAATTGGTAGAGTAACATAAAAATGAAAGGCATCAACCTTGCTCCCCCTCCCATGTACGTCCCCCACCCGTAACCGCATATCCACATCCTCCATATTAAATCCATGACCACATCATCAATTCATACCAAAACCAAACACCACTTCACCATAACCACATATCATAACTTCCTCATAGTAAGGTATCATGAATATATAGGAAATCAACCCCATGCAATCCTATCATGCATGACCCCCACCATGTATAATCATCACAATCACATAACCAAGTCAACAACATATTGCATACATATAAACTAAAGTTATTACTACCCACATAAACATGCTTAATTCAAGGCATCAAAACCCTTAAACATAAACCAACTAAGAGCCATTACAACCCATGAGTATTCACTTATGTTCCCCCTGTTGTAATAGTAGGTTCCTAATACACAACTAAAAAATAATTTTTATTACCATTTCATGTATAAAATTATATATGCATGATGTGAACTTATCATTATAGTGTAGACATTTCTGTGTCTACTATTTAATGGTAATGTCCATAGATTAATTGTCATATCAAAAGGTTATAGCAGATCCCAAGATATAATGAGAACCTCAAGATACTATGAAATTAATTTTAAATATATGTCCTATGGTCTAGATACATCATACTGACTGGACACAGTTGATGTATGACTATAAGGCGTTGGGGGATCATAAGAATTGAGATTTCTTCTCATGAAGTTCGCACTTGGTGATCTCGGGTAGGTGAGATCATGAGGACAAACCCTCCAATAGGAACACCACATATTTTGGGTGTCATTAGTTGTTCCTATATATAGACATGTGTATTGGTATCCTAACTTGATATCATTATCAATGCGTGCCATGCCACGTACTTTGATGCAAGGAAAAAACCATGATTATAAAATAATTGAGAGGTATCTTGTGTTGGGTGCATCATTGGTGGTATGACATTGGTTGAATGGTTAAGATAGAATTTGTCACTTCTGAGTTGAGGAAGTCATATATCTCGGACCTAGTTAATCCAGATGATAGTACCTTCATAATTCCTTGGCCAACGCAGTCGAGGGTAAATCTATCTAGTTAGATCATAAAATAATAAAGCAATAAAGGATAATTACACAAGTGTGTGTCCTGCTTTATGATATATCTAAAGACAAATATATTTTATTACACAATACATGTTTGTATGTTGATTGTTGTTGCTATGACTATTAATTATCTCTTTAGGGGTCTTGATGGGTTGATAGACTCCACTATTGGTATGTGAATACTATTCACTACTATCAATATAAGTTCCTAGATGTTCACACACAATATCATATTCAATAATCTACTTTATTCTGTTGAATAGGTAAATAGGACATGGTTGACCCCACCATGGGGTCCGAGGGTTGTCCAAGTTATTGATCACAAATAAATAAATAAATTTATTATTATTTAAGTTAAGAATAATTGGATTGAATTTATTTATTAAAAGTATTTACAAGTGTAAAATTAAATATGAAGAATAATATTATCCGAATGAATATTATTTTAATATTCCACATTTGTTCAGTATTTGCGGGCATGATGAGTCGAGTTAAATAGCTCAGTTTTATCATGTAATATATTTAATATATATTACATATAGGTGATAAAATATAAATAATATTTATGATGCATTTTATTTAGTTGTAATTATTTATTGCTTATTTGGTGGGCGTTTTATTTCTGGGGGCTGGGAAACCCTTTTCAGGTAATCAACTCACCCACCATATAAGCAGGAGAGGAGAATTTCAGCTTGGATTTGTTCATTCCAATGGATGCAAGATTCTCTATCCTCCATTTTTATATAGATATAAATTCTCTCTCGGAGCTTCTGATCCAAGTTCTCCTTCATCAGATTGAAGGCAAGGGTTCGAGGTGATCGATGCATTGCTGAAGGATTCATCAGATCTCTATGATAGCACCCAGATTACGATGAATGGTGAGCGTGTAGATTATTAGAGTGTGTGTAGATGATCTAGAGGGGTTCATCTTGGGATCCTTTATTCAACGATCATTGATGACTTACTACAATTGAACATGCCACCAAATTGAACAAGGTACATGTTTATTTTTTCTATGCTCTATTTAATTTACACGAGATCCTAGGGACTGTATGAGGGATCAGAACACTGGAGATGAAAAGTTTCGTCATCTCGATGATGAAAATTTTAAAATCCTCAGCCCACCAGCTTACTCTTCATGCCCTGACACCTTCAATTGGTATAATAGGGATCATGTAATTATTCCAAGACAAGGAAATTAATTTATATTTAAATTTAAGTAGAGGTTTTAATTTTGGTCCCAACGAATTTGACCATGTTTCAATCTGTGTTCTAATGAACAAGTTGCGGTCATCCAAAAAAAATTATGGATGGAAAGCGATGAGTTTTCAGGTATTAATTTTTGAAACATATTTCATATATATGAGATTCTACTTGGGTTGTACCACCGATAATGGGTTCCGGTGAAATATGTTATCTGGAAAAAACTCAAGCGGCCATAACAGTATTTGTTGGCCGATGTTCATTCCACTATTTTGTGGAAATTAAAATATTAAAATAATTATAATTTATTTTATTATTATAATATTTATAATTATTTTATTCAAAGGCTAATTTCATAGCCTTAGAAAATCTGAAACAAAAGAAACAAAATGGGTATTGTATTGTTATCATGTGTAGAATTCACACAAAGAGAAAAAAGGGGGATCAAGAGATGGTGGGCGAACTAAATTGAAAAAAACAATTTAATGGTTGTGGAAATTACACCATCGAGGAAAGTGGCTACCTTGAACAAAAAAAAGGTGTTACTTTTGAGAAAATTGGATACACACTAAAGAGGGAGGCCCCATCCTGTTGGATCCTCCCTACCGAAAGCTAGAAGTTACTCCCTAGATGATGTGACTCTCCTTCTCTTCTACATCAGGTCCACCAACCATCTCTCCTAGCTCTCAGCAACTAGCAAGAATCAACCACACCCCCCTTTTCTTCTTTGTCCACCTGATTCCCCTTCTTAGCCATGAGCTCATCCACGACACCACCCTAGTCACGAGCGATTGACGACCACTGTTCACCTCGCTTGACCAGGCCCGACCACAACTCCAACTCGGAGTAGCTGATAAACCCATCATGAGTGTGGTAATCCTCTTCACATGAAAAAATTGGCACACCCTACTATTGAGTGACTTCCCTCCATAGCTGTGAGCCGCTGCTCCCTCGAAGGTCACGCCACCTCCATCGCCCTAGATCTGGGCCTGAGTGCCACTGACTGTACCTCCACCAGGCCACCGGATAGCGGCCAGATGCCTCTTTCGCTACCTCATAGGCAAAACCCCCAGGTGTTGCATCATCAATACCACAACCTCCTTCAACTGAATTTGGTGGTGTGCTAAAGCCCCATTGGCATGAGGAAACCCCTATCATGTGAGGTAAGTCCCTGCCTTCGATTCCCTTGGTCAGACTAGACCTGATCCACCTTAAAATAAGCTCGAGCGGGTTTTCTTGACCCAAAATAGGTCTGTCCAGGACCACCAGTCCCAGTACAACCCACCACGGGCTTTACACAGCCCAAAACAGGCCCGCGTGAGTCCGATGCGACTTGCATTGGGCCTGGGTGGGGTTTCAGAGCCCGGGTTAATCAAAATTAATTTAATTTTAGAATTAAATTAAATTAATTAAAATATTAATTTTGGTTTAAAATAAATAATTTTATTACCCAAAAATTTTAGTTTAATTTTAACATTAAATTAAATTAATTAATTAATTTATTATTTTGAATTAAAATTAAATTAATCATGGGAATGAATAAAATAAAATTATTTGAATTTAATTAATTAATTTAATTTAATTAAATATCCTCATACTTTAATTTATTAAAATTTAAATTTATCAGGGTTTTATTTTACCTATTGACTGGTCTTGAGCAACGACCAAATATGTGTATGTTTGGATATTTTATTTAATTATTTATAATTGCATGCAATGATTCTAAATAATTAAGATGGTCTGCACATTGTCATTTTTTTGGCCAATATGTATAAGGATCTGCTTGTTCAAATTTATTTTTTGTATATTACTCCTCTAGTTCCCCTCGTCTGCTCACGAGTATACTTGTAACTTTTGACGATGACACTTATGACATGGACCCCTCCAAGACAAAGTGAAATCCAGATGAATAGTGGACATACTAGATGAGGATAAGATATATCACGAGTCAAGCTATGACTCAGGTATGTTACCCCTAGGCTTTGGTTGATTCATTGAGTTTAGATGGATCAACTAGTTTTAAATGCTCAAAAACAGTCAAGTAGTTTATTTCCTTTATTCTTTTTTTATTATCTTATGAATTTGCATGAGAGTTAAAAAATACATAAAATAATAAATAATAAAATGCATAAAGAATTGATGAATATTTTTATATTAATTTATAGTTGTGAGAATGAAAACATAATATAAAAAAGATTATTATAAATGAATTACATTCATCGGAAAAAATAATATTAGAAACCCCTCATAGGAATATTAAGTCATTAAACACCTTTCATCATTTTAATTTGAACAAAAACTGGTGTTAGGGTTCTCTTTAACCAAATTTGGGGGTGGCTCTTACTACTGATAAGTTCTTATGAGAGTGATGAGTTGACTTAAATAAAGTTGGTACCAAATAAGTATTCAAATCTATCTTGCTACAGATTTAGAAGCAACAATTAAGAAAACCAGGTTGATGATTTTAAAAGATGGATATTCACTCAACAGATCAAGGAACCATGAGTTAATACAGTTGGCTAGTCAAATGCCTACCTTGAACTATCCAAGTAGTGGTGTAGGCAAATCTTGTAGACTATGTGGGGAGGTTCAAGGATCCTTGCGACTAAAATACTCAAGTGATATATTATTCTGATTCTAGTATAGAGGATTCATAGAATTTGATAAAATAGTGAGAGAAATTTAATTATTTAATTAATTAATCAATAATTTCTAAATTGGTAATCTAGATAAAAGTACAATCTGTTAGATTTTATTTTTATAGAAAATGGAAATAAATAACACAAGATACACTGTGATAATCATGTAAAAAGTAAATTTCCAAACTAGAACGAATTTCAAGTGTAGTAATGGTGCGTGTGCATAATACTACAATATCAGAAATTCAAGGTATTGGTTTCCCCAATACCTATTAAGCCACCTTAGGAATAGAGGATGTAAAACTTCTTATAGGAGACTCATGAATGACGTATATGATGGTTATTTCATTTTGTTGGCATCAACGTCTGATGCTAGTTGTCATTACAACATCGATACATGGATGATTTCACATGTAGTCTCATCTCTGAGAAGCTTGCGAGGAGAAAGTGAAGTGAGATATAAATGGATGATATTACATTGGTTATGTGTAAATATGAAAGGTGGACCACGATCTTTCAAGACATCTCATTCTTACATTTTTTCACCAAATTAATCTAGTTTTTCTTAATATTAAAAAATGAACAGGATAGAGTAAATGCTTTATTACCTTTTAGGTAAGGTTCACCAAGTAAATAAGAACATTAAAGAAATATTAATATTTAGTTCTTATGGCGAAAAAGTTGAAAGACAAGGCGATAAGGCCAATGGAAAGAGTGATGTCATAGGAACCTTCACAATGTCCTTAAATTAAATGAGGTTAGTTATTAAATAAGAGGTCATTTTCTTCATATATCATGAAATAAATTCTATGGAAGATAAATGCAATGAACATAATTGAATAAGCAAATACCCAATTTTTATTTAGTGTACATTCATCAATTATAAGTATTGTTTATGACATACTTATTAGTTATTAAATACAATATTTTTATCACATATGTATATCGAAATACAATAACCAAGTAAGTATATAATAATTATAATAAGTAAGGTGTATTCTTCAAGCGACTGAGAAAGGGTGATTCCTAAGTTAGTGGTGAGAAGAACATAACTTCCAATTTCCAAGTGAATGATTCTTATAGAACTTGTTGTGAGTATAACTAAAATATTTATCTCATGTGTCTATTAAACATAAGGATGCATTATTCCAAGTTCAGGAATGAATGTTGTTTTTGGGGTCAAATTTTCAAGTAATATTTCTTTGATACTTGAATCATAGGCAATATGTGATAAATATAAAATGTAATACTAATATACCTAGTTATGGAAAGATAATTCTTTGTCAAGTAAAACTAAAATTGGATGTCAAGGATATACCCATTATGGTATTTAGACATAGTGGAGCTAAACACCGAAGGTATTATCAACATATATACTTATTTAGTTTTGGAAAAAGAAACATTTAGTAATAAAGGTATGCCAAAAAGCTTTCAGAATTAGTTTATTAAGAGAGTGTGAACTATTACAAGTGTAAGATAGTGGTAAATATACTTCATTATATTCATTTAAGTGTTTATTCAGGAATTTTAAAGTGAAGTATGGTACATTCATGGTCAGAATATATGAGTTGCTTCGCGCTGCCATATTGAAGAATATCTTGACCAAGTATTCATTGATCATTATAATGTAGCATGGATCAAAACCTAAACGCACATTACCTTATCCACATAAGAGATATAATGATAATAAGGAGGATATATAATGAGTCATACGTGTTAACATTGATCAATAAAATGTAGGGTGTAGAAATTCCTAAACACGCATTTCCTTTTAGACATTAGAGTCATGATGTAAGTATAAGGATAATCAATGTTGATTGTAGAAAATTCCATTATATTTCAATATGTGATTAAAAAATAATGGAAATATCCCATAACTATATGCGAACTATAATGAAAAATGGATATCATATGATCCATACTATTATATAAATCCATTATGTTCTGAGACATGTGTTTAGATTCAAATATTTTGTTAGTATATAAACAAACTTGCATCAATAAAAACAAAAAGTTCATCTAAATTAATTATTCTAAAATTTTCTTAGGATATTACAAAAATACATAAGGTAGAAAAGTGATAGTCAAAGTTATTAACAATATTTCTATATAAGGGTTCACATCTCTACATGAGATAGTGGGAGAAATATTGACTTGTGTTTAGTCAATGCTAGCATTGCACAACTATTTGACATACTAACAAGTTCCACAAGAGGTGTGAAAGAGGAATGTTCTAGAGACACACACTTCATAGAAAGGTTAAAATCACAGTGATGGTTTTATATTCACTATGGATGATGATTTATTATTCATTGAGAATAAAAAATCCTACAAGTAAGCGGTATATAGTAATCATCTAAGATTTAAAAGACCAATTAAAATTCAATAATGGATTCCATGTATCAAAGTACAAAGGGGGTTATTATTTTGAATATTGTGGTGGGTATTCAAGTGAGACGATACATGGATGGTACAAGAACGGTACCAATAATGCTTGATTGATTAGATGAAGTCATTTTTCCCAATCCATTAGAATTTTATTTGTCACAGCTAAATTCTATGATCATTTATTGAGTATTGGATGTCAAGACTACCAACCATAGAATTTGTCTATACGACGTAACCAAAAAGGGATAATGACATTATAGAATTCCAATAAGGGGTGAAAGTTACTAAAATCTAGTTTAGGATTGAAGTAAGCAACATGATTATAAAATATTTATTTGGAATGAATCTTTTCCATGTGTCTATCAGATGTTAGTGGGAGAACCATTATTTTCTAAGTGAAATATGTTTGATAACATATGGAAAACAACTATTGGTATTATAGTTAGTTAAGACTAGAATAAAAGAAATACTCCATAGATTGACTTAAATTATCAACCTAAGTTCTAAGGAACATGATCTTCTAAGTTATATCTAATGATTTCTTAGAACTAGTTAATCATACATATACTGGCATGGTATTGAAAAATACAAGTTGGAATAATTTGAGAGTGACTTTTTACCAATGTAACATGGAATATATCACTCTAGGAATACATGTAGGCATATAAGAGGATATTAAAGTGGTTATTAGAGTTCCATACGCTTTAACGATGGATCAATCATGTATGCCATGATATGTACAAGATATGGTTTTGCCAACATATACTTTATGGTATGAAAATATCCTTTATATCCAAGAAAAATACAAGGAAAACAGTCAAAACTATTCATTAGTACTAGATAAAGTACAAATAATGTATAACTAGAATGTAGAGAGGAAAATATATTAGTTTTCAGAGGATATGAACTATTTTTCCTATAAGGTAAATGTGATCTAATATTAAAGTCAGGATAAGGTAATGAGAGAGACTATCTAATACAAGCCAGTGGTATCCATACCTATAAATACCGAGTACGTTTCAGCTTCTAAAGCAGTTAAGAAGTAGTTATTAAATAGAGTGATTTATTCCAATTCTTGGAATCTCATCCAGTCAATAAGGTTTTACCTTTATAAAAATTCTAATACTAGTACTATCCAAGATTTCAAGTTTTTATAGTGGAAAAAAGGGCTATACTTGGGGATTTCATTTGTTGATAAGTTTTACTCAAGAAGGTGAGGTTGCACTTAGAAGAATTACCCTATAGTGGAAATTTGGAAGACCCAACAAATAAAGTCACAACTCAGCAGAAATGTGATCTTTATCATGTGATAGCTAACAATGTTGGTTAACAAGTTGGATCTAGTGTAAGTGGGAGTGTTGTAATAGTGGGTTCCCTAGACCCAACTAAATAGTAATTTTCAATTACCATTTCATGTATACAGTTAGATATGCATGATGTACACTTATCGTTATAGTGTAGAAATTTATACATCCACAATTTAATGTTAATGTCAATAGATTAATTATCATATCAAAAGGTTATAGAAGATCCTAGGTTATAATGATAACCTCGAGATACTATGACATTAATCTTAAATATATTTCATATGGTCTATAAACATCATACTAACTGGAAATAATTGATGTCTGACTATCAGGTGTTGGGGGATTATAATAATTGAGACTTCTTCTCATGAAGTTCACACTTTGTGATCTTTGGCTGGTGAGATCATAAAGACAGACCCTCCAATAGGAACACTACATGTTTTGGGTGTCATTGGTTATTCCTATCTATGAACATGTGTATTGGTCTCCTGACTTGAGATCATTATAAATGTGGTCCATTTGATCACATACTTTGATGTAAGGAAAAACCATTATAATGAAATCGTAGAGATGCAGCTTGTGTTGGGTGCATAATTGGTGGTATGACATTGGTTGAATGGTCAAGATAGAATTTTTTTCTTTTGAGTTGAAAAAGTCATATATCTCAGGCATGATTGATTAGGATGGTAGTACCTTCATAAGTCCTTGGAAAAATAAGTAGAGGGTAAATCTATATAGTTAGATCAACAAATAATAAAGTAAGAAAGGATGATGGCACCAGTGTGTCTTGTTTTATGAGATATCTAAAGACAAAGAGATTATATTACACAGTACATGTTCGTAGATTGGTTGTTGTTACTATGAATATTCCTTATCTATTTAGGGGAATTTATGTATTTCTAGACTATGCTTTTGGTCTATGAATACTATTCACTACTACTGAGATAATGTCATAGAGGGTCACACACAATAGCATATTCAATAATCTTCTATATTCCATTGAATAGGTAAATAGGACATGGTGGGCACCACCATAGGGTTCGAGGGATATCTAAGTTATTGATAACCAATAATTAAATAAAATTAATTATTATTCAAGTTAATAATAAGTGGGTTAAATTTATTTATTAAAAGTATTTACAAGTGTACAAGTAAATATGAAGAATAATATTATTCAAATAAATATTATTTTAATATTCCATGTTTGTTTAATATTAGCGGGAATGACGATTCGAGTTAAATGACTCTGTTTTATCATGTAATATATTTAATATATATTAAAGGTATGTGATAAAATATAAATAATATTTATGATGCAGTTTAATTTTTCACAGTTATTTATTGGTTATTTGGTGGTTGCTTTATTTTTAGGGGTCAGATAACCCTTTCTGGGTAATCGACTTACCCACTATATTAGCAGGGGAGGAGAAGCTCAGTGTGGTGCTGTTTATTCCAATGGATGAGAGATTTGATCTAATACCTCTTTCTAGTGAGATAAATTCTTTTTCTAATCTTTTGATTGAATTTCACCTTCATCAAATCAAAGGCAAGGGATCGAGGTGATCGATGCATCACCGAAGGATTCATTGGATCTCTGCGCTAGCACACAAATTATGATGAATTGTTAGCACATGGATTCTTGGAGCTTGCGTAAACAATTTATATGGTTTCGTCTTGAGATAATTCATGAAATGATCGGTGGTTACTTGTTGTAGTCGAGCACACTACCGAATCGAACAAGGTACATGTTTGTTTTTTATTTTTCCTGTGATCTGTTTAATTTACATGAGATTCTCAGGACTGGGGTTTTGAATATTGGAGATTACAGGTTCCATCATCTTGAAGATGAAAATTTTAAAATCCTCAACCCACTAGCTTCGACTATATGCCCTGGTACCTTCACCCCCTTCACTTCAATACATTTCCATGGCCATTTCTATCATATTAAAATAAAAATATAACAACCTCACACAAAACACCACTTTCCAAAATAACATTACCAAAATCATAACCAAACCATAAAGAGGGGGTAACATAATCAACAACCACACATTTTTTATTATTTCCAATTCCATCACTTACCATTTACTAGCCTCATGAATTTCAATATGTCATTAATGTATCCATATTTCATGTCAAGCATTCATCAAAACTTTACCCACATCCAATTTAGTTAAAAATCATTCACTTCATTCATCAATCATTTTTAATGGTCCATGTTCATTTAATTTCTAAACCACTATATTTTAATTTTAGCTACAAATAGTTCATAACCAGTACATCATCATACCCATATCAACCATCCCTTCCCTTCATTTCATATTACATTAATACATGGTATCAATCATTTTATTGGAAACATATTTATTCAATTATAACTTACCATTTTAATTCATTACTTTTAATTAACACCAACCAGAACAAAAAAATCACAATAATACATTGAATCACACCAACAATTAACATCTTCTAATTCTAGAAACAGAACATATTAATAGTTTCTCTTTATGCCTTTATATTAGTTCATTCATTTTTTCATGACCAGCGCCGCAACAACTTCAAAATTTCACACAATCAACCCCTTACCAAATTTATGAGTTTACCCTTTTATGAGAGGTGATATTAGAATATAAATGGGAGTAAGTAATATATTCATATCAATAATCACAAACATAATTTAGCAGCAATATTAATAGAACATCATGCATGCAAGCAATAATGAAGTATTTCTTGGAATTCTGCGACTTCTCTGTAATTCTTTTCCCAGTTTCCTCTTACCTGGTGTATTTTATTTATTTATTCCATTATTTACTTTGTAGATATCATAGAAATATAATCAATCATATTATTACAAAAGATATAAGATGAGTTTAGAAATACCCTACCTTAATAAAAGATTTAAAAATAATTCAAAAAGAATTTGAAGGATTATATGGTTTCACTAAAAAAACCAAGGTAAAACCCTAAACAACCTATAACACATCAAGCCTGTATCAATTTCATGCCCCAAGGATAGTAAAAACAAATCCATCACTGCCACAACCTTCCTAGATGAATAATAGAGAGAAAATACAAGGGAAAAAGATGAGAAACTCACCTTGGAATAGAGAATTATCGATCCCATGAAACTGGGGGTTAAAAGTTGCTAAAGGGCCCCTCAAAGGTCTCCAAGGACACACCTTTGATCACCTGATGTTCGATATAATTCAAAGGAAACTGAAATAATTAAGAGGGTCTATTTAATTTATACATAGTTGGAAAAATACTACATCGTGACATGACATGCCATTGTCATGCCGTGACATGGAAATCTCAAAATTCCCTCTGAAAACCAGGCCATGTGATGGGAATGTGGGAATAGAGGTGGGTAGTAGGGGATTTGGTTGTTTTAGTGAAGGATGATGTGGTGAGATGGAAGTCACTAGTGTGTTTTGTGGAAAGGTCCTAGGATGGGGTGTTGTTTGCGTAAGGGTAGGAGTGTCGAATAACTAGTTGTGGATAGATTTTTCTTTACACTTTTATTAGTTGTCGGGGCCTTATGGGAGTTGGTTGGGAGGCTGTTGTTGGTTTAGTTACCTCCAAGGGGAAATATTGTAATCATTGAGAGATTTTTGTGCTTTCTTTGAGAGATTTCTAAAGAGAGAGTCATGAATTAACCTCTATCTTGATTATACTGTAGCATTCTTGAATGAAAGTTTAGAGGAACACGAGATACAACAGTGTTTTGGAAAGAGTTTCTTGATCAGGTGACACTACAATTTTTCCCTCTAATACTATAGAATATTCTTTTATTAGTGCTAGAAAATGATTTTAATAGTGCTTTAAAAATGTTGTTAATCTCATCAAATATGGGTGGGGTCCCCTTTAACAACACTAAAAAACCACTGATAAAGGGTGTCCTTTATCGTTGCTAAAAAAGTGCTGATAAAGGCCCCCATTTATCTATGCTATTTTAGCGCTGATAAAGGATCCCTTTATCAACACTATTTTGAGCGCTGATAAAAGTCAACTTTATCAGTGCCTTAACTAGCACTAATAAATGGTGTTTTTATCAATGCTCAAAATAGCATTGATAAAGGGTGCCTTTATCAGTGCTCTGAGTAGCATTGATAAAGGCTCAACTGCCTTTGGTGTGCTATTTATATAACAACACACCCAACAGTAGCACCTGCACCTATATAGCACACACACACCACCTACACAAAACAACACCTTCACAAAACAACACCTTCACAACACACACAAGAACAAAGCAGCACACACAAGGTTTTGATAAACAATTCTATATATATTTCAAACAATGTTTTATATAATTAAATTTACAATTATCCAACAAATAGTTAAAAAATTAATGTTTCATCCTTTGACATCCCTGATCCCCTCTCAAAAATGTCCGCCCATGACATTAGTTGCCGAAAAAATCATCCCAACTAAAGAAAAAGGTTCCACCTATATAAGAAAACAAATATTATGTTAGTAATACTATAAAGAGATAAATTAAACATTAATATAAAGGAATACATTAATAAAATGTCAATTTTTAATAAAAAAGATACATTTGGAGTTATACAGGTCACACTATGCATTGTATTGAGGTGGGGTTGATTCCTACATGTCACAAATGAGTTATGGATTGTTTTCCTAAAATATCAAAACAATTAGAATGAGTTTTCTTGGTTTTAAGTATGTCCCTTGTTTTTTTACTAAAATTAATATAAAATTTAAATGACATAGTTGGATTTATACTAGTCAAATTATTTTTCAAATTGAGGTGTGTTTGATTACTACACTTCATAAATGACTCATGTATCATTTTTATAAAGTATCAAAACAATCCGAATGGGTTTGCTAGATTTTCAGTATGATGGTTGTGTTTTTCTACTAAAATATCATTTCAAACTAGAAACAACCATTTCGAGTCATACCAGTCGCATCATGAATTGGTTTAATATGATATTGCTTCATAAACATCACAAAAGACTTACAAATCACTCTCCTAAATTATGAAGACAATCATAGGGTGTTTTCTTGGTTTTCAATGAGTGAAACATTTTCAGCTAAAATGTCAATTTTAAACTGATAACAGACACTTTTAGTCATACTGGTCACACCATACGTAGGATTGAGGTACTATTTATTCCTACACATCAAAAATTACTCATGGATCATTTTATTAAAGTATCAAAACAATATGAATGTTTTTGCTCAGTTTTCAATATGTCACTTGTTCTTTTTTACTTAAATTAATGTCAATTTTAAATAAAAACACTTTTTTATTTATACCGGTCACATCGTTTATCAGATTTAGATGTGGTTGATTCTTACACATCACAGATGACTCATGGATTGTTCTTTTAAGGTATCAAAACAATTCAAATGCATTTTCTCAGTTTTTAGTATGTTAGTTGTGTTTTTTTACTAAAATATCATTTCAAACTAGAAACATCCTTTTTGAGTCATATTGGTCACATAGTGTGTCGATTTGATGTGATACTCCTTCATACACATCAAAAAGGACTTAATAATCATTTCCTTAAATTATGAAGACAATCGGAAAGTGTTTACATGTTTTTTAGTGAGTGATATGTTTTGAGCTAAAATGTAAATTTTAAACTGATAATAGACACTTTTAGTCATACCAATCACACTGTGCATCATATTGAGGTGAGGTTGATTCCTACATATCACAAATGACTAATGTATCATTTTACTAAATTATCAAAGTAATAAGAATGTGTTTTCTTGGCTTTCAGTATGGTAGTTGTTCTTTTTTTTACTTAAATTAATGTTAATTTTAAATAAAAAGACACATTTAGATTTATAACGGTCACATTGTGCATTTTATTGAGGTGAGTTTGATTCTTACACATTATAAATGACTCATAGATCGTTTCCCTAAATTATAAAAACAATACAAATGAATTTTCTCAGTTTTTAGCAAGCCAGTTGTGTTTTTTTACTAAAATTAATATTAATTTTAAATAAAAATAGACACTTTGAGTCATACCGGTCGCATCATGCATCAGATTGATGTGTGGTCGATTCATACACATCAGAAATGAAATATAGATTATTTTATTAAAGTATCAAAACAATCCTAATGCATTTTATTAGTTTTTAGTACGTTAGTTGTGTTTTTTTACTAAAATATTATTTCAAACTGGAAACACGCATTTTGAGTCATACTGGTCGCATCATGTGTTAGTTTGAAATGATATTTTTTCATAAACATTCCAAAGAACTTATGAATAATTTTAAAAAATTATTAAGTCAATAAGAGTGAGTTTTCTTGGTTTTTAGTGAGTGAAGCATTTTGAGCTAAAATGTAAATTTTAAAGTGATAATGGGCACTTTTAGTCATATCGGTCACACCGTTCATCATATTGAGGTTTTATTGATTCCTACAAATTAAAAATGATTGATGGATTGTTTTACTAAAGTATCAAAACAATACAAATGTGTTTTCTTAGTTTTCAGTATTTCACTTGTTCTTTTTTCTAAATTTATTGTTAATTTACTATAAAAATGCACACTTAAAGTCATAACAGTTACACCATGTGTTGGATTTAGTTGCGGGTTATTCCTACACATCACAAATGACTTATGAATTGTTTTCCTAAATTATCAAAACAATATGAATGTGTTTTCTTGGTTTTCAGTATGGAAGTTGTTCTTTTTTACTTAAATTAATATCAATTTTAAATAAAAAGACACATTTAGATTTATACTGATCACATCGTGCATTGTATTGAGGTGGGGTTGATTCCTACACATAAAAATGACTCATGGATCATTTTACTAAATTATCAAAACAATATGAATTCTTTTGCTCAGTTTTTAGTATGCCAATTGTGTTTTTTTACTAAAATTAATGTTAATTTTAAATAAAAATAGACACTTTGAGTCATACCGGTCGCGTCGTGCATCGAATTGAGGTTAGGTTGATTCCTACACATCACAAATTACTTATGTATCATTGTAATAAAGTATCAAAATAATCCTAATGCGTTTGATCAATTTTTAGTATGGCAGTTGTTCTTTTTACAAAAAATAATGAAAATTTTAAATAAAAATAGACACTTCGAGTCATACCGGTCACATATTTATGCTATTTCTATACATTCTTACATCAGGTATGCTGCCCATTCGTTTCTAAACAAATCTATCTCATATTGTGAATATGAGTATTTTTTACAATCATGGTAGTACTAAAAAAATATAAATATACAAAGGATTAATAACTATTTTAAATGAAATAGTAATTATCTTAAAAAATACCTATTCAAGGATTCTGGTTTGTTCATGGAATACGATCTATTTCAAAAAATTTCAAAAATAATAACCACATTCTTTATCATTTGTTTGTTTCAGGAACTGCAGAAACATTGAGAATGATAAGTAATTTTTTATATGTATTTGGATAGCGAAATATAATTATATATACGCTGATTTTTATCCAGTTGTAGTACTTGTGATGTTTCTTGTCCTTTTCCACAGGCCTCATACCATGATGCAGATGATAGTCACACACCGCCCTATCATAACAGAATCCTCATTAAAAGATAATATAAATTATATAAATAGATGTTTAGTTCTAAAATGTTGGATATAGTGTATTACAAATTTAAAAATGCCATCATTTTTGTTGGTTTGTTGGATATCCATGCATTGAATCCAAGAAATAAATCTTTGGAGTATCCAAATTGACCACAATGAGCATCCAATACTTCTTAAAAACACAAAAATGAATAAGTAATGAAAGAAATTAAAATATATTTGATATGATTAAATTGTACATTTTTACCCCTACATCGTTAGTATTAATAAGAGTTTTTCATTCATAATTTTTTTGTTAAATTATTTGAGTAGGCCTGCTACTATTTCACCCTCTTTAGCAGATTTTATACATGTTATTGTTGTAGAGGTGATGTGAGGACTAACAAGTCCAAATTTTTGTTCATGGGGAAATCCCTTCAATTGTTTTTCATATATACACCTATGAAAAATATGAAATGTATTTAGTCATAATTATCATAGTATATCATCTTTTGGAAAATCAAATCATGAAAACATACCTCATGTAAACATTTAAAACTAAGCCACCTAACCAACCATACTCCAGGATTTCACTTACATTGTCAACACTAATGAAATATGGATCTTCCCCGCTGTACATATTTTCATCAAAAATAATTGTGTGAACCGCACCATCTTTCAACTTTGTATTCACATGAGTCTACAATGATAATAAATGCGGATATAAAATGTGCGAGTTTAAGGTGGTTTTGGGAGATCATTTTGATCAGTTGGTTGATCCTTGAGATGGTTTTGAGCTGTTCTTTCTTTTCACCCCTTTCCCTGTGTCCGTATGTAATAACATTCATCGATTTAGACCTTTTTCATTAAAAGTTAAGGGTTTATCGTGATTTTTTTTGGAAATGAATACCTCCTTGTCGATGTGATTTTTTACAAGATGTGACGGGCATACAATGAATGTTCCAAGATCTTGTTCGAACTTATGAATATATTCATCATCAATTGGAATAGGTATCTCAGTGCTCGACTCATGGGATACATTAATCATCACTTTGACATGACCCATTGGAAGTGGTCTGTTGTGTATCATGACATTATGGATATTGAACACCATAGCCCTCTCTACAAGGCAATGGGTGGGTGTTGATAGATATAAATCACAACCATTTTAACCCTTTAAAATATCAGTACAAGAAATTTATCAATGTTTATCTGATTCACAATTCACAGAAACAACTATTAGAATATTGATTACCTGAGCTGAGACAGATTTTTGAGGGTAATGGCTAACCTCAAAGCAAGTGGGGTGGGGTGGGATCTTCACACATTGGTTGTTCTAGAGTTTTTTTCTTCTCTTTGCCCCTCTGCAATCATATTTTCCATGAACTCTCTCTACAATTGCATATGTTCTTCAAGGACAACTATTATTTCTATCATCATTTTGATTTCTGCACTTTGATCCTCCTCTTGTTTTTTTTCTCAAAAAATGTTCGAGGTGTCACCCCAAAACTTGCACCTCTGACGCGACCATACTTTTCTAGCTACTTCAAGGCCACTGAAAGTATGTTCACATTCAGTTTGGGTGTTAATGATTCCTGTGACTATTTCATATAAAAAATATAAGAAAATAAGTAATCATTATTATGTAATATCAATTTAAAGAAAAACAAATATTTATTATGTCATACTTACACATGTTTCTCACACTTTGTGTGTTTTCATCTATTAGTATCCCATCTTTATTAACATGTGCCTCCTTCCATATCACATGGTGTGGGATGGAAGTGACATTGGATTTGGATTCATCAATATACATATAAATAGAGGAACATGGTTATAGTGTTGTTTTATATTACATAAAAGAATTATGGTATATTTAAAATACGTACCAATTTTTTTTCAAGTGAAGTGTACCCCATTATTTCTTTACAGTAGGGGTATGCTGGTTTTTTTGCCCGTTCCTTATTTTCAGCGCTCATTTTCTATTTCATAAATAAAAAAATATCAATCAAAGTGATGAATACACGTATCGTCAAACAACATATTACCAAACAAAATGTACCTGAAAATACTACTTCTCAAGATGGCTAATAAACGCATCCCACGCTCCTTGGGTTATCAAGTATGCATAAATAGGAGGTGGGTGTGGTTTTATTTTACCTTCAGCATAGTTAAGATAACATTTCGTTAAAATTGTGCGAAAGCCTATGTGAATCCTTCCAGAAACCCTTAATACATATTCCTTGTACGAGTCATCCACTATAAATGCACTCTATAAGGTATGATGAAGAGTAAGTCAATGTTTCATTATTTTTCTTTTTAGTAAATTAAAGAAATGATATATCATAATGTTACCATAATATCTCCCCACATCAGTGTCTTAAGCCCGATGACAACATGGTGCCACAACTGTACATCAATCAGCACGTGATTCCGAGTGACGATTCCAATATAATTACTCAATATGGCCTTGTTGGGGTTAACATGTTGGCCTTACTTATTCCATCTGATCTCATGATTTATGCCTTTCACTTTTTCCTTAAGGATTTTTTATAACACTGTCAAACTACGATGATTCTGTTTTTTCTATGCCACCAGTGTTTCGGTGCCTACCATTTCCTTTGTTTCAATATCATCAATATGTTCCTTTAGAGTGCTATCATAAGCATGTGTAGATGGTGGTTGTACCTATGCACTGGGGGAAGCAGTAGTAACTGGTTGAGAACCCTGTTGGTCCTCTGCACTACATACAGCAGTAGGTTGAGAGACCTATGGTGCCTTGGGATTAGAAGCATCATCATGTGTAGAAGTAATTATCTACAAAAGTGGTTCAACATTTAATTTAGATTACATAAAATCAGTAGTGAATAGATAATAACATAAGGTAACATGATGTATATTACAAAAAATATATAAACTGATTATTGAACTCTCTTTTTTTTAAAGGTTGAAGGGATTTGAACCCTCTATCAACTATCCAAATCCGTTCATTGTGGTCTCTTCTGAAATACTAAATGTTGTCTACATTGGGACCACTATTAAATGATTGATACATCCCAATGAAAGGGTCATGCTCTATTGAATTTTCATATGACCCTTCAATGGTTTTGGTGGATAATAGAATAATTGACCAGTTTCAGTTTGCAGTATCTAGAACATAAAATACTTATACTGCCTATGATGACATTATAAATGGTTCATCTTTGTACCCTTACTTACTAAAATCATCTTTCATGAATCCCAACTCATCTATTTTAATAACACTTCTCTTATTAACCCACTTGCATTGAAAAATCAGCACTTATAAGTTCATATAATCTAACTCCCATATTTGTTTGATGATTAAAATGTATGACATATTTGCATAAATTGGATTTCTGTCCTTAGCACCAGAAACATGCATTGATTCATCCACAAGTGTAACTCCACTATTCTTCATGGTACTATCTTCATCATGTTCATTAGTATATAATTTATAATCATTAATTACATAAGTATTATAAGATAAAACATACACACTTGGTCCTCCGACTAGCCATCAAAGTCATTCTGAAATTGTGTCTGAATTTTCATATGATTCCTTAAATATATGGTCCCGAAACCATCATATAAACTATCAATTATATGTATTTGATATCCATTTTCATCCCTTTATGGATTCAAATTCCTAATAATTTCTTTATGGGATTCGACATATGGGTCAACCTCCAAACTATTATGCAAAATGTAAAGGCGGGCATACTCCCAATCTGTAATATTGATTGTGAAAACCTCTCTTCCAAAAATTCCTTTACCCTCAAGCCTCCCAGTATGAAGAGATTTTGGTAGACCAATGCTTTCCACACTAGATAGTTATTCGGTATAGAATTTAATGACTTCCTCAACAATATATCACTCTACAATACAACCCTCTATCCGACTTCGATTTTTGACATATCCTTTAAAAATATTTATATAACATTCAATGGGGGTACATCCATCTATAGTATACATGACCACATAGTCAAATCTCTCTCACCAAGAGAACCATCAAATTAACCATCATATAAAAGAATGTCAGTGGGAAGAATATTTCCAATTCACATAATATGATAGAAATTTATCTTTCTATACTTAGAAATTTCTCCAGGTCTATAACTTTGCTGCATATAGCTTTTAAGAAGAAACAAAGCTTCGTTAACATATAACAAAAATTCTTGGAAAAAATGAAATGTAAAGCTATAGGAATTAGATCTTGCATCAAAATGTAGTATTCGTGTGATTTCAGACCCTTTAACTTTAAATTGGTCATTGACACGATGTTCTTGATATTTGATGAATACCCCTCTGGAACCTTTATGTCATTCAAGAAGTTGAAAAACTAATATCTATCCTACCTGAAAAGAGTGTAAGTATATGGAGGAAGAAAAGTTCATTTTTCACCCTTCACTAGCTCCAAATCTTCTCATATTTCCATTTCAACCATGTCCAACCTATCCTTAATTCCATACTTTTTTATTCTGGGTTCATTTATCAATGTACCGATGACACTGTCACATACATTTTTTTCAACATGCATAACATCAAGAAAGTGTTTGATGTACAGAAAATTCCAGTATGGTAATTAAAAAAAACTAATCTCTTATTCCAACTGGTTTTTGTAAGGTTTTTCAAAAATGTTTTACCAAAAGCAGTGTACACATCTTTTACTTTCTCAAACAGTTGATCACCAGTTAATGGAGACAGTGATGTACATTCTTATAAACTTCCATCGAATGATGTCATCCAAGATCGGTACTTATGTCATCGGGGTAGAAATCTGCGATGTCCTAGAAACACAGTTTTCAATGAATGTTTCAACCTAATTGATTGTGTACCTTGTTCACAAATTGGACACCCATAACTTCCTTTAATTCCATATCCTGACAAATTAACATAAGTAGGAAAGTCATTTATCATCCCATAAAACATGTCTCTCAACGTGAAATCTTTATTTCTATAAGCATCATACAACATAACACCTGAATCTCACAATAATTTAAAATCCTTGATCAGTGGAGCCAAATAAATATCAATATCATTACCCAGTTTTTTCAGTCCTGATATAATCATATATAGCATGATGTGTTTTTGTTTCATTCATAACCACAGTGGCAAGTTATAATTTACCAACATAACCGTCCATGTACTATGAGTGCTTCCTTGAAAACCAAAAGGATTCACTCCACCTGTAGATAACGTAAGACGGAGGTTTCTCAGATCATTTCCAAAATTAGGATACTCATGACCGATTCTCTTCCAATAAGGAGAGTCTATCGGGTGACATAGTTTCCCATCTTTATTTCTTTTTTCTGTATGCTACGTCAATTACCCTATGGTCTCCTCACTTCCACATAGGCACCTAAACCTTGGAATGATTGGAAAGTACCATAAAAATTTCATAGTACCATATTCATATTTCTTGTATCGACAAGCACCACATATTGGGAATTCTATAAGTGATTTGTGGTCCTTGTGAAATAGTATACAGTCATTCAGGAAAACGTGTATTCGTTCAGAGATCATACCCATCGAACATAGTATTCATTTGGCATCGTATGTTCAGCTCAAGATCTCATTATCTTCTGGGAGTATGTCATTCAATAGAGCAAGTAATTATGTAAAATTGGCGTCACTCTATCCGTTGCCAGCTTTCAAATTATACAGCTTTAGTACGACTAACAATTCTGTATATTTAGTGCAACCACTACACAAAAGCATCTTTTCACAACTCTTTAACTGCTCAAACAATTTTGGGAAATCATGAAGTTCATCTTCAACTATCCTTTTAATTTACTCAATATGATCTTCATCATCATTCACATCTATAATCATGTCCTCGATATGGTCTTCTTCATTATCCACACTTGTAATCATATTAGATGATTCATAAAACACACTGTTATCCCATCCACTAGCTACATTAACTTCTTCCTCATGTTTATTCCAACATTTATAACTTCGATCTATTACATGAGAGATTAAGTGTTCATCTAACTCCTCTAGAATAACTTGTCTTGAATAAAAAAAAGTGTAAATATAGACTAAGGATTTGAGAAGGGTCATATGCATGATCTTTTTCAAACTTGATAAACTCTTTCACTCCATCTTCATAATCTCTTATCAAACTATTTGCATCCATCTAGTCTTTATTCATATCCATCCTATTTGATTCAGTGATATTAATATTTAACAAAATAAATAGACAAAATGTTGATATAAAAATTAAACAAGGCTAAAAATAGTTATAGACATTAAGTCTCCTTTGAAAACTATTTATAAAATCACAGTTGAAATCCCATTAAAAAACCCAACCATTTACACAAATTCCTCATTAAAATAACACACCATTTTTAAAATAGACCAATCCGTTTCAAAAACGCTTTCTCAAAACCCCAATTCCTTTTTTATAAATCATTCAATTCAAATTCATGACCCAATAATGTTAATCATTTAAAATTAGTGACAAACCTCTATATTTTACAAATTATCATTTAAAACTTCACACACCCCTTGTTAAAATGAAACCAACATTACATACACTTTCAAAACATTCACACCCCTTTATGAAATCCAATAAGGTGAGTTGAGAAACACTTCGCATGAAACCTAAGTCCACGCAAAGTTTTTAAATCATTTTAAAGTTATTTAAAACCAAAAAACAGGTATGTTGAACACATTTTCAAACACATTTTTTAGTGTATTCCCATAACACCTCACGGAAAGCACCACTATTTCCAAATCTAGGAAAGGATTTGGGAAGTTTATCTTATGTGTTCTTAACTGCCTGGACCCATAAGCAACCACATGACCATCATGGACTGAAACTATTCAAATCACGACTCCTGATACATCACAATATAAGCCATACTCATTACCTAGCTCATTTATGGTTAAGATTGGTGTTTTCATCAATCTCCCATTAAGATCTTAGAAGTATCACTCATGAACATCTAAATAATCATATTGAGCTAAAAAACTTAGGTCAGGTCTCGTATAATGCCATGATTATTTCAATGGTATTATCATATTTGGAAATTTTAAGTTAATAGTTCATCCCTATCTCATATAATTCAAATCTCATTTTAGAATCCTCCACCATCTCACATAGAATCTTATCTACTACCATGCCTTATCCAGACCATCAATTTTGGGAGTATAACTAGCCTATGGAAACTTAATCATCGTTACAAAGGGTAGTGATTAAGAACCCACTCCAGGCCAATCACTTGATTCCTAAAAAAAACACAACTCATTATTACTAAAACATATTAAAAGGAAAGTTAAAAGGGAATCAAAACCCAAATAACCCCAAAATCAACACTAGTGACCCTTGGTAACTCATCAAATCCCATCATCCAACCATGGACCAATATGAGTATCAAGAAAAAAACAAAATAGGGCACTGAAAAAGGAGATATAAGAGCATCATACACTCCCGTACACCAGTTCATATGTAGGGTGTGAGATAAAAATTCTTTGTATAATCTCATAAATATTTTTCTTTCAATCCCTTTATAATATATTTTGTAAAGTGTTATTTTGAACATAAGGTATAAAATATATTTTTACATGAATTATAAAATAAGTGTAAAAACAATAAACTTACATATTTTCAAACAACCACACTTTTTATAACATAAAAACAAGGATGACTAAAAATTTGAAATAAAAATATCAAAAAAATGGAAAGAGGGTCTTTAAAACCGTATAAGACATGTCAAATCATGGTTTATACCTCTTTTAGAAAATTTTCTGAAAAACTCTTTTTCATAAATAACCACAATGAAAATCCATTTTCTTAAAACTCATTTAAAAAATAACCATTTTTTTCCTTTTTAAATAAATTTTTTTAACCATTTAAATCAGCCTATTTTAAAGTAAAAAAATACCCACTCAAAGTGAAACAATGATCATACATAGGCACTAAGGAAAAAAGGAAACATAATACAAAAAACAACCAAATGATGGTGCCATATAATCAAAAAAATTAGGTGAATACAATCCATCCATGAAAATAAATCCTCTAAAATGTCCTAAGAATAATGTAACCATTATGTGAAACTTCCTAAGACTCATGTATTTGGATCCTGAACTGAAGATGAGGAACTGAGGTTGATACTATTTAAATTTTCATATCCAAGCAGTCCTATAGAACTCACTAGGATCTATCATGATCAGGGGATCAAAATAAACCCTGGTCCCTTCCACTACATTCTAGGGAAACTAAAACATCTCATAAACTCAATCAATCTAACTGGGTCCTTACACTAGGAAGCGCACTCCACACTAGGAATTTCACTTATCTTGATCCCTACTAGTCTCCTATGACACACATGAAATTTCAATAGTGGAAGTGAGAAACCAATGAAAAATAATAGATCATCATATAAATATAATTTCAATAATTTTAAATTTAACCTCACTCCACCTCTTACACTCTCACAAGAAACAAACCCTTTCACATCCTTTTATAAGCTTCAAAATAAGCATAAGAATATAAAGAATCCCCCATAGGGTCACGATCCACAACATGAATAATAAATTCATAGAGCTCAATTGAGGGTCTCTCATATTTATAAAATAACTTCCTTTAAATTACCAATTAGGATTTTACAAATGTTCTTGAGAATCCAATCCATTTTCACCCCATTTGAGAACAACATTTCAATTTTCATCCAAAAACCATTTATCAAAATACACTAGAAAGCCCATTTGGAAACCCAACCATTTTCTATAAATAAAATTTTAAAATAATAAACCCTTTTATTTTTGAAGGAAATACGTTCTAAGAACTATTTTATTAAAATTAAATATCCTTTTGAAAACATCTTAATCCACCACGAGAGTTAAGGGTCTCAATACCGTTTAAATATATTGAAGGTCAATTCCATTCATTTTTTAAAACATGACTTTAAAATATCGCGTATTCACTTTAAAAAAAATTATGACCAAACATTAAAAATATTTAAATTCCTTTAAAAAATCCACTCAGGACTTTTACAAAACACTTGGCACGTGACATAAGTTTATGACAACTCTTTAAACCATTTTCAAGCCAATTGAAACCCAAAAAAGTCATAAAATAGGATTATAATTTCATAAGAAATCATTTAAAAACATCCAAGAAATTTATAACATGTATTATAAGGGAGTTCCAAAGAAACACTTACCTCACTCAAGAAAAATTGAAGCTAAAACTTGTTGACATTAATGGAGAACACATAAACATGTCAAGTGACATACTAATCAACCCCTAATGACATAAATACTCATCATTAAAAATCAATTACACTATGCTCTAGTGGAATCACACTTCAAATTCATAACTGAATCACACAAAATCAAAGCAAAAAATATGAGGAGGAACACTAACCAACATGCAATTCATTTAGTGCACAAATAGGGACTACCAATGACCATGATTTTCAGTGGGGATTTTAGCCCGTACAATTCACAATATACCATAAATATCAAACTATAATTACATATGAACAAGACGAAATGGATGAAAAAGAGGAGAAAACTCACTGACAGAGGAGAGGTTCATAGAGGAGGAGAGGCACATGGCGAAGGTGTGGTGCATGGCGGTGGTGTGGTGCATGGCAGAGGAGAGGCGCATGACGGAGGTGCGGCACATGACGGAGGTGTGGCAAGCGGTGGAGGAGAGGCGCACGATGGCTAGTTCGCATGACTGGTAGAGGAGAGGCCCAATGATTGGTAGAGGAGACACACAACAGTGTGGCGCACGACGAAGGTGATGGTGCACAATGAAGGTGTAGTTCACAGTCAAGGAGAGGCGGTGGGGAAGGAGGAGGAGGAGGAGTCGTGGCGCAGGGGTCAGCTTCCGCGAGAGCTTGAGGGGTGCGAGAATGAAGGAGTCTGGTAGAGTTTTTTTTTTATAAAATCCGATGAACCTTTTATGAGCATTAGCTAAAAAAGTGGTAATAAAGTTATGTTTTTTCAGCGCTAAAATAAAAAGCGCTGATAAAACTCACCTTTATCAGCTCTTTTTTAGCACTGATAAAAATATTATGTTAATAATTTATTAATAGTAATATATATATTTATAAAATTATATATATGATAAATATATATATATTTATTTATAATTATAACTATAAATATATATATTTATATTTATATTTATAAAATTATAATTTAAATAATTATAAAATTATAAGAAATATACTTATTATATTTATAATCTTAAAATATATATAATAAATATATTAATTATATATATTTATAAGATTATAGATATATAAAACTATATTTCTTCTAATTTTATAATTATTTATATGAATATACATTTATTTATAATTATAATTATAAATGAATATTTATTTATTTATTTACTTAAATAATTATAAAATTATAACAAATTAATATTTCTAATTCTTATAATTTTATTAATATATATATTTAATATATTTATTATAATTTTATAATTATTTAAATATATCTATATTTATTTATAACTGTAGATATAAATTTTTTTATTTATTTATCAATATTTCTATATATTTATTTAATTATATATAACATTATATATGAAAATAATAAATAATTTTTTATAAATTAATAATTATTTAAATAAATAAATAATTATTTATATTTATAACTAATAAATAAATAAATATTTATTTTTAATTAAAAATTATAATAAATATTTATTTATTTATAGTTGTAATTATATATATATATAAATAATTATAAAATTATAAAAAAAAATATTTATAATTTTATAAATATATATAAATATATTTATTATAATTTTTTAATTATTTAAATATATTTACATTTATTTAGAATAATATTTATAATTATTTGTATTTATTTATAAATATTTGTATATAAATATATATAATTAATATATTTATTATAATTTTTTAATTATTTAAATATATCTATATTCATTTTGGAATTATAATTATAAATATTTGTATTTATTTATAAATATTTGTATATATTTATAATTATATTTATTTAATTATATTATAACTTTATAAGTAGTATAATAAATATATTTATTATAATTTTATAATTATTTACATATATATAGTTATTTATAGTTATAATTATAAGTATCAATAAATATATTTAAAAATATTTGTATATAATTATAAATAAATAAATAAATATATAATTATTATATATGTATTTATTGTAATTTTATAATTATTTTAGTATATATATATATAGTTGTAATTATAATTTCAAATAAATATATTTAAAAATTATTTATATATATATAATTAGAATTTAATAATTATAAATATAATAAGTATATTTATTATTTAAATATATTTAATGTAATTTTATAATTATTTTTGAGAACATAATAGTATATATGGGTAAAAAGAATTAATCATATACCTAATAAATATACATAATAAAAAACGAGCCATCAATGGACAACATGAATAATAAGAAAGGGTGTAATGTATAAATGAACATTATGATACATAACATATGCATGCATGATCAATATATTTATTGACCAAATTCATTTGAACATATATATTTAATAATTAATATAAGTATATATATTTAAAAATGTATTTATATATATTAATTATAAATAAACAAAATATTAAATATAAAAAATATAAAAAATAAAATAATCTAATAAATCTAATAATATAATAAATAAATCTAATAAATCTAATAAATCAAATAAATTTAACAAATATAATGAATATATTTATTATTTAATGAAATTTATTATAATCCTATAATTATTTATATATATATATATTTAATTATAATCTTAGAAATATTTTTTTTATACATTATATATATTATTGAATTATTAAAAAATATATATTAATTATAAACATACGTTTTTTAGTTAATGTATCCAAATAAACATTATTTTTGAATATAAATTATTAAAAACTGTTATGAGCGCTAAAAAAAGCGCTGATAAAGGTTTACCTTTTATCATCTCTTTTCTTAGAATTGATAAAGGATACATATATCAGCGCTATTATGCAGCACTGATAATGGATCCCCCCTTATCAGCATTTTCTTCTTAGCACTGATAAAACGAGGTGCTTCGCTTGCCCTGTTTTGTGGTAGTGCTCATAGTAGTGGAAACTAAATCTCAGCGCAGCAACAAGATGCCCACATGGATGAAAAATGGTATGACTGCATTGGAAACTTTGGTAACAAAGTCGTAATCTGGTCAACAACATTTGGAGTCTAGTGTAGGATTTAGTGATATCTATTGCATGGCTGACAGAAACATCAGGTCATTCTAGATAGGAGAACACTAAAGGGAAGTCAGTTATTATGGATGGAGGAGGAGACAACTCCAAATCAATTATGTTGCTGGAAGTCAAAGGAATAAGTCCAGAAAATACGAAAGAGGCAGATAGAAAGGAGAAAACTATTTTCAGATTAGTATAACCAAATGAGGTAAATCCACATCGTAGTTTGAGTCTTATTGTGCATGATGTAGTGGAAGAGGGAATTTATCAAAAAAATATCCACCAGAAGTGAATGAGTAGCAACAGTGAGGGAACCTGCAGTCCAAGAAATCCACAATAGTAGCTCTTTATGAGATTTCCATTCAACAACATCATGTAGAACAAGAAATGGAGCAGGAAAAGATAATAATTTTAGCAAAATTATCCGTACATCGGTCTATTATTAGATTTTTGAAACCCTTGCATGAGGCTAAAATAACCAATTCTAGATTCTCTATTCATAAATTTACTCTTGGTTTCTTGAAACCTAAGAATGTGGAAATATAGGATCAGTTGAAACATGCAAAAAAGTACCACATTCCATATTTTTGTATTTTCTAATAACACTTTTAAAGGGTAAGTGTAGACCCACACAAAACCACCATGAGGATTACAACATCCAACATTCAAATTTCAAACAAACACTAAAGTAAACCCCATCTACCACCATTTCCTCCTTCCAAAAAAACACAACATTAAAAATTCAAAAGCCTTCCATAATTCACGCGCCTACCTTGAGATCACAACCATCATGCCTATTGTCCATCTATAAATTCGGTCACCTACTTCGATTCGTCCAAAAATTTCCGTCATCATCACTTATCGGAACCACCGCCTTCATCATCACCATAGTCATCACCGGAGCTTCCATCACCGTTGTCACCATCCTCATCGCTCGATACCGTCATCCACTTCGTCAACGTCTACCACCAAAATCACCTTTCACCTTCAACTTCCACTCCACACACATTGTACGAACACAGATCGCCAAGCGAACTTCCCCAGTGTCGAAAGAAACCAAAGAAATGAATATCAGGTGCAGCTCCAGGGAGGACGCCCATCCACTTGCATGAACACATCCCAAAGTCTCCTCGGAAGCAAACGCACCCAACCAACCTGGGTGGGTGCGAAGAACTTTGAAACCAGAGTAGAGCACAAGTGACGGGGCCTCCCCAAAGCTGTACCGGTAAGCCATCCCCATCAACCAACCAGGGCCTACGAAGAAGAAGTCGCCACGAGACACCAAACCACTCGAACTCACATCCCAGAGCACTGGGGAGACCACTGCACAATCCACCTTGGAGAGGATGGTGGAGACCAGGTGCCAGAGCAGAGAAACGGGTGGCCAAATCTCCTCAATGGAACACAACTTCGAGACCCAAAGAGAAACCCTATAACGAATGAAGAAAACACTGAAAATATAATGAGCGGGATTTAAACCTAAAAGAAATCCGGGATTAAAACCCTAAAAGAACCCCAAAGAGAAGTAGAAGCAAGTGAGGAGGTCACCAAGAGGCCAATCACAGAACCCGAGAGAAAAAACTAGAAGAGAAGACCCGATGAGTGAGAAACCAAGAGGGAGAGGCGGAGAAGAGAACCCGAAGAGAGGCGATGCCGAAGAGACATAGGAGGAGAAAGGCCGGGAGCCACCGTGAATGGACTATAAGCTCAAAAGGATGTAGTTGGGAGTTGCAAGCGGTTGCTAACAGCCCCTATATATGTTGGGATCCGAGGGGGTGACATGGGGAGATATAAGAAACCACCACACTAGAAGGAGTTTCAACATATTCCTAATACCTTTTTTATAAAATAATTTAAGTCTATTTCTTCTTCTGTTATTATCAATGGCTCATTGGTGCAAGCTGCCTCGACACACAAGCCTATCATGAAGTGGAAATTTCTCAGTCCCAGACAACTGATCTTGCATGCCTATGGGATGGTTTTCTTTACAAATTCAGTAGTAAATTATTCATACAGCTAAAGAAGCTAAAGGTTGTTATAATATTACATATTCCATCTCAGTAGGTTAACATTTTGGAAATATTGGGTGAACAAATTAAATCTACAATCATGCATGATCCATCTATTTTTATTTCTTTACACAATCAAGAAATACCTGATACTGTAATTTGGTTTGAGTTAGCCTAGAAATACAAGTACCTTGATGAAATTATTCTCTATATGGAGGCAGGATGTACATAAAGTTTCCATTTTATGAGAGCATATCCACCATGGGGTCCTAATGTTTTTTATGAATATGAATTCTTGTTAGTATAATATTATGAGGAGTTAATAAAGGATAAAGGTACAATAGGTCGACCGACTAGAGAAGAAAAGTCTAGGAAAATGAACCCATTCTAACAAGGTACAAGGAAAAATATAGTATTAAGGATTTTTTGAAGAGGAAATTAGATGACCCAAGGTTAGATAAAGGGATATAGTCTATAAAAATCAATGTTTTGATGATACTAACATCGTGTGTTCAATTGAATACATTATACTATGGTGATATCCAACTAATTATTTTAGAATATACCTTGTTGGAGCACTGGACAAGGTAAAGTAAAGTAGAGCTCCTCATGCTAAAGAGATAAGGCAGTGCTACCCAAAAGGAAGTATTTTTTGGTAGAAGGAAAGACATAAATTCTACTATATAGAGGGTTTGTGAGATTTCTAGAATAAAATTCATCCTTGAGAATATAAGTGAGCCTTACAATGTGAATATGGATGATATGATTGGGAGAATAGATCTATTTCAACCTCGAATGAATTACATCATTTCTAATGTGAGGTTTACAAAGTGCATAAAAACTATTATTCGAGGACTAGATCCAAATATAGAAGGGAATATTAGATTGTATGGGGTAAAATGTGGAAAGTTTTGTGTTATAAGGGAATCTAAACAAGTGTGCAAGGATGATTCGGTGTCATAAGTCATGAAAAAACCACACAACATTATGCCAAGGAAAGACCATATTGGGGATACTGTAGAATGATATTTCATAAGGATGACAACATGGGATTTCCCCATCTATTGATGGGAAAAATCAGCTGAATCTACCTTTGGAAGGACTATATAGTTCTCTCTCCTAGAGTTTACCTTGAGGACGAGCTTATTTTTCAAGGATGGGGAAATGATAGTGTTAGGCACATGGGGTTATGGGCTGTCAAGGGGTGGTTTTTGTATTTATCCTTTATTAGTTTCTAGGGTTGGTTTTAAGCAGGTGGGGATATTAAATATTTCCTAGGGTTGTTAGAGGGGTTTCAATTGATTTTTAGCACTTTTCTTGGTGGAAGCAGTCGACCTTGGGTGGTTCGACTTGGTCCTCAGGGGAGTGGTATTCTACAGAGGAATTATTCTTCTTCTCCTCACTCTTTTTCTAATACAAATCTATTATATATTTTCTCTAGAAAATATAAAGTTTTATTTTTGTTTGTCCTATTTTTTTCTATCAATTTTATACTGCATGAAATACCATTAGGTTGGTTACCTAACAATTTGGAAACTCTACTGGGGAATCTCACAGGAGAGGATGATCATCATGGTGAGAGGAGTGCTTGCTAGAGAATGTGATCATCATGTATACATGATCGATGCTTGAAAAAAAGGTACTATTGTGAATTTTTTTCTTCTCCTTTCTTTCAGAGAAAAGATTTTAGCTGAGTGGAAAACTATCGTTGGAAGGAAAGGACCACAACAGAGAAACAAACATGTGTTGGGAGTTTGAATGGTGCGAGTTTTCCATTCAGATAAGTTTGCAGTTTTTGGACCTCATCGGTATTGGTCATCCAGTATTGCAATAAGATTTGTGCTACTAGATTCTTTAGGTGAAGATCCACTTGGTTGATTCACAACAACATAAGCCTATTTTTTTAGAGAATTGGACATCGGAAGATGTGAAGCTACACTACACATAGATTTTCATTGTAGGTTCTGCACTATACTAGTTTTTATCTTATAAAAAATTTACGTTAGGCTCATAATGGGAAATTTTTAATCCTGCTCTAATAAATAGGTACTGGAATTCAGGTGAGGGGGCTCTAATACTGAATTCAAAGGTGTTGTGATATACTGGTACTATGGAGAAGTAATTTTATATCATTTCAGAATAGCTAGAAGTATTTTTTAGCTATTATGAGGTTAAGTGGGAAGGTTTCTCTAAGGATGTGTAACTAGTTCTTGGAATATGTTTGAAACCTCCTTTGTTAGAGGAGTTCAATCTGGTTATTCTGTGAATTAGTTTTGAGTGAGAGGGAAAATAGAAGAATAATTTCATTTAGGAATATAAATATGAGTAAAGGATGGAGACTTGTTTGGAATTTGAATAACGTGTTGAAAATTAATTTATATATGAACAATTAGAAAAACTTAAAGTATGATTGGGGTGTTTTTTTGGTGGTCAGGAAAGGGTTTGATGTGGTGAGCATGTGGAGAAAAATAGCACTAGTTGCATTCATCCAGAAGAGGAAATAGTAGAAGTTATCAAAACTAAAATTGTGCACACAAGCTAACCAAAATAAGGCTACCTAATGTAAAAGGTTATGAATAGTGGCCACATATAGTTGTATTTCATGTTAGAAGTGATAATGAGACCAAGTTTGTGTCATAGATAAAAGACCAAGTTGAGGTTCAAATAGTTTCACTTGAGTAATTATTTCTAGATTTTATTACAGTGTCTCTAAATCCTAATGTCAAAACGGATGCTCTTTGGTTGTATGCAGTTAAGGAGTGTGATAGAGTGAAGGTTGACATAGAGGTACAAGAACCAAAAGAACCACCCTACCAGAATGAGATATGACATATTCTAAATACTACTAAAATGAGTTTTGGAACAAATATTTTGTTACTGGTAGCAACTCTTGTTAGGAGATAGAGAACCTTGTTGTAGCTGTGGAAACAAAGATGGATAGATCTGTTGGTTTTGAATTATTATCATTTGGGGATTGTTCTATTTCTAAGAAGAAGGGTTGTAAGTTAAAAGGCATAATTTGGTGTTGTAATATACTCCTTGAGGGACTGGAGGCTCGAGATGAGTTTATTGGGGAGTTTCACTCTCCATTTATAGTAGGATCGAACCAGTGGATGAGCGGGTATGCTATTACTAAAACCAAAGCTGGCACTAACAAATATCTAGTCCAACATGAGGCATTTATCGGTCTTGTTAGGTTTCACCAAGGTATCAAGTGAAGGTACCAGGGCATTCAACTGAAGATGGTGAGAAATAGATTTAACATTTTTCATCTTCAGGATGACAAAAATTGTTTTCTTCAATGATCTGATCCCCAGTATGGTCCAAAGTTCTCACATGAATTTAACAGAGCACAAAATATAAACTAAAAAAAATACCAATTTGGATTTGAAGCCACACTTGACATCTTCTTGTTGTCGATGATCACTACTTGAATGATCCAAATAAGAGTCACTCTAGATCACCCACATGTGCTTCAAAAATCTATAGGATCATTGATCATTGAATTTTGGGTGCTAGTATGGTGATCCAATAATGCCTTCAATGTCCTGATGATCACAACATTGACGTCCTTCAATGCATGGATATGAGCTCGATCCGATCACTTAGATCGAGAGATTATCTCTCTAGAAAACATGATAGGAGAGAGTGACTCTAACAAACTCACAGTGAATAGTCATTATGCAAGAACCTCTCTCCTCCTATATATAGTGGATGCTCAAATATCCAGATAGGGTTCCCCAAACCCCATATATTTAACATTCCCTAGATAAATAATTATGACGAACTAAATCGTATCATAAATATTGTTTATATTTTATCACATACCTGTAATATAAATTAAAAATATATTATGTGATAAACTTGAGTCATTTAACTCGACTCATAATTCTCACTAATATTAAATGAATCGGGAATATTAAAATAATATTCGTTTGAATAATATTATTCCTTATATTTACTAAAATACTTGTAAATACTTATAATAAATAAATTCAACCTAATTATTCTTTAATTGAATAATAATGAATTTACTTATTTATCGGTGATCATCAATACTTGGAAAAACCTTGAACCCTGTGGTGGGTCCCACCATGTCCTATTTACTTATTCACTAGAATATGGTAGATTCTTGAATAGGCTATTTTGTGTGACCTTCTAGGCCCTCATATTGATAACAGTGAATATTATTCATAACTAAGAGTGGAGTCTAACAACCCATCAAGAACCCTAAAGATATAAGGAGTAGTCATAACAATGAAAACCAACCTATAAACACACACTGTGTAATATAATCTCTTTGTCTTTATATATCTCATAAAGCAGGGTGCACACTTGTGTCATATTCCTTTTTTATTTTATTATTTTTTATCTATCCGGGTGGATTTACCCTCAAATTCCTTGGATAAGGGTTTATGAAGGAATTACCATCACGATCAACTAGGTCCAAGATATATTACTTCCTCAAATTGAAAGTGAAAAATTATATCTTGACCATTCAACCAATGTCATACCACCAAGGATGCACCCAACATAAGCTACCACGCCATAATTTTATTATCATGGTTTTTTCATTGCATCAAAGTACATGAGAAAATGGCACACAATGGAAATGATCTCAAGTGAGGATACTAATACACATGCCTGCAGATAGAAGCAACCAATGAAACCTGAAACATGTGGTGTTCTTATTGGAGGGTCTATCCTCATAATATCACCTACCAGAGATAACCAAGTGAAAACTTCATGAGAAGAAGTCTCAATGCTTACGAACCCCCAAATCCTGATATTCAAACATCAACTATTTCCAGTTAGTATGATGTATCTAGACCATAGGACATATTTTTAAGATTAATGTCATAATATATCAAGGTTCTCATTATAGCCCGAGATCTGCTATAAATTTTTGATATGACAATTAATTTTTGGACATTACCATTTAGATAGTGGATATAAAAATGTTTAAAATATAATGGTAATAGTACATAATGAAAATATAATTGTATACATGAAATGGTAATCAAAATTACTATTTATTTAGGTCTATGTCACCCACTATTACAACACTAGGGTCCTTGTGATCAAAGCTAGAGATTGTGATAGAAAGAGTAGGAAATTGATGAAGAGAATAATCTATCCCACTGGTAGGGGAGGTTGTATTGTTGTTTCTAGGATTGAGATTACATATTATGAGGGCTGGAAAAGTTCAATTAATCTTAAAGGATGGGGAGATCGAGATAGTTACTTGGGTAATACGCTGAGTGCATTATCCCACAATACATCTAGCATCCCAATGTCATAACATAAAGCTGGTGTAGAAGCTAGTGTTAGGGGAATAGAATTCAAAAAAAATTCTAAGTTAGGGTATATAAGCTATGAAATCTTTTTGGGATGATTCTACAGTGGCTATACTAGAGTTTGTAGTGCCAAAGGGGATCAAAATTTTGCCACAAATCTAGGGGAGGTGGGTATAAATTAGAGAATTTTCCCTCTAATTAGGGAATAAGATTCCATTGCCTTCTTTATTAAATGGAAGCATACAAATCGGGTTGGTATTCAACTCTGGGAGGTATGAGGAAACAGTATGCGGCTGCAACATAATAGAAAAACTTCAAGCTGGGATTTTGGAACAATTGATGCTACATTTATATGAAGTTGTGGAGCCGTGTGCTAAAGGTTCCAATGATAGTTCCAAATTCCAACTAAAATTACCAAAAAGTCCCGATGGCACAGTTTGGTTCACAAATTTATCCTTACCCAGATTTTTATACATTTATGATTTTTTGGTTTTTCCACTAAAAATCACTACTATCAAAGAGAAAATCTCTCAATCTAGAAGAATTTAGAAAAGTTAACCTTTAATTATATTCCTAGGCCCATGGAGATAAGTTTGAAAATAGGTTCATAGACCACAAAATGATTAGTAAACATTCAAGTCCAGTGTATCAAAGCACGATTGGATCCACTGATGCTTCAAGTAATGAACTACTACAAGCACTAAATAAGGGGATTATGGAATTAAAAGAGGAATTAATGGAATCCTTCAACCGGGATACTATGTGGAGCTTCCATATATGAGTATTGGATGGGATAATATGTCATACAATTTTTCTAGTGAAATATTGGAGACTTCTTGTTGTTCAATGCCATTCCAAGTTTACCACTAGACATTTCCAACTAGCTAAGAAGGTTTTAAAACATACCGGCACTAATGGACCTGGTGGTTATTTTCATGAAATAATTTCTTAGCATTAAATTTTTCATTCCTTAGTTGTGTTATTGTCTGGGGTTCCTGCTATGTAAATATTTATGGGAAAGCTATAAAGTATTCAAAAATTTATTGGACATAATTTCTAGGTTGTTTTGTTCCACTTAATTCCAAAATTTTTGGTACAATATTTCTCGGTCAATTTATTCTAGTTTTATAAAGGTGAGAGAGGGAAATGAATTTTTGGGGATAGAAATAATGCAATATGGGTTATTATGGACCATCTCACTAAGACTAACCATTTTATCTCTATTTGGGAAGATTTCTCTCTTGACCAACTTGATGAGATATATGTAAAGTGGTAAGGCTGCATGGAGTGACACTTTCTATCATTTCAGATCATGATCTAAGGTTCACATAAAAATTATATAGAATTATTTAATATGCTCTGAGTACCAAATTGAAATTCAGTACGACCTATAACCCCCAAACTGATGGAAAATCTAAAAGAACTATTCAAACACTCGAGGACATGCTGAGAACAAACTCAATGGAATTTAAACATGGATGAGATCAACATATCCCATTAGTTGAGTTCTCAAATAACAACAACTTCCATTCAAGTATTAAAATGGAACTCTATGAAGCTATTTATGGGAAGAAATGTAGAAATACTACTTGTTGGGATGAAGCTGGTGAGAGAAAGATTCTAGGTCCTGATCTTGTGCAAGAGATGATAGAAAATGTTCATGCCATCCAACAACACATAAAGTCTACTTAGATTTAGAAATATATATATGATAAAAACCATTTAAGGGACTTTAAGTTTGATGTTAGAGACAAATTATTCTTTCAAATTTCACCTTGGAAGAGAGTCATGTAGTTTAGGAAGAAAGGGAAGCTCAGACCCAGGTACTTTGATCCCTATGAAATCCTTGATCTCATAGGAGCTGTGGCCTATCGACTTTCACTTAATACAAATATAGTTTGAGTTCATGATTTTTTCTATATATATCTCTTAAGGAAGTAAATAACTAACCCTTCACATGTACTAAATTCTAAGGTGGTACAATTGTAACAATACCTCTCTTATGAGGAGCAGCTAGTATAGATCTTGGACCATAGAGACAAGGTTCTACACAAAAAGATTACCCACCTCTTTAAAGTGTTGTGAAGGAACCATAAATATGAAGAATTCACATGGGAACCAGAGTAAACAATGAGGAAGAAATACCCTAAACTTTTCTTAATTGAGAAAACAAGTTGAAATTTCAAGGACGAAATTTCTTAAGGGGGGAAGAATGTAACAACCCAAAATTTTTGAATGATAATTGTTTCCTGAAAATGCGTGTTATATTATTTTATACTCAACAAAACTATATCCCTTTAATAATTAAGTGAGTATAATTGAAATTTTTCCATTGGGTTTTGACCTTTATATGACCATTCGTTAATACGACCATTGGAAATAATGCTCTTAATAATAATTTTAACATTATAATTAGTATTATAAATAGAAATGATAATGGTTAATTAATGCAGAAAGAAGAGTTGATGGCCTCATATAGTAGAGTCGTGTTATAATAATCCCTTTTTCCAAAGCTTGTACCCTCTCTTTTTAATGTTTCTTAAAACCGTGATTTATACCGGTTATGCTATTGATTTTACTTCTCAAAATTTCCCCCTTTTTCTCAATAAATTATTTTATTTTCTTTTGTGAATACCCAAAAATATTTCTTCTCTAGGGGTATCCATATAGATTAAAAAATGATCTATTTTATTTTTGGATAAGCATATATGAAACCCTCCTTAATTTTCCATGGGCTTAAAATGACAAAAGGATCTTATTTTTAATCACTTTATAAAACACCATGATTTTGATATGAAACCCATTTATTTTATTCTCCACAGGTTATTTATAAAATGTTTTATTATTATCTATATGTCTCACATTAATTAATACATATTAAGGTTTCATGTTGATAGCAATCCAATGCATTGGGTAAATAATTTAATCTCTAGAGATGACATGTTTTACGATACCTTGGTGAATAACCTTGATAATTTTTATAAAACCTCGATGATAAACCTTGGTGATATGATTATGAATGATTCAATTAAATGTTTTAGACACATTTCCATGTTATTAATCATGTTATTTTTACTATGATATGTATTTTTCTCCTTTTCTCATGCCTTTATGATATTCTTCAAGTTCTTATTGATAATTCTCACGATCAATTGTAAATTGTTTCCCTTATTTTTCCTTACTAGGTCTTATGCTCACTATTTACTTTAATGTATGTCCCTGAGTTATGAGATGTAGTAATTATACTTAGTATTAACCTTTTAATAATCCTTTCAAGTGAACTATAATAATGTTTTAAGTTTTCATATATTATGTACCTATTTTTCAAGAAACTAAACTTTAAAAGATCCTCTATTTTGTACAATGTTATGAAAAGTTATGTAATAAAAAGGTGGGATTCCATATGGATTTTCCATGTATTATTTTTTGATATTTTATGGATTATTTTCTAGACTAGGAGTTGATATGACACATGATTTTGAGGTCTGGTGTGCCCAAAATAAATATTTGAAATATATTAAATATATTAAATGGCATGCCCATTTAGTTTTTCTAAAAAAGTGGAATAACTTCTAAACAAGGGATCCGATTAGAAATATGATGGAACCGTTGAGTTTATAATGCAAGTTTTACCCTAGGAATGATATAAACTTGGTCGGTATAGAGATTTTGTAGAAAAGTATCCATGGGCATAAAATGAATAAAATAATTAATTAAAATATTTTATTTTGTTTTGTTAACACAATGACATAAACTCTTCTATAAATAAATGGTTATAAGGGGTTCTTTGGTTTAGTCACTAAAAACTAGAGATTAATAGGACTATTGGAGAGCCGTTTAATGAGGTTCCGTTGGAAGACGATGACCAGATCGAAGATCGACGAACGATGTGAGAATAAATCAAAGGATCTCTCCAATGATCACGACATTGGATCATTCTTCCTCAGGGACTAATCCACCTTGAGGTATGACATTTGTTATGTTTTTATTTTTTCCCATTCTTGATTTCTATGAAAAATGTGAATAAATTGACCGATGCATTGATTCATGGATCAATCATTTTGCAGGATGTGATTTATTTTGGGGATTTATTTTGGGAGCTTTGATTCATTATTATTGATTCTTCACTTGTCATTATAATGGAGAAGGATCAAGACCAACATGAAATTTGTTCGAGGTTCATTCCTTGTGTTTGTGGTTGTGCATTTCTCCCATATTTCTCCATTTGTCATGGGTGATCTTCGTTGACCCATGGTTCGAAATCCACTGAGAAATCAATCGTTGCACACCCATTTCTTGGCACAACGATTAGATATTTTATATCTGGGATTAGAACGACATAATGGTGGTGCGATCATGGAAGTAGTGTAAGATCATATGGTTTTGGATACCCGATTTTGTGTTCTTTGGTGCGCAATAAAAAATGATGTTCGATGGTGTTTTTCAAATGGATTTGATGGTCAAAATGTGTTTTTCATCAATGACAAGGCTCAAACAACATGTATCCTTGGATTTATAATGAGGTGCATGGCCGAATCGATGGACAGAGTCACAACAACAAACATGGAATCTAGATATGAGATTCTAGAAAATTACACAGTACATAGCATATAATTCGGAATGACATGCCATATGGGCCCCTCTCAGCAACAACTAGAGTTTTGGGAGGGAGATAAGTATCACACAACATGTGGTCCCTTTTTTGAGCTCAATGTGTACCTTGGAGGGTACATGGACATGGGATAGAGTACATGGGCACAGAAATTCTGTGTACTTCTACACAAACACAGCCAGGACAACATGTACACGGGATAAGCCATGTACTAGTACATAGATAGAAGTACACAAGTAACAACACACCATGTAATTCCACATGTATATGGTCTGTTTACCTGGGTAGGACCCAGGGTCGAAGGGAAATGACATGTAACCCTACTACACTAAATGCGATCCTTAAAAGTTGGCTTGTATCCCTTTTCCTCTATATATTGGACAAGTTTTTTTAGGGTAAATTCCCCATATCCCTTCCCTGAGGGTTAGTATGGAACCACCTCCTACACACAAGACAATGATCCCTTCAGTATAAATTCTTGGATAGAGTTATTGTAATCCTTCCATGAGGCCCAAAGTGAGATCCTCTATTCATCTTTGTGCCCTAGGTGGAGTTCTTGGTATCATCATGACCAACACTACATAGACATCAATCATCTACTTAGAAAGTTAATCCAAATTGAGTTATTGGTATACCCCATGGACTTGGGAGTGATCCTTATCTGTGTATTGTATCTCTTTGGACTTTCAACATGTATTTATAATGGTGAGACCCGATGAGAATTACCTCTCAGACGGACATCATCAGTGCTATCAAACTCATGGAGTGTGTTCTCCCATACGAGTGTTTTGTGGAACCTTTGAGATGAAATCCTAGGCTGGCATTACAATTATGACTTACCTTTAGATTTTGTGTCTTGTTGAGTATATCTGGATATTCTTATTATATGTTCTATATACATATACTCATATATAGATGGCTATTATTCATTTGTTATATGCTTTTTGGTTTCGGGGTGTCCTATTGAGTATTGTTATACTCACCCCTACATAGGATTTTCCCACACATGTCATGTCTTGTGCAAACGATCAAACTTTTGATAGATTCCTAGGTGGATGAGGACCAAACAACACTTAGTAAGACCGGACAAATAGAGGTGTGTTCATGTAGTATCTTGAAAGTAGTCCATGATCTTACTTTTAGGTTGGGATTGTTTTTAGACTCTTTTTAGTGGGATTATATTTGGACCTGTTTACTTTCCTTTAATTCCTATCATACTCTAGTTGTGAGATTTATATGTATGCATTCATGGTTGTTCAATTGTTTTTACATTTCATCATTATATGGATTTGGAGATGTGTGAATGTGTGTAATTACTTAGGATGAGGCCTCCCATGTTAGTGATATGTCTACTTGGAGCTAGTTACCATCCCCTAGCCTATTGGATACAAGCTTGGGGAGTCATGACATGGGCCCCATTGGGATGGGTCATGAAAATATAAAATGCTAAAGAAACATGTTGATTATGAAAATATTTTTGGCATTCAAGTGACACCAGTTCAAACTAGAAAAATATTATGAATTGAGAATCAAATTGTGCTCATTTCTCAAGTTAAACACCAATATGTTTCAAAGGTAGTTGAACATAAAGAATGGATCAATGATATAAAGTATAATCTAGATGAAATTGAGAACTCCACTTGGGAGCTAGTTCCAAGACCTGAGTATAAAAATTTAATTGACGCCAAGTGGGTGTCTACAAAAAAATTGAATGAGATAGGTGAAGTGATAAGAAACAAATAAAGGATGATTTTTAAAGGTTTCTCTGATGGAGTTTATTTGATGAAATGTTTTCACTAGTAACTAGGCTTGAGACCATCGGGATTTTCTTGGTAGTGGTAACACATAGAAATTACAAAAATCTATCAAATTGATGTGAAATATTCCTTCTTTAATGGCGATCTAGAAGAGGAGGTATCCATTGAAAAACCAAATGGTTTTATTCATGATAAATATTTAAGCATGGTATGTATGATTAAGAAGGATTTATATGAATTGTAATAGGCCCCTAGGGTCTGGTATGATAAGCTGGATGGTTATTTGAGGGACAAGCAATTCTCAAAAGGAAAGGTTGAAAACAACCTCTATATGTAGGTGATGTCCATAATAACTCTTATAATCATTGTATATTTTGATGACATTATTTTTACTTGTGAAAAATAGTGTCTTTTTTGAATAATTTTCTAAATAGATGAAAATACATTTTGAGATGTTAATATTTGGTGAGATCAATTTAAATTGGAACTAAGTTGAGCAAAGATGAAGCACGAATCAGTGTGAACCAAAAATATTTCAGAAAAAATATCAGTAGTCTGCTCTATCTAACTGCATTAAGGCCAGACATTGTCATTGTTGTGACTCGGTGATACCAGTTTCAAAGTGATCCTAAAGAGTCTCATATCTGGTAGCCAAAATTATACTGATATATATCAAGGGGACTCTAAAATGTGGCATGCTGTACATTTTTTTTTTGATTTTTGGTTGAAGGGATTCACAAATACTGATTGGGCAGGGGATACCACTGATAGAAAACTCACATCTAGAGGAGCATTCCTTCTTATTGAGAGTAGTGTATGTTTGAATAATAAGAAGTAATTTATTGTTTCATTGATCATGATTGAATAAAAAACTACAGAAACTACACGTGCTTGTACACAAATACTATGGATATAAGTGTATCTAGAAAGAATTGAAAGTTAAAGTCAATAAGCCACTAAAAAGTGATTATGATAATCAAAGTGTCATTGATCTTTGAAAAAATCCATTTCAACATTCTAGATCAAATCATATTGAGATCAGATTTCATTTCATATAAAGTGACACTTGGTGATATGAATCTTGAATTCATATGAACCAATGATAAAATAATATACATTTTTACAACGGTAATTCCAAGAGAAAGGTTTGAATAGTTGAAGCTAAAACTTCATCTTTTATCCTTTCCTCTCACTTGATGATGTGTGGAATCAACCCCTATAAGGGCTTTGTATTATATTGTGAAAAAAGGATATAAATTACTCAAATATTATATGTAAGTAATACTTTTATTATTAAAGGAGGGGTGTTTCTTTATCAAAGGGGGATAATGATAATCCCTTAACTGTTTGAATCTAAAGCTATGAATAATTCTTAATGGGGGAGATATATGGAATTGGTAAATAGAAGTATAAATTTAGGGGGAGGTAATCTATATCACTTGGACACAATTTCTTGTCATTGGGGATGAAATTATCTAAAAAAATTACCTTTCCTGGTGGTGTGATGCAAGACATGTCTCATTAGAGAAAATGTGTGATTTGATGATTCTCATGAGATTTTTTATTTCTGATTTTAATTAAGGAATTTTTTTTAAAGTTGAATGTTTCTAAAAACAATCTAAATAGGGGGATTGAATGGAATTGTTGAAGGGTCATATTTTTTGTCAACCATGTTTGAGAATCAATGGGGATTTATTTTCCAGAGTCTAGAATTCTATAATTTTGGCCAAGTCTTTCTTCATAATACTTTTGAGTGAAACTCTAACACTCTTTAGGGTTTCATATGACTTTGGGTAGAACCATAATATTTTCAAGGGAGTTATTAAGGCTTTCTATTCAACATGTAAGATTTTTTTTGCATGCAGGACTTCACATATGAGCACCGTGAGATTTTCAGGCCAATTAAGACTTTGTAAGTATAACTTTGAATTAGTGCAAGATTTATGTGAGAAATCAAAAATGTGTGATCGCTATTCAATCCTTCTATAATTTCAAGTTTTTATTATCTAAAAAGTTACAATGGTGATTGAAGCTGTAACTATTTAAAAATAATCTTTATAAAATATTTCTTGAATGAAACAATGATGATATTGTATTGATCTTTTTTTTCATAAACACATGAAAATCATGATTTTCTTCAAGATAAGATGTTCGAGTGTTAAAATTTTCAAGATGTTGAGGAATACTATGATGTGATTCAAATAGGTTGGAGAAGATGATAATCAAGGTTGTTCCACTAGAATTCAAAAATACATTTATTTTTGAATTATTATTGAATTATGATTGAGGTTGGAGTATTTCTCAATTGTTTTTTATTAAGGGTGGTATTGGAAATGCATCAGAGATGATGGTTAAATAAGGAGGAGATTATTCCTTGACTGTGGGTGCATACCCACATGAAAAAGTGAGTGAAAAAAATGCATTGAGGATCTCATAAAATCATTCATTTATGGGAATTATCTAGAATACTGCGGTGTAAATGGTTTTTAGAATTAAATTAATTATAAAATATTTTGAGTTTTCCCAAATATGGGTATCATTCAAGAGAGAGACTGTGTGTTATGAGTTATACTCAGTATTGAAAAACTTAGAAAAACAGAGCCTGAAGCTAGATATTGGTGAATAATAGAAAGCCAGCTACAACCCGAGCATTTAGAGAATTGTGATTAAGAATAAGTTTGAGAAGCTGATAAAAATCTATATCTGCATGTCTTGAGAAAGTACGACCAATTCTTGTATCATGATCAAGTGTATTAATGAGAAATGGGTGGGACATGGTAGGATGGGCCAAGCCCATGTGGGTTTTATCCCATGTTGGTTTGTCTACAAAAGCCCACATATAATGGGAATAAAAAAAATCAAGCTCACCCCACCCCACATAAGACCACGGGTATCCCGCATGATTTCTCAATTTTAAAAAATATATACTATTTATAATAATTTAAATATTATATTTTTTCTCATTATTAATGGTAGTTGTGTGGAGAAGTATGGATTGACTGTATGTTGTTTTAAGGGACGTGATGGACCATTTTTCGATGGGTTAATGGTGGCATGTAGTGATTCCAAGGTGGTGATGACTATTGTGATGCAAAGTAGGTGACTGATCAGTGAGGAGTGATGAATGATGATGTTGGTTATGTGGTGATGCAAATGGATTGACCTATGAATAAACGATGACTCTCTAGGTAATGAACAATTTCGTAGGAGGAAATTAGGGTTACCATGATTTCCTTTCCCATTTTCTTAATAACAAAGTAAAATTAAATAATAATAATAATAAATCAACCCAAAAAATATTATAATTATAATAACTCTTTTATAATTGAAAGCATGTGCGAGGGATATGGGTTCCATTTTTCAAAAGGTGGGATGATACACAATGTGACTATGGTTAATAATTACTATATAAATATTTTAATATCATATTTAAACAATAAATATAGATTTATTTAAAATTCACATGTGAATGAATGGTGAATTAGTATGACCATTACAATGAAAAATCATATTTCATGGTTTAATCATGATTTTTATTAAAAAAATAAAATGTTAAAAGAAACATATATTGTAATAATAATATTTTTTTAAAATAAAGCCCATGGGTAAGCCTACACCCTTGTGATCTCAACTCGCCTTGGCCTACACCCATGTGAGCTTAACCTGCACCGACCCATGCTCTTAACAGTCAAAATTTTTAGGCCCACCCTGCCCCGTATCCTCCTCATATCTGTAAAGCTTGTAGGCTGCGAGCCTATTCTGCAATACTACTCAATTGTTATCATATGTTGAAGATTTTGAAGAGGTGAGCATATTCAGATCAGTCTATCCTAAAGGATCGAATGGAATATCTTCTTTGGTGCTAGATAAACATAGATTCTCAAGTGATCTTTCTCACTTTCATGTGTTGAAATTGTTGTAACTAGTGGGATGCTGTGAAAATGTCAGTGGGATGCCATATAAGAAGGCTACATGATGACACCTAGATAACCCACATGTATTTGATCATAAAAATATAGGGGTAAATCTGTGGACTAGGATAAAAACCAATGCAATAAGGAGTGGGTTCCCACAATGGGACCAAACCTTGTAAAAACCATTGTGTTCCTGGTTAATTTTATTTTTGCATTCATCAAGAAAGGCTGATAGAAGTAATTGAGTGTATAAAATATTAACTGATTGCAAAGGTTATATCAAGTTGAATAAATTTTAAAATATTATCACCACTAATTCAACACCCCTAGTAATGCACCAATTCCAGGGGAATCTCACTTTACTTTCATTCTTCATGATTGACATGATCAAACTAAATATTGTTTAAACATATTACCACCAATGAAACATGAATTCACATTACATATATGGTGATATGCTTGTGATTTCATATTTTGGGTGCAATATTCTCAATGCACCAACAAGCTTGAGGAAATACAAATCAATTTATCAAACTACAAGGGCTCAGAAATAACATCACACATTCAAGAATGCTTCCATATCAATTCACACAAGCAATCTTTAGCTTTAAACATCCTATCTATTATAATAGTTTCATGTTTAACTTTTTATGCATATCAATATTTCAATAAACTTCACATGCCATGGTATATATGATTTAGCATGTGGGACATAAACATTTCAGCATCTCTAAAATTGTAGTTATGCTTGACAAAGAAGAAAACAATTTCATTCATGAAAAATCTCATTAAATTCAATAGGTTCTCACTAATCATGCTTTACATCTTCCAAAAACTATATAATTTAATGACCAAAATTCTTTCCTGCAATAAATTCCTAACACATGCCTATAATGATTTGATGGTAACTCATGGCACAAAAATTCATATAGAAATAAAAAACACCTGGAGAATGGTTCTAAAAAAAATCCTTTCAACTTAACAACATAAAATTCATTTAGGGAAATCTTAATTTATACATGATTTAAACATATCAATTATAAACATCAAGGAAATTAATCAACATGTTATGCATTTTAATAATGATAACAAAAGTAAACTTGAGAGAAAACATGTTATAAAAAGCATGGTAAAAACATATTCAGGAATCATACTTGATGTATTTAGACCATGAATTCTAGTTAACAACCATTTTACTTCAACTTAAGGAACTATAACCATATCAGCAAGAGGATCGTAAATCATTAAAATAGTATCACAAAAACGTAAGCATGGAAAAAAAGAAGAGATTTAAAATGTAAATGTCATTGAAACCAATGGAAATTATGCATGTACCTCCCTATTATTTCTACCCCATGATGGTTACACTTTTACCTAAACATTTCAATAGGTTTTAAAAGTCCTTGCATCAGATCACAGGGGCCCTGAATACATGTGTCTTTTCTAGTATCCTTGATCTACATCACATGTTAGGATTGAGTGTCAAAATTGTCCTAATTTTATGCAATAATCACCTATTTATAAATCCAAAATCCACCCTAAATCTCAAAAAAATTCTCTAATACCAATTTCTCATGAATCACCCATGTCAGGACCTTTCTTTAACCTACAATGAATGTGAGAGTGACCCTCAAAGCCCGCCTCCAATAGGCCTCGGTTTGGAGACTAGCATTGAGGGTATAAAACATGCACGTGGGATTAATTTCCCTCATATAATCCCAATAATAATAAAAATTAATTATATCTAACAACAACAACAATAAACAAGCCTTAAAATTAATTAAATAGGGTAGGCTACATTGATCAAACATCGCCCATTTGCTATATTGAAGAACATATTTTCAGTGAAACTATTTAGAACAAGATTATATCGAATGATTTGTTTAAGTTTCCTTTTAGGTCTACTTAAAAATCTTTTAATAAGTGATTTTTCATTAATATTACCCTATAAATAGGTGCATCCTGAGGCCATCTATGACATATCTCAATTCGACACTCTCTAAAGTGACCGAAACGAGTTGGTTATGAGACCTCAAGCGCTCCTCCCCATATGCTAGAGGCTTCCAACTAGTAGTAGGGGTGTGATATGGATAGTGGAGAGACTATACCCCCTGATTATAGATTTACAAAACATTAGAATAATCATACAAAAATAGTAAATAAATATGAGAGTGTGAAAAATAATGGAAATGATACAATACAGCGGAAAACCACACAATAAAATCCAACTCAATAATCAAATAAAATAATAATGGAATAATGTAATGTCATAGTGGAATGTAACTAAATGTCATGTATAAGTAATACAAATAAAAGACTAGAAAACTCAAAAGACCTCGGTCCCAAACCCCATGTCGGCCCCGTCTCCAAACTCCAGCCCATCCAGTAAGCAACAATCAACAACAAGGTTCTTTTCCCTTGTCCAATACCACATCCATGTAATATGCTTGGGTACCAAATGGATTCCTGAGTAGGGTGTGAGTATAGCTTAGTAGGTCGACACCACCATGTATAATCACAATCAGTTTGATAATAAGTGCATGCAATAATGTAATAAATAGGTGTATTAGTTAATTAAATAATTAATTTAGTACCAAATCAAACTTCTTTGGCACCATCCTATAATGTCTCACAACCATGCCAGCCCAAACCATATAACTATGGTAAAACATAACCTACCTTGGCACCATATAGGAATGTCTGAACACATATCACAACCATTCCAACCATAACCATATATCCATGGTATAAATCATGAAAAACTGGGTCAAACCCACTTTATAATCATTTTAAAAATAAATCAAGGCCAAGCCCAGTGTATAATAATTTCAGCATGTTTCAGGGCCATGCCCAGTATATAATCATTTCAGTGTGTTTTAGGGCCATGTCCGATATATAATAATTTCAACATATTTTAGGGCTAAGCCCATTATATAATAATTTCAGCATGAGTCACTAGGCATAGCTTATGGTAGAATCATTTCAGATTGTCTCAGGGAAAAGCCTGATATATAAGAATTTTATCATGTAAAATAGGCCAATTCCCTATATAAACTTCAACAATAAAATTGGGCCAACACCCCATATAAGCATTACAAAATATAAAACACAACACATGTCATAGAAATAAGGATATCACAATATCACATCATAATGCTGAATGGTTAATTGTGAAAATTACCATTTTTATTTTAATTACAAATTTCATTTATCATTTGGCCATAAACCAATAACATTCCAGTCATTTAAATAACCAATCCCAACCAAGGAAAATCTATATCAAATAATCACCCTAATCCCATGTCATGATAAACCCAATTTAATCCATTAATCAATTCATTTATAAACAAGGGTTTTCTCACCCGAATGGTAGCCAGAAGCCAAGTCAATAACCAATTGGATCCAAATGGATTCTAAGTAATAATTCAATTTATCATTTAATTTATTCAGGTACATGCTATTTTGATGCAATTTCAATATTTCACATAATTTATAATTAAATAGGACCGAGGGTTAAGGTTTAGACCCTCTAACTTTAATCGACGATCAACCAAAGCTTATAGCAGGATTCACCAACAAGAATGATGGCATAGATGATTTTAATATGGATCCTAGATCATATCCATTCAAGATCAAAACCAACAACGAACAAGGTAAAAATATTACACTACGACAGTCATAGATCGAAGTGACAGAAGGGAAAACCTAACCAAAACCACTTACTTGGAATCAAATGCATGATTGAGATGTTCAAAATCAAGAGAGGTGCTCCAAAATTTCTTGGAGAGGAGGAAGCCGCTTGTGATGGAATGATAAAAATCTCATGCATGACACCCCTTAAAAATATACTTGGGAAATTACATGGAGTATAACTCATTTAAATGATATGTAATTCTTTTTAGAGTGATATTCCAAAAAACCCGTCACCTCAGATTATTATTTAACCCTACTCAAATTTTACATGATGTGAACATTTTATATGGAGTGTAACCATTTCACACCCTATACTAGTTCACAACATTTCCAGTAGCCGTTACACGTCATGTTTCATGTACATGATGTGTAATCGCCCGACAGGAAGTTTTTGAGCCCAAATTATACATAAGGACCCAAAACACCTCCAAAGCCTTCATAAGCCCGGAAAACCCTCATAAACCCATTTAACACATTTATATCTGAAATCCATTAATTAAAAAAACATACATCCCTATACTAAGTCATTTTCCCCAACAAAGGATCTCTATCTCCGAACATGACCTGGACACCAAGGTTTAAATGAAAAAATCAAAGATGGACGCACCTGGAAAAAGATGGGATATTACATCATCTTCTCACATGTATAAACCATCTTAACATAGTGTTAATCATATTCTTGTCAATCAGATTCATTCCAATTTTCTCTTGAACACATTCATTTCTAATCTTATCCATATTAGTATGACACATGTCCATATTGACATTTTCATTTATTCTACCTTTATTTTTTGTTCAAGATGTCTCATAAAAGGCTAAAACTCACCACCATATAGAAAAAATGGTCTAATAATAGTCCTATAAAATTTACCAATCAATTTTAAAAGAATTTTATGATCATAAAGTGCCCCAAAATCCTTTCTTTATTTTATCTATCTAGTTTGAATCCTATGAGATATATTTTCATTAATATATCCAACACATTACAAAAATGATCTTAAATATTGAAAATTATTAACTTTTGAAATAACATGGTATCCCAACATCACATTCATAATTTCACTAGACAATCATTTTTTAACACTCACTGCCATATAGAATATCTGGTTTAATAGTAATCTTATAAAATTTACCATTCAATTTCAAATGAATGTTACAATCATAAAGAACCCCCAAATACTTTCTCCATTTTATCTATAAAAATTGATTCCAATTAGAGACATCAATATTAATATCTCCATCACATTTCATAAATGAACTTAAATGTCAAAAATGATTAACTTTTGAAATAACATGGTCTTCTAATCTCATAATCATAATATCACTAGACAATCACTTGATAAAATGAAACTCCATATATTTTGTCTTATCCCTATTAAGATGAAAACATTTGGATTATAAATACTCTATATAATGATATAACTTTAAATTTATATTCTTTTTATATTCTTCAATAATAACTATATCATCCTTAAAAAATATACAATCATGTATCTTGATTGCACCGTGATTCACTGTTTCATTTTTACCCTGACACCATTGTGATAAACTAGTTTTGTATTGAAAATTATAAAAACAATAACAAATTTCAATTCATTTTTGATTCAATTATTTTGTTTTTATAACTATTAAAATGGAAAATGTTACTTGTTTTGATAATTACATGTAGGTGGAGGTGATTTGGAGGTCCCATGACAAAGTTCAAGAAAAATGGGCCAAACTGTGCAGGATCCAAGCACACCAGTGGAATCAACCACACACTTATACTAAAACGTGCATCCAAATGGGATGATATTTTTTTCTACTCCAAAATTTAATGGGCTAAATTTCATATTAAGACACCTAATCCCCATTCATCCATTAAGGGCCCCATCTGAACTGATATATCCAAGGGATCAAATTTTCTCGAAGTCAAAAAGTTGGTTTTGTATTTCATCCATATATCCAACTGTGATTGTAGAAATGGTGCCAAATTTTCAGTGGAGGTATTCAGGAGGTGGGTATACATATTTTTAGTTTTTTCAAAAGTGAGATAAGACTGTGTGTTCATCAAAAACCATGGGCCAAGTAGTTTCTTGAAATCAAGGTGCTCCAAACCAACTTCCAAATTTCCTATAAATTAGCACCTTGGGATATCCATTTGAAAGTTAAACCAGGAGAGTGAAGTGATGAAAAATTAAAGTTCCATATGATTCCTTTCACCCCCTTGTAAGTTCTGTAGCTCCCTATCCACATAGGGAGAGCTGAAATGAAGAAGGAGATCCACCTGAGCTTCCTCCTCCTCTCAATGTCAGGCTAAATGGTGGGAATTTTTTGTGAGGGATATACACACATTTCAAGGGAGTTATGATGTATATATTAGCTACTAGTTTGGAATAATTTGGGTGTTAAAACATTTCATTCCATTTATCTTGCATTATTTAATATGTTAATGTTTTTTTGATGCATTTGATTGATTTTATTTTAATTTCTAACTGATCGGTGTGAGGTTTTGAGTGTGTGACTTGTGTTATTATGATTGGAAAACAAAATAATCCTTTTATTACCCACTTTCTTGAGATTTAAATCTAATTTTGAAGCTCTTATTCCATGAATAAGTTATTTACCTTGATAATATGATTGTTATTTCAAGGTTTGGTTCTTCAAGCATTGAAATAAAAGTTTAGGAATTAATCAGAATTCCAATTAATTTCAACAAAATAATTACTTCAAACCTGAATGAATATCTAAGAAAAATGAACTTGAAATGTGTGTAGAGAATCAAAATGACAAATTTATCTCATATTTTTCAAAATCCACTTGGTTTCTCAACTATTAAACTCTTTAAATTAAGTCATTTTATTTTTAAAATTGTTTTTATAACCATCCACAATTTTAGTCATTTTTATTAAAAATACACACTCTAAACCTATCAAATCTCCTTGATATATGACCTAGGGTCTTCCCCATTTTATATAATCATATTTAAATCATAATTAATTCAACGTTTCATGAAAAAGTGTTCAAATTTTGGCAATGATTCTGGGGAGTGCTTTTGTTTTTTGTCTGTTTTTTATAAAGGTATTGAATATTTTGTAATCATTTGTTCACTTATTTTCTTGCTTAATTATTTTTAAAAGTTGATCTCTAAAATAATCTTTTTTTTGGGATTGTGCATTATTTGATCTTAATAAGAGTAACTACTTCCATTTGAACATTAATTGGAGAGTATCTTACATCATTGACACCAAGAAGAACCAAATAGTCCATTGAAGTAGGGCACAAAAAAATCGACACACTTCTTGACCCTTCCTCTTATTCTTCTGGAACCAACATCAAAACCGAAAAAAACTTGAATAGAATGGATAAAAATAACTATACATTAAAATAACTAACCTTGCCTTATATTTATATCCAACCCACTTATATTCAAATATAAGGCAAGTCACCCAATTTTGAACTAAAATCCAATATAATTCATTTATTACCAAGATTCCATGGACTATCTGGAGAAGACCCACATAAGAATTTAAAAGAATTTCAAACTATGTGTTCAACATTAAAACCTACTAATGTGGATCAAGAACATGTAAATATTATGGAATTCCCCTTTTCATTATAAGACACTAAAAAATATTGGCTTTACTATGTTAATTCACCAATTAGAGGATGGGCAGACATAAAACACATTTTTATTGAAAAATAATTCACAAACTATAGAAATGAAACTATAAGGAAAGAAATATGTGGTATAATACAATAATAAGGGGAACACTTCATGAATACTGGGAAATATTTATGAGGCTTTGTTTAAGTTTTCCACATCACCAAATAAGTGATAAACTTTTAATTCAGTATTTTTATGAATTTTTAATTCCCATTGATCTAAATATGATTGATACTACTATAGGTGGTGCACTAGTTGACAAGACCCCAATTTCTACAAGAAACCTAATTGAGAACATGACACAAAACACTCAATAATTCAGTTCAAGATCCAATGTACCCATTCAAGGTGTCCATGTGGTACAAAGCACTGAATTTGAGAAGAATGTAGATACAAATTTTGAAGAGGTAAGTACCCTTCTCCAAAAAATTTATCTTTCCCAAGGGAAATACCAATCCCCTCCTCCCATCCATTATGGTATCTATTCTTTTGACACCCACTATTCTAACCAATGACCTCAACTGAGAGATACATCTAACAGTTGTGAGGAAATCTTTCTAGGCCGCCCCTATAACCAAACCTTTAGGAAAGAACCTTATTATCCATATAACCTTGGGTAGAAAGACAACCAAGCCTATAGGTAAGGGGGTATTCAAACCAACCTCATCAATAATGGAACCAACCAAGCACCACCACCACCCAGAAATACCCAACCACCAAAAAGGCCTTTCCAACCACCCCACCAAAACCCAATCCTATCCTAGAGTACATGATGAAAAAAAGGATTTTAATAACCTCTAATTCCAACAAACCACTCAAGCATCCATACAAGACCTAAAAACCCAATTAGGCTAACTTTCCATCTCGGTTGGGGGAAATCCAAAGTCATGGGTCTGGTAAACTACATTCTCAACCACTTGTAAACCCAAAGGATAAGGGAAATGTCAGTTCCATAACCCTTAGGAGTGGAACTAAAATTAAAATCAAAATGACCCCACCAATAGAGTCATCCCCTCCTGAGGAAACTTCCATTCCAACCATCTCAAATGACCCATATAAGAAAAATCCTTGTCCTGAGAAAAATCCCACAAAAGGAAAGAGTGTGTATGTTGATGAGCTAAATAGCCCAACCATTCTTCTTTTATTTTTCCAATGTTCCACCCAACCAAGAAAACAAAAATAAAATAAACTCTATAAATAAATATTGGAAACTTTTATAAAAGTTCAGGTTAATATCCCCTTGATTGATGTCGTGAAGAAAATTCCAAGACATGCCAAGTTTCTAAATGAGATGTGTACACACCAAAGGAGAATTCAAGGTGATGATAAGGTGAGATTGGGGAGAAACATATCAAAATTGATAGATCCATCACTTCCCACAAAATGTAATGATCCTAGAACATTCTTGATTATGTTCACCATAGGGGAGTATTCATTTTCCAATGCTATGTTTGATTTGGGTGATTCTATAAATGTGATGCCTCACCCCATTTACTCTTTATTGTAGGTAGTAGAATTTAATATCAAAAGAATTATTATTTAACTCAAAAACTAGAGTACAACACACCTCACTGGCGTGTTAGAGGATGTTCTTGTGAGGGTGAAAATTTTAATTTTTCTTGCTAATTTTTATGTGCAAAAAATGGAAGATAATAGGATAAATGGACATTCCACAATTATATTGGTGAGTCCTTTCTTGAAAACCAACAAAAAAATAATCAATTTCCATAATGGTACATTATATATGGAGTTTATTAGTGACAATTTTCACTTCAACATCCTTTATTCCATGAAGAATCCCTCAGAAGAACATGCATCTCTCTATTAATTCAATTGATGTACTCCCTTCCCCTAAAAAAAATCCTTACTTTACCTCGATCCCCCTTTTTAGTTTTCATACTTGATTGAAATTTTAGGTAATTAATCATGCATTTATTATTTTAGTGGTCTAGAAAAATGTCATGCATGTTTGTTAATTGATGATTTCTTGAACACTGAATATCACATGACCATCAATGATATTTCTAAGTTTGTAAAAGCTCATTCCTCATCTGAGTATGATACCATTGAGATGTTAGATGAGATTAATGACCTAAAACTTTCACAAATACCCACATCAATCCAAAATCCCCTTGAATTTGAACTAAAAATACTAAATCAAGATTTAAAGTATTCTTATCTTGAGAATGGAAACAAGTTTCCTTCCATCATTTATAGTTCACTCCCTCCTGAACATGAATTGTGACTGCTTGAACTTTTGATGGGGTATAAATAAGATTTTGTGCGGAAAATTGTTGAAATTCTTGGTATTATCCCATCAATTTTCATACATCATATATTGTTAAATGATGAGGCCAAACCAGTGAGGCAGGCACAACGTTGACTAAACCCAAACCTCCTAAATATTGTTAAAAAGGAGGTAATAAAATTATTGGCTGCTGGAATCATTTGCCCCATATCTGACAACCAATGGGCCAGTCCAGTCCAAACAGTTCCTAAAAAATTGGTCTTACAGTAATTGAAAATGAAAATAATGAATTGATTCCAACTCGTGTGTAGAATAGTTAGCGTGTTTGCATAGAATATCGCCAACTAAACCTACACACTGGGAAGGACCATTTCCCATTTTCATTCATTGACCAAATGATAGAGAGGCTACCAAGGAAGTCCCACTGCTGTTTCCTTGATGGCTATTCTGAATATTTTTAAATTCATATTGCCCCCGAGATCAGGAAAAGATGACCATCACTTTCTCCTTTGACACATTTGCCTATAGGAGGATGCCATTTGGTTTGTGCAATGCTCTAGGTACTTTCCAGTGATTCATGGTTAGTATTTTTTTCTAACTACCTAGAGAATTTCATGGAAGTATTCATGAATTATTTCACTATTTATGGATCCTCCTTTTATAAATGTTTGAGTTGTCTAGGTTCTATCCTACATCACTGTATTGAAAGGAATCTCATATTAAATTATGATAAATTCCATTTCATGGTGTGAAAAAGGTATAGTATTGGGACATGTAATTTCTGGGGATGGTATCCAAGTTGATAAATCAAAAGTGTATGTCATTTCTTCCCTACCATTCCCAAAAAATGCATGGGATTTGAAATATTTCCTAGGTCATAATAGATTTTACCGTCATTTCATTCGTGACTTTAGTAAGATCGAACTCCCCCTCTCCCGATTACTCCAAAAATAAAAGGAATTTGTTTTTGATAAATAATATGAGAATTATTTTAACAAATTAAAATGGAGTCTCACATCACCCTAGGTAATCCAACCAACATGGTTGGATTTACCATTTTATCTCATGTGTGATGCCTCTAACTATGAAGTTGGGGCAGTCTTATCACAAATGGATGATTGAGCTCCACATGTCATTGCCTATGCCTCACACACATTGGACCCTACCCAATAAAACTAAACCACAACTCAAAATAATTTCTTTCCATTGTATTTGCCTTGGATAAATTTAGGTCATAAATTTTGGGGTCCAAGGTCATTATGTTATCAGACCAAGAATCCCTCCGATATCTACTTAAGAAACCAAAATCTAAACCACATCCCATTCATTTTATTCTCTTACATCATGAATTCAATATAGAAATTAGGGATAAAAAAGGAGTTGAGAATGTGGTGGCTGACCATATCAGTAGGATCCTCCCATCCTCATACATTGACTCATCCCCCTATATTCCCATAAATGACATGTTTCTTAATGAGAAACTACACCAAGTGCAAGATGTTATTCCTTGGTATGCTGAAATTATAAATTATTTGGTAGTATATTTTATTACTGCTAATTTCAACCAAAACTGGGTTGAACATCTAAAACATGAGTCTAGTTGGTACATTTGGGATGACCCATACCTTTGGCGCACATGTAGTGATCAAGTCCTCAAGTTTTGTGATCCTGATAGAGAGTTTCAGTCTGTCCTTAGGTTCTACCACATTCTTGCATGCAGGGGCCACTTTGGTCCCCAATGAACTGCTCACAAGGTCCTCGATTCAGGCCTCTTTTGGCCAACATTATTTTGGGATGCCCATGATTTCTTTAAATATTTTTATCACTGTTGAATAATGGGAAATGTATATAAAAGAAATAAAATGCCACAAAAACCCTTGATCTTCCATTACATTTTTGATGTTTGGGGCATTGAATTTATGGTTCCATTTCCTAATTTATTTGTAAACTTATACATTCTTATGACAGTGAACTACGTGTCAAAATGGGTAGAAGCATGCACCATAAGGATTGATGATTCTAAGAATATTGTGGAATTTTTGAGAACCCAAATTTTTTGTAGGTTTGGATTACCTAGGTTCAACATCAATGACCAGGGTTATCATTTTTACAACCAAACAATGTAATCAATTCTACATTAGTATGGGGCCAAACATCAAGTGTCTACTTCATATCACTCACAAACCAATGGTTATGTTGATGTGTCAAATAGAGAGGTAAAATATATTCTTAAAAAATGTTTCAACCCAATAGAAAAGATTGGAGTCTTAGACTCGATGATTCATTATGGGATTAATGCACTGCCTTCAAAACACCCATTGGCATATCACTATATCAGATAGTGTTTGGAAAGATTTTTCACCTTTTTGTTGAGATAGAGAACCGAGCCTACTAGGACATTAAACAATGCAATTATAATCTTTATGGTGTAGGTTCTCAAAGGATGTTACGAATTTTGGAGCTAGAGTAAATGAGAATAGATTCGTATGAGAACTCCAGGATATATAAGGAGAGAACCAAGGCTTCCCAAGACCACCTCATCCTTCATTATCAATTATACATTAGGAAGAAGGTCCTCCTTTATAATGCAAGGCTAAAGTTGCATCCAGGTAAGCTTTATTCCCATCAGTTTGGCATATACACTATTACTAATGTTTATCCATTTGGTGTTGTTCAGGTTTAAAATAAAGAAACCAAACAAACCTTTACTATCAATGGGTAGTAGATTAAGCACTTCCATGAATCCCTTTCAAATTCCTCAATAGAGGAAATCTAAGTTAAAGAAGAAACCTACCAATAACACTCACTAGGTTTTATCCTTCCTTCCCATATTCTCTTTTTACAGTGAGGACGCTGCATGCTCTAGGTGTAGGGGGATGGGTGCATTCCTAGGTTAGTTAGGAATTTTTATCATCTTTATTATTTTTCTATTTTTGGCTTGCTGAATTGTATTGTCACTTTCCCCTATTCCCCCCCTCAATTTTGTGTCAGAATGTTAATTTTTGATGCACACTTTATCATGAAAAATGATTCCCACTTAATCATGGAAGTTATTGAAAATGAATGAGTAATTTCCCTATTTCATATTGTTTTAACATTCAATTTTTTTATGAAATGATCATTTCAGCATGAATTCAACATTGTGGTGTAAATTTGTCTTGAAATTTGGTTGTTTTTCAATGATATAAATGGTTGTGTCATTTTTAAACATTTGATAAGAATGGTACCCTTTATGTGAATAGTTTAAAGGAAAATTGTGTCACTTAATTTCTCCACACATCTTTGCACCCAACCATGAAGTGTGGAAATTTCTTAATATAAGGTAAATATAAGTTAAGTAAAATTTTCTCTACTTTAGAAAATTATTTTTCCATATGTTCATTCCTTATCCAATCTATTTCATTACTATACTAGATTGACCTATGCGTGTGTACCTATTATCTGACTATTATACGACCTAAAAAATGAAAAAAAATAAAAAAATAATAAACATTAAGGGGAGTAATGAAATGTAAAACCGATGGGGATATCTAGGTTAGGAGCTTATGGTTTAACTTCTGAGAATTATTAAGTGAACGAGTCTTGAAATTTTATTACAAATTATGTAGGGCGAGTTTCGATGGAAAGGATCATATAAGCAGACAAATTTTAAAATAACCTATATTTACTCGATAAAAAGTGGAAATAATAGCATGAAATGGTTGACACACACACACATGGATAATTAGTGACATGATTAACTTTTTAATTATTTTCTTAGATTGGTATCATGAATCTCTTGGAATTTTGTTCCTATACAATTTTTGATACGTCTTTTTCTATGATCATTGAGAATAACTCATCAATGTGATTTTTTCTTTGATCACATTTCTATCAGGAATTAAATTTTCATTGATTTTAAATATTTATGAATTTGGGAATATATACATGCATAATTTTTTAAAAATTTACTTTTCTCAGGAGTGAAAATATTTTAGGTGTGAGGGTGTGATCACACCATGATTCACCATTTCATTTTCACCCTTGAACCACTGTGCTAAACTAGTTTTGTATAGAAAATTATAAAAAATAAAAAAAATTAACTTCATGTTTGATTCATTCATTTTGTTTTTATCAGCATTAAAAATGGAAATGTTGCTTGTTTTTATAATTAAATTGCTGGTGGAGGTGATTTGGAGGGCCCATGACAAAGTTCAAGAAAAATGGGCCAAACCACACATGATCCAAGCACACCAGTGGACTCAACCGCACACTTCTATTAAAACATGCATCCAAATGGGATGATATTTTATGGTTTGATCCAAAATTCAATGGGATACATTTCATATAAAGACACCCAATCCCCATTCATCAATTAAGGGTCTTATCCAAACTAATCTGTCCAAGGAATTAAATCTACTCAAAGAAAAAAATTTGGTTTTGTATTTCATCCATATATCTGGATGTGATTCTAAAAATGATTCCAAATTTTTGGTGGAGGTATTCAGGAGGTGGTTTTATAAATTTTTTAGTTTTTTAAAACGTGATATAATACTATTTTTCCATCAAAAACCATGGTCCAATGGTTTCTCAAAACCAGGGTGCCCAAAACCACCTTCCACATTTCCTATAAATTGGCACCTTAGGTTCCCTATTTGAAAGTTCGACCATAAGAGTGAAGTGATGAGAAATTTAAGTTATATAGGATTCCTTTAATACCCTTGGAGGTTATGTAACTCCCTATTCTCATAGGGAGAGTTGAAATGAAGAAGGAGATCCACCTGAGCTTCCTCCTCTCAATGTTGGGCTAAACAGTGGGCATTCATTGTAAAGGATCTACCCACATTTCAAGGGAGTTCCAATACATATATTAGCTACTGGTTTGGAATAATTTGAGTGTTAAAACATTTAATTCCATCTATATTTCATTATTTCATATTTTAATTCTTTTTTATGCATGTGATTGATTTTCTCTTAATTTCTAATTGATCGGTGTGAGGTTTTGAGTGTGTGTATTATGTTGTTCCGATTGGACAACACAAGAATCCTTTTCTTACCCAATTTCTTGAGATTTCAATCTTCTTTGGAAGATATTATTCAATGCATAAGTTTTGGACCTTGATAATACGATTGTTATGTCAAGGTTTGGTTCTTCAAGTATTGAAATAAAATTTTAGGAATTAATCAGGATTCCAATTAATTTCAACCAAATAATTACTTCAAAACTTAATGAATATCTAAGAAAAATGAAATTGAAATGTGTGTAGTGAATCAAAATGAAACCTTTATCTCATATTTTTTAAAATCCACTTGTTTTATCAACTATTAAACTCTTTAAATTAAGTCATTTTATTTTTAAAACTTTTTTCAAAACCACCCCCAATTTTAGTCCTTTTTATTAAAAATACACACTCTAAATCTATCAACGCTCCTTGAGAGATGAACTAGGGTATTACCTAGACTATAAAATCATATTTAAATCATAATTAATTTGACATGTCATGAAAACACATTTATATATCATCTTAAATATGTTTTGTAAGTTCATCTAAGACCAAAGAAAAAGGGTATGGGCTTAAATCCGAACCTTGATGCAGTCCTATCAAGATAGGTAAGTTAGTAGTATCACCGACTGAAGTTATAACTCAAGTAAATCCTCATTTATACACATCTTGGATGAGTTTTATATATGCCACATACAACCTTTTTATTTCAATAACTTTCCATAAAACCTCTCTAATAACTTTATTTTATGATTTTTACAAATCAATTAAAATTATATGAAAATACTGGGCTTCTTTCAATAATACTCCATCATAAATATAATCAAATAAATTTATTCTATGGTTGAACATATAGGAATGAAACTTAATTGATAATATAAATCTTTAGTTTCCAAATAAATTTCATTCCACAAATAAATTCCCACATCCCAAATGTCACATACATGTTATACAACCATCATAAAATACATGCAAGGTCGAGCTCCTACAACTCCCATGTCATCCTACATCTCAATCTAAGCTACCCAAACATAAACTCATATCTCCCATAAACTATGTTACAATACACATAACAAACTATAGAGGGGTGATCACTTGGGAGTACTCAATATGACCATACTTCTAAATAAGTCAACATCTGTGTGCAATAGATATGAAAAAGTAAGAAAGAGTGATATCAACCAAGCAAAACATAACCATAGATATAAGCATAATAATGAAAAATAAAATCACTAAACTTCATGATATACATAATTTTACACCATTTCCTCTATTCCCTACAACATCCTTAAACAATTCTATAACCAATGTTTCTAACCAATGTCACAGCCAATAACTGAGAAATATATTTAACCCCATAACCTTTATCAAAATAAATAAAAGAAAAAGGCATGGAAACTCACCACACCCACATATCAATTCGGAGAAAGCTATAACTCAATCCAATAGAGAACCAATAGGACAACCCATCACCAACTAATTATAGAGGCAATAATGGAACACCAACATACCATCAACTATTGTCTCATGCCACAAGACAATCCACCACACCACACATCCAAATGTCAAAATATCGTATCTATTATCACAATTCCATCACCACATATAACACCACTACATATCCACAACTACATCACCCAGTATTCAACTTTCAAACCTAAAATTGGTAGAGTAACATAAAAATGAAAGGCATCAACCTTGCTCCCCCTCCCATGTACGTCCCCCACCCGTAACCGCATATCCACATCCTCCATATTAAATCCATGACCACATAATCAATTCATACCAAAACCAAACACCACTTCACCATAACCACATCTCATAACTACCTCACAGTAAGGTATCATGAATATATAGGAAATCAACCCCATGAAATCCTATCATGCATGACCCCCACCATGTATAATCATCACAATCACATAACCAAGTCAACAACATATTGCATACATATAAACTAAAGTTATTACTACCCACATAAACATGCTTAATTCAAGGCATCAAAACCCTTAAAAATAAACCAACTAAGAGCCATTACAACCCGTGAGTATTCACTTATGTTCCCCCTGTTGTAATAGTAGGTTCCTAATACACAACTAAACAATAATTTTTATTACCATTTCATGTATAAAATTATATATGCATGATGTGAACTTATCATTATAGTGTAGACATTTCTGTGTCTACTATTTAATGGTAATGTCCATAGATTAATTGTCATATCAAAAGGTTATAGCAGATCCCAAGATATAATGAGAACCTCAAGATACTATGAAATTAATTTTAAATATATGTCCTATGGTCTAGATACATCATACTGACTGGACACAGTTGATGTATGACTATAAGGCATTGGGGGCTCATAAGAATTGAGATTTCTTCTCATGAAGTTCGCACTTGGTGATATCTGGTAGGTGAGATCATGAGGACAAACCCTCCAATAGGAACACCACATATTTTGGGTGTCATTAGTTGTTCCTATATATGGACATGTGTATTGGTATCCTAACTTGATATCATTATCAATGCGTGCCATGCCACGTACTTTGATGCAAGGAAAAAACCATGATTATAAAATAATTGAGAGGTATCTTGTGTTGGGTGCATCATTGGTGGTATGACATTGGTTGAATGGTTAAGATAGAATTTGTCGCTTCTGAGTTGAGGAAGTCATATATCTCGGACCTGGTTAATCCGGATGGTAGTACCTTCATAATTCCTTGGCCAACGCAGTCGAGGGTAAATATATCTAGTTAGATCATAAAATAATAAAGCAATAAAGGATAATTACACAAGTGTGTGTCCTGCTTTATGATATATCTAAAGACAAATATATTTTATTACACAATACATGTTTGTAGGTTGATTGTTGTTGCTATGACTATTAATTATCTCTTTAGGGGTCTTGATGGGTTGATAGACTCCACTATTGGTATGTGAATACTATTCACTACTATCAATATAAGTTCCTAGATGTTCACACACAATATCATATTCAATAATCTACTTTATTCTGTTGAATAGGTAAATATGACATGGTTGACCCCACCATGGGGTCCGAGGGTTGTCCAAGTTATTGATCACCAATAAATAAATAAATTTATTATTATTTAAGTTAAGAATAATTGGATTGAATTTATTTATTAAAAGTATTTACAAGTGTAAAATTAAATATGAAGAATAATATTATCCGAATGAATATTATTTTAATATTCCACATTTGTTCAATATTTGCGGGCATGATGAGTCGAGTTAAATAGCTCAGTTTTATCATGTAATATATTTAATATATATTACATATATGTGATAAAATATAAATAATATTTATGATTCATTTTATTTCGTCGTAATTATTTATTGCTTATTTGGTGGGCGTTTTATTTCTAGGGGCTGGGAAACCCTTTTCAGGTAATCAACTCACCCACCATATAAGCAGGAGAGGAGAAGTTCATCTTGGATTTGTTCATTCCAATGGATGCAAGATTCTCTATCCTCCATTTTTATAGAGATATAAATTCTCTCCTTGAGCTTCTGATCCAAGTTCACCTTCATCAGATTGAAGGCAAGGGTTCGAGGTGATCGATGCATTGCTGAAGGATTCATCAGATCTCTATGATAGCACCCAGATTACGATGAATGGTGAGCGTGTAGATTATTAGAGTGTGTGTAGATGATATAGAGGGGTTCATCTTGGGATCCTTTATTCAACGATCATTGATGACTTACTGCAATTGAACATGCCACTAAATTGAACAAGGTTCATGTTTATTTTTCCTGTGCTCTATTTAATTTACACGAGATCCTAGGGACCGTATGAGGGATCAGAACACTGGAGATGAAAAGTTTCATCATCTCGATGATGAAAATTTTAAAATCCTTAGCCCACCAGCTTACTCTTCATGCTCTGACACCTTCAATTGGTATAATAGGGATGATGTAACTATTCCAAGATAAGGAAATTAATTTATATTTAAATTTAAGTAGAGGTTTTAATTTTGGTCCCAACGAATTTGACCATGTTTCAATCTGTGTTCTAATGAACAAGTTGCGGTCATCCAAAAAAAATTATGGATGGAAAGTGATGAGTTTTCAGGTATTAATTTTTGAAACATATTTCATATATATGAGATTCTACTTGGGTTGTACCACCGATAATGGGTTCCGGTGAAATATGTTATCTGGAAAAAACTCAAGCGGCCATAACAGTATTTGTTGGCCAATGTTCATTCCACTATTTTGTGGAAATTAAAATATTAAAATAATTATAATTTATTTTATTATTATAATATTTATAATTATTTTATTCAAAGGCTAATTTCATAGCCTTAGAAAATTTGAAACAAAAGAAACAAAATGGGTATTGTATTGTTATCATGTGTAGAATTCACACAAAGAGAAAAAAGGGGGATCAAGAGATGGTGGGCGAACTAAATTGAAAAAAACAATTTAATGGTTGTGGAAATTACACCATCGAGGAAAGTGGGTACCTTGAACAAAAAAAGGTGTTACTTTTGAGAAAATTGGCTACACACTAAAGAGGGAGGCCCCATCCTGTTGGATCCTCCCTGCCGACAGCTAGAAGTTACTCCCTAGATGATGTGACTCTCCTTCTCTTCTACATCAGGTCCACCAACCATCTCTCCTAGCTCTCAGCAACTAGAAAGAATCAACCACACCCCCCTTTTCTCCTTTGTCCACCTGATTCCCCTTCTTAGCCATGAGCTCATCCACGACACCACCCTAGTCACGAGCGATTGACGACCACTGTTCACCTCGCTTGACCAGGCCCAACCACAACTCCAACCTAGAGTAGCCAATAAACCCATCATGAGTGTGGTAATCCTATTCACATGAAAAAATTGGCGCACCCTACTATTGAGTGACTTCCCTCCATAGCTGTGAGTCGCTGCTCCCTCGAAGGTCACGCCACCTCCATCGCCCTAGATTTGGGCCTGAGTGCCACTGACTGTACCTCCACCGGGCCACCGGATAGCGGCCAGATGCCTCTTCCGCTACCTCATAGGCGAAACCCCCAGGTGTTGCATCATCAATACCACAACCTCCTTCAGCTAAATTTGGTGGTGTGCTGAAGCCCCATTGGCATGAGGAAACCCCTATCATGTGAGGTAAGTCCCTGCCTTCGATTCCCTTGGTCCGACTAGACCTGATCCACCTTAAAATAAGATCGAGCGGGTTTTCTTGACCCAAAACAGGTCTGTCCAGGACCACCAGTCCCAGTACAACCCACCACGGGCTTTACACGGCCCAAAACAGGCCCGCGTGAGTCCGATGCGACTTGCATTGGGCCTGGGTGGGGTTTCAGAGCCCGGGTTAATCAAAATTAATTTAATTTTAGAATTAAATTAAATTAATTAAAATATTAATTTTGGTTTAAAATAAATAATTTTATTACCCAAAAATTTTAGTTTAATTTTAACATTAAATTAAATTAATTAATTAATTTATTATTTTGAATTAAAATTAAATTAATCATGGGAATTAATAAAATAAAATTATTTGAATTTAATTAATTAATTTAATTTAATTTAATATCCTCATACTTTAATTTATTAAAATTTAAATTTATCAGGGTTTTATTTTACCTATTGACTGGTCTTGAGAAACGACCAAATATGTGTATGTTTGGATATTTTATTTAATTATTTATAATTGCATGCAATGATTCTAAATAATTAAGATGTTCTGCACATTGTCATTTTTTTGGCCAATATGTATAAGGATCTGCTTGTTCAAATTTATTTTTTGTATATTACTCCTCTAGTTCCCCTCGTCTGCTCACGAGTATACTTGTAACTTTTGACGATGACGCTTATGACATGGAACCCTCCAAGACAAAGTGAAATCTAGATGAATAGTGGACATACTAGATGAGGATAAGATATATCACGAGTCAAGCTACGACTCAGGTATGTTACCCCTAGGATTTGGTTGATTCATTGAGTTTAGATGGATCAAATAGTTTTAAATGCTCAAAAACAGTCAAGTAGTTTATTTCCTTTATTCTTTTTTTATTATCTTATGAATTTGCATGAGAGTTAGAAAATACATAAAATAATAAATAATAAAATGCATAAAGAATTGATGAATATTTTTCTATTAATTTCTATTTGTGAGAATGAAAACATAATATAAAAAAGATTATTATAAATGAATTATATTCATCGGAAAAAATAATATTAGAAACCCCTCATAGGAATATTAAGTCATTAAACACCTTTCATCATTTGAATTTGAACAAAAACTGGTGTTAGGGTTCTCTTTAACCAAATTTGAGGGTGGCTCTTACTACTGATAAGTTATTATGAGAGTGATGAGTTGACTTAAATAAAGTTGGTACAAAATAAGTATTCAAATCTAGCTTGCTACAGCTTTAGAGGCAACAATTAAGAAAACCAGGTTGATGATTTTAAAAGATGGGTATTCACTCAACAGATCAAGGAACCATGAGTTAATACAGTTGGCTAGTCAAATGCCTACCTTGAACTATCCAAGTAGTGGTGTAGGAAAATCTTGTAGACTATGTGGGGAGGTTCAAGGATCCTTGCGACTAAAATACTCAAGTGATATATTATTCTGATTCTAGTATAGAGGATTCATAGAATTTGATAAAATAGTGAGAGAAATTTAATTATTTAATTAATTAATCAATAATTTCTAAATTGGTAATCTAGATAAAAGTACAGTCTGTTAGATTTTATTTTTATAGAAAATGGAAATCAATAACACAATATACAGTGTGATAATCATGTACAAAGTAAATTTCCAAACTAGCACGAATTTCAAGTGTAGTAATGGTGCGTGTGCATAATACTACAATATCAGAAATTCAAGGTATTGGTTTCCCCAATACCTATTAAACCACCTTAGGAATAGAGGATGTAAAACTTCTTATAGGAGACTCATGAATAACGTATATGATGGTTATTTCATATTGTTGGCATCAATGTCTGATGCTAGTTGTCATTACAACATCGATACATGGATGATTTCACATGTAGTCTCATCTCTGAGAAGCTTGCGAGGAGAAAGTGAAGCGAGATATAAATGGATGATATTACATTGGTTATGTGTAAATATGAAAGGTGGACCACGATATTTCAATACATCTCATTCTTACATTTTTTCACCATATTAATCTAGTTTTTCTTAATATTAAAAAATGAACAGGATAGAGTAAATGCTTTATTACCTTTTAGGTAAGGTTAACCAAGTAAATAAGAACATTAAAGAAATATTAATATTTAGTTCTTATGGCGAAAAAGTTGAAAGACAAGGCGATAAGGCCAATGGAAAGAGTGACGTCATAGGAACCTTCACAATGTCCTTAAATTTAATGAGTTTAGTTATTAAATAAGTGGTCATTTTCTTCGTATATCATGAAATAAATTCTATGGAAGATAAATACAATGAACATAATTGAATAAGCAAATACCCAATTTTTATTTAGTGTACATTCATCAATTATAAGTATTGTTTCTGACATACTTATTAGTTGTTAAATACAATATGTTTATCACATATGTATATCGAAATACAATAACCAAGTAAGTATATAATAATTATAATAAGTAAGGTGTATTCTCCAAGCGACTGAGAAAGGGTGATTCCTAAGTTAGTGGTGAGAAGCACATAACTTCCAATTTCCAAGTGAATGATTCTTATAGAACTTGTTGTGAGTATAACTAAAATATTTATCTCATGTGTCTATTAAACATAAGGATGCATTATTCCAAGTTCAGGAATGAATGTTGTTTTTGGGGTCAAATTTTCAAGTAATATTTCTTTGATACTTGAATCATAGGCAATATGTGATAAATATAAAATGTAATACTAATATACCTAGTTATGGAAAGATAATTCTTTGTCAAGTAAAACTAAAATTGGATGTCAAGGATATACCCATTATGGTATTTAGACATAGTGGAGCTAAACACCGAAGGTATTATCAACATATATACTTATTTAGTTTTGGAAAAAGAAACATTTAGTAATAAAGGTATGCCACAAAGCTTTCAGAATTAGTTTATTAAGAGAGTGTGAACTATTACAAGTGTAAGATAGTGGTAAATATACTTCATTATATTCATTTAAGTGTTTATTCAGGAATTTGAAAGTGAAGTATGGTACATTCATGGTCAGAATATATGAGTTTCTTCGCGCTGCCATGTCGAAGAATATCTTGACCAAGTATTCATTGATCATTATAATGTAGCGTGGATCAAAACCTAAACGCACATTACCTTATCCACATAAGAGATATAATGATAATAAGGAGGATATATAATGAGTCATACATGTTAACATTGATCAATAAAATGTAGGGTGTAGAAATTCCTAAACACGCATTTCCTTTTAGACATTAGAGTCATGATGTAAGTATAAGGATAATCAATGTTGATTGTAGAAAATTCCATTATATTTCAATATGTGATTAAAAAATAATGGAAATATCCCATAACTATATGCGAACTATAATGAAAAATGGATATCATATGATCCATACTATGATATAAATCCATTATGTTCTAAGACATGTGTTTAGATTCAAATATTTTGTTAGTATATAAACAAACTTGCATCAATAAAAACAAAAAGTTCATCTAAATTAATTATTCTAAAATTTTCTTAGGATATTACAAAAATACATAAGGTAGAAAAGTGATAGTCAAAGTTATTAACAATATTTCTATATAAGGGTTCACATATCTACATGAGATATTGGGAGAAATATTGACTTGTGTTTAGTCAATGCTAGCATTGCACAACTATTTGACAAACTAACAAGTTCCACAAGAGGTGTGAAAGAGGAATGTTCTAGAGACACACACTTCATAGAAAGGTTAAAATCACAGTGATGGTTTTATATTCACTGTGGCTGATGATTTATTATTCATTGAGAATAAAAAATCCTACAAGTAAGCGGTATATAGTAATCATCTAAGATTTAAAAGACCAATTAAAATTCAATAATGGATTCCATGTATCAAAGTACAAAGGGGGTTATTATTTTGAATATTGTGGTGGGTATTCAAGTGAGACGATACATGGATGGTACAAGAACGGTACCAATAATGCTTGATTGATTAGACGAAGTCATTTTTCCCAATCCATTATAATTTTATTTGTCACAGCTAATTTCTATGATCATTTATTGAGTATTGGATGTCAAGACTACCAACCATGGAATTTGTCTATACGACGTAACCAAAAAGGGATAATGACATTATAGAATTCCAATAAGGGGTGAAAGTTACTAAAATCTAGTTTAGGATTGAAGTAAGCAACATGATTATAAAATATTTATTTGGAATGAATCTTTTCCATGTGTCTATCAGATGTTAGTGGGAGAACCATTATTTTCTAAGTGAAATATGTTTGATAACATATGGAAAACAACTATTGGTCTTATAGTTAGTTAAGACTAGAATAAAAGAAATACTCCATAGATTGACTTAAATTTTCAACCTAAGTTCTAAGGAACATGATCTTCTGAGTTATATCTAATGATTTCTTAGAACTAGTTAATCATACATATATTGGCATGGTATTGAAAAATACAAGTTGGAATAAATTGAGAGTGACTTGTTACCAATGTAACATGGAATATATCACTCTAGGAATACATGTAGGCATATAAGAGGATATTAAATTGGTTATTAGAGTTCCATACACTTTAACGATGGATCAATCATGTATGCCATGATATGTACAAGATATGGTTTTGCCAACATATACTTTATGGTATGAAAATATCCTTTATATCCAAGAAAAATACAAGGAAAGCAGTCAAAACTATTCATTAGTACTAGAGAAAGTACAAATAATGTATAACTAGAATGTAGAGAGGAAAATATATTAGTTTTCAGGGGATATGAACTATTTTTCCTATAAGGTAAAAGTGATCTAATATTAAATTCAGGATAAGGTAATGATAGAGACTATCTAATACAAGCCAGTGGTAGCCATACCTATAAATACCGAGTACATTTCAGCTTCTAAAGCAGCTAAGAAGTAGTTATTAAATAGAGTGATTTATTCCAATTCTTGGAATCTCACCCAGTCAATAAGGTTTTACCTTTATAATAATTCTAATACTAGTAATATCCAAGATTTCAAGTTTTTATAGTGAAAAAAGGGCTATACTTGGGGATTTCATTTGTTGATAAGTTTTACTCAAGAAGGTGAGGTTGCACTTAGAAGAATTAACCTATAGTGGAAATTTGGAAGACCCAACAAATAAAGTCACAACTCAGCAGAAATGTGATCTTTATCATGTGATAGCTAACAAGGTTGGTTAACAAGTTGGATCTAGTGTAAGTGGGAGTGTTGTAATAGTGGGTTCCCTAGACCCAACTAAATAGTAATTTTCAATTACCATTTCATGTATACAGTTAGATATGCATGATGTACACTTATCGTTATAGTGTAGAAATTTATTCATCCACAATTTAATGTTAATGTCAATAGATTAATTATCATATCAAAAGGTTATAGAAGATCCTAGGTTATAATGATAACCTCGAGATACTATGACATTAATGTTAAATATATTTCATTTGGTCTATAAACATCATACTAACTGGAAATAATTGATGTCTGACTATCAGGTTTTGGGGGATCATAATAATTGAGACTTCTTCTCATGAAGTTCACACTTTGTGATCTTTGGCTGGTGAGATCATAAAGACAGACCCTCCAATAGGAACACTACATGTTTTGGGTGTCATTGGTTATTCCTATCTATTAACATGTGTATTGGTCTCCTGACTTGAGATCATTATAAATTTGGTCCATTTGATCACATACTTTGATGTAAGGAAAAACCATTATAATGAAATCGTAGAGATGCAGCTTGTGTTGGGTGCATAATTGGTGGTATGACATTGGTTGAATGGTCAAGATAGAATTTTTTTCTTCTGAGTTGAAAAAGTCATATATCTCAAGCATGATTGATCAGGATGGTAGTACCTTCATAAGTCCTTGGAAAAAGAAGTAGAGGGTAAATCTATATAGTTAGATCAACAAATAATAAAGTAAGAAAGGATGATGGCACCAGTGTGTGTCTTGTTTTATGAGATTTCTAAAGACAAAGAGATTATATTACACAGTACATGTTCGTAGATTGGTTGTTGTTACTATGAATATTCCTTATCTATTTAGGGGACTTTATATATTTCTAGACTATGCTTTTGGTCTATGAATACTATTCACTACTACTGAGATAATGTCATAGAGGGTCACACACAATAGCATATTCAACAATCTTCTATATTCCGTTGAATAGGTAAATAGGACATGGTGGGCACCACCATAGGGTCTGAGGGATATCTAAGTTATTGATCATCAATAATTAAATAAAATTAATTATTATTCAAGTTAATAATAAGTGGGTTAAATTTATTTATTAAAATTATTTACAAGTGTAAAAGTAAATACGAAGAATAATATTATTCAAACAAATATTATTTTAATATTCCATGTTTGTTTAATATTAGCGGGAATGACGATTCGAGTTAAATGACTCTATTTTATCATATAATATATTTAATATATATTAAAGGTATGTGATAAAATATAAATAATATTTATGATGCAGTTTAATTTTTCACAGTTATTTTTTGGTTATTTGGTGGTTGCTTTATTTTTAGGGGTCAGATAACCCTTTCTGGGTAATCGACTTACCCACTATATTAGCAGGGGAGGAGAAGCTCAGTGTGGTGTTGTTTATTCCAATGGATGAGAGATTTGATCTAATACCTCTTTCTAGTGAGATAAATTCTTTTTCTAAGCTTTTGATTCAAGTTCACCTTCATCAAATCAAAGGCAAGGGATCGAGGTGATCGATGCATCACTGAAGGATTCATTGGATCTCTGCGCTAGGACACAAATTATGATGAATGGTGAGCACATGGATTCTTGGAGCTTGTGTAAAAAATTTATATGGTTTCGTCTTGAGATAATTCATTAAATGAATGGTGGTGACTTTTTGTAGTCGAGCACACTACCGAATCGAACAAGGTACACGTTTGTTTTTTATTTTTCCTGTGCTCTGTTTAATTTACATGAGATTCTCAGGACTGGGGTTTTGAATATTGGAGATTACAAGTTCCATCATCTTGAAGATGAAAATTTTAAAATCCTCAACCCACTAGCTTCGACTATATGCCCTGGTACCTTCACCCCCTTCACTTCACTACATTTCCGTGGCCATTTCTATCATATTAAAATAAAAATATAACAACCTCACACAAAACACCACTTTCCAAAATAACATTACCAAAATCATAACCAAACCATAAAGAGGGGGTAACATAATCAACAACCACACATTTTTTATTATTTCCAATTCCATCACTTACCATTTACTAGCCTCATGAATTTCAATATGTCATTAATGTATCCATATTTCATGTCAAGCATTCATCAAAACTTTACCCACATCCAATTTAGTTAAAAATCATTCACTTCATTCATCAATCATTTTTAATGGTCCATGTTCATTTAATTTCTAAACCACTATATTTTAATTTTAGATACAAATAGTTCATAACCAGTACATCATCATACCCATATCAACCATCACTTCCCTTAATTTCATATTACATTAATACATGGTATCAATCATTTTATTGGAAACATATTTATTCAATTATAACTTACCATTTTAATTCATTACTTTTAATTAACACCAACCAGAACAAACAAATCACAACAATACATTGAATCACACCAACAATTAACATCTTCTAATTCTAGAAACAGAACATAGTAATAGTTTCTCTTTATGCCTTTATATTAGTTCATTCATTTTTTCATGACCAGCGCCGCAACAACTTCAAAATTTCACACAATCAACCCCTTACCAAATTTATGAGTTTACCCTTTTATGAGAGGTGATATTAGAATATAAATGGGATTAAGTAATATCTTCATATCAATAAGCAAAAACATCATTTAGCAACAATATTAATAGAACATCATGCATGCAAGCAATAATGAAGTATTTCTTGGAATGCTGCGACTTCTCTCTAATTCTTTTCCCAGTTTCCTCTTACTTGGTGTATTTTATTTATTTATTCTATTATTTAATTTGTAGATATCATAGAAATATAATCAATCATATTATTACAAAATATATAAGATGAGTTTAGAAATACCCTACCTTAATAAAAGATTTAAAAATAATTCAAAAAGAATTTGAAGGATTATATGGTTTCACTAAAAAAACCAAGGTAAAACCCTCAACAACCTATAACACATCAAGCCTGCATCAATTTCATGCCCCAAGGATAGTAAAAACAAATCCATAATTTCCACAACCTTCCTAGATGAATAATAGAGAGAAAATACAAGGGAAAAAGAGGAGAAACTCACCTTGGAATAGAGAATTATCGATCCCATGAAACTGGGGGTTAAAAGTTGCTAAAGGGGCCTCAAAGGTCTCCAAGGACACACCTTTGATCACCTGATGTTCGATATAATTCAAAGGAAACTGAAATAATTAAGAGGGTCTATTTAATTTATACATAGTTAGAAAAATACTACATCGTGACATGACATGCCATTGTCATGCCGTGCCATGGATATCTCAAAATTCCCTCTGAAAACCAGGCCATGTGATGGGAATGTGGGAATAGAGGTGGGTAGTAGGGGAGTTGGTTGTTTTAGTGAAGGATGATGTGGTGAGATGGAAGTCACTAGTGTGTTTTGTGGAAAGGTCCTAGGATGGGGTGTTGTTTACGTAAGGGTAGGAGTGTCGAATAACTAGTTGAGGATTGATTTTTCTTTACACTTTTATTAGTTTTCAGGGCCTTATGGGAGTTGGTTGGGAGGCTGTTGTTGGTTTAGTTACCTCTAAGGGGAAATATTGTAATCATTGAGAGATTTTTGTGCTTTCTTTGAGAGATTTCTAAAGAGAGAGTCATGAATGAACCTCTATCTTGATTATATTGTAGCATTCTTGAATGAAAGTTTAGAGGAACACGAGATACAACAGTGTTTTGGAAAGAGTTTCTTGATCAGGTGACACTACAATTTTTCCCTCCAATACTATAGAATATTCTTTTATTAGTGCTAGAAAATGATTTTAATAGTGCTTTAAAAATGTTGTTAATCTCAGCAAATATAGGGGGGTCCCCTTTAACAACACTAAAAAATCACTGATAAAGGGTGTCCTTTATCATTGCTAAAAAAGTGCTGATAAAGGCCCCCATTTATCTATGTTATTTTAGCGTTGATAAAGGATCCCTTTATCAACACTATTTTGAGCACTGATAAAAGTCAACTTTATCAGTGCCTTAACTTGCACTGATAAATGGTGTTTTTATCAATGCTCAAAATAGCATTGATAAAGGGTGCCTTTATCAGTGCTCTGAGTAGCATTGATAAAGGCTCAACTGCCTTTGGTGTGCTATTTATATAACAGCACACCCAACAGCAGCACCTGCACCTGCATAGCACACACACACCACCTACACAAAACAACACCTTCACAAAACAACACCTTCACAACACACACAAGAACAAAGCAGCACACCCAAGGGTTTGATAAACAATTCTATATATATTTCAAACAATGTTTTATATAATTACATTTTCAATTATCCAACAAATAGTTAAAAAATTAATGTTTCATCCTTTGACATCCATGATCCCCTCTCAAAAATGTCCACCCATGACATTAGTTGCCGAAAAAATCATCCCAACTAAAGAAAAAGGTTCCACCTATATAAGAAAACAAATATTATGTTAGTTATACTATAAAGAGATAAATTAAACATTAATATGAAAGAATACATTAATAAAATGTCAATTTTTAATAAAAAAGATACATTTGTAGTTATACAGGTCACACTATGCATTGTATTGAGGTGGGGTTGATTCCTATATGTCACAAATGAGTTATGGATTGTTTTCCTAAAATATCAAAATAATTAGAATGAGTTTTCTTGGTTTTAAGTATGTCCCTTGTTTTTTTACTAAAATTAATATAAAATTTAAATGACATAGTTGGATTTATACTAGTCAAATTATTTTTCAGATTGAGGTGTGTTTGATTACTACACTTCATAAATGACTCATGTATCATTTTTATAAAGTATCAAAACAATCCGAATGGGTTTGCTAGATTTTCAGTATGATGGTTGTGTTTTTCTACTGAAATATCATTTCAAACTAGAAACACCCATTTCGAGTCATACCAGTCGCATGATGCATTGGTTTGATATGATATTGCTTCATAAACATCACAAAAGACTTACAAATCACTCTCCTAAATTATGAATACAATCATAGGGTGTTTTCTTGGTTTTCAATGAGTGAAACATTTTCAGCTAAAATGTCAATTTTAAACTGATAACATACACTTTTAGTCATACTGGTCACACCATACGTAGGATTGAGGTACGATTTATTCCTACGCATCAAAAATGACTCATGGATCATTTTATTAAAGTATCAAAACAATATGAATGTTTTTGCTCAGTTTTCAATATGTCACTTGTTCTTTTTTACTTAAATTAATGTCAATTTTAAATAAATACACATTTTTATTTATACCGCTCACATCGTTTATCAGATTTAGATGTGGTTGATTCTTACACATCACAGATGACTCGTGGATTGTTCTTTTAAGGTATCAAAACAATTCAAATGCATTTTCTCAGTTTTTAGTATGTTAGTTGTGTTTTTTTACTAAAATGTCATTTCCAACCAGAAACATCCTTTTTGAGTCATATTGGTCACATAGTGTGTCGATTTGATGTGATAATCCTTCATACACATCAAAAAGGACTTAATAATCATTTCCTTAAATTATGAAGACAATCGGAAAGTGTTTACATGTTTTTTAGTGAGTGATACGTTTTGAGCTAAAATGTAAAATTTAAACTGATAATAGACACTTTTAGTCATTCCAATCACACTGTGCATCATATTGAGGTGAGGTTGATTCCTACACATCACAAATGACTAATTTATCATTTTACTAAATTATCAAAGCAATAAGAATGTGTTTTCTTGGTTTTCAGTATGGTAGTTGTTCTTTTTTTTACTTAAATTAATGTTAATTTTAGATAAAAAGACACATTTAGATTTATAACGGTCACATTGTGCATTTTATTGAGGTGAGTTTGATTCTTACACATTATAAATGACTCATAGATCGTTTCCCTAAATTATAAAAACAATAAAAATGCATTTTCTCTGTTTTTAGCAAGCCAGTTGTGTTTTTTTACTAAAATTAATATTAGTTTTAAATAAAAATAGACACTTTGAGTCATACCGGTCGCATCATGCATCAGATTGATGTGTGGTTGATTCATACACATCAGAAATGAAATATAGATTATTTTACTAAAGTATCAAAACAATCCTAATGCATTTTCTTAGTTTTTAGTACGTTAGTTGTGTTTTTTTACAAAAATATTATTTCAAACTGGAAACACGCATTTTGAGTCATACTGGTCGCATCATGTGTTAGTTTGAAATGATACTGTTTCATAAACATTCCAAATAACTTATGAATCATTTTAAAAAATTATGAAGTCAATCAGAGTGAGTTTTCTTGGTTTTTAGTGAGTGAAGCATTTTGAGCTAAAATGTCAATTTTAAAGTGATAATGGGCACTTTTAGTCGTATCGGTCACACCGTTCATCATATTGAGGTTTGATTGATTCCTACACATTAAAAATGATTGATGGATTGTTTTACTAAAGTATCAAAACAATAAAAATGTGTTTTCTTAGTTTTCAGTATGTCACTTGTTCTTTTTTATAAATTTATTGTTAATTTACTATAAAAATGCACACTTAAAGTCATAACAGTCACACCATGTGTTGGATTTAGTTGCGGGTTATTCCTACACATCAAAAATGACTTATGATTCGTTTTCCTAAAGTATCAAAACAATCTGAATGTGTTTTCTTGGTTTTTAGTATGGAAGTTGTTCTTTTTTACTTAAATTAATGTCAATTTTAAATAAAAAGACACATTTAGATTTATACTGATCACATCGTCCATTGTATTGATGTGGGGTTGATTCCTACACATAAAAAATGACTCATGGATCATTTTACTAAATTATCAAAACAATATGAATTCTTTTGCTCAGTTTTTAGTATGCCAATTGTGTTTTTTTACTAAAATTAATGTTAATTTTAAATAAAAATAGACACTTTGAGTCATACCGGTCGCACCGTGCATCGAATTGAGGTTAGGTTGATTCCTACGCATCACAAATTACTTATGTATCATTGTAATAAAGTATCAAAATAATCTTAATGCGTTTGATAAATTTTTAGTATGGCAGTTGTTCTTTTTACAAAAAATACTGAAAATTTTAAATAAAAATAGACACTTCGAGTCATACCGGTCACATATTTATTCTATTTTTATACATTCTTACATCAGGTATCCTTCCCATTTGTTTCTAAAAAAATATATCTCATATTGTGAATATGGGTATTTTTTACAATCATGGTAGTACTAAAAAAATATAAATATAAAAAGGATTAATAACTATTTTAAATGAAATAGTAATTATCTTCAAAAATACCTATTCAAGGATTCTGGTTTGTTCATGGAATACGATCTCTTTCAAAAAATTTCAAAAATAATAACCACATTCTTTATCATTTGTTTGTTTCAGGAACTGCGGAAACATTGAGAAAGATATGCAATTTTTTATATGTATTTGGATAGCGAAATATAATTATATATACCCTGATTTTTATCCAGTTGCAGTACTTGTGATGTTTCTTGTCCTTTTCCACAGGCCTCATACCATGATGCAGATGATAGTCACACACTGCCCTATCATAACAGAATCCTCATTAAAAGATAATATAAATTATATAAATAGATGTTTAGTTCTAAAATGTTGGATGTAGTGTATTACAAATTTAAAAATGCCATCATTTTTGTTGGTTTGTTGGATATCCATGCATTTAATCCAAGAAATAAATCTTTGGAGTATCCAAATTGACCACAATGAGCATCCAATGCTTCCTAAAAACACAAAAAGGAATAAGTAATGAAAGAAATTAAAATATATTTGATATGATTAAATTGTACATTTTTACCCCTGCATCGTTAGTATTAATAAGAGTTTTTCATTCATAATTTTTTTGTTAAATTATTTGAGTAGGCCTGCTACTATTTCACCCTCTTTATCAGATTTTATACATGTTATTGTTGTAGAGGTGATGTGAGGACTAACAAGTCCAAATTTTTGTTCATGGGGAAATCCCTTCAATTGTTTTTCATATATACACCTATGAAAAATATGAAATGTATTTAGTCATAATTATCATAGTATATCATATTTTGGAAAATCAAATCATGAAAACATACCTCATGTAAACATTTACAACTAATCCACCTAACCAACCATACTCCAGGATTTCACTTACATTGTCAACACTAATGAAATATGGATCTTCCCCGCTGTACATATTTTCATCAAAAATAATTGTGTGAACCGCACCATCTTTCAACTTTGTATTCACATGAGTCTACAATGATAATAAATGCGGATATAAAATGTGCGAGTTTAAGGTGGTTTTGGGAGATCGTTTTGATCAGTTGGTTGATCCTTGAGATGGTTTTGAGCTGTTCTTTATTTTCACCCCTTTCCATGTGTCCGTATGTAATAAAATTCATCGATTTAGACCTTTTTCATTAAAAGTTAAGGGTTTATTGTGATTTTTTTTTGGAAATGAATACCTCCTTGTCGATGTGATTTTTTACAAGATGTGACGGGCATAAAATGAATGTTCCAAGATCTTGTTCGACCTTATGAATATATTCATCATCAATTGGAATAGGTATCTCAGTGCTCGACTCATGGGCTACATCAATCATCACTTTGACATGCCCTATTGAAAGTGGTCTATTGTGTATCATGACATTATGGATATTGAACACCATATCCCTCTCTACAAGGCAATGGGTGGGTGTTGATAGATATAAATCACAACCATTTTAACCCTTTAAAATATCAGTACAAGAAATTTATCAATGTTTATCTAATTCACAATTCACAGAAACAACTATTAGAATATTGATTACCTGAGCTGAGACAGATTTTTGAGGGTAATGGCTAACCTCAAAGCAAGTGGGGTGGGGTGGGATCTTCACACATTGGTTGTTCTAGAGTTTTTTTCTTCTCTTTGCCCCTCTGCAATCATATTTTCCATGAACTCTCTCTACAATTGCATATGTTCTTCAAGGACAACTATTATTTCTATCATCATTTTGATTTCTGCACTTTGATCCTCCTCTTGTTTTTTTTTCTCAAAAAATGTTCGAGGTGTCACCCCAAAACTTGCACCTCTGACGCGACCATAATTTTCTAGATACTTCAAGGCCACTGAAAGTATGTTCACATTCAGTTTGGGTGTTGATGATTCATGTGACTATTTCATATATAAAATATAAGAAAATAAGTAATCATTATTATGTAATATCAATTTAAAGAAAAACAAATATTTATTATGTCATACTTACACATGTTTCTCACACTTTGTGTGTTTTCATCTATTAGTATCCCATCTTTATTTACATGTGCCTCCTTCCATATCACATGGTGTGGGATGGAAGTGACATTGTATTTGGATTCATCAATATACATATAAATAGAGGAACATGGTTATAGTGTTGTTTTATATTACATAAAAGTATTATGGTAGATTTAAAATACGTACCAATTTTTTTTCAAGTGAAGTGTACCCCATTATTGCTTTACAATAGGGGTACACTGGTTTTTTTTCCCGTTCCTTATTTTCAGCGCTCATTTTCTATTTCATAAATAAAAAACTATCAATCAAAGTGATGAATACACATATCGTCAAACAATATATTACCAAACACAATGTACCTGAAAATACTACTTCTCAAGATGGCTAATAAACGCATCCCATGCTCCTTGGGTTATCAAGTATGCATAAATAGGAGGTGGGTGTGGTTTTATTTTACCTTCAGCATCGTTAAGATAACATTTCGTTAAAATTGTGCGAAAGCCTATGTGAATCCTTCCAGAAACCCTTAATACATATTCCTTGTACGAGTCATCCACTATAAATGCACTCTATAAGGTATGATGAAGAGTAAGTCAATGTTTCATTATTTTGCTTTTTAGTAAATTAAAGAAATGATATATCATAATGTTACCATAATATCTCCCCACATCAGTGTCTTAAGCCCAATGACAACATGGTGCCACGACTGTACATCAATCAGCACGTGCTTCCGAGTGACGATTCCAATATAATTACTCAATATGGCCTTGTTGGGGTTAACATGTTGGCCTTACTTATTCCATCTGATCTCATGATTTATGCCTTTCACTTTTTCCTTAAGGATTTTTTATAACACTGTCAAACTACGATGCTTCTGTTTTTTCTATGCCACCAGTGTTTCGGTGCCTACCATTTCCTTTGTTTCAATATCATCAATATGTTCCTTTAGAGTGCTATCATAAGCATGTGTAGATGGTGGTTGTACCTATGAATTGGGGTAAGTAGTAGTAACTGGTTGAGAACCCTGTTGGTCCTCTGCACTACATGCAGCAGTAGGTTGAGAGACCTATGGTGCCTTGGGATTAGAAGCATCATCATGTGTAGAAATCATTATCTACAAAAGTGGTTCAACATTTAATTTAGATTACATAAAATCAGTAGTGAATAGATAATAACATAAGGTAACATGATGTATATTACAAAAAATATATAAACTGATTATTGAACTCTCTTTTTTTTAAAGGTTGAAGGGATTTGAACCCTCTATCAACTATCCAAATCCGTTCATTGTGGTCTCTTCTAAAATACTAAATGTTGTCTACATTGGGACCACTATTAAATGATTGATACATCCCAATGAAAGGGTCACCCTCTATTGAATTTTCATATGACCCTTCAATGGTTTTGGTGGATAATAGAATAATTGACCAGTTTTGGTTTGCAGTATCTAGAACATAAAATACTTATACTGCCTATGATGACATTATAAATGGTTCATCTTTGTACCCTTACTTACTAAAATCAACTTTCATGAATCACAACTCATCTATTTTAATAACAATTCTCTTATTAACCCACTTTCATTGAAAAATCAGCACTTAGAAGTTCATATAATCTAACTCCCATATTTTTTTGATGATTAAAATGTATGACATATTTGCATAAATTGGATTTCTTTCCTTAGCACCAGAAACATGCATTGATTCATCCACAAGTGTAACTCCACTATTCTTCATGGTACTATCTTCATCATATTCATTAGTATATAATTTATAATCATTAATTACATAAGTATTATAAGATAAAACATACACACTTGGTCCTCCGACTAGCCATCAAAGTCATTCTGAAATTGTGTCTGAATTTTCATATGATTCCTTAAATATATGGTCCTGAAACCATCCTATAAACTATCAATTATATGTATTTGATATCCATTTTCATCCCTTTATGGATTAAAATTCCTAATAATTTCTTTATGGGATTCGACATATGGGTCAACCTCCAAACTATTATGCAAAATGTAAAGGCGGGCCGACTCCCAATCTGTAATATTGATTGTGAAAACCTCTCTCCCAAAAATTCCTTTACCCTCAAGCCTCCCAGTATGAAGAGATTTTGGTAGACCAATGCTTTCCACACTAGATAGTTATTCGGTATAGAATTTAATGACTTCCTCAACAATATATCACTCCACAATACAACCCTCTATCCAACTTCGATTTTTGACATATCCTTTAAAAATCTTTATATAACATTCAATGGGGGTACATCCATCTATAGTATACATGACCACATAGTCAAATCTCTCTCACCAAGAGAACCATCAAATGAACCATCATATAAAAGAATGTCAGTGGGAAGAACATTTCCAATTCACATAATATGACAGAAATTTATCTTTCTATACTTAGAAATTTCTCCAGGTCTATAACTTTGTTGCATATAGATTTTAAGAAGAAACAAAGCTTCGTTAACATATAACAAAAATTCTTGGAAAAAATGAAATGTAAAGCTATAGGAATTAGATCTTGCATAAAAATGTAGTATTCGTGTGATTTCAGACCCTTTAACTTTAAATTGGCCATTGACACGATGTTCTTGATATTTGATGAATACCCCTCTGGAACCTTTATGTCATTCAAGAAGTTGAAAAACTAATATCTATCCTACCTGAAAAGAGTGTAAGTATATGGAGGAAGAAAAGTTCATTTTTCACCCTTCACTAGCTCCAAATCTTCTCATATTTCCATTTCAACCATGTCCAACCTATCCTTAATTCCATACTTTGTTATTCTGGGTTCATTTATCAATGTACCGATGACACTGTCACATACATTTTTTTCAACATGCATAACATCAAGAAAGTGTTTGATGTACAGAAAATTCCAGTATGGTAATTAAAAAAAACTAATCTCTTATTCCAACTGGTTTTTGTAAGGTTTTTCAAAAATGTTTTACCAAAAGCAGTGTACACATCTTTTACTTTCTCAAACAGTTGATCACCAGTTAATGGAGATAGTGATGTACATTCTTATAAACTTCCATCGAATGATGTCATCCAAGATCGGTACTTATGTCATCGGGGTAGAAATCTGTGATGTCCTAGAAACATGGTTTTCAATGAATGTTTCAACCTAATTGACTGTGTACCTTGTTCACATATTGGACACCCATAACTTCCTTTAATTCCATATCCTGACAAATTAACATAAGTAGGAAAGTCATTTATCATCCCATAAAACATGGCTCTCAATGTGAAATCTTTATTTCTATAAGCATCATACAACATAACACCTGAATCTCACAATAATTTTAAATCCTTGATCAGTGGAGCCAAATAAATATCAATATCATTACCCAGTTTTTTCAGTCCTGATATAATCATATATAGCATGATGGGTTTTCGTTTCATTCATAACCACAGTGGCAAGTTATAATTTACCAACATAACCGTCCATGTACTGTGAGTGATTCTTTGAAAACCAAAAGGATTCACTCCACCTGTAGATAATGTAAGACGAAGGTTTCTCAGATCATTTCAAAAATTAGGATACTCATGACCGATTCTCTTCCAATAAGGAGAGTCTATCGGGTGACATAGTTTCCCATCTTTATTTCTTTTTTCTGTATGCTACGTCAATTACCCTATGGTCTCCTCACTTCCACATAGGCGCCTAAACCTTGTAATGATTGGAAAGTACCATAAAAATTTCATAGTACCATATTCATATTTCTTGTATCGACAAGCACCACATATTGGGAATTCTATAAGTGATTTGTGGTCCTTGCGAAATAGTATATAGTCATTCAGGAAAACGTGTATTCGTTCAGAGATCATACCCATCGAACATAGTATTCATTTGGCGTCGTATGTTCAGCTCAAGATCTCATTATCTTCTGGGAGTATGTCATTAAATAGAGCAAGTAATTATGTAAAATCGGCGTCACTCCATCCGTTGCCAGCTTTCAAATTATACAGCTTTAGTATGACTAACAATTCTGTATATTTAGTTCAACCACTACACAAAAGCATCTTTTCACAACTCTTTAACTGCTCAAACAATTTTGGGAAATCATGAAGTTCATCTTCAACTATCCTTTTAATTTACTCAATATGATCTTCATCATCATTCACATCTATAATCATGTCCTCGATACGGTCTTCTTCGTTATCCACACTTGTAATCATATCAGATGATCCATAAAACACACTGTTATCCCATCCACTAGCTACATTAACTTTTTCCTCATGTTTATTCCAACATTTATAACTTCGATCTATTCCATGAGAGATTAAGTGTTCTTCTAAATCCTCTAGAATAACTTGTCTTGAATAAAAAAAAGTGTAAATACAGACTAAGGATTTGAGAAGGGTCATATGCATGATCTTTTTCAAACTTGATAAACTCTTTCACTCCATCTTCATACTCTCTTATCAAACTATTGGCATCCATCTAGTATTTATTCATATCCATCCTATTTGATTCAGTGATATTAATATTTAAAAAAATAAATAGACAAAATGTTGATATAAAAATTAAACAAGGCTAAAAATAGTTATAGACTTTAAGTCTCCTTTGAAAACTATTTATAAAATCACAGTTGAAATCCCATTAAAAAAACCAACCATTTACACAAATTCCTCATTAAAATAACACACCCTTTTTAAAATAGACCAATCAGTTTCAAACACACTTTCTAAAAACCCCAATTCCTTTTTTATAAATCATTCAATTCAAATTCATGACCCAATAATGTTAATCATTTAAAATTAGCGACAACCCTCTATATATTACAAATTATCATTTAAAACTTCACACACCCCTTGTTAAAATGAAACCAACATTACATACACTTTCAAAACATTCACACCCCTTTATTAAATCCAATCAGGTGAGTTGAGAAACACTTCGCATGAAACCTAAGTCCATGAAAAGTTTTTAAATCATTTTAAAGTTATTTAAAACCAAAAAACAGGTATGTTGAACACATTTTCAAACACATTTTTTAGTGTATTCCCATAACACCTCACGGAAAGCACCACTATTTCCAAATCTAGGAAAGGATTTGGGAAGTTTATCTTATGTGTTCTTAACTGCCTGGTCCCATAAGCAACCACATGACCATCATGGACTGAAACTATTCAAATCACGACTCCTGATACATCACAATATAAGCCATACTCATTACCTAGCTCATTTATGGTTAAGATTGGTGTTTTCATCAATATCCCATTAAGATCTTAGAAGTATCACTCATGAACATCTAAATAATCATATTGAGATAAAAAACTTAGGTCAGGTCTCGTATAATGCCATGATTATTTCAATGGTATTATCGTATTTGGAAATTTTAAGTTAATAGTTCATCCCTATCTCATATAATTCAAATCTCATTTTAGAATCCTCCACCATCTCACATAGAATCTTATCTACTACCATGCCTTATCCAGACCATCAATTTTGGGAGTATAACTAGCCTATGGAAACTTAATAATCGTTACAAAGGGTAGTGATTAAGAACCCACTCCAGGCCAATCACTTGATTCCTAAAAAAAACACAACTCATTATTACTAAAACATCTTAAAAGGAAAGTTAAAAGGGAATCAAAACCCAAATAACCCCAACATCAACACTAGTGACCCTTGGTAACTCATCAAATCCCATCATCCAACCATGGAACAATATGAGTATTAAGAAAAAAACAAAATAGGGCACTGAAAAAGGAGATATAAGAGCATCATACACTCCCGTACACCAGTTCATATGTAGGGTGTGAGATAAAAATTCTTTGTATAATCTCATAAATATTTTTCTTTCAATCCCTTCATAATATATTTTGTAAAGTGTTATTTTCAACATAAGGTATAAAATATATTTTTACATGAATTATAAAATAAGTGTAAAAACAATAAACTTACATATTTTCAAACAACCACTCTTTTTATAATATAAAAACAAGGATGACTAAAAATTTGAAATAAAAATATAAAAAAAATGGAAAGAGGGTCTTTAAAACCGTATAAGACATGTCAAATCATGGTTTATACCTCTTTTAGAAAATTTTCTGAAAAACTCTTTTTCATAAATAACCACAATGAAAATCCATTTTCTTAAAACTCATTTAACAAATAACCATTTTTTTCCTTTTTAAATAAAATTTTTTAACCATTTAAATCAACCTATTTGAAAGTAAAAAAATACCCACTCGAAGTGAAACAATGATCATACATAGGCACTAAGGAAAAAAGGAAACATAATACAAAAAACAACCAAATGATGGTGCTATATAATTAAAAAAATTAGGTGAATACAATCCATCCATGAAAATAAATCCTCTAAAATGTCCTAAGAATAATGTAACCATTATGTGAAACTTCCTAAGACTCATGTATTTGGATCCTGAACTGAAGATGAGGAACTGAGGTTGATACTATTTAACTTTTCATATCCAAGCAGTCCTATAGAACTCACTAGGATCTATCATGATCAGGGGATCAAAAGAAACCCTGGTCCCTTCCACTACATTCTAGGGACACTAAAACATCTCATAAACTCAATCAATCTAACTGGGTCCTTACACTAGGAAGCACACTCCACACTAGGAATTTCACTTATCTTGATCCCTACCAGTCTCCTATGACACACATGAAATTTCAATAGTGGAAGTGAGAAACCAATGTAAAATAATAGATCATCATATAAATATAATTTCAATAATTTTAAATTTAACCTCACTCCACCTCTTACACTCTCACAAGAAACAAACCCTTTCACATCCTTTTATAAGCTTCAAAATAAGCATAAGAATATAAAGAATCCCCCATAGGGTCACGATCCACAACATGAATAATAAATTCATAGAGCTCAATTGCGGGTCTCTCATATTTATAAAATAACTTCCTTTAAATTACCAATTAGGATTTTACAAATGTTCTTGAGAATCCAATCCATTTTCACCCCATTTGAGAACAACATTTCAATTTTCATCCAAAAACCATTTATCAAAATACACTAGAAAGCCCATTTGGAAACCCAACCATTTTCTATAAATAAAATTTTAAAATAATAAACCCTTTTATTTTTGAAGGAAATACGTTCTAAGAACTATTTTATTAAAATTAAATATCCTTTTGAAAACATCTTAATCCACCATGAGAGTTAAGGGTCTCAATACCGTTTAAATATATTGAAGGTCAATTCCATTCATTTTTTAAAACATGACTTTAAAATATCGCGTATTCACTTTAAAAAAAATTATGACCAAAAATTCAAAATATTTAAATTCCTTTAAAAAATCCACTCAGGACTTTTACAAAGCACTTGGCACGTGACATAAGTTTATGCCAACTCTTTAAACCATTTTCAAGCCAATTGAAACCCAAAAAAGTCATAAAATAGGATTATAATTTCATAAGAAATCATTTAAAAACATCCAAGAAATTTATAACATGTATTATAAGGGAGTTCCAAAGAAACACTTACCTCACTCAAGAAAAATCGAAGCTAAAACTTGTTGACATAAATGGAGAACACATAAACATGTCAAGTGACATACTAATCAACCCCTAATGAAATAAATACTCATCATTAAAAATCAATTACACTATGATCTAGTGGAATCACACTTCAAATGCATAACCAAATCACAAAAAATCAAAGCAAAAAATATGAGGAGGAACACTAACCAACATGCAATTCATTTAGTGCACAAACAAGGACTACCAATGACCATGATTTTCAGTGGGGATTTTAGCCCGTACAATTCACAGTATACCATAAATATCAAACTATAATTACATATGAACAAGACAAAATGGATGAAAAAGAGGAGAAAACTCACTGACAGAGGATAGGTTCATAGAGGAGGAGAGGAACATGGAAAAGGTGTGGTGCATGACGGAGGTGTGGTGCATGGCGGAGGAGAGGCGCATGACGGAGGTGCGGCACATGACGGAGGTGTGGCACGCGGCGGAGGAGAGGCGCACGATGGCTAGTTCGCATGGCTGGTAGAGGAGAGGCCCAATGATTGGTAGAGGAGACACACAACAGTGTGGCGCACGACGAAGGTGATGGTGCACAGTGAAGGTGTAGTTCACAGTCAAGGAGAGGCGGTGGGAAAGGAGGAGGAGGAGGAGTCGCGGCGCAGGGGTCAGCTTCCGCGAGAGCTTGAGGGGTGCAAGAATGAAGGAGACTAGTAGAGTTTTTTTTATAAAATCCGATGAACCTTTTATGAGCATTAGCTAAAAAAGTGGTGATAAAGTTATGTTTTTTCAGCGCTAAAATAAAAAGCGCTGATAAAACTCACCTTTATCAACTCTTTTTTAGCGCTGATAAAAATATTATGTTAATAATTTATTAATAGTAATATATATATTTATAAAATTATATATATGATAAATATATATATTTATTTATTTATAATTATAACTATAAATAAATATATTTATATTTATATTTATAAAATTATAATTTAAATAATTATAAAATTATAAGAAATATACTTATTATATTTATAATCTTAAAATATATATAATAAATATATTAATTATATATATTTATAAGATTATAGATATATACAACTATATTTCTTCTAATTTTATAATTATTTATATGAATATACATTTATTTATAATTATAATTATAAATGAATATATATTTATTTATTTACTTAAATAATTATAAAATTATAACAAATTAATATTTCTAATTCTTATAATTTTTTTAATATATATATTTAATATATTTATTATAATTTTATAATTATTTAAATATATCTGTATTTATTTATAACTATAGATATAAATATTTTTATTTATTTATCAATATTTCTATATATTTATTTAATTATATATAACATTATATATGAAAATAATAAATAATTTTTTATAAATTAATAATTATTTAAATAATTAATTAATTATTTATATTTATAACTAATAAATAAATATTTATTTATTTTTAATTAAAAATTATAATAAATATTTATTTATTTATAGTTGTAATTATATATATATATATATATAAATAATTATAAAATTATAAAAAAATATATTTATAATTTTATAAATATATATAAATATATTTATTATAATTTTTTAATTATTTAAATATATTTACATTTATTTAGAATAATATTTATAATTATTTGTATTTATTTATAAATATTTGTATATGAATATATATAATTAATATATTTATTATATTTTTTTAATTATTTAAATATATCTATATTCATTTTGGAATTATAATTATAAATATTTGTATTTATTTATAAATATTTGTATATATTTATAATTATATTTATTTAATTATATTATAACTTTATAAGTAGTATAATAAATATATTTATTATAATTTTATAATTATTTACATATATATAGTTATTTATAGTTATAATTATAAGTATCAATAAATATATTTATAAATATTTGTATATAATTATAAATAAATAAATATATATATAATTATTATATATTTATTTATTGTAATTTTATAATTATTTTAGTATATATATATAGTTGTAATTATAATTTCAAATAAATATATTTAAAAATTATTTTTATATATATAATTAGAATTTAATAATTATAAATATAATAAGTATATTTATTATTTAAATATATTTAATGTAATTTTATAATTATTTTTGGGAACATAATAGTATATATGGGTAAAAATAATTAATCATATACCTAATAAATATACATAATAAAAAACGAGCCATCAATGGACAACATGAATAATAAGAAAGGGTGTAATGTATAAATGAACATTATGATATATAACATATGCATGCATGATCAATATATTTATTGACGAAATTCATTTGAACATATATATTTAATAATTAATATAAATATATATATTTAAAAATGTATTTATTTATATTAATTATAAATAAACAAAATATTAAATATAAAAAATATAAAAAATAAAATAATCTAATAAATCTAATAATCTAATAAATAAATCTAATAAATCTAATAAATCAAATAAATTTAATAAATATAATGAATATATTTATTATTTAATGAAATTTATTATAATCCTATAATTATTTATATATATATATATATATTTAATTATAATCTTAGAAATATTTTTTATAAATTATATATATTATTGAATTATTAAAAAATATATATTAATTATAAACATACATTTTTTAGTTAATGTATCAAAATAAACATTATTTTTGAATATAAATTATTAAAAACTGTTATGAGCGCTAAAAAAAGCACTGATAAAGGTTTACCTTTTATCATCGCTTTTCTTAGAATTGATAAAGGATACATATATCAGCGCTTTTATGCACCACTGATAACAGATCCCCCCTTATCATCATTTTCTTCTTAGCGCTGATAAAACGAGGTGCTTCGCTTGCCCTGTTTTGTGGTAGTGCTCACAGTAGTGGAAACTAAATCTCAACGCAGCAACAAGATGCCCACATGGATGAAAAATGGTATGACTGCATTGGAAACTTTGGTAACAAAGTCGTAATCTGGTCAACAACATTTGGAGTCTAGTGTAGGATTTAGTGATATCTATTGCATGGCTGACATAAACATCAGGTCATTCTAGATAGGAGAACACTAAAGGGAAGTCAGTTATTATGGATGGAGGAGGAGACAACTCCAAATCAATTATGTTGCTGGAAGTCAAAGGAATAAGTCCAGAAAATACGGAAGAGGCAGATAGAAAGGAGAAAACTGTTTTCAAATTAGTATAACCAAATGAGGTAAATCAACATCCTAGTTTGAGTCTTATTGTGCATGATGTAGTGGAAGATGGAATTTATCAAAAAAAGATCCACCAGAAGTGAATGAGTAGCAACAGTGAGGGAACCTGCAGTCCAAGAAATCCACAATAGTAGCTCTTTATGAGATTTCCATTCAACAACATCATGTAGAACTAGAAATGGAGCAGGAAAAGATAATAATTTTAGCAAAATTATCCGTACATCGGTCTATTATTAGATTTTTGAAACCCTTGCATGAGGATAAAATAACCAATTCTGGATTCTCTATTCATAAATTTACTCTTGGTTTCTTGAAACCTAAGAATGTGGCAATATGGGATCAGTTGAAACATGCAAAAAAGTACCACAATCCATATTTTTGTATTTTCTAATAACACTTTTAAAGGGTAAGTGTAGACCCACACAAAACCACCACGAGGATTACAACATCCAACATTCAAATTTCAAACAAACACTAAAGTAAACCCCATCTACCACCATTTCCTCCTTCCAAAAAAACACAACATTAAAAATTCAAAAGCCTTCCATAATTCACGTGCCTAACTCGAGATCACAACCATCATGCCTGTCGTCCATCTATAAATTTGGTCACCTGCTTCGATTCGTCCAGACATTTCCGTCATCATCACTTATCGGAACCACCGCCTTCATCATCACCGTAGTCATCACCGGAGCTTCCATCACCGTTGTCACCATCCTCATCGCTCGATACCGTCATCCACTTTGTCAACGTCTACCACCAAAATCACATTTCACCTTCAACTTCCACTCCACACACATTGTACGAACACAGATCGCCAAGCGAACTTCCCCAGTGTCGAAAGAAACCAAAGAAATGAATATCAGGTGCAGCTCCATGGAGGACGCCCATCCACTTGCATGAACACATCCCAAAGTCTCCTCGGAAGCAAACGCACCCAACCGACCTGGGTGGGTGCGAAGAACTTGGAAACCAGAGCAGAGCACAAGTGACGGGGCCTCCCCAAAGCTGTACCGGTAAGCCATCCCCATCAACCAACCAGAGCCTACGAAGAAGAAGTCGCCATAAGACACCAAACCACTCGAAATCACATCCCAGAGTACTGGGGAGACCACCGCACAATCCACCTTGGAGAGGATGGTGGAGACCAGGTGCCAGAGTATAGAAACGGGTGGCCGAATCTCCTCAATGGAACACAACTTCGAGACCCAAAGAGAAACCCTAGAACGAATGAAGAAAACACTGAAAATATAATGAGCGGGATTTAAACCTAAAAGAAATCTGGGATTGAAACCCTAAAAGAACCCCAAAGAGAAGTAGAAGCAAGTGAGGAGGTCACCAAGAGGCCAATCATAGAACCCGAGAGAACAAACTAGAAGAGAAGACCCGATGAGTGAGAAACCAAGAGGGAGAGGCGGAGAAGAGAACCCGAAGAGAGGCGATGTCGAAGAGACATAGGAGGAGAAAGGCCGGGCGCCGCCGTGAATGGACTATAAGCTCAAAAGGATGTAGTTGGGAGTTGCAAGCGGTTGCTAACAGCCCCTATATATGTTGGGATCCGAGGGGGTGACATGGGGAGATATAAGAAACCACCACACTAGAAGGAGTTTCACCATATTCCTAATACCTTTTTTATAAAAGAATTTAAGTCTATTTCTTCCACTGTTATTATCAATGGCTCATTGGTGCAAGCTGCCTCGACACACAAGCCTATCATGAAGTGGAAATTTCTCAGTCCCATACAACCGATCTTGCATGCCTATGGGATGGTTTTCTTTACAAATTCAGCAGTAAATTATTCATACAGCTAAAGAAGCTAAAGGTTGTTATAATATTACATATTCCATCTCAGCAGGTTAACATTTTGGTAATATTGGGTGAACAAATTAAATCTACAATCATGCATGATCCATCTATTGTTATTTATTTACACAATCAAGAAATACCTGATACTGTAATTTGGTTTGAGTTAGCCTAGAAATACAAGTACCTTGATGAAATTATTCTCTATATAGAGGCAGGATGTACATAAAGTTTCCATTTTATGATAGCATATCCACCATGGGGTCCTAATGTTTTTTATGAATATGAATTCTTGTTAGTATAATATTATGAGGAGTTAATAAAGGATAAAGGTACAATAGGTTGACCGACTAGAGAAGAAAAGTCTAGTAAAATGAACCCATTCTAACAAGGTACAAGGAAAAATATAGTATTAAGGATTTTTTGAAGAGGAAATTAGATGACCCAAGGTTAGATAAAGGGATATAGTCTATAAAAATCAATGTTTTGATGATACTAACATCGTGTGTTTAATTGAATACATTATACTATGGTGATATCCAACTAAATATGTTAGAATATACCTTGTGGGAGCACTGGACAAGGTAAAGTTAAGTAGAGCTCCTCATGTTAAAGAGACAAGGCAGTGCTACCCAAAAGGAAGTATTTTTTGGTAGAAGGAAAGACATAAATTCTACTATATAGAGGGTCTGTGAGATTTCTAGGATCAAATTCATCCTTGAGAATATAAGTGAGCCTTACAATGTGAATATAGATGATATGATTGGGAGAATAGATCTATTTCAACCTCGAATGAATTACATCATTTCTAATGTGAGGTTTACAAAGTGCATAAAAACTATTATTCGAGGACTAGATCCAAATATAGAAGGGAATATTAGCTTGTATGGGGTAAAATGTGGAAAGTTTTGTGTTATAAGGGAATCTAAACAAGTGTGCAAGGATGATTCGGTGGTAGAAGTCATGAAAAAACCACACAACATTATGCCAAGGAAAGACCATATTGGGGATACTGTAGAATGATATTTCATAAGGATGAAAACATGGGATTTCCCCATCTATTGATGGGAAAAATCAGCTGAATCTACCTTTGGAAGGACTATATAGTTCTCTCTCCTAGAGTTTACCTTGAGGACGAGCTGATTTTTCAAGGATGGGGAAATGATAGTGTTAGGCACATGGGGTTATGGGCTGTCAAGGGGTGGTTTTTGTATTTATCCTTTATTAGTTTCTAGGGTTGGTTTTAAGCAGGTGGGGATATTAAATATGTCCTAGGGTTGTTAGAGGGGTTTCAATTGATTTTTAGCACTTTTCTTGGTGGAAGCGGTTGACCTTGGGTGGTTCGACTTAGTCCTCAGGGGAGTGGTATTCTACAGAGGAATTATTCTTCTTCTCCTAACTCTTTTTCTAATAAAAATCTATTATATATTTTCTCTAGAAAATATAAAGTTTTATTTTTGTTTATCCTATTTTTTTCTATCAATTTTATACTGCATGAAATACCATTAGGTTGGTTACCTAACAATTTGGAAACTCTACTGGGGAATCTCACAGGAGAGGATGATCATCATGGTGAGAGGAGTGATTGCTAGAGAATGTGATCATCATGTATACATGATCGATGCTTGAAAAAAAGGTACTATTGTGAATTTTTTTCTTCTCCTTGCTTTCAGAGAAAAGATTTTAGCTGAGTGGACAACTATCATTGGAAGGAAAGGACCACAACAGAGAAACAAACATGTGTTGGGAGTTTGAATGGTGCCAGTTGTCCATTCAGATAAGTTTGCAGTTTTTGGACCTCATCGATATTGGTCATCCAGTATTGCAATAAGATTTGTGCTACTAGATTCTTTAGGTGAAGATCCACTTGGTTGATTCACAACAACATAGGCCTATTTTTTTAGAGAATTGGACATCAGAAGATGTGAAGCTACACTACACATAGATTTTCATGGTAGGTTCTGCACTATACTAGTTTTTATCTTATAAAAAAGTTACGTTAGGCTCATAATGGGAAATTTTTAAGCATGCTCTAATAAATAGGTACTGGAATTCAGGTGAGGGGGATCTAATACTGAATTCAAAGGTGTTGTGATATACTGTTACTATGGAGAAGTAATTTTATATCATTTCAGAATAGCTAGAAGTATTTTTTAGCTATTATGAGGTTAAGTGGGAAGGGTTCTCTAAGGATGTGTAACTAGTTCTTGGAATATGTTTGAAACCTACTTTGTTAGAGGAGTTCAATCTGGTTATTCCGTGAATTAGTTTTGAGTGAGAGGGAAAATAGAATAATAATTTCATTTAGGAATATAAATATGAGTAAAGGATGGAGACTTGTTTGGAATTTTAATAACGTGTTGAAAAGTAATTTGTATGTGAACAATTAGAAAAACTTAAAGTATGATTGGGGTGTTTTTTTGGTGGTCAGGAAAGGGTTTGATGTGGTGATCATGTGGAGAAAAATAGCACTAGTTTCATTCATCCAGAAGAGGAAATAGTAGAAGTTATCAAAACTAAAATTGTGCACACAAGCTAACCAAAATAAGGCTACCTAATGTAAAAGGTTATGAATAGTGGCCACGTCTAGTTGTATTTCATGTTAGAAGTGATAATGAGACCAAGTTTGTGTCATAGATAAAAGACCAAGTTGAGGTTCAAATAGTTTCACTTGAGTAATTATTTCTAGATTTTATTACAGTGTCTCTAAATCCTAATGTCAAAAAGGATTCTCTTTGGTTATATGCGGTGAAGGAGTGTGATAGAGTGAAGGTTGACATAGAGGTACAAGAACCAAAAGAACCACACTACCAGAATGAGATATGACATATTCTAAATACTACTAAAAGGAGTTTTGGAACAAATATTTTGTTGCTGGTAGCAGCTCTTGTTAGGAGATAGAGAACCTTGCTGTAGCTATGGAAACAAAGATGGATAGATCTGTTGGTTTTGAATTATTATCATTTGGGGGTTGTTCTATTTCTAAGAAGAAGGGTTTTAAGTTAAAAGGCATAATTTGGTGTTGTAATATACTCCTTGAGGGACTGGAGGCTCGAGATGAGTTTATTGGGGAGTTTCACTCTCCATTTATAGTAGGATCGAACCAGTGGATGAGAGGGTATGCTATTACTAAAACCAAAGATGGAACTAACAAATATCCAGTCCAACATGAAGCATTTATCGGTCTTGTTAGGTTTCACCAAGGTATCAAGTGAAGGTACCAGGGCATTCAACTGAAGATGGTGAGCAATAGATTTAACATTTTTCATCTTCAGGATGACAAAATTTTTTTTCTTCAATGATCTGATCCCCAGTATGGTCCAAAGTTCTCACATGAATTTAACAGAGCACAAAATATAAACTAAAAAAATACCAATTTGGATTTGAAGCCACACTTGACATCTTCTTGTTGTCGATGATCACTACTTGAATGATCTAAATAAGAGTCACTCTAGATCACCCACACGTGCTTCAAAAATCTATAGGATCATTGATCATTGAATTTTGGGTGCTAGTATGGTGATCCAATAATGCCTTCAATGTCCTGATGATCACAACATTGACGTCCTTCGATGCATGGATATGAGCTCGATCTGATCACTTAGATTGAGAGATTATCTCTCTAGAAAACATGATAGGAGATATTGACTCTAACAAACTCACAGTGAATAGTCATTATGCAAGAACCTCTCTCCTCATATATATAGTGGATGCTAAAATATCCAGATAGGGTTCCCCAAACCACATATATTTAACATTCCCTAGATAAATAATTATGACGAACTAAACCGTATCATAAATATTGTTTATATTTTATCACATACCTATAATATAAATTAAAAATATATTATGTGATAAACTTGAGTCATTTAACTCGACTCATAATTCTCACTAATATTAAATGAATTGGGAATATTAAAATAATATTCGTTCGAATAATATTATTCCTTATATTTACTAAAATACTTGTAAATACTTATAATAAATAAATTCAACCTAATTATTCTTTAATTGAATAATAATGAATTTACTTATTTATCGGTGATCATCAATACTTGGAAAAACCTTGAACCCTGTGGTGGGTCCCACCATGTCCTATTTACTTATTCACTAGAATATGGTAGATTCTTGAATAGGCTATTTTGTGTGACCCTCTAGGCCCTCATATTGATAACAATGAATATTATTCATAACTAAGAGTGGAGTCTAACAACCCATCAAGAACCCTAATGATATGAGGAGTAGTCATAATAATGAAAACTAACCTATAAACACACACTGTGTAATATAATCTCTTTGTCTTTATATATCTCATAAAGTAGGGTGCACACTTGTGTCATATTCCTTTTTTATTTTATTATTTTTGATCTATCCGGGTGGATTTACCCTCAAATTCCTTGGATAAGGGTTTATGAAGGAATTACCATCCCGGTCAACTAGGTCCAAGATATATTACTTCCTCAAATTGAAAGTGACAAATTATATCTTGACCATTCAACCAATGTCATACCACCAAGGATGCACCCAACATAAGCTACCACGCCATAATTTTATTATCATGGTTTTTTCATTGCATCAAAGTACATGAACAAATGGCACACAATGGAAATGATCTCAAGTGAGGATACTAATACACATGCCTGCAGATAGAAGCAACCAATGAAACCTGAAACATGTGGTGTTCTTATTGGAGGGTCTATCCTCATAATCTCACCTACCAGAGATAACCAAGTGAAAACTTCATGAGAAGAAGTCTCAATGCTTACGAACCCCCAAAACCTAATAGTCAAACATCAACTATTTCCAGTTAGTATGATGTATCTAGACCATAGGACATATTTTTAAGATTAATGTCATAATATATCAAGGTTCTCATTATAGACCAAGATCTGCTATAAATTTTTGATATGACAATTAATTTTTGGACATTACCATTTAGATAATGGATATAAAAATGTTTAAAATATAATGGTAATAGTACATAATGAAAATCTAATTGTATACATGAAATGGTAATCAAAATTACTATTTATTTAGGTCTAGGTCACCCACTATTACAACACTAGGGTCCTTGTGATCAAAGCTAGAGCTTGTGATGGAAAGAGTAGGAAATTGATGAAGAGAATAATCTATCCCACTGGTAGGGGAGGTTGTATTGTTGTTTCTAGGATTGAGATTACATATTATGAGGGCTGGAAAAGTTCAATTAATCTTAAAGGATGGGGAGATCGAGATAGTTACTTGGGTAATACGCTGAGTGCATTATCCCACAATACATCTAGCATCCCAATGTCATAACATAAAGCTGGTGTAGAAGCTAGTGTTAGGGGAATAGAATTCAAAAAAAATTCTAAGTTAGGGTATATAAGCTATGAAATCTTTTTGGGATGATTCTACAGTGGCTATACTAGAGTTTGTAGTGCCAAAGGGGATCAAAATTTTGCCACAAATCTAGGGGAGGTGGGTATAAATTAGAGAATTTTCCCTCTAATTAGGGAATAATATTCCATTGCCTTCTTTATTAAATGTAAGCATACAAATCGGGTTGGTATTCAACTCTGGGAGGTATGAGGAAACAGTATGCGACTGCAACATAATAGAAAAACTTCAAGCTAGGATTTTGGAAAAATTGATGCTACATTTATATGAAGTTGTGGAGCCATGTGCTAAATGTTCCAATGATAGTTCGAAATTCCAACTAAAATTACCAAAAAGTCCCGATGGCACAGTTTGGTTCACAAATTTATCCTTACCCAGATTTTTATACATTTATGATTTTTTGGTTTTTCCACTAAAAATCACTACTATCAAAGAGAAAATCTCTCAATCTAGAAGAATTTAGAAAAGTTAACCTTTAATTATATGCCTAGGCCCATGGAGATAAGTTTGAAAATAGGTTCATAGACCACAAAATTATTAGTAAACATTCAAGTCCAGTGTATCAAAGCATGATTGCATCCACTGATGCTTCAAGTAATGAACTACTGCAAGCACTAAATAAGGGGATTATGGAATTAAAAGAGGAATTAATGGAATCCTTCAACTGGGATACTATGTGGAGATTCCATATATGAGTATTGGATGGTATAATATGTCATACAATTTTTCTAGTGAAATATTGGAGACTTCTTGTTGTTCAATGCCATTCCAAGTTTACTACTAGACATTTCCAACTAGCTAAGAAGGTTTTAAAACATACCGGCACTAATGGAACTGGTGGTTATTTTCATGAAATAATTTCTTAGCATTAAATTTTTCATTCCTTAGTTGTGTTGTTGTCTGGGGTTCCTGTTATGTACATCTTTATGGGAAAGATATAAAGTATTCAAAAATTTATTGGACATAATTTCTAGGTTGGTTTGTTCCACTTAATTCCAAAAATTTTGGTACAATATCGCTTGGTCAATTTATTCTAGTTTTATAAGGGTGAGAGAGGGAAATAAATTTTTGGTGATGGAATAAATTTCCATTGGGATACACCTTGAGAAAAATTGGTAATTAAGGAGGGGGAAATGTTAGGCATAAGTTTGGGCTACCAAGGGGTAGTTTTTTCTATATCCTTTATTAATTGTTGGGGATGGTTTTAAGTAGGTAGGGGGATATTAAGTATGGTATGAGGTTATTAGAGGGGTTACCAATTTATTTTTATCACTTTTATTGGTAGCAGTAGTCGACCTTGGGAGGTTCGTCTTAGTCCTTAGGGTAGTGGTCTTATCTAGAGGAATTATTCTTCTTTTCCTTCTCCTTTTCTACTGTAACTTAATTAAATATTCTTATCCTATAAAATATCAAGAATAATAATTTTTATGATTCCATTATATCAATTTTATACTATTAAAACTATTGTTTGGTGGTTACCTAACAAATAAGAAGGTGGGAATAGAGGGGCATCATGGGAGACAGTTGTTGTAGTGAAGGTTAGTATCGTGAGATGGAAGTCTCTAACATGTGTTGTGGAAAGTTCTTGGTCTAGGTGTTGTTTTCACATGGGTAGGATTGTATAATAATCATCTAGGGTTTGGTTTTTCTATACACTTTTATTAGTTTTTGGGGGCTGCTGGGAGTTGGCTGGGAGGCTGTTGTTGGGTTATTTACTACCAAGGGGTAGTATTGTAATTGATTTATAGATTGGTTGGGACTAATGGGTTGTTAGGTGGTGGGTGGAAAGTATTAATGAGGGATGGGAGTAGATGGGGGGTGTACAAATTGACTTGGTGATTGAGGGTTAGGCCTCATCCTAGGGTGCAATTTCCCAAGGAAATTCTTCATCTTCTTCCCCATTTTCTTCTCCTATCATCTTATACCTTTGTCTATTGTAATTAGATACACTATATCTAATAGAAATCCTTTGTTTTATCTCTCCCTAGATCACTTAAATATCATTCACCATGTATCTCCCATATCTCCTCCCTCTTAAACTCATTCAACTATCTTCAAATTGATATCATCAAGGAAGGTTGTGTCACGACCAATGCAACCACATCATGATGTTTTCTTGTTAGAACATTTGAAATATTTTATATGGGATTTTTGTTGCATATCTAAGAACCACGCTACGAATTCCCTTTGGGTAAAAATAAACAATCACCCTAAGGGACTTACATTCCATGACCTAAGACCCTCACACTGTAAATAATATAACAAAAGGTTTCACAATTGGCCAAAAATTCACCTTTGAACCCTTTACAACATGACCAGTCCTCCTCTTATAAAGGATTGAAAACCTTAACCCTTGGATATTACACATTAGAGTAACAAAACCTTATTCATGTCATGAAACATCCACCAAAAACCCTAAGCATTTCAACCAACCATGTCGTACCATGATGCATCACCTACATAATCACCCTCTACTACAACCAATCCTTTATGTTGCAACTCAAATGGTCATGGAGTGAACTCCTTTATTCATCTAAAATATCATCTCCAATAGAAACTCTCTTCCTACAACATTCTCCCAGCACCTCCAAGAGCCAAAAATTACAAAGTAATGGTCCAGAAAAGTCTGGGACATTACAAAAATCATCATTATTATCAAAAACCATAACCGGTTTCTCAAAAAATAATATTTCAATTTCAAAATCATGGGTAATGTGTTCTAAATTAAATTAATCACCCATGTTATCAATTAAAATCATTTATTATTCATCCTATAATGGTTTAAATTCTATGATAGTTGGTTTTGGTGATTTAAAGTCTAAATTTTATACACTAGCAATCCATTCATTTTTATTTTCAAAAGTTTTCAACTCAAAACGTTAAATATATTTAATCTTATCAAAAAAACCATTAAAGAATAAGTTTCATCATAAAATCAACCAATTTCACCCAATTCAGAATCCAACTCAAAGGTTTCAAATATAATTTCAGTTTCAGTATTTACTAGAATAGAAATTACATGTATAGAAGAAAAAAAGGTTTACAATTCTCACTAGAAGAGAAAAACAAAAGAGAGATAGAAGAAGACACTCCTGATTGGTCTTCCAGGAGCCAAGGTCGCAACCACCAATAGTTGAGTTGCTCTCATTCCCAACATGTACCCTTCTTCAGGAAGAACCTACAATTTATAACCTTCAGCTCAGAAAATATTAGTAAACTACCCTTCAGTACTACTAACATACCTTTTCCTCATAGTGTAGGCTTTAAATGGATTGGGATTTAAGTACCCAACCCCAACCATCCTATAATTTTTATCCTCCTGAAGAACCAAATTATCCTCGATGTGAAAATAAGGAAACTAGGCATGAATTAACTGAAAATTTTCCAAATTAGCATCTTCAACAGGTCACCCTACCCATTTCTTGAGCCTATTATAGTCACAACCATGACCTTTTGTTGCCAAAAAAACTTCTGGAAATACATGATCTGCAATTTCTTCAAAAAAATGATTTGGTAAGTCTTCTCGAACAAGATCACCAGTCAACTTGAGATGGGAAAAATCAAAAACCAGATAAATATTATTGCTCTCTAGAATATCTAGGTGATAATAAACTACACCCACCCTGTTAAGGACTAAAAAGGCACATAAAACTGCATAGAAATCTTTGGATAGATCTTGGAAGAAGTCAAAGTGGGTTGAGAGTAATAGAGATTAACAAAAACTAAGTCTCCCACTTGAAAGTTAGTTTTCTTCCAATTATTATTTGATGATTGTTTCATGGAACTTTGAGATGCTAAAAAATGTGATCTCAATTGATAAATAGCTTTATCCTGGTCACCAAAATCATAATGACTCCCTGAATAGCAGTTTCAACCTTGGTATAATGGGTCATACTAGGTGGTTTCCTCCTATAATTTTTTTAAATGGAGTATTTCCACCTAAAATGTGGAAATAAGTATTATACGAATAACAACCATTTAACACAATTTCAAGGCCTTCTAAAGGAAAAACACCACACATATTGAGACTTTTATTCACAACCTCAGTCTGTCCATCTGTTTGGGGATGATAGAAAGAACTCATTTTGAGCTTAGAACCATGTAATATGAACATCTCTTTCGAAAATAAGCTTTTAATGAAGGAGTATCAATCACTGACAACAACACTAGGTATGCCATGGAGTCTGAATATTTCATTCATGAAAATCTTCGCAACATCCTTGGATGTATAAGGATGTTTCATTGGAAAGAAGTGGACATACTTTGAGAGTCTATCCACAATAAGAGCTACTTTAAAACCTTGAGATTTAGGAAGTATAAATACAAAATCCATAGAGATTTTCTCCCAAACTAGTTCTTGAATTAGAAGTGGTTGTAACAAACCAATCAAACTCATAGTTTGATACTTTTTCTGCTAAAAAAAGTTGAACTCTCTTGAAAAAACTTCCTCATTGTTTGTGTCATCCCACTATAATATAATTCAAATTCCAGTCATTTATAAGTTTTCAAAAACCCTATTTGTCTTATTTTGATATCACGTTAATATAATGAAGCAATCTTGATATCAAATATGAACCCTTGTACAAAATGAAGCATTGTGATTCCTTGGACAAAATCAAATTCCCTTGAAATAAATTCATCCCATTATAAAGGGAAAATGTCATCACGACATCAAAATGTTGCTCTAAAGAAGCTATAATGGTCTGTAAAGTTTTATGTTTACACTCTTATTTTACCAATTGTATTTCAACCCAATTTGGTTAAAAAACATCCATTTGTAAAATCTCAATTTCCACTCCTCTTGAAAGAGAATTTATTGAAACATTAGCACTTATAGACTTGTACACAACCTCAAAATCGCATTCCAATAGATTTTGCTTCCAACAATGTTGTTCTATTGAGGTAATTTGTTGACTCAACAAGCGTTTGAGGATTTTATGGTCCATGTGAAGAACAAAATGCATTCCCATTAAATATTGTGTCCAATGTTGGACTACATGAACTAAAATCATGAACTCCTTGAAAACATATTTACATAAAATCAAATCAGATAGGGCCTTTCTGAAAAAATCTATTAACCTCCCATCCTGCATGAGAACAACCCCTAACCCACCACCTAAAGCATCACATTCTACACAAAATTTACTTATAAAAATTCGCTAGGCCTAGCATAGGAGCTATAACTATGAATTTATTTAAAGACTCAAAAGTTGTTTGAGATTCACATCCCACTTAAAGTTATCCTTCTTGGTTAGGATGGTATGTATTTTATCCACTTTTCTATAATCCTTAATAAAATTTCTATAGCAACCAATGAGGCCTAAAAATCCCCTCATCTCCTTATCATTCATTAAAACCAGCCAAAAAAATACACTGCATAATTTTTTATGGATCCATTTCCACTCCATCATGGAATATTTTGCATCCAAAAAACTCTACCACTTTACTTATAAAGAAGAATTTATTCCCATTGACATGTAAGTGGCTATTTTGAAATATGGAAAATAGCTGGTCTAAGTGCTTAAAATGTTCCTACTATCCATTTTTATATACCAATATGTCATCAAAGAATACCAATGCACTCTTTTAGAGAAAAGGCTTAAAAATAGAATTCATAGTAGCTTGGAACATTGTTGGAGATTTTATAAGTCCAAATTACATAACCAAATACTCAAAATGTCCCTCGTGCATGCGAAATTTTTTTGTATCTACACATTCCTCTCCAACCTGCATGTAATGGAACCAAGATATAAGATCTAGTTTAGTAAAAAATTGAGCCCCATATAACTCATTTGGAAACTAATATATTATAGGAATAGAGAACCTATCTGGAATAATTAATTTATTCAATGCATGGTAGTCCACACACATCCTACATCCACAACCTTTTTTAACTAGAATTATCAAATCAGAATAGGGACTGATAATATTTATGACCACTTCATGTTGTAACAATTCTATAATCTGCCACTCCACTTCATCCTTTAGTTTGTGTCCACATCTATAAGGTCACACGTTAACTGGACTTACTGGCTCTTGTATCCAAATTGTATGATCTATAACAAATCATGATGGTAACCCCTTTGGATATTCTAACAACACTTTAAAATTTCCCAATGGCTATTTTAATACTTTATCAACCCCTGATCTACAAATTTTTTACTTTCTACTACCTCTACTATAGTCTATCATTTGAGACCCTAAGTCAACAGTCTCTCTCTATCTTGTTTTGGAAATTTTGGGAGTCACGCAACAAAGGTTTTTAGATTAAGAAAAGATGGAAATAAAAAGAATAAGAAGAAGATGAACACAGACACATTGATTTATGTGGTTTGGGAAAATCCCTACTTCCACGGAGAGGCAAAATCACTTCACTATGAAATTTGAGAGCACAATTACAATAATAGATTATATTTTCTCACATACAAAAAATCATAGCTCAAAATGAGATAATAAGGAGGAAAAAACACAATTCCACCAACCACATATAAAGTCGACTATGCTACAGTGAAAGGTGATTGGAAGTTTGCACTACTATAGTGTTGTGACCACCCAATTCCAAGATGCTATAGTGACTAATAACAAGAAGTCCAAAAAGCTAAAGCATCACTAGATACGCCATGTAAACAAAAAGATCTTGACTAAATTATACCAAGATAGATATTTAGAATCTTTTGAACTAAAACCACTTGGTATATGTCATGCATGTTTACATGGTAAAATGACCAAATCCCCATTTATTGGAAAAGGTTAAAGGGACAAATATATTATTTAATTAGTTCATACATATGTGTATAGACCATTTCTTATTGAGGAAAGGTGTGAGTAATCATACTTCATAACTTTTACTGATGATTTTAGTAAATATGGATATTTCCACTTAATGAGGTATAAGTTAGATTATTTTGATAAATTCAAGGAATACAAGAATGAATTTGAGAACCATTTTGGTAAGAATATTAAGAAACTCCACTCATACCATGGTGGAGAATATCTTAATCAAGAATTCATTGATTACTTATGGAATTTTTGGATCCTATCTCAACTCACTCTTCTTTATACACCTTAGTGGAATGGTATAAGTGGATGGAGGAACCAAACCTTCTTAGATATGGTGAGATCAATGATGAGTCATTCAATCCTTCCATTATCCTTTTAGGGATACATGTTACAAACAACAATAAAAATACTAATCCAAGTTCCAACTAAAGCGGCAGACAGTATACCATGCCATTTATGGAATGGAAAGAAACTCGTGTTATCATACTTACATGTGTGGGGTTGTAGAGCATTTGTTAAGGCCTCTTCACGAGACCAACTTGCACCTTGAGGAACTAAGTGTACCATTATAGGATACCCCAAAGAAACAATGGAATATTATTAATATGTCCCATCATAAAAAAGGTAATAATGGAAAGACACATCATATTCTTTGAGAGGGAGAAAAACTCTAAAAGAGATAGTGGGAGCGAGATAGACTTCCATAAAGTAGAGGCTCAAGGTACATAAGAGTTAACATAAAAACAGATTCCACAAAGCCCCATGGAAGAAGAAACTATTGGAACTAGGGAATTTCTATGCTAGAAAAAGAGAATGGTTTGTGTTTGTTTTCAATACTCAATAGAAGATATGGTAGTTTATAAGGAAATAGATCTTACAGTTCAAGAATACAATAGTATTGAAGGTGGCATTGTTTCCCATTGTTTGCCAAATTTTTGGGTCCAAAAATTAGAGAATGGAGAAGAGTGTTTTTTTGGAAAAGTAAGTTGTGCACAAGATTGAAGGAGGTTTTGAAACTTGTGCGTAGGGATTGATTTGGGATCAATGCATCAAAATATAAAAAAGGAAAAAAAATGCGCGTGTAAGAATCTGAATCTTCATTTCAGGTATGCCTTTACTTTTTCTAGAGTTTTTGAGAAAAATAAACTTTCTGGAAATTTTTGTAGTACACGCCGTGTACTTTCTGAGTACACGCCGTGTACTCTTCTCTGGCTTGAATCTGTTTGATGGCCATGCCCGGGCCACACACACGGTGTGTAGGGGTGATGTGGAGGCCGATTTTGGTGGAGTACAAAAAAACCTAGTACACACCGTGTACTCTAAAAGTACATGCCATGTACTTTTTTTTCACTAAACGCACCGGGGTCGCACCTGACGGACATAACTTGCTTCTTCTTCAGGATCTTCATCCGAGAGCGACCCGTATGGCCAAAAATCTTCCCTGATCCCCCATGCCTTCGTCCGATCTCCATTCCAACCACCGTCGATTGCATTGGAATCGCAGCGGTGAGTTCTTCCTTCTGCTTGAGCTTTGTTTTCCAATTCCTCCTCCTTTTCAAGATATCGTGGTTTATGTGTTTCAGACGTTTTCTCAGATCCACGATATTCTAAGGAGAATCTATAGTTTATGTTCACATATATTGATCTCTTAACATCAAGGTAGGTGGTTTGTTCCTTTTTGTAGAAAGTCTTTGAATATTTGTGCAATTTCTCCAATTCCCTTGAATGGTAATTATGCGTTTTTCTGTTTTCCCCTGATTGATTTCCTGCTTGCTTGATTGCTATAGTAGAGGTTTACCTTTGTGAATAGAGTAGTTTTTGTTGTACTATGGATTCTTGACGTTCTTGTTTTTCTTGTTTGGTGTTTTCCAGTTGCCATACCTAGTTGTAGGATAGTGGAACTATTGTGTTGTTTTGCTGTTGAGACTTAGAATGATAACCAAGTAGTTATTGAGGTTTACTTGGGTGATACACGCGCACTGAGCATGTTATTTTCACACAGGACTGTGAGAACCTAGTGTAGTAGACCATAAGGAGAATGGATGTAAGGGATTCTCCAGAGTGTCGTTTAATACGATGCGAGACCACAAGGGGAATTGACGATGAGTGCTTCCTCAGAGAGTCTATAGTTCCTCGACGTGGGCCACAGGGGGAATGAGACGTTGAGTGCTTCCCCAGAGAGCCTTTAGCACGATACGAGACTATAGGGGGAATTGACGGTGAGTGCTTCCTCAGAGAGTCTACTCTTAGTTTAACCAGAGGGGTGAGACTTTGTGTGCCTCCTAGAGGGTTGCTATTACTTGTAAGTTGAACCATAGGGGTTAGGATATGAGATATACCCAGAGGGTTACTTGTTTTCTACTTGTTGTTGGTTGTTTACTTGTGTACTTTATATGCTAGAATTGTGGATTGTAGTTGCTATGTGCTTTTCTGTTTACTGCTTTCCTCACTTTTACTTGCCTTGTATTCATTGACTGTTAGGCACAGATCTTTGGGTGATTGCCTACTGGGATTTTATCTCACACCCTGTTTGGGCCATGCTTTTGGGCCCAAGTAGACTTTTTTGTTACAGGTATAGATAAGGGCAAGCACCCTTCTACTTCAGGTTCTTGATTGCATTGGAGTTGGAGAGCATGGGACCGAGCCGTGGCTTGCGATGCTGAGGAGTTTACTTTGTTTTCTTTTGCACTTTTTTTTTCAGTTGTACTTCATCACGTTGGAATGTTTACAGCTTTCTATAGACAAATGTACCATGTTGCATCATTATTGTTTTATACATTGCTTCCGTTGTTCAGTTTAGTTGTTGTAAGCTATTTATTATTTCTGTTATTGTGTCTGGTTGTTCTTCTGCTATATACTTTACCGGATGAGGGCATAGTTTACCTACCGACTCACCAAGGCCCTCGCTGCTAGTCGGCATCCTCTGGAGTTTGGGGAAACACGCTTGAGGTCATGTGGCGAACCGGGTACGGGGCACCAGTGGAGGGGCTCCGGATTCGGGTTGTTACAAAGTGGTATCAGAGGAATTCTTTTCTCTTGCTTTACTATTTGGAGACTTTATCCAGGGATAGGACAGATTTGGTTCTTGGTATTAAGTTGTTCTCGGGAGTAGCTAACCCGTGTACAGAGAAAATCCATACTACCTTATTAATTTCAATTTGCTGGTTTTGAGATTTTACGGTTGATATGATTTCACTTAGAGTGATTCACATGCTTTGTGTTGTTAATTCCTTGACGATTGCAGTTCTATTTCTGTCACAACCCGATGAGATGAGGGTATTCCATATCATGCATCATATAGGCACTTTTAGAAATCACATGCCATGCATTCTTGCCATGCCATCTAGGGTGCATTAGCGATTGCATGCTTTTGTGATAGACTTTGTGTAGATTATGCATGCTGTTGTGATAGATGCTTGATAGAATCTCTGCTGCCTTGTTAGAGGATTGTTTGTTTCCTACCTTTCTTAAATAAACGCCAAGTTTTGATTCTCGGGGAGTATGGGCCCTCACGAATTGGAATTTGGCACCTCCTTGACTTGTTTTCTGTGTTTTCTAGGCTTCTGTGCAGTTTCTGAGCTACTGCCCAGAAAAACCCAGAATACACGGCGTGTACTTTTGAATACATGCTGTGTAGTTTTTAGGTCGTGTAACTGACCGTGTGAGTAGGGACACGCTATTGTAGAGATAAATTTATGAACACACCGTGTACGGTTGGTACACGCCGTGTAGTTCGGAGCCGTGTACCCGGTCGTGTCACTAACAACACGGGTCGGGGAAGCTCGAGTAGAACACACCGTGTTGTAAAGGAACACGCCGTGTAGTTCCGTCCAGGAACCCGGCCGTGTCACGAACAACACGGGTCGGCGTCACCTTCTCTTGGACACGCCGTGTGGTTTTAGGAACATGTCATGTAGTCTTGTTCAGGTACCCGACCGTGTCACGAACAATATGAGACAATGTCACCTTCACCTATACACACCGTTTTTGTTCGGAACATGCCGTGTGAGGTCCAGCCGTGTATACGGCCGTGTATTTAACAACACGGGCCACCAAATCCTTGTCCAGTACATGCCGTGTGTGTTAAAAACACGTCGTGTAGTCTCGGGTTAAGTCGGACCGTGTGGGTTAGCCATGTAAAGAGACTCGGGCAGGGGAATAATTTTCAAGTACACGTTGTGTGTGGGATCAACACGCCGTGTAGTTTGAGGTGTTACACGACCTACAGGGTAGGGGTATACACCCATGTCAGTGGTTTAAGAAGACACGCCGTGTAGTTTTTATACACGCCATATAGTCGTGTTTTGTAAACTTATGTGTTTTCCTTTCCCTGTTCCCATTTTTCACTCTTGTGTTCTATGTCCTTGTTTTTATGATCAAAGGTGTGATTTTGATCTTTCAGAGCTATGCCTCTGAGACTTCCTCCGGTTGTACGTCTGTCGTCAGGCAGTGATCAGACACCAGATATGGATGACCAGGGACTTCCTGTCGATCCTCCAGTCGGGCCAGCCTTGTCATCAGCTGTCATACCAGTTGCAGGCGCTGATGCGCAGTTCAGGGAAGGTTTTCTGAGGATGATACAGACCTTCCAGGGAGAACCGCCTCCTACCATGACTATGGCAGGCTTGACGCAGGTTTTCCAGTAGTAGCATCCTCCTACTTTCTCAGAGGAAGGAGGACCACAGGCTGCAGAGTCATGGCTGGAATCCATGCTGACTATCTTCGAGCATCTGGAGATGCCTCCAGAGAGGCTGGTCAATCTCGCTACCTACATGCTCCGAGACTCCGCCAAGAGGTGGTGGGACGTGATCTCACAGGTGGATCACCAGTATTTTATGGCTTGGGAGGAGTTTCAGTGCGTCTTTTATGAATACTTCTACCTGGAGACCCTGAGGGCTGACCGAGCCCAGGAGTTCATGAGCTTAGAGCAGGGTAATTTTTTTGTCATGGAGTATTCCTCTCGTTTCACCGAGATGCAGTGTTTCACACCCATCCAGGATGGGAGTGGGGTGTTCTTAGCAAGGAATTTCAAGGATGGTCTCAGGCGGGAGATCCAATTGTAGGTGAATATATTCCAGTTGACTTCCATCACTTCCATCATTAACCAGGCACTTATTGCGTAGTGCAATCTGAGGGACTCTGGAGCTGTGAGCTAGGGCGGTTCTGCTTCCAGAGCTAGTTTTCCTCCATATGAAAGTAAGAAGCACCATAGGGAGTCTACACGCAGTGATCTGAGGAAGCGGGATGCATCGTCAGGCAGCCAAGTGATATGCTACCAGTGTGGTTAGTCAGGGCACACGAGGCCGCAGTACTAGAGAGACCCCGTGGAGTGCTGATCTTGCAGCAAGATGGGTCACCTTTAGCATTTCTGTGAGGTTTTCTCACCAGCAGCTGGTGACCGGGGTTCTTCCGTGACTCCTCATTCAGGAGCAGCACCACCAGTTTCTCACCAGTCGTGGAACTGGAGTTCTTCTGGCCATTCGGTCCGAGGTGGAGGTCGAGGTCATGGTGTTCAGCCACCAGTCCCTTAGCACCAACAAGGTGGATCAACTCAGAGTGGTCAGCCAGGGGCGCAGGGCTGCGGTGCAGGCCAGTCTTTCTCCGTGGAGCAGACCTATCAGGAGCAGGATCCCGACCCTTCTACAGTTCAAGGTATGATTTTAGTAGCCTCAGTTTTATCTTCAGATCTTTTCGATACTGGTGCTATGCATAACTTTATCTCTGTTGCTGCTGTGGAGAGCGTTGGGATCTGTGTCTTTTCTTCTGCCGACTCGTTGACACTAGACACACCTTTGGGGATGAGGACATTTAATGCATGCCAGTGTAGAGAGTGCCCTCTTGAGGTTGCAGGGTATCGTTTCTTATGGAATCTCTATGTCCTAGAGATGATAGGCTATTATTTCATCATTGGGATGGACTAGTTGGTTCCCTTCCAGGCAGTCTTCGACAGTTATCGCTGCAGATTTAGTTTTGTTTCACTAGAGGGTGAATCTTTTCTTCATAGAGGCGAATGGGATGTCCGGGCAAGTCAAGTAGGACTCGAGCATCATGGGCTAGGAAGAGTGACAACCCATATTTCTAATATTTATCTAGATGATCAGGGGACTTCATAGTTGGACTTTCCTCTAGTGGTGGATCGTTTCAGAGATGTCTTTCTAGAGGGATTTTCAGGTTTTCCTCTAGAGTGAGAGGTAGAATTCTCGATTGAGCTCGTTCTAGGATCGGAACCAGTGTCCATTCCTCCTTATAGGATGGCTACACCTGAGTTTTAGGAGCACAAGAAGCAGTTTGAGGAGTTACAGACAAAGGGTTTCATCCAACCCAGTACTTCTCCTTGGGGTTCACCTATCCTATTTGCGAAGAAGGCAAACAGTACCCTTCGGCTTTGTGTGGATTATCGAAAGCTAAACCAGTTGACGGTTAAGAACCGATATCCATTGCCGAGGATCGATGACCTCTTTGATCAGCTTCAAGGAGCCCGGGTGTTCTCGAAGATCGACTTGAGGTCCGGTTATTATCAATTGTGCGTTAGACCATCAGATATACCTCTGACAACCTTCAGGAGTATGTATGGTCTATACGAGTATACAGTCATGCTATTCGGTCTCACGAACGCATCGGTAGTTTTCATGGAACTGATGAACCGAGTGTTCCATCCTTACTTGGACTCCTTTGTCGTGGTCTTCATGGAAAATATCTTGGTGTACTCTCACACTCGACATGACCATGCTACCCATCTTGAGATCGTTTTGAGTAAACTGGGAGAGCATCGGCTTTATGCTAAACTCTCGAAGTGCCACTTCTGGATGGATCAAATTCACTTTTTGGGTCACATCATCTCAGAGTCAGGAGTATCTGTGGACCCAGAGAAAGTGAGAGTTATAGTTTCTTGGGAGCAGCCGAAGAACATTTTTGAGGTACAGAGTTTCCTAGGGCTGGCTGGATACTACAGACGCTTCATTCAGGACTTCTCATGCCTAGAAGAACCTTTGACAGGACTTACCAAGAAGGTGGAGAAGTTCTTATGGTCAGATTCTTGTGAGTTAGCCTTTTAGAAGCTAAAGGGAAGATTGACGTCAGCACCGATACTAGTCTTGACAGAGCCAGGCAAGAGCTACACTATTTGTTGTGATGCTTCGGGTATCGGACTAGGCGTTGTGCTTATACAGGGAGATGGAGTCGTTGCGTATGGGTCTCGGCAGTTGAGGCCACATGAGAGGAACTACCCTACACACAATTTGGAGTTGGCAGCTGTTGTTCATGCCTTATGCTGTTGGAGACACTATCTTCTAGGATAGCACTTTGTGGTCTTCACCGACCACAAGAGTCTCAAGTATATCTTCACTCAGCATGATCTGAATCTGAGGCAGCATAGGTGGGTCGAGTATCTTCAATCTTTTGATTTTGAGCTTGCCTATATGTCAGGAAAGTGCAACATAGTGGCGGATTCTTTGAGCAGGAGAACTCAGATTCAGGCAGTTCAGGAGGCCAGTAGTGAATGGTAGTTGATGTCTCTGTTCTATGAGATGCATTTGGAGGTGCATGATAGACAAGGACAGAATTACCTATCTTTTGTAGTTGTTACCTCTATGCTACTTGATCGGGTACGGATGAGGCAGCTATTAGACTTAGAAGGCTTAGTACTACGGGAGAACGTGTTAGGAGAGGACCCTCTTCCTAGATGGACAGTGGGCGAGGATGAGATCTTTCATTTCCTGGGACACGTATGGGTGCCCGAAGACATACGCGAGGAGATGATGCAGGATTTTCATTCCTCAGTTTGGGCAGTTCATCCTGGCGTCACTAAGATGTATCAAGATCTTCATCACCAGTACTGGTGTCCAGGTATGGAGAAATATGTTGCTGGTTTTTTCATGAGATGCTCTACTTGTTAGCAGGTGAATGCGGAGCATCATCGACCAGCAGACCTTTTACAGCAGTTACCCATTCCAGAGTGGAAGTGGAACAATGTTGCGATGGACTTTGTGACCGGGTTGCCGAGATCGCCTCGAGGTAATGATGCTTTTTTGGGTTGTTGTAGACAGGCTTACGAAGGTTTCCCACTTCTTACTGATCAAGGAGACCTTCAGTGTTGATGATCTGGGATGATTCTATATCCGAGAGATTGTACGTCTTCATGGAGTTCCACACTCTATTGTTTCAGACAGGGACGTGCGCTTTACCTCTCGGTTCTGGAAGGGACTTCAGAAGGCCTTGAGTACACAGGTACTTTTGAGTACGGCATACCATCCCCAGACTGATGGCCAATCCGAGCGCACGATCCAGGTGCTAGAGGATATGCTCAGAGCTTGTATCATGGACTTTGGCGGTTCTTGAGAGAATCATATTCCTCTGGTGGAGTTCTCCTACAACAACAGTTTTCAGGCGACTATTCAGATGGCACCATATGAGGCTCTGTACAGTAGGCCATTTCGATCACCCTTATGCTGGCTGGAGGCAGGAGAGACAGCGTTGCTGGGACCTCGTCTTGTTCAGGAGACTTCAGAGTAGATAGAGCTGATTTGGAAGAGGATGGCTACAACACAGTCTCGGCAAAAGTATTATGCTGATCAGCTGAGACGACCTCTAGAGTTTGAGGTCGGGGATCAGGTTTTCTTGCGTGTCGCACCGAGGTTGTGACACAAGAGGATTTGGAGATAGGATAAGCTTTCACCGCGGTACGTCGGGCCGTTTGAGGTTTTGGAAAGAGTTGGGTCAGTCGCCTATCGGTTGCAGCTACCCCAGAGGTACCGGGCCATGCACGACGTCTTCCATGTCTCTCAGCTCTGACGTTACTTTTCGGACCCGTCTCATGTCTTTCAGCCCGAAGAGGTTAAGCTCGAAGCAAATGCATCGTTTGAGGAACATCCTATCTGGATTTTCGATCACAGTACGAAGGTTCTCTGTGGGCGGTCTGTCCCTCTTGTACAGGTGCTATGGCAGCATGGGCGAGTACAGGACGAGACTTGGGAGAGGGAGGCTGATGTACGATCGCAGTGGCCGGAGCTGTTCGGGCTTTCTTCTTCTAAACCTCACTAGGGAAATTCGAGGATGAATTTCTTTAAGGGGGGAAGTTTGTAAGAACCCGGATCTTCATTTCAGTTACGCCTTTCCTTTTTCTAGAGTTTTTTAGAAAAATAAACTTTCTAGAAATTTTTGAAGTACACGCCGTTTACTTTCTGAGTACACACCGTGTACTCTTCTCCGACTCGAAGTCGTGTGCTGGCCATGCCCGGGCCACACACACGGTGTGTAGGGGTGACGTGGAGGCCAATTTTGGCGGAGTACGGAAAAACCTAGTACCCGTTGTGTACTCTAAAAGTACACGCCATGTACTTTTTTTTCACTAAACGCACTGGGGTTGCGCCTGACAGACATAACTTGCTTCTTCTTTAGGATCTTCGTCCGAGAGCGACCCGTACGGCCGAAAATCTTCCCCGAGCCCCCGTGCCTTCGTCTGATCTCCATTCCAACCGCCGTCGATTACGTTGGAATTGCAGCGGTGAGTTCTTCCTTCTGATTGAGCCTTGTTTTCCAATTACTCCTCCTTTTCAAGATATCATGGTTTATGTGTTTTAGAAGTTTTCTCAGATCTACGATTTTCTAAGGAGAATCTGTCGTCGTTGTTCACGTATATTGATCTCCTAGCATCAAGGTAGGTGGTTTGTGCCTTTCTGTAGAAAGTCTTTAAATATTTGTGAAATTTCTCCAATTCCCTTGAACGTGAATTGTGCGTTTTCATGTTTTTCCCCTGATTGATTGCCTTCGTTCTTGATTTCTATAGTAGAGGTTTACCTTTGTGAATAGATTAGTTTTTGTTGTACTCTAGATGCTTGCCGTGCTTGTTTTGATTGTTTGGCATTTTCCAGTTGCCATGCCTAGTTGTAGGATAGTGGAACTGTTGTGCTGTTTTGCTGTCGAGCCTTAGAATGATATCCAAGTAGTTCTTGAGCTTTACTTGGGTGATACACGCGCGCGGAGCATGTTATTTTCACATAGGACTGTGAGAACCTAGTGTAGTAGACCATAGGGAGAATGGACATAAGGGATTCTCTAGAGTGTCTTTTAATACGATGTGAGACCACAGGGGGAATTGACGATGAGTGCTTCCTCAGAGAGTCTGTAGTTCCTCGACGCGGGCCACAGGGGGAATGATACGTTGAGTGCTTTCCCAGATATCCTTTAGCACGATACGAGACTATAGGGGGAATTGACGGTGAGTGCTTCCTCGGAGAGTCTACTCTTAGCTGAACCAGAGGGGTGAGACTGTGTGTGCCTCCTAGAGGGTTGCTAGTACTTGTAGGTTGAACCATAGGGGTTAGGCTGTGAGAGATACCCAGAGGGTTACTTATTTTCTACTTGTTTTTGGTTGTTTACTTGTGTACTTTATATGCTAGAATTGTGGATTGTAACTGCTGTGTGCTTTTCTGTTTACTGCTTTCTGCACTTTTACTTGTCTTGTATTCATTGACTGTTAGGAACAGATCTTTGGGTGATTGCCTACTGGGATTGTATCTCACACCTTGTTTGGGCCATGATTTTGGGCCCAATCATACTTTTTTTTGCTGGTATAGATAAGGGAAAGCGCCCTTCTACTTCAGGTTCTTGATTGTACTGGAGTTGGAGAGCATGGGACCGAGCCGTGGCTTGTGATGCTGAGGAGTTTACTTTGTTTTCTTTTTCACTTTTTTTTTCAGTTGTACTTCAGCAGGTTGGTTTTTTTACTGCTTTCCATAGACATATGTACCATGTTGCATCATTATTGTTTTATACATTGCTTCTATTGTTCAGTTCAGTTGTTGTATGCTGCTTATTATTTCTGTTATTGTGTCTGGTTGTTCTTCTGTTGTATACTTTACCGGATGAGGGCATAGTTTCCCCACCGACTCACCAAGGCCCTCGCTACTAGTCGGCAGCCTCTGGCATTTGGGGAAACGCACTCGAGGTCATGTGGCGAACCGGGTACGGGGCACTAGTGGAGGGGCTCCAGATTTGGGTCGTTACAACGCGCAAGATTTAAATGTGAACGTAAGATGAGGTTGTGTGTAATAATCTTACATGACCAATGTGACATTAAAAGGGGTCTTGCACGCTCAGAAAAAATCTTACGTGCACCAACAAAGACGCATCAGAAACTTTCACGTAGGGTCGTCAAGGCCTATAAATAGTCGGCTACCCCCATGGAAGGATTAATAATTTTCCAAAAAAGATCTGGTTGCTCTGCCATGAAAAATATTTACACGTGAAAGAATTACAAAGATTTAATTTTTCATGCAAGGTGTTCCTTTAGTCTAAAAAGACCAAGTGAACCCTTTGGTGTAGTTGAGAGAAAGATAAGTGTTGTATAAAAAGTAAGGGTTGCACAAAAGCCATCTTGCGCGACAAATCCCAAATATTTCGTGCAAGATCAGGTGTTGCATACAAGTGCAGTGTAGAGCTTCTATTAGTCTCTTGATATCCATTTTGTTCGATCAGTGCCTTCAAGTCCATCAATTCTGGACATCGATGCAAGTATAGTCTCATGCTAGATAGATACAAAGACTTTAATACAAATCTATTGAAGAGATCTTCAAGTTGATAAACTGAGTAAGAATTCTCCCAAGGTAGTGAGCTAAGGGGAGTTGATATAAGTGTTCTGAGGGATGTAGTGAGAAATCCCTGAACCATTGTAAAGGTAGTGTGCCTGGCATAGAGTGACTATTCTAAACTTTTGTACTCCATAACTAGTGAATATTAGTAGATTTTGGTACGACAAACACACTGTCAGCTTATGCTCCTTGGATGTATCCCTTAGTGGCGAACCAAATAAATTTTTTTGTACTGTATCTTTACATGTGAATGTTTTATTATTGATCATATCCATTGTACATGTTTAATGAGTTCCTTCCAATGTGGGAACAAGATCCATAACATTAACCCTCTCCTCTCAGGATGTCTTGGGGTCCTACAGAAACTGTTTTGGAGACACAAGTAATGCATAGGAGTATAACAGAGGTTAAAGAACTAGAATGGTATGGTTTTCTTGTCACCAGGGATGGTGGATCATTATTAGTTGATAATAACAATCCTTTAACCTAAAATAAAGAAGTAAGTGCCATAGATTTTTCTTAGTGGAAATAAACCATGAATTCTAAAATGGATTCCATGTACCAAAACCAAGTCTGGATTTTAGTAAATCCTTTAGTGGATGTAAATAATGTTGGTTGAAAATGAGTATTCAATAAGAAACTAGACATGGAAGTACAAGTTAGTACCTATAAGGCATGACTGGTTGCAAAAGGGTTTCAACATCTTCAGGATATTGACTACAAAAAAACATTTTCACCAGTTTCAATTTTGAAATCCATCAGAATCCAACATTAAATTGTAACTTACCCTGAATATGATATTTTGAAAATGGATGTCAAAACAACCTTCCTTTATGGGAACTATTAGGAAGATATCTATATGACACAATCTGAAAGTTTTGTGATTCCAAAGGATGCCAACAAGATATAAAAATTATAAAAATACATTTATGGATTAAAAAAAGTATCTAGGACATGAAACATTTGTTTTGATGAATCCATAATAGAATTTGGTTTCATAAATAATGAGTGTGAGCCTAGTGTCTAAAAATGTTTTAGTGGGAGTGTAGTCATTTTCTTAATAGTATATGTTGATGACATATTACTCATTGGAAATGAAATACCACTCTTACAATTTGTTAAGTAATGGTTGAATAAATGATTATCTATGAAGGACTTAGGCGAGACAACATGTATTCTTGGGATCAAGATCCATCATGATAGATCCAAGAGACTGATTGACCTAAGTCAAAGTATATACATTAACAAGATGTTAAATAGATTCAGTATGTAACAATCTAAGAGAGGATTGTTGTCAGTATCACATGGAATTTATCTTTCCAAGAAAATGTGTCCTTAGACACGTGAGGAAGAAATAGAATGGTAAAGATTCTATATTCATCAGTGATCGGTCCAGTCATGTATGTTATGCCATGTACTAGGATAGATGCTTCCTATGCATTAACTACGACAGGAAAATATCAATTCGACCCAGGTGACCACCATTGGATGGTAGTCAAGACTATCCTTAAGTATCTGAGGCGTACTAGGAATATGTTCCTGGTTTATGGAGGAGATGAGGAACTAGTCATCATAGGATATTAATATTCTAGATTCTAAATAGATCAAAATGCCTAATACCATGTCCTCAATTCTAAAAAAATGATCACAAAAAATAAATTAAATAGTATATAACTTTTTTATAATTATGCAACAATTCTCAATTTAACATGAATATTCAATCCAATGCAAAATATCGAAAATAATATGCAACTCAGGTATATATCCAAATTAATCAATTAAATCCAAATACAGTTTCACCCTCACCATATAAAATCAAAATTAAATCCAAAATTTAGATTCACTATTTTCCAGATAAAGAAAGTAATTTCAAGATGGTTTCAAATAAAACTCAGAAAATATTCCAATCATGGAAATTTAATTTCTAATGTAATTTTTAGTGTTAAAATCCAAAATTAGACTATAATCTATTTATAAATAGAAAATAAAATCCAAAAATTAATATTCATTAATGAATAGGAATTAAATGATTTGAGGGAATACAAATAGTTAATTACACAAAAAATATGCAACAAAACAATGTAATATCAATCCCCCACAATGCTTTTTTTCTTTCCTAGGTAAAATCATGATCAAAACCAAGAAAAAATCCTTGAATTTAAGATGAAATAATTTAAAAACTATAAAAAGAAAATTAATTTCATTAAAGAACACACACAAATGAGAAGTTTAGAAATTAATACTTTCATACATGATATCAAACATGAAAAAAAAAGTTAAGGAAGATGATTCACACACAAATGAGTCGTTAAAAAATTAATACTTTCATACATGATATAAAAAAAGAAAAAATAGGTACCAATATCACAAAATAAATTAATTTAGTGAGAATCTATATTTCACTCCAAAGAGATGATCAAATCTATAATTTTTATGTAATTGAAAATAATTAATTACATTTATGATTTTTCCTCAAAACCCAACTCTGTCACATAAATACTGAACACACATGCTTAACACATGATTTATTAATAGAAATAATTAAATAATTAAACTTTAAGAGAGATTAATAATAATGAAATAATAAAAAAATAAAATTTAATAAATAAGCAGTTTTATCCATTAACTTGTTTAAAAGGAAAATTATCACATGGTTCATCATGGATTTTAATGTGTATTTCAAAGAATACTCAAAAATTAGAATTTTATGATTTTGATTCTTTAAAATAAATCGAGATTCAATTTAAAAATTTAAAACAAAAGACCAAATATCATGAAGTGTTTTAAAGAGAGTAATATAAAAAAGAATTAATTAAAATATACCATGGAGAAAAGTAGAAAAAAAATACCACTCGAGAACATGAAAAATCGGTTTTGAATTCTAAGAAAAAAATTCATTGAGTTTGTAATCATTCATGAAAATTCAATTCAGCTCAAAAATAGACCCTACCCCCACACTTATTTTCAAAATTGTATCAATGTTGAGTCCAAGGTGGAGGATTACAATTATAAAAAAAATAGAATTAATTAAAATTCCAAAAGTTATCAAATATGCAATAGTGTCACATGAATACTCAGAATATCATGGAAATTGAATTTAAATTCCAAGTATGACAACATGCTAAAATTAATTTTCAGAATGCATACACAACATTTTAGTTCAATTTAATAGAAATATGTAGTAATACACATCAAAAAACATGCATGGAATGTATAAACCAATATTGAAGAAGATTCTTAGGATAATGAAATTCAGAACATTTGGCAACATGCAAGTTTCAGCTAGAAAATATAAGGCAGCAGGTATCCAACAAGTTCTAAGTACCCTACCCCCAAACTTATCTTATGATAAATAAAATGACATTTAAAATAATAGTAATAAGGAGGGAAGCAGATTTCATTCTTGTGGAAGGGGCATTAGCTTAAAAATTATTAATGGTATGTGCGAGAGTTGTCTATATTTATTCATCAGATTTATGAGAAGTATACAACAACCCATCCTATACACATAGGTTCCCCTCATTTATTTCTAAAAATAGAAAAAAAGAAAATAAGATCAAATGTGAATTGAAGTGTTAGGAATGTGTATATTAGGTGATAGGGAGGGGGCTCGGTCAGTGAGTGGGATTGGGTGTAACTTCCAAGGGACAACATTGTCATTTACCTTGCATTAGTTGGTGTGTATGTTGGTCAGGTGAGGGAAAATAAATAAAGGTAAACAGGTTAGGGAGGTGTATGCATATCATTTTTGGAATTATAATTTGTCTACTAGGAGGATTAATCCCTTGGGAGGACTTGACCTAGATTCGGGAGAAATGGACTTTATTTGAGAGTATCTTCTTCCCCATCTCATTCTCCTACCTTCTGTAATTCATTGTTTCTTGTTGTGAGACACTATAATAAAATAGTATGTTTCTATGGAGAAACAGTTTGGATATAGTTAGGAATGACCTGAAGAGGTAATTTCTTTTTTGATCCCTTCCATGTATAAGCAGGATAAAGATACCAGGTAATTGAAACTTCTACCTTTCTTTGGAGAGGATTCCAGACATAGTGATCTACCCGCTACACCATATTTCCAAGTAAATCCTTACATCTAGGCTATGAAAGTAGCTACAATGTGCATGAGGAGTTTCTAGACTAGTTATTCTTTTTCTCCAGTAGTTTCATGGTGATTTTTTAATGTTTTTGTCCGCATTTTGGATCCAGTTGTGGTGGAAATGCTAAAATATCCTTCTCAGGATGTTTAAACCATGAGAAGTTTGGTTGAGCAATCGTTGGAATATGAAATTATGGTGGAAGGCTTTAGCATGGGTACCAAAGAAACTGGGTTACTAAGGAAGTTTGGTTTAGTAGTAGGTTTGGTGTGTAATATGCACAACCTTTGTTATGGGAGTTTGGGCCCCCTTCCTCCTTGAGGTATTTGGTTGTCTATAGAAGCCAAGTGCTAGACAATTGAAAATAGAGTTGTTTGAAAGGCTCAAAGTTTGAACCAGACTGGTAATATAAGGGCTTCTGAGGACTAGACAATAGGAGTGGAAGAACTATTACATCAAAAGGCATTTCATCATGAAAAAAGGTCGAGATGTGTTTCAGAGGTCCACCTTGGTTGGCTATAGAACCCAAGTGCTGACCAATTGAAAATAAATTTGTTTGTGAGGCTCAAAGTTTGAACCATGTTGGTGATACATGAACTAATAGGGACCAAAAAGGAGAGTAAGAACCATTTCACCAGAAGGTGATTCATCATGGTAAAGGGTCAAGCTATGTTTTAGAGGTATACCTTGGGTACATGGTAGTATTTAAGGGGGATTAAATTCTTAGGAGTGTGGATGTGTTGGGCTTTCCAACGTGTGACTAGAGGATTTTTCCTTGTGAAGGGTTTTAGTAGGTAGGGTGTGAGCGTTGTAGCAAGGGAAGATTTATAATTTCCTATATATAGTAGTTGGGGTTATTAGCTGGAAGATATAAAACTAAATAAAAGTCCATCAGGTTAGGTATGGGGTGCATATCATTTTGAGAATTATTGGCTGGCTTCTGAGAGGATCGATACCTTGGGAGGACTCAGTCTGGCTTTGGTTGAAGTGTTCTTTCTTGGAGACTTTCTTCTTCTTCGCCTCATTTTTATACCTTCTATAATCCCTTACTACTTGTTGTGTGACACTATATTAAAAGAAGTATGTTTTATTCCTTACCCTAAGTCTCCTTAAAATGGACCATTGTTAGGATAGAACCTAACATGAATCCATACAGGAAACTTCATATGTTCTCCTTTTTTTTACAAACAAAGAAGCATAAAGAAACTTACCTTTACACTATATATATAGTTGGATCTCATAAGTGTAAGAGGTGAGAAACAAATAGGTTTTTTAGTTTTAAAAAATGAATATGTCCCATTTAACTCCTTTATTTAAAAAATAAATTTTTGAAAGTTATTTTCAAAGTAACTCATATTCTCTTTTATTTTTCCATGAAAATTATCGTGGACCACCCCCACTAGGACCCCTCATGATCTTGTAGTGAAATCAAGAGTGACCCCCAAAGCCTGGCTCCAATAGATTTCTAGTTGTAAACTAGCACCGATGGTATAAAATTCACATGTGAAAATAATTTCCCTCACATAATCCTATAAATAATAAAAATGAATCACAAATCAAATCCAAGAAATTCCTTTCTTCAAATTAGTTCTCATAACCTGAATGTCACATATTTATCATACAACCATCATAGAATACATGAAAGTTTGAGCTCCTATAACTCCCAAATCACCCTCTGTTTCCATCCAATCTATACAAAAAAGAGCTCCCATCTCCCATGGACTATATGGAGAGAGACTTAGAAAATTATGGAGGAGTGAGCATTTTGAAGTACTCAATAGGATCATCCTTCTAAATAATTAAATATTCGTATGCAATAGATATGCAAGAGTAAGAAAGAGTGATATCAACCAAGAAAATCATAGCCACAAATATAAGAAAAAAGTATGAGAAATACAATCATTAGACTCAATTCTCTACATCGTTTTCCACCATTTCATCCATTCCCCACAACATTCCCAAATAGTTCCCTAACCAAGGTTTCTAACCAATGTTGTAACTAACAATTGAGAAAAATATTTAACCCCATAACCATAATCAATATCAATAAAATAAAAGGTCCCAAAAACTCACCACTCCCACCTTTCAATTTATGTAAAAAACCATTAGGATGACCCCATGCCAACTGATGAGGAAAGAGAGAGTGAAACAACAATAAAATACCATAAAATATCACCCCATTTCATAAGTCAATCCTCCATGACACATATCCACATGTCATAATTTACCAACCATAATCACAATTCCACTACCACATATTGTATCACCACAAATCCATTTCCACATCATCAACTATTCACCTTTTTAACCTCACATCGGTGGGGTAACGTAAACAAGAAGGATGCCAACCTCATGCCCCCCTCCATGTATGTCCCGCACCCAAAACCGTATATCCATATCCTCCTCATTACATCCACAATCATACCATCACCACATAACACCGCATCATAACTGCATATCATAGCCTCCTCACAGTAGGGTATCATGAACATATGTCTTGTTCCCTCCTACCATGCATGTCCCTCATTATGTATCATCATCACCATCATATAACTAAGTTAATAGAATATTTTATGCATATATACGCAAGTACTTGCAGTCTGAATGCACATTCTTGTTTCGAGCCATCACAACCCTTGAACATAAACCAACTAAGATCCATTACATCTCATGAGTATTCACCAGATTTCTCCCATCACTGCACTACATTTACATAATCATTTCCATCATATCAAAATAACAACCACACACAAAACACCACTTTCCAAAACAAAATTACCAAAAGAACATCCAAACAATAAAGTGGGGCCACACAATCAATAACCACACGTTTCAAATTATTTCCAATTACATCACTTTCCATTGATCAACCTCATTACATTAATTATATCATTAATTTATCCATATTACACATCAATCATTCATAAAAAATTTACCCACATTCAATCCATCCAACAAATGTTCAATGCATTCATAAACTGTTATTAATTTTCCATGTTCATTTAATTTCTAACCCAGTATCAATTCATTTCATTCACAAACATCTCATAACCATCCCATCATCATACCTGATAGAGAAGCGGTAGGAGGGAGGCCTATAGAGAACATCCAGTTGGTGGAGAGTAGCTAGGCAGGGTGACCCCGACCACCGCTGTTGGACACTTATCAGAGAAGGGGATAATCTAGTAATTGTAACTTCTGTTTCGGTGATGGGGTATTAATATCTAGGTGGTAGTCCAAGGTGGGGGGGGGGTGGATTAGAGTTGTGATGATGTTAGTTGAGGATTAGGAGGTATAATCCTTCTTAGAGAGAGAGAATCAGAACCATAACTCTATACCTTGATATGAATGGTAATATTTCTCTTGTGAATTGAGGTAGATTCTTCTTAATATTATTTTCACTCTATAAATTTGGTGTTATAATTGAGAGAATAAGGAGAAACATGGGTATGGAGTGGATTTATTGTTTTATAAGGATTTTATGACTATAGGGATGGAGATTCGAGTAGCTCAACTAGATATGATAGTGACCAAATTTAAGAATGGAGTCCAATGTGAGGAAAGTATGGAGAAGACAATTCTGGAGATGAGGTTAGAATTATAGTGAAAAATGTAGGAATTAATGACGATAGTGAGTCAGCTGAATCAAAGTGTTCTAAATCATACCATGTAACACCCCAAGCTTTTAGGATATGCTTCTTTTGAAATAATTCAATAGCTTGCGCTACATGCAACACTGAGTTCGAGCATACCACGACCTATCAAACTAGCCATTTGAAAATCAGTTATGAATATTATTAACCAAATTTTAAATTTTATATATTCCATATAATTTTAACATTCATATAATGTATTTATTAGACATAATATAATAACAAATTCAATTTTTCAGATAAAAGAAGTATTTTTTTTAAAAATGCAGTTTTATCGCCTTTTAATGGAGAACCCTTTTTAAATAAAATATTTGACACTTTTATATATTAAATTTGAAAAAATAAACTTATTATTTATAATAAGGACATAAAAATTTAGTTTGGATAAATTTTTGGTGTTTTTATGATAACTTTCATATTTTAATAAATAGTGAAAAATACTGCATTTTAATTCAAAACTGCTTTTTCATCTAAATTATTTATATAGTTAGATTATCTTTTTAATTAGTATTAAAGTGTAATTGTATTATTTTTTTATTATTTAATCTAATTTTTATCATTGGAAGTAATTTATCCATTAAATTGGACATAAACATATGTCAATCTTTTGATAGTTTTTACTTCTTAAAAACCTACTTTCTAGTTTTGAAAACAGAAATTAATTTTAAATTAATCAATGCAACTTATGTGTTTTGAATTTAAAAAAATGGATTATATATTTGGAATCATAAGGTACAAATTATGTAAATAGTTATCTTTTATTTTTGGTCATTATGAATAGTAACTTCAGTAATTATTTTTATTTACCACAGTTAAAGGGTAAATTAGGTAAATAAGGGTAAAAATAATATTATAATAATATAAAACTACCCTAACACGTGTCCTAATTTTATTGTATGAGTAATGGATGACCAAAAAAATCATTATGATGAACTTTTGACATTTGAGAGCCACTTGGGTGTGATAATGACATGTTATAATAATTAATTTAAAGTAAAGAGAAATATAATATAAATATGTATCTTTTTAATAAAACAATTTTAATATGGGGTTATATAACTGATATATTTGAATAATAATATTAACTTGAAAGATAAAAATATTTCCTATATCATGGTATTTTATTTATAAATTTTAGACATTAAATAAATAAATTTATTTATGACGCAATGATGATGCAGTGATTACCTTATTAATAAAAGAATCAAATAAATGATATTATAAATATTAAAATAAATATTATTTGAAATATTTGATTCCATACACAAATTTTATGGATTAATATTACATTTTAGGATTTATTTAATGCATTTTTTATAAGAATCAAGTTTTTATGACTTTTAAAAAATCAGGTCTTAAATAGTGTCAAAATTGATATAAATGATATTTTAAAATAAATATTGTTCTATTAAATGATATAAAAGTAATAAAAATATAATATTCCGACAAATAACTTATATAGTGATAAAATTTTCATAAACTATCTTCTTTAAATTTTCTTGGCATTTTATAGTAACTATATTAACCATGTATTATAAAAATACAAGAAGACGTGGTAAAAGTTAAACTATTTAACTAAGGATTAAATCTAAAAGATAAGGTTAATTTTATGACCTAAACATGTGTAAAAACATATTGGATGAGAGAATTTATACCCATAATCATATTATCTTCAAAATAAATTACTTTTGATCCATTATAATCCGAAAATCAATTTATAATAAATTAATATTTCAAGACTTTCCTAAAGTTCCCTCACCTATCCTATAAAAGGGCACTTCTCCTTCTCTTTTATTAACACCTCCAAAGCCCTTTGTCCCGGACAAAACCTGCAAGAAACTCCTTCCAACTTCTTTCAATTCATCCTAGAGGAAAAATATTGGGTATAAAACCAACTTAAAGAGTCCTTTTGTGCAAATCAAAAGGAGAAACCCGAAGAAGGGGTAATCATCTCATCACCTATTTCAAAGTTATTTTCTTCTTATACTTCCTCTTTCTATGTTGTTTCCATACCAAAGTAATAAATCCAGTATAATACATATACTTATATGTTATTATAATCATGTTACAACCATATTCATCATTTTATCCATCCTATGAATAATAATATCACCATGTGTGCGTACGTATGACTTACCATCTCCACGTCGTGGTGTAATTTGTTATTCAAAATTAATTTATTTGGATTTGTATAATGATGAGTATAATAGAAATAAATAATGAATATGACATTATTATTATTCTTTATAATTAATATACCATCCAGTTTCATACCAGTTAACCATTAAAGGAATGATATCGTCGCTCGTGTGTACGTACGACCTACCGTCTCCACGACGCGATGAGATTCATTCTCTACATTAAACATTAAAGAATGATTATAAAATTAATTTTATGAGTAAATATAATTTTTATGATATTAATATCATTATGGATATGAATAAAGTATATCTTATGCATAAGAAACATGGCTTACATAACAAAACATGCATTGAAAAATTAAGCAGTTAACACCCCAAAACAATGGTAATACTGAAATGATATTAACAAAATGATATAATAGGATCAGATATCATATTATAAATATGTATATGGTTATTTTATAATTTAATAACATACTTTAATCATTATACATGAGGTTAACACACCCTCGACTAAAGTAAAGTACAACGTAAGGGTTAATTTCGCAATCTCATTTTTTTTATCTGAGATTGTTTATACATAAGTATCTACTGGGGAATATTTATCATCAACATCCATGTTTCATAAAAATACATTTTAAAATATTTTTAATATTTCTCTAAAAAAAATTTAAAGTCATTTTTCCCATGTTTTAATTTTTATAATTTTTTTTGAAAGGAATGTTTCCATCGCTTTCCAAACAAGGTACTTTATGCCCTTTTTGAAAAATTAAGAAAAGAATGTTTTTTAACGTATACGACACGAGAGGCTATTTTACACCATTATGATGCCTTAAAATTTTTAAGTTTTTTATACAATATTACAAGGTTATTTTTGAAGTAAATTTTTTCTTTTATAATTACGCATACTTTTAAATGATTACAAAGTAAAAAAGGGATACTTCTCTAAAAGAGTTTTAATATTTTATTGGATTACTTTTATCTATATCAAAATACTTTGTTGGATTTTATGCTTAATTGAGGTTGATTTATTATGATACAATCTCCCATATTGTATTGAAGGTTTGATGATATGTTGAATATGGATGTGCTATTTTTATACCATTCATAGTTAATGGTTAAAGTATTAACATTTAATATGCTAGTTTTAATATGAATGTTTATGTTATGTTCCACCTTTTTCATATGAGGAATGAATTGGACTTAGTAAGTGGTGGGTGGGGATCATTATAGCCCCTTGATTCATCGGTAGGTCTCATGAGGCAAACTAGTATCTTAGCACAAGCCCTTGACAGAATATTTGTGTATGGTCTTGGAACGAGGCCTTGATGTAGTGGTTATGATGTTTTAAATTATGCATTCCCTCGTTATGAGATAAGTTATTAATTTTACATGTGATTATTCTACTAGTATAATATCCACGTGAATGTTTAAATGGAATTATTTGATTTATTCTTTCCATATTATACTGAAGATAATGTTTTAAAAGGATTGTGTTTTAGTTTTTTACCTTTCCTTAAAAGTTTATGCTTATTTATGATAGATTCTGCTGTATTATTTATCCTTACCGAGCATCTAAGCTCACCCATTTCTTATGTTTCAATTTCCTAGGTTTCCAAGAAGTGTTTTATGATTGATATGCAGGGTTAAGCTAGGGGAATAATGTTGTTATCAAAGGATTATCTATGTTGTATTTTATGTTATAAATTGTAATGTAAAGTTCATGTATGTAATATATTTTCTAAGACTGCTAAATTGATTGGTCCTTAGGGATTTGATTCCTTGTAATCATTCCAATGTATTAAAATAATGCACCAGCTCTAAGATTCTGGGGTCGGGGCATTATAGACTAATACTACTGGACATAAACAGAACATAAGAAAATTAGTAGTGGAAAAAGAAGGTGAAATTAGTTTGTGATTGGTGGGAGAGGAATCAAAAAAATGGTAGATGTGGAGATAGAAAAAGAGAAAACACGGGAGGTAGGTGCATTGGAAAGTCAAGTTGAAATGATTCTATTATCATGTGAATACCCAGTGTCCTAGATATTCTATGCTGAGATATATTTCACATTGTATAGAATATAGGAATAACATAAGGTTATGATTACACAATTGTATATGGATGTCTTGGTGTAGTACTATATAACTTCTATGAAGTCAGTAATAATGAGATTAACCTAGTTTCAACTGAAGGAAGAATTATTCGGGTGATAAGAAAGTTCTATAGAAGAGAATCTATTAATTTTTCTAAAGGAGCTTCAAAAAATGAAGTCATTAGATGTGTACATTAATGAGTTTGATCAAGTGGCATTGTGGATTCCAGATATGATAGAAAATTGGTATATGAGTTTTTTTATCATAGGATTAAAGCTTGAGATAGGAAGCACTATCATGAATTATGAGACGCTGACTAAGGCACAATTACTAAAACTGGCATGACAAGTTGAGAGGGACATTATGGTGAAATTAATCCCTAAACAAACTGCATTGTAATCATGATAGGGAGTTTCAAGAGGTATGGGAAGGGGATGGAGCACAAAATCAGTACAAATCCTACCACCCGGAGCTAGTAGTGAGTATGAATATAAGGGAGGAACTAGAATAATAGTAATTATCATGAGCTAGATGGACCAATTTTAGGGGATAATTCAACAGTACAAGGAGTTTTTGAGGTACCAATGGAACTACCTCCATGTAGGGGGACAAATAAATTGATCAATCTTTAAGAGGGAATAGACCTGATAAATATTTGACCCTAAAAATTGGATTTTCACATGAAGAATGAAGTGGAAAGGAATATTTATGGACTATTAGAGTAGGGGTTCATTAGAAATGGTACTAGTCCATATTCAAGTCCTATAATAATGGAGAGGAAAAAGGATAGAGGATGGAGGGTGTTTATAGACTTTTGAGATTTAAAAAAATTGACAATATGAAATAGGTATCCTATACCTATGATTGAATAATTTATGGATGAGTTTCATGGGGAATATTATTTTTGCCAAGATATATTTGAAATATGGTTTCCATCAGGTTTGGATGAAATGAGAGTATATGGAAAAGACATATTTTAAAACTCATTGTTAGAATGGAAACCCATACCTCACAACAATGTAGGGTGATTAATTTATAGATGAGAAAATAAATACAACAGATAAACCAATTTTATGTGGGATATGAATATTAAAAATATATAAAACTTTAATAATATTAACACTCCCCCTCAATCTATGACATATATATTTATTATTACCATCTTGTTACACAAATATTTGACACATGGTCCAAGAAACCCTTTTGTGAGAACATATGAAAGTTGATCAGAGGTGTGAACATGGATGAAGGTGAACTTCTTCTTCTCAAAGTTCTATTAAATGAAATTAAAATCAACTTCAATATGATTTTCCACTCATGAAATACTATATTTGTGGAAATCTTAATATCATCTTGATTGTCACACCAGATATGTTCTATTTTCTTGGCAGTATACCCAATCTCTTGAAGAATTTTTTGTGCCCAAATAAAATATACAGACATGTATTCCATGAAATGATACTCCGAATCGAAACATTATCAGGAGATAACCATATGATTATTTCTTCTCTATGAGATAAAATTTCCTCAAAAAATACTACAAAACCAGATATAGATCTTCTATAAGAGAGAAAGTCAGTATAATATATATCACAAAATGCCTCAATGTCTATATTCCCATGATCAGAATATAGAATACCTAAAACTAGTTCCTTTTTCCCATATCCAACAATGTGAAAAATAGCCTCCCACCACATTTTTTATTGGAGATTTTATAAACTAACTCACTTTGCTAACTGTATAAGAAATATTATGCTGAGTCATTATCAATTAGTTAAGCTTCACAACAAGTCATCTATATCAATCGGGTGATTAAATCATCTCATTGTTAATATTAAGTGAAATTTATTCAGGTTTTAGGGGTGAGTCAACTGATTCATCTTGAGTCATTCTAGTCTCCTATAATATATCAAGAACATAGTTTCTTTGAGATAGAAAAATTACTTTATTATATGTGGAGAACTCAATTCCCAAGAAATATCATAGTGGAACCAAATATTTTTTATGAAAAATTTGATGAATAAAAGACTTGATTCGACCAATTCTAATAACATCATTGCCAGTAATAATAATATCATCCAAATAGACAACCAAAAGAAAGATTCCTACTATAAATTGATGATAAAAAATAGATGAATCCTTTATGATTTGGCACATTAAAAATCTAATAATAAGGGTGAAAAAATGGTCGAACCAAGCATATGGTGACTGCTTGAGTCCATACAGTGATCAATGAAGACAAAAAACCTTGTAGGACTCCCCCTGAGCAACAAACCTGGGTGGTTGATCCACAAAAAATTATTCATTAATAAATCCATGAAGAAAATCATTTTTAACATCCAACTTATGGATAGAATAGTTAGTATAGGAAATAAGAGAGATAAGTAGGTGAACCGAGCCTATATTTTCCACTAGAGAGAAGGTGTCAAAATAATCAACTCCATATGTATGTGTATAACCTTTGGAAACAAGGAGATCATTGAGATGATTAAGAGAGCCATCAATATTAACGCATATTGTATAGATATATTAATGGAAAATATCCCATGTATGGTTGGAATCCAAAGCTTGAAGTTCATCCTGTATAGCCTGTAACCTACCAGGATGAGATATAGCCTCAACAATAGTGCACGGTGTCGAGTGAGCATCCAGTGTCTCAATAACTCATGAGGCAGCCACCGATAATCCCTGATAAGACTAATAGGAGTGTGAGAATTTATAAAGTATGATAGTAAACTCTGGTGATGTAGGATCAGGAGCAGGTGAGTCATTAGGTGTGGTAGTAACATTAGGTGTTAGGGTGGAAGTTTTTCTAGTTTGGTGAGTATATACCTGAAAAAATCATGATCCAGCAATATCACTAGGAATAGATATGGGTGGTGGTGTATCGAGAGAATATGGTAAAATAAATTTAGAATCATGAATGGTAGATGGTGGTGCGAACTCGAGAATAGAAACACTACTGGAAATATGATCTATACCAACAGTTTTGGGAAAACCGTTGGAATAGATCACTAATTTGGACCTATACCAACGTTTCTCCAAAAACCGTTGGTATAGGTCACTAATTTGGAGCTATACCAACAGTTTTGGGCAAAATATTGTTATATTTCACTAATTTGGACCTATACCAATGGTTTTGGGACCTATACCAACGGTTTTTGCCAAACCGTTGGTATAGGTCCCAAAATCAAAGAACCTATACCAACGGTTCTCAAAACCGTTGGTATAGGTACATGTATTTTTAATAGAATCTTCTTATAGGGGAAATTAAATAAATCAAAATTTAAAATAATTTTGATAATAAATATATATATATTTTAAATTATGTTCTCAAAAGTGAGCTAGGTTAGTGGTTAGGCCGTTCAATCACAAACATGAGGTGTTGGGATCAAAACCAACCGAATGATTGTTTTTTGAATTACATATACCAACGATTTTATGGAAAAGTTGGTATATATTTTCATATTACGTATACCAATGGTTTTGAAAACCGTTGTTATAGGTATATACCAACGGTTTTTCCAAAACTATTGGTATAGACCTATCCCCATAGCTTACTTGGTAACAGTTCTCCAAACCATTGGTATAGGCTATACCAATGGTTTGGAGGCCTATACCAACAGTTCCAAACTGTTGGTATAGGGTATTTTTCTAGTAGTGAAAGAACCAATTATTCAAAAAATTAATCATTAGATAAGACAATATAATGATTCAAATATGGAGAAAAGCATCAATATCTATACTGGGTACGAAAATAACCAAGAAATATTCTTTTTTGATCATGTACATCAAACTTGGTAATCAAGGGGAGAATATCTCAAACACAACACACACATCCAAAAGTATGTAGGGGTAAATAATGAGGGAATGTTAATAGAAATAAATAATGGAAGGGTGTCTCCCCCTGAATAAAATATAAGGGAATTATATTAATAAGATAGGTGGATGTGAGAATGGAATCACCCCAAATCACCCTCCAATGGCCTAAAGGCCTTCATTTTTTATTGATTTTTGATAATCCAACTTTCAAGGGGTGAGGTGGAACCCTTACAAGCCCCGTAGGTATTAGTATTACATGGCCCATAGGCCTTAGATGAATTCATTACTCGTAGTCTTGAAACATTACATACAACCCAAACTAACTACTTGGAACTACTCCTCCCTAGAATCTTCATCGTTAAATCAGCTCTCCTCATTTGCATGGCTATTTGGCTAGGATTTCCCATTCATGCACAGGCTTGTCCCGATGGAAAATTCCATACCCTCTCATTCTTTCAATCCTTTTAACTTCTACTATGGTGAAATCTCCTTGCTCATCCTCCTTCTGGAGCTTGTTCCTTATAGGTTATCTAGTTCGTATCTGCACTAAAGGTGTCCTAAAGGCCTTAAGGGGGCCCGAAGGCCTGGAGGTAGCCCAAAGGACTTATTGACCCAAAGTCCTGGGTGTCCTGAAGGCCTTAAAGTACTTGGGGACCAAATCAGTGGCCCGAAGACCCAACTGGGGGAATAGTCCTGGGTGCTACAGTGTCAAACAGTACCTGCTACAATACCTTCTACAATACTGATATAGTACTGTAAATTATTCCTCCATATGGATTTGATCTTGGGTCACCTGGATTCACTTAAGGATTCCTCACCAATCGGGCTGAGGCTCATGTGCAAATCACCCCAAATCACGTTTGGAACTTTCTTCTAAAATAAAATTTCATGAGAAACTTCTAGCAGATGGAAGTTCTTTCATTCAGAAACACCATTTTTTTATGTGTGTTAGGAAAATTAGTCTAATGGATAATTCCATGTTCATCTAAAAAATACTAGAATAATCTAGATAAATATTCACTACCATTTTTAGAATAGAAATAATGAAGTTTAGTGGAAAACTGGGTGGTGATTTCTTGATAATAGGAGTGATATGCGGTAAAAATTTCAGAATTATTTTTCAATAAATAGACCCAATTCATCCATGAAAAATCATCGATGAAAGTAAAAAAATACCGATAAACCAGTTTAGATGGTCTAGGTCTAGGCCCCCAGATATCAGAATGAACCAAATGAAAAGGAGTGGATGCACGGGGGATTTCTTGGGGAACATAGGTGATCTAGTGATGCTTTGCATAGAGAAAAGACCCACATTAAAAATAAATAAGAGGACCCAACTTCAAGAAAAGTTTTTTAATAATGGGGTTAGGTGGATGACCAAGGTGATAGTGAAGCTGGAGGGCATGATCAGAGGTGGCGGGATAGGTGAGATCTGGGGCTGATTTAAGCACATACACACCACCCTAAAGAAATCCACTATCAAGCACCCTAGTCATCGAAAGCTCCTAAAATATAACCAAAGCATGACAGAAGATGGACCAACATTATAAGTCAGCTGTAAATTTACTAATAGATAGTAAATTAAAGGGAAAATAGGAAACAAAGGCAATATTTGATAGTGTCAAGCTAGGTGTGACCATAAAACTCCCATAAATAGAAACATGCACTGTCTGACTATCTACCATAGTTATATTACCACTGATCAAGGTCAATCTATAAGACTGAATAATATCTGAATCCCTAATGATGTTCTCTGAGCCACCAGATTCAAGAACCCATGAGGTGGATTGTTGGGATAGACATGCTGCTAGAGTATCTCCATGGGAAATAGTGGTGCTTGATGATTCCATAGATTGTGTGCTGAAAATTCACATTGTCAAGGTACTGAAGGTGCATAGTTGGTAGAGTATTGAAGATGAACATTACACAAGGTCAAGGCACTAAAATTTCACAACAGGTAGAAAGTATGTTTTAAAAGTGAACAAATGAAGCATATGACTATAAATTAGTTCATTAAAGGAGTATCATGGATGGTGGTGGGGTGAGGTTGTGTAGTTTGGGGTTTCACATAGGGATAAGGGAGAAGAGTTGGGCTGGTGGGGTAGGCTAATAGAGAGGGGTAATAGGGAAGGACGCAGTCACACATGGAGGGGTGTGGTCACACAAGGAGGGGTGATGGGAAGGGAGGTTGTCCCATAGGGGGTGTTGTCGCATGAGAGGGGTGATGGGAAGGGAGGACATCACACAGGGGGTGTCGTCACATAGGAGGAGATATGGGAATAGAGGCCATCGTGTAGGGGATTGGGGTGGAAGGAAGTTGTCACATAGAGAGGGGTTGTCGCACAAGAGCTATCACACTATAGGTGTCATCACACAGTAGGGACCATCATGTTGGAGTACATCTCACATGGAGGGACAGTGCATAAAGAGGGCGTCACATAGGATAAGAGAATATGAGTAGGGGACGTCACGTAAGGAGTAACACCTTATCTTAGCCCTCTAATTCCATGTTATAATGGAAACTCATACCTCACAATGAGTTAGGGTGATTAATTTATAGATGAGAAAAGAAATATAGTAGATAACCCACATCGATGTGGGATATAAATATTAAAAAAATATAATACTCTAATATTATTAACACTCATAAAGGGCATTAAAAATATTTGGTAATACCATTTGGTTGGATCAAAACTCCTGCCACCTTCCAAGAAATAATGAATGAAATATTTTGTTCACTACTAAGGAATTGAGTATTAGTTTTTTAATGAAATATTGGTCTATAGTGGCCAATGGTGTGAGAATTTAGATAAACTTCAAAATGTGATGAAGCTAATGAGAAAATGCACTATTTTCCAATGGGAGTAAATTTTATTTGGGGAAGATCTCGATTTAGTATTTGGAACGTATTATATCAGCTAAGGGAGTGTTTTTGGATCCTAAGAAGATGGTCGTAGTTAAGTAGTGGTAGGTTCCTAGGAATTTTAATGAAGTAGGGGGGTTTTTTAGGCCTTATAGGATACTACAAGAAATTTATACCGCATTATGGAAATATTGTATGATATTTGACCATGTTGACAAAAAGGGGGGCTAGAAATGGATAAAAGAAGCCCAAAAGGCAATTGAAAAATTAAAAAACTGAATGACAATAGCTTCTATTTTAGTAATTCTAGATTTTTCAAGGAAGTTTGCAATTGAATATGATGATTCTAAGTATGGACTAGGGGTTGTGATTTTTTAGGAGGATCGAACCCTTTCTTACTTTAGTAAGGAATTATGATAAGCTTCCCTAGAAAAATCAATATAAGAAAATGAGATAATAGCATTGGTGTTGTCAATTCAGCATTGTAAACAATATCTATTGGGCCAACGATTTGATGTATATACAGATCATCAGATCTTAACACACCTTATTGGTTAGTGATTCATTTGAATGGACCACCAGTGTTGGAATGATAAGTTGTTATGGTATGATTTTAAATTTTTCTATAAACTAGGATGTCGGAGCAACACATCAGATGCTTTGTCTCATGTAGCAGGGGATGACCAATATATGGAATTAATAGTTTCATAGTCTACCTAAGAATAATTCCATATTGTGAGGTGGGAAATTTAGAAATATTTTCACCTTAGATCAATAATAGATGCACTACAACATAATAAACCTAGAAAACCAGGGTATACCTATCATGAAGGTTTACTCTTAAAATAAAATAAATTGGTTTTACCATGAAACTCTATTTTAATTCCCAAGTTGTTTCAAAAATACCACTCTTCACTAACTGGTGGTCATTTGGGATATTTGAAAACCTATAAGTGGCTTGTGAATGAGGTAGTATGGATAAAAATGACTAAACAGGTGTTGCAAGGGGGATGTGTTTTTTTACATCAAAGTAAGTGTGAGACTCTAAATCTAGCTAGGTAACTTCAACCTCTACCAATTCCTAATTTGGTATGAGAGGAAGTAATAATGGATTTTGTTTCTAGCTTACCCAAATCTCAGGGTTATGAAGTTTTATTTTTTGTGGTAGACATAATGAGTAAGTATGCACACTTTATTCCTCAAAAACACCCATATACGGCCAAATAAGTAGTAGAAATATTCATGAAGTAGGTGGTGAGATTACATGGTTTACCTAGTTCTATATTTAGTGATTGAAACCCACTATTTAAAATCTTGTTTTGAAGGTATATCTTCAAATTGAAAGGAACAAATCTCAAAATGAGTTCATCTTACCACCCCTAAACTGATGTTATTAATCGATGTTTCGAGGTATACTTCTGGTGCTTCACAATGGATCGGCCTAAGTAGTGGGTCACCTAGTTACCATGGTAATAGTATAGTTACAATACTTCCTATTACACTTCTATAGGAAAAACCCATTCAAAATAGTTTATGGCCGCAAACCTCCACACATCATTCACTATTTTAAAGGGTAGGATGCATTGGAAGCAGTAAAAGTAGTATAAAATGAAATGATGGACCATGATGAGGCTCTAAGATAGCTTCAGGTGAATTTTCACTGGGCCCAAAAAAATATGACCAGATCTTCTAACCAACACCATTGAGAGGTTACCTATATGGAGGGGTTATCTTTAACTGAATTCATTAATTTCAATTTTAGTGAGTGGTTCTTACCATTTATCATGGTGAGATGCCTGGATGATGGATTATTCTTCATTATAGAGAATAATAGTGGGAAATCATTCCTTGATTTATCTTTCTCCCCAATTTTTCTTTTGACCCCTTCCATCCTTATACAGACTGCTTACTATGATCAAGAATCTATCAAGAAACAAAAATTCCATCGTATATGAATTTAATAGATGAGAAAGAAATAACTAGCATAGAGATATGAAACAATTCATAAAATAACAATCATCATATTTTGAGAAGAAAATTTCATGACAAATTAGTAGTAAGAAAAAATTATAAGCTCAGGAAAAGATTATCTAATGATTCGTCAAATATGTCCATGTAGAAAATCAATAGGATAATAAGAACATAAGAAACAACACATTTCAATAGGAGAAGATCAAGAACTGCACAGGATGAAGAAAACATAGTTTATAACATGTAGAACACATAGGGAGAAAATAGTCATCATAGAGGTACCCCAAAAAAGGTAATGGGATAGCCTCCCTAAAATAATATATGAAAACATATAAATCCAAAGTAATTTGGAATTAACATCACAGACAACTCAGGTCCAATTGGTAGCTCATTTTTATAGTATTCATCTAGATCGCATTGAGATAAATTATCCTTGTCGTAGTCTTAAACTTTAATTATATGACAGTAATATAGTTAGTGATTGAGACCCACTATTTACAAGATTATTTTTGAAAAAGATATTTAAATTGAAAGGAAAAACTCTCAGAATGATCTCATCTTATCACCCCAAAACTGATGACCAAACTATAGTTGTTGATATATATTTAGAGGTCTACTTATGGTTTTTAACAATGGATCAACCCAAGTTGTGGGTTACCTAGTTAGTATGAAAAAATATGCTTAAAATTCTTCCTATCACACTTCTATAGGAAAACCCTATTCAAAATAGCTTATGGATGCAAAAACCCACACATAATTCACTATTTGAAAGGAAAATCTACAGTGGAAGTAGTGGAAAATGCTATGATATATTGTGATGAGGATCTAAGAAAACTTTAGATGAATTTTCACTGGTCCCAAAAAAATATGATCAAATCCACTAACCAGAATCATCAAGAGGTGACCTATATAGAGGGGTACTATGTTTGGGTGAAGTTGAGATGAAATTAGCCTAGAGCAGTGCCCATACTTAATCAAAATATAGCTTCCAAATATTATGGGTCATTCCAGATTATCAAATGGGTTGGGGAGAAAACTTATAAACTCCAACTTACAATGTAGAGTAAAGTCCATATGGTGTTCCATGTTTTGTAATTAAATGAAACTATTGGTACACATTCTTCTAGGACAACATTGTCAACTGATCTAGTAGAGGAATTTTTTTTCCCTGAGACAATTATAGCAGAATGATCACAAGGAACCTACCAATAGTGGTTGATTAAATGGAGAGGTTGATCTATAGATGAAGTGACAGGGGTGGATTCTCGAGTGATTCAGATCTAGTTTCTAGATTTCCACCTTACAGAAAATGTGCCATTTCAAGGGTAAGGAAATGATAGAGTAGTGGTAGGAGGGAGTACTATAGAGAATAGCTTATCAGTGGAGATCAACAAGGTAGTGCGACCCCGACCATCATTGTTATACACTTATCATAGAAGGGGGTAGTCTAGTAATTATACCTTCTGTTTGGGAAGGGGGTATTAATATTAGGGAGGTAGTCCAAGTGGGGGGGGGTTATTCTGGGAGTTGTGTGGCTATAAGCTGAGGTTTGGGAGGGATAATCCTTCTAAAAAGAGAGACCAGAACCAGAACTGTGTACCTCGACCTGCATGGTAAGATTTATCTTATGAATTGAGGTAGATTATTCTTAATATCATTTCACTCTATCAATACCAACTATACCTTCCCTTTATTTCATATTCTATGAACAAAATGTATCAATAATTTTATTAAAAAAAATATTTATTCAATTTTATCATACCATTTTAATTCATTACCTTTACTTAATACCACCAATACCACACAAATCAAAAAAATACAATGAAGCACACCAACTACGAACATCACCCAAGGGAAAACTAAATTAATGAATAAGGGTAAAAATCCACTAAAGAGGGATAAAATTTCTCCATGTATGAACAACCAATGTGACACCACTTCCACACCCTTCTTGGATGAAGAAAAATGAAAATAACCCAAGGGAGAAAGAAGAGAAACTCACCTTGGAAGAGATAATTATTAATCCCAAAAATCTACACCACAAGGCAAGAAAAACCAAATACACACATCAAGCCTCCATAAAATACATTCCACAAGGCCAGAAAAACCAAATCCACACCATTTTAATAACATTCCTATATGAAGAAAAGTGAGAAAACCCAAGTAAAAAAAGAGGATAAACTCACCTTAGAAGAGAGAATTCCTGATCACATGACGCCAAGGTTTAAAGTCAGAAAATGGGGCTCAAAGGTCTCCAAGGACACACCTATGATCACCTGAGGTTCGAGAGAATTAAAAAAAATTTGAAATAATTTGAAGGGGATATCAAATATATACCCAGATAAAAAAATATAGCATCGTGGTATGACATGCCATTGCCACACCATAACAGAGCAATTTTGAACCACCCTTCAAAAATCACAACATGTATCCCCAATAACTATCCCCTTTTAAACTCATTCAACTATATTCAAATCGATATCCTCAAGGAAGGTCACACCAAAACCAATGTCACTATGTCATAATGTTCACCTATCATAACCCTAGAAATATGCTCTATGAGTTTCACATCGCATTTCCAAGAACCACACATCAAATATCCTTCATGGAAAAATAAAACAATATCACTAAATAAATTACATGTTGTGGACCCAATTTCACCATATTATGACATCCACCTAGAAGAACCCTAGAAATATTCTCTCTGAACTTTATGTCACATCACCAAGAACCACACTGCAAAGCCACATGGAAAAATAAAATAATCTCCCGAATTAAATTACAAATTGTGACTTAATAACCTCATTTCACAAATAAAATAACATAATATTCATACTATAAAACATAAGGTTCCTTTATTTTTCAGAAATTAACCTTCAAACCCTTCATGCAGCAACCAACAATGTCGTGTCGCAACCAGTCCTCCTGCAAAGTAGCACAAACCTCAACCTTCGATGCCTACACATCAAAGTTGTGATACCTTCTCCATGTTGCAACAAATCCAAGACAAAACCATACACATCACTCTATGACACATCACCAGTAAAACCACCCTATACTACATCCAATAATTCATGTCTTGACTAAGAAATTCAAGCAGCAACCTCCTTCCCCCGGCTGAAATATTGACTCCAACAACACCTCTCTTCCTCAAACCTTCTTCTGAAAAATCCAACACCCAAAACACTCAAAGTAATGGGCTGGAAAATTATAGGCTACTACATCAGATATTTATGAAATGATTCTCATCCCCTAGAATAAAAAAAAAAACTTGATGGGAAACAACAACCACTAATCTCAGACAGTAAGAGGATACACCTATCAATAAAACAAGTACACCATAACAACCTCAAGGAAAAGGTTAACCCATGAACCCAACTCTCCTCCAGTGAGTAAAACACCTAGGAAACCTCATAATAATGGAATCTACCTCTCAAACAATAACAACCCCATTGAGGAAACTTGAATAGCACTAATCACCCCATTCAAAACCAACTCCCCATCAACTACTCTTGTAACGTCCCAGTTCCAGAAGCTGCCTCAAGGCGCCCCGTACCCAGTTGGTTACATGGCCTCAAGCGCATTTCTCCTAATTTCAGAGGCTTTCGACTAGAAGCAAGGTCCTTGGGTGTGATAGTGGGGAAACTATTCCCTCATTGGAAAAGTAACACAGTGGAAAAGAAATAGATAACAATAGAGGAATCAGTAATAATATCAAACAACAAGTAACAGTGGAAGACTAAAGAAATAAACAGCTGGATCATATATAAAAATAATAATGCATGATACATATGTCTAGGAAAGCATCCAAAAAAGTCACAATGCTGGTATACAAAATAGTACTAACCCAAAGTACAAAAGAAAACAGATAAATAGCTCCTTAGCATCGCAAGCCTCACCTTGGTCCCATGCTCTCCAGCTCCACAACAAATCAAGTACCTGAAGTAGAAGAGAACTTACCCTTATCTATAACTATAGAAATATAATCTGTTTGGGCCCAAAAGCATGTCCCAAATAGGGTGTGAGACTAAATCCTATTAGGAAACCACCGCAAGATCTGTGCCTAATAGTCAGTGAATATATGGCAGGTAACGAGTAAAAGGAAGTAGTGAACAAGAAAGTACTCAACAGTAAACAATCCACAATTTCAATGCATTCAATTTCATATATCAAGAAACAATAAACCAAATTAGGTAAAAAAAATAGGTAACCTTCTAGAAAGTACTCACAACCCATCCCCTATGGTCCTACCTAGAAACACAAGCAAGTAGCTAAACACAAAAGGTAACCCTTTGGGAAGTACTCATAGCCTATCCCCTCTGGTCCTATCTAGAAACACAAGAAAGAAACTAAACACAAAAGGTAAACCTCTGGTAAGTACTCACAGCCTATCCCCTATGGTCCTACCTAGCAACACAAGCAACCCTCTGGGCAATACACTCAGTCTAACTCCTCTGGTTCAGCTTAAGAATAGACTCTCTGAGGAAGAACTCATCGTCAATTCCTCCTATAGTCTCGTATCGGAAACTAAAGGCACTCTGGGGAAGCACTTACATCAAATTCCCCCAGTGGCCTGCATTGAGGAACTAAAAACACTTTAAGGAAGCACTTATGTCAATTCCCCCTGTGGTCTCGCATCGTAAGCAAAAACAGACACTTTGGATATGCCCTTTCATCCATTCTCCCTATAGTCTACTACACCAGGTTCTCACAGCCCTGTGTAAGTCAAGCAAGGATAGCAGCATGTATCGACCAAATTAAATCTAAAGAACTATTTGGATAGACAGTCTACAACATAACAACATGTTAGAACAACAGTCACACCATCCTACAATACTAGGCACGAGAAAAACAAGGCAGCCTAATAGGCTAAACAGTACCAAAAGGTCATAACCAAAGCATGCATGGTAAAACACCTCCAAATCATAGAAATTTACCCGATTCACATTCATTTAACCTCTACTCAAGCACACAAGCATGGCAAGAAATTAACAGGGAAAAAATAGTAAACATGCAATACCCCGTTCAAGGGTATTGGACAAATTTGCACATATAACTCAAAGAATTTCAACAGAAAGGTACAAACCACCTACCTCGATGTTGGGAGATTTCTATACATGAACCTCAAGCCTTGAATCTCCCAAGAACACCATAGATCTACAAAAACGTATAAACCGTTCAACCGAGGATAACATGATAAAAAGAAGGAATCAGGAAACGAATCTTTAGAATAAGGAATAGATTACCGAGGAAATCCAAATGCAATCAACATTGGTAAAATCGGAGATAAGATGCTCGGTTAGGAGTTCAGAGGAAGATCATGGCCGTATGGGTTCTCTTGGATGAACTAGGTCGAGAAGAAGGCCTTTCTGGCGATTAGACGTGACCTCGATACGTTTAATGAAAAAAAATACACAGCGTGTACTTTGGAAGTACATAGCATGTACTTTCCATTTCCGCACTCTACTTTAGGAAGTTTCTAGGTCACCCCCACACGGCTGTGTGTGCGGCCATAACACGACCAGCACACAACTTCATGCAGCAACCAAGTACACGGTGTGTACTTAAAAAATTTCCAAAAATTCCTCTTTTCTAAAAAATGACCAGAAAAGGAAAACATACTTGAAAAGAAGATATGGGTTCTTAAAAAATTCCCCCCTTAAAAAAATTTGTCCCCGAATTTCCCTAGAAAGGTGGCTTAGAAGAAGAATCCTCAAACAGCTTTGGCCATTGTGATCGTACGTTGGTCTCCCTCTCCTAGGTCTCGTCCTGTACCTGCTTGTACTTCCATAGCACTCATACCAGAGGAATAGACCAGCCATAGAGAACCTTCATACTGCGATAAAAAATCTAGATAGGATGCTCCTCGAACGAGGCAACCACCTCTAACTCAACCTCCTCAAGTTGAAAAGCATGAGATGGGTTTGAGAAGTAACGTCAGAGATGAGAAACGTGGAAGACATCATGCATATCCTAGTACCTATGAGGTAATTGAAACCGATAGGCAACCGGCCCAAATCTCTCCAAAACCTCAAACGGCCTAACGTATCTTGGAGAAATCTTACCCTGTCTCCTAATCCTTCTATGTCCCAATCTTGGTGTGACACATAGAAAAACATGATCCTCGACCTCAAAATCTAGAGGTCATCTCTGATGATCAGCATAAGACTTATGTCAAGACTGTGCAGTATCCATCCTCTTCCAAATCAACTCTATCTGCTCTGTGGTCTCCTGAACAAGACGAGGTCCCAGCATAGCTGCCTCTCTTGCCTCCATCCAACATAAAGGCGGTCGGCATATCCTACCGTATAAAGCTTCATAAGGTGCCATCTGAATAGTTGCTTGAAAAATATTATTATAGGAAAACTCCACAAGAGGTATATGCTTCTCCCAAGAACCTCCAAAATCCAGGATGCATGCATGAAGCATGTCCTCAAGCACCTGAATCGTATGCTCGGACTGGCCATCTGTCTGGGGATGATAAGCTGTACTCAAAAGTACTTGTATACCCAAAGCTTTTTGAAGCCCCTTCCAGACCCAAGAAGTAAAATGGGAATCTCTGTCTAAAATGATGGAGTGTGGAACCCCATGTAGACGTACAATCTCTCAGATGTACAACTGTCCCATCTCATCAACATTGAAGGTCTCCTTGATCAGCAAGAAGTGAGAAACCTTCGTGAGTTTGTTAATGACAACCCAAACTGCATAATTCTCTCGAGGTGACCTTGGAAGACCTATCACGAAATCCATCGTGACATCATTCCACTTACACTCGGGAATGGGTAACTGCTATAAAAGACCTACTGGTCACTGATACTCTGCCGTCACCTGCTGACAGGTGGAACACCTCATAAAGAAATCAGTAACATCTCTCTTCATACCTAGCCACTAGTAATGATGGTGTAGATCACGATACATCTTGGTGACACCAGGATGAACTTCCCAAACTGAGGAATGAAAGTCTTACATCAGCTCCTCATGTATGTCTGCTGACACCCATACACGCCCACAAAAATGAAAGATCTCATCCTCACCTATGGTCCTCTCCTGAAATGCTTTCATGTGGGACTAGGCCTTCAGAATATGATAGCTGCCTCATTCACACTCGATCAAGAAGAGTATAGGTAACAACTACCGAAGAAAGAAATATCTGCCCCTGTATGTCGTGCACCTCCAAATGCATCTCAGAGAATAGAGCCACAAGCTGCCACTCACTACTGGCATCCTGAACTGCCTGTATCTGAGTCCTCCTACTCAACGCATCAGCCACTACGTTGCCTTTCCGAAGAGTATAGGCAAGCTCAAAGTCAAATGACTGAAGGTACTCAACCCACCTTCACTGTCTCAAATTCAAGTCACGCTGAGTGAAGATATACTTGAGACTATTGTGGTCTGGGAAAACCAAAAAATGCTCTCCCAGAAGATAATGTCTCCAACAGCACAAGGCATGAACAAAAATAGACAACTCGAGATCGTGTGTTGGGTAATTCCTCTCATGTGGCCTCAACTGCCATGACTTTTTCTTCCTGTATAAGCACATCTCCAAGACCGATACCTGATGCATCACAGTAAACAATGTAGCTCTTTCCTGGATCTAGAAAAACTTGTATTGGTGTTGAAGTCAACCTCCCTTTTAGCTCTTGAAAGGCTGAATCACAAGAATCTGACCACAAGAACTTTTCACCCTTCTTAGTCAGGCCCTTCAGTGGCGCTGTTAAGCGTAAAAAGTCCTATATGAAATGTATGTAATAACCAGACATCCCTAGAAAACTCTGTAACTCAAAGACGTTCTTCAGCTATTCCCAAGAAACTACTGCTCTCAATTTCTCTAGGTCTACTGATACTCCTGTCTCTGAGATAACTTGACCTAAGAAGTGAATATGGTCCATCCAAAAGTGGAATTTTGAGATCTTAGCATATAACTGATGATCTCTCAGTGTACTCAAAATGATCTCAAGATGGGTAGCATGGTCATGTCAAGTGTGAGAGTACACCAAGATATCGTCCACAAAGACCACCATGAAATAATCCAAGTATGGATGGAACACTCAGTTCATCAGAGCCATGAAGACTTCAGGCACGTTCGTGAGATCGAATGACATAACCACATACTTGTATAGACCATATCTACTCTAGAAAGCTGTAATAGGTATATTAGATGGTCTAACGTGCAACTGATGATAACCAGATCCCAAGTCAATATTAGAGAACACTTGGGCTCCCTGAAGCTAATCAAAGAGATCATCAATCCTCAAAAAGGGATATTGGTTCTTGACCGTCAACTGGTTCAGCTTCCGATAATCCACACAAAGCCTGAGGTTACCATCTTCCTTCTTTGCAAACAGGATAGGCAAAACCCAAGGAGAAGTACTGGGTCGGATGAATCCCTTTGCCTGCAACTCCTCCAACTGCTTCTTGATCTCCTGTAACTCTGGTGTAGCCATCTTATAAGGAGGAATGGACACTTGTGCCGCTCCTGGAACAAGATTAATAGGAAAGTCCACATCTATCTCTGGAGGCAAACCTAAAAAGTCCTCTAGAAAGACATCCTTGAAATGATCCACCACTGGAGGAAAGTCTGACTGTGGAGTCCCCTGGTCATCCAACTATAGACTAGAAATTTGGGCTGTAAATCCTCCCAACCCATGATGCTCGGGTCCTGCTCTGCTCACCTAGACATCCCACTCTCCCTTATGAAGAAACGATCTGCCTTATGGTGATGTGAAACTCACCCCACGACGGTATTAATCGATGACTTCCTGGAAGGGAACCAACTAGTCCATTCCAAGAATAACATCATAGTCTGTCATCTCTAGGACATAGAGGTTCCAAAAGAAGTGACACCCACCAAACTCTAGAGGGAACTCCTTACACTGATGCACACTAGCTGTTCTAGTCCCCAACAGAGTTTCCATTGTCAATATATCAGTAGAAGAAAAGATGTGGAGCCCAAGGCTCTCCACAAAATCAACATATATAAAGCTATGGGAAGCCCCTATATCGAAAAGATAAAAATCTAAAACTGAGGAAACTAAGATCGAACCTCAAACTGTAGAAGGTCTGGGATCCTGCTCCATTGCAAAAGTCTGGCTTATACCACGACCCTGTGACCCTACCTGACCACTCTGAGCTGATCTTCCCTGATGTCGCTGAAAACCGGGCGACTGGCTACCACGGCCTGAACGACCGAAATAACTCTAGTTCCTAGACTAATGAGAAACTAGTGGTGTTTCCCTAGAACAAGGATCCATAGAAGAACCCCGGTCACTAATTGCGGGTGAAAATATCTGACAGAAGCGCTGAAGATGACTCATCTTGCCGCAAGATCGGCACTACACTAGGTCTCTCAGGCAATGTGGCCTCGTATGCCTGCTCTTCCCACATTGGTAGCACACCACCTGGCTACCATAAGATATATCTTGCCTCCTCAGATCTCCATGCGTAGACTCCCTACAGTGCTTCCTGCTGTTAGTAGGAGGGATACTAACCCTAGATGTCGAGCCGCCCTGGGTCACAACTCCAGAATCTCTCATATTGCTCTCCGTGATCAACACCTGGTTGATAATAGATGTAATAGAAGTCAACCTGAAGATATTATCTTGAGATCGGATGTCGTTCCTCAGACCATCCTCAAACTTCCTTGACAAGAATAACTCATCACCTCCTAGAATAGGCGTGAAGCACTGAAACTCGGTGAAGCGAGAGGAATACTCCATAACAGAAAGAGTACCCTGCTCTAAACTCATAAACTCTTGGGATCGATCATCCCTTAAGGTCTCTGGGTAGAAGTAGTCGTAGAAGATAGAAATAATGGCTTCTAGCCATGACTCTGTAGTCTGGGGTCCTCCTTCCCCTATGAAAGTGGGAGGATGCTGTTGTTGAAAGACCCACGTCAACTCTGCCATAGACGGGGCAGGATGCGGTACCTAAGGGTGTAATTTTGGCCCGGCGGCCCGAAAGCCCGACAGGCCCGGCCCGAAAGTTCGGCCCGGCAAAGCCCGCATCGGACCAGGCCGGGCTCGGGCCGCAGGTTCTGCGGGTCAGGCCTGGGCCTTTCTAGGCAGGCCCGTGGGCCAGGCCGGGCCAGCCCGAAAAAGCCCGACCCGCGAGCCCGCGCGAAGCCCGGCCCGCTGGCCCGCCTGCTGTAAAAAATATAACAGGGAACTGCAGGTAGGGGGATTTGATCCCCCTACCTCAAGCTCCCAAGGCTGCGCCTGTAAATTAATCACAGGTCTATGTATATATAGATATATTTATATATATATATATGTAGATATATATATATATATATATATATATATATCTGGATATATATATATATCTGGATATAGATATATCTGGATATATCTATCTCTATATACATATATCTATATATACATATATCTATATATATATATATCTATATTTATATATAGATATATGTATATATGTAGATCTATTTATATATATATATATATCAATATCTATATGTATATATCTATCTATATATACATATATCTATGTATATATATCTCTATATCTATATATCTCTATCTATATATATATCTATACATATATATATATATATATTAATATATATATATCTAGCTCTATATACATATATCTCTTTATATATCTGTATATATACATACATATATACATACATCTATATATATATCTACCTATATATCTATCTATATATACATGTATCTTTATACATTTATATTTATCTATATATGTATCTATATATATGTGTGTGTGTGTGTGTGTGTATTTCTATCTATATGTGCATATATCATTATATATTAACAAAAAATGATATTATATATATACATATAATTATTATTATATATAATTATAATGTGTGTATAAATATATATATACAACGATATATAATTATATATATAATAGTTTATATATATAAACAAATTCATTAATAATATGTATCAATTAAGTGTGGTTTTTAAAAATTCATTAATAATATATATGTGTGTGTGTGTGTGTGTGTGTGTGTGTGTGTGTGTGTATGTATATGATTTAATATTATATATATATAAACAAAGCTATTAATAAATAAATAAATATATATATATATAATAACTCTTTGTATATTAATAAAAAAATAAGTATGGTTTTTAAAAATCCATTAATAATATATATATATATATATATGTATATGTATATGTATATGATATTATATATATATATATATATCAATGATTTAATATAATAGTGTATATGTATAAACAAAGCCATTAATAATATATATCAATTAAGTGTGGTTTTTAAAAATCCATTAATAATATATACATATATGTATATGTATATGTATATGTATATGATTTAATATAATATATATATATATATATATATATAAACAAAGCTATTAATATATATCTATATATATCAATGATTTAATATTATATATATATAATACCCTGTTGTATATTAATAAAAAAAATAAGTATGGTTTTTAAAAATCCATTGATAATATATATATATGTGTGTGTGTATATGTATATGTATATGATATAATATAATATATATGTATATAAACAAAGCTATTAATATATATATATATATCGATGATTTAATATAATAGTGTATATATATAAACAAATCCATTAATAATATACATCAATTAAGTGTGGTTTTTAAAAATCTATTAATAATATATATATATATATATGTATGTATGTATATGTATATGTATATGATTTAATATTATATATATATAATAACTTGTTGTATATTAATAAAAAAATAACACACTCGCCTAATGATGTTCATACAAGTCCCTCAACTTCATTAATTTTTTTAAGTATGTTGCAACATGCATAAATTATATATACTATACATATATAAATCTATTTAGAAAAAAAAATTAACTCACCCAATGATGTTTGCGCACACCCCCAATATATATATATAAACAAAGCCATTAACTCACCCAATGATGTTCGCGCACACCCCCTAATTATTTTTTTACAATTTTCTCATATTATATATATATATATAATAACTTATTATATATTAACAAAAAATAACTACTCACTAAATGATATTCGCACACCCACAACCTCATTATTTTTTTTTAAAAATATGATAAAACTTTCATATATTATATATACTATATATACATATATAAATTTATTTAGAAAAAAATTAACTCACCCACTACTGCGCACCCGCTAAGAGTGTAATTTCAGTCCAGACAGGGCCGGGTCGGGTCTGCCCTGCAAAAAAATTAAAAAACGTTTAAAAAAATGTTTTAAATTAAATAAACACTAAAAAATACTTAAGTTAAAAAGATAAATGTAAAAAAAACGTTTTAAATAAATGATAAAAAACATTTAAATAACAACACTTTAAACTAACCACTCACTGCTGCGCACCCCCCAATAACTCATTATTATTTTTTTAATTTGTACATAATATATATAAATTCACAGACATGTATAAATCTATATAAAAAAAAATAACGTATTCACCCATTGTAAAATGTTTTTACAAAAAACGTGTAAAATGTTTAAAAAAATACATGTAAAAAATACGCGTTTAAAAAAAATTAAATTAAACGTCTAAAAATAAATGTAAAAAAACGTTTTAAACAAGTGTTAAAAAATGGTTTAAATAAAAAAGTTTAAAAAGTTTTTAAAAGAAACATTTAAATTAATTTTTTTTTTAAATAAACACTTAAAATATACTTTTTACATTAAAATGTGAAAAAAAATTAGTTTTTTTAAAAAAATACTTGTAAAAAGCATGCGTTTAAAAAAATTTAAAAATGTTTTAAATTAACCATTTAAAAATAAATGCAAAAAAACGTTTTAAAAAGATGTAAAAAAAAACAGTTTAAATAAAAATGTTTAAATAAAAAATACTGACAAACGCTTAAAAATTATAAATAAGTAAAAAAAAATAAATGTAAAAAATGTTTTAAATAAATGTTAGAAAAACGTTTAAATAATAAGGCTTTAAACTCACACACGGCAGCTGCACACCCCTCATTATTTTTTTTACAATTTGCAAATAATATATATATATATATAGACAAAAAAACATATCCACCCACTATAAAATGTTAATAAAAAATAAAATAAACGTTTTTACAAAAAACATGCATTTAAAAATAAATGTAAAGAAACGTTTTAAATAAATGTTATAAAAATGTTTAAATAAAAAAAATTAAGAGACAATTATTTTGAAAATAATAAAAGCCCACCCGGCCCGATTTGAAAAAGCCCGACCCGGCCCGGCCCGATGGTTTGGGCCGGCCCGAGGCCGGGCTCGGGCCGCCTCATGGGGTTGTTCGGGCCGGCCCGGCCCGGCCCGAATAGTGGTCAGCGGCCCGACACTTTGCATGGCAGGACCGGGCCGAAATTACACCCCTAGCGGTACCCCATGAAAGGTCTGCATGAACCTCATAAAGCCTTCCCTGAACTGTTCATCAGCACCTGCATTAGGTATAACAGCTGGTGCCAATAGTGGCACAACTGGAGTGTAACACCCCGAGATTTTATGAAAAATATTCTTTTAATTTCATTGATGTCTTGTGTTGTACACTATACCAATGTTAGCTTGTACTATACGTAACACCGTATTAGCTTTCAGTATACACAACACTATTCTTGGCTCGTGTTACACACAATTTCAAGTTCATTTTGGAGAAATTATTCTAAGCAACATTAAGTATAGATTTTGTATAATGTATAAATGAAATAAGATTTGATTATGTTATACGCAACACCAAAGGGAGCTTTCACTACACGCATCCCTGACTTGGCTTTCATTACACGCAATCGTGACCTTCCTCGATAGCGTGTGTAGTACGCAATACCGGGTTTCACTAAACAGTGATATATTATTATAATATTATGAACTAGCCGTTATGAATAGTATTAACTACATTTTCAATTTTATAACATTAATATTCATCTTACACATTTTCTAAAACATGGTATGTGAACAAAATAAATTTTTTGGGTGAAATAAGTATTTTTCAAAAAATGCAGTTTTGCCACCTTTTGATGGCGCACCCAATTTAAATCTAGTTTTTGACAGGTTTATAAGTTCAATTTAACAAAATAAAATTCTTATTTGGAATCAGGATATAAAAATTTAGTTCGGATAAATTTTTCATATTATTCTGATAACTTTCATATTTTAATAAATAGTAAAAACACGCTATATTTTAATTAAAAACAACTTTTTTCATCGCAATAATTTATATGGTTAAATTATAATATTGAATGGTTTTAAAGTTTAAATAGAATATATTTTTACCATTTATTATAATATAAGTCATTACCATTATTTTGATATTGAATTCATAGGTAAAAACATTTCAATCTTTGACAATGTTTTAACTTTTAAAACCCATTTTCTTAACAACGGGATTAATTTTAAATTAATTACAACAAATTCTGTGTTTTGAATTTTGAAAAATGGATTCCATATTTGAATTCAGTGGGTCCAAATTATGTTAATAGGTTACTTTTATTTTTTTTTGATATTATGAATAGTAACTACGGTAATTTTTATTTACTGCAGTTAAAGGTAAATCAGGTAGTTGAGGGAAAAAATAAGATTATAAAATTATCCTAACACCTGCCAAAATTCTATTGGATGACTAAAAGTCGACCCATATCACCTAAGGGTCGGAATAGATTAATTTTATGAACTTTTGATCATGAAAATAATTTAATTGTTATTAAAACCAAAGAAAGTGACAACATGTCACTCTCTTAAATATTATAAGTATAATAATTTTAATTTAGTGATAAACTTGATAAAACCTAGAATATAAATAGTCTCCAGAAATATAATAAAATTATCTACATCATGAGAATTTATTTATAATTTTTAGGTATTAAATAATTGTCATTAATGGTGACACAATAGTGATGCAGAAATTGTTTATTTAGTGAAAAATCAATAATATAGTTTTTATTAAACTAATAATGACCATAAAAGGAACAAAAAACCTGAAAAAACTTATTGGTCATGTACATGTAAACCATAATCATCCAATGGTCGGATATTTGATGATTTGGAGCCTTATAAAAGCGATTATGACACTTATATTATTTTATTTTAAATGATGTCAAAGTTGTCACCTTCATAATTTAATAAAGATAAAATTTTAAAAGTGGATTGTTTTAGAAGATAAATTAGACTAAAAGTATTATTATGAAATATATTATATTTATATTCATCATAGTATTTTATTTTTAATTTTTATACAACAAATAAGTATATTAAATAATTATACAAAAATGTTTTATTAATTATTTTATTAAGAGAAATATCAAATAAACGATTTTAAAAGTATTAAAATAAATATTATATGAACTAATTAATGTAATCCACTAATTTTCTAGATGAATATAACTTGTTAGTAATCTATTAAATAAGTTTTTTCGAAAATATATTCTCTTTGGATTTTATTTAAATTCAAATAAATGAATTATTCCAAAATTGACACTATTGATATTTTATATTATTAAATTGTTTAAAAATCACAAAAATATTTAAAAATTACAAATTAAAATTTATATGATCTAACATGTCATAGGATATCAAATTATGTATAATTAATAACACATAAGTGAGTATTTATAACCATATAAAATTTATAACATTATTACCACAAATAAAATTAAATAGATTAAATAAGGATAAATCAAAATGATAAGGTTTAAAATAAAATCAAAACATGTCTAAATTTAATTTTTTTGATGATATTACAACCCTATATTATCTAATATCCTAATTTGAGTTACTTTGGAAGTTTTTAAGTGGGGTTTAGGTTTATTATAAATTAATATTTTAGAGGTTTACAAAGGTGCCCCTCTCCTCCCTTATAAAAGGGAACCTACTCCCTCTCCTCTTCAAAACACTTTGAGCCTTCAAGCTTGGAAAAACCCTGCCCATTTCTCTTCTACACTTCCCTAGAAACATTATTGTTGTTCTGGTCTTCTCAATAGACCAACTCTAGTCCCTTAAGAAGAAGCTTAAAAGAGGTGTGTCGAAGAAGAGGTAATCTCTTTTACTGATTCTTTCAAGTTTATTTCTTCTTCAACTTCTTCTTCTTTAGTTGTTTAAATATAAAGTAATAACATAAGTATCAATAATATGCTGATATGTTATTATAAATATGAAACAACCTCATTTCACCTTCTATCCATCCTATGGAAAACGGAATCACCGCGCGTGCGTACGTACGGAATATCGTCTTCACGCCGTGGTGTAATCTGTTTTTCCACCACCACATTACTTGGATGGGTATAATGGTGTAAATAATAACTATATATGGTTATTATAAAATCATACTAATTCTAAGATATTATATCATCTACTCCAATTCCATTCAATAATTATGGGAAAGATATCATCGCTCGTGCATACGTATGGATTACCATCTCCACGACACGATGATATTCATTCTCCATGTTAATCATTAAAGAATGATTATAAAGTATATATAATGAATAATAATTATATATATTACATAATAATTCTACTGTATTTATGTAAATATATGTTTCATTTACTTAATTCCATTCAATTCAATAAGGAAACGAAAACAGCGTTCATGCGTACGTACGACCTACCGTCTCCATGAACAGTGTATTTCATTCCATTTATCGATCTATCATATATATTTATATTCTGAATATATATTATATATAAATCATGTTTTACATTATGGAATTAAGTAAATCAGGATATAAGTAATAATATCAAGAACAAAAATTCGAAACACATACGATAAATGAAACGATTTTACCCAAAACGCTACTTTAACATGAATTTACAAAAGAACGGGTAATATAAAGTCATAAGTAAACCATATATGATATCATAACAATGAATATGATTCTATAATAAGTCAATGACATTATTTAAATCATTATACAGGAGGTTCAGATACATACGAAGCATATCAGACATAAGGTAAGGGATAACTTTTCCAATCTCGTTTTTAACCGAGATTTTTTATTTGTAAGTATTTACTGGGGTTATATTTATCATCCATGTACCTATTTTATAAACATGGTTTCATGTATTTTTAAAGTCCTTTTTACCCATTTTGACTTTTACTACATGGTATGTAAGGAATCTTTCTTTTGTTTATCATACGAGGTACTTTTTGACTTTTCTGGAAAAAGTACGAGAAGAATACTTTTTTTACTTATACGGAATGAACGGATTTTTACGGTTTCATAAAACCTTTTTTCATGAAGATTACTCTACAAGATTTAATTTCTATTTTCAAAAAAATACCTTTCTTTTAAAATTTCATGGCATTTTGTGAAAAGAAAATGATTTTGAAGAAGAAAAGATATTCTCCTCAAGAATTCATTTCAAGTGTTTTATCAAAACCATTTTCCATATAAGATGGAATTATTTAATATATGTATGTTTCAAGTATAATGTCTCTATTATTTACATGGTTTCACTTTTCTTATGATGAAATGATATCCATTTGTTTTATATGGATTATGTTATGATGGAATGATGTTTATGAAACCCATTTTATTCTTTGGGTTATGATGAATGATTTATGTTTATGTTGTGACACACATAAGAATGATTTCATTATGAGATGGGTGAGACCTATATCTCCCTCCAATGCATTGGGTAAAGATTTATATCTCATGAGATAGACATGGATGGAACAGCAAGTTAATCCAGTTCAGTGATACAGGACTGGAACGAGGAGTGAACTCGATTCAGAAAGGGACTTTTTCCACTAAGATGGTCTTGGCAACAATGCCTTGGCTACTATGGAAATCATAACATGTTCTTAATGGTTTCCACAATTAAATGTTTTATTCCCATGCTATTTTATCATGATTAATGTTTATTTATGATCTATTCCTTACGTACTGCCATGTTTTATGTCATTGCTCAAGATTTTGATGTTTAAACATTATGTTCATTTTTTTTAAGTTCAAATGTATATGATTTGTTTTATTTTCTCCATGATTACCATTACTGAGAATTTGATCTCAACCTTTATATGTTTTCTTTTCCCCAGGATTTAAAGAAAGGTTTTAGTTAAGAAAACAAAAAGGGGAAGATCTTTATGGGAGATATTGAAGATCTTTCACCATGATTAGAAGATTATATTCCAAGTTTCCGAAGACACTAAAATATTACGGTCCTTATGTGTCTGTTTTTTTTATGTATTAATTATTCCGAAAAAGTAATGTAATGTCCATGTACGTCAAGCTTTGGGACTATATAGTTGGTATTAGAGGAAAGGTTTAGTTAACCTTTGGAAACTAGGATGTGAAAACTTTAGTGAAATCCCTAGAGATATTTATAAGGTATGTCTAGGGATGTCTCTAAGGTTAACTATACGTATAGGTTATAGTTCTAGAATTATGGTAACGATCTTAGAATTAAACCTAAGATGTTATATATTGAAGGTAATCCCCCTTTATTATGTTGTTTTCCTAGCATGATTTTTTCCTCTCACACTATTCTTTTTGGGTTTTAGAAAATGGCTGGAAACAGAAAGATTCACGATAATGGAGGATATGATGGACAATGGAATGATATTATTCATGAGAAACCAAATGAAACGGGATTTGGAAGTCTAAACATCATTATTATGCCTAATCATAAATCACATAATATGATCAATAATATCAACTTTGGTAAGTTTCTTGGCCCGACTAATAAGAGAAAGATGGAGTTTCATGATTATCATAGAGGAAAGAAAGTTCAATTTCCCTCATGTAAATCTTGTGGGAAGAGGAATCAAGGATAATGTTTCAAAGAAACTGGAAGATGCTTTGGGTGTGGAAAAGAAGGACACAAATCCAGTAAGTACAAAGGAAAATGTTCAGTTAACACCATGGATAAGGATAATGGTATTGCTACAACATCGATAATGATTAAATGTTTTAAATGTGGAATGTATGGGCATTATGAAAACCAATGCCCTAAGGGAAAATATCATGAAGAGAATCATCATGGTCATATGGGTAGTATTTATATTGATGATGATGAAGAGACTGAAAATGATATATGAGATGAAAGAAATGATGAAGCTCAGTCAGTGGTTTAAGAAGGTAGTGGAATGATTGTATTTTTATCAAGAATAATGTATGGTACTATGGAATAAAGAAAAATCTAAGGATTGTTACACTGTTGTCTTTCCTTGAGTTTTTGAAAGTATATGATGAATGGTACCGATAATCATGAAAGGTTATTCAAATATTTTTTCAAGGTAGATGATATATGCATAATGAAAGGATATGGAGATAATGAGATGTTTGATAGTATTAATGAGCTCATGAATGATATAAGGACAATGTGATATCATGGTTTGAGTATATAGAAATTTTGGGATTTTGGTATGTAGAAAGAGTTAACTTTTGACAAAATTAATGTTTTCACTAAGGTTCTATGGTAATTCATGTTTCAAGAGAATACATAATTAAGGTATTCACATGTCTGGAATGTGACCAAAAAGATATATTTTATCATATATGGGGGATAAATGATGGTATTCACATGCTTGGTTGATGAGATTTCTAGTAATAATTTTCTTTATACTATAAGATTGGACAGAAGTATTTTCGATAAGCCTAAAGGTTGGAATGGATTAATTTGGACATCAGATATAATTGTTTAAGGCTAGAAATTTTTTCGATACTATTTCTGAAATGTTATAATAGTGTAGTTTTTGAAAAAGGACAATCCATAGGATAAGCGACAACCCATCGCGTCGGACAAGGTTGCGAGAATCGAACCCACAACTGAAATGCGACATGCCTTTATCACCTACCACTGGCCTATAGGAAGTCCCTGGTTAGTAGAAACTAGTTTTATTTTATTAAGTGGTATGATATATGAAGTATAAGTCCATTTTAGGAACCATATACGATTAATCTCACCATAGATGGACTTATGTATATAAATTTTTCTAACCTTATGTTTGAGATAGATGGAATGACCTATCATTCTATCACATGATCTGCTAACACTTTACGGAAGACAAATTTAACTTCATTTCTTTAAGAGATGAAGTGGAAATTGTTCAAGGCACAAAAAACAGTGAGATTGTACCAAAATCAAGTAAGTATTTCTTCTATTTCAAAATTTTCAACTTTAGGAAATTATATTGAAAACCATAAATGTTTTCCTAGTGCTCTTATATCTGATGGTACCTTATATCATCACAAATTTATGGCTTTGTGATTGTTGGTTTTTTCATAGCCATGTTCTCTACCACTCTCCATCAGAACTTGATGGTTAGATTTCTCTTCCAAATCCATATTTTCACCTATGTTCTCCTATGTGGAAACCCAATGATGATTCAATTTGGGTAACTGTTATGTTTCATACTTCACTTTTTAAAATTAAGTTTTAGTGTTCTTTTTTACGATGTGGGTTTCTATAAAAGAAACTTTCAAGTAGGAAACCATTTATAACCCCGATGAATTTCGAGGGTGAAATTCATTTTAAGGGGGGTAGAATGTAACACCCCGAGATTTTATGAAAAATATTCTTTTAATTTCATTGATGTCTTGTGTTGTACACTACACCAATTTTATCTTGTACTATACACAACATCGTATTATCTTGCAGTATACGCAACACTATTCTTGGCTCGTGTTACACACAATTTCAAGTTCGTTTTGGAGAAATTATTCTACGCAAAATTAAGTATAGATTTTGTATAATGTATAAATGAAATAATATTTGATTATGTTATACACAACACCAAATGGAGCTTGCACTATACGCAACCCTGACTTGGCTTGCATTACACGCAATCACGACCTTCCTCGATAGCGTGTGTAGTACGCAATACCAGGTTTCACTAAACAATGATATATTATTATAATATTATGAACTAGCTGTTATGAATAGTATTAAATAAATTTTTAATTTTATAACATTAATATTCATCTTACACATTTTCTAAAACATGGTATGTGAACAAAATAATTTTTTCAGGTAAAATAAGTATTTTTCAAAAAATGCAGTTTTGCCGCATTTTGATGGCGCACCCACTTTAAATATAGTTTTTGATAGGTTTATAAGTTAAATTTGACAAAATAAAAATATTATTTGGAATCAGGATATAAAAATTTACTTTGGATAAATTTTTCATATTATTCTGATAACTTTCATATTTTAATGAATAGTAAAAACACGCTATATTTTAATTAAAAAAAATTTCACCGTAATAATTTATATTGTTAAATTATAATATTGAATGGTTTTAAAGTATAAATATAATATATGTTTACCATTTAATATAATATAAGTAATTACCATTAATTTTATATTGAATTCACAGGTAAAAACATTTCAATCTTTGACAATGTTTTAACTTTTAAAACTCATTTTCTTAACAACGAGATTGATTTTAAATTAATTACTACAACTTCTGTGTTTTGAATTTTGAAATATTGATACCATATTTTTATTCAGTGGGTCCAAATTATGTTAATAGGTTACTTTTATTTTTTTGATATTATGAATAGTAACTACGGTAATTTTTATTTACTGCAGTTAAAGGTAAATTAGGTAGTTAAGGGTAAAAATAAGATTATAAAATTACCCTAATACCTGCCAAAATTCTATTGGATGACTAAAAGTAGACCCATATCACCTAAGGGTAGGAATAGATTAATTTTATGGACTTTTGACCATGAAAATAATTTAATAATTATTAAAACCAAAGAAAGTGACAACATGTCACTCTCTTAAATCTTATAAGTATAATAATTTTAATTTAGTGATAAACTTCATAAAACCTCAAATATAAATAGTATCCAGAAATATAATAAAATTATCTACATCATGAGAATTTATTTAGAATTTTTGGGGATTAAATAATTGTCATTAATGGTGACACAATAGTGATGCAGAAATTGTTTATTCAGTGAAAAATCAATAATATAATTTTTATTAAACTAATAGTGACCATAAAAGAAACAAAAAACCTGACCAAAACTTATTGGTCATGTACATGTAAACCATAATCATACAATGGTGGAATATTTTACCATTTGAAGCCTTATAAAAGTGATTATGACACTTATATTATTTTATTTTAAATGATGTCAAAGTTGTCACCTTCATAATTTAATAAAGATAAAATTTTAAAAGTGGATTGTTTTAGAAGATAAATTAGACTAAAAGTATTCTTATAAAATATATTATATTTATATTCATAATAGTATTTTATTTTTAATTTTTATACAACAAATAATTATATTAAATAATTATACAAAAATGTTGTATTATTTATTTTATTAAGAGAAATATCAAATAAATGATTTTAAAAGTATTAAAATAAATATTATATGAACTAATTAATGTACTACACTAATTTTATAGATGAATATGACTTGTTAGTAATATATTAAATATGTTTTTTTGAAAATATATTCTCTTTGTAGTTTATTTAAATTCAAATAAATGAATTATGTCAAAATTGACACTATTGATATTTTATATTATTAAATCGTTTAAAAATCACCAAAATATTTAAAAATTACAAATTAAAATTTATATGATCTAAAATGTCATAGGATATCAAATTATTTATAATTAACAACACATAAGTAAGTATTTATAACTATATAAAATTTATAACATTATTACCACAAATAAAATTAAATAGATTAAATAAGGATAAATCAAAATGATAAGGTTTAAAATAAAATCAAAACATGTCTAAATTTAATTGGTTGATGAGATTAAATCCCTATATTATCTAATTTCCGAATTTGAGTCACTTTGGAAGTTTTTAAGTGGGGTTTAGGTTTATTATAAATTAATATTTTAGAGGTTTCCAAAGGTGCCCCTCTCCTCCCTTATAAAAGGGAACCTCCTCCCTCTCCTCTTCACAATACTTTGAGCCTTCAAGATCGGAAAAACCCTGACCATTTATCTTCTCCACTTCCCTAGAAACATTCCGGAGGTTCTGGTCTTCTCAATAGACCAACTCTAGTCCCTTAAGAGGAATCTTAAAAGAGGTGTGGCGAAGAAGATGTAATCTCTTTTACCGATTCTTTCAAGTTTCTTTCTTCTTCAACTTATTATTATTTAGTTGTTTCATTATAAAGTAATAACATAAGTATCAATAATATATATATATGCTATTATAAATATGAAACAACCCCATTTCACCTTCTATACATCCTACGAAAAACGAAATCATCGCGTGTGCGTACGTACGGAATACCGTCTCCACGCCATGGTGTAATCTGTTTTTCCACCACCACCTTACTTGGATGGGTATAATGGTGTAAATAATAACTATATATGGTTATTATAACATCATACTGATTCTAAGATATTATATCATCCACTCCAATTCCATTCAATAATTATGGGAAAGATATCATCGCTCGTGCGTACATACGAATTACCGTCTCCACGACGCGATGAGATTCATTCTCCATGTTAACCATTAAAGAATGATTATAAAGTATATATAATGAATAATAATGATATATATGACATAATAATTCTACTTTATTTATGTACATATATGTTTCATTTACTTAATTTCATTCAATTCAATAAGGAAACGAAAACAACATTCATGCATACATACGACCTACCGTCTCCATGAACGGTGTATTTCATTCCATTTATCAATATATCATATATATTTATATTCTGAATATATATTATATATAAATCATGTTTTACATTCTGGAATTAAGTAAATCAGGATATAAGTAATAATATCAAGAACAAAAAGTCGAAACACGTACGATAAATGAAACGATTTTACCCAAAACGCTACTTTAACATGAATTTACAAAAGAACGGGTAATATAAAGTAATAAGTGAACCATATATGATATCATAACAATGAATATGATTATTTAATAAGTCAATGGAATTATTTAAATCATTATACAGGAGTTTCGGATACATACGAAGCATATCAGACATAAGGTAAGGGATAACTTTTCCAATCTCATTTTTAACCAAGATTGTTTATTCGTAAGTATTTACTGGGGTTATATTTATCATCCATGTCCCTATTTTATAAAAATGTTTTCATGTATGTTTAAATTCCTTTTTACCCATTTTTTACTTTTACTACATGGTATGTAAGGAATATTTCTTTTGTTTACCATACGAGGTACTTTTTGACTTTTCCAGAAAAAGTACGAGAAGAATGTTTTTTTACTTATACAGAATGAACGGATTTTTACGGTTTCATAACGCCTTATTTTCATGAAGCTTACTCTACAAGATTGAATGAATATTTTCAACAAAATCCTTTTCTTTTAAAATTTCATGGCATTTTGTGAAAAGAAAATTATTTTGAAGAAGAAAGGATATTCTCCTCAAGAATTAATTTTAAGTGTTTTATCAAAACCATTTTCCATATAAGATGGAATTATTTCATATGTATATGTTTCAAGTATAATGTCTCTATGATTTGCATGGTTTCACTTTTCTTTTGATGAAATGATATCCATTTTTTTATATGGATTATGTTATGATAGAATGATGTTTATGAAACCCATTTTATTCTTTGGGTTATGATGAATGATTTATGTTTATGTTGTAGCACACGTAAGAATGATTTCATTATGAGATGGGTGAGATCTATATCTCCCTCCAATGCATTAGGTAAATATTTATATCTCATGAGATAGACATGGCTGGAATGACAAGTTAATCTGGTTCAGTGATACAGGACTGGAACGGGGAGTGAACTCGATTCAGAAAGGGACTTTGTCTACTAAGATGGTCTTGGCAACAATGACTTGGCTACTATGGAAATCATAACATATGCTTATTGGTTTCCACAATTAAATGTTTTATTCCCATGCTATTTTATCATGATTAATGTTTCTTTATGATCTATTCCTTACGTACTACCATGTTTTATGTCATTGCTCAAGATTTTGATGTTTAAACATTATGTTCATTTTTTTAAGTTCAAATGTATATGATTTGTTTTATTTTCTCCATGCTTACCCTTACTGAGCATTTGATCTCACCCTTTATATGTTTTATTTTCCCCAGGATTTAAAGAAAGGTTTTAGGTAAGAAAACAAAAAGGGGAAGATCTTTATGGGATATATTGAAGATCTTTCACCACAATTAGAAGATTATATTCCGAGTTTCCAAAGACACTAAACTATTATACTCCTTGTGTGTCTGTTTTTGTTTATGTATTAAGTATTCCAAAAAAGTATGTACGTCAGGTTTTGGACCGCTACATGGAGGATCTGCAAGTAGTCCCTGATCAGCCATATCTGGTGTCTGGTCACTACCTGGAAACTGGCATATAACCGGAGGACATCTCAGTGGCATGACTCTGCAAGGTCAAGCGCACCCTGAGATCAATATTATCAATGACTAAAAAATGGATGCGTAAGAAGGGAACATGAGAAAGAAAACATTCAAGTTTTACAAAACCTGACTACATGATGTGTATAATTACTACATGGTGTGTTCCCTTAAGCCTTTCACATGGGCGTGTACTTCTGCCAGAACTGGTCGTGTAACACCCCAAACACATGGCGTGTTGTTCTTACACACGGTGTGTACTTGATTTTTCTTCTCCTTCCCGAGTCCTTCTACACGGTTAAGCCACATGGTTCTCCTTTGAATGAGATTACATGGCGTGTTTGTTCCATACACGATGTGTACTAGACGAGCTTCACCAACCCATGTTGTTCGTGACACGTCTGGATACTCGGCTGACACTACACGGCGTGTTACAGAAGGACACAACATGTACTAAAAAAGATAACACTGACCCGTGTTGTTAGTTACATGGATGGATTCCAAGATTACACTACATGGCGTGTTTAGAACTGACACAACGTGTATAACCTAAGATTTTTCCATCCATTTTGTTAGTCACACGGGCAGACATAGGGTCAACACGACATAGCATGTACAACCAGTACACGACGTGTTCCCACAAGAATTTACCTATCTTGTGTCTCTTCCCACACGACCTATGAAACAGTTAGAGAATAAATGGTGTGTACATAAGGCACACAATGTGTACTTAAGAAAAATAGTTTCTTCTCGAACAGAAAAACACATGGCGTGTAGTCAAAACTACACGGCGTGTATTCTGGGTTTTTCCAGACAGTAAGCCTCAAAAACTACTCCAGAGCCCATAAAAACACTGAAACGAACACCAAAGTTCCAAATTTCGATCCGTGGGGGCCCATACTCCCCACAAATTAAAGCTCGACATCTTATACATGTTATAAAAAGAAAAAATAAGGCAATGATCTACCAAATTCCTATCCATGAGGGCCCATAACACCTCCAGAACCAAAGTTTGGTGTTCATTCAAGAAAAACCTCTGCAAATGAATACCCTATCAAACAACATGTATTTTATCAAGGCATCTATCACAACAACATGTATATCTAGCACAACATCTATCACAACAACATTCAATCACTAATGCACCCTAAATGGCATGGAAAGTATGTATCATATGTGATTTATAACAAGTGCCTATATGATGCATGAGATGGCATACCCTCATCTCATCGGGTTGCAACAGAAAAATAACCTCAACAACATCAAAAATAACAGCACAATACATGTGAATCACTCAAGGTGAAATCAAATCAACAGTAGTAATTGAAAAACCAGAAAAATTGAAATAAATGAGGTAGATTGTATTTTCCCTGTACACGGGTTAGCTACTCTCGGGCACATCTTATTACCAAGTACCTATTATGTACTATCCATGAATATAGGATCCAAACAATAAGTCAAGGAAAAGAACCACCCTCTGATACCACTTTGTAATGTCCTAGTTCCGGAAGCCACCCCGAGGTGCCCAGTGCCCGGTTGGTAACATGGCCTCAAGCGCATTTCCCCTAACGCCAGAAGCTTCCTACTAGCAGTAAGGGACTTGGGTGTGATAGTGGGGAAACTATTCCCTCATTGGAAGAGTAACACAGCGGAAGAGAAACATATAACAATAGAGGAATTAGTAATAATACCGAACAACAAGAAACAACGGAAGACTGAAGAAAGAAACAGTTGTAGCATATATATAAAAAATGATGCATGATACATATGTATAGGAAATAATCCAAACAAGTCAAAATGATGGTATACAAAATAGTACTAAGCCAAAGTACAAAAGAAAATAGATAAACAACTCCTCAGCATCGCAAGCCTCAGCTTGGTCCCATGCTCTCTAGCTCCACAACAAATAAAGTACCTGAAGTAGAAGGGAACTTGACCTTATCTATACCTACATCAATATAATCTGTTTGGGCCCAAAAGCATGGCCCAAATAGGGTGTGAGACTAAATCCCAGTAGGAAACCACCACAAGATCTATGCCTAACAGTCAGTGAATATATGGCAGGTAACGAGTAACATGAAGCATTGATCAAGAAAGTACTCAGTAGTAAACAATACACAGTTTCAATGAATTTAATTTCATATATCAAGAAACAGCTAACCAAAGTAGGTAAACACAAACAAGTAACCCTCTGGGAAGTACTCACAGCTCATCCCCTCTGGTCCTACCTAGTAACACAAGCAAGAAGCTAAACACAAAAGGTAACCCTTTGGGAAGTACTCACAGCCTATCCCATCTGGTCCTATCTAGAAACACAATCAAACATCTAAACGCAAAAGGTAACCCTATGGGAAGTACTCACAACCTATCCCCTCTATTCCTACCTAGCAACACAAGCAACCCTCTGGGCAGTACACTTAGTCTAACCCCTCTGGTTCAGCTTAAGCATAGAATCTCTGAGGAAGCACTCACCGTCAATTCCTCTTATAGTCTTGTATCGATAACTAAAGGTGCTATGGGGAAGCACTTACGTCACATTTCCCCTGTGGCCTACATCGAGGAACTACAGACACTCTGAGGAATCACTTACGTCAATTCCCCCTGTGGTCTCGCATCGTAAGCAAAAACAGACACTCTAGAGAAGCCCTTCCGTCCATTCTATCTATGGTCTACTACATTAGGTTATCACGAACCTGTGTAAGTCAAGCAAGCATAGAAGTTCATATCGGCCAAATTAAACCTCAAGAACTACTTGGTAGTAGCACCTGACAGTAGCACCTTGGCAGTAGCACCTGACAGTATCACACTGGTGGTAGCACCTGATGGTATCACCCTAGATGTATCACCTGATGGTAGCACCCTAGTGGTATAACTTTATGGTATCACTTAATAATAACACCCAATAGTATCACTTTTCAAATTTTATAGAATTTCCAGTTTTTCCCTTTTGACATATTTTTTGATAAAAAATAGTTTTAAAGACTTAATTAATGGAATTAAAAGCTATTTTAAGGATAATAATTATATCTTCCATTTCTTAAAATTCTTAATCCTTTTAAATGAGTATACTGCATAGATTTGATGAGATACACCTTTAATGATCAATTAAAACCATATCAAATCCCATTGGTTTCAGATCTTTTCTTTTTAAAATGAATCTTTTTCCTTCATTATTTCAGGATTTACTTCTCTCGAGACTAGATGTTCTAGATCCTTTTCCTTTGGATTCAAAAAACTCAGTTGCTATAGTTGGTTTGAGTTCCCTGTAGAGGTTTTTTCCTATATGCCCACCCCCTATTTTGGTACATCAAATCTTGTGAAGATTCCTTCTTCCAAGTAGTGGTTCCTTCATTTTTCACCTAGTGTATCATGCAAGATGGGTTTATTCTTATTATCTCTTGATAAGATGGTCATATATATCTTAACTAAGACAATTTAACCAACTTAATTTAAATTTAAATGGGGAGGGTAATGAAATCACATTCCTTTACCATTTTAGTTATTCTTGATGTTATGAACTGTAAGGGATAATACCCCACTAAAAATCATGGTTTTTAGGATCCTTTGTTTGTGTTGTAGTTGTGGTGTTAGGGAACCCCTACTTTTATGATTATTTTATATCACCCTAAATGGAATTGTTTAATTACTTATACTCGTCTAAACAAATGGGTTCCCATGGAAAATTCTACTTATGTGAGAATACCCTTAAAAGTGAAGTGAAACATGATAAATCCACTTAAATGAATCTAAAAAATTATATATGTTGTTTTTTGGGATTATTTTGATATGTGAATGTGTGATGGGATGAAAATTCATGCCATTGGGAGATTGGGATGGAAAGTGGTGGTGATGTGGAAGCTGTGATGAGGATGTGGATGTGGATGTTACTATGGGGGCTTGTTGTCATGAGGATGATGGGATGTATGTTTTTTAATGTGTTATTTTATGCTAGTTTCTAGATAAGTGATGGAATAATTATTTAATAATTTTTGAAATAGATAGTGTTTGGTTTGGTTAATGGGATGAAAATGACTAATGAACAAATAAATGATAGGCTGTGTGGTTAAATGTGGCTGATGCTTAATAATGAAATGAATGAGTTGAAAAATGGGATTGGTTGGAAATGAAAAATATGGTTTGTGGCTTGTGTGGTGTTATGCATTTAGTGCTGGCAGAAAAAGTGTAAGTTTTGTGAGTTGGTCAGTGGCTTGTTATGAACTCATAGTTTGGGATTGTGTGTGACTATATGTATAATTTTTAAATTCATTGTGATTTCTATATGCACCCCACCCGCATCAAACACTATGCGATGACACCCGTATTTTCACACGAGGGTGTTTTTCCCCAACATCCTGATGATTAGGATGGATGGTTGGATACCCTCTCTCTCTTCTAGGAAAGTAGATATACACAGGCTATGATTATTGGAGTTCTGTTAGTGCACTACATGATGGACCAGGTGTCTTTGGCTGAGATGTGATATGACCGTGCTGTGGGGCGGTGGCCCAGGTGTTTGGGTGAGATTTGATATTTTCATGCTATGAGGAGTCTTATGGTAGGGGTTATTCATGGAAAGAGTATGGAATGAGGTTAATTCCCTTTAATTTCACAATTCCCTACTACTATGGTTATGGAAGTGGTTGTGATGCGATGACCTAGGTATCTTTAGGTGAGATGAGATGTGACCATGTTTTGGGGTAGTGGCCTAGGTGTTTGTGATCATGATGTAATGTTATAGTGTTATGGATATATGGTATATGTTATTTAGAAGATATATGAGCACTAGTATGTACAAAGTTAGGGTGTGAGAGTGTCAAATCAGTGGTAAAGTGGTGCAAGGTACCCTTTATAGATATGCTTCTTATTATGTTATTACACTTGGCTTGCGTTATTTTTTGAGTGCATCTTGGTGAGATTAGGATGATTAGTTAACCTATTTAGATGTTGTTGGTTCTGATTTTTCTCATGGGTGAATTAGTATGCTTCTTTCAAAAGTGCATGACAAACTTTTGTTTTCCTACTGAGTATAATTGTATACTCACCCTATGTATATAAACTAATTTTCAGGTTTCCAGGAGGATTACATGGACCATGTTGTACATTACTAGCTCGAACCTTTTTAGACAGTTGATGTGTCACTTCTTTAGCTTTGATTTTTGGTATTTTCTTTTAGATACTTTTATTTATATCTGTTTTATTTTATACATGAATTTTGAGATGGTTTCAGCCTCTTTTTATATTATGTCATGGAGTTGGTTATGGATGATTCATATTATATCTCATTTTCTATATTATTATAATGGATAATTCTTTCTATTTCATGAGAATTTTATACCCTCAGGGCTAGTCTCCATCCTAGGGTCCTACTGGAGGTGGGACTCATGGGTTATTATCTCTCTCCCTTCATTGCAGTATCATTGGTGGGAGGGTTTGTGACAAAGTGGTATCAAAGGTGATAGTAGAGAGATAGGATGGATTTAATAGTTAGGCATAGTGAGGATTGCATGGGTTGGTATGAAAATAGTGCTAGTTGACCTTAGTATGTGACATAGGTCAGGGATACTGGCTAGGAAACAGGATTTTAGGCCCCCTATGATCTAATGCAAGGAATCTGGACCTATTGAATGACTAAGTGAGGTGGAACCACTTTTAGGGAAGAGAACTAGGATAGGTGCATACATCATGATGACTTGTATTCTTGTTTGAATTGGGTGGTTTTGGTTTTGGGTTTTTAAAATCAATTAAATGAATCTTAATAAAATTCCATACTACCAGGATTAGGAAATCCTTGTTTCCATTTTCATCTATGGATCCTAGTCGTTGTCTGTATGTGGCTCAGGAAGTGGAGGTTTAGCAGGATGATTTAGTTGATTGTTGGAGGGTTGATCTGGTTGGGTAGGATAAGTAGCGGTAGAGGAAGTTGTACGCCTTTCAACAATAGTATTTAGGGAAGTATGATAGCAGTGTTTCTGATGTAGAGACATAGAGCTAACTAGAAGAACAAGAGATCACTTTAAGTTTGATCTAGTCCCCAATGAAGTATTGGTTCCCCTTGGAAGTTAGTTAGATGTAGGTATTTGCACACCGGTGGTGGAAACTAAATCTAGGTGAGTGGAAGGAGGAAAATTTTTTTGGTTTGACTTTCAGAAAGAGTTCTGGGAAGAGTTCCTTTCATCAACCATGAAGGCAATGAAGAGGTATGAGTTTCTTTCTCTTTAGAAGGGGAGTATGTCAATGAAAGAGTTAAGAATCAAGTTCAAGGACCTTCTGTGTTTTCCCCAAATTATTTTCTAGATGAGGAGTCTCGTGCGAGACATCTTGAGGAGGCACTTCATCCTTATATCTAGTATATAGCTACTCCCTTTAAATTGATGAAGTATATGGAGTTTCATAAGAAGGTAGAAGTGATCAATCATATGCACTCATAGGGAGGTTTATTGTGGGAGGGGAGCTAGTAGGGTTCCTCAAGGATTTGAGTTGTTAGTGGAAAGTGTCAGGAACTCGGACCTTATAGGTTTTGTCCAATTGAGATTAGGCCTCAATAGCTTCCCTTATGGACTTTAGGGGCTAGTGGTTTTTGTGATCTTTCTGGGGGATTGGGGATAGTGTGTTTCATTTTTGGGGTTCGTGGACATCATCAGGATCGGTTACCTATGGTTTCTCTATATTAGTTTGGTGGAGGTGGATAGGTTCAACGTCAGCATCAACAACAGTTGTCGGTGAGTCTATTTTAGTAGTAGGAGAAACAAGTTTATCCTCCTATGAGAGGGGATGAAATAGGTATTGTATGACCTCAGGATGTTCCTTGAGTTCAGGGACCTCGACCTGAGTGTGGCTATGGATGTGGGCATCATTGAAGAGGTAGAGAAGCTGTATGTGATCAGTTGCATGTAGCGAGGGTATCATCACCATAGGGGACATATATAATTAGAATTATGATCAATTTATAATCTACCCTTGTTTTATGTTTGTTTGATTTATGAGATTCACACTCCTTTGTTACACCCTCCCTAGTCCTTCTTTGGGACTAGAAATAGAGATTCTTCATATTCCCCTAGTGTTGACCACTCCAATTGAAGGCTAGACTGGTTTATTTGATGTGTTTCAGGGGTGTAGACTTATAATGGGGCCACATTAGTCCCATGGGGATCCTTTCTTACTGTAGATGCACTCATACAATGTCATTCTTGAAATCTAATGGTTGTATTCTGTATGTGTTGTTATTGACTGCTTTTAGAGAATAGTTATGTTCTCAGATGTGGATAACCAATGTGTGTTTTTCATTGGTGATCTGGGTTGTCTATTGGGAAATAGACATGAGTAACCCCTTATTTTTGTGATGGAGGATTTTTCTATAGAGTTAATGTACATTGGTTTAGAGGAATCTCCCAAGGTTTTCAGGGAGTTCCTGGATTTTTTCCCCAATGAGGTTATGAAACTACCCCCTTGACATGATGTTGATTTTGGGATAGAGTTACAGTATGGTTCTTCAATTTCAATGGATCTCTATCAGATGAAACCCTATGAGTTATGGGAGTTGAGAATTCAGAGAGATGATATAATGTAGAAAGGTTCCATCCCTTCTAGTGTGTCACTATGGGGTGATCTAGTGTTATTCTCTAAGAAGGTGGATTGTAGCCTAAGGTTGTGTATAAAATACTAGAGGTTGAATCAAGTGATGATCAAGAATCATTATCCTCTTCCAAGGATCATTAATATTTTTGACCAGTCGAGAGAAGCTAGTTGGTTCTCCAAGATTGATCTGCGGTCTGGATATCACCAATTGAGGGTGAAGGAGGGTGAAAGAGGGTGATATCCAAAGACTACCTATATATGAATATATGGGATCTTAAAGTTCATGGTTATGTCTTTTAGTTTGACTAACACACAAGTTATGTTCATGGGGATCATGAACTTTGTGTTCTATGAATTCCTAGAACAGTTTTTAGTTATGTTCATCAAAGACATATTTATATACTCAAATTTGTAGGAGTATTACGATCATCTTTGAGCCATATTACAGGTTCTTTAACACCACCAAATATATGGAAATTTGTCCAAGTGTAAGTTTTTTATACAAGAAGTGCATTTACTTGAGCTTTTGGTGTATTAGTAGGGTGTGGTAGTGTACCCATCAAAGGTCATGGTAGTTGTTTCTTGGGAATCACTTAAGAATATGGAAGAGGCTCATAGATTACTTGGTCTCATGAGTTACCATCTTAGGTTTCTGATTGATTTCTCTCAAGTTTCAACCCTATTAATAGAGTTTAACAGGAAGGACCAGGCTTTTGTGTGGACTGATCAGTGCAAGGTAGCATTCGGTTACTTAAAGGGGAATTTTGCTCAGTGCTCTAGTTCTTTAGTTTCCTGAGGAGGGTGTGATGTTTGAGGCGTTTTATGATGTTTTATGTCTGGGTTTAGGATGCATGTAGATGAAATATATGGTAGTGATCTCTTATGGTCCTAGGTAGTTGTATCCCCATGAGCATAACAATGCCACCCATGAAATGTATCTAGTATCAGTTGTGTTTTTATTGAAGTTGTGCCAACATTACTTAATTAGGGAGTGCTTTGTGATCTTCACAAATCATAGGAGTTTGAGTTATATCTTTTCTCAGCATGATCTGATTTTTTAGCGACATACACAAATATAGTTTCTTCAGGATTATGATTTTGAGATATCCTACACCTCAGGAAAAGGGAATGTTGTGGCTGATGCTTTGAGAAGGAATTTGTGGAAGGAATTTTTATACGAGTATGAGTATGTTTGGAGAGATACAGAGGACTTATTAGCCTTGCACTTAGATTTAAGGATGGTTGATGGTAGAGGTTGTTTATTACATATGATAGTGTAACCTTATTTGATGCTTCAAGTGAAGGAGTCTCAGTGGGGAGACTCATTGGAAGAGGTGATGCATGATCGTGTTGTCCATGGTGATGATCTAGAAGTATGGTCAGAGGATGGTCTTAACCGGATGATGTTTAATGGGACACTGTTCTGATAGTGATGTGTGAGGGAGTCCATGAGTTTCATAACTCACCTTTTGTGGTATAGTTGAGATTATCCAATATGTACCATGGTTTGAGGATGTAGTTTTTCTGGACTGGGATGAAATAGGAAGTGGCAGATTTTGTGGAGATGTGTTTGGTTTTCTAGTAGGTAAAGGTTGAGCATTGTGTTCCAGGTGGTTTGTTATAGCCTTTGTATGTTCCTGAGTGGAAACAGAATGAAATCTTAATGGATTTCATCACAAGTTTACCCTAAAATCAAGGAGATTGTGAATCTATCTGGTTAATTATTGATTGGTTGATTAAATTAGCCTACTTCTTAGTAACGATGGAGTCAGGTACAATGGATGCTTTGGCTAAGAGGTATTCAGATGAGGTGGTGTGGTTTCATTGAGTTTTGAGGTCCATTGTCTCGTATCGGGATTCACATTTTACTTTACGAGTTTGAAGAGTATTGTGACATTCTTTTGGAACTTAGTTATACCTCAACACTGGTTTCCACCCTCAAACTGATGGGTAGAAGAAATAGACTATCCATACATTGAAGGATATGTTACAAGCATGTATCTTATACTTTGGAGAATCTTGAGAAAAATCATTTTCCTTTGGTTTAGTTTTCCTACAACAACAAATATCACTAATCCATCCACATATCCCTATTTGAGGCATTATATGGGAAACCATGTCATTCTACATTTTGTTGGGATGAGATTAGGGATTTAGCAGTTCTTGAACCAGATGGGGTGTATAACATGAAAAATAAGGTTCAGTTGGTTCAAGAGAGGATGGAAGCAGTGCATGATAGGCATGATTATTATGTCGATCACTGGAAGAGGCCCATAGAGTTTGAGGTTGGAGACCATGTGTTCTTGAAGGTTTTCTCTTGACATGGGAAGCATAGTTTCAGTAGGGGGATTAATCTCTCACCATAAATTATTGGGACTTTTGAGGTGTTGGGGCGTGTTGGCGATGTGGATTATTATTTGGAACTTCTGCCACAACTATACTAAATTCATGACATTTTTCACTTCTCTTAGACCTATAGGTATCTTCACGATGACTCCTATATAATTGACCAATGAACGTTATATATTGAGAATTATGTAACATTTGTAGAGTTTCCAATGGAGATCCAAGATCATCAAGAGAAAGTGCTACGAGGATGGACCATTCCTTTGGTGTGTGTGTTGTGGAGGCACGATGGCCTGGAGGAGAGTACTTGAGATCACGAGACATAGATACATGCCCAATAACTGATTTTTTTTTGAGTTTTGTCTAGCTGTGTTTTTATTTAACAATGTGATGTTTGGACCTTGCTGTTTTATATGAGATGTGTTTCTTACTTTTTGATATGTTATGTGATTAAATATTCAAAGAATATGAAGAAGTGGAAGAACTAATCCCTAACCATGATGTGTTTTACCTTAATGTGATTAAAACTGTGAATATGAGTCAGTTCCACCCAAATAGGATAATATCTTAACATGGGAGATGGAATTATTTGATCTTTGTACATAGGGATCTATTATGTGTTAGTTATGGTAGTTATTGGTTTTGCTTGTATGAAGGCTAATATGCTAATATGGTGGTTGTACGAGGTGTTGTGAGAATTTTTGTTTGGTTGGTGAATTTGGTTAGCAGTGCTGTTTCAGATGTAACGAGATCCTTAAGAGGTATCTCAAGGGATGGATATTTAGACCTCTTCCCTCTTTCCTTCCAGGTTGGTTTTGATTGTTGAGGGAGAGAATATTTTGATAGGTATCTAATATAATGATCTAGACCTTATGTACTTTTACTTTGTAGGAAATATATTGATTGAGGTGTCTGGGGTAAGTATAAAGGGGTTTGAAGGTGTTTTTGAAGGAAAACAGAGGTGTTTTAGAGGAAAATTGGTGTTTTGGAGGTTGAAAACAACACCCTAACTGTAGCACATGATGGTACAAACCTGGTGGGAGAACCCGATGGTAGTACCCTGGAAGTAGCACCTAAAGATATCCCCCTTACGGTAGCACCTGACGGTAACACCCTTGTAGTAACACCAGATTGTAGCACCCTGGTAGTAGCACTAGACAGTAGCACTCTAGTGGTAGCACCAGATGGTAGCACCCTGGCAGTAACACCTGATGGTAGCATGTTGGCGATAGAACCTGACGGTAGTATGCTAGCAGTAGCACCTGGCGGTAGCACCTAGAATTAACACCGAATAATAGAATGTTCCATATTTTCATGAATTTCCAAATTTTCCATTTTGATGTATTTTTTTATGGAAAATGGTTTTAAAGACTTAATTAATGGAATAAAAAGCATTTTTTAAGAAGGATAATTATATCTTACATTTCTTAAAAGTACAAAGAATTTTAAAAGGGTATGCCATGTGGATTTTATGATAGCCTCCTTTAATGGTCAATTAAAACCATATCAATTCCCACTAGATTTAGATTTGTTCTTTCTAAAATGAAGATCTTTCCTTTGTTCTTATAGACCTGACTTCTCTCAAAACTAGACATTACAAAACCTTTTTCTTTGGAGTCATGGAAATCTATTATTGAAATTAGTTCAAGTTCCCGGTATAGGTTCCCTCTTCTATGCGGACCCCCTATTTTGGTATATCAAATCGTGTGAAGCTTCCTTCTTCCAAGTAGGGGTTTCTTCATTTTTCACCAAGTGTATCGTGCAGGATGGGTTTATTCTTATTATATAATGAGAAGATGATTGTATCTAGCTTAACTAAGATAAATGAATCAGTTTAATTGAAATTTAAAGGGGGAGTGGAATGAAATCATATTCTTTTACCATTTTTGTTATTATTGATGTTATGAACTATATAGGCTAATAAACCACTAAAAAGCATGGCTATTGGGAGTCTTTGTTTTCACGGTAGTTGTGGTGTTAGGGAGCCCTTGTTTTTATTATTGTTTGATATCACCCTAAATGAAATTGGTTAATCACTTATACTTTTCTAAAAAAAGGTCTCCCTTGGAAAATTTTGTTTGCATGAAAATACCCTTAAAAGTGACGTGGAACATGATAAATCCCCTTGAATTAATTTGAAAAATGATATGTGTTGTTCTGTAAAATTGTTTTGATATTTGAATGTGTGATGGGTTGCAAGGCTTTGTTGTGGGGCGGTTAGGATGGAAAGTAGTGGTGATGTGGTAGTTGTGATGAGGAGGTGGATGTGGTATGATGGTGGTTGTGTGGTCTTGTTGGCATGAGGATGATGGGTTGTATGTTGTGTTGAAAGTGGGTTCCTAAGACCCAACTTTTCATGTACTTTGATTTCCACTACATGTATATAGTTTGATGTATATACATGTGTTTATCTTATCATAATAGTGTTGATACTTCTACATCCACTATATTTATGTTAATATCCTTGGATTATGCCTCGTATCAAAGGGTTATAGCAGTTCCTAGGCTATAATGAGAACCTAAAGATACTATGAAAGTAATCTTAAAGTAATTTCCTATAGTATATATACATCACACTGATAGTACCCAAATGATGTGCAACTATCAGGTTCTGGGGGATCATAATCATTGATTCATCCTCTCATGAAGTTTGCACTTGGTGTTCTCTAGTAGTTGAGATCATGAGGACAAACCCACCAATAGGAACACCACATGTTTTGGGTGTCATTAGTTTTTCCTATCTACATACATGTGTATTGGTCTCTTGAATTGATATCATTATCAATGTGTGCCATTTGATCGCGTACTTCGATGCAAGGTGAAAACCATGAAAATGAAGTTGTGGCGAGGTAGTTTGTGTTGAGTGTGTCATTGGTGGTAAGACATTGGTTGAATGATCAAGATATAATTTATCATTTCTGAGTTGAGGAAGTGATATCACTGGCTTGGTTGATTAGGATGATAATACCTTCATAAATCAATGGTCATGGTAGTTGAAGGTAAGTCTGTTTGGTTAGAGAAACAAATAATAAAGCAAGAAATGATGATGATACAAGTGTGCATCTTGATTTATGATATATAATATAAAAAAGAGATTATATTACATAGTGAGTGTTTGTAGGTTGGTTTTTATTTCTATGATTATTCTTTGTCTCTTTAAGGGCCTTAATGGGTTACTAGACTTCACTCCGGATTTGTGAATACTATTCACTATTATCAAGATAAGGGCCTATAGGGTCACACACAATAATACATTCAAGAATCTACCCTATTTTGATGAATAGGTATATAGGACATGGTGGGCCCCACCATAGGTTCCGAGTGTTGTTCAAGTATTATCGATCACTGGTACATAAATAAATTTATTATTATTTAAGTAAATAACAATTAGGTTGAATTTATTTATTAAAATTATATACAAGTGTTTAAGTAAATACGATGATTAATATTATATGAATGAATATTATTTTAATATTCCAAGTTCATTTAATATTATCAGGAGTTACGAGTCAAGTTAATGACTCAGGTTTATCATGTAATATGTTTAATACACACACACACACACACACACATATATATATTACAAGTATATGATAAAATATAAATAATATTTATGAACGGTTAGTTCATCATAATTAATTATTTATTTCTTATTTAGTGGATGTTAAATATACAGGGGTTAGGGAATCCTAACTAGATATTTAAACTTCCACTATATAAGTTAGAGAGAATATCTTTCCATGTGACTATTCACCCAGTTAAGAATTGAGAGCTTCTCTCTCCTCTCGAATCCTAGAGAGATAATCACTCAATATGAGCGAACGATCCTAGAACGCCTTCATGGATTAAAGGCTAGTGATCGTCACACTATTGAAGAGATCATCGAAGCTCCATGATAGCACCCAGAATCCAATGAACAATATACATACAAATTTAAGAAACATGTATGGATGATCTAGAGGGGTTCAACATCGGATACTTCAAGCAATGATCACCAACGATTTGTGATAGATGTGCGCGCTTCAAATCGGAATGAGGTACTCATTCAGTTTTATTTTTGTGCACTAACTAAACCATGCAAGATCCTCATACCGTACTGGGGATCAGATTGCTAGAGACGATGAATTTTCATCACTCCGGTGCTGAAAAAGTTTAATTCTCTAGCCCATCAACTTCTGCTACACACTTTGATACCATCAATTGGTATAAAAAGGATTGTGTAGATTTTCTGAGCCAATAAAATTGTTTTTCTTTAAATTTTAAGTAAATAATTCTAAATTGGTATCAACAAATCTGACCGCAGGTCGATTCGATCTTAGATGTCCAAGTTACGACCATCCGAAAAAAAAATTATGGATCGAAACCGTGTTTATCAGATTTTTAAAATTTGGATATTATGTTTTTAAAGAACACTCATATATATTTATGTTTTTTTTCAAGGAAATTCTGGTGACCCTGATACATTCCGGCCAAGAATTGGCTAGATTTCGGCCACCAAAAACCCTCCGGCCGATGTCTATTTTCCATCGATAGAAGAATTTAATTAAATAACATTTTATATTAAACTGATCTTAATTAATTGGATTTTATTTTTGTGCCGGATGATGTGGATAAGTTTTCCACATGATGAAAATTTCAAATAAAAATTTGTGCATTTGAGGCATAAGGGGCATGACCTTTACCTTGGTCAACAAGATGAAAAAAATAAATAAATAAAGACCAAAATGGGTCTTATTCTCCAATGGAGAACTGGACACCCCTACCCCATGGCCACTCCTCCTCCCTGGTTCGATCCCGGAACCACCGGCCGCTCTCCTCCTTCACCCAGATCAGGAGACTGCGCACCATCAACGTCGTCGCCCACCTTCTTTGAGGTCGAACTGGATAGTCACCTGACCCCGTGGGTCTTTCCCTCTCCCAGGTTCGTGCAGATGGTCACTGTATCGGGAGACCCGCGACCGCACCCCTTGTCTCGCCGACCTGACCATCGGAGTAAGTCCCACCTCTATGCTACCCCACAGCCATTTTAGGATCCTGACATCATGCAGATCCAGGCCATTGAGGTCCGACTGTCGCCACTACTTGACGCCCGCTGAACAGCGCCACACCAACCGCCAGGGATCATTGTGCCTCCTCCCACTATCTGGCCGCCACTCACCCATACCCTTCCCCAGACGCCGACCCACCTCACATATTAGGACGCCGCTATTGCCGTTGGCTAGACTAGGACCACAACCGAGCACTCCCTACTGCTTGACACCCTGCCATCCAGAAACCCCGCGTCGACCTCCTGAGCCACGACTGAGTGAGATTGCCGCCATCCCACACCAACTCCCGACTGCCCCCTTCTTGCCTCTCCCCGCCACTGTTCCACACTGCCCAGTACCGGATCCCCCTGTGCGACGCCTCAATCGTGAGGTATCCCTGTCACGGCTTCCATGGGTCCGCCAGACCCGATTTTCCTTACAACGTGTCGGGGTGGGTCCACCCAACCAGAACAGGCCTGGGCAAGCCTTCTTGGCCTAGAACACCCTTGTATGGGGTCTGCTTGGCCCTAAATAGACCTGCATAGCTACGAACCAGCCCACTATGGGTTGAGGTGGGGTTTCCGGTATAATCTAAAATATTTAATTAATTTAATTTTATAATAAAATTGAATTAATTAAAATTAAATTTTGGTTTGAAATTAATATTTTAATATTTTGAAATATTAATTTAATTTTAGTAAATTAATTAATTAATTTAATTTTTGGAATTAAAATTAAATTAATGACTGGACTGAAGAAAATAAATTATTTGAATCTACTTAAATTCATTTAATTTATTTAAATACCCTCATACTTTAAATTCAATGTAATTTTTTTTATTGTGCATATATTTATTATACCGACTGGTCTTGAGCTAGCAACCATACCTGTGTGCATATAGGTTAATTTCTTTAATTATTTATTACACGAGTAAGATGATTTTAATAAGTAGGTAATTAAATGATGGTATGCGCATCATCTTTTTGTTTAATATGTTTAAGGGTCTCCGCATCCAATTTATCTATTGTATATTTCACCCCAAAACCCCCTCACCTGGGCGTAAGTATATTTGTACAATAGATGATGATTCTTTAAGGAACGAACCTCGCCAAGATGAGGCGGTACTCCAGATGAGAGGAGAATACACTGGACTGGGGACGAGCTGCTATACGAGTCAGGACTCGACTCAGGTATGAAACCCCCTAAGTCAAGATTGATCCATTATTTTAAAATGGATCAATCACAATTAGATTCTCAAGACCAGTCAGGTAGAATAATTTCCTTTATACATTGTTTTTTATTTTATGCAAGTGCATGTTTACTGCGAGATCACATAAAAATAATAAACAAGAAAAATGCATAAGGATGCGATGTATGTTTTTTATATTAATACATGTTCAGTTGTAAGAATGAAAACATAGATTAAACATATTTAATAGAAATGTATTACATTCTTCAAGAAATAATAAAATCTCTCAAAGATATATTAAGTCATAATGTCTTATGTTTCTCAAGTTTGAACAAAATCGGGTATTAGGGGTGCTCATCAGCCAAATTTGAGGGTGCCTCCTACTACTGGGGAGTTCTTATGAGAGTAATTGGTTAACTTGACTAAAGTTGGTAGAAAAGAAGTAACCAAAGCTAGCTTGATATCACTTTAGAGGTAAAGAGTTGATGGAATCAATGTTACGATTATAATAAGTCGGGACTTAACTCAACGGTTTAAGGAACTATAAGTTAATGCAGTTGTCCAGTTTAGAGACTACCTAGAAACTATCTAAGTTGTGGTGTCACCAAAGCTTATAGACTACGAGGAGAGGTTTTAAGGACAATTTCCACTAGAATAATAAAGCGACAAAGTATTTCGAATCTAATAGTGAAGGCTGTTGAGGTTCAATAAAATAGAGGGAGACATTTAATGATTTAATAATTAATTAATCAAAATGTCTAAAAGATAATCAAGATAAAGTATTGACCGCTAAAATTTTATTGTTGTAGATCAAAAAATGGAAATATACAACACCATCAAAACATTATCACTGTGATCCATACTGAATATAGAAAATATCCCATCTGTTCATAACTTCTAAGAGTGGTATAGGTGCTTGTGGATAACACTATTCCAAGAAAGGAAGCTTTATGTGATGAAGTCCTCACTTCCTATTGAGCCTCCTTAGGGAGAAAGCAAGGTGTATAAAGTCAACTGAAAAAAGAATGTATACGATGCTCTAGATTTACAGTACATCATGTTATCATCTATATCCATTAAATTGCAGAAAATGAATGAGGACGAACATGCCTACAAGATGCTGACTCATCTCCAAGAATTATATCAGGAGAGAGCATGGTAAGAAAGGTATGAGATATCCAGTTCATTTTATAGGTTCAAGATAGTAGAATGGAATCAAGAAGGACCTCATGTACTCAAGATGATTGGGTACATTGATAGTCTTGAATCCCTTGGGTTTAAAATGAACCAAGAACTAGAAATGGGTCTCATTATTTCCTCTTTAATGTCAAGATTTTCAACTTTCATTATTAATTAATATATGAATAACATGAAAAAGTCACTCACAGATCATTTGTATTTAGTTCTCCATGCTGATAAGGACATGAAAATACCAATTCTTAAGTCTTTATGGTGAATAAGAGGAGGAAGGGAAAAGATAAGGGATCCAAGGCCAAGTTCAGGCTGAAGACACCAGTGCACCATCCTTCCAAAAATACAAGGATACATAGGTAGATAAATGAACATGAGGTTGTTTTATTTCTATGTGGAAAGAAAGGCCACTAGAAAAAGAATTACAGAGCTGGGAAGAAGAAGCAAGGTTACACTTTTGCTTCAGGTATTTTTTTCATTGAATGTAATATTTCATTATCTACAAGTTGGGTATTGGATACGACATGTGGCTCACTCATATGTTTTCATATACAATAACCAATTAGATTCAAGAATATTGAAAAGGGTGAAGTGAATCTCTAAACTAAAAATGGTACAAGTCTAGAAGCCTTTGCAGTGGAAGATTATCATCTAGATTTTCTTAGTGGTTTGGTTCTTGCATTAAATAATTGATATTATTTAACTTTAGTAACTAGAAACATAATCTTAGTGTTAATTATGGACACCATGAGATTTTATTTCAAGTTTGGAAATAAATTTTATCTCTTTTATAAGGATAACATGTGTTATGGTATAACGCATCTTAACAATGGATTATATATAATTGAACTCAAAAACAGGGTAATGATAATAAATGAAAAAACTAGTGAACATGACTCTTATAAAACCTGCCTATGAAACTTTAGGATTGGTCATGTAAATGAGAAGTGATTACAGAAATTACATCAAGTAGGGTACTTAGAATCAGTTGATTTTAAACCCTTGGATGCATTTCATGCTTGTTTACAAGGGAAAATTACAAAATCACCCTTTTTTGAGAAGGGTGTAAGAGCCACTGATTTACTATAATTAATTCATACTGATGTATACAGTCTATTTCCAGTAGAGATAAGGGGTTTTCTTACTTCATTACTTTTATCAATGACTATAGCAGGTATGGCTATATCTACTTAATGTGGTACAAGTCAGATTCCTTCTAGATGTTTAAGGAATATCAACATGAAGTAGAAACCATATTTGTAAAAATATTAAGGAACTTCACTTAGAATGAGGAAGAGAGTATCTTAACTTAGATTTAGTTGTTCACTTGAAGGAGTGTGGGATAATATCCCAACCCACTCTTGCTTATACACCATAGTGGAATGGTGTTAGTGAAAGGAGGAATAAGACATTTCTTGACATGGTTAGATTAATGATGAGTCAAGAAACTCTTATATTATCCTTTTGGGGATATTCCCTACAGACAACAACATATAACCTTAACTGAGTACAAACTAAAGCCGTAGATGGGATTCCATATGAGTTATAGTGTGGAAAGGAACCCAATCTATCAAAAATACATGTATAAGGATGTGAGCCTTTTTTCAAGACTATACCAAGTGAATAATTAGAATCTAGAATCATGAAGTGTATCTTTATAGGTTATCCTAAATAAACCAAAGGATATTAACTATATAACCATTTATATGAAAAAGTAATTGTGGAAATACAATCCATATTTCTCAAAAGGGAACACATTTCCATTGGAAATATTAGGAGGAAAATTGACTTTGATGAAGTTAATTCTCCATATGCATAGGAGTTGGTATGGGAACAATCTCCATAAGAGGTAGTGGGAGATGAAGAAGTTCCCAAGACACAAGTGCTGTATAGGTCAACTCGAGAGGTTAGAGAACCAAATCATTATGGTTTTATTATCACCGAGTTAGGTGACACATTACTCCTTGAGGATGATGAAACTATAACCTACAAGGAAGTAGTATAAGGAAAGGATGTTGCTAAATGGAAATATTCCATGCATTTTGAGATGAAGTCCATGTATTAGAATCAATTTTGGATTTTGGTAGACCCTCTAGCTAATGTAAAACCCATTTGGTGAAAATGGGTGTTCAAGAAAAAGCTATAAATTGATGGCAATGTTAATACCTACAAGGAAATACTAGTATATAAGGGTTTTAGACAATGTCAAGGAATAGATTACGATGAAACCTTCTCACCAGTAGCAATGCTGAAATCCATCAGAATATTACTTGTAATAATAGCCTTCCATGATTATGAAATTAGGAAAATGGATGTCAAAACTTATTTTCTAAATAGGAATTTGGTTGAACACATATACATGACTCAACCTAAAGGGTTTGTTAGGTCAAAGAATGTGAGTAAAGTGTGCAAGTTATAGAGATCCATTTATGGGTTGAAGCAGGCATCATGATCATGGAATGTTCATTTTTATGAGGCTATAAGAGAATTTGGTTTTGTCAAAAATGAAAGTGATCCTTGTTTATAAAATAAGGTTAATGGGAATGCCATCATTTTCCTATTATTAAAAGTTTATGACATATTAATTATGGGAAATGAAGTGCAAGTATTACAGTCAGTTAAGACTTAGTTAAATGAATTATTCTCCACAAAAGAATTAGGTGAAGCAGCCTACATTCTAGAGATCAAGATCTATCGAGATAGATCTCAGAGGATTCTTAAGAAAATTAAAAGTACATATATTGACAAGGTAATCAAAAGGTATAGTATGGAACAATCCAATAGAGGGTTATTTCCAATATCACATGATTTCAATATCTCCAAGAAAATCTGTCCACAAACATGGGAGGAGATTGAAAGAATGAGTAGAATCCCTTATGTATTGGTAGTGGGATATATCATGTATTCCATGCTATGTACTAGGTTTTGTGTTTACTTTTTTTTTAAGAATGGTGGGAAAATATCAAGCTAATCCAAGAGAGGTGCATTGGGAAGCTGTAAAAACAAACCTAAAGTACTTAAGGCATACAAATGATATGTTCCTAGTGTATGGTGGAGATAAGGCACTAGTAGCGAGAGGATACATTGATGCTAGTTTCCAGACATATCATGATGACCTGAAATCACTGTTAGGCTACATATTTTTTATGAATAGTGTTGTAGTGAGCTGAGAAGCTTGAAGAAACCTATGGTCGCTAATTATGCAGTAGATTCTAAGTATATAGCAGCTTTCGATGCAGCTAAGAAAGTAGTTTGGATACACAACTTTGTCTTAGACATAAATGTTGTGCCTAGTAGTGTAGATAATGTTCCAGTTTATTATGATAATAATATGGTAGCAGTGATTTCCAAGGATCCCAGGTCACACTAGAGGATAAAGCATATACTTCAAAAGTGTCATCTCTTGATAGATTTTACCCAGAGAGGTGAAGTCGCAGTTAGCATAGTTTCCATATAGGACAACGTGGTAGACCCCCTGACTAAATCCATATCTCATCAGAAGCATGATTCTCATTTGAGAGATATTGGATTGAGACTTATTAGCAATTGTATCTTGTTAAAGTGGGAGTGTTTAAAGTGGTTGCCCTAGATGCAAATTTTTATGCACTTTGATTAGCACTGCATGTATATAGTTTTATGTATATACATGTGTTTATCTTATCATAATAGTGTTGATACTTCTACGTCCACTATATTTATGGCAATTTCCTTGGATCATGTATTGTATCAAAGGGTTATAACAGTTATCAGGCTATAATGAGAACCTAGAGATTCTATGAAAGTAATATTAATGTAATGTCCTATGGTCCAGATACATCATACTGATAGGATATAGATGATGTGCGACTATTAGGTGTTGGGGGCTCATAAGAATTGAGACTTCCTATCATGAAGTTCTCACTTGGTGATCTCTAGTAGTTAAGATCATAAGGACATATCCACCAATAGTAATACCACATGTTTTGGGTTTCATTGGTTATTCCTATGTACAAACATGTGTATTGGTATCCTGACTTAAGATCATTATCAATGTGTACCATTTGATCGTGTACTTTGATGAAAGGTGAAAACCATGATAATGAAGTCATGATGAGGTAGTTTGTGTTGGGTGAATCATTGATGATATATCATTAGTTGAATGATTAAAATAGAATTTTCCACTTTTGAGTTGAGGAAGTGATATCTCTGGCCTGATTGATCAGGATGGAAGTACCTTCATAAATCCATGTACATAGTAGTTGAAGGTAAGTTAATCTAGTTAGATTAACAAACAATAAATCAAAAAGGATGATAAAACAAGTGTGTGTCTTTCTTTATGAGATATCATTTGAAAAAAATATTATATTACACAATGCATGTTTGTAGGTTGCTTGTCATTGTTATGAATATTAATTATCTCTTTAGAGGCCTTGATGGGTTTCTAGACTCTTCTCCTAGTCTATTAATATTATTCACTACTATCAAGATAAGAGCCTTGAGGGTTATAAATAATAGCGCATTCAAGAATCTTCCCTATTATGATAAATAGGTATATAGGACATGGTAGGACCCACCATGGGGTATGAGTGTTGTCCAAGCATTATTGATCACTGATAAATAAATAAATTCATTATTATTAAAGTAAAGAATAATTAGGTTGAATTAATTTATTAAAATTATTTACAAGTGTTTAAGTAAATATGAGGATTAATATTATACGAATGAATATTATTTTAATATTCCATGCTTGTTTAATATTATAGGGAGTTACGAGTTGAGTTAATGAATCTATTTTATCACATAATATATTTAATATATATATTATAGGTGTGTGATAAAATTTAAATAATATTTATGATGCAATTATTTCATCATAATTATTTATTTGTTACTTATTTAGTGGAAGATAAATATATGGGGGTCGGGGAACCCTAATTGGGTATTTAGACTTCCACTATACAATTGAGAGAGAATCTCTTTCCATGTGACTATTCAATCAATCAAGAATTTAGAGATTCTATCTCCTCCTAAATCCTAGAGAGAATCACTCAATCTGAGTGAATAATCTAAGAACGCCTTCATGGATCAAAGGCTGGTGATCATGGTGATTGTCACAGCATCAAAGAGATCATCATAGCTCCGTACTAGCACCCAGAATCTGAAAAAAACGTACCCTCATATTCTAGAAGTTTGTGTGGATGATATAGAGGGGTTCAATATCAGATCCTTTGAGCAATGTTCACTGGTGACTTGCGATGGACGTGTGCACTTCATATCAGAATGAGGTACTAATTCATCTTTATTTTTGTGCTCTGACTAAACCGCACAAGATCCTTGAACCGTACTGGGGCTCAGATCACCAGATATGATGATGTTTCATTACTACAATGATAAAAATTTCCAAATCCATGGACCACCAACTTCCGCTTCTTGGCTTGGTACCATCATGTTGTTGTGATGTGTTGTGTTACGCTAGTTACCTGAATAGTGATTGAATAATTATTTAATAATGATTGAAATGGATGGGGTTCAGTTTGGTTAATGGGATGGAAATTAATAATGAAAAAATAAATGATGGGTTGTGTGGTTAAATTTGGTTGATGATTAATAATGAAATGAATGGTCTAGATAATAATATTGGATAGAAATTAAAATTTTGGACTGTGGCTTGTGTGGTGTTATGTATTTAGTGGTGGCAGTGAAAGTGGTAGTGTTGTGAGTTGGTTAGTGTCTTGTTTTGAATACATAGGTTGGAATTTCATGTGGCTATATGTATATATTTTTATATTCCTTATGATTTCTATACACACCCCACTTGTGTTGATCATTATGTGTCGACACCTGTATTTTCACATGGGGTTGTTTTTCCCCAACATCCCAGTGATGAGGATGGATGGCTAGCTACCCGATATTTCTTGATCTCTTGTTCAAGAAAATATATATGAATAGATTGCGATGGCTGAAGGTATGTTAATGAACTAGGTGATAGCCCAGGTGTCTTCGGGTGAGATGTGATATGACCATGTTGTGGTGCGATTTCAGGTGAGATGTGATATGTCTAGGTTGTGGGGAGGTTTATGGTGGGGTTTATCCATGGTGTTAGGAGGGGATGAGGTTGATTTCCTTCATGTTCATGATACCCTAATATTCTGGTTATAGTAGTGGTTGTGATGTGATGGCCCATCTACCTGCAATATATCTTCCAATGTTTGGATAGTCTGCTCCATCTGCCCATTCTTTTGACGGTAGAAAGTAGTGCTGAGGCATAACCGAGTGCTAAAAGCATGCTACAATCATCTTCAAAATCTTGAAGTAAAACATGCATCCCGATCCTAAATAATGGACCTTAGAACTCTATAAAACCACACCACCTCATACACATACTTCTTAAGTAACATTTTTTCAATTGTAGATTTCACACATACATTTCATTACCATCTTTAAATGATTAACCTTTTGTGGAATGTCACCCTATTAGTTCAATTTCAAAAAAAATTACATAATTACAATAATAAGAAACATCACTCATAATGATCACTTAACACATATTTTTAGAAAAAATACATATAACTTATGGGTATAAGTTTCATTATGAGAAAAATTCACATTAACTGGCATTTGAATCGTCAAATTCTATTTTAGGAAATAGGTTAGAAACAAAATAAATCAACGCATTGAGAAAGTAATCATCAAATAGCACATCATAAACTACACAAAAATTTATTCAAGTTATCATAATTTTTACATCAATAACTTTAAAATTATTATGGATTGTAAATGAAAATTACACTTGGTGTGTTCCTATAGATCATGCTTGATAGGCTCAACTAACATTCTCTAAAAATTATACCACCATGGAAACATGCCTTCATATTACATGTAACAACCTATCTTTTCAATATGGTATGAATCATTTGTTTTTAAATTTGAATCCATTTATTAATCATGGTAAACATTTACTATGATCTAAGAAAGGTATTAGGAGAATCCAAGGTTTGTTTGGAGCCTAGAGTTCCAGAAAATGGGAAAAATACTCGGCTATGCAGTTTGGAGAAACCATGCAGTTGCAGACAGTGAGAACTTGTAGGCTGGACAATTTTTCTACAACCATGCAACCTAAGGAATACAACCATGAGGGTATTCTAAGATGGATAGAGCCATTTTGCATAGTTTTCACATGGTTAGAAAATCTGTGTGCCTAACCATGCAATGTTCCCCCCTTAAAGTAGCGACTTGCGCATGGGTTGAAAACCATGCACCTAAACCATGTTCCCCATTATTTTGGGATGAAATGACTAAAATGACCCTCTTTAATTATATTTTACCTTTCCCCTTTTCTCATTCTTCATCCAATGACTGATTTTGAGTCCCTCCTTCTGTAGCTCAAAATCTCCCTCAATCTAGGCATCTAGATATATCTCTGATTCAACATCCAATTCAAGATCCAAAGGAATAATTAGATTACTTAAGGAGAGATATCGAATACTATCCATTCCTATCTAAGTTTATCTTGGTATCCATTGAGCTATTTAGGTGAAAGCTCATTTTCCCTATTTTCAGGGTCTTGGACCCATTATTAGATCTCTTCCAACCTTCTTTGAATATAAGGTCAATATCAAGTTAGGAGTTGTCTATGACCTTGAGGTAGGTGGTCACATTGTTTTCCCTTTGATTTTCATTGCTTTGTAGGTACACCATTATGCCGCATTCCAGATATTTATGAGTGTACCATTTTATCTGTTTCCTTCATATCAAATTGATCATAGATCCATGATACATGTCCCTTGATGCTTGTTTAGTTGTTTATAGGGTGTTTACCTCATATATAGACACCCCCTGGGCGTGCCAAGTGGAATTTACCCTTTTTGGTTAAATGTTTATATTCTTGATTCACCACCTAAGTATTAAAATTGGAATTTAAATTGAATTTACCTTATAATATGAATGTTTTATTGAACCAAGGGTGACTCCCATGTGTTTGGCCAACCTATCCTTGGAATTTCCCAAGTAGGAAATCCCCTTCATGAACATGTCATCATTTTAAAGACTCATTGATCCTTATAAATGAATTGTCATAATTTAGTAACTTAAATGTTTTGGGATTAAATGGAATGGTATTTACATGGTATATTTACTTTAACTGATTGAATTGGATGAATGAAATGCTTTGAACTATAAAGGGTGGAATGGACATGCCATCAAATGCATGCTATATAAAATGATCCTTGTGAATTTTATTGTTTTAAATGAATTGAACTTGACTAATAAGATATATGAGAGGTTTTGACTCATGTGTTATGTTATAAACACAAATATTCCTCATGCATATAATTATAAGTATGAATATGATATGATATGATATATATATATATATATACACACATACGAACTTGGATATTAAATTACATTGGAGGTATTGACTCATAAATTATATTATAAATATGATTACACCTTTATTGATGCAGTGGGATGATGGTAAGGGATCTTTTGAGCATGGAATAAAATCATGCTCACTTACATCAAGTGTTGAGCATGGAATCTTACACCACTGATACTATATGGGTGTTGGAATTTACATGCCACGTTCAATGATTAGAGTGTTGACATGGTGGATCACTCACTATACTAAGTGTCATGTATGAAATATCACACTCTTCATAGGATGTAGGGTATGTATCCTATTTCTTGATCTTATGGTCTCATTATATTGGTCATGGATGTCTGAGTTACACCTCAGTCCAACCATCAACTAGTATTCCAGGTATTTGGACACTTACATCCATACATACTTGGTTTATATAGGTGGATAAAATATATAATTAAACTATATATATATTGTTAATATATATATATATATATATAGTAACTGATCAGAATTCCATTTTGTCCATGAGACGAAGCTGGTAGACCCACCAGGTGTCCTATAGGAACCTGAGCTGGCTAGTCATTTATTTCAGCATTGTTTTTCTTATTCTGTTATACCTGAACACTGTTTAGTTAAGATCACTGCTTGGATTACACATAGACATCATTGGTGGTGGCCTAATGCTATTTTTATCTGACACCCTACTCAGTCTACCTTTGGTACCCAAGAATATTATCTTTTTGTAGGTATTGATATGGGAAAGATCCCTTCTATAAGTTATTGATATTCTTACCTGTAGTTGGAGTTTAAGAGAAGAGGACTGAGCATTCACTTAAGATGCTTATAGAGAAACTTTTTGTTTTTTTTTACTTTTTGTATAGAATGATTGTATACATGTTCCAATATTAACTTTTTTTATATCATCATGACATGTATTCCATGTATTTGACACTACCATAGAGTATTTTGATTATATTATTAGTTATTAAATTTTATTTATTCTTATTATGATTATTCATTCAGTCTGTTTATATTATGATTATACTATTGAATGTTATTTTTTTTATCTGTTGTGAAACTTTGATAAGAGGGTATAGTCTCGCCACCATACCACCTTTACACCATCACTACTAGTCATTAGCCTCTAGCATGCAAGGAGGTTCACTTGAGGCCATATGACCCACCGAATCGGGGCATGGGTTAAGTGGACCCTAGGTTGGGACATCAAAAAGTGGTATCATAGGATTTTTTTTCCTTTGTATTACTGTTTTAGAGTTAGACATGAGGTTAGGATTTAAAGTAAATTGGAATTGTCCCTATGCCTGGATGTAGCTAATCCATGTATAGGGGAAACCCAAATTACCTAGGATGGGTAATTTCATTTATTGATTATTCTTTTTACATTTGATATTACTTCACCATTCGGTAACACACTTGAATTATGATGTTATTAATATTAGTATTATTGAAATGATTTTTCTTTACCTAAGCCCGATGAAATGAGGGATTTACATTAGTACATGCATCATTATTAGGTACACTAAGAGAAATATGCCTTGCATTTTTTCATGTCATGTCACTTTTTAGTATGAATTTTCCTGTTGCATATTTATAGTGCTTTGAATATGTATTGAATTGTGATGACACTTATTACAGGGATTAGAAAACATAATTGATACTTAAAGTGCCTACCTTAAACTAACATTGTTTTCCTAAATAGATCAAAGAAGATACCTTAATTAGTCAATTATGGAATGTTTAGCTATGGACCATTGGTTGCATGAGATGGAACATGTTATGGTGTTGGTTAAGTGAATGTCATATTTTGGTTCATAGAAAGTATGGGCCCTTAGGGATCTGAAAATGGAAATCCACCTGATTCAACCATTCAAAATAATTTAAATATCTAAACAAACATGATTTTAAAATAAATATGATTCCCAAATAGAAATAGAAATTTTGTATAGATATATCATAGAGACTTAGACCCAAACTTGGCCTTAGTAGTGGGTAGTGGGGTATCTCTGATGTTCTTATGGCCTTTATGGTCTCCTCTATCATCTAGACCTGGCTTGTTGAGAAGAAAGAGAGGTGTGATCATTCTTATAGGAAGGATTTATAGATATCCTAGTTTCTATCTACAATCTTATCAATTTTGAAAATATCTTATGAGGTTTTTGTTTGACATTTTATAATTATGATGCCACGACATCCTTCGGTCGCTCACCTAAAAGGTGGTGATGACCATGCTCCCGAGGTGAAAGGCCCTAATCTTCTAGTGGTTCCTCTTGTAGAGATACATGTGGTTCCTCTTCCTATACTTGATATGGGCACCAATGTTTAGTTTTGAGAGGATTTTCTTCATATATTTCAGTCTATATAAGGAATAGTTCAACCTTCCATAATCATGGAAGAGTTGACTCATGAGTTTCAGTAGTAGCATCCTCCCACATTTTTGTGGGATGAATGACCGCATGTTGCGGAGTCTTGGATCAAGGATATATTATCTATATTCAAGTTTCTAGAGACATCTCCAGAGAATAGGGTCAAACTAGTTGTGTATATGATATATGATTCATCCAAGCGGTGGTGGGATGTTATCACACAAGAAGGTCGACATAGAGATATGATCTGGGTAGTTTTACAGACGATCTTCTTTGACTATTTCTTTCCCCAAACTCTGAGAATTGGCATAGATAGAGTTTATGAACCTACAGTAAGGAAACATGTTAGTTATGGAATATTCTAATCATTTCACTAAGTGGAATCAGTTATCTCTTACTTTAGTGGGTGATGAACTTATGACCATTAGGTGATTCGAGGATGGGTTGGTGTACACAATCTCATTGTAGGTCAATGTGTTCAGGTTGACTACCATTTCAAAAATCGTCAATTAGGACCTTATTATAGAGAGGAAATTGATGGAAGATGATGGTGTGAGTCAGGGTGGCTTGGAACCTAGAGCTATCAATGGTTCTTCTTCTGGGAGAAAGAGGCATTTTGAGACTACTCATAGAGGTAAAAATAGTCAAACCTTATGTGCAGATAGTTTCTTGATCTTTCACCAGTGCAGGAAGTCGAGACACTCAAAACCTCAGTATTTATGGGATCTAGTCGAGTACAAAGGCTATGATAGGATATGGAATATAAAATTATTCTATAGGACTTTCCCTCTAGTTTCTAGTGAGTTGGGATATGCACCTACTCCTCATTCAGGAGCAGGGCCAATAGGATCACGACAAGTAGGTAGCTAGAATACCACTAGCTGATCTGGCCAGGGTAGTGGTCAAGGTGGAGGTAGTTAGGCTTATGATTCTCAGTGACAGTAGAACGGTCTTACTCAGGATAGTCAATAAGTGACTCAAGGATGTGGTATATGACAATTAAATGTAGTTCATCCTACATCAAATGACCATATATCCGAACCTTATACTTTACAAGGTACTATTCTAGTAAACTCCACTTTAGTGTCTTCTTTGTTTAACATAGATGTGTCTCACTCATTTATATATGAGGAAATAACTAAGAGTATGGGATTCAATATAAAAAACTTTCATGGAATTATAAAACTAGATACCTTGTTAGTTATCTAATTAGAGGGAATTCTCCATTGTAAGGACCACTCCCTTGAGATAGGCAATTACCTCTTCGAATGGAATCTTTATGTCCTCGACATGATAGGCTTTGATGTAATCATCATAATAGACTGGTTAGTTCCCTATTGATCCTATATTGACTGATATCATTGAAGGGTGATATTTACATCACCAAAGGGTAGTAGACGTGTACATAAGGGAGAATGGGATGTGAAATCTACACGATTAGGACCTAAGTAGTAGAGGATGGGCAGTGTGACAGCTCAGATCGCCAGCCTTTTCCTAGATGACCAGGGGTTATGACCCACTATTTTTCCTCCACTAGTGGATAATTTCAAAGATGTCTTTTCTGATGACTTCTCTGGTCAACCTCTAGTGTGAGAGGTAGAATTAACTATTGAGCTTGTACCATGAGTAGCACCGGTGACCATTCCTCCTTATAGGATGGAACCTAAGGATATTTTGGAGCTCAAGAATCAATTGGAGGATCTAGAGGCTAAAGGCTTTATTTGCTGCATCACTTATCCTTGGGGTTCACTGGTTCTTTTTTCTAAGAAGGTAGATGGTACCCTTAGTCTCTACATAGATTACCATATATTTAACCATCTTAAGATAAAGAATTGGTATCCACTTCCTAGAATAGATAACCTCTTTTATCATATTTAAGGAGCGATAGTTTTTTTAAAGATATATTTGAGGTTGGTCTATCATCATGTTCATGTTGGGACTTCATACATACCTTTCACAGCTTTTAGGAGTAGGTATGTTCTATATGAGTACCTTTTCATGTCGTTTGGACTCATGAACTCACCTACAGTCTACATGGATCTTATGAATTGGGTTTTCCACCCATATCTATATTCATTCGTGGTAGTCTTTGTTTGATATATCTTGATGTATTCATGCTCCAGAAATGACCATGAAACCCATCTTGAGATCATGTTTAATAAACTAAGAGAGAATTAGATCTATGATAAGATTTGTAGATGAAACTTTTGGATTGATAGATTCCACTTCCTAGGCCATATCATCATGGATTTAGGAGTTTCGATAGACCTAGAGAAAGTGATAGATGTAGTTTCCTCAGAGAATCCCAAGAACATATTTTACATTTGGAGTTTCTTAGGGATAAATGGATATTATATATGATTAATATAGGATTTATTACATCTTGAAGCACCAATTAAAATCTTGAAAAAGAATGGTGTGAAATTCTTATGGTTAGAAGATTGTGAAGAATACTTTTAGGAATTGAAGGGTCATTTGACTTCAGCATCGATATTGATTCTGCTGGAGCTAGGAAGGAGCTATAATATATAATGTGACACATCAGGTATCAATATTAGAGATATTATAATATAGGATGAGTGAGTTTTCACATATATGTCTCATCAGTTGAGGCCTCATAAGCAGATTTACCTAACACATGACCTTGAGCTCGCTACTATTGTGCATGCCTTATGCTATTGGATAAACCATATACTTGCTGAGAATTATGTGTTATTATCAGATCAAAAAATCCTCATGTACATCTTTACACAAATAGATCTGAATCTCAGGAAACATAGGTGGGTGGAGTACCTACAATCATTTCATTTAGAGATTTGCTACATGCTAGGTAAATACAATTCTGTGGATGATGACCTGAGTTGGAAGAATAAGACATAGGTGGTTCAGGAATCCAGTGATGAATGGAAGCTTATGGCCTTATTCTCAAAGATTCACATTGAGGTTCAAGAGGACCATGGTTAGACTATCCTCTCATCCTTAGCTATGATGTTTACTCTTTTGGAATAGGTATATATGAGTCATTTATCTAATCCTGATGGCCTCATCCTAAGAAAAAGTGTTTTAGTTGATGATATATCTTTAGGTTGAACCATGGATAGGGATAATGCCTTACTGTTTCATTGGTGTGTATGGGTCCCTCCAGACATCAGAGAGGAGATGATGTGGGAATTCCATGCCTTATCATGGGAATTTCACCCCGATGTCGCCAAAATGTATCGAGATCTACGGTGCCAGTATTTGTGGCCTGCTATGAAATTCAAGATTGCTGACTTTATCACATGATGTTTCACCTATCAGTAGGTGAAGGCAAGACATCAGAATCTGGTAGGGATTTTACAGTCGTTTTCCATTCCTGAGTGGAAATGGGATGATGTTATGATAAATTTCATGACTGTTCTACCGAGATCACCTCGAGGTAATGATATGGTGTTGGATTTCATTGATCATTTGATGAAGTTCACACACTTCTTGCTTGTGTGAGAGACCTTATCAGTATCTTATCTAGGAAGGTTTTATGTCAAGGATGTTGTATGTCTTCATGAAGATCCTCTTTCTATCATTTCTAATATAGATGCTTGTTTCACATCATGGTTCTGGTAGGGGTTGTAGAAGGCCTTGGGTACACATGTAATTTTGAGCATGACCTATCACCCATAGACCAATGGAAAAATATGGAATACTATTCAGGTTCTAGAGGACATTCTCCATGAATGTGTCATTGAATTTGGGGGTTCTTGAGAGAAACACATTCCCCTCATCAAGTTTTCTTATAATGATAGCTATTAGGATACCATCGAGATGGATCCTTATGAATCCTTATATGGTATTCTTTTCCACTCACTTCTATGTTGTCTAGAGGTAGGGGAAGTAGCTATGGTTGGACTACGTCTCGTGTAGGAGACTACAGAGAAGGTCTGGCTAATTAGAAAGTGCATGTTGACAGCTCAGTCTTAACAATAGTCATATGCCAACAGATTCCAACGACCTCTCGAGTTCGAGGTATGAGACTAGGTTTTCTTACAAGTCTCACCTAGGTTGGACCATAGACATATTCAGAAGTAGGGTAATCTCTCAATGAGGTTTATTGTACCCTTAGAGGCTGTGAAGTGGATTAGACTAGTGTCTTACTAGTTGGTGCTTCCTCTGAGATATCGGTCAATGCATGATGTATTTCATGTATCTCATCTTTGACGATACTATCCAGATCTATCACATGTATTCCATCCTAATGAGGTTTAATTGTATATATATTCATAATTCAAGTAGTATCCTGTGTGTATTGTGGATCAGAGCATGAAGACACTCTAAGGTAGGTTATTTCCTTTAGTATGGGTGCTATGGTAGCTTGAAAAAGTATAGGATGCGACCTGGGAATAGAAAGCTAATATACAAGCTCAGTGGCTGAAGCTATTCTCTAATGATACCTCTTTACCCTCAAAAGGACAACTCGTGGATGAATTGATTTAAAAATGGGAGGTTTTAACAAACCATCTTTTCACGAAGGTAAAAAACATTTATTTTTCAATTTTAAAACCTTTCATAATCACGATAAACATGTACTACGGTCTAATAAAGGTCCTAGGAGTGTCTGAGGCTTGTTTGGAGCCTGGAGTTGTGAAAAAATGGGAAAAAGACTGGGCCGCATGGTTTTGAGAAATTGTGTCACCCAACCCACAAAGTTTTTATGAAACCACGTGGTTTTGGACAGTGGGAACCTATATGTTGTACAGTTTGTATGCAACCATTTTCCCTAAGGTGTATGAACATTTAGGTATACTAAGATTTGGGATAGATCCATTTTTCATGATTTGTGCACTATTAGATAAATTGTGCACCTAACTGTGTGGTGTGTCCCTTAAAGTAGTGAATTTCCCACAGTTTGTGCATGATTTGAAAATCATGCACCAAAACCATATACCCCCTTATTTTGGGATGAAATGACATAAATTACCCTCTTTAATTCTATTTTAACTTTTTTACTTTTCTTCTTCCTCTAGTGGATGATTTTTTGTTCATCCTCCCATAACTCAAAATATCTCTCGATATAAGCATCCATATATCTCTCTGATTTGGTTTCTAATTCAAGATCTGAAGGAAGCATGGGATTCTTTAAGGTGAGATCTCAAATCCTACCCCTTATTATATAAGTTTATCTTGGTATCCATTGCTCTGTTTAGGTGTAAGATCATTTCCACTATTTTCAAGGTGTTGGACTATTTTTCAGATATCTTCCAACTTGATTTGAATCTGAGGCTGATATCAAAAATGGATTCATCTAAAAACTTGAGGTATGTGGTAAAATCATTTTCTCTTTGAGTTTCATCACTTTATAGGTACATCATTTTGCTTCAATCTGGCTATTTCCAAGTGTACCCATTTATTTGGTTCCTTCATATCAAATTGATCATCGAGCCATGATACACATCCCTTGATGCTTATTTAGTTGTTTATATGGTGTTGGCCTCATATATGGACACCCCTTGGACATGATAGGTGGAATTTTACCTTTTTTTTAAATGTGTATATGCCTGATTCACCACCCAAGAATTCGACTTATCTTTAAAATTGAATTTCCCTTGTAATATGAATGTTTGAGTTAACTAAGGGTGACTCCCATGTGTTTGGAAAACCTATCCTTGGAATTGACCATGTAGGCAATTCCCTTCATGAACATTCCATATTTTTAAAGTCTTATTGAGCCTTATAAATGAATTATCATGATTTAGTAACTTAAATGGGTTAGGATTAGATGGAATGGTCTTTACATGGTGGATTGCATTTAATTGATTGAATTGGATGAATGGAATGCTTTGAACTATAAAGGGTGTCATGGTAATGCCATATAATGCATGCTATATAAAATGATTCTTGTGAATTGTATTGATTTCAATGAATTGAACTTGACTAATAAGACATATGAGAGGTTTTTCCTCATGTGTTATTTTATAAACATGAATATTCCTCATGCATATAATTACAAGTATGAATATTCAATATATATATATATATATGATCTTAGATATTGAATTACATGGGAGGTATTTCCTCATGAATTATATTATAAATATGATTACTACTTTATAGAGGTCATGGAATGATGGTAAGGTATCTATTGAGCATGGAAAAAAATCATGCTCCCTTACATCGGGTGTTGAGTATGACATCTCGCACCACTGATACTATATGGGTGTTGGGATTTACACACTGCATTCCATGATTAGAGTGTTGACATGATGGCTCCCTCACCATACCTAGTGTCATGCATGATGTATCACACTCTTCTTGGAATGTAGGGCATGTAGCCTATTAGCTTATAGGTGTGTTAGACTAGTCATGGATGTCTGAGCTATGCTCTATCCAGCCAGTAACTAGTATTCCAGGTATATGGACACTTATATCCACATGTAATTGGTTCATATAGGTGGATAAAATATATAATTAAACTATATATATAAACACTATTAATATATATATATATAGTAACTAATCAGACTTCCATTCTGGCCATGAGTCGAAGCAGGTAGACCCACCAGGTGTCCTATAGGAACCTGAGTGGGTTGGTTATTTATTTCATCATCGTTTTTATTATTTTGTTATACTTGCACACTATTTAGTTATGATCACTACTTGGATTACATGTAGACACCATTGGTGGTGGCCTACTGATATTTTTTATCTCACACCCTACTCGAGCTACCTTTGGTACCCAAGAATATTATTTGTCTGTAGGTTTTGATAAGGTAAAGCGCCCTTCTACAGGTTATTGATATGATTATCTATAGTTGTAGATTAGTAGTAGAGGACCAATCATTTTCTTGAGATGATAGTGGAGCAACTTTTTGATCTTTTTGTAATTTTTTTATAGCATGATTATATGCTTGTTCCCATGTTATCTTTTTTATATCGACATGAAATGCATTCCATGCATTTGAAACTACCATAGAGGATTTTTATAATATTATCATTTCTTCAGTTTTATTTATCCTTTTCCTTCTTATTCATTTAGTTTGTTTATATTATGCTTTTAATGTTAAATTTTATATGTTTTATCTGTTGTGCCACTCTTATAAGAGGGTATAGTCTCCCCACCATACCACCTTTACACACTCGCTTCTAGTTTATAGCCTATAGAATATGGGGAGGCACACTTGAGTCCATGTGACCCACAAGCTTAGGGAATAGGTTAAGTGGATCTAGGTTTGGGACATCACATTACAAAAATAAAAAATTCACAAACTTTATGAAGAGCCCCGTGGAATTGTTGAAAAGTTGTATTTATTTTCAACCTTATTTTAGAATCAATGGAGGATTATAAAATGTTTTGGAAGATTTTTGGGATGGTTTTGAGATGATTTAGGAGGCCCAAAGTTAAAATGAATAGGTTCTGTGAACATTTGATGGAGCCTAGAATTATGTATTTTGGATAATTTTTTCTTTATAATCATTTTTATTGAAACTGTAAAACTCTTTATGGTTTTGTAAGACTTTGGGTAGAAGCATAAAACTTTAGAGGGAGTTTTTAAGACTTTATAGTTAGTAGTTAAGACTTTTTTCTATGTGTAAGACATTTGAGATGAGTTTTTTAAGACTTTGAGGCTAAGTAAGACCTTCCATGCATGACTTTGAATCAATTTAAAAGACTTTGAGAAGGGGTCACATGACTTTGAATATGTGAATATGATTTTGTGAGTGTTTGTGTATTAATTTTAGTTTGGGCATAAGACTTTGAAATCATGAAATAATTTCGACTTTGATTTTTTTGAGAAACTAAATATTTCCAGAATTATGAATTCTGAAAAATAAAATAAAATATGATTCAAGTTTATTTACATGAGAAATAAAAATGATTGATCATTGTTCAATCCATTTTTAGTTTCATGTTTTTATCTGAAAATTTCCAATGGTGATTAAAGTTGTAAATGTTGAAGAACAATCTACAAAAAATATTTTTGGAATGTAAGTGTGAAAATGTTGTTCTTATCTTTTCTATCATAATCACATGCATATAATTTAATGATTGAAGCTAAAATGTTCGAGTGTTATAATTTTCAATATGTTGAGAAATATAGTGTTTTTGGCTACAAGCAGGTTGGAGAAGATAATAATTGATCTCGTTCTAGTGGAATTCTCAAATAAATTTATTTGTAAATTATTTTTGAATGATGATATAGTATAGAGTATTTCTTGAGTGGTTATTATTTAGTAGTTGAAGAAGAAAAAGGGTGGTATTGGAAATGCACTGGAGATAGAAGTTAAATTAAGAGGTGATTATTCACTGATTGTGGGAGCGTACCCACATGAAAAAGTGAATGATGAAATACACTGAGGATCCCATAACATCATTTAGTTTATAGGAATTATCTAGAATTATGAGGTGTAAATGGTTTCAAAACTAAAGTAATTATGGAATATTTTGAGTTTTATTTAATATGGGGAGAAATCGAGAAAGAGACTAGGTGTGTTGTGAGTTTTCCTAGGTATCAAAAAATAGACAAACTGAAACACAAACATTAAGTGAATGAAGATTGAGAAGAAGTTTTAAAATCATATCAACATCAGTATCTACATGTTTTGATAAAGTATATCCATTTCTTATATCATTCTCAAGTGTTATCATAGGTTGAAGAGCTTTAAGATAAGATCATATTCAAATAAATCTATTTTTAAGGCTCAAGGAAGATCTTCTTTGATTGTTGTAGCAACACATATTCTCAAGTGATCATTCTCACTTTCGTGTAACAAAATTGTAACTAGTGGGACTTGTGTAAATTCTAGTGAGATGTCAGTGAATAAGGTATAGTATGATACTTGGACTACCCACTTATATTTGATCATAAAAATATAGTGGAAAATATGAGAAATTAGAATAAAAACTAGACATACCAAGGGGTAGGTACCCACACATGGATAAAACCTTGTAAAAACTATTGTGTGCCTTGTTCATTTTATTTATGCATTCATTTGAGTAAGTTTGAGATAAATATTTGAGTGGAATGAATTTTAACCGATTTAATAGGTTCATATCAAGTTTAAGAAATTGTAAAATATTATCTCTAGTGATTCACCCCCCACTCAATGGTTCACCCATTCCTATGGCATCTTAAGTGATATCAGAGAAATCAGGTTCCCTCTATCAAATCCTTGATGTGTTCGAATGTATAATCTGAATTATCTGAATAGAAGGGGTGTTACCACCATTTATAGAAATAACTACCATGTTTGGGATCATGAGATGTTTCATTATCTTCTATCTCTTGTTCTGGAAGTGGTTGATGCAACAACAATGAGTTTCTCAACTATTGACAGAAGTGTACAAATGTATTTGGATGATAAGAATAATTTGAAAACTGATGGTAAATCAAGTAATGTCATTCTTATGTCAATATTAGAAAAATTATACACCAAGGTCACAGGACTTCAAACTAAAAAAATATGGGACAAGTTAGAAAGTAGCTATAAAGAAAATATAAAAGTCAAGGAAGCTAAGTTGTGGATCTAGATTAGTAGATTTGAGGATATCAAGATGGTTAGAGATGAAATATAGATAATTACTTCTCAAGAGTCAATGAAATTTTGAGTAATATCAAATACTATATAGAAAAGTTGGAAGACACTACCATTGTGAAAAAACTGATGATAAATTTTCCAGACACAATTGATCCTAAAATCTATTTATTGGAAGAAAAGGAGGATGTTTACCTTGATAAACTGCACAATATTCTCATAGCATATAAAATAATAAATTCTCCTACATTTAATAATAAATTTAAAGAGGAAATGATATTTGAATCCATGAGGAATCTCAAGATCAAAGATGAAACTATTGAATAGTTAAGTGATTTAGATGATGATGAAGAAAATGACGAGGATTACAAGAGAATCATGTTTATCATATCTATAAATTTAAAAAAGGGAAAATATATATAAATTTAAATTGGATTTGAATTGTTTCAAATGTTATTGAATTGGAAACTTTGTCATAAACTGCCAAATGAAGAAGAGTGAAGAATATGAAGCTGGTGAACAACATGGAAAATCTCAAAAGAAGTGGAGTAAAATCTCAAAATATTTTCCTAAATATATTAAGGGAAAAAGATATTTCCAAGAAGAAAAATAAGTTTGATAAGTAAATAAGAATAGGATGATATATCTTTAAGTCATCAATATGATGATGAAGTTTTTGAGAAAATCCATAAGTTTATGACTCATATAGAGATGAAAGAAGATTCCTCAAGAAATGCGAAAGAAGATAATGAAATTAATTATATGGAGAACATGATAAAATATGAATTGGAATAATGTATTGAGAAGAATAATAAAATCAGGAAAGAAATTAAATTCTTAAAGAAAGAAGATGTAAATAATATTGAGGCTGAAAAAAAATTCCCAGAATAAAGAAGATTGTACTGATGAAATCAAAAACTTAAAGATGAAAGTTATTGAGAATGTTAATAAAGTGAAAGTCTTGAAGATAAACTCAATTTGAAATAAGAACTCCAAAATACTCATTCTGAATTACTTGAAGCTAAAAAGGCATTGAAGAAGATGAGGGATGAGTATAATAGAGGAGTAGATATTAAGGCCGATACATCAAAATCAGCCAAGAATTTGAACTCAAAAGATATATTCACCTTCTATGTCTCAATGTAATACTTCTTTAACATAAAATTTTGGTTCAAAATCTAAATATGGACAAGTTTGGTCCAAGAAGGGTTATTATAAACCCTCTTCTACATCAAAGGAATAGAATAAAATTTCAATAATAACATCTTCCCCAGGCAGAAACGAGCACAACACATGGTTTTTCAGTAGCAAAAAAATTCTAGAAAAAAATTATATTATTATGGATGACCCAAGTTCATTGGATATTATTGGTGTTGTGGATTTTATTATTATTATGGAATACCTATATTCAGTAGATATTATTGGGGATATGGAATTTCTATCATTATGGAATACCCAAATTCAGTGGATATTATTGTTGTTGTGGAATCTTTGGGAAAAAAACTTTTACATGGTGGTATAATATGTCTCTATTAGGAAGATGGCTTGAAGAAAGGGAAAGTAACTTAGAAAAGATCACAAGAGAACCAAAAGGAAGAAATTTATGAGTAATAATTCATCTAATCTATCCACATAAAATAGATTTGAATGATAGAATGAGATATTTGGTTGATGTGACCAACAAGGACACTATTCAGAGGAGTGCATGAAAAACCTTCCCAAACAACATTCTTACAATGAAAATGGGAAGGAAATTAAAAATAAAAATTAGGGTGAAAATATCTTATTATTAAAGTGGCCTTGAAAGAATGTAATAAATGAAAGGCATGAATTCTTAATGGTTGTTCCTCACACATTTTTGGAGATAAAAATATTTTCAAAAACATAGAAGAACATGATAGATGGGAAGTGGCATTTTGAAATTATGATTCTCTAAAAATTAAAGGAATTAGTATAGCTAATGATGGGAATGAGGTTTGTATTCATTAAATATTCATCCATCATCAAGAACACTAAGGATGGAAGAGTCATATCTAAATAAGAAAGAAAATGTGAAAACATGTTTCAAATTGGGGACCTAATAAATTATTTATAATAAAGTGTAGAAGATGAGAATAATTTTTGGAATATGAGACTTGGACACCTTGGATAAATAAACTTCAGTAAAATCTCAAAGTTTGAAGTGGTGAGATACCTTAATTAACTTAAGAGGGAAAGATATTTTTTTGGTAAAAAGGGAAATATGGACCAATAAACACACAAAAGAGTGGATATTCAATCCAATAGACCATTTCAACTTATTCATTATGATTTGTTTGGTCCTATGAGACATCAGTCTTCAAGATGTTATTTGAATTTCATTAGATTCATAAATGAATTCACTCAAATGACTATAGTTATGTTCATGAAACACAAGTCTGCAATAGATGACATGTTCAAAATATTTCAAAGAAAAGTTGATAAGGATATGGTAGTTTACATTATGAAGCTGAGAACTGATAATATTTAGGAGTATACATGTAATGCATTTGAAAATTACCTTGAAAAACATGGTATCAAAAAATAATTTATTGTACCCTACACTCCTCAACAGGATAGAGTAGCTGAAAGAAATAAAAATAAAAATATGGTTTAGATGGGAATGAAAATGTTATTTGATCACAAACACTCTATTTTTTTAGATAGAAGGTTTTCACAACTATCCATATACAAAACAGATTCTTATTGAGGTCGAAGAATAATAAGGAACCATATGAAATGTGGTTCAAAATAAATCCAGATGTGAAATATTTAAAATTCTTTCTAATCCTTTATTTCATGAAGATTAAAGGCACTAATCTTGAAGAGAGAGATAATGAATCATAATATAAAAGTTGTTAGTGAGCATATTTTTGAAAATTAGATTGAAGAAAAAGATATAAATAATCAAAATGGAGTCGAAAATGACTCAAATCAGACCAATTATGAAGAGTGTGATTGAAATCAAAGACTAAGATATTAAAGGCTAAAGAAACATGTTGATTTTGAAAATATTTTTGTTAATAAAGTGGAACCAGTTCAAACCAAAAAAATATTATGAATTAAGAATCAAACTACTCCTATTTATCAAGTTGAACCCTGATATGTTTCAAAGGTAGTTGAATATAAAGAATGGATCATTGTTATGAATTAAGAGCTTGATCAAATCACTAAAAAAGGTTGTATTTAGTGGAAAAATTTATAAGGGGTTATTATAAACCCCCTCTAAATAAAAATTATAAGGGGTTAATAATAACCCCTTATAATTAGAGGAGGTTTTGATGAAAATCAATAAAAAATTATTAACCCACCGAACCTTATTTCCACTCAACCATATCCCCTCCTTGCGCTCCCCTCTTCCCCTACTATTTCTCTACCCCCACCCTTGATAACCCCTTTAACATTACCCCTTATCTCCCATCTTCCTCGGTATCTCTCCACCCCCAATAACCCTCTTCCCTGGTATCACCCCCACCCCCATGATAACCCCTATTCCCTAGTATCACCCTACCTCCCACCCTCGATAACTCTATTTCTCTTCTATCATTACCCCTCACAACTCTCCCATCTCTCGCATCAGCTGGTATCTCCCCACCCCTACCTCATTTGGTGGATTCCCCTGCCTCCCTGCACTCCCCTCCCTTCCGTACCCCCTCTTAGATGTCCATGACTCCTATCACAATAGCGCACCCTCTCTCAGATGCCAACGCTACATCCTACACGTGAGAATGATTCCCCATCCCCTTGCTCATGAGGTATCCCCCTCTCTCTTAGATTATGGAACCCCTCAGATCAATTCTTCTACTCATGTGAAAGTATCCATGAAACTCCAACAAAATCAGGTATTTATCCTCACTGACGCATCATAGAAACCCCCTTGAAGAAGACTTTACCTTGAATTCTACCTCCTGAAACCCCCACCCAATGGGAACCCTCACCTGACCAGTCTGTTTTTATGGATTATTCACCCTTTTCCTCTTTCTTCTAAACCCTCAAAAAAACCCTCTATGAATGAGTTTTTTTAATATTTTTTTTCATTTTCTAAGGGGCACAAGATGCTTTGGATCTCAAGGATACTAATTCTAGACCTAATTTACATTCAACATCAGAGAGGTAATTAGACTAATAAATTTGGATATTGGTTTCATTAAATTGATTTAGAAAATTAATGTTAAATTTTGTTTCCTAGAATTTCAGAATTGATTTTATTCTATTAATTTCAATATTTGGAACCACTTCTTATTTATAAAAATATTCCTATTCACTCTGATACCCATGCATAATCACCATACATTTTATTTGTATCTGAATTATTTGGTATTTGGATTTTATTACTGTTAACTACCTATAATACATATTAATTATAATAAATGTCACTTATTTATATGTTTTTATTTTGAAATGCAATTTCATTTTTTTTCTAGAAACTAAAAAAACATTGTTTATTTTTTCAACTATTTTCCATAAATGATAAAGGCTATGATCTGTTTTCAATAAAAAATTCTAAACTATTTTGATGTATAAGTTTTTTAACACACTTCTCATGTTTTTTATAGAATTATTAAAAGGAATATATATTTTTTTTTATGTTTTTTAACGAAAAAACTAAATGTTAAAAAAGTATTTTTTTAATTTTATTAAATATAAAATAGATTTACATTTTATATTTTTTTAATGAAAGTGTTTTATGAATAAATTTTCTTTAGATGTTTTATATTGTATAACATTTATTTATATCTTTATTATTTTTTCTATGTATATTTGAACATATTTAATTGATATATTCTATTTCAATTAATACAGTAGAAATGGATAAATCATGGATTTCCTGGTCAAGAAAAACTGATGAGTACAAGGAAGGATTAAATAAATTTCTCGATTTTGTGTTTGAGAATTAATTTTTCAAGGGAAGAATAATATGTCCTTGTTATAATTGTAAATTTAAGAAATGGTTGACTAGAGTTGAATAATATTCCTATTTAAGTCAAAAACAATTTTCTATTGAATACACCAAGTGGGCATGGCATAGAGAATTTAATGAAGTTGAATTACCATCTAGTAGATTATGAGATAATGATACTTCTCCCTATAATATTTATTCTCTAGATAATTTATAGGAAATGGTCAATTATTCATTTGGGCTTGATAATATGCTTGGTGAAAATGAAGCAGACTCATCTCTTGGTGTAAACATGGTTGAAACATCTATATAATTTTCTGAGTTATTGAATGATGGGAATCAAGAATTATATGAAGGCTGTAAAAAGTACTCCAAATTGTATTTTATAATAAAACTGTACTACATCAAGTGTTTATGTGTAATGACTAATAAGTAAGTGACAATGATTTTGGATTTTCTAATAGATGCTTTTGAACATGCCAAAATCCATGAATATTTTTATGAGGATAAGAAAACAATCAATAAACTTGGGCTTAATTATATTAAGATACATGCTTGTCTGAATGATTTCATGTTGTATTGGAGGGATGATGAGGAAAAATAAATATGTAATAAATGTGAAGAATCTAGGTGGAAGGAAAAATTTATTGAAAAAAAGAAACAACCCGATTTTTTCCCATTATTTCCCACTTAAACAAAGGTTTAAATGGATATTTATGTCTAGTAAAACTACCAAGAATATGTGTTGGAATGAAATTGGAAAATGTAATGATGAATTGGCGAGGAATCCTAAAGATTCTTAATCATGGAAGAAATTTAATTTCACACATCCTCAATTTTCTTTAGATCCTATAAATTTTCTCTTGGGTCTTATAAGTGATGGTTTTAATCTTTTTGGTAGCATGAGTTCAAGTTATATTATTTCACCTATAATATTGATACCATATAATATTCCCCCATGGATGTGTATGAAACAAACATATATGATTCTTTCAATGATCAGTCCTAGGAAATGAATGCTGGGAAATGACATAGATTTCTATTTGAGACCTCTTTTGAAGGAGTTGAAAGAGTTGTGGGTGGATGGAGTTGACACCTATGATGTCTCTATGTCTAAAAAGTTTAAAATGTTAGAAGCATTATTGTAGACAATCATTGACTTTCTCAGACTTGGTAACTTATCTAGATGGAAAACTTATACCATATTAGATTTCCTGACTTGTAACTTTGACACAAGTCCATTGTGTTTTCCTCATGGTAGAAAGTGGTGTTTTGTGGGGAATCATTGATTTCTTGGTGATAGTCATAAATTTCGATTGATGAGATTATGTTTTGATGGAAATAAGGATTTTCGAAAACCTCCAAGTGCATTTTCTGGCATGGATATTTTTAAACAGGTAGAAAACATAAATGTATTGTTTGGAAAGACAATAACATTGGATGGTAAAGGAAAGCGAGATTGGGGGAATAAAAATGAGGACGAATATGAACAATGGAGAAAAAGTTTATATTTTTTGAATTTTTGTATTAGGAGACTAACATGTTACATCACAATCTTGATGCCATGCATATCTAGAAAAAAGTATGTGATGATGTAATTAATACTTTTTTGAATGAAAGTGGAAGGACAAAAGATAATCTTTAGGCCTAAAAATATCTTCAAACAATGGGTATAAGAAGGGATTTGTGGCCTAATGATAAGGGTAAATATCATCCATGTTTTTTTATAATGACAAATCAAATGAAAGATACCTTTTTGAAATGTCTAGGGAATATGAAGTTGCCCTATGGTTATTCGATTGACCTTTATAGATGTATCAATATTAAATATTGTAAAATATATGGCTTGAACATTCATGATTTTCATGTCATTATGAAGAAATTACTTCCCATTTCAATACATAATGTGTTGTCGAACAATGTGTCTGCAATATTGATAGAGTTATGTTCATTTTTTCAACAAATATTTAGAAAGGTTATCAATCCCATGATCTTGAGAATGTAAAAAATAAATTTTTTCTCACACTTTATCATTTTGAGATGTTATTTCCCCCATCATTTTTTATTTTCATGATTCACTTGTGCATGCATCTAGTCGATGAACTACGATTGGGTGGTCTAGTACAATATCGATGGATGTATCCCCTTGAAAGTTAATTTAAAATTTTATACATATATTATTTCACACCATAATATTTTATTTCTTCTTCTTATTATTTGTGTATTTATATAGATATTTGGGGCATTTAAAGTATCATGTTCATAATAAGGATAAACATGAAGGTTCTATTGCTAAGAGGTATATATCAGAATAATGCTTGACATTTTGTTCAAGATATTTAGATGTTATTGGGAATAAATTCAATAGGTTAAGTCATGTTAGTGATTAAGTAATGGATGTTGACAATGATAAAGTTTATACTATCTTTTCAGAGATCAGAAGACTAGTTGGGAGTTGTACTAATTTTGTCTTAAATTCAATTGAGATAAAAAAAGCACATCAACATGTGTTATTCAATTTCAAATAGGTGGATCCATTTATAGAGTAGGTATCAATTTATGTTTCCATATTCAGTAATTTAAGTATATGAGTTATTATGTTAATAATCATTACTTGTAGGGAATACACATTACATGTGAAGAGAAAAATGAGGAGTTGGACACACTCCTATTCTGTAGTGAAGAATATTGTAAGTAAAGACTTTTTTGATTGGTTTTTTAAATGGGTAAGTGAAAGGAATGATTGATAATTCAATATGGATTGATAATTATTTTATTAAATTTTATTGTTTTTAGGTATTTTGGGAATATGTGGTTGGTAATATATCAGATGATTTGAAACATCTTGCACAAGTCCCTATTCAAAATGGTAAAAGGTTCTCTACATTCAATATTAATGGATTCAAGTTTTATATAATGGATTGTGAAAAAGGATTAAAAACACAAAATTCTGGAGTGTTCATGAATTCTTGAACCAAATATGTTTCAAGTCTCCATGATAAAAATGGAATTGATGCCGATATTTTATATCATGGGAAGTTGAAAGATATTATCGATCTCAATTACTATAGAAAATATGTGACTCTTTTTAAATGTATATGGGATGATGCAACAAATGATAGAGATTTTAGAAAGGATGATTGAGGTTTTAATGTTTACAATTTTAGTAAATTGATTTACAATGAATAATGTGAAGATAATGAGCCTTTTATTTATGCATCTCACGATCAAATGATTTATTATGCTGAGGAATCTCATGAATGGAGTGTTATGGTGCATATTAAGCCTATAATTTTGTATGAAATGGGTGAAGATGAGGATAGATGTGACCAAAAACCTTTTTGAGAATAATATTTGAGTAAATATTTCGAAAATGAAAGTGAAAATATTTAACTATAAAGAGAAGAGGAATACCATGATGTTTTATTTGCAAATTTAGAGGAAGATGAGAACAATTTGGAATAAATACCTGCATTTTTTTTTTCTTATGACTTTTTGGAATTTTTTTTACTAACTAGAGAAAACATATTTTTTTGTGTTCATTTTTTATAGAAGCACATTTATGTTGTGGGTATTAATTTTTTTTCATTTCATTGGAAACCATTGTGTTGTCTTTTTTGCTTAAAATAGTTAGAAGAGAAAATGTTATTTTTTTAACAAAACATTTGTTTTGCAATTAATTTTGCTGCTTGTTTTTTTTTGCTACATATTAAGGAATAATATATGCATTTGAACTCTATATAGAATTTTTTTAATCATTTTTTGTGCTAAATATCTATATAGAAACTGATCAAGGAAGTTTCATGTGTTATCTTATAAAAAAATGACATTTTATAATGTTTTATGTGTTAGATCAGAGGAGGAATCAACATTACTAATTAATGTTTTAATGTTTTACATTTCCCAATGTTTTTCACTATGATTCACATGAAAGACAATTAATATGTCTTTAGAATTGTATATTTAACTCAAATTTGTGATAAATTAATGACACTGGATAAGAAGTATATAAGTATGAATAGAGAAATTGCAATTTCCCCTTGTCTGATCACATTGTTATGAAGGAAACCAACCAAAATTTTGGAGTTAGGCTCCACTATAGACATACTGATGTTATATACTACACAATTAAAGTCTACATTTCCCTTGTCTCTACCCGTAGTTTCCTAGTTCATAGTCAGTGTTGAAACTTAATATCACCAAACACATTACATCATGTACCAAACCACCCCCTCTCACCTCTTCATACACACAAGATCCATCCATATTAATTTTCAGCCAAATATTGGGTGGCCTCTATTTATTCCATCGCCTTTGAAGGATCCACCCACCTCAAATGAGGTGCTCTTTGGGAGGATCCCCCTAATAAAATATAATGACCTACTATCTAGGATACATGTTTCGTGATCCACAACAAGGGATTTCACTTGATTTAGAATATAGAGATTAGAGTAGGACCCGCCTTCTCTCACTCCCTTGATTATAACACCCAAAATGCCACTATGAACATCATTCCATAAAATTTAATTTCATTATCATGCTGGAAAACCCCTTAAACTAGGATATGAAAAATTTATACAAGATGTATACATGTTAAATTTGAAAATTTTAATTAAGCCTGTCAATAAAATGAATTTTTTATCTTTTTTTATTTTTTATTTTAAACACATTATAATTGTTTCTTTAAAACTTTTTATGATTTTAATCACCATATAGATATTCCTAATTAAAAATATCCTATAGTTCAGAATATAAATGATCAACATACAAAAAAATTAGAGATCAATGTGAATGTTCATCCTTCTTCAACTGAAGATGTTCCATCAAGCTCAACACGACTGAAAATCACCCAAAATGTTTTTTCCCAACAAACACTTTAAGATTATGGTCAATCAACGGAGTTTATATTATTAGATTCTAATGAAGATGAGAATCCTTGACTATCTTGTCCTGAAATTGGTTTCTTTGTTGAATCTGAGATGGATGTTAATGTTGCTCCGACATTAATTGGTGTAAGGAGGGAAACCAACGAACTAGTTGGATATGAAATATTATAGGTACACTCGATTTTATTCATGAATTATTTATTTTAATTAATACATTTTTAAATTTATTTTATTATTTGATTAGATTCAGAGTCTGTGAAAAAAGTGAAAAAGTTGTGAATGGAGAAAATTTGGTCATTGGTGAATGAAATAGTTATATTGAACTTCGATGATTAGGGATGTCTAATTGGGGAAGGAGGAGGTTTAATTTTACATGCAATGGGACATATATCTAGGACTAAATTTCCTATAGATTATGAATCTTAGAGAAGCACACCAAATTCTATAAAAGAACACATGTTATATAGATTGGTTATGGTATTTATTTTTTATTGATTTAATGAATTTTTAAGTTTTATTTTAGAATTTCACAACTAATATTTTTATTTTGTTAGAAAATACCTACTTTCAGTTTCCGCATGTTAAGTTGGAAAAGTGTTTTGCTAAGATTTCAATAGGAAAAACGTGGAGAGATAATATAGGGATTTTGTTTCATAAACATTACGATTCTAGCTTAACTAAAGAAAAAATGTTGAACAGAACTATCCAAATGGTATAAAAAAGGAGCAATAGAAAAGTTATTTTCTCATCCGTGAAAAGAAAAAATACTAGGTAATTTCATATTTTTTTTATTTCCATAATATTTTAACATTTAATTTTTTTATATTCATTAAATGTTACTAAAATGTTCATCTTTATATGTGCAGGACATGTGTAAGAAAAATACACTAAATCTCAGCAATCAAACCATCCCACATACATCCAGAACTAAATTTTTTTGAAAGAAAGATGATATGGTAGTATATCATTTAAATTTTTAGAAATTAATTTCATATTTTTTATTTTTCTAATAATTTTTATTATAGGAGAAAAAATATGGAAATTTTATTAGTAGGGATAATATATGGGATACAGTCCATTAAAAAAGTGACAGATCATACATAAATGATGATGTAAAAAAATTAGAGTAAGAATTCATATTAAAGTTGTGTTACTTTTTGATGTAACCAAACTGATTTCATCTTAATGTAGGAAAAATTTTGTGTGGATTTAAGTCAAGAGGAATCATCAAAACATTTAATAATTTCTCCAGATGATTCTCTCAAAAAATTATTTGGGAAAGAGAATCCGGGTTGTTTAAATTCTATTGGGTTGGGAGCATGTCTGAAAAGTATATTCAACTCATCCTCTCAATTATTTGGAGGAATCAATGACACTATATCTAATTTCCATCCTGCATCTCAAAAAGACCTTGTAGATTTGAAATAAAAGTTGAGTCAAGGTGTATTGAAATTACAATGGAATGAAGATGAGTTATCCCAAACAAAAGCATAAATTCTTACGATCATTTATGTTCTTAAAGGAATGGGGGATAATATTCCTTCAAAAAAATTCAAAATAACCACTGATGCTAGAAATGTATTTTTTTCATTATATTTTTTAGAGTATATATTTAACTTTCTAGTAAAAAGATAGAAGTTATTCTAGGAATTATTGGACATAAAAAATTATGTTTCTAGCAAATTTTGCTGCTAGTAAATGTTAGTTTTCTAGCACAAACATAAAAAATCCTGCTGCCAGAAAATGCTCAAAATAAAACATACCCTCTCCCAACTATGCACTCCCCTATTTATTAATAAAAAACAACCCCTACTTTCCTTTAACATCCCTAACAACTAACAGAGAACAAAAATACAAACTGCCCCTAATTATTCTCCATTGCCCAAAGTAGTTAATAGGTATGAGATGCAAACCAATACCATACATGGACTTGCTGTTAGATAGTTCATTAAACCCAAAATCATACATTGAAGCCTTATTGTTTTGATTGTAGGTATCCAATTGATCATTTATGGTGTTTTTTCTTATGAACGCAAGTTTATCATTTTAATGTTTGGGAATGTTTAGATTTTAGAAAATTAAGACATTAAATTATCCAGTAGTTATCCATTTATATGGTCTATGATTTTTATTGTTAATTGCAAACATATCTTTTTAATACATGTTTGATGACTTTCATTATTTGTATGTGTTAAAACATTATGTTTTTAAATATTATTTGGGATTACATTAATGAATAAGATGGGGGGAAATTGGAGATCAAACTTTACTAAATCATAGAAGATCATCTAGAGGAAGTGATGTTAATTAAGAAGTTTCACACTACCATGCTTCTGTTGAGGTATTTGATCAACTAATGTTCTAATTTGAGGTTTATCTCTAATTTTTATTTCTTTGGTTAGTATATAGAGTCCATAATCATCATCCGTAAGGTTTATCTGCTTCTAATTTGGTTGGATTTTATTTTCCAATTATATTAGTGACTCAAATCCCCTATTAACTTAAATCCTGGTTTCCAAATCCATCGGTGTTGGCATACATTATCTTATGATCTTAGATATTTGCACATATATAGGCTTGGGTGGGTGATCCTCTTATCATTATCTTGTACTATCAAGTGTGTATATTTTAGGGGAATGGATAAAATTTGGGGAATAATCGATTGATTTATTTTCATGTAAAATACTTTAATAAAAAATTTGGGTTTTTTTCCAAACCTCAAATGGAATTGGTTATCCATTGAATATTTGATCACACCCACTATTTAGTATTTTTTATTTGGTTACAACCGTGTTTATTATAGATGAATAATATAATTTTTAAATTTCCACATATTTATTATCTTGGATTATGCCATGTTTATGGATTCTGCACTTACCATTTTATTTCCTTTGACACATTTCATGACTTTTGAAATTAAGATATAAATTAAATAAAATACATGGTAGAAACACCATATTAAGATTAATCCTTATGAGACTTCATTAGTTCATGTTGTTTTAAATCATATATAGTTTCTAAAACCTTCTCCTTTTCATATTTTTATTTTATATTTATGGATGACCCACTTCTCTTCTCCTATAAAATCAATAATTTTTTTTTATTTTTTCAAAGGTCAATTCATCATATTATTTATCCTATAAAAAATAAATCCTTGTATTAAATGTATATATAAGGATTATCTTTAATTTCTATAGATGGTGGAATCAATAAGAACTTTTTCATAACTTCAAATAGGTATCACAATATTGATCAATTAGATGAATAATTCTTCCACCATTTCATCTTCCCCATTATTGGTATCTTTAAACTAATACCAATAGGTTTATAAACATGACTCATTTACTTCCTTTTCCACCTTATGGATTTCGTGGAGTTTCTATTATATTCCATTCACTATTTTTATCCACTTAAATCTTATCAACTACTTCTCATAGAGGGATGATATTATTTAATTACATGTTATCCAATCAGATTTAATATTCTTTATGTCTTATAATATTTAGGATTTCCTAACATCTAGAATATTTACACCTTTCTTGGTGATATATATAATGTACAAGCCATGTGATAGAAGATATAGAAACATGATCTCTCTCAATAGATAGAATCAATTTTTATAGAACTTGTGAACTCATTTTATATTGATATTGTTCATTGACTCCATTGATCTCATCAGTCAAATATATAAATAGTGAAAAGCAAACTTATATCCATGAGAAAATATTTAGTCCTACTGTGTTATATTCCATATGAATATCATGAAAGGATTACTACTTGATATAACCAAAACATTCTTATATATTAACTAAAAGATATTAGATAAGCAATGAGATTAATCCTCACAAATAGTGTTTCATAATACTAACTAATAGGCCCTAGGATATATTAAACAACCACTCAGAAGAGTGGGGGTGAATATGTTAAACAAAAACACACACTCTCAAAACAATGTTTCCCATATCGGGTTAGGGGATATGGATCTCATGTTGATGATACAATATAGAGAGAAAGTGTGAGATAAAATAAAAATAGAACAGGGTTGAAATATATGGTTCACTGAATCTAGATATCAATTGTATAATACTTGATGTGAAATAGTTGAGATCCTGCTATTCACATTCATTTTCTTTATCAATAAGAGTGAGTAAATTATTAATGATATTACCCACACTCCCATGTACCAAAAACAAAAACAAGTATTAATAAGTATATATATCTTTGTTTCACTTACCTCAAGTGCATCTGAAATATGAATTTAGTTTCCACTATTATTCTTCTTCTAAGTCTCAGTCAAACTATCATAGAAAAGAACAAGGAACAAATGGTAGTCTTACTCATACCATACCCTTTTTTTAATTTCTGTTATTTCAAAAAAACTAAGCCCATGCTATTCACATATGGATTAGCTTGTTTAAAACATACTCCTATAATCAAGTTTTTCAATATATAATGGGATACATGAAAACAATTGACATATTTAGTATGATCTAGAACACGAATGTAAAATTTTTTCAGTTCAAAAATACAAGGTTATTCCTATGCATTACCTATTGAAGATCATGTGGATCAAGGTAAAATGACTTCCCGTATTGTGTACCAATTATGTAAGTAGAAGCACCAGGTTTTCCACCCCAAGTTTCCAACACTATAAGGAAATGTGAATGTTTCTAGAAATAATGGAATGTACCTAGGGTTGACTTTTTTCAAGTCTGAGAACCAAAGAAACCAAAATTAGAATTGGTTTCCACATAAGTTGACCTTTGGAAAACTCAAAATAGCTTTGAGAGGCATCTTCAATACACATAATTGGTAGATATGGAAGGTGTATACAAACATTGGGGCCTAAAATCCTTCCTCATAGCATGAGGAACAGATCTGATAGATATAGAAGGTGAATCCAAAATATCGTCAAACATTATTGTGTGGTTCATATTCTTTTAGTTTAAATTCCATATTTACTCCTATATACCTTTATCTATGGTGGACCACCTCCAATGAAAACCATTTCAAAGATAACATGTTTAAAACTAACCTCATTTGATGTCAAATGTAGTGATTAAAATACACCTAGCATAATATAAATCATGTTTAAGGTTGACCTAATTTAAGGTATGTAGTGATTAAAATGCATATGGAGCATGAATAGAAAGTGGTTACAGGATGAAATATACACTTAGCATAATATAGACATGATTATGGACTTTAAATTGAAAATTCATTTCAAAGATAACATGTTTAAGGCTGGCCTCATTTGATATCAAATTTAGTGTTCCTATATGACACTAAATGTTATAAAAGACATGTTATTTCTTTATTGCGATCCCTTGTAGCAGGATAGTTTTAATTATAATTTGATCCTAATATTATCATGCTTCATGTTATAATTGTATCATGACTAAAATGTTTAGAGGATTCTTGTTGATATGGAACATACATAGACCTATTTCCAATGTATTTTATATGAAGGTGTTGAGTCTTTTTTTGCAATGATATATGTTAAATTTTTATGTAATGATTTTTTTCTTGATTTTGTTTGCTTGTCCTTTAATTATTATTATTTTTGTTTCTCCAGGTTGATATTATTTTATGCTACCATTGTTTGTTTAGTGACGAGGTTGGTGATTTTCATCTGGTGGTGAGGATGTTGCTTTTCATCCAGGGGATAGGGTGGTGCTTTTAATCTAGCAGCGAGGTTTCATCTTTTCATCTAGTGAATTTGATGAGTTTTTGGTGAAATCTTTGATGTTTTTTTTATGAAAAAAATAGTATTTTGGTAAAATCACTTGATTTTATGGTTGGTTTTGAATGACCTTAATAATGATGTGTTTTGTTTTTTTATAAAATATTTGTATCTTATTCAAAATATAGATTTTCATGATTGATTTAATTGAGTTTTATCAATAAAAAAATTATTTTTAAATATTGTATAAATATTTATTTATTAATATTATATTTTTTGGATTTGTGGTGGGTGCATATTTTGGGCTGGAATTTTGTGGAGAATTAAGCTATAATATATATATATATATATGAAAATATTTATTTTATTTTTTCAAATAATATAAACAAATTTTGAATTATTAATTTTTTTTAAAAAATTATTATCAAATTAGTTGTGGTTTTAATCGCTTCTAATTTTCCCACATTTTATTTTTTTTATCATAGGGGGTTAAAAAAACCTATATTTTCTTTTCATAATTTAATTTATTTTTGAATAGAGGTGGTTTTAACCCCATATAATATTTTCAAAAAATTAATTTTTTAAAATAGAAGGGGTTACAACCGCCTCTATTTTTTAGGGAATTTTATCTTTTATATTAGAGGAGATTATAAACTCCTCTAATATTTTTTCTTTCTAATTATAGGGGGGTTAAAACCACCTCTATTTTTTTTAAGAATATGTTTTTTATTAGAGGTTGTTATAAACCCCTCTAATTTTTTTATTAGAGGGGGTTAAAAACTCCTCTAAATTGCCCCCCAAAATTTTAATTTTTTGATTAGAGATGGTTATAAAAATATCTAATATTTCCCCCCTAATTGGAGGGGGTTAAAAACACCTCTAATTATCCCTAATAATTTATTTTTTTTATTATAATTAGTTTTAACCCCCTCTAATTTTTTCTGCATTTAAATTTTTTAGATTAGATGGGGTTTTAACCCCCTCTAATATAACCACCACTAATTTTATAATACCAATGCTTGCCATAAACCGCCGCTAATGACTTTTAGGCATCCATATTAGCGGTGGTTTGAATAACCACTAGTAATATGTTTAGAAGGGGTTATAAACCCTTCTAATATTTTTAGTTTTTTATAGTGAATTGAGAACTCCACTTGGGAGCTAGTGCCAAGACCTGAGTATAAAAATATAATTTAATCCAAGTGGGTGTTTAGAAATAAATTTAATGAGAGAGGCGAAGTTATAAGAAACAAAGAAAGTATGGTTTTAAAAGGTTACTATGATGGATTTTATTTGATGAAATGTTTTCACCAGTAACTAGGCTTGAGACCATCAGAATGTTCTTGGTATTGGTAGATAATTTAAATTACAAAACCTATCAAATTGATGTAAAATATTCCTTCCTTAATAGCGATATAAAAGAGGAAGTATTTATAGAAAAACCTAAGGGTATTATTTTTGATAAATATGGAAGCATGGTATAAAGGCTTAAGAAGGCTTTATATGGACTAAAATAGGCCCCTAGGGTCTGGTATGCTAAGATGGATGGTTATTTGAGGGACAAAAAATTCTCAAAAGGAAAGTTTGACACAAAACTCTATATGAAAGTGATGTCCATGGGAAATCTTATAATAATTTTATATTTTTATGAAATTTCTTTAGGTTAAAAAGATTATATTTATGAACAATCTACTAAAGAGATTAAAAGAAATTTTGAGATGTTAATTTTGGGTGAGAGGATCTATTTCTTGGGATTGTAGATTACACAAAATAATAACTTCATGTTCTTATCCCAAGAGAAATATTCCAAGGAATTGTTGAGAAAATTTTTCATGAAAGATTGTGAGGAGATCTCTACACCCATTTTAATTGGCATAATTGAGAAAATAAGAAGCACATATTAGTGTGAATCAGAAAGATTTCAGAAAAATTATTAGTAGTCTGCTCTATCTAACTGCATTAAGTCTAGAAATTATCATTGTTATGAATTTATGTGCCCATTTGAAAAGTGATCTTAAAGATTCTCATATACTATAATCCAAAATAATACTGAGATATATCAAGGGATATTTGAACTGTATCCTGTACAAAAAAATATTTTCTATTGAATGGATTCACAGATGCTGATTGGGAAGGGGATACTACTAACAAAAAACCCACATCTGGTGGAGAATTCCTTCTTATTGAGAGTAATATATGTTTCCATAGAAATAAGCAGAGTTCTATTGAATTTAAAATTGATGAATCAAAATATATAGAAACTACACATGTTTGTACACAAATGACATGGATGCAAGTGCAGTTGGAAAGAATTGAAAGTTAAAGTTGAGAAGCCACTATAAAGTGATCGTGATAATCAAAGTGTCATTGATCTTTGAAAGAAATATAGTTTGAAATTCTATATAAAAGTATATTTAGATCATATTTCACCTCATTAAGGAGAAAGTGGCACTTGGTGATGTGAATCTTGAATACATATGCACCAAAGATCAAATAGTATGAATTTTAACAAAGTTAATTCCAAGAGAAAGGTTTGAGGAGTTGAAGTTGAAACTTCATGTACAGCCTTTACTCTCACTTAAATATGTGTGGAATAAACCCCCATAAGGCAATTTGGATTATTTTTTCAAAGGGGGATAGAAACTACTCAACTCTTAGTAGCAAGTGATACCTTATTTGTCCAAGGGGGAGTGTTTCTTTGTCAGGGGGGGGGGGGGGCGTGATAATTCCTTAACTATTTGAATTTGAAGTTGTGGATAATGTTTAATGGGGGAGATATATGAACATGGGAAATATAATTATAAATCAAGGGGGGCAATCTTATATGTCACTTGGCCACAATTTCTTGTCACAGGGGATGAAATTCTCTCAAAAACATTACCTTACCAAGTTGTATGATGAAAAAAACATCTCATTAGAGAAAAGTTGTGATTTTATTATTCTCATGAGATTTTTGATATCTGATTTGAATTAAGGAATGTTTTTAAATTTGAAGGTTGTTTCCAAAAATCTAAGGAGGTTGATTGAAGATCCCTATGCAACTGTTGAGGGGATGCATTTGTTTTCAACCTTGTTTGAGAATAAATGGGGCTACATTTTCCAAAGTCTCGAATTATATAATTTTGGCCAAGTATTTATTCATAAGACTTATGAATGAAAATATAAAAATCTTGATGGTTTCATATGACTTTGGTAAGAATTGTAATATTTTAAAGGAAGTTTTTAAGACTTCCTATTCAATTCATAAGACTTTGTTTTTGTGTGTAGGACTTTATAGATGAGCATCGTAAGACTTTGAGGCCAAGTAAGACTTTGCAAGTATGAATTTGAATTAGTGTGTAAGAATTTTATAAGGGGTCAGATGACTTTGAATATGCACAAATTAATTTTTGAGTTACCGAATATGACTTTCAATATGGGAGTTAGACTTTTAAATCGCTAAGACTTTAGGTTTTGCAGAATTTTGAGAAACTAAAGATTTATAGAATTATTAATTCTAAAGAAAATAAAATCTAATGATTCTAAATCCATTAAATGATTAATAAATCACATTTAAAATTTTATTCAAGATGATTTATGTGAGAAATCCAAATTGGTAATCACTATTCAATCCATTTGGAATTTTAGGTTCTTTTATCTAAAAAGTTCCAATGGTGATTGAAGATGTAATTTTTGAAAAATAATATTCATAAAATTTTTCTATAATGAAATTGTGATGATGTTGTACTGATATTTATTTTCATAAACACATTAAAATCATGTTGTGGTTCAATCTGAGACATTCGAGTGTTGAAATTTTCAAGATGATGAGAAATCTTGTGATGTGCTGCAAATAGGTTGGAGAAGATGATAATCAAGGATGTTCTAGTGGAAATAAAAAATATATTTATTTGTGAATTATTATTGAATGATGATTGAGGTTGGATTATTTCTCAAGTATTTTTTTTATTAAGGGTGGAATTGGAAATGCACTAGAGATAGTTGTTAAATAAAAAGAAGATTATTACTTGATTGTGGGTGCATACCCACATGAAACAGTGAGTGAGTAAATGCATTGAGGATCTCATCACACCATTTGGTTATGTAAATTATAAAGAATGTTGAGGTGTAGATGGTTTTTAGAATTAAATTAATACTGGAATATTTTGAGTCTTCCTGGATATGGGTAGAAATCAAAAGAGATACCATGTGTTATGAGTTTTTCCGAGTTTTGAAAAACTGAGAAAAGAAGAGCCTGAAGAAAGAGCTTGGAGAGGAATAGAAAACTACTACAGCTCGAGAATTTAGAAAACTACTACAGCTTGAGAATAAGTTTTATAATTAGATCAAAATATTTATCTTCATGTTCTGATCAAGTCCAACCAATTAGTATATTATTCTCAAGTGTAGTAATGTGAAGCTGGTAGGTCAAGGTGGGGTGTTCCAAGCCCATGCAGGTTTGATCCCACACTGGTTTGTCTAAAAAGCCTATATATAACGTGAACAAAAAAATTTAATCCCTCCCTACCCTTCATAATCCCACAGGATTTCCTTCATTTAAAAAAATATATTATTTATAATCATTTAAATATTGTATTTTTTCTCATTCTTAATGGTAGCTGTGATGAGAAGTATAGATCGACCATAATTAGAGTTTTAAGGGATGTGATGAAACTTTTTTTGATGGGTTAATGGTGGAATGAAACAATACTGATGTGGTGGTGAACTGTTGTAATATAAAGTAGGTGAGTGTTCGGTGAGGGGTGATGAATGATGATGTTGTTTGTGGGGTGATGTAAATGGATAGACCTATGAATGAATGGTGACTCTCTAGGTAATGACTGATTTTAGAGGAGGCTATTAGAGTTACCATGAGGTCCTTTTCTATTTTCTTAATAACTAAATAAAATAAAATAATAACAATAATTAATCAACCTATAAAATATAATTATTATAATAAATATTTTAAAATTAAAACCATGTTCAAGGGTGATGGGTTCCATTTTTCTAGAGGTGGGATGACAAACCATGTGAATATGGTTAATAATTACTATATAAATATTATAATATCATATTAAAATAATAAATATTGACCTATTTAAAATTTACATGTGAATGAATGGTGAATTAGTTTGTCCATTACGGTGAAAATCATATTTCATGGTTTAATCACGTTTTTTATAAAAAAACTAAAATGTTAAAAGAATCATATATTGTTAAAATATTTTCTTTAAATCAGGCCAATGTGTAATCCAACACCCTGGAGGGATCAACCTGCCTTGGCCCACACCCATGTAGGTGCAACCCGCATTGTCCTGTGCTCTTAACGGTCAAATTTTTTAGGTCCACCCCACCTCACATCTGCCCCATATCTATGCATCCCATATGCTATAGGCCCGTTTTTCATTACTAGTCAAGTGTTATAAAATGTCGAATATCTTGAAGAGGTGATAATATTCAGATAATTATATCCTGAAGGCTCAAGTGGAATATGTTATTTAGTTTCTAGATAAAAAACGAATCTCAAGTGATCTTTCTCGATTTCATGTGTTGAAATTGTTGTAACCAGTGGGATGCTAAGAAAATGTCAATGAGATTACATAGAAGAAGGATAAAGGATGAAAATTGGTCATCCCACGTGTATTTTATCATAAAAATATAGTGTTAAATTCATGGACTAGGATAACAGTCAAACACAACAAGGAGTGGATACCCACAAAGGGACTGAACCTTAAAAAAACTATTGTGTGTCTGGTTCATTTTATTTATGCATTCATTGTGCAAGGTTGATAGAAATATTTTAGTGTATAAAAAATTAATGGATTTTAGAGGTTTATATCAAGTTTAATGACTTTTAAAATATTATCACCACTAATTCCACACCCCCCATTAATGCACCAATTCCTAGGGCATCTCACTTTATTTTCATGCTTCATGATTTTGATGATCAAACTAAATGTTCTTTAAACATATTAACAGTAATGAAACATGATTTCACGTTACATATTGGGTGATATTATTATGATTTCATATTTTGGGTACAACATTATCAACACACCAACATGCTTGAGGAAATACAAATTAATTTATCAAACTACAAGGGCTCAAAAATAACATCACACATCCTAGCATCCTTCCATATCAATTCACACAAATTGTCTTCATATTTAAACATCATATCTACTATAAGAGTTTCATGTTTACCTTTTTATTAATATCAATATTTCAATAAACTTCACATGGAATGGTATATATTTTTTAGCTTGTGGGACATAAACATTTCAGCGTATATAAAATTTTAGTTATGCTTGAAAAATAAGAAAAAAAGTTCATTCATGAAAAAAATATTTAAATTCAGTAGGTTATCACTGAGAATTCTTTCCATGTTCCACCAACTATATAATTTAATGAATAAAATTCTTTCCTGTAATAAATTCCCAACACATGAATATAATGATTTAAATGTAACTCATGGAACAATAATTGGTATATAAATAAAAACACACAGATCATGGTTCTAAAACAATTCTTTCAACTTAACAACATAAAATTAATTTTAGGACATTTTAATTCAAACATGATTTAAATATTCTTTTCGATGAATTATAAACATCAAGGAAATTAATCAACATGTTATTCATTTCAATAACAGTAAAAAAACAACTTAAGATAAAAATTTTTATAAAAAATAATGGTAACAACATATTCAAGAATTATACATGATGCATTTAGACCATTAATTATAGTTAACCACTATTTTACTTCACCTTAAGACAATATAAGCGTCTCAACAAGAGGACCATGAATCATTAAAATGACAACACCAAAAAGTAATAATGGAAACAAAGATTATATTTAAAATGTAAATGTCACTGAGAATAATGGAAATTATGCGTGTACCTCCCTATGATTTCTACACCGCGATGGTTACAATTTTACCTAAACATATTAGTAGGTTTTCAAAGTCCTTTCATCAGATCATAGGGGCTGATAATATATGTGTCCTGTAAGAACCCGGACCTTCTTTTCAGGTATGTTTTCCTTTTCTGGTCATTTTTGGGGAAAAGAGGAAAATATGGAAATTTTTTAAGTACATGCAGTGTACTTTATAAATACACGCCGTGTACTTTGATGCCGCTCGAGGCCGTGTACTGGACATGTCATGGCCACACACATGACCATGTAGGGGTGAAATGGAGGCCACCTAAAGCAGAGTACTAAAAAGCCTAGTACACACCGTGTACTCCAAAAGTACACGCTGTGTACTTTCTTTCTTTTATTAAACGCACCAGGATCACGTCTAATCGCCAGAAACACCTCCTTTTACGTATCGTTCGAACGAGAGCTCTCGAACAACCACAGATCTTTGATGAACCCCCGAGAAATCGTATGTTCTCTGAATCTAACTTTTCCGATTGCGTTGGAACCGCATCAGTGAGTTCTCTCTTCTGCTGGAACCTTGTTTTCCAATTCCTTCTCTTTTCCGGGTTATTGTGGGTTGAACATTTTGTGAGTTTTCATATATCTATGAAGTTATAAGGAGAATCAAGCCTCATGGTTCAAGTATATCAATCTCCTAGCATCAAGGTAGGCGGTTTGTGCCTTTCCGTTTGAAGTCTTTGAGTTTTATGTGCAATTCCCACCAATACCCGTGAACGGGGTATTACGTGTTTACTGTTTTTCCCCTGTTGTTTTCCTACCTTGATTGTATGCTTGTGTAGAGGTAATTTGGATATGTATAAGGATAATTTATATGCTTGGATGTTTTTCCCATGCCTTGTTTTTTTATGACCTTTTGGTCTTGTTCATCCTATTGGCCGTTATACCTGTTTTCCATACCTTGTGACTGTAGAATGGACTGATGTTCCCTGACATTGTTTGTTATGTTGTATACTGGTTAGCCAAGTAGTTCTGTAGGTTTAATTTGGCCTTATAGCATTATTATGCACTGACTGGCACGGGGATGATAGAACCTGGTGCTATAGACTATAAGGGGATGGACCGAGTGAGCTTCCCAGAGAGTCTTGAATATTATAGACTACAGGAGGGTAGACTGAGTGAGCTTCCTCAGAGAGTCTTGAGATCTATAGACTATAAGGGGATAGACTGAGTGAACTTCCCCAGAGAGTGTTTGTTTGTTTGAATTTCCTTAAAACACTCCAGGATATAGGAGGAATTGACCGAGTGAGCTTCCTCAGAGAGTCTGTGATAGACCTGAGGCTATAGGAGGAATCGACCGAGTGAGCTTCCTTAGAGAGTCTTTAGACATTGGGGCTATAAGAGGAATTGAACGCATGATCATCTTCAGAGATTCCCTTACTACCTTAGACTATAAGGGGAATTGGCTGAGCGTGATTCCTCAGAGAGTCTTATAATTTCGTATGACCAAACCAGAGGGGTTAGGCTGAGTGTACTGCCCAGAGGGTTGTTGGTACTTCTTAGATAAGACCAGAGGGGATGGTTGTGAGTACTTTCCAGAGGGATTATTTTTTGTGGTTATCTATTTGCTTCACTGCTACTTGTTAACTGTGGATTGTTTACTAACGTGTATCATTCTATTTACTATTACTATTTACTGTTTACTGTACTATTACCTGTCATACGCTCACTAACTATTTGGCACAAATCTTTAGGTGGTTGCCTACTGGGATTTAGTCTCACACCCTATTTGGGTCATGCTTTTGGGCCCAAATAGATTATATTGCTACAAGTATAGACAATGGAAAGCGCCCTTCGACTTCAGGTACTTGATTGCATTGGAGCTGAAGAGCATGTGACCAAGCCTAGGTTTGCGATGCTGAGGAGTTTCTTTTCTGTTTTTCTTTTGTACTTTGGTTTAGAATTGTATTCAGTATTGTGACTTGTTTGGTTGTTTTCATAGACATATGTATCATGCATCATTCTATATATATATGTGTGCTCCTGCTGTTTATCATATTTAGTCCTCCGTTGTTCACTTGTGTATGGATTGTTTACTATTTCTGTTATTGCTTATTATTTCTCTTTTCCGCTGTGTACTCTGCCAATGAGGGCATAGTTTTCCCACCATCACACCCAAGGCCCTCACTGCTATTCAGTAGCCTCTGGCATTTGGGGAAATGCTTTTGAGGCCATGTGAACAACCAGGTATAGGGTGGCTCTGGGTGGCTTCCGGAACCGGGATGTTACAAAGTGGTATCAGAGGAACTCTTTTCTCTTGACTTACTATTTAGAGCCTATATCCAGGGATAGGATGGAATAGGTACTTGGTAATAAGTTGTTCCTAGGAGTAGCTAACCCGTGTATAGGGAAAAGCCAATCTACCTCGTTTACTGCAATTTCTTTTGGTTTTTCAATTTTTGTAGTTGATATGATTTGACCTTGAGTGACTCACATGATTTGTGCTATTACTGTTGATATTATTGAGGTTCTATTTCTATTGTAACCTGATGAGATGAGGGTGTTCCATCTCATGCATCATATAGGCACTTTCTAGGAATCACATTTCATGCATTTTTTCCATTCCATATACGATGCATTAGTGATTTCATGTTACTGTGATAGATGATGTGTAAAATATTCTTGTTGTTGTGATAGTTGCCTTTATAGAAATACCTTCTGTTTTATAGGTAATTGTTTGTGTAGAGATTTACTGTAATAAACACCAAATTTTGATTCTTGAGGTGTTATGGGCCCTCATGAATTGGAATTTGGTGGATCATTGAATTGTTTCCCTTGTATGTGATATGTATGAGATTCCAAACTTTGATTCATGGGGAGTATGGTCCCCCACAGATCGGAATTTGGCACCTTAACTTTTGTTTTCTGTGTTTTTTGGGCTTCGGAGAAGTTTCTGCGCTACTTCTTGGAAAAAACTAGAATACATGGTGTGTACATTCTGAATACATGGCGTGTAGTTTTTAAACCATGTCACTGAATGTGTGGGCAGAAACATGGGGTTGTGGAAAATCTTCAGGAACACTCCGTGTATGGTAGGTACATGCTGTGTTGTTGAGGCCGTGTGTCTACCCGTGTGACTAACAACACGGTTGGATGAAACCTTGTCTTTACACGCTGTGTATTGTTTTCACATGCCGTGCCATGTATCCTAAGTACCCGGTCGTGTCACGAACAACACGGGTCGGGGAAAATCTTCAAGTACACGCTGTGTTCCCATGGAACATGCCGTGTAGAGTGAGCCGTGTAGCTGACCGTGTAACTAACAACACGGGTTGTTGAAACCTTGTCTAGTACACACCGTGTGGAGGTCATACATGCCGTGTAGTCTAGTATTAAGAGGACCGTGTGGGTTAGCTATGTAAGGAGACTCAGGAAGGGGAATAGAGTTCAAGTACATGTCGTGTATGGGGCACGCCGTGTGGTTTGGGCGTTACACGACCAGTTATGGCAGAAGTACACGCCCATGTGAATATATTAATAGAACACACCGTGTAGATTTTATACATGCCGTGTAGTCATGTTTTATAAAACTTGAATGTTCTTTATCCTGTTTCCCTATCGTTTTATTGTGTTATGTCTTTGATAATCTTGATCTAAGGTGTGCTTTTGACCTTTCAGAGAATATGCCACCGAGAGGTCCTCCTGTTGTACATCAGCTGCCAGATGGTGATCAGACACTGGATATGGCCGATCAAGAACCTCCTGCAGATCCTCCTGCTATTCCAGTCTTGGCATCAACGGTTATACTAGTTTCAGGCGCCGATGCATAGTTTAAGGAAGATTTTCTAAGGATGATGCAGACCTTCCAGGGAGCGCCGCCTCCTGCCCCATCGATGGAAGAATTGAAATTGGTTTTCTAGCAGCAGCATCCTCCCACCTTCACAGGGGAAGGAGGACCTCAAGTTTCAGAGTCATGGATAGAGTCCACACTCACAATTTTCGAGCATCTGGAGATACCTCTAGAGAAGAGGGTGAAGCTCGCGACCTATATGATCTGAGACTCCACCAAGAGGTAGTGGGAGGTGATATCATAGTCAGGATGCCAGTAGGGTATGACTTGGGATGAGTTTCAGCACATATTCTACGATTAATTCTACCTAGAAACCTTGAGGGCCGATCGAGCTCGGGAGTTTATGAGTCTGGAACATGGTACTCTTTCGGTTATGGAGTACTCGTCTCACTTTACCGAGCTGCAACATTTCACACTGATTCCAGCAAGTGATGAGTTATTCCTAACTAGGAAGTTTGAGGATAGTCTCCGGTATGAGATCCGTTCCTAGCTAAACATCTTCAGGTCGAATTCGAAATTCTCTATCGTCAACCAGGCGCTGATCACTGAGCACAATCTGAGGGATTCTGGAGCAGTGAGCTAGGGAGGTTTGACATCTAGAGTTAGTGTTCCTCCTACTAATAGCAGGAAGCACCATAGGGAGCCTACTCTAGGAGATCAGAGTAGGCGGAATGTATCTTCATGCAGCCAAGTAGTATGCTACCAATACGGGAGGAGCGGGAATACTAGGGCTCAGTGCCAGAGAGACCCGATGGAGTGTCGATCTTGCGGCAAGATGGGTCATCTTCAGCATTTTTTCCAGATCTTCTCACATATAGCTGGTGGTAGGGGTTCTTCTATGACCCCACGTATAGGAGATGCATCGCCATTTTCTCACAAGTCTGGGAACTGGAGTTATTTCGGCTGTTCGGGCCGAGGTGGAGGTCGCGACCGTGGTGGTCAGTCACCAGGCTACCAGTGACAGCAGAGTGGATCATCTCAGAGTGGTCAGGCAGGGCCACAATATAGGCCAGACTTTTGTAGTGGAGTAGACCCAGTAGGAGCAGGATCCTGGCCCTTCTATAGTTCTAGGTATGATCTTAGTATCCTCATTTGTATCTTCATCTCTTTTCGATACTAGTGCTACACATATCTTTATCTCTATTTCTATTGTGGAGAGCCTTGGGCTCTGCATCTTTTCCCCTACCGATACTTTGACGCTAGACACACTATTGGGGACTAGAGAGGTTAGCGTACGTCAGTGCAGAGAGTACCCTCTTGAGGTTGTAGGGTGTCACTTCTTATGGTACCTCTATGTCCTAGAGATGACGAGCTATGATGTCATTATCAAAATGGACTGGCTAGTTCCCTTCCAGGAAGTTGTCGACTGTTATCACCACAGGGTGAGTTTCGTATCACCTGAGGGTGGATCCTTTCTTTATAGAGGTGAGTGGTATGTCCAGGAAAGTCGAGTAGGATCCGAGCATCATGGGCTAGGAGGAGTTACAACCCAGATTTCTAGTCTATATCTGGATGACCAAGGGACTTCACAGTTGGACTTTCCTCCAGTGGTGGATCGTTTTAGAGATGTCTTTCTAGAGGACTTTTTAGGTTTGCCTTCGGAGTGTGAGGTATACTTATCGATTGAGCTTGTTTTAGGAGTAGCACCGGTGTCCATCCATCCTTATAGGATGGCTACACCTGAGTTACAGGAGCTCAAGAAGTAGTTGGAGGAGTTTCAGGTGAAGGGTTTCATCCAACCTAGTACTTCTCCTTGGGGTTCACCCGTCCTGTTTGCAAATAAGGTAGACGGTACCCTCAGGCTTTGTGTGGATTATTGAAAGCTTAACCAGTTGACGGTCAAGAACCGATATCCCGTGCCTAGGATTGATGACCTCTTTGATCAGCTTCGAGGAGACTGGGTGTTATTGAAGATCAATTTGAGGTTCAGTTATCATCAGTTGCGCGTTAGACCATCTGATATACCTCTTACATCTTTCAGGAGCAGGTATGGTCTATACGAGTATATGGTTATGCCGTTCGGTCTCATGAACACACCTGTAGTTTTCATGGCACTGATGAACCGAGTGTTCCATCCATACTTGGATTCCTTCGTGGTGGTTTTCGTGGACGACATCTTGGGGTACTATCACTCTCGACACAACCATGATACCCATCTTGAGATCATTTTGAGTACACTGAGAGAGCATTAGTTATATGATAATCTCTCGAAATTCCACTTTTGGATAGATCAGATTCACTTCTTGGGTCATGTTATCTCAGAGATAGGAGTATCAGTAGCCCTAGAGAAAGTGAGGGCAATAGTTTCCTGGGAGAAGCTGAAGAATGACTTTGAGGTGAGGATTTTTCTAGGTCTGGCTAGATACTACATGCGTTTCATACAGGACTTTTGACGCCTAGCAGCACCACTGACAGGTCTGACCAAGAAAGGGGTGAAGTTCTTATGGTCAGATTCTTGTGAGTTGTCCTTTTAGGAGTTTAAAGGGAGGTTAACGTCAGCAGCGATACTAGTCTTTCTAGAGCCAGGAAAGAGCTATACTGTTTACTGTGATGCTTCAGGTATCGGGCTAGGAGCTGTACTTATGAGTGGAGATGGAGTCATTGCATACGGGTCTCGGTAGTTGAGGCCACACAAGAAGAATTACCAGATGCATGATCTGGAGTTGGTAGCGGTTGTTCATTCCTTACATTGTGGGAGACATTATCTTATGGGAGAGCACTTTGTGGTGTTCACCGACCACAAGAGTCTCAAGTACATCTTCACTCAGCATGATCTGAATTTGAGACAGCACAGGTGGGTTGAGTATCTTCAGTCTTTCGACTTTGAGCTTGCCTATAAACCTGGGAAGGGAAATGTAGTGGATGATGCGTTGAGTAGGAGAACTCAGATTCAGGTAGTTCAGGAGGCCAGCAGTGAGTGGCAGCTTATGGCTCTGTTCTCTGAGATGCACTTGGAGGTGAACGACAGTCAGGGGAAGACTTTTCTTTCTTCAGTAGCTGTTACCTATACTCTTCTCGATCAGGTATGGATGAGGCAGCTATCAGACTTAGAAGGCCTAGTCCTATGGGAAAGCATGTCAGGAGAGGACCCTATTCTTGGGTGGAGCATAGGGGAGGATGAGATCTTGAGTTTCCATGGATGCATATGGGTTCCAAAGACATACGTGAGGAGCTGATGCAGGACTTTCATTCCTCAGTTTGGGAAGTTTATCCTGGCGTCACCAAGATGTATCGTGATCTAAACCGTCAATATTGGTGGCCAGGTATGAAAAGGTATGTTGCTGGTTTCATCATGAGATTTTCTACTTGTCAGCAGGTGAAGGCGGAACATCAGCGACCAACAGGTCTTCTAAAGCAGTTACCCATTATGGAGTGGAAGTGGAACGATGTCGCGATGGACTTTGTGACTAGTTTTCCGAGGTCACCTTAAGGGAATGATGCTGTTTGGGTTGTCATAGATAGGCTTACTAAGGTTTCTCACTTCTTTCCGATCAAGGAGACCTTCAATATTGATGAGCTAGGACGGTTGTACATCCGAGATATTGTACTTATACATGGATTTATGCACTCCATCGTTTCAAACAGGGATGCGCGTTTTACTTCTTGGTTCTAGAAAGGGATTCAGAAGGCTTTGGGAACACAAGTACTTTTGATTACAACATACCATCCCCAGACAGATGGCCAGTCCGAGTGTACGATTCAGGTGCTTGAGTATATGCTCTGAGCTTGCATTCTGGATTTTGGAGGTTCTTGGGAGAAGCATATGCCTCTTGTGGAGTTTTCCTACAACAACAGTTTTCAGGATACTATTCAGATGTCACCTTATGAGGCTTTCTACGGTAGGCCATGCCGATCACCCTTATGCTAGCTGGAGGAAGGAGAGGCAACTTTTCTGGGACCTCATCTTGTTCAGGAGACTTCAGAGTAGATAGAGTTGATTCAGAAGAGGATGGCTACGACATATTCTCGACAGAAGTCTTATGCTGATCAATGGAGACGACCTCTAGAGTTTGAGTTCGGGGATCAGGTTTTCCTGCGTGTCGCACCGAGGTTGGGACACAAGAGGATTCAGAGACAGGGTAAGCTTTCACCGAGGTACGTCAGGCCATTTGAGGTGTTGGAGAGAGTGGGGATGGTTGCCTATCGGTTGCAGTTACCTTAGAGGTACCAGGATATGCATGATGTCTTCCACATTTCTTAGGTATGACATTACTTTTTAGACCTGTATCATGTCTTTCAAACCGAGGAGGTTGATCTTGAAGTGGATACATCATTTGAGGAGCATCCTATCCATATTTTCGATCACAGTACAAAGGTTATCTATGGTCAGTATGTTCCTCTGGTACGGGTGCTATGGAAGCACGAATGAGTACAGGATGAGACTTGGGAGAGGGAGGATGATGTACGATCGTAGTGGCTGGAGTTGTTCGGAGTTTCTTATTCTACACCTCACTAGGGAAATTTGGGGAAGAATTTCTTTAAGGGGGGAAGTTTGTAAGAACCTGGACCTTCTTTTCAGGTATGTTTTCCTATTCTGGTCATTTTTGGGAAAAAGAGGGAAATCTGGAAATTTTCTAAGTACACACCGTATACTTTGATGCCGCTCAAGGCCGTGTGCTGGCTGTGTCATGGCCACATACATGGCCATGTAAGGGTGACATGGAGGCCGCCTAAAGTGGAGTACTGAAAATCCTAGTACACTCCGTGTACTCCAAAAGTACACGACATGTACTTTTTTTTTCATTAAACACATCGGGGTTACGTCTAATCACTAGAAACACCACCTTTTAGGTCTCATTCAGCCAAGAGCTCCTGAATGGATGTGGATCTCGGACTAACCCCTAGGTGATCATCCGTCCTCTGAATCAAACTCCATTGATTTCATTGGAACTGCATTGGTGAGTTCTCTCTTCTGATGGAACCTTGTTTTCCAATTCCTTCTCTTTTCCAGGTTATTGTGGGTTGAATGTTTTGTGAGTTTTCATAGATCTATGACGTTACAAGGAGAATAAAGCCATGTGGTTCAAGTATATTGACCTCCTAGAATCAAGGTAGGTGGTTTTTTCCTTTCCGTTCGAAGTCTTTGAGTTTTATGTGCAGTTTCCACCAATACCCGTGAACGGGGTATTGCGTGTTTACTGTTTTTCCCCTGTTGTTTTTCTGCCTTGCTTGTATGCTTGTGTAGAGGTAATTTGGCTATGTATAAGGATAATTTATATGCTTGGATGTTTTTCCCATGCCTTGTTCTATTTACGAACTTTTGGTCTTGTTCATCCTATTGGCCGTTATACCTGTTTTCCATACCTTGTGACTATACGATGGACTGCTGTTCCCTAAAATTGTTTGTTATGCTATAGACTGGTTATCCAAGTAGCTCTGTAGGTTTACTTTGGCCTTATAGCATTATTATCCACTGACTGGAATGAGGCTGAGAGAACCTGGTGCTATAGATTATAAGGGGATAGACCAAGTGATCTTCCTAGAGAGTCTTGGATATTATAGACTACAGGAGGGTAGACCGAGTGAGCTTCCTCAGAGAGTCTTGATCTCTATAGACTATAAGGGGATAGACCAAGTGAGAATCCTCAGAGAGTCTTTTTTTTTTGACTTTCCTTAAACCACCCCAGGCTATAGGAGGAATTGACCAAGTGAGATTCCTCAGAGAGTCTGTGATAGACCCGAGGCTATAGGAGGAATTGACCGAGTGAGATTCCTTAGAGAGTCTCTAGAACTTGGGGCTATAAGAGTAATTGACCATGTGATCATCCTCAAAGAGTCCCTGACTACCTTAGACTATAAGGGGAATTGACTGAGCGTACTTCTTCAGAGAGTCTTATAATTTCGTATGACCAAACCATAGGGGTTAGGCTGAGTGTACTGAGGGTTGTTGGTACTTCTTGGATAAGACCAGAGGGGATGGCTGTGAGTACTTTATAGAGGGATTCCGGTTTGTGGTTAGCTATTTGCTTCACTATTGCTTGTTGACTGTAGATTGTTTACTGATGTGTATCATCCTATTTACTGTTACTGTTTACTATTTACTATACTATCCTACTGGGATTTAGTCTCATACCCTGTTTGGGTCATGCTTTTGGGCCCAAACAGATTATTTTGCTGCAGGTATAGACAAGGTAAAGCACCCTTCGACTTTAGGTACTTGATTGCATTGGAGCTGAAGAGCATGGGACCAAGCCGAGTCTTGCGATGCTGGGGAGTTGCTTTTCTGTTTTTCTTTTGTACTTTGGTTTAGTACTGTATTCAGCATTGTGACTTGTTTGGCTATTTTACTAGATATATGTATCATGCATCATTCCATATATATGTGTGTTCTCCTACTGTTTATCATATTTAGTCCTCCACTGTTCACTTGTGTATGGATTGTTTACTGCTTCCGTTATTGTTTATTATTTCTCTTTTCCGCTGTGTACTCTGCCAATGAGGGCATAGTTTCCCCACCATCACACCCAAGGCCCTCTCTTCTTTTCGGCAGCCTCTGGAGTTTAGGGAAATGTGCTTGAGGCCATGTGACCAACCGGGTATGGGGCGCCTCTGGGTGGCTTCCAGAACCGGGACGTTACATGTCCTCGCTAGTCTCCTTGGTTTACGTCACATGTTAGGACCGAGTTTCACCATTGTCCTAATTTCACACAATCATTGCTTATGTCTAACCCCAAAATCTACTCTATCTCTAAACCAAAAGATCTGATACCACTTTATCATGACTCACCCCTACCAAGACCTTTCATGAACCTACAGAGAATGTAAGAGTGAGCCTCGAAACCCACATCCAATAGTCCTCAGGTTGGAGACTAGCATTAAGGGTATAAAACATGCATGTGGGAGTCATTTCTCTCATATAATCCTAGAAATAATAAAAATGAATCACTAACAACAACAAAAACAACAACAAAAATCCTTAAAACCAATTAAATGGGATAGGCTATATTGACCAAACATCACCAATTAATGCTATTGAAGACCATATTTTCATTGAAAATATTTATAACAAGATTATATTGAATGATTTGATTAATGGCCCTTTTAGGTCTATCTATACCTCTTTTAATAAGTGAATTTGTCATTAAAATTTCCTTATTAATAGGTGTATACCCAGGCCATCTTCTCACATGTCCAAACCATATTAATCTAGTCTCATTCATATTCCCATCAATTAGAGTCATTACAATTTTCTCTTGAACACATTCATTTCAAATCTTATCCACCTTAGTATGTTTTCATGTCCATATTAACATTTTAATTTCTGTTATATTTTTGTAAATATGTCTCATCAAAGTCTGACACTCACTACCATATAAAATATATGGTCTAATAATAGTACTATAAAATATACCATTCAATTTCAAATAAATTTTAGGATCATAAATCACCCTAGAATCCTTTCTCCATTTTACTTATCTAGTTTGAATCCTATGAGTGAAATTCGCATTAATATCTCCACCAAATTACAGAAATGAGCTTAAATATAAAAAATGATCAACTTCTAAAATAACATGGTCTCCCAATGTCATGTTCATAATGTCACTATAAAATAATTTGGTAACACTCACTACCATATAGAATAGCAGGTCTAATAATAGTCTCATAAAATTTACCATTCAATTTCAAAGGAATGTTACGATCATAAAGAACCCCATAATCCTTTATCCATTTTATCTATTCAAATTGAATCCTATGATATACATAATCATTAAATCTCTATCACATTTCATAAATGATATTAAATATAAAAACGATCAACTTTTTAAATAACATGGTCTTCCAATATCACATTAATAATATCACTAGACAATCATTTTCTAAAATGATACTCCATATAATTTGTATTTTACCTATTATAATGAAAAAATTTCACTTATAAAGTCTCTCTATAATGATATAAATTTAAATTGATAGTCTCTTTAGATTCCATAATGAGAACTATATCATCTGAAAAAAACATAGAATCAGGTATATCATCTTAAATATGTTTTGTAAGTTCATCTAAGACCCAAGAAAATGGTATGGGATTAAAGTCGAACATTTATATAGTCCTATCAAGATAGGTAAGTCTATAGTATCACCTACTTGCGTTCAAACATGATTCAAACCTCCTTTCACAAATGTCTTAGATGATTTTGATATATGCTAGATACACACCTTTTCTTTCAATAACATTCCATAAAACCACTCTCAGAACTTTATTATATGATTTTTCCAAATCAATTAAAATCATATGGAAATATTGGGATTTTTTCTATAATACTTGATCAAAACTCTAATCAAATAAATTTCTTATGTGGTTGAACATCCATAAATAAAACCAAATTGATTATATGAATATTTAGTTTCCAAATAAATTTAATTCTACAAATAAATTACCACAACCTAAATGTCACATATATTTCATACAATGTAACAGTTTATGCCTTTCTGATCCATTAATTTTCCAGTTTTGGGTGTTTTAGTTTCTTGGAGGAGGCCTCAAGTGGTTCTGAAAGATTTTGGATACTAAAAGATGGAAGCATAAGAAATACACATCATGTAATGTTTACATGACATGAAAGTTGATTTCATGGATTGTATAGGTCCGGTTCACAATGCGTAGATTTTAGGGGTTAAATAATAAAAAGTTGGCTTGTTTTTTAGAAAAATAAAACCTCAACAACGTGAAAGGGGGTTACAGGTCATGTAATTCCCCTGTGCAGTGCGTCTTTAAAGGTTTGGGCACCTTGAGTTTTTCCTAAAACCCTAAACTCCCTCTCTTGTTCCAGATGTCCTATGGTACTCTTTTGAGTCATCTTGGGATTCATTTTATGGGGATTGATCCATGACTTTCCATTTTTGATCATTAGATTCCCATTATGAATCTGTAGTGAGTTTTCTCCTAATTCTCATTTTTTACTTTCCTTTGTTTTTTAGAGTTTTCTATGGTGGTACTGTTTGGTTTGGGTTATGTTTTTGGGCTATGTTTTGATGATCTTCGGGTGCTGTGTAAGTTGGCATGCTAGTTTCTTGTGTGATAGTAGTTCTTAAGTGATTTATTATTCACCCTATGGTGCATAGTGAGATCAAAAAGATTCTTTAAGGTAGGGGATCTTCGTTATCACCCTTTTTATGTGCTACATGTGGTAATTTCATGTTTTTTTCTTACCTTTGGGTGGATAGTAAGGGTTGACATAATTATATAATTAATTGGAATGTCTAAAATTGATGGGTATGGGGATTTATCACATTCTTTGTTGTTTTTTATATGGTGCTGATGTTGTTGTGCATGTTTATTTCCAATTCTGAAAATAGAGGCTATTATAAACCTTGATTACACTATAGTTTATATGTGTGATGACCCTTGTTGTGTTGTGTGATTGCACCCTGAATAAAAGGTTAAAAATTTATATTTGGATAATAATTGGATGCCCCTGGATATTTGGTTTTTGTGATATTACCCATACTAATATAAATAAGTAATGATATTAATCCCCTAAATAAATGTGAAGCTGAGATGTGTTGTTGTTGTGAGTGGATGTGCTTTTTTGTGATGATTTTTTGGATTTTGGTTGTTGTGTGGTGATGTTAGTAACTAGTTGGGATGTGTGATGTGTGGGGAAGTGATGTGATGGTTAGTTAGCATGGATGCGATGTGGGAAGTTGTGTGATGATTTTGTGGCGTAGTGGTTATGTAATAGTGACATTTATGTTTGTACGATGGATGAGATATGTGGTTTTTGTGTTGTGATATGGCTGGGGAAATGTTATGTGATGACTATGGTGGATGCATAGTGCTGTAAAGATAGTTGTGTGGTGTGGTTATGTTAATTTCCCGAGTAGTAGTGGAATAAATTATGATACTGAATGAAATGAATAAATGAATAAGTTTGAAATTGAATATAATGAGGTAGAAATTGACATTTGATTAATGGATTAAATTTAATTGAATGAATTGAATGAGTGGTGTAATGTGAAATGAAAAGGCTAATGAATAAGATTAGTGGGACTTGTAAGCTGAAAGTGGAAAATGTTGTGTGGATTGTGTGGCAGTTGTGTGTCTTGGGTATTGTGTGTTATCTCTATATTATGTATACTTATGTTATTTTATAAATTCCCCAACCATGTTGGATAACTCTACCAATGCTCAATGGTTTTGAGTTCCGAGTGTTTTTTTCCAACATCCAGGATGGTATAAATACAAATGGTTGGATACCCTCTCTCCCCCTACTCTTCCTTCAATAGTGATGCAGTAACCCAGATGTCTTTAAGTGAGATGTGATATGTGGCCCAAGTGTTTTTGGGTGAGATGTGAATTTTATTCCCAGGTGTCTTTAGGATGAGATGTTATGTGGGGTCCTAGGTTTATTTGGTATGAGTTACAATGTGTGGTCCCAGGTGTCTTTGGGATGTGATGTGATGTGGTGTGATGTGGTGTGATGTGTGGCCTAGGTGTGTGTGGGTAGGATGTGATGTGATATGTGGCCTAGGTATGTGTGGCCAGGATGTGATGTGATATGTGTGGAAGGTATGGGAGAATAGAATGTTCAAACTTGGAGAATGAGAGTGTAAAATTAGTGGCAAAGAGGTAGTGAGGTGCCTTGATTTTTTATGATGTAGATATTATATTCTAGATGCATGATTTTGTGAGTGAGTCATGGTGAGGTTGGGTTTGGTTAGATGAATTATTTTGGTGTGGTTGTTGGTTTTGCTATTTTTTCACTGGTGCATTAGTATTTTATTTTCATATGTTGATTCACTATTATAGAATTGTATTTTTTATATTTACATTGGAGACTTTTATATTTATCAATTTTATTTATTCATGCATTGTGAGATGATTTTTGGTTTACCTTTATATAGTCTATTATATTTTTTTGTGTTTGTTTATGCTATCTCCTGATACTTTTCATTTATAGAGGGTAATCCCTCCCATATTGTGATATTTTTATACAATCAGTGCTAGTCTCCAACCCAGGTCCTACTAGAGGTGGGAATCAGAGTTCGTTATATCTCTCCCTTCATTGCGGCATCTTTGGTGGGAGAGGGTCATGACAGAGTGGTATCAAAGGTTATGGTTGAGGGATATGTTGGAGTTTGGAGTTAGGCATAGTGAGTATTGCATGGGTTGGTATTATATTAGTTCTATTTGACCTTGGTACGTGACATATTCTAGGGAGACTGGCTAAGACATATGATTTTAGGCCCCCATGATCTCATTCATGAACTCTAAGACTACCAAACGACCAAGTGAGGTGGAACTGTTTATAGGGTAGAGACCTAGGAGAGGAACATTCATCATGATGACTTGTGTCCGTGTTTGAATTAGGTGTTTTTGGGGAAATAAAATGAATAAAATTTAAATAAAATTTTATAAAAATTCTATGATACCGGGCTTAGTATGTTCTCATTGTTTTTAGGAATAACTCATGTTCATCTTCCACAAGTTTCTCATGCAGTTGAGGTTTAGTAGGTTGATCTAGTTGATCATTGAAGGGTTGATCCAACAGAGGAGGACGAGGCATGGAAAAAAGATTTGTGTTCCTTTCAGCAATAGAGTTTTTCCAAGTATGAGGGGAGTGTCTCAGATCTAGAGTTCGAACACTAGATAGAGGATCTTGAGATTTATTTTAGTCTGATCCAAGCACGATCCAAGTTTTGGGTTCCGTTGAAAGTTATTCAGATGTAGAGAGTTGTGCATCATTGGTGGATGATTTTTCTTAGTGACTTCAAGGAGGTAGATGTGTTGTGTACCAAATTTTTAATGGAGTTTAGGGTAGAGTTTCTTTCAACAATGATGAGGGAATCCACGAGGTAGGAGTTTATCTCCATTTAGCAATGGAATCTAAGCGTGCATGAACTTGAGATCAGGTTCAAGGATCTCCTTCACTTTTCCTAAAATGTTTTTCCAAATGAGGAGTCTAGAGCCTGACATTTGGAGGAGGCTTTTCATCCAATGATCAAGTATGTGGTCACACCATTTATGTTCCAGACGTATCTATATGTGATGAAAAAGGATGAGGTTATTAAGCAGATGATTTCCTTGTGAGTTGATCCCAGAAGAGTGGATATATGGGTGTTTCAAGGAGTAGGACTTTTGGTAGTGGGCCACAGATGTTTAAGCAGTCAGGTTTCCATTCAGTGAGGAATATTCCGTGAGAGTTTCTTTCCCGACTGTCAGGGATAGGTGGTTTTCGAGTTCCTTTATAGGTTTTTCCATTTTCATTCCATTTTTTTGGGAGATGTGGGAACCACCAGGATTAATGTTTGACTACTCATGGAGGCCAATTTCAGATGGGCGGTGAGACCAATTTTTAGTAGCAGTAGTTCCCTCTGAGACAATTTCATCATTAGGTACCACATGTTGATGTTTATTAGCCGATAAAAGTCAGATTTGGTAGAGGGAAGCCTCATGATGGTCCCCTTTCATAGGGACCCAGGACAGAGCACATTCGTGGAGGCTTGAAACTGAGAGGTAGAGGAGCTGGGCATGTTTAGATGCATGCTTTAAAGGATGCGACGTCAGTAGAGTCGGGAGTTATTTGAGGTACAATCATTTTTTAGTACCCTTGTGTGTGATTTGTTTGATTTAGGAGCTTCAAACTTCTTTTTCGTTACTTATTTGGTTTGTATGCTGGTAATGGATGTGGAGAGGCTTCCAATTCCCCTAGTGTTTTCTATACCAGTTGGAGTCCAGGCTTCCTTGTTTGATGTGTGCTAAAAATGTAGACTGGTGATGGGGAAGAACTAGTCAGTGGGAGACTTCTTGTTGTTACAGATAAAACCATAAGATATTATCCTTAGTATGTATTGGTTGTATTTCATGCACACAGTCATCGACTTCTTCTAGAGGAGGGTTATGCTTTTAGATGTGGAGGGGCAGTGAGTGGCATTTGTTGGAGAGCAAGGTTATTAGTTGGGTGATAGGAAAGTAGAGCCTCTTATTTCATAGTTGGAAGAGTTTTTTGTAGAATCTTGGGTTGTGAGTGTTCCTAGGGTTGTGGATAAGTTCTTGAATGTTTTCCTAGTGGAGTTTATGGCACTACCTCCTTAGTGAAATGTCGAGTTTGGAATATATTTTCAGTTGGGTGTGTCTCTGATTTGATGGATCTCTATCAAATAGTTCCCATGGAGTTGTGAAAGTTGAGGCTGCAGGTGGATGACCTGATGCAGAGGGGTTTCATCCAACCTAGTGTGTCATCATGGGGTGCTCTAGTGTTGTTCACCAAGAAGGAGGAAGGTAGTCTGAGGTTGTGTATAGACTACTGGAAGTTGAATTAGGTAACAATCAAGAATAATTACCCTCTTCCAAGGATCGATGATATGTTCAACCAGTTGAGAGGAGATAGTTGGTTCTTGAAGATCGATCTACGATCTAGATATCACCAGTTGAGAGTAAAAAATTAGGATATTCAGAAGAATACCATTAAATACAGGTATGGGAACTTTGAGTTTATGGTTATGTAGTTTAGTGTTACGAATGCACCAGTTGTGTTCATGAGACTTATGAACTTCATATTTCATGAGTTCCTAGATTGGATCATTTTTATATTCATCAATGATATATTGGTCTACTCAAAGTCAGAGGAGAATCATGTAAAGTATCTCAGAGTTGTTTTATAGGTCCCTCAACAACACCAACTTTATGGGAAGTTGTCCAAGTGTGAGCTCTGGACATAATAGGCACATTTCCTTGGAAATGTGGTGTCTCATAAAGGTGTTTTGGTATACCCATCAAGGATTTAATTAGTCATTTCTTGGGAGTCACCTAAGAATGTGGTAGAGGTTCTCAGTTTCCTTGGTCTCACGTGCTATTATCGAAGGTTTTGTATGATTTATCTCGAGTTTCAACCCCACTACCAGCATTGACCAGGAAGGAACAAACTTTTATGTGGAAATAATAGTATTAGGAGGTTTTCGGTTACCTAAAAGAGAAGTTGTTTAGTGCTCTAGAACTTAGTTTCCTGAGGAGGGTGTGTTGTTTTAGGTTTTCTATGATGTGTCCTCTCTAGGATTGGTATGTGTGTTAATGAAGAAAAGGTAGGTAATATATTATGGTTCTATTCAGTTACATCCCCATGAGTTTAACTATTCCACTCATGATCTGGAGTTGGTGGAAGTTGTGTTCACGCTAAATTTGTGGCGACATTACCTTATCGGTGAGAGCTTTGTGGTTTTCATAGACCACAAAATCCTATGATATATTTTCTCTAAATAGGATCTAAATCTATGTCAATGGATTTGGATGGAGTTTCTTCAAGAATATGATTTTGATATCTCTTTCACCCTAGGGAAGGGTAATGTAGTTGTCAATGTGTTGATTCAAAAGTCCCGAGAGGATGTGGCTTGGGAGTTTGTGGATGTTTGGAAATGAATAGAGGAGCTTGTAGCGATGAATCTTGATGTTAGAGAGAGTAGTGGTTGAGGTTTTATTTACCATATTAACGTGGTGTCCTCATTGATGCGATGGATGAAGGAGTATCAGTGTGGAGACTTAGAGGTAGAGGTTATGTGTGTTAGTGTTTTCCATGATGACACTCCTAAGAGATGGTCGGAGGATTATCAGAACTAGATTTTGTTCCAGGGGTGTTTTTTTGTCCTGTAGGCGATGCGTGAGGGAGTTATCCATGAGTTTTATAGCTAAACTTTAGAATTATATACTAGTGTGACAAATATATATCATGTATTGAAGATACAACTTTGGTGGTCAGGGATGAAATTGTCAGTAGCAAAGTTTGTGGACAGATGTTTGGTTTGTCAATAGGTGAAAGAAGAAAACCATGTTTTGGGAGGTATGTTGCAGTCCTTAGATGTTCCTGAGTGTAAATTGGAGGACATTTAAATGGATTTCATCATAGGTTTACCCTAATCTCTATAAGATTTTGATGTCGTTGGGTGATGGTGGATCAACTTATGAAATTAGATCACTTTCTAGCGATCTGTGAGTTGGGTTTCATGGATATTTTGGTAAGGTGGTATGTGGATGATGTGGTTAGGCTTCATGGGGTACTAAGTACCATCATCTCCGATCAGTATCCTCATTTTATCTCTTAAGTCTGGAGGGGATTACAATATTCTTTTGGCTCTTAGTTGATCCTTAGCACTTCTTTCCACACTCAGACAGATGAAAAGACGTAGTGAACCATCCAGACACTGGAGGATATGTTACGAGAATGTGTCTTGGAATTTGGTGGATCTTGGGTATAAAACCTACCTTTGGTAGAGTTTTCATACAACAATTTCTATCACTCTTCTATTGGTATGGATCCAATTTAGGTATTTTACAAGTGGTCGTTTTGTTCTCTGTTTTTCTAGAAAGAGGTTGGAGAGTCAGCAATTCTAAGTCCTGATGTAGTACATATAATGACTGAGAAGATCTAGTTGGTTATAGAGAATATGAGAGTGGACCAATACCATTAGAAGGCCTATGTTGATTATAGGTGGATTCCCCTAGAGTAAGAGGTTTTAGAACAATTTTTCATGAGAGTATCCCTCGGTGTGGGTAGTGGAGGTTTGGTAGAGGGTGTAAGTTTTTTCCCAGGTTTATTGGGCCCTTTGAGGTGTTGGGGCTTATTGGTAAGGTGGAATATCAGTTGGAATTTTCACCATTATTGGACCAGATCCATTATGTCTTTCATGTCTATCAGCTTCATCGGTATCTTCATGATGAATTTCATTTCATTGATTGGGGAGAGTTTGATATTGAGGATGATGCAATGTTCATGGAGTGACCAGTAGAGATCCAGGATCATCAAGAGAAGGTGTTGCATGGATGGACCATTCCCTTGGTTCATGTGTTATAGAGTAATGGTGGCCTAGAGGAGAATACTTGGGAGTTAGAGACATAGATGCATTCCCAGTACCTAGAGATATTTTGAGTTTTGTTCGTTCTATTTTGCTTGTGATGTGATGTTTGGATATTGATATGTTAAGAGATGTGTTTCCTTGATGTGTGATGCATGACGAAGTTTTGACATATGAAAAGGGAGGACCTGAATCCTAATAGAGACACATTAAATGTGATTCAATTAAACCCATGTGGGTGAGTTAGTTCCACCCTGAGCAGTTAGTATCTTTACATAGAGAATGATATTACTTGATTCATATGTTTATGGAATTGTGGCTTGTTGGTTTGGGTTGTGTGAAGGTTATATGGTTGTGTAGTGGTCGTGTGTAAAGGTGGTGGTTGTGAATGGTACCGAATGATGCAATTTTGTGCTTGGTGAGAGGTGGGGGTGTGGTTGTACAGTGTTCTATGGCTGTTTGGTTTGGCGTGTTTGGATTATTGTAGCATTTGAGGTGTGATTATATCCTTGAGAGGTATCTCACGGGGTGGTTTTTTGGACCCCTTATCTTTTTGGCATGGTTTTGGATTCTTAAGGGAGATAATAATTTTATAGATATCTAATCTAATGGTCTGTGTCTTCCTGGTTTGTTACTTTACTAGTTTTGGGTGTTGGAGGTGCTTAGAGGAGGCCTCGAGCGGTCCTGGAGGAGTTTGGATGCTAAAATCTAGAAGAAGAAGAAATAAACATCGTGTAAAATTTACACAACGTCAAATTTGGTTTTACAACTTGTATAGGTCCAGTTCATGATTTTTAGATTTTAGGGGTTAAATAATAAAAAAGAGATGTGTTTTTCAGTGAAATCAAACCCTAAGGATTACAAGACGTGAAGGGGGATTACAAATCATGTAATTCCCTTATGAAGTGTGTCTTTAAATGTTGGGTCACCTATGGTTTTTCCTCTAACCCTTCACCCCTATCTCATTTCAAGTAGCTGACAATTCTCTCTTGAGGAATCTTGGTATTCCTTTGAGGGGATTGATCTGTGGATTCCTATCTTTGATCCTTGGATTCCCTTATTTGATTTGTGGTGAGTTCTATCCTAGTTCTCATATGTTTCCTTTCCATTCTTCTTTGGAATTCGTTTTGGTGGTGTGGGTTGGTTTGGGTTATGTGTTTGCGAAGTGTTTTGATGATCTTCAGGTGGGGTGTAGGTTGAACCACTAGTTTCTTATGTGGAAGTGGTTCTTGGGTAGTTTTTTCTTTTCTCTATGGTGAACAGTGAGATCAGAAAGCTTCTTTGAGGTATGATATCCTTTTTCTCACCCTTTTTACATTCTTTGTGTTGGAATTTCATTTTTTTACCTTTGGGTGGATAGTAAGGGTTGACATGATCATATAATTAATTGGCATGTCTAAAATTGATGGGTATGGAGAGTTATCACATGATTTGCTATTTTGTTATATGTTATTGATGTTGTTATGCATTCCTATTGCCAATTATGAAAATAGAGGCTGCTGGAAGCCTTTCTCACCCTATAGTTGGTATGTGTGATGACTCTTGCTATGTTTTTGTGCGATATCACCCTGAATAAAAGGTTAAAAACTTATATTTGGCTAATAATTGGTTTCCCCTAGATATCTGGTTTTTGTGATAATACCCATGCCAATATAAATTAGTGTGATTAATCCCCTGAATAAATGTAAATATGAGATGTGTTGTTGTTGTGTGTGGCTGTGAAATTTGTGATGCATTGTGTGTATTGTGGTTGATATGTGGCGATGTTAGTGATTGGTGGGGTTGTGCAGTGTGTGGGGTAGTGATGTGATGGTTGGTTATCATGGATTTTATGTGGGTAGTTGTGTGATGAGGTTTTGGCATAGTGGTTATGGCACAGTGGTTGTGGTACATGGTGGTTGTGGTTGTACGATGGATGAGATATGTGGTTTTAGTGTTGTGAGATGTCTTGGGCGATGTGATGTGATGACAATGGTGGATGTGTGGTGTTTGTGGTGATAATTGTGTGGTGTGGTTGTGTTAGTTGCATGGGTATGAGTGGAATAAATAGTGATGTTGAATGAAATTAATAAAAGAATGAGTTGGAAATCGAATATAATGGGGTAGAAATTGAAATTTTATTAATGTATTAAATTTAATTTAATGAATTAAATGAGTGGTTTAATGTGAAATGAAAAGGATAATGAATAAAAGTAGTGGGACTTGTAAGATGAAAGTGGAAAATGTTATGTGGATTGTGAGGAGGTTGTGTTGTTTGTTACATATAGTGGTGACATTAGTTGTGATGGATGACATATGGTATGTGGTGGTAATGTGATGTGTGACAGTTTTGTTGATGTGAACCCTTAGGTTGGGTATTGTGTGATATCTCTATATCATGTATTATTATGTTATTTTATATTCACCCCACCCGAGTTGGATAACCTTACCAACTCTTATAGGTTCTGGGTTATGAGTGTTTTTCCCAAAATCTAGGATGGTAGTAATATATATGGCTATCCACCCCCTCTATTCCACTCTTCCTTTATTAGTGATGCAGTGGTTTATGTGTCTTAAGGCAAGATGTGATATGTGACTGAGGTGTTTTTGGGTGCAATGTGACGTGTGATCCAAGGTGTCTTCAGTATGAGATGTGACATGTGGTCCTAGGTGTATTTAGGATGAGATGTTATGTGTGATACCATGTGTCTTCAGGATGTGATGGGATTTAATGTGATGTGTGGTTTGGGTGTGTTCAAGAAGGATGTAATGTGATGTGTGGCCAGGTGTGTGTGAGTGGGTTGTGATATGATATGTGTGGAAGGGATGGGATCATAGGATGTTCGACATTGGGGAGTGAGAGTGGTAAATCAATAGGTAAGTGGCATCATGGAACCTTTCTTTGTTACGATCTATATATTATATTATTATATTGGATTCATGATTTGGTGAGTGATCTATGATGAGGATGAGTTTGGTTAGATTACCTGTTTAGGTGATTGTTGGTTTTGTTATTTTTTCACTGGAACATTAGTATTTTATTTTCACATATGCACTTGAGGCCTTGGTTATTTCCATACTAATTATACATGTTATGCTCACCCTATGCATATAAACTATTTTCAGGTTTCCAATTGGACTTTGGGGACTAAGATGGATATTACTAGCTGGGTTGGAGTTTTTGTAGAGTCGATGTTGTAGACTTTTATTTTTGGTATTTACTAGGAATACATTTATATGTATCAGTTTAATTTATTCATGCATTGTGGGATGGTTTTTGGTTTAATTTTATATAGTCTGATGGATTTTTTTGGTGTTTGTTTATCCAATCTCCTGATCCTATTCATTTATAGAGGGTAATGCCTCCCATATTGTGATATTTTTATACCCTTGGTGTTAGTCGCCAACTTGGGGCCTACAGGAGGTGGGAATCGATGGTCATTATATCTCTCCCTTAATTATAGAATCTTTGGTGGGAGGGGGTTGTGACATAAAACCATTATAAAATACATGCATGGTCGAGCTCCTACAACTCCCATGTCATCCAACGTCTCCATCAAAGTTTTGGATTAGTGTATCCTGATCCATTTGGATAATGTCAGGCTGAATGTTTGTGGCACATATTGCGTACTAGGTTGCAGCTTCACAGACTTCTAGCTGTCAGCTACTGTAGCAACTCTGACATATTATAGCATAACTAATCAGAGGACACTGGCAGAGCACTGTAGCAGTACGAACTTTAGAGATAAAGGCACTACTGCTATGAAGACGTCCAACCTCTGGCCACTGTAGCACCTTGGACTTGGGTTGTCATGGAATTGTAGGAATTCATAATTTTAACCACTATTCACCATAGAAATGCAGACTTTCTATGCAGTTGGTGGCATAATAATCCATCATCTTTATTATCCCATTTCAAGATAGGGTTTATGTGTGAGAAGCTATGATATCTCCTTGTAATTGTGCTCCTGGTTTTTTCATAGTGAAGTGATTCTTCCTCTCTATGGACATATGGATTTTACCCGAACCATGTAAATATTTGTGTCTGTTTTCTTCTTCTTCTTCTTTTTGTTTTCAACTTTTCTTTATCTACTAACATGTTCTGTCACTACGACTCCTGGAGTTTCCACAACACAAAGCTACCTGAACATCAACTCCTATCTCTCATGAACTATCCTAAAACATGGTTAGAAAATGGTAGAGGGGATGGGCACTTGGGAGTACTCAATAGGATCATCTTTCTAAATAAGTCAACATTTGTGTTCAATAGATATGAAAAAGTAATAAATAGTGATATCAACCAAGAAAAACATAACCATAGATATAAGCATAAGTGTGAAAAATAAAATAACAAAACTTCATGCTCTACATAATTTTCTACCATTTAATCCATTCCCCACAACATCCTAAAACAATTCCCTAACCAAGGTTTCTAGATGATGTCATAACTAATAACCAAAAAATATATTTAACCCCATAACCTTCATTAAAATCAAAAAAAGAAAGAAAGAAAAGGTCCTAGAAACACACCACACCCACTTATCAATTCAAAGACTAGTCTAAATCAAACCGGTAGAAAACCAGTAAGACAACCCCTCACCAACTGGTTAGGAAGACAAGAATAAAATTCCAACATACCATCAACTATCACCCCATGTCACAGAACAATCCTCTTGACCACACATCCACACATCCACACATCCACATATCACAATTTCACATCTATAATCACAATTCCATCACCACATACCACATCATTGCATATCCACATACACATCACCTAGTATTCACATTTGCAACCTCACATTGGTAGAGTAACATAAAAAAGAAGGGAATCAACCTTGTTCCTTCCCCCTCCCATGTTTGTCCCCCACCCATAACTGCATATCCACATCCCCCATATTAAATCCATGATCACATCATAACCTCATACCAAAACCACATACCACTACATCATAATCGCATATCATAGCCTCCTCACAGTAGGGTATAGTGAATATGTAGGGCATAAACCCTATTACCTCCTAGCATGCATGACCCCCACTATGTATAATCATCACCATCACATAACCAAGTCAATAACATATTGCATACATATAAACTAAATCCATTACGACCCTCATGCACATGCATACTTTGAGGCATCGCAACCCTTATACATAAACCAACCAAGATCCATTACAACCTGTGAGTATTCAACCAGGCCCCCCCTTCACCTCACTACATTTCCATGAACATTTTCATGATATCAAAATTTCAATATAACCTCATAACAAACACCACTTTCCAAAACAACATTACCAAAATCATGATCAAACCATAAAGAGGGGGTGGGGGGTCTCACAATCAAGAACCACATGTTTCATATTATTTCCAATTCCATCACTTACCATTTACTAGACTCATTAAGTTAGATATGTCATTCATTTATCCATATTTCATGTCAACCATTCATCAAAACTTTACCCACATCCAATCCATCCGACAAGCGTTCAATTCATTTATCAACCTTTATTAATGGTCCATGTTCATTTAATTTACAATCCACTATCTTTTCATTTTAGCTATAAGAATTTCATAACCAATTGATCCTCATACCCATATCAACCATCCATTACCTTATTTTACATTCTATTAATACATGGTATCAGTCATTTTATTAGAAACATATTTATTCAATTTTATCTTACCATTTTAATTCATTACTTTTACTTAACACCACTAAGACCACACAAATAACAACACTACATTAAAGCACACCAACAATGAACATCACCTAATTCTATAAACACAACATAATAATAGTTTCCCCTTATTCCTTAATATTAGTCCATTACTTTTTTCATGAGCATCACCACCACAACTTCAAAATTTCACACAATCAATCCATTACCAAATTTATGTGTTTGACCTTTTATGAGATGTGATCTCAGAATATCAATGGAAGAAAGTAATATCTTCACATCAATCAGCACAAGCATCATTTAGAAAAAATATAAACAGAACATCACACATGCAAGCAATAATGAAGGATTTCTTTGAGCGCATGTGACTTTTCTCTAATTTTTTCCCAATTTCCTCTTACTTGGTGTATTATCTTTATCTATCCCATTCTTTACTTGATATGTATCACAACAATATAATCAAGAATATTATTCCAGAAGATATAAGAAGAGTTTATAAATCCCCTACCACAAAAAAATCTTTAACAATTGTTGCAGAATAATGTGAAGGGCCAGATGGTCACACCATAAAAACACCCAAGGGAAAACCCTCAACAATCTATAACACATCAAGCCTCCATCAAATTTATTCCCTAAGGATAGAAAAAACAAACCCACACCACTGCCAAAACCTTCTCTAATGAATAATATAGAGAAAATCCAAGGTAAAAAGAAGAGAAACTCACCTTGGAATATATAATTCTCAATCCCATGAAACTAAGGCACAACTAGAAATTTCACCTATAGACATGGTTAAAAATAATGGCTATATATTATTGATATTGTAAAAACTGTGGCTATAGCTTATATTCATGATTCAGGAGGTTGTGTCTCCTATTGGCATGACTACAGGTCAAAGCTATAGCTAGGGTTTGAAGGGAAATTGCCCTGGTTTTCCACCGTGGCTATAGACCTCCACTGTGGAAAGGGTTATAGCCACAGCTTGAAGGGCTATTTACGTAGTTTTTTTAACCATGGTAATAGACCTATATGTTTTCCACTATAGAAAGTGGTATTTCCATGGATGGGAGGGTTATTGCCACGATTTTACACCATAGAAATAAATTCTATAGCAACAGTTCTTGAAACCATGGCTATAGAAATTTAAAATAAAATGACACCAGAAAGAATAGAACCTTGCACCTCCTCTACATGTACTCCGGTGCTTAAACACTATGTTGTCGACATTTATTGGTGTGTGTGTGTGTGTATTATATATATATTTAAAAACTGTGACTATAGAAGTGAAACTATGGCTACAGCCAATACATGGGTAAACTATAGCCACAATTTTATAAAACCATGGCTATATCCAATTCATGGAGACCCTATAGCCATGGTTCTTTGAAACTATGGAAATAGGTTTGTACTATAGTGAATTTTTATAAAATCGAGGCTATATCCAATCCATGGGGACCCTATAGACACAATTAATTGAATCTGTGGATATAGGTATGGTCTATAGCCACAGTTTTATAAAACCATGGCTATATCCAATTAATACTTACCTATAGACACAGTTTATAAATAAACCATGACTATATATTTTCTCTCAAACTTCTCAAAGGAATTTTCTTCCAAGGAAATATATAGTCACGATTCAAGAGAACCATGGCTATAGACCCCACCTATAGCCATGATTTTTAAAATGTGTGGCTATGGACAATAACTAATGACTTATAGCCATGATATTCCAAAAACCATGGCTATAGGTGGGGTCTATAGCCATGGTTTTTTAAAAAAACATGGATATAAAGCTATTTTATAGTAGTGATGGTTAAAATTTGCTAAAGGGGCCTCAAATATCTCCAAGGGTGCACCTTCAATCTCCTGAGGTTTGAGAAAATTTGAATGAAACAGAAATAATTCAAAGGGGATACCAAATTTATACCTGGTTGAAAAAAAACTACATCACGACACAACATTCCATTATCATGCCGCAGTAGGGAAATCACGAACTGCCCTCCAAAAATTAGGTCACATGATAGTAACGTGGGAATGGAGGTGAGAAACAGGGGGGTTGGTTGTTGTATTGATGGCTTGTGTGGTGAGTTGTAAGTCACCAGTGTGTATTGTGGAAAGATCATTGTAACAACCTAAGATTTTAAAAGGAAACACAATGTTCTTAAATGAACTACTCAATTTTATGTGACCTTTAAACATAATTTTTCCACTTCTATGATTTGAATTTTGAAAATTTGACATACATGGTTTCCATCAGTATGCTATTTGGATTTTGATAAGACAAAATTAATTTTTGGTGAATAGTACATACCCTTATAAATAGTAACATACCCATTATTAATAGTAACATACCCTTATGAATAGTAATATTACCCATATGAATAGTAATTCAGACAAATGTATAGTAACCTCACCCATGAATGTATAATAAAAGGCATCTTATAAGTGACAATATGATCATTATATAAGTGTTGGTATTTATAAATATTTAATTAAAATTTTATGATTAATTAAATAATTTAAATGAAAATATATTTTCATAAAATTTAATAATAAATTATTATTTTATTATCTTATGGTTATATGATAATTTTATGAGACCTTAATTAAATTTTCAAAGTGTTAGAAAAGCAGTTTTAATTTTAAAAATTTGTATTTTTCAAGTAAATTACGATTTTAATTAAAAATTAAATTACTCACATTTATAAAATTATTTTCAAAAAATGGAGTTAATTTTTTAATTCTAAATGTTGAAAAATGGTTGGGTTTAATTTTTGGTATTTTTCTGAAATACTTGAATTTTTGGTGAATAGTGAAATTCGATAATTTACAAAATATGCTAAATAAATGAATTTCTGCATCATGCTTGAGTCATAGATGATGTAAATGGACATTGTTTCGAACTCAAATTCCATTTTTAATGTATTTATTCATGGAATCACTAATATTTTTTTGTCTTGTGGAGAAATAATAAATTAATGAATATAATATTGAGAAAAACTCTCTCCCCTCCACTATAAATACCATCACTCACAACCTCATTTCCTCACACCTCTAAAACCTTTTTCCTACTCCAAATTCTGATAAAATATATTCCCAAGACCGTACCACACATCCATCAGCCCTTGGTATCATAAAAATACAATAACCTCTCCCCTAAAGAGGATCTCAAAGAAGATATATTCAAGAGGTAATTTCTCTCTCTCTCTCTTCTTTCAAATTCCTTTTAAAATTTCATTTCTTTTCTTCTCTTATGCTCCAATTGTATTATAAAAATGTCATTATAACTATATTATGATTTATATACTGATATAATATCATTTCAATGGAAGATTATTCATTATACTCCTCTCTCTCTCTCTCTCTCTCTCTTATAAAAATGAAATCATTTCCCGTGATGTGTTAATTTACATACATCATGGGCAATGCACTTCCATTTTTCTTCAAATATTTCAAGTATGTAAATAAAACTATTAAATGGTTAAAAATAGATATTAATATGTATTTTTAAACCCTTTTATGTTCTAGAAACAACTTTTATACATAATACTAAATGATAAAACAAAACATGTTCGTCGTTATACTAAAACAGCCCAAATTTACCTAAAATAATCATCATTAAATTTTAACTAATGATTCATCCACATGGTATATAACATAATTCATTACAAGGTAATTTAAACTCCTAGAATATAATTAATAAAATTTAATATTAGTTCTAGATGTTTATCCATCAACTGCATGAATTTCCATTCATGTGTACAAGTGAACTGTTTATGAAAACTGAGAAAAAGAACACTCCCGAACAATGAATTTAAACTCTATAACTCATAAAAAGGCCCATAAAAGAACTTAATGAAACCATAATGAACCATATTCATGTATACAATGTTCTTTAATTTCTAATTAATGAATATAATGTCATTATATAGGACATTAAAGTAAAGAAAGTTTTCGGATACAAGGTAAGGGGAATTCTCGAACCCAATATTCTTTCTTCGAGTTATCCCTCTTTCACCCCATTTTCAGTATGGTTATTACTTAAAAATAATTTCTTCATAATTATATTATCTTTTATGGGATATAAATGTTTTCTACTAGAGTTTATGACAAACATAATGTTTTCCTAAAGAAATCTTCTTTAAAAAACACACCTTTTACTTCTCACTCATGGTTGATGGTTCTTATACAAAGTATGTTATTCCCTATTTCATTTGGGAACCCAAAGTTTATGAATGTATGATTTATGAAGTGAAACCCATTCCTTTCCATGGGTTGTTTTATGTTTAAGATTGATATATGTTCTATGTGTCATGCATGATAATGAAAATGTTATGATGGGACAGGTGCGCTTAGAAATATATAGTGCATTGAAAATGTTATGATGCGATGGGTGCGCCTAAAATTATATAGCGCTCCAATGAATTTGGTAATGTGAAGAACCTCATGGGTAAAGTGAATTATTCATGAAAATGATTCTATCTCTATTCACAACTATGTCTGGTAGTTGACCACTAAGATATGATGTTTCATTTTTTATGCATTGCCACATTCCAAGTCTTTTCTTAATGCTTCATATCATGATTATGATCCTCTACTAATGTTATGATGATAATGTTTATTCTCAAAAAATGTCATATTATTTCACGATATTATCTATCCTCTTAATGAGATTTTTTTAATCATCCCAAGTTTTAAAAAAAAAAATTCACAGGATTCCTTAGAAGTTCAAAGGACAGTTAAGGTGCTAGTGCAGATGAATCCAATTAGCTATTTTTTAATTATTTTTGTAAACTTTGATTTAATGTATGGTTTGTCTAATACTCCAAAACCTATACTGAAAATAGTCCTTGAATGAATAATGTACTGTGTATTTTTCTGTTATCCTTTATAAAAAAAATACACAACATGTTTTAGTACTGAATCCAGAAGTATGGGTTCAGAGATTTAAAATTGGTATCAGGGGAACGTTCTAGATAACTTTGGAGATTAGACGTTGCCATTTTTTTATAGAAAAATTTTAGTGATAATAATTAAATTTTAACTTCTAGTTAATTAAGTAGACATAGGAAAATATTTTTTCATAATTATCGATTTGTAAGTTCAAAATTATAAGTACAATGAAAAAATTGCGAGGGCGTAGTTCATTTAAGGGGGGAGAATGTAACGTCTTGGGATTTTAAAAGGAAAAACTATGTGATTAAATAAAATACTAAATTCTATGTGACCTTTCAATATAATATTTCCACTTTTATGATTTTAATTTTGAAAATATGATATACACGGTTGTGATCAGTAAGCTGTTTGGAGTCTGATAGGACAAACTAATTTTTTGGTGAATAGTAACACACCCTTATGAATAGTAATATAGCCTTATGGATATTAATATAAACATTATGAATAGTAAATCATCCAAATGTATAGTAACCTCACCCATTAATTTATAATAGAAATGCATCTTATAAGTGACAATGTGATGATTATATAAGTGTTGGTATTCTTAAATATTTAATTACAATTTTATGATTAATTAAATAATTTAAATGAAAATTTATTTCTATAAAATATAATGATAAATTATTATTTTATTTTATTATGGTTATATGATAATTTTATGAGAGCTTAATTAATTTTCAAAGTGTTATAAAATCAGTTTTAATTTTAAAATTTGTATTTTTGAAGTAAACTATGATTTTAATTAAAAATTAAATTACTAAAATTTAAAAAATTATTTTCATAAAATTTATTTAATTTTTTAATTCTACACTTTGAAAAATGGTTGGGTTTAATTTTTGGGCATTTTTCTAAAATACTTGAATTTTTTATGAATAGTGAAATTTGATAATTTACAAAATATGCTAAATAAATGAATTTCTACATCATTCTTGAGTCATGGATGATGTAAATGGACATTGGTTCAAACTCACATGCCCTAATTACTTTATTTATTCATGTAATCATCACTATTTTTTTTTCTTTTGGAGAAATAGTAAATTAATGAATATGATATTGAGAAAACCCCTCTCCCCTCCACTTTAAATACCACCCCTCACAACTTCATTTCCTAACACCTCTCAAGCCTTGTTATTAATCGAAATTCTGATAAATAATATTTTCAATTTCCTACCACACATCAAATATCCCTTGGTATCATAAAAGTACAAAAAACTCTCCCCTAAAGAGGCTCTCAAAGAAGATATATTCAAGAGGTAATTTCTCTCTCTCTTTTCTTTCAAATTCCTTTCAAATTTCATTTCTTATCTTATCTTATACTCAACTTATATTATCCAAATGTCATTATAACTCCATTATTATTGATATAATGGTATTATATCATGTTAATGTAAGATTATTCATTATACCCCCCCCTCTCTCTATAAAAATGAAATTGTTGCTCGTGATGTGTTAATTTACATACATCATGGGCGATGCACTTCCATTTTCCTTAAAATACTTCAAGGATGTCAATAAAAAAATTAAATGGTTGAAAAAAATTTTAATATGTATTTTTAAACCCCTTTTATGTTATGGAAACAACATTTATACATAATACTAAATGATAAAATAAAACATGTTCGTCGTGATCCAAAAACCGCCCAAATTAACATAAAAAATCGTCATTAAATTTTAACTAATTATTTATCCACATGGTATATAATATAATTAATTAAAAGATGATTTAAATTCAGATAATATCATTAATAAAATTTAATATCAGTTTTGGATGTTTATCCATGTTCTGCACGAACTTCCATTCATGTGCACAAGTGAACCGTTCCTAAAAACTAAGAAAAAGAACACTCTCAAACAATGGATTTAAACTCTATAACTCATCCAAAGGCCCATTAAAGAACTTAATGAAACCATAATAAACCATATTCATGTATAAAATATTATTTAATCTCTAATTAATGAATATAATGTCGTTATATAGTACATTAAAGTGAAAAAAGTGTTCAGATACAAGGTAAGGGGAATTCTGGAACCCAACATTCTTTCTTCGGGTTATCCCTCTTTCACCCCACTTTTAGTATGATTATTTCTTAAAAATAATTTAATCATAATTATATTATATTTTATGGGATATAAATTTTTTCTACTATAGTTTATGACAAACACAATGTTTTCCAAAAAGAAATCTTCTTTAAAAAACACACCCTTTACTTCTCACTCAAGGTTGATGGTTCTTATACCAAGTATGTTATTCCCTTTTTCATTTGGGAACCTAAAGTTTATGAATTTATGCTTTATGAAGTGAAACCAATTCCTTTCCATGGGGTTTTTTTTATGTTCAAGATTGATATATGTTCTATGTGTCATGAATGATAATGAAAATGCTATGATGGGACGAGTGCACCCGGAATTATATAGCGCATTGAAAATGTTATGATGTGACGGGTGTGCCCGGAATTATATAGAACTCCAATTAATTGGGTAATGTGAAGAACCTAAATAGTAAAGTGAAGTATGTGTGAACATGATGCTTTCTTTTTTCACAACTATGTGTGATAGTTGACCACTAAGACATGATGTTTCATTTTTATGCATTGCCACATTCTAAGTCTTTTCTTAATGCTTCCTCTCATGATTATGATCCTATGCCTATGTTATGCTGATAATGTTTATGCTCACCCCATTTCATAATGTTTCATGATATTATCTATCATCTTAATAATATTTTTTTTACTCATACCAAGTTTTTAAAATGTTTTTCATAGGATTCCTTAGAAGTTCAAAGGACAATTAATGTGCTAGTGTAGATGAATCCAATTAGTTATTTTGTAATTATTTTTTTAAACTCTAATTTAATTTATGGTTTTTCCAAAACTCCAAAACCTAGATAAAAAATGGTCCTCATATGAATAATGTAATATGTATTTTTTTGTTCTCCTTTATAAAAAAAATACACAACATGTTTTAGTACTGAATCCAGAAGTAAGGGTTCAGAGCTTTACAATTGCTATCAGAGGAACGGTCTAGAAATATTTGCAGATTAGACGTTGTAATTTTTTTATTGAATTTTTTATCAATAGTAATTAATTTTGAACTTATAGTTAATTAAGTACAAATAATAAAATAGTTTTTCATAATTATTGATATGCGAGTTCATAATTATAATTACAATGAATGAATTGCAAGGGTGCAATTCATTTGGGGGGGGGGAGAATGTAACATCCTGAGATTTTAAATGAAAAAATTGTGTTCTTAAATGAACTAATAAATTCTATGTGACCTTTAAACATAATTTTTCCACTTCTGTAATTTGAATTTCAAAAATCTGACATACACGATTGTGATCAGTAAACTGTTTGGAGTCTGATAGGACAAACTTAATTTTTGGTGAATAGTATCATACCCTTATGAATAGTAACATACACTTATGAATAGTGAAATACCCTTATGAATAGTAATATTACCCTTATGAATAGTAAATTATCCAAATTTATAGTAACCTCACCCAAGAATGTATAATAAAAAAGCATCTTATAAGTGACAATATGATCATTATATAAGTGTTGGTATTCATAAATATTTAATTACAATTTTATGATTAATTAAAAAATTTAAATGAAAATATACTTTCATAAAATGCAATCATAAATTTTTATTTCATTGTCTTATGGTTATATGATAATTTTATGTGACCTTAATTATTTTTTCAAAGTTTTAGAAAATTAGTTTTAATTTTAAAATTAGTATTTTTCAAGTAAATTATGATTTTAATTAAAATTTAAATTACCCACAATTAGAAAATTATTTTCATAAAATTGATTTCATTTTTAATTCTACACATCGAAAAATGGTTGGGTTGAATTTTTGATATTTTTCTGAAATACTTGAATTTTTGGTGAATAGTGAAATTCGATAATTTACAAAATATGCTAAATAAATGAATTTCTACATCATTCTTGAGTCATGGATGATGTAAATTGTAAGAAACCAGCCCTTTTTTAGGTATTCATTTTATTTTCAAGTTTTTTTTTGAGGAAAAATGGAAGAAGGAAAGTTTTAGGAGTACACACCATGTACTTCCTTGTACACACAGTGTACTCTATCACTGAGTTCAGGCCGTGTCTGGCTTTGTCATGGCCATGTACATGATTGTGTGATGATATGGAAGGGACTCTTAAGGAAGGGACCGAAAAAGACATATACACACCATTTATCCTTAGAGAACACGCCGTGTATTTTTATTTGATAAATCGACCAGGGTCGCATCTCATTCATAGAAAACACTTATTCTAACGTTGTCTTGTACATGAGAGACCGAAGATTGTGATTCTTCTCCGATCCCCCGATCGACCATCCGTTATCCGAGTCAACCGTTGTCAATTGCGTTGGAATCACATCGGTGAGTTCTTCCTTCTTCTAGAGTCTCTTCTCTTGAATTCTCTTCTTTTGTGAGATATATTTGGTTGAGTTTTCTTGATGTTTTTATAGATCTACTCCATTATATGTTGATTCAAAGGCTGAGGTTAAACTATATCGATATTACAATGCCGAGGTATGTGGTTTGTGCCTTTCCATATATCATATTTGAATTATATGTGAAAAAGTGCCCAATACCCTAGTTTAGGGTATTATGTGTTTAGGGAATTTAACCCTTTAATTACTGTTATGACTTGATTTCTTGAGTTAGGGCACTTGTTTGAGAATATGGTTTATTTACCTTATTATGTATGTGTTTTCCCATGTTTGAATTGATATTGGCTGATGGTTATAGTTTTTTTAGTTAGGCTGCTCTTTTTTCCATGCCTAGTGCTGTTAGGATGGAGTGTTATTATCTGACTTGCTTGTTCCATGACTTGTAGCTATTTAGCCAAGAAGTATATTGTGATTTACTTTGGATGCTGGATATTGTTTGTGCATGATTAACCTACACAGGGCTATGGGAACCTGGTGTAGTTAGATCATAGGTGAAATGGACACTGAGGGCTTTCCCAAAGTGTCTGTTATAATTTTACGTTGTGAGACCATAGGTGGGATGGAGGTGTGTGATCACTTAGAGTGTTTGTAGTTCCACATTGTGAGACTATAGGGGGAATTGGATGTTGAGTGCTTTCTCAGAGAGTCTATATTTTACCGATAAAATACCACACAGGGAATTGAAGGTGAGTGATTCCTGAGAGAGTCTTTGTTTAAGATGAACCAGAGGGGTTAGACTATGAGTACTTCCTAGAGGATTTATGGTGTTTGTTTGATTGATTGATTATTTTTATAAATGTAAATGAATGTAGATGAAACTGTAGGATTGTTTACTTTTGAGTACTTCCTTGTTTATTACTTAATTTTTCATATTTCCTTCCATATATATATTCACTGATAGTTAGGAACAAATCTTTGGGTGGTTGCCTATTGGGATTCATCTCACACCCTGTTTGCGTCATGTTTTTGGTCCCAAACAGATTTTGTTACTACTAGTATAGATAAGGGAAAGTGCCCTTCTACTTCAGGTACTTGATTGCGATGGAGTTGGAGAGCATGGGAACAATATGAGGCTTGCGATGTTGTTGGAGTTGTTTACTCATTTTTTCCTTTGTACTTTAGTTTAGTACTGTATTCCAGTATTGTGAATTGTTTGGATGCTTTACTATATATTGTTACATTCATCATTATTTATATATATGATGCATTTTTTTATTTACTATCAATCTTCCACTGTTCACTATTGTTTGGTATTATTACTACTTCCGCTACTGTTATCTATTTATTTCTACTGTGTTACTCTTCCAATGAGGGAATAGTTTCCCCACTTTCAAACCCAAGGCCCTCATTGCTAGTCGGCAGCCTCTAGCATTCGGGGAAATGCGCTTGAGGCTATGTGACCAACCAGGTAAAGGGAACCTCTAGGCGGAACCTGAAATTGGGATGTTACAGAGTGGAATTAGAGGAATTATTTTCTTCTTGAATTACTGTTTGGATCTTATAGACAGTGATAGGAAGGAATAGGTAGTTGGTAATAAGTTGTTCCCAGGAGTAGCTAACCCGTGTATAGGGAAAAGCCAATATGCCTCGATTATTTCAATTTTCTGGTTTTTACAGTTGTTAAAGTTGATTTTATTTCATCGTTGGGTGATTCACATGTTTTTTGTTGTTATAATTGATGTTATTTAGGTTCTATTTTTTTTGAAACACAATGATATGATGGGATGCCATCTCATGCATCATGTAGGCACTTTCTAGAGATCACATGTCATGTATTCTTGTCATGCCACTTAGGGTGAATTAATGACTGCATGTTTTTGTGATAGATGTTGTGCTAGATATGCATGCTGTTGTGATAGATGCCTTGATAGAATACCTGCTATTTGATAGGGTATTGATAATGTGTAAGGTTCCGTTTGAATGAGCTCCAAAATTTGGTCCCTGAGGTGTTATGGGCCCTCATGGATTGGAATTTGGTGGATCATTGCACTATTATACTTGTATATGACATGAACATGATGCCAAGATTTGGTTCGCAGGGAGTATGTGCCCCCACAGATTGGAATTTGGCACTTTAATGTCTGTTTTAGTGTTTTTATGGGGTTTCAGAGTAGTTTCTGAGGCTTACTATCTGAAAAAACCCCGAATACACGGTGTGTAATGATGAATACACACCATGTATCCTTCTATTAGGGAAGGGAAAGTTTTCTTAAGTACACACTATGTACTATATGTATACGCTATGTAATCCTTAACCGTGTGACTGATTATGTGGACAGAGACATGGGGTTGATATATGTTTGGTGGAACATGCCGTGTACAAGGAGTACACACTGTGTTGTAAGGACTGTGTAACCGGTCATGTGACTAACAACATGGGTCCGTGAAATCCTTATAGTACACACCGTGTTTGGCATAAACACTCCATGTAGAGTCAAACATGTCTCCGACCGTGTGACTAATGAAATGGGCGGTTGAAATTTAGGTAGTACATGCTGTTTCTATCTTGAACACACCGTGTGAAGTCAACCGTGTAACCAGTCGTGTGACCAACAACACGAGTTGGTGAAATCCTTCAAGTACACATCGTTTTTGGAACATGCATGCCATGTATTTTTGACCTAGGAGAACCATGTGGTTTAGTCGTGTATAGGAACCCAGGTAGGTGAAGATGATTAAAGTACACGCCGTGTCCTTGGGAGGAACACGCCGTGTGTATGGTGGTGTTACACGACCTGTGTTGGCAGAAGTACACACCCATGTAAAGACTTACGGGAACACGTCGTGTAGTGGTCATACACTTTGTGTATCCATGTTTTATAAAACTCTATTATTTTATTATCCTATTACTTTCCTACACTTCTAAGTTTTAGTTATTGATAATCTTGAACTGAGGTGTGCACTTGACCTTGTAGAGTCATGCCACCACGACATCCTCCGGTTGTATGCCAGATTTAGGGTAGTGATTAGACACTGGACATGGTGGATCAGGGACCACTAGTAGATCCTCCCATCATGCCTATCTTGGAACCAACCATTATACTAGAAATAGGTGCTAATGCACAGTTTCACAAAGGCTTCATGAGGTTTATGTAGACCTTCAGGGGAGCACCGCATCCTGCCCCGTCTATGGCAGAGTTGACATGGGTCTTTCAGCAGTAGCATCCTCCCACCTTCTCTAGGGAAAGAGGACCTCAATATTTATAGTCATGGTAAGAATCCATGATGTCGATCTTAGAGCATTTGTAGAAGCCTCCAGAGAGTAGGGTGAATCTCGCTACTTATATGCTTTGGGATTCCTCCAAGAGATGATGGTATGTGATCTCATAGGCGGGACACCAGCAGGTTATTTCTTGGGATGAGTTCCAGCATTCCTTGTATTATTACTTCTACCAAGATACTTTGAGGATTGATCAAGCCCAAGATTTTATAAGTCTGGAATATGGTACTCTCTTAGTCATGGAGTACTCTTCTCGCTTCACAGAGCTGCAGCGTTTCACACCCATTCTAGGAGGTGACAAGTTATTTCTGGAGAGGAAGTTTGAGGATAGTCTCAGGCATGAAATCCAATATCAAGTGAACATATTCAGGTTAAACTCCATTACCTCTATAGTCAACCAGGTGCTGATTACAAAATGAAATATGAGGGATTCTGGGGATGTGAGGCAGAGTGGTATCCAGAGTTGGTACCCCTCCGACTGACAGCAGGAAGCTCCACCGGGAGTCTATGCATATAGATCCGAGGAGGCGAGATACTTCTTCTAGTAGCTAGTTGGTGTGCTACTAGTGTGTGAAGAGTGGGAATACAAGGCCAAATTTCCCGAGAGACCCAGTGGAGTGCCGATATTGTGTAAATATGGGTTATCTTCAGTGGTTCTATTATATTTTCTCACCAACAGCTGGTGATAGGGGTTTTGTTTCGACTCCTCATACTGAAGTAGGACCACCGGTCCCACATCAGACTAGGGGATGGAGTTCTTCAGGCCGTTCAGGTCAAGGTGGAGGTCGTGGATGTAGTGATCATACATAGGGTTTTCAACAGTCGTAGGGTGGATCAGCTTAGGGATCTCAGTCAGCTTCATAGGGCCACGATGCAGGTCGGGATTTTGTGATAAAGCAGATCTAGCCAAAACTGGATCCTAAACCCTCTACAGTTAGAGGTATGATTCTAGTTTCCTCAGTTTTAGCTTCTACACTTTTCAATACAGGTGCTTCCCATAGTTTCATATTCTTCGCTGTTGTGGAGACCCTTGGGCTCTGTATCTTTACTTATGCTGATATCTTAATGCTAGAAAATCCTTCAGGGACTAGAACGACTAGTGTATGTCAGTGAAAGGAGTTCCCTCTTGAGGTTGGTGGTTGTCACTTATTATGGGACCTCTATGTCCTAGTGATGATAGTCTATGATTTCATTCTTAGGATGGACTAGTTGGTTCCCTACCAGGCTGTTGTCAATTTCTATCTCTATAGGGTGAGTTTTATATCACCAAAGGGTGGATTTTTTTACACAAGGGCGAATGGAATGTCAAGGTGAGTAGAGAAGGACCCAAGCATCATGGTTTGGGAGGAGTTATAGACCAGATCGCTAGTCTATATCTAGATGGACAGGGGACTTCACAGATAGACTTTCCTTCAATGGTGGATCATTTCAGGGATGTATTTCCAGAGGACTTTTCATGTAACTCAGAATTTGTGTGGATTATCAGAAGCTAAAATAGTTGACAGTCAAGAACCGATATCCCTTGCTGAGGATTAATGATATCTTTGATTATCTTTGAGGATCCAGGTTGTTCTCAAAGATTTAATTGAGATCCAGTTATCATCAGTTGTACGTTAGACCATCAGATATACCTCTTATAGCCTTTCGAAGCAGGTATGGTCTATATGAGTATGTGGTTATGCCGTTCGGTCTCATGAATGCGCCTGCAGTTTTCATGGAACTGATGAACCGAGTGTTCCATCCATACTTATATTCTTTCGTGGTAGTCTTTATGGATGATATCTTGGTGTACTCTCACACTTGACATGACCACACCATACATCTTGAGATCATTTTGAGTACATTGAGAGAGCATCTATTATATACTAATCTCTCAAAATGCTACTTTTGGATGGATCAGATTCACTTCTCGGGTCATGTTATCTCAGAGACAGGAATATCAGTAGACCTAGAGAAATTGAGGAAAGTAGTTTCCTAGGAGCGGTCTAAGAACGTCTTTGAGGTGCAGAGTTTTATAGGGCTATATGGACACTACAAGCATTTTATATAGGACTTTTCACGCTTAGCAACACCACTGATGGGCCTTACTAAGAAGTGTGTGAAGTACCTGTGGACAAATTCCTACAAGACAACCTTTCAGGAGTTGAAAGAGAGATTGACTTCAGCACCGATACTAGTTTTTATAGATTTAGGAAAAAGTTATAAAGTTTATTGTGATGAATCAGGTATCGGGATGGGAGCATTACTTATATAGGTGGAAGGAGTCATTGTGTATGGGTCTCGACATTTGAGGCCACATGATAGGAATTAACTGACGCACGACCTAGAGTTGGATGTAGTTGTTCATGCCTTGTGCTGTTGGAGACATTATATTTTGGGAGAGCATTTTGTGGTTTTCACCAACCACAAAAGTATCAAGTACATATTTACTCAGCGCGATCTGAATTTGAGACAGTGAAGGTGGGTTGAGTACCTTCAGTACTTTGATTTTGAGCTTTCCTACACACCTAGGAAAGGAAAAATTGTGGCTCATGCGTTGAGTAGGAGGAATCAGATACAGACAGTTTAGGAGGCCATTAGTGAGTGGCAGCTTATGGATATGTTCTCTGAGATACATTTGGAGGTGCACAACAAACAAGGGCAGAAATTTATTTCCTTTTTAGTTGTTACCTCTACTCTACTTGATCGAGTGAAAATGAGGTAGCTATCATATTCTGAAGGCCTAGTCCTATGGGAGAATATGTCAGGAGAGGACCCTATTCCTGGATGGACCGTAGGTAAGGATGATATCTTGTGCTTTCATGGACGTGTATGGGTGTCAACAGACATACGTGAGGAGATGATTCTGGACTTTCATTACTCATTTTGGGTAGTTCATACTGGTGTTACCAAGATTTATCGAGATCTAGAACATCAGTATTGGTGTCCAGGTATGAAGAGAGATGTTACTGGTTTTGTCATGAGGTGTTCCACCTGTCAGCAGGTGAAGGCGGAGCATCAACGACCAACATGGATTTTGTAGTAGTTACCCATTTCCGAGTAGAAGTGGAATGGTGTCATGATGTACTTTGTGATAGGTTTACCAAGGTCTCCTCGAGGGAATGATGCACTTTGGGTTGTCATTGAAAAACTCATGATGGTTGATCACTTCTTACCGATCAAGAAGACCTTTAGTGTTGATGATCTAAGAAGTTTGTACATCCATGAGATTGTACGTTTACATGGGGTTCCACACTCTATTGTTTCAGACAAAGATTCCCATTTTACTTCTTGGGTCTGGCAGGGACTACAAAGGGCCTTGGGTACACAAGTACTTTGGAGTATAGCTTACCATCCCCAGCCAGATGTCCAGTCTGAGCGTACAATTCAGGTGCTTGAGGAAATTCTATGAGCATGTGTCCTAGATTTTGGAGGTTCTTGGTATAAGTACATACCTCTGGTGGAGTCTTCCTATAATAAAAGTTTTCAGGCAACTATTCAGATGGCACCTTATGAGGCTTTTTACGGTAGGCTATGCCAATCACCCATATGTTGGATAGAGGTAGGAGAGGCAACTATGATGGGACCTCATCTTGTCCAGGATACCACGAAGTAGATAGAAATGATTCAGAAGAGGATAGATACTACACAATCATGGCATAAGTCTTATGCTGATCGATGGAGATAACCTCTGGAGTTCGAGGTCAGGGATCAGGTTTTTCTCTGTGTCACACCGAGGATGGGACACATGAGGATCAGAAGACAGGGTAAGCTTTTGTCAAGATACATTGGGCCATTTGAGGTTTTGGAGAGAGTCATACCGGTTGCCTATCGGTTGCAGTTACCTCAGAGTCATCGGGATATGCACGTTGTCTTACACGTTTCTTAGCTCCGACATTACTTCTCAAACCCATCTCATGTTTATCAACCCTAGGATATTGAGTTGGAGGTGGAAGCCTCATTCGAGGAGAATCCTATCTAGATCATTGATTACAGTGTGGAGGTTCTCTATGGTCGGTATGTTCCTCTGGTACGGGTGTTATGGCAGCACAGGTGAGTACAAGATGAGACTTGGGAGAGGGAGGCCGATGTATGATCACAGTGGTCAGATCTGTTAGAGGATTTTTATTTATCACCTTCTTAGGGAAATTCAAGGATGGATTTATTTAATGGGGGAAGTTTTTAAGAACCCAGACCTTCTTTTCAGGTATTAATTTTCTTTTAAAGTTGTTTTTGAGGAAAAAGGGAAGAAGGAAAGTTTTATGAGTACACATCGTGTGATTCCTTGTACATGACGTGTACTCTGGCACCAAGTCCAGGTCATGTCTAGCTGTGTCACGACCACATACATGACTGCGTGATGACGTGGTAGGGCTGATTAATGCAGGGACTAGAAAATACAAATACACACCATGTATCCTTAGGTAACACGTCATGAATTTTTATTTATATTTGATAAATCATACTAGGGTCACATATTGTTCATAGAAAACACTTCTTCTAACGTCATATCATCCAGGAGAGATCGAAGATCACGATTCTTCTCCTCACCCTTGATCGACCATCTGTTCTACGAATCAATCGTCATCGATTGCATTGGAATCAGATCAGTGTGTTCTTCCTTCTTCTAGAGCCTCTTATCTTGATTTATCTTTTTTTTTCATGAGATATCTTTGGTTGAGAGTTCTTGACATTTTTGAAGATATACTATGTTCTAGGTCGATTCAAAGGCTGAGGTTCAACTATATAAATCGTACAAAACTGAGGTAGGTGGTTTGTACCTTTCCATAGATCGTCTTTGAATTATATGTGAAAAAGTTCCCAATACCCTAGTTTAAGGTATTTATTGTTTAGGGAATTTAAACCTTTAATGCATGTTATTCCTTGATTGATTGAGTTAGGGATATTTTTTGAGAATAGGGTTTATTTACCTTTCTATGGATGTGTTTTCCCATGTTTGAACTTATATTGGCTGATGGGTCTAGTTTTTCCTCTTAGGCTGCTCTGTTTTCCATGCCTAGTGTTGTTAGGATGGAGTGTTATTATCTGAATTTCTTGTGCCATTCCTTGTATTTTTTTATCAAAGTATTATATTGTGATTTACTTTGGATGCTAGATATCGTTTGTGCACGATTGACTTACACAGGGTTGTGGGAACCTGGTGTAATTTGACCATAGGGGAAATGGACGCTGAGAGATTTCCCAGATTGTCTGTTATACTTTTATGTTGTGAGACCATAAGGGGGTGGACGTGTGTTCCCCCTCAGAGTGTCTTTAGTTCCACGTTGCGAGACCACAGAGGGAATTGGACGTTGAGTGCTTCCTGAGAGAGTCTGTAGTTTACTGATAAAAGACCACATGGGTAATTGATGGTGTGTTCTTTCTCAGAGAGTCTTTGTTTAAGATGAACTAGAGGGGTTAGACTGTGATTACTTCCCAAAGGGTTTCTTGTGTTTTATTGGTTGATTCTTATTTTTATAAATGTAAATTAATGTAAATGAAACTGTAGGATTGTTTACTTTTTAGTACTTCCTGGTTTATTACTTTATTTTGCATATTTTATGCCATATATATATATATATATATTCACTGATAGTTAGGCATAGATCTTTGGGTGGTTTCCTAATTGGATTCATCTCACACCCTATTTGGGTCATTCTTTTGGGCCCAAAATGATTATGTTACTACAGGTATAGATAAGGGAAATCACCATTCTACTTCAGGTACTTGATTGTAGTGGAGCTAGAGAGCATGGGACCAAGCTGAGGCTTACGATGCTGTTAGAGTTGTTTACTTTTTTTCCTTTGTACTTTGGTTCATTACTGTATTCCAACATTGTGACTTGTTTGACCACTTTCCTAGATATTGTTACATGCATCATTATTTATATATATGCTACAATTGTTTATTTACTATCAATCTTCCATTGTTCACTTTTGTATGGTATTATTATTTCTTCTGCTACTATTATCTATTTATTTCCATTGTGTTACTCTTCCAATGAGGGAATAGTTTCCCCAATATCACACCCAAGGTCCTCGCTGCTAGTCGGAAGCCTCTGGCATTCAGTGAAATGTGTTTGAGGCCATGTGACCAACTGGCTACGGGGCACCTCTAGGTGGCACCCAGAACTGGGACGTTACATTAATGGACATTGGTTCAAACTCACATGCCTACTTTACTTTATTTAGTCATGTAATCATCACTATTGTTTTTATTGTGGATAAATAATAAATTAGTGAATATAATATTGAGAAAACCCCTCTCCCCATCCACTATAAATGCCACCCCTCACAACCTCATTTCCTCACACCTCTCAAGCCTTATTCCTACTCAAAATTATGCTAAAATCTATTCCCAAGACCCTACTACATGTCTAGAATCCCTTGGTATCATAAAATACCAAAACCTCTCCCTTAAAGTGGCTCTCAAAGAATTTATATTCAAGATGTAATTTCTATCTCTCTCTTCTTTCAGATTCCTTTCAAATTTCATTTCTTTTCTTCTCTTATCCTCAAATTATCTTATCCAAATGTCATTATAACTCCTGTATGATTGATATTATGGTATTCTATCATTTTGATGAAATATTATTCATTATACTCCTCTCTCTCTCTATCTCTTTTTATAAAAATGAAATCATTTCCTGTGATGTGTTAATTTACATAAATCATGGGTGATGTACTTACATTTTCCTTAAAATACTTCAAGGATGTCAATAAAACCATTAAATGGTTGAAAATAGATTATAATATGTATGTTTTAAGCCATTTTTTTTCTATAAAAAACTTTTATGCATAATACTAAATGATAAAACAAAACATGTTCATCGTGATCCAAAAACCGCCCAAATTAACCTAAAATGATCATCATTAAATTTTAACTAATGATTTATCCACATGGTATATAAAATAATTAGTTACAAGATCATTTAAACTACTGGAAGATCATTAATAAAATTTAATACCAGTTCTATATGTTTATCCATATTCTGCACAAACTTTCATTCACATGTACAAGTGAACTGTTCATGAAAACTAAGAAAAAGAACACTCTCGAACTGTGAATTTAAACTATATAACTCATCCAAAGGCCCATAAAATAACTTAATGAAACCATAATGAACCATATTCATGCATAAAATGTTCTATAATTTATAATTAATTAATATAATGTTATTATATATGAAATTAAAGTGAATAAAGCGTTCAGATACAAGGTAAGGGGAATTTTCAAACCCAACATTCTTTATTCATGTTATCCCTCTTTCACCCCATTTTCAGTATGGCTATTCCTTAAAAATAATTTATTCATATTTATCTTATATGTTATGGGATATAAATGTTTTCTACTAGATTTTATGGAAAACACAATGTTTTCCAAAAGAACTCTTCTTTCAAAAACACACATTTTACTTCTTACTCAAGGTTGATGGTTCTTATACCAAGTATATTATTCCCTATTTCATTTGGAAACCCAAATTTTATAAATGTATGATTTATGAAGTGAAAAAAATTCCTTTACATGGGTTGTTTTATGTTCAAGATTTATATATGTTCTATGTGGCATGAATGATAATGAAAATGTTATGATGGGACAGATGCACCCAGAATTATATAGCGCATTGAAAATGTTATGATGTGATAGGTGCACCCAAAATTATATAGCACTCCAATGAATTTGTTAATTTTAAGAAAATTATGAGTAAAGTGAAGTATGTGTGAACATGATTCTATATTTTTTCACAACTGTGTGTGGTAGTTGACCACTAAGACATAATGTTTTATTTTTAGGCATTGCCACATTCCAAGTCTTTTTTTAATGTTTCCTCTCATGATTATGATCCTATGCCTATGTTATGATGATAATGTTTATGATAAACCCGTTTCACATTGTTCTATGATATTATCTATCCTCTTACTGATCTTTTTTTTCTCATACCATGTTTTTAAAATGTTTTCATAGGATTCCTTAAAAGTTCAAATGGTGCTTAAGGTGCTCGTGTATATGAATCCAATTAGCTATTTTGTAATTATTTTTGTAAACTATGATTTAATTTATGGTTTGTCTAATACTCCAAAACCTAGATCAGAAATGGTCCTCAGATGAATAATGTACTGTTTATTTTTCTGTTATCCATTATAAAAAAATACACACCATGTTTTAGTACTGAATCCAGAAGTGCGGGTTTAGGGATTTACCGTCATGCTATGGGGTATTTTTTGCATAAGGGTATGAGTTTATAATAACCATACAAGGGTATATTTTTTCCTTACACTTTTATTATTCATTGGGGGATGGTGGTAGTTGTCTAGGAGGTTGTTTTTGGGTTAGTTACTGGTAAGGGAAAATATTGTAATCATTGAGAGATTTTTGTTCTCTCTTTGATAGATTTATAAAGAGTGTCTTAAATGAACCATCATATTGATCATATTGGAGCATTATTGAATGGAATCTTAGAGGAACTCAAGATGAAATAGTTTTTTGGAAATATTTTCTTGATCAGGTGACACTATAATTTAGCCCTCACATCAGTGGAAACTAACTTGAAGCACAACAACAAGATGCCCACATGGATGGAAAACCACATGAATGCATAGGAAACATCTGTAACAAAGTCGCAATCTGGCCAAAAACATTTGGAGAGTCTTGTATGGGAGTTGGTGGTATCTATGGAATGGATGATAGAAACATCAAGTCATTCAGGATGGGAGGACTCCAAAGGGAAGTAAGTTATTATGGATAGAGGAAGAGGAAAATCCAAATCTATTATATTTATGAAAGTCAAAGGAAGAATACTAGATAATAAGTTAGAGGTGGATGGAATGGAGCAAACTTTTTGCAAATTATTATGACCATATGAGGTAAATCAATATCCTAGTTTGAGTCTTTTTGTCCATGATGTAGTGGAAGAGGAAACTTATCCAAACAATGATCTACTAGAAGTGAATTAGTAAAAACTATGAGGGAATTTGTAGTACAAGAAAGACCCAAAAATGGATATTTATAATATTTCCCTTCAACACTATCATCAAGAACAAGAAATGGAGTAGAAACAGATAATAATATTAGAAAAAGTTTATGTATATCAATATATTATCATATTTTCTAAACCCTTGTATTAGGTCAAAGTAAACAATTATAGATTCTATATTTGAAAATTTACTCTTGTTTTTCTAACAAATAAGCATTTGGAAATATGGGATTAGTTGAAACATGAAAGGAAAGAAGTTAAAAGTAAGAGAGTTGCAATAGTTATAGCAAAATTGGATACAAAAACTTCTTCTACTCAGGTGATCACACATGTCTTATCATATATAGAGGAAGCTTCCTCATTCAAAGTCCTAAATTCAACTAAAATTTACACTGTTCTATGAGGAATTTCTTAAGGAAAGCTTCTAATGTTGAATAAGCTATTTTCATTTCTTTATGCTACTAATTCTGGACAAGTAGCTCGAAAGGCTGCAATAGAAAGTTACAAATGGCTTCTAATATCCCCTGAAGATGTTGGGATCTGATGGGGGTGACTAGGGGGACATAAAAAACCACCACATCAGAAGAATTTTAACCATATTCTTAATAACATTATTATGGAAGAAGTGAAGTCTACTCTTCCTTTTTTATTATAGATGGATCACTAGTGAAAGATACCCTAACACACAATACTGTCATGAAGTGGAAATTTATCAGTCCTAGAAAACCAATCTTGCATGCCTATGGGATGGTTTTCTTTCTACAGTTGGCTGGCAGTTATTCTTGTAGCTGAAGGAGGTAAAGGTTGTCATAATAGTATTGATGCCATGTCATCATTTTAAAATTTTGGAAAGCTCAGTTGAATGAATGAAATATCTAGTCCTGTATGCTCTATCTATTGTTTTTTATGTGTTCAATCAGGAAATACTTGGTACTATAATTTGGTTTTATTTATCCTATAAATCTAAGTACCTTGAAGAAGTTATTCTCTATATGGAGGTAGTATGTACCAAAATTTTTCTTTTTTATGAGAGCATATCCTCCATGGGGACCTGGTGTTTTTCATGAATATAAATTATTATTGGTATAATGTTATGAGGAGTTAATAAAGGATAAAGGTATACAAGGTCAACTGGAAAGTGAAAGAAAATTCTAGGAAAATTAACTCATTCTATTAAGGTATAAGGAAGAAGATCGTATCAATGTTTCTGTGAAGAGGGAATCAGATGACCCAAGTTTGGATAAAGGGAGACAATATAGAAAAATAAATTTTTTAATGATACCAACATTATGTGTTCAATTTAATACATTATACTATGCTGATAGCTAACTAAATATGTTGTAAGATACCATGTGGATGTGCTAGACAAGGAAAATCAAAGCAGAGCTCCTCATGATGGAGAGACAAAGTAGTGATACCGAAATAGAAGTATTTGATGGTAGAAGTAAAGATATAAATGCTTCTATAGATAGGGTCAATGATATTTCTAGAACTAAATTCATCCTCTAGAATATAATGGATCCTTACATTGTAAATATGGATGATTTTATTGGGTGAACATATCTATTTCAACCTCGACTGAATTACATCCTCTCTAATGTGGCATTTCCAAAGTGGATAAAAAATACTATTAGAGGACTTTATCCAATGATATAAGGTAAAATTATCCTGTATGAGGAAATAGGTGGATAGTTTTATGTTATAGGGGAAGCTAAAAAAGTCTGTAAGGATGCTCCGGTGTCAAAAGTCATGAAAAACTGCACAACTTTATACCATGGAAATCCCTTATTAGGGGTACTATAGAATGAAATTTCATAGGGATAAAAACATTGGATTTCCCCATATGTTTATGGGGGAAATAATCTAAATCTATATTCAGAAGGACTGGATAGTTCTCTCTCCTAGAGTTCACCTTAAGAACATGGTGAGTTTTCAGGGATGGGGAGATGATGGTGTTAGCCGCATGGGGCTATGGGTTGCCAAGGGGAAGTTTTGTATTTATAATTTATTATATTTTGGGGTTGGTTTTAAGTAGGTGGGGGATATTAAGTAGGTCTTGGGGTTTTTGGAGAGTTTGTTATTTATTTTTAGCACATTTCTTAGTGGCAGTGGTCAACCTTGAGAGGTTTGGCTTGGTCCTCAAGGGAGTGATCCTCTTTGGAAGAATTATTCTCCATATCCTCCCCCCTTTTTTGATGCAACCCCATTCAATATTTTCTCCTAGAAAATAACAAGTTTTTTTGTTTTTATTATCTTATTATATCAATTTTATACCACTAGGACTACTATTTGTAACGACCCAAAGTTTTCAATGGAAAATTCCCTTCTTATATCTATGTCATAAAAACACAAAATAATGAACTACTAAGTGATAAGTGACCTTTAAACATAATTTTTTCACCCCTATGTTTGGAATTTTAAAAAATCCAACATACACGGTTGTGTTCAAGATAGTTTTTGGAGTCTAATGAAACAAAAATAATTTTTGGTGAATAGTAACCTACCCTTATGAATAGTAACCTACCCTTATGAATAGTAATATGAACCTTATGAATAGTAAATAAGAGTAACATTACCTATGAATAATAAAATAAAATTTAGACATCATAGAAAGTGATAATTTGACCTTAGTAAACGTTTTTGGTATTTTATAAGTCATAAATAATTAATTATAATTAATTAATCAATTTAAAAGAATATTTATTTTCCTGAAATATATTCATAAATTATTGAATCAATGTCTAATAGTTTTTAGATAATTTTATAAGACCCTAATTAATTTTTGAAAGAATTGCAAAATCAGTTTTAATTTTAAAAACTGTTTTTTTTAAATAAATTATGATTTTAATTAAATATTAAATTAATAATATTTTGAAAATTATTTTTGACTTCATTTTTGGATTCTACACGTCGAAAAATGGTTGGGGTAAAATTTTGGGATTTTTCTGAGATACTTGAATTTTTGATGAATAGTAGAATACATTAATTTATCATATAAATACATTTTAATTAAAACCCACTATTCCTGACATCACAAGTGATGTAAGCACCCAAATCCCGAATTAACAAGTCAAATTTACTATTCTTAGTCATCCAAGACTCACTATTCCTTGTCTTGGGTGAAATTAATAAACTAATCAATTTTATATTAAGGAAACCCCTCTCCCCTCCACTATAAAAGCCACCCTTCACTCCCTCTTTTCCTCACACCTCTCAAGCTCCAAGCCTTCTCTAAATTCTGCCCAAACACCTTCCCTAGCTCATCCCCCACGTCCAAAAGCTGCTGGTCTCATCAAAAGACCAAGCCTAGCTTCCTTAAAGAGGATCTCAAGAGAAGGATTCTAAAGGTAATTTCTCTCTCTCTTCTCCTTTAATTTCCTTTCAAGTTCAAGTTCCTTTCTTGATCTCTCTCTATCTATCTTCATCCAAATTGTTCTGTAAATCCAGTATTATATATATAATTTAATATTATGATTCTAATGTTATATTATATCACCCCACACTCTTTCCCCCTTCCTTTTATTTTATTAAAGAGAACGTTGTTCATGTGGTGATAATTTATCACCTTCAAAAACAACATGTTCTCTTCTTCCATTTATACCTTAAATCTGGTCATGAAACCATTTTTATGGTTGAACCAGAATGATTTATATGTATTATGTTCTATTTTAAGTTCTTTAAATAACCTATGGCCATACAACTAAGTGAAAAGTTAAAATGAGTTGGTTGTGATCCAAAAACCGCTCAAATTAGCCCAAATAATCTTCATTTAATTCTTATCTAATGATTCGGCCACATGGATCTAATATAACTCATTATAAAATCATTCAAGATTCTGTAATATCATTAATTACATGTAATATCAGTTCTGGATGTTTACCCATGATCTACCCAAACATCAAATTAAGAATACAAGTGGACCGCTCAAGAAAACCATGAAAACGAACATCCCTGATCAATGTTTTTAAACTCTATAAGTCATCCAAAGGAACATAATATGAAATAATGAAACCAGAATGAAACCTATTAATGTATAAAAGGTTCTTGAATTTCTAATTAATCAATATAATGTCATTATACAGGACATTAAAGAGAAGGAGGCATTCGAGTATAAGGTAAGGGGAAATCTCAAACCCAATTTTCTTCCTTCGGGTTCTCCATCTTTCACTCCATTTTTGATATGGTTACTCCTAAAAGATCATTTTTTCATCATTTACTTTACTTTTCTGGGATATAAATGTTTTTCACTAGTTTTTATGCCCATCAAAATGTTTTCCAAAAGAACTCTTCTTTCAAGATCTCACCTTTTTCCTCTCATTCAAGGTTGATGGTTCTTATATCAAGTATGTTTTTCCCTCTTTCTTTTGGGAACCCAAAGCTTATGAATGTATTATTATGAGATGAAACCCATTACTTTCCATGGGTTATTTATGTACATGTTTGATATGTGTTCTATGTGGAAAGCATGATAATGATAATGTTATGATGTGACGGGTGCGCCCGGAATTATATAGCGCAATATGAATGTTTAAATGTGACGGGTGCGCCCGGAATTATATAGCGCTCCAATGCATTGGGTAAAGTGATGAATCTCATGAGTAAATGTGAAATTATGCGTGAACATGATGCTAGATTTTTTCACAAGTATGTGTGGTAGTTAACCACTAAGACATGATGTTTCATTTTTATGCTTTGCCACATTTCAAGTTTATTGTTTATGCTCCTCTCATGTTCAAGATCTTCTTCCTATGTCATGATTATGATCACCCCATGCTATATTGTTCTTATATATCCTCTTATTGGGATTTTAGCTCACCCCTTTTGATGTATATCCTCAGGTGTCTACATGTACTAAGGAGAGGACAAGTGCTACTAAGAATCTATAGAAGAAGAGATTAAATGAATTTTTATGCTTGATGTTGTACTTGTTATGTGTAGTCCTAGTTTTCCCAAGACACTAAACCTCTAGATCCTCCATGTGTAATAATATTATGTTGTTTATCTTTGAAATGATGTAATAGTAATGTAAGAAAAGTCCGGGTCGCTATAGTTGGTATCAGAGGAAAGGTTTAGTTAATTTGGGAATTAGGATTAGTGAACCCTAAAGAAAACCTCTAGCATGAGACTAAGTACAAATATGCACACAAGGATATTTACCTATGGATCCAATATGTTATGTTTTTGGTATAATTGTTTAAAAGGATAAGTTATTCATGACTTGTTTACTTATTTTTTGTTCTAAACTTTTCTATTTTAGAAAATGGTGGGAACCAGGAGAAATCAGGACAACAACTCTTGCGAAGGCCAATGCAATGATTGCCCGAACGACATCCCCAATGATTTTGGAGGTGGAGTTCAAAACTTCATGGCAATGCTTACCCAATTATCCTGGGTTATGAATAATAACCATAATAATGGGGAACGTCCTCCTTCACCAAATAGGGAGCAACTAGCTATCGAATGTTTTATGCGGCAACGACCACCGACGTTTTGTGGATCTTACGATCCACTAGTTGCGGAACAGTGGGTCAACTCCATGGAGAAGATCTTTTCTGTTATTCACTGTTCCGAGACGGAGAAGGTGACTCTAGCCGTTTATCGTCTAGATGGAGAAGCTGATCAATGGTGGGCTTTCATTAAGAACACCAAGCCAAGGGAGGAAATTGAAGAGATGGAATGGGAAGACTTTAAAATAATGTTTCTTAATAAGTACTTCCCAAGAACTCTTTGCATGAAGATGGAGAGAGAATTCATAGAGCTCAAGAAAAAAGAAGGAGAATCTTTCACAACCTATGAAGTAAATTTCACAAGGCTCACAAGGTATGCTTCGGGTTTTGTTATCAACAATGATAGCAAAATTGATAGATTCTTTGGTGGATTAAAACCACATCTTCGAAAGGCTCTTGCAATTCGAGACTTTGGGAGTTATGAAGAAGTTGTTCGGTGTGCTCTCAAAGTGGAGATGGAGTTTGGAGAATGGTCCCATGGCTATGGTGATAAGAAAAGAAAGATAGAGTTTCAAGCTGGTGGATCTAGTGATAAAGATGGGAAGAAAACACAACGAACCACTTGCCAAAAATGTGGGAAGTTGCACAATGGGAACTGCCTCAAAGGGACGGGGAAATGCTTCAAGTGTGGGAAAGAAGGAAACCTAGCTCACGAGTGTCTAAGAGACATGAAAAGGAAGGATAATGTAGCCGATGAAAGGAGAGAACCACTCATGGTTCAATGCTACAACTGTAAGGAGCTAGGGCACTATTCAAACCAGTGCACTAAACCTCGAGCTTTCGAGGGTAATCAGTGCCAACAACCCCCAAAGCCAAAGGAACAAGGGAAGGCTTATTCCATCACTACTGCCGAGGTGGAACATGATAATGAAGTCGTACAAGGTACACTTCCTATTCGCTCAAGAATGGAAATAGTCTTATTTGATTATGGTTATACGCATTCCTTTATATCTTGCAAGTTTGCTAGAACTATAGAATCGAATCCCCGAAACCTTGAAGTAGAGATATCTGTAAAAACACCAAGTGGAGAAATCATTGAAACCCAAGTGTTTGATTCTTCTCCTGTTGACGTATGTGGGAATATTCTTCCGGCAAATCTCGTAATACTTCCCTTGGTGGAATTCGACGCTATAATGGGAATGGATTGGCTCTCGTTATATAGAGCACATATCAATTTTCGGGAAAAGGAAATATATTTTCATATTCCAAACCATCCCATGCTCCTCTACAAATGCAAGGAAGATCATGAATATCCTTTGAGAAATCCTTCAATGGTGTGGGTGATGATTCCCTATGAAGAATCATACCTCGCCCAAATGTTTGAGTCAAAGGAAAGCTCCAACCTTGAGGAAATTTCCATCGTAAGGGAATACGACGATGTATTTCCCGAAGAGTTACCCGGAATTCCCCCGGATCGTGAGGTAGAGTTCTCAATTGAACTCATACCTGGAGCTAATCCTATCTCGAAGTTCCTCTATAGGATGGCTCTTATCGAACTGGAGGAGTTAAAGAAGCAGCTGCAAGAGCATTTGGAAAAAGGGTTCATACGCCCTAGTGCATCACCTTGGGGTGCGCCCGTGCTCTTTGTGAAGAAGAAGGATGGTACCATGTGGCTGTGTATCGATTATTGGGAACTCAACAAGATCACCATAAAGAACAAGTATCCTCTCCCAAGGATTGATGACTTGTTCGACCAGTTAAGAGGAGCTCAATACTTCTCAAAGGTGGATCTTCGTTCTGGATATCATCAAGTAAAGGTGAAGAAGGAAGATATTCAGAAGACTGCCTTCCGTACAAGGTATGGGCACTATGAGTTTTTGGTGATGCCCTTAGGACTTACTAATGCCCCTGAAATCTTCATGGATTTGATGAATAGAGTATTTAGACATTACCTCGACAAATTTGTGGTAGTGTTTATCGATGATATTCTCATCTACTCCAAGAGCAAGGAGGAACATGAAGAACATCTAAGACTTGTGTTGGAAACATTGAGAAAGGAGAAGTTGTACACCAAGTTCAGCAAGTGTGACTTTTGGATGAATCAAGTCACGTTCTTGGGACATGTGATCACAAGAGAGGGAATTTCTGTGGACCCTTCAAAGACAAAGGCGATTGAAGAATGGCCCAGGCCCTCTAGTGTCACAGAAATCCGTAGTTTTCTTGGATTAGCTGGGTACTACCGACGTTTTGTGAGAAACTTCTCACGATTGTCAAGCCCGCTAACTAAGTTAACAAGGAAAGGGGTAAAGTATGTATGGACAGAAGAATGTGAGGGAAGCTTCAAGGAGCTAAAGAGAAGGCTGATCACTGCACCTGTACTCACACTACCGAAAAGTGGAGAAAGTTTTGTCATATACAGTGATGCTTCAAAGAAAGGCTTGGGTTGTGTACTCATGAAAAATGATAATGTGATAGCCTATGCATCACGACAGTTGAAGATCCATGAGCATAACTACCCAACTCATGATCTAGAGCTGGCAGCCGTGATTTTTGCCTTGAAAATCTGGCGGCACTACCTTTATGGTGAGAAGTGTGACATATACACCGACCACAGGAGCCTAAAGTATATATTCACACAAAAGGAGCTCAACATGCGTCAAAGGAGATAGTTAGAGCTAATCAAGGATTACGATTGATCTATTCACTATCATCCTGGAAAGGCGAACAAGGTAGCTGATGCTCTAAGCAGGAAAGAACCTGCTACTCTATCCATGTTGAGGATTGAGAAAGACCCTATCTTCTTGGATATGAAAAGGATGGATTTGGGAATCGTAAGGGAATGGGATACATCCTACCTTGCCCAAATTATTGCGCAACCATCCATCTGACAGAAAATTAAGGAAGCACAAAGGGATGATGTAGAGATACAAAAGAGGGTGAATGCAGTAAAGGAAGGGAAGATGCAAGAGTTCCATATCGACGATGATGGTGTGATTCGGTTTGGAACGCGGATTTGTGTGCCTTCATCACCCGGAATAAAGAAGGAGCTATTGGATAATGTACACAGCTCAACTTTCTCTATTCATCCTGGAAGTACCAAGATGTATCGTGATCTCCGAGAACACTTCTGGTGGGATAACATGAAGAAGGAGATTGCAGAATATATATCAAGGTGCTTGATATGTCAGTAAGTTAAAGTTGAGCGGCAAAAGTCCAAAGGTATGATGCATCCATTGTCTATACCCATGTGGAAATGGGAAAATGTTACTATGGACTTTGTCATGGGTCTCCCGAAAACGTCAAGAGGAAATAATGCGATATGGGTTGTGGTTGACCGACTCACCAAGACTTCCCATTTTATCGCTATTCGGGAAGACCTCTCCCTTGAACAACTTGCAAGGATATATGTGAAGGAAGTAGTGAGATTGCACGGTGTTCCGCTCTCGATTGTCTCTAATCGTGATCCAAGGTTCACTTCTAAATTCTAGAGGATCCTTCAACATGCTTTGAGTACTGAATTAAATTTCAGCACGGCCTATCACCCCCAAAATGATGGCCAGTCTGAAAGGACTATTCAGACACTTGAAGATATGCTAAGATCCTGCTCTCTTGAATTCAAAGGTGGTTGGGATCAACATCTCCCATTGGTTGAGTTCTCATACAACAATAGCTTCCACTCGAGTATTCAGATGGCTCTGTATGAAGCTCTTTATGGGAAGCGATGTAGAACTCCAACCTGTTGGGATGAAGTTGGAGAACGAAAGCTACTTGGTCCCGCTCTTGTTCAAGAGATGACAGAGAAGGTTCAAGTCATCCAGAAACATATCAAAGCTGCTCAAAGTCGGCAAAAGAGCTATGCTGACAATCGTCGAAGGGACTTGGAGTTCGATGTTGGAGATAAAGTCTTCCTTCGAATATCTCCATGGAAGAGAGTCATGTGAATCGGGAAGAAAGGGAATCTAAGCCCAAGGTACATTGGACCCTTTGAGATCCTTGATCGTATAGGAGCCGTGGCCTATCGACTGGCACTTCCACCGAATATGGCTCAAGTTCATGATGTGTTTCACGTATCACTACTGAGGAAGTACATTCCAGACCCCTCACATGTACTAAACTCAGAGGTGGTACAATTGGAAGATGATCTCTCATATGAGGAGCAGCCGGTAAAAATTATGGACCGAAGTGATAAGGTTCTACGCAACAAGACAACCTGCCTTTTCAAAGTTTTGTGGAGGAACCAAAAGTTTGAGGAAGAAACTTGGGAACTGGAAGAGGCAATGAAGGATAAGTACCCTCACTTGTTTGTGTAAAGTGAAATTTCGGGGGCGAAATTTCTTAAGGGGGGAAGAATGTAACGACCCAAAGTTTTCAATGGAAAATTCCCTTCTTATATCTATGTCATAAAAACACAAAATAATGAACTACTAAGTGATAAGTGACCTTTAAACATAATTTTGTCACCCCTATGTTTGGAATTTTAAAAAATCCAACATACACGGTTGTGTTCAAGATAGTTTTTGGAGTCTAATGAAACAAAAATAATTTTTGGTGAATAGTAAACTACCCTTATGAATAGTAATATGAACCTTATGAATAGTAAATAAGAGTAACATTACCTATGAATAATAAAATAAAATTTAGACATCATAGAAAGTGATAATTTGACCTTAGTAAATGTTTTTGGTATTTTATAAGTCATAAATAATTAATTATAATTAATTAATTAATTTAAAAGAATATTTATTTTCCTGAAATATATTCATAAATTATTGAGTCAATGTCTAATAGTTTTTAGATAATTTTATAAGACCCTAAGTAATTTTTTAAAGAATTGCAAAATCAGTTTTAATTTTAAAAACTGTTTTTTTTAAGTAAATTATGATTTTAATTAAATATTAAATTAATAATATTTAGAAAATTATTTTTGAATTCATTTTTGGATTCTACACGTCGAAAAATGGTTGGGGTAAAATTTTGGGATTTTTCTGAGATACTTGAATTTTTGATGAATAGTAGAATACATTAATTTATCATATAAATACATTTTAATTAAAACCCACTATTCATGACATCACAAGTGATGTAAGCACCCAAATCCCGAATTCACAAGTCAAATTTACTATTCTTAGTCATCCAAGACTCACTATTCCTTGTCTTGGGTGAAATTAATAAACTAATGAATTTTATATTAAGGAAACCCCTCTCCCCTCCACTATAAAAGCCACCCTTCACTCCCTCTTTTCCTCACACCTCTCAAGCTCCAAGACTTCTCTAAATTCTGCCCAAACACCTTCCCTAGCTCATCCCCCACGTCCAAAAGCTGCTGGTATCATCAAAAGATCAAGCCTAGCTTCCTTAAAGAGGATCTCAAGAGAAGGATTCTAAAGGTAATTTCTCTCTCTCTTCTCCTTTAATTTCCTTTCAAGTTCAAGTTCCTTTATTGATCTCTCTCTATCTATCTTCATCCAAATTGTTCTGTAAATACAGTATTATATATATACTCTAATATTATGATTCTAATGTTATATTATATCACCCCACACCCTTTCCCCCTTCCTTTTATTTTATTAAAGAGAACGTTGTTCATGTGGTGATAATTTATCACCTTCAAAAACAACATGCTCTCTTCTTCCATTTATACCTTCAATCTGGTCATGAAACCATTTTTATGGTTGAACCAGAATGTTTTATATGTATTATGTTCTATTTTAAGTTCTGGAAATAACCTATGGCCATACAACTAAGTGAAAAGTTAAAATGAGTTGGTTGTGATCCAAAAACCGCTCAAATTAGCCCAAATAATCTTCATTTAATTCTTATCTAATGATTCGGCCACATGGATCTAATATAACTCATTATAAAATCATTCAAGCTTCTGTAATATCATTAATTACATGTAATATCAGTTCTGGATGTTTACCCATGATCTACCCAAACATCAAATTAAGAATACAAGTGGACCGCTCAAGAAAACCATGAAAACGAACATCCCCGATCAATGTTTTTAAACTCCATAAGTCATCCAAAGGAACATAATATGAAATAATGAAACCAGAATGAACCATATTAATGTATAAAAGGTTCTGGAATTTCCAATTAATGAATATAATGTCATTATACAGGACATTAAAGAGAAGGAGGCATTCGAGTACAAGGTAAGGGGAAATCTCGAACCCAATTTTCTTCCTTCGGGTTCTCCCTCTTTCACTCCATTTTTGATATGGTTACTCCTAAAATATCATTTGTTCATCATTTACTTTACTTTTATGGGATATACATGTTTTTCACTGGTTTTTATGCCCATCAAAATGTTTTCCAAAAGAACTCTTCTTTCAAGATCTCACCTTTTGCCTCTCATTCAAGGTTGATGGTTCTTATATCAAGTATGTTGTTCCCTCTTTCTTTTGGGAACCCAAAGATTATGAATGTGTTATTATGAGATGAAACCCATTCCTTTCCATGGGTTATTTATGTACATGTTTGATATGTGTTCTATGTGGCAAGCTTGATAATGATAATGTTATGATGTGACAGGTGCGCCCGAAATTATATAGCGCAATATGAATGTTTAAATGTGACGGGTGCGCCCGGAATTATATAGCGCTCCAATGCATTGGGTAAAGTGATGAATCTCATGAGTAAATGTGAAATTATGCGTGAACATGATGCTAGCTTTGTTCACAAGTATGTGTGGTAGTTAACCACTAAGACATGATGTTTCATTTTTATGCTTTTCCACATTTCAAGTTTATTGTTTATGCTCCTCTAATGTTCAAGATCTTCTTCCTATGTCATGATTATGCTCACCCCATGCTATATTGTTCTTATATATCCTCTTACTGGGCTTTTAGCTCACCCCTTTTGATGTATATCCTTAGGTGTCTAAATGTACTAAGGAGAGGACAAGTGCTACTAAGAAGCTATAGAAGAAGAGATTAAATGAATTTTTATGCTTGATGTTGTACTTGTTATGTGTAGTCCTAGTTTTCCCAAGAGACTAAACCTCTGGATCCTCCATGTGTAATACTATTATGTTTTTTATCTTTGAAATGATGTAATAGTAATGTAAGAAAAGGCCGGGTCGCTATACCATTAGGTTGGTCACCTAATAATTTGGAAACTCCGCTGGGGAAGCTCATGGGAGAGGATGATTATCATGGTGAGAGGAGTGATTTATAGAGAGAAAGATCATCAGGTAGACATGATAAGTTATTTAAAAACAATTTATTATTGTGAAATTTGTTCCTCTCCTTTCTTTCAAAGAAAATATTGTAGTTGAGTGGAAAATGATCTTTGGAAGGAAAGGACATCAGTAGAGAAATGGATATGTGATGGGAGTCTGAATGGAGTTAGTTGTTCATTTTGATAAGTTTTCAGTTTATGGAACCCATTGGTGTTGGTTAACTAGTATAGAAACAAAAGTCTTTATTTCATATTTTTTAGGTGAGTATCCACTTGGTTGGATAACAATATAGGCCTATTTTTTGAGAATAGGACATCAAAATATGTGAACCTACACTGTTCACAAATTTTCATGGTAGGTACTGCACTATACTAGTTTTTTCCCTCTACATTAGGATCATTATAGGAAATGTTTAATCCCACTCTAATGGACAGGTACTAAATGTAAGGTGAGTGGGATATACTATGGAATTAAAAGGTCCTATGATAGACTGGTATTATAGAGAAGCAGTTTGCTACCATTCCAGAATAGCCAAAAGTATTTTTTTTATAAATTATTCTAAGGATAAGTGGGAAGGATATTCTAAGGAGGTGAAACTCATTTTGGGAATATGTTTGAAACCTAATTTTTTAGAGGATTTTAATCTAGATATTCTATGAATTAGTATTAAGTAGGAGGGAAAATAGAAGAATTGTGTCATTCAAGAATAGAACTATGAGGACGAGGTGGATACTTTTTTGTAATTTGAAGAATATGTTGAAAATTAGTTAGTATGTATAAAATTAGAAAAGCTTGAAGGGGTTTTGGTGTTTTTATTTGGTGGAAAGGAAATGGTCAGACGCGGTGAGCCTGTGGAGAAAACTAGCACTAGTTGTGTTAATCCAAAAGAGAAAATATTATAAGTCATTAAAACTGAAAAGTGTTAATACAAGATAACCAAAAGAAGGCTACCTAAAGTAAAAGGTGATGCATAGTGTCCATGTATAGTTTCACTACATGTTAGAATTTACTCAGAGACCAGGTATATGTCATAGATAATAGACAAAGTCGAATCCTAGACAATAGTTCTTGAATAATTCTTTCTAGATTTTATTACAATGGATCTAAATCCCAATGTCCAAACAGTGTCTCTTTAGTTGTATTCAGTTAAGGGCTATGATAGAGTCAAGGTGGACATAGAGGTACAGGAACCAGTGCACTAGAAGGAACTATGAAATGTTCCAAATACTGCTGAAAAGCAAGGTTGGAATGAATGTTTCCTTGATGGTAGCAACTCTGGTTGGGAGATGAGATCCTTGTTGCATCTGTGGAAACACAGTTGAATGGATTTTTTTCTTGTTCCTTATTATCATTTGTGGGTTTTCTATTATTAGGAAGAAGGGTTATAAGTTAAAAGGAAGAATTTGGTGTTGAAATAGAATCCTTGAGGGATTGGAGGCTCAAGATGAGTTGATTGGGGAGTTTCACACTCCATTTATGGTAGGATCAAACTAGTGGATGAACAAGTATGTTGTTGCTAAAACTGGAGTTGGCACTAACAAAGAAACAACCCTACATGAGGAATTTATTTTTATTATTTTGTGTCACCATGGTAATAGTGTCCTTATGATCAAAGCTTGAGATTATGATGGAAATACTAGGAAATTGCTGAAGAGGATAATATATTATGCTGGTAAGGGAGGTTGTATTGTTTCTTCCATGACTGAGATTGCAGATTATAGGGGTTGGAAAAGTTCAATTTATCTGGAAGGATGGGGAGATCAAGATAGTTACTTGGGTGATACACGGGGTGAATTAGCCCACAACACATCTAGCATCCCAAATTCACAAGATAAATATGGTATAGAAGCTAGTGTCAAGGTAATGGAATTCAAAAAAAATCCAAGTGAGGGTGTAGAAGTTATGAAATCTTATTGGGATGATTCTATAGTGGTTGCACTAGAGTTATTAGTGCTGAAGGGGGTCAAATTTTCATCATAGATCCAAAGGAGGTGGGAAGAAACTAGAGTATTTTCCCTCTAATTAGGGAATGAGATTCCATTGTCTTCTTTATTAAACGGTAGTTTAAAAATTGGATTGGGATTCAACTCTAGGTGGTATGAGGAGATAATATGCAGTTGCAACATAATAGAGAAACTTCAAGATAGTCTTTTAGAAAAGTTGATGATACATTTATATGATGTGGTTGAGTATTTTGTTGAAGGTTGCAATGATAGTTTTAAATTCCCAATGAAATTACTAGAATTCCCAAATGCACAGTTTGGTTCACAAATTCCTCCTTACCTAAATTTCTATACATTTATTCTTTTATGTATTTTCCACTCAAAACAACTAATATCAAAGATAAAATATCTCAATCTAGAATAATCCATAAAAATACATCTTTCCTTATTTTCCCAGGCCCATGGAGATAAGTTGGGAAATAAGGTCACAAACCACATACTGATTAGAAAAACTTCAAGTCCAGTTTCTCAAATCATGAGTGCATCCACCAATGTTACAATGAATGAATTACTACAAGAACTTGATAAGGGAATTGTGGAATTAAAATAGGGATTACTAGTATCCTTCAACCAGGTTTCTGTGTGGAGATTCTAGATACGATAATTGGATGGGAGAGCATGTATATCCAAAACAAGAGCTACTTTAAAACCTTTAGATTTAAGAAGTTTGAATACAAAATCCATAGATATTTCCTCCCAAAATAGTTCTCGAATTGGAAGTGGTTGTAATAAATCAACCAGACTTGGAGTATGATACTTATGCAACTGAAAAAATTCACACTCTCTCGAACTTTCTCATTATTTGTGTCATCCCACTCCAATATAATTAAACCTATAATAATTTATAAGTTTTCAAAAACCCTATTTGTCCCCCTCCTAGAGTTTCATTAATATCATGAATCAATTTTGGTATAAACTATTATTCCTTGGATAAAACCAAACATTATGATTCCTCAGACTAAATCAAACACCCTTGAAATCAAATCATTCCATTATAAAGGGAAAATCTCATTGAAACATTAGAATGTTGCTCCAAAGCTTCTATAATGGTCTGAAAAGTTTTATTTTTTATGTTCTTCTTTTACCAATTTTATTTCAACCGAATATGGTTTGAAAATATCAATTTGTAAAATATTAATTTCTGCTCCTCTTGAAAGTTTATCTACCACCACATTAGCTCTTCTATAATTTTACACAACCTCAAAATCATAGTCCAATAGCTCTACCTACAAAAAATAATGGTCTATTGAGGTGATTCATTGACTCAATAAGTGTTTGAGGCTTTTATGGTCCATGTGAACAACAAAATGCATGTCCATTAAATATTTTCTATAATTTTGGACCATATGTATTAACGTTGTCATCTACTCAAAAATAGATTTACATAAACTCAAATAAGACATGACCTTATTGAAAAAAGATATCAGCCTCCCTTTTTTTATGAGAACAATCCCTAACCCACCACCAAAAGTATCACATTCTACAAAAAATTACTTAGAAAAATCTAGTAGTCCCATCAAAGGTGTTGTAACCATTCATTTCTTTAAACCCTCAAAATTTGTTTGAGCTTCACTTCCCACTCAAAGTTGTCTTTATTGGTTAGGATGGTAATTGGTTTAATTTTTTTCCACAATCCTTGATAAAATTTCTATAGCAACTAATGAGACCTAAAAATCACCTCTCCTTTATAACATTCATTATAATTGTCCAACAAAGTACACTCAATATTTTTTTACGAGTCCATTTTCACTCCATCATGGGAAATATTATGTCCCATATACTCTACCACTTTCATTATAAAGAATAATTTCTTCCCATTGACATGTAAGTGGTTTTTTTCAACAGGGAAAAAACCTGGTCGAAGTGATTCAAATGTTCCTCCTAGCCACTACTATATACCAGTATTCCATAAAAGAATACCAATGTACCCTTTCAGAGAAAAAGCTTTAAAATATAATTCATAGTAGCTTGGAACATCATTGGAATTTTCATAAGTCAAATGGAATGACCAAATACTCATAATTCCCCGCACATGTGCAAAACATTGTTTTCTCTACATCCTCCTCTCTAACCTTCACATAATGGAACCTAGATATAAGATCCAGTTTAGTAAAAAAATGAGCCCCATACAACTCATTTGAAAAATAATCTATTATAGGAATATGGAACCTATTTGGAATAGTTAACTTATTGAATGTGCGATAGTCCTCACACATACTATATCCATAGTATTTTTTTAACTATAATTATCGAATCAGAATATAAATTGATATTTTATCTGACCACTACATGTTGTAAAAATTATGTAATCTACCACTCCACTTCATCATTTAGTTAATGTGAACCTCTGTAAGGCTGCACATTGACTAGAATCATTGGCTCATGTATCCAAAATGCATGATCTATAATAAATCATGGTGGTAACCCCTTTGGCTCATCTAATAATGTTTTAAACTTTTCCAATGGAAATTTTAAACCTTTCTCAAACTCCTGATTAGAATATTTTTTGATTTTTGTTACCTATACTATAGTTTTTCATTAGAGGCCCTAATCCAATAGTCTCTCTCCATATAAAAATGGCTACAAGTCCAAAGGTATATCTTGTTTAGACTACATTCCCTATAGGGTTACTCATTACCCTTGATAATCAAAACTCATAGTGATATTCTTCCAACTAGAAGTTATATACCCTAGAGTTTCCATCCACTTAATTTTGGGTATAATATCTATCCTAACAATGTCAAAAAGTAATACGTCAACACTATTTTCATGTCACCCAACATAACTAGTAGTGACTTGGATTTACCACTACACATTAATCGACGTGGAATGCATCAACCACTATTATCATGTCACCCAACATTACTAGTAGTGACTTGGATTTACCACTGCACAAAACTTGATTTCCATAACCTAAAAATACCCAAAAGACATGGTTTGAGTTATGGGAGCTACTAGGATTTTTAACAGGGACTTCAAGACAAAATTTTGGCTAATGGTACTATCTATTATTACTAATATTTTCACTCCATCAATAAACCCTTACAGAATCATGGATTTTTCTACTTAGGTACTCTACCCCACCAAAAATCCAAAAAACACCTAACATGTCATCTACCACATCCCTTCATCCCTGATAAAATATCCATCTTCTTCATCTTTAACTTCTTCTTCTTTTCCCTAGGGCTACACACACTCCTAGACCATTAATTTATACCCCCTTCTTGGGAGACTTGGGTGTTGGACCATGTTTTTCCCCATAAGGAAAACACTGTACTTTAGATATTATTTCCTCATAATCAGACTTGGAAATATTTCAAACTCTCTTCAAACTTGAATAAATTTCCCTCTTCTCAACATTCTTGTCCACTTTACTTCTATCTAAAACTGTAGGAGTAGGATTCATCTTAATCATCCTTGCTCTGTATAAATGATTATACAAAGAATTTTGTATGGACATCCATAATTATTGATTCTAGATAACTCATTTTACTATTAACTCTCTTATATCATTCCTAGTCTAAGAAATAAGTCTTGCATTATTACAGGGATCATGAGTTTCCACCTTACTCAATCACTGGTCATAATAAACCCCCAAAAAACTTATATACAATGATTCTTGAAGTCTCTATATGAATAAGGAAACTATCTCGAATTCATTGATATGATCTTCCACTAAACAAGTCTTTTTTATACCTTTCAGTTGTTTTAAAGGATTGTTTTCTAGTGAAGTCCTAAATCATCTAAGGACATTCACCTTAAACACTTCCCAAATTAGGTTAGGACATAACTACAACAGTGATAACATACAGTGTTTTACAATATCATACATGAAAAATTTCACTATAGATACTCACAAATTATTACGAGCCATGTCGATCATAAAGTAAAAGTATCAACCCTTACAATTCATGTGATAATATCTTCTCTAAAAAATGTTGGTAGTTCAACTCACCTGGACAATGAACTCAACTCATTTTTAATCCCTTAATTTTTAATAATTCCTCCACTTTGCATATGGAAAAACAATCTAGGATCCTCATTTTCTTTATTACACTAGTCCTTACTATAACTAGGATCATAATTTACCTCCACTAGTTGTACTGGTTTTGAATCAATTTTTTCCTTATCATACCTTCCATGCTCTATCCAGAAATTTTTCAAGACTTATTCCACTTCCTCTACCCACATTTTCCAAACCGGAACTACTTGGAATACTTAGAGTTTAGTGAATTCCTTAAACTTCTCCTATAATAAAATATTTAGCTCATGTTTCTCCCCCAAGAGATTGGTGAACATTGTCAATTGTTCTGCCAAATAAAATTGAACCTCATGAAAACATCCTTCCTAAAATTGTTTCCTATTATCCATATTTTGCATAATAATTTCCACTAAAGTTAATCTTGCTTCCATTCTGAATAGCATTCACCATGATCCACTACTGCCTTCCCAATATCCATGATTCTCAATGGAAGCACCAAATGATATGAGATTAGGAAGAAAACCATAATAATTATATCAATTGAAAATAATGATTGGTATTTTCTAGAAGATAAATTACATGTATAAAAAGAAAATAGGTTTATAGATCTTACTATAATAGAAAAACATAAGAGATATAGAATAAGGCTCATATTGTAGGACCACCAGGAGCTGAGTCCATAGCCTCTAACAACTGGTCTTCTATCTTGTTCTCGACGTGTCCCCTTCCTCAAAAAAACCTCTAATTTATAATTTCCAACTCAGGTGATGTTGATAAACTACCCTTCAATATTATTATCATTCCTTTTCCTCCTAATGTAGGTCTTCAATGGTAGGGGATTCAAGTATCTAATCTTGACCACCCTATTAATGTTTTTTCAAAAGGCTGAATATACAATTTAAATTGATTGAATAAATTCATTTCAACAACCATATCATATGTTCCACAAGATATTTCTACAAAATGGGTGAGTTATATATGTTCAAAAGTAGTTTCATCAAGCATATGTTCATTTTTAGTTGAAAAAAAACATGCAAATTTTAATTCTAAACAATTGAATTCAGCTTCTAAAGGAGAATTAAAATTAGGAAACAAATCATATAGGTCATATTCAACATGTTCTTTATTTACCCATTCATTTCCATCACAAAATTCATCAAAAATCAAGTCTGGAGATAAATTTTTATCACTTCCCTCTTTAATTTTAGAATTAAATTCCTTATAAGTGACTATTTTATTGTTTAAAAAATCATCCCAGTGTGTGTGTTCATTTTTGGAAGTATTTACAAATGTTTTCAGAATTTTAGTTACAAAATTTTATTTTTAGAAAACATAAGATGTGAAATATTAGATTCAGTTTCATAGGTTGGCTCATTATTATATAAAATACACTCACATTGGAACTCTAAAGTGCTCAGGGTAGGCTGACTACTCTCCTCTTTCTTCCCTTATGCTACTTTGTTTTCTTTTTAACCCATAGAAGGCTGCATTGGTTCTATTATTGGACAATATAAACAAGGAATTTTATTATTTGATTTAAGAAATGACAACTTATACTATAAATAATTCATATTTTGTTAAAATCCCTTTAAAATTTTAGCTAACATCTCCAGGTTGTGTAATACTCTTGGAATGAATCAAGGAAAGTTGGGAAGTGGGTAAGCCTCAATGATTTATTCAATTTTAAATGGATTTCTTTCTTTAAAAGTGTGAGGTATTTCTTCAAATGGTGGTTATGAATATGAGTCTTCTTCCACCGTAACATAAACTTAGGAAAATATAAAGAAAACTCACAAAGTTGCTTGTCCAAAGGCTCATTTTTCATTAATTTATTGGTTTCAAAAATGAATTCACTAAAAAATAACTCTTTACATTTTGTCCTATAAAATCAAATAATTTTTGAGGAAAAGTATGCTACCATTTCCTTCAAATAAGGTTCCATATATTCCTCAAAATCCATTTTCAATTCCGAGGAAATCAATGAATACATTAATATTTTCATAAAGAATATCACACAAATAGCAGTGAAACACTCATAGATTGTACAACACATCAAGTAAACTCAGTGAGTGGTTGAATGCACACAAATAGAAGGCAGGCGATGATAAAATATAGCTTTGAATCAATGAAATACTACATTATTAAATGGTCCAATTGGAACAATTGAATTTCAATGATCCAAATTTGTAGCAGTGGACCTAATCTTAGGATTCGAACAAATCCTCCATCAAACACATTTCCTCATATTGAGGTTCAATATTAGACAATAATAAAATCAATCTCTTGATCATTATAAATCCAAAAATCTCTCTTTTATCTGGAAAATGTTGGAGTTGATGTCCTAGGACTAAATATTTGTACTTTTATTACATGTATATTTGATGTGTTGAATATTAATAAAAATTATTATTATATATTTTTTGTTGTTCTGCATCACTCTAATGTAATAATGTACTAGAGTATACATCACATTAATAAGGTCATAGAATTTCCCCACTATGATGAGAACCTTGATATTCCATGAATATATTCTCAAATAATGTTTTATGGTTGGATAACATACTATAATGGGACACATAGTACATATAATTTCAGGTGTGAATACTCATAAGAAGATGAGGCTTCTTCTCATGAAGTTCGCACTTGGTAATCTCCAAGATGTGAGATTATGAGAAAAAACCCACCAGTAGTAATTCCACATGTTTTAGTGTCATTATATATTCTTATCTATGAGAACTTGTGATGGTCCTTAGACTTTAAGATTATTATTAACGCATGTTAAAACTCACGTATTTAGATGTATTTCTTAAACCATGATGATAACAGTTCATGGTGAAGTTGGATATGTTGGGTGCATCATGAGTGACATATCATTAATGAATAATTTGAGGAATGATTTGTCCCTTCCATATTTATGGAAGCTGATATCTCGGCCCTTTGATTGGAATAGAGACATTACATTAAATTTTATGGTCATGGTGTAATGATTTGTTTATTTAAGATAGTCAAAGAAAGACATATCAAGCATATAGGTTGGTGACACAGATGTGTAACCTATTTGATGAGATATTGTGACAAAGGGATTTTATTACATAGTGATAATTCATATGTGGTTTACGACATTGCGACCTTAAGTTATTTATCTTAGGTGGCTTGACCCATTACTAGATAGTAATTTTGGACTTTAGGCGATCCCGCCTAATGATAATGAGAGGGTCACATACTAAGTTTTTTTTATCTCAATTAAATTCTATTTGAGTTTAATTAAAGGAATAAAGATTATTATCAAGTTTGAGGAATAATTTTATTCAAGTTATATTGTTCGCATAAATTAAATAAATATTTATTCACCGGATTGTGAATAAAATATTTATTTTATTTATTGAATATTTTAATAAATATTTCTTCGCTAAATTGTCAATAAAATATTTATTTATGAATAAAATATTTATTCAGTTGTTCAATAAATTCTATAAGAGTTAGAACATACCAAGATCAAGTCCAATGAAAAATATTATTTAACAAGACCATTATATAATATTTTTTATTGTGCAAGTTGGTGCACGCCAAAAAATATTAATTATATAATTATTATTTTGTGGAATGGGATTTTTTTAAAGTTAATAAAGGTTATTTAATGGTTGGTATTCAATTAATTAATATTTTAACTTAAATTACAACTCTATAAATAGGATAATATATCTATAGTGTAGAGAATCCAAAATTGATAATAGTGAATTGTTGCACACAATGAATTCTCTCTCAACTCCTCCTTCTCTCTCCCTCTCAAGAAAGTGAAGTGAAAGAGATATTTATTCAAGACTGAAGAATGAGTGATCAAGATTGAATAATACAATATATTTGACTCACCATGCGAGCACACATAGATTAAGTGGTATTTCTCAGAGATCATATGAGCACATGTGGATCACCACTAGAGGGATTCTATCCTTGTATCCTCACAGTGCAATAAAGGTAATCTAAAAGGGTGTTTTTGGATGATCAACATTCAAAAATGAAGAAAGTTACTTAGCCCATGCATTTATTTATTCAAACATTAAATAAATTAATTATAAATTTAACATGAAATATCCTCACTCTTGGTTTCAAAAAACAATTATTAAAAGAAATTATAATATATCACCCAACATTGCACGCTTCTGTTGCGCCTAAAACTATAAAGTGGTATCATAGCAATCACATTTAAATTTATAATTATTTATTTGATTGTTGATCTATGTGAAATTGTGGTTAGATTTTCATTTCAAGTTATTTGTTATTTAATATGATTTAAATTAACATGTTATCAACATATTAATCATGTTAGTTCAATGTTTCATTTTCTTAAAGGTTTAAGAAAAAAATGAAGAATGACTAGAGATGTCATTGGGAAGTTCCAAATCTTTGTTTGGTAAAACTGGGTTACATGATGTGTAGTCGGAGCACACGTCATATAACCATGCACATTGTATCCAAATGCAATGAGAAATTAAATAAATGTGGTGCTTTTATTGAACATCACGTGTTGACAAGGACAACCTAACACACAACAAGAGGATACATGGTGTGTAGATAGCATGTACACACCATGTAGTCTAGACGAGTCAATACCCTGAAACTCCAGGTGTGTTACTTGGATATACAACAACCAAGGTACATTACGTGTATCTACATGTATATGCTGTGTAGTCTCCCATTAATGAACAAAAATAAAATTACATTAAATTTGAAAATTAAAAAAATTAAAACCTTATTTTATCGATTGACATACTATTGTGTGTTTGAAAATTCAATAATGATTTTAAATAATTTTAAATTATCAATTAATTTATTGTAATTAATATTTCGTTATTGGTTATGTTGTTTATTTTCCATGAATGTCATTAATGATGGGTATATCCAAATAATACCAGATGATCATTAAATATGAAAGGGGATTAATGAATGAATGAATGAATTAATTAATTCAAGGTTGTTTATCTTACATAATAAAATAACGAATAAAGAAATTAATGTTAACCATTTACTTTTGCATATTTGTTTCATGTATGACCATTCATGAGCTTGAAAAAGACCTTTGTATGTGTTGGATGTTTTAATTTAATTTATTGCATGAGTTTGAAATTATTTAATATGAAATTAAATGATTTTTTGTGAGTCATACCTCCCTCCATTATTATGTAGGACCTGTAAGTACAAGGATATTTATGTAATCCCATTTAATCAATCATTTGGTTCCCCTCAACTATGTGTGAGTAATAAATATTTGTAATTAATGAAGAATCCCAAGGCACGCGGAGGCGGTTCAAGAAGGATCTATAATGATTCCAACCCAAGTAATACATAGGTGGACAACTAGAATGTTGTAACTCATTACAAGACCAGAAATAAGAGTTATTTCCCCTTGGTCAAAGGTTGATTTAATGTCCACTCATTAAATAAACTGTTAGATAAAGATCATGAATGATTCATTTAATTAATTAATTATTTCTATCTATGAAATTATTTATTTTATGGATGCAAGGCCACAATAACATAAATAAATGAATTAATGTGCAAAAACAAAAATTAAATAAATGAATTATGTTTAAATATATCATCCAACATGGTTAATTAATTAAGTATAATCCACTTAATATTAAAAATATGTGTAAAGGATAAAACAAGATAAAATTTATGAATAATAAATTAAAATCTCTCAATTAAATATTAATTCAGACTAAGCGTTCTATTACTTGATTGGGAATGAAACCATAGAACTAAGTGAAGTACATGACCAAAGTCTAGACACTTACTTTTATTGGGGAGTTCTCGTGAGAGTTTTGAGTCGAATTAAGTTAAATTATATTGAGTTTAACAACCAAAGTTTGTTTAATACAAATTTGGAGGCAAATATTGAAGAAATCCAAGTTTGGATTTCAAGATAGGGAAATCCACTCAACGAATCAAGGAGATTCAAGTTTGAAGTTGAAAAGGACACCTACCTAATTACTTTATTATGGTTTTCATGGACAAAGTCTGGATCATTAAGAAAAATAATGGGGATAATTGCTACTAGAATGTTAAAGTAATTAGATATTTTGAGTTCAATGGTGGGGGCTATTGAGAATTGATTAAATAGTGGGATATTTAATAAATAAATAAATAAAACATTTAATTTATTATATCTCAATTATTTTGTAATCAAGAAAAGTACTAATAATGTTATCTTTTTAATTTTAGAATAAAATGACAAGTTTATCATCCACATTATCCCTATGATCAATATTGGATAAAGATAACCTCCTAACTGGCAGTAACTTACAAGAGTGGTTTAGATGCCTTTGTGTTGTGTTATGCCATGAACAGAAATCTTACGTGCTAGAATCCTCAATTCCCAATCCATCTACTAAAGAGGTTAGTGATTAAGAGTTCCTTGTCTATGAAAAAATTTTGAGTGAAATATTCAACGTTCAATATTTGATTCTTTAATCAATGTCTAGTGAACTAATGAAGTCTCAAAAAAACATGGATGCATATAACATACTTTATCACCTGTGTGGTCTTTACTAGGAGAGAGATAGACAAGAATGCTTTGATATTTCCAAGGTACTCTTTCAGATAAAGCTTAGAGTGGGTGTACCAACTGGGACTCATGTATTCAATCTCATTGGCTACATTGAGCACTTAAAAATTCTAGGTTTTAAACTCCTTGAAGAACTAGGAACTGATCTCATTCTAGCATCAATCCCTAAGAGCTTCTCCAGATTTGTTGTGAATTTTAATATGACAAACATTGAGAATTATCTTCCATATATTCTTACTCTTCTTTGCCAAGTGGATAAGGATATGAAGCGTGAAAAACATTCCATCCTTATGGTGAATAAATAGAAAGGGAAAGAAAATATATTTAAGACCAGAGCTTCTTTACACCCTTCCAACAAGAGTAAGATCAAGGGGAAAGAAAGAGAACAAGATGTTTTATGTTTTACATGTGGAAAGAAGGGTCACTAAAAGAAAAACTACACCCAACCAAAGAAGCAAGGGAAATCTTTAGGTGTGTTTTTTATTAAGTACAATTTATATGTTTATACAAAATGGGTATTAGATACAGATTCATGTGATCACATATTTATTCAAATATAGGAACCAAGTATATTTAGAAAGATTGACCAAGGATAGGTAGATCTTCAAGAAGCTAATAAAGCTAAACTTACTAATATAGCTATCAGGGACTACCACCTCATGCTGCTGACCAACATGATATTGGTTTTAAAGGGTTTGTTATTATGTGCCTTCAGTTACCAAAAACATTATTTATATATCTAGACATGATAAAGATAGCATTTTTATGGTAAGTATCATTTAAATAATGGTATTTATGTGTTGTATTAAAAAAAATATGTCAATCGACAATGAAGTTACTTCATATGATTCAAACCACACCTAAATTTGGAATCACCATCCAGGTCATGTAAATGAAAAGTGATTGACTAAATTACATCAAGATGGATATTTATATTCTTTTGAACTAATAATTCTTGGTGTATTTCATGCATGTTTATAAGGAAAAATAATCAAACCCCCGTATGGGAAAGGTTAAAGGGATATAGATCTTCTTGAATTATTTCATAACAATGTGTGTAATCCATTTCCTATTGAAGCAAGGGGTGGGTAGTCATACTTCATAACTTTTACTGATGATTTTAGTAGATACGGGTATTGTTAGAGTTGGTGGATTAGAACCAACTACTTTGTACTTTATTCATTAATAAATACCTTATCACATCTTGATTTTTCTTCTACGTGACAATGCATGTGATAATATCCTAAGGATAGCTGTTGCACCAAAGGGTCATAGTGAATACCTGTTATAATAATAACCCAGAAGTTCCATAACACTATTCTTGAATATATGTTCTATGTATGAAGGATTTTATTTTAGGGACACAAATAAAATAATCCATTAGGGGTGAGGAATCATAAAACTTTGAGGCACCTTCTCACGGTGTGCGCCCTTCATAATTTCTAGGAGGATATTATGAGAACAAGACCCGCCAGTAGAAAATCCACATTTCATAGTGTCATTGGATGTTCCTAACTGGGGATGTGTGTATTGGTCCTTATACTTTAAGATTATTGTTAATGGGTATTACAACTTGCACACTTAGATGTATTGACGAAAACCATGACAACACACTATTCACAGTGAGGTAGGATATGTTGTGTGCATCACAAGTAATACTGCATTAATAGATAATGCGAGAAAGGATTTGACCCTTATGTTCCATAATAGAAGTTGATATCTTAGGCTCTTTTATGGAATTGATATAGCCTAAATAAATCCATGTACATGGTAAGGAATGGGCGAGTTCAATTCCAGAAAGTCAAAGAAAGAATAATCGAGCACATGGGTTGATGGAACTAGCATACAACCTACTTGATTCGAGATATTGATAAAAAGGGATTACATTACACAGTAATCATTCGTAGGAGGTGACACGTCATTGCGGCGTTAACTTATTTCTATATGGGTGCCTTGGCGTGTTTCTAGACGTTGACTTTGGACTTTAGGCAGACTCTGGATAATGACACCGAGAAAGAGTCCTAGAGGCTCACACACTAAGTGTGTCCAAGTATCTCAGTTAAATATTCATTTAACAAGTTGAATAAAGATTATTCCCGATTGTGGTTTAATAATTATTCAAGGATTCCTGGTCTCATTTATTTCAACACTAGTTATTCAAGAGAATATATTGTGGGCAAATAATATATTTATTACAGTGTAATACAGTGATATTTATTTAAAAAATAAATAGCCATTATTCAAGGTATAATAAATGTGGTGGAGGAAATAAAGAAAATGAAAAAACAAAAGTACACTCTGTGTGTATTAATATACATGTTGTGTAGTTTTTCTAGGGATTTGTGAGAAATAATATAATTTATTTAATTAAATAATATTAGGTGTAATTTGATGGGGGCATGTCATGTAATAATAATAGTCAACTGTTATTATTAGACATGGGGTCCTACTAAGAATTAAATGAAAAGAATAAATTCTTTCAGGTAATTAATTCATTTTATTATTCTAATTAATTAAAATCCCAATTATATTATTCTAATTAGCCTAGCCATTTTTTGGTGGTTGTGCACAATGGATCTGGAAAAGTTCTAGAGCCAAGAGAGAATTATTTTTTCACCAAGAACTCTCTCAAGTTACGAGAGAGATCCTCCTCCACCGGATCAAGGAGAGAACTTTGGAAGTGGATCTCAAGGCGATCGAAGGTGAAAATCGCAAGAGAAGGCTCTTCCATGATAGCACCCGAAGATCCCTTCAGTGATGTTCAGAGATACGTTGAGAACATGTGGATCACTGCTAGAGGAAGCCTATACTTGGCTTCTATGACGCAATTACAGATCACATCAGATCGTGACCAGAAACATCAACAGATAGAGAATTACATCAAGGTAATTATCTTATTTTAATTAAATTAATTATAACCAAAATATTATGATCCTCTCTATGGTTCTGGTACTCACTTTCTTTCATTATTCATTCTATTCTGAAGATCTGGTGTATTATTATCATGACAGATCTTGGATTGATCGTTGTTAATGGAGAAATAAAAGTTGGGTAAACCCACCAATGTGCTTCCACTGCACCCAGAACTTATAAGTGGTATTAAAGGGAGGTTATATCACTGATTATAATTATTTAGTTTTTTGTATGATTTGGACATTTAATAATTTATTTGTTTCAATTCAATTTAATCGTTCTTCAAATCTAAATCTTGATATATGTTCCTCCTCTTTCGTTTCTCATTCACCTTACAGAAATGATCTTTTCTTTTAATTTTGATAAAAATAAAATAGAGGATCTCATTCGAAGGTGCCAAATCTTCTTGGTCATACAACACCAGAACACATGACATGTATTCGGTAGTACACGTCATGTAGTCTAGGTTCAATGCACTGGGAATGGTCCATCAAACCTAGTCATGTATTGGAGTATATCTAAGTCTTAAATGACTCTGTTTGTTTACCAGGAATAGGTGGAACATGGTTTCCAGATTACACATTGTGTGGATCAATGAAACGGTGTGTAGTCCCTTTGGGTTAGGGTTGGACTGTGTACCCCGTACATGACTTTCCCTATTGGAGACCGTGTAATGAGGAACTACATGGCGTGTGGATCACTAGACATGCCATGTACTCCAAAGATTTCCAAAGTACATCTACAAACCATGTCCCCAGGTGTGTACTTCGGATGGACGGTGAATGATAGTACACACTTTGTAGTCATAACTACACGTCGTGTACTCATCCAAATTACGCATATTTATTAAAATTTATTATTATATTATACAAACCCTGGAGACGTGTACCATGGTGTAGGTGTAAAGATGAGGCACAACACATGATAGGTGTTTTATATATATGTGTTTAATTTAACATATTCATAATGTTCATTTCTACTCATTGGGTACTTATAAACAAGAATTCACCTGGTTTCCTCCAAGGTACAAGTTATTTAAAAAGATAATTTTAAATGAATTAATTTTTTTTTAAATTATGATGGATGAGAATATCAAGGAAATTCATAAAAAGGTTTAAGATAAAAGGAGTGATTAATTAAAGATAATTAATTGATTCAAGCATGATTTATCTTAAACAAGAATGATTAAATAATTGAATGATATTTTTATTTATGAATAAATATTGTTTCATGCATGGATGATCATGAGCTACACCCAGACCTTTTTATGTGGATGGTTTCTTTTAATTTATTTATTTAAATTAAATTTGTTGTCCTACCATCCTTCTCCTCATTAATATGTAGGGAATGTGTGCCCAATGTTTCTTTTATGTAAAACCCCTTTTACCCTTCACATGTGTGTGAGATAAAATAATATGTAATGGATGGAGCTCCTGAGCTAGTGAAGGCGGCTCAAGTTAGGATCCAAGGTGAAACCAATTCAAGAAGATACAAAGGTGGACAGGTGGAAAGCTATAAACACGAACCCAAAAGGTTCAAGGTGTTTCTACCCTAGGTCTTGGGTTAGTTTATCAACCACTAGATAAACTAAACAATAGAATAAGATCATGATCATACCATTTATTTTACTTATGTTAGTTGCATGGTTTATTTATTGTCGGTGTGTTGTCATGGTCACACAATTGAGGAATTAAACAAGCATGAAAGATGTAACTAAAATAAGATTGTATTATGTGTAAATTATTATATCGGACATGGTTAATCACTTAAGTATATCCCACTTAATATTAAAAAGCATGTAAGAAAGATAATAAATGGAAATTTACGTATAAGGATAAAATCCCTCAAATAAATATTAAGTCATTATAGACTTACATAATCTTGGTTAGAATCCAACCATAGTTCAAAGTACTTAACCAAACCTAGTTGGGGTGTTTTGAATTATCGGGAAATTATAATTTAAGTTTTTGGGTTTACTTGACTTGGTTCACATCAAGGGTTGACTTCCACAGTAGGACATGGTGTGACTAAGAGGTAAAGGTTGAGGAAATCCAAAATAAAAGGGTTTCAAGATTGGGGAGTCCACTCAACGGATCAAGGAACTGTGAGTTAATGCAGTTGGAATTTAGAAAGCCTACCTAAAACCCTTCAAGTTTCTTGACCAACCCTAGTTGGAGTAATGCGAAGGAAGATATGGATCCTTTACACTAGAATATTAAGGCAACAGAATATTCCAAAGTCAATAGTAAGGGCTATTGGATTTTGATAAAATAGTGGGAGACTAATAAGTATTAATTTATTTGTTTTTCTCAATTTTATCATGATAAAGTACTAAAATATTTGATCATATTAATTTGTAGAAATGACAATAAAAATTACGTCAAACATATCATTGTGAACCATACTTTAGAATAAAAAACTTCTCACCAGCACCAATTTTCAGGAATGGCAGAGGTGTTTATGCGTTATACTTCTCCACGAGAGAAAATTGTACATGTTGGATGAGAATATTCCAGTTACACCTAGAAAAGAGGCCAGTTATGAGGAACTATATCTCTATATTAAACATATGGATGATGCCACATATTTCCAATGTTTCATGCTATCGGCCATGTCTAATGAGCTCTTGAAGAAACATGAAAACATGGATGTGTATAGCATGATGTTTCACCTTAAGGATCTCTATCAAGATAAGGTGAGACCTGAGAGATATGAGATCTCCAAATCTTTGTTTATAACTAAGATTGGAGAGTCTTCACCAGATGGGCCTCATGTAGTCAAGCTTATTGGCTACATTGAATGCCAGAACATCTTTGGGATTAAGTTCCTGAATGAGTTGTGTACAGATCTCATCCTATCATCACTGCCCAAGACCTTCTCTAGATTTATTGTCAACTACACATGAGAAACAATGAGAAGATTCTATTATAACTTATGACCTTAATTATATAGGTAGATAAGGACATGGTGAATGACAAACCCACTTTCCTTATGGTGAATAAGAAAATAAAGGACAAGGAAAAGGGCCCACAGATTCATAAATGTTCTGAAGCCCCTGAGAACCATCCCTCCAAGAAGGGGAAAATTCAGAGGTAGGGAAAGGAATGGGAGGTGGTATGTTTTTCATGTGGAAAGCCAAGACACTGGAAGAGGAAGTACACCCAGAAGTGTGGGGATGCTAAAGGTGTGTTCATTATCAAGTGTAATCTTTCCATTTCTACACATTGGGTATTAGATATAGCTTGTGGGGATCACATCTATATTAAAATGGAGAAACCAAGTAGATTTAAAAATATTTATATAGGAGAGGTGGATCTTTGAGCAACAAATAGTGTGAGGATGGCTGCATTGGCCTTTGGAGATTACCATCTCTCATTTCCAACTGAGATGCTTTTGGTTTTACACAATTGTTATTATGTTCCTAGTGTTACCAAGAACATAATTTACGTATCATGTTTGGATATGGATGGATTTATTTTCAAGTTTTGAAATAAAGGTTTTTTATTTTATAAGAACAATATATGTTATGGTATGGTGAATTTAAATAACGATTTAATTGTATTAAATTACTAAAATAAAGTTTTGGCAATTGATAATGAAACAAACTCACATGACTCATACATCACCTAGTTGTGGCATCATCGTCTCGATCATGTAAACGAGAAGTGCTTGAAAAATATCTACCAAGATGGTTATTTAGACTCTATTGAGCTAAAACCAATTGATAGATGTCATGATTATTTACAAGGTAAAATGACCAAGACTCCTTTCAGTGGATATGGTGAAAGGGACACAGAGCTTCTAGGATTGGTTCACACAGATGTGTGTTGACCATTTCTAGAAAATGATAGAGGTGGATATTCTTACTTCATTACTTTTACTGATGATTTGAGTATATACGGCTATGTCTAATTAATGAGGTATAAGTCAGAGTACTTAGAGAAATTTAAGGAATTCAAGAATAAAGTAGAGAATCAGATTGGTAAGAAGATAAAGAAACTTTGATCGGATTGAGGTGGAGAATATCTGAACCAAAAGTTCATCGACCTTTTACGAGAGTCTGAGATTCTATCTCAACTCACTCCTCCTTATACACCACAGAGGAATGGTGTTAGTTAAATGAGAAACCTCACCTTGTTGGACATGGTGAGGTCGATGATGATTCATGAGGATCTTCAGTTATCCTTTTGGGGATATGCATTACAAACTACATCATACACATTAAACCGAGTACCAACCAAGGAAGAAAATGGAATTACCTCCGAGATATGAAATGGAAAGAAACCCATTTTTGTCGCACACATGTGTATGGGGATACAAGGAGTTTGTTAAGGCCTTATTAGGCAACAAACTAGCACCTCGAGGCACAAAGTGTATCTTTATAGGATATACTAAGGTAATGAAATGATATTACCTATATAACCCTTCAGTCAAGAAAGTCACTATCTCCAGACAAGATGTATTTCTTGAGAGGGAGAACATCCTCAAAAAGGATACTGGGATAAAGATTTAATTCGATGAATTTAATGCTCAAGATATATAGGAATTGGTATAGGAACAAGTTTCACAGGTCCCCATGGAAGAGGTTCTAGAAACACAAGTACTGCATAAAAGATCAAGAGAGGTAAGGGAACCAGAGAGATTTGGTTTCCTAGTCACCAATGATGGTGAATCATTATTGTTGGAAAATGATGAACCTCTATCCTACAAAGAAGAAGTAGAGAGATCAGAAGCTTCAAGATGGCTAGAATCTATTAAATATGAGATGGATTCCATGTATCAGAACCAAGTCTAGGTTCTGGTCGATGAGCTAGTTGATGTAAAGCCTATTGGATTAAAATGGATATTCAAGAGAAATTTGGACATGAAAGGTCAAGTTAGCACCTATAAAGAAAGGCTAGTGTCTAAAGGATTCATACATTGTCAAGGAATTGGCTATGATGAAACCTTATCGCTAGTTGTAATGTTTAAATCAATAAGAATCATACTTTCCATAGTAGCTTACCATGACTACGAGATTTGGTATATGGATGTCAAAATAACATTCCTTAATGGTGAATTCCTTAATAGAATCCCTTATGGATGTGTATATGACACAACCAGAAGGGTTTGTGACACCAGGGGAAGCCAAATGGGTTTTCATGTTGCAAAAATCCATTTATGGATTAAATCAAGAAGTCATGGAACATTCGATTTGATGAAGCCATAAAAGAATTTGGTTTCATTAAGAACAAATGTGATCCATGTGTTTATAAGTGGTTTAATGGGAATGTGGTTGTTATCCTAGTAGTATATTTTTATGACATATTAATTATTGGAAATGATGTACTGGTCTTATAGTCAGATAAGGACTAGTTGAACAAGTGTTTCTTCATGAAGGACTTAGGTAAAGCAGCCTACATTCTAGGGATCAAGATCATTTGTGATATATCCAAGAGGTTTCTTGGACTAAGTTAGGGTACATACACTGACCAAATACTAAAGAGATTTAGTATGGAACAATCTAATATGGGATTGGTTCTAGTGTCACATGGACTATATATTTCTAAGAAAATGCGTCCTCAAACACAACAGGAGAAAGATCGGATGAGTAAGATCACATATGCTTCACCTATAGGATCCATCATGTATATCATGTTATGTACCAGGTTTGATGTTTCCTATGCACTGATCATGATAGGAAAATATCAAGTAGATCCATGATAACAACATTAGACTGCTGTTAAGACTATCCTTAATTATCTGAGAAGAACTAAGGATATTTTATTGGTATATGGAGGAGATGAGGAGCTTGTCATCAGATGGTATGTTGATGCTGGTTTTCAGATAGATCATAATGATCTGAAGTCACATTCAAGATATGTTTTTTGTATCGATGGAGGAGATGTGAGCTAGAAGAGTTCAAAGTATCCAGTTGTCACTGATTCTACAGTGGAGTCTGAATATATAGCGGCTTCTAATACAGCCAAAGAATCCGCCTGGATTTAGAAATTTTTCTAAGAGCTTGATGTGGTTACTAGAAGTAAAGATCATATCACATTGTATTGTGATAATACTGCAGTGATGGATCTTTCAAAAGAACCAAGGTCACATCAACATACTAATCACATTATCAAGAAATATAACCTTTTTAGGTATTTCTATCAAAGAGGTGGAGTTTCAATGAGCAGAGTTTCCAAGGAAGAGAATGTGGTAGACCCCATGACTAAAGGCCTGTCTCAGTAGGATCATGAATATCATTTGAGAGTTAGTGGGTTAAAGGTTTTTAGCAGTTGTCTCTAGTCCAAGTGGAAGTCTGTTGGAGTTGGTGTCCTATAACCAACTACTTTTTACTTTATTCATTAATAAATACCTTATCACATCTTTATTGTTCTTCTACGTGACAATGCTTGTGATAATTTTCTAAGGATAGCTATTACAACAAAGGGTTATAGCAGATCCATACTACGATGAGAACCCAAAAGTACCATAACACTATTCTTGAATATATGTTCTATGGCTGGATGATTTATTTGAGGGACACAAATAATACAGTCCATTAGGGGTGAGGAATCATAAAACTTTGAGGAACCTTCTCATGGTGTGCGTCATTGGTAATATTCAGGAATAAATTATGAGAATGAGACCCACCAGTAGGAAATTCACATTCATAGTGTCATTGGATGTTCTTATATACGGATGTGTGTATTGGTCCTTAGACATTAAGATTATTATTAATGGGTATTACAACTCATGCACTTAGATGTATTGATGAAAACTGTGACGACACACTGTTTTTAGCGAGGTAGGATATGTTGGGTGTGTCATGAGTAATACTACATTAATAGATATTGTAAGAAAGGATTTGACCCTTCTGTTCCATAATGGAAGTTGATATCTCAGGTCCTTTGATGGAATTGATATAGCCTAAATAAATCAATGTCCATGATAAGTAATGGGAAGGTTAAATTTTGTAAAGTCAAAGAAATAATAATCGAGCACATGGGTTGATGGAACTAGCATGCAACTCACTTGATTTTAGATATCGAGACAAATGGATTACATTACATAGTAATTTTTCATAGGAGGTGACACATCATTGCGGCATTAACTTCTTTCTCTATGGGTTCCTTGGAGTGTTGCTAGATCCTAACCTTGGAATTTAGGTATACTCTACCTAGTTCCACTAAGAAAGAGGCCTAGAGGATCAAAAACTAGGTGTTTCCAAGTATCTCAGTTAAATATTCATTTAACAAGTTGAATAAAGATTATTCCCGATTGTGGTTTAATAATTATTCAAGAATGCATGATCACATTTATTTTGACACTAATTATTTGAGAGAATATATTATGGGCGAAATTATATATTTATTAGCAAGTAATGTAGTGATACGTATTTAAGAAATAAATATCTATTATTTAAGGTCTAATAAATTTGGTGGAGAAAATAATGAAAATGGAAAAACAAAAGTACACGTCGTGTATATTAATATACACGTAGTGTAGTTTTTCTAGGGATTTGTGAGAAATAATATTATTTATTTAATTAAATAATATTAGGTGTAATTTTTTGGGTGCATGTCAAGTAATAATAATAGTCAAATGTTATTATTAGACATGTGGTCTTACTTAGAATTAAATGAAATGAATAAATGCTTTCAGGTAATTAATTCAGTTTATTATTCTAATTAATTAAAATCCAAATTATATTATTCTCATTAGCCTATACATTTTTTGGTGGTTGTGCACAATGGATCTGGAAAAATCTCTCAAGAAAAGATAGAATTCTTTTTTCCACCAAGAATGATCTCAAGTTACGAGAGAGATCCTCCTCCACTGAATCAAGGAGAGCACTTTGGAAGTTGCTCTAAAGGCGATCAAAGGCAGACATCACAAGCAAATTCTCTTCCATGCTAGCACCCATAGATCCCTTCAGCAACATCCAAATATACATGGAGTATGTGTAGATCACCACTAGAGGAATCCTACACTTGGCTTCTATGAAGCAATGGCGGATCACATCGGATCATGACCAGAAACATCAATGGAGAGATAATTCCATCAAGATAATTATCATATTTTAATTAAATTAATTATAACCAACATATAATGATCCTATCTATGGTTTTGGGACTCCTTTAATTTCATTCATTCTTCATTCTATTCTGAATATCCGGCGTTTTATTATCATGAAGGATCTCAGATTGATCGTTGTTAACATAAAAATTAAAGTTGGGTACACCCACCAACATGTTTCCACTGCACCCGTAACCTACGGGTATGTTTAATTAATGAGGTATAACTAGAACTCTTTTGATAAATTCAAGGAATACAAGAATGAAGTTGAGAACCATATGAGTAATAAGATTAAGAAACTTCGCTCAAAAAGTGGTGGAGAATATCTTAATCAATACTTCATTGACTATTTAAGACTTTTTTGGATTTTATCTCAATTCACTCCACCTTATATTCCTGAATGGAATAGTGTAAGAGAAAGGAGTAACCAAACCTTATTGGAAATGGTGAGATAAATGATGAGTCATGAAATTATTCCATTATCCTTTTGGGGATATGTGTTACAAACAACAACATATGTATTAAAATGAGTTTCAAATAAAGAAACAAATGGTATATCATACCAATTATGGAATGGAAGGAAACTTGTGTTGTCTGACATACATGTGTATGGTTGAAAATCATTTGTTAAGGAATCCTTAGGTAATAATCTTTCACCAAGAGGCATAAAGTGTATCTTTATAGGATATCCTAAAGAAAAAAGGGATATTACCTATACAATATTTTAGTAAAAAAGGTTTTGGTTGATAGACATCCCACATTTCTTGAGGAGGATATTATCTTTAAAAGAGATAGTGGGAGAGAGATAGACTTCGATGAAGTCTAGGCTCAAGATACACAAGAGTTGGCATAAGAAAAAATTCCACAAAGCTCCTTGGAAGAATAAATTTTTCCAGAGACACAATTACTACGTATGAGTACTAGAGAGGTTAGAGAACCAGAACAGTATAGTTTTCTAGTCACCAAATATGGTGACTCATTATTAGTTGATAATAATGATTCTATAACCTACAAGGAAGTATTAAGTGGCACAGATGTTTCCAAGTGGCAAGAAGCCATGATTTATGAAATGGATCCCATATACCAAAACCAAGTATGGATTTTGGTAGAACCTACAGTAGAGGTAAATCCTGTTGGTTGTAAATGGGTATTCAAGAAGAAACTCGACATAGATGGACAATTTAGTACCTATAAGGTGTGACTAGTTGAAAAAGTGTATAAACAACATCAATACATTGACTAATTTGAAATGTTTTCACCATTTGCAATGCTGAAATCCATCAGAATTCTAATTGTCATTATGACTTTACATGATTATGATATTTGACAAATGGATTTCAAAATAGCCTTCTTTAGTGGTAAACTTCAAGAAGATTTCTATATGACACAACCTGAAGGGGTTTTGAATCCAAAGGATTCCAACAAGTTATTCAAGTTGCAAAGATCCATTTATGGATTAAAGAAAGCATTCAAGTCATGGAACATTCATTTTGATGAGGACATAACAGAATTTGGTTTCATAAAGAATGAATGAAATCCATGTGTCTATAAAAGATTTAGTGGGAGTGCATTCATTTTCTTAATAGTATATTTTGATGACATATTACTCCTTGGAAACAAAATACCAGTCTTACTGTCTGTTAAAGCGTAGTTGAATAAATGCTTCTCTATGAAGGACTTGAGAAATGCAACATATATTATTGGGATCAAGACCCATCATGATATATCCAAGAGGTTTCTCAGCCTAATACAAAGTACATATATTGATAAGATACTGAAGATATTCAGTATGGAATAATTCAAGAGGGGATTGTTTCTAATGTCACATGACATTCATCTTTCTAGGAAAATGTGTCCTCAAACACATGAGGAAAGAAACAAAATGAAAAGGATTCCATACGTATCGACGATTGGGTTAGTTATGTATGTTATGCTATGTACTAGGATAGATGTTGCCTAAACATTAAGTGTGGTAGTAATATATCAAGTTTATCCAGGTGACCGCCATTGGATGGCAGTCAAGAATATTCTTAAGTATCTAAGGTGTATTAAGGATATGTTCCTGGTTTATAGAGGAGATAAGGAACTAGTCATCATAAGATATGAAGATTCTAGTTTCCAAACTGATTGAGATGAGATAAAGTCACAAACATGATACATATTCACTTTGAATGGAGGTTTTGTGAGATGGAAGAGCTCAAAGCAGGCTGTGGTTGCAGATTCTATAGAAGAGACTGAGTATATTGTGGCTTCTGAGTTATCTAAATAAGCAATATGGATGTAAAACTTAATCCAAGATATTTATGTGGTATCTAGTAGTAAAGATCTTATCACACTCTATTGTGATAATACCGCAATGGTGGTTCTTGAAAAAGAGCTAAGGTCACATCAACGTATGAAACACATAATTCGGAAGTATCATCTCTTGAAGGATTTTTCTTAGAGAGGTGAAGTTTTAGTGAGCAGTATTTCCATGAAAGAAAATGTGATGGACCCATTGACTAAAGCCTTGACTCAGTAGAAACATGACTATCATGTGAGGTCTAGCAGACTAAAGGTTGTAGGTAGTTGACTCTAGTCCAAGTGGGAGCTTATTGAAGTTGGTGTCCTAGGACCAACTGTCTGTACTTTGATTACATGTATATTTGATGTATTTAATATTAATAAATTTTTTTGTTATATATTTTTTGTTGTTCTGCATGAATCTAATGTAATAATGTCCTAGACTATATATCACATTGATAAAATCATAATAGTTCCCTACTATAATGAGAACTTTGATGTGATATGATGATATTATCAAATAATGTTCTACGGTTGGATAAAATACCATGGTGGGACACATAGTACATAGAATGCCATGTGAGAGTACTCGTAAACAGATGAGGCTTCTTCTCATGAAGTTCACACTTAGTAACCTCCAAGATGGGAGATTATGAGAACAGACCCACTAGTTGGAATTTTTCATGCCTTTGTGTCATCTAATATTCTTATTTATGAGTGTGTATGATGGTCCTTAGAATTTAAGATTATTATTAATGCATGTTACAACTCACGTGCTTAGATGTATTTCATAAACCATGACGAAAACAATTCATGGTGAAGTTGGATACGTTGGGTGTGTCATGAGTGACATGTCATTAATGAATAAGTTGGTGAAGAATCTGTCTCTTCCATCTTTATAGAAGCTAATAACTCGGCCCTTTTAATCAAATAGAACCATCACATTAAATTCCATGGTCATGGTCTAACAACTTGTTTATTTTAGATAGTCAAATAAAAACATATCGAGCATATAAGTTGGTGACACAGATGTGAAACCTGCTTGATGAGATATTGTGAAAAAATGGATTATATTAAATAGTAAGAATTCATATGTGGTTGTCGATGTTGCGACATTAAGTTCTTTATCTTGGGTGACATGACCCATTACTGGATAGTAAACTTCGACTTTAGGCAAGCCTGCCTAATGCCAATGAGAAAGAATACTAGAGGGTCACACACTAAGTGTTTCTGTTGAACTCAATTAAATTCTATTTTAGTTAAATTAATGGAATAAATATTATTCTCAAGTCCAAGGAATAATTTTATTTAGGTTATATTGATCAGATAAATTAAATAAATATTTATTTTTAGGCTTGTAAATAAAATATTTTAATAAATATTTATTCACTAGACTGTGAATAAAATATTTATTTATGAATAAAATATTTATTCAATTGTTCAATAAATGTAAGAGGAGTTTAAATGGATCATGACTAAGTCTAGTGACAAATATTAATTAACAAGTCCGTTATATAATATTTTTTATGAAACAAGTTGAAGAGAACTACAAAATAATAATTAAATAATTATTATTATGAGACATGAGATTTATCAAAGGTAATAAATGTTATTTAATGACTGGTATGTAATTAAATAATATTTTAACATAAATCTCAACTCTATAAATATGCAGTTATTTCAATTGTGTAGAAAATCTAAAATTGAGAATAGAGAATTATTGTGCACAAAAAATTCTCTCTCAACTCCCCCTTCTCTCTCTCTCAATAACGAGAAGTGCAAGAGAGATTTCTTCAAAACTAAAGAATGAGCAATCAAGAACGAATAATTCAAGACATTAAACTCATTGTGATAACATCCAGAGATTGAGTGGTGTTGATCAAGGATCACAGGAGCATGTGTGAATCACCGCTAAATGGATTCTATCTTTAGATACTCAAAACACAATAAAGGTAATCCAAAAGAGTCTTTTTATACGATCAAAATTCACCAACGAAAAAAGTTATTAATCCCAGGTATTTATTTCATCAAATATTAAATAAATTAATTATAAATTTTATGTGAAAGATACTCACTCTGGGTTTCAATAAATAATTATTAAAAGAAATGTTAATATATCATCCACCTCTACAAACTTCCATTGCATCCAGAACCATCAAGTTGTATCAGAGCAGTCATGTTTAAATTTATAATTATTTATTTGATTATTGATCTATGCACAATCGTGGTTAGATTTTTATTTTAAGTTATTCATTATTTAATCTGATTTGAATTAACATGTTATCGAAAAATTAATCATGTTCATTCAATGTTCCATTTTCTTAAAGATTTAAGAAAAAATAAATAATGACTAGAGATGTCATCAGAAAGTGTCAAATCTTTATCCGGTAAAACTAGGTTACACAACATGTAGTCTGATCACACACTGTATACCTATGAGCATTATATATAAATATAGATTAAAATTAATTACACGTGGTTCTTTTATTTCAAAACTATGTTTGTTCCAACCTGGAACACCCAAACTAGCCTCGATGGTGTCATGGGTGAACTCAAACAGCTAGCCTATGAACCTCTTCTACACATCAGCTCAACCCTACCTCAAACAAGATCAAATAGCATGAGCCCTTTCAATGATTTTAGATCTGCACCAACTATCTTCAACCAACCGATCTATAGGTCATAAAATACCCAAATAATCTTTCTTGAATCCATGAACCTCTAAGGGGTGTAACATCAGCTCACCCTTCTAGAAGAAATTTGAATAGCAGGTTTTCTCATGACCCCCAATTTAGATCTACATAGTTGGATTGAGTACCTAGAGACCCCCAGATGAACACCTGATCCCTAGATCTGATCCCTCTAATATCATGGAATAAAACACTCGAACACGAACCCAAACCAAATTTAATGACCATCGACCAAATCTGCAATCCATATTATTCATCTCAAGACATCCATCACACAATCTAGCTTCGGTGACACTGGGAGTGAATGTGCGAATGTCCTTGATCCTCTGTCGTAGCTCAAACATAACACCCAAGATTTGGATCTCCAGACTTGGTGCGAACAATACAAGCCACTGACAACTGGAATCTTCATCTAAAAACAGGTTGGAAGTTGGCCATCCACCACTAGGATCTCCAGCGACATTAGGGTTTATGACTGCCTTGCTTGGCTGAGTCCAGGAAAAGACCAACAAAATCATCTTCACTAGGTAAGAAATTGATGTCCAGATCTCCATGGTGGCTAATTGTGTGGGTGATATGAGAATGGGCCAGCCGCAACACATGTGTCCATTGGGCTCAAATGCCAATCCCATTTCCTCACTCCTACACAAAGTCCATAAGAAACAAATTGAACAATACATAACATTTTTGGATTTATGTAAAAATTCCTAATTCGAAAAGTTTATTCAATTCAATACTGAATATTGAATTAATAAAATAATTTTAGGATTTACATCAAATTAAACACAAAAAATATTCAATTCATGTACATTTAATTTCAAATATCATTTTTCATGTAAAAATATAGAATTGTACAATAATATATTTATCAACTATGAGAAAAATGTAAAGATAAATATGAAATAATGATAATAAATTAAATGATTTGAGGGATCAAAAAGAATTAATAACACATTAAATATACAAAAAACCCATGTAACATCACTAAAATACCCTATTGAAAGGGGTGTCTCAAAAATATGGGTCACTCATATTCCATAACATGAACCTCAAGAGTCCACCACAAAATTGATTCACCTAAAATAACTTAGATAAAACTCCAATTACTTGGCCGATCTACGTGATATGAGGGTGTAATTAACAGAGACCACCGCAAACCATCCATGTGTTTCACACATCTAACATGGGAATTGTTTTACTCCCAATGACACCACTGGGATTTTAAAATTCATTTAGCTACATCAAAAAACTACATAGGAAACTCTATCTTCCATGTTTCCAAAGATTAATATGCCAAACTCGAGTCTCACTAGAAACCACTTGCCCTATTATATTGACCAAAGACGTAAAACTAAGCCAAATGAAATATTTCTCCAATAGGTCTCCTAACCACAACATCAATGCCCTGATCCTAGCTGAGTCATGTAAGAGCCCAAATTTTTCTAAGACCTTTTTCATTTACCGAGTACAGATAAAATTTTTTCACATCATGGTTGGTTTGGTTGAAATAGAAATGACTGCAGGTAGTCTTGAAGCTGTGAATTTATTCATTTTTATCTAAGTATAAAAACAAGGTCTTGGGTAAATCAAACTCTTGGAATTAGGTTTCAAGGATTAAAAAGAAGGTTTGACCACTCACCAATTCAAAAATTAAAATAGGTTTGGGAATTTTTGACCAGCTCAAAAACTTAGGATGTTAAAGAAGGAAAATAGAACTTGGTTTGCAGGTTGAAAAAATATCTGCATGGTGTCAAGCAGGTGCTGAGGTGTTGGTATAAGAGATTTGATTCCTATATCATGAGTCTTGGGTACACCAAAATTCATTCATATACATATTCATATTTCAAGGGTCCTGATGGTAATTATTTCATCATTATTTTGTTGTATGTGAATGAAAAGTTGGTTTCGGGCCCTAATAATGATCATATCTAGGAGACAGAGGTCTAGTAGGCTAGGGATTTTGATATGAAGGAATTGGGACCAAAAAATAAGATTCTTGGGATGTAGATTTATCGAGACAGAAACAATGAGAATATTTGGCTATCAGAGAATAATTACTTGATGAAATTCTTGAAATGCTTCAACATGCAAGACTATAATCCAATATCCACCCCACTTCTAGTAAATTTCAATTTATTCTCTACAATGAGTCCTAATAGTGAACCAAATAGGATGGATATGTCTTGGGTACCTTATGCATCAACAGTGGGGAGTCTGATGTTCTCTATGGTTTGAACTAGACTAAACATTGCACATGTAGTTGGAGCAGTTAGTCAGTACATGGAGAATTCAGGATGGGAGCATTGAAGCAAAATGAATAGGATCTTGAGATACATAAAGTAAACCTCAAATGATGAATTATGTTATATAGGGTTTAATTTTACTATTATTGGTTATGTTGGTTCAGATTTTGCAGGTTATTCTAACTGGATAAAATCCATTAGTGGTTATGTGTTTACTCTTACAGGAGAAGTTATGAGATGGATTTAAAAGTTACAGTTAGTTTTTCCTTTATCCATGATAGAGGTAGATTACATGAAAGATACATTGGCTTGAAATGAGGTGATTTGGATGAGAAGGTTGTTGGAGGAGCATAGGCACAAACAAGAGTAGATTCCATTGTTTTGTGATAGTCAGAGCATCTTGCACATTGGAAGGAATCCGTCTTTTCATTCTATAATGAATCACATTGGGATACAATATCACTTTGTTCGAGATGTGGTGAAGGATAAAGTGTGTATATGTAGAAAATTCACACTAAAGAAAACCTATCATATTTCTTGAAAAAGGCGATTGACTTTGATAATCTATGTAGACCCTCAAGTGGTTTCGCAAAGACGTGAGCAACATGGTGTAACAGATATAAATTATGTATGGAGATGCGATTAGTTCTCAATAAATCTATAAGTTAGGGATGTTCCAAAAAAAATTATTCATCCATGGTGGCCTCCCTATAATTTTTCAAAGGGGGTAGGCTGTGGTAGGTGGTTGGTGGCTAGCTCCACCAAACCCACCAGCGGATGAATGCGGAAAGAGGGGTGGTGGAGGCATATAAAAAGAGGCTCTCCCCTCTACCAAATATCATCACCTCCAGAAATAAAACCATCTATAATTTCATTCATGTTTTGTTATTTTGTGAGTTGGGTTCTTTGCATATTCAAGCAATAATTTTAAGGGATAATCCATTTGTAATTGTGAGAGAGTGTGTACCTAATTTTATCCATAGTGAGATCCTTTTATTTGATTGTGGTTTTTTATCCCTTTTAATTTGGGGGGGGGGGAGTTCACATTACATATGATGTCATTTATTTTTGAATTTTTAATAATTATCATTGCACCATTAGATCAATCATTTATGTGGCCCTTACATCAGGTCTTATCATGACTCCCGATTTAGATATGCATAGTTGTCTTGTGAAACTAGAGACCCTTTAATGAACACCTGGCCCTCAGATCTGAGCCCTCAAAAATCTTTCCATAGACCACTCAAACACGAACCCAGACCATATTTAATGATCATCGACCAAACCCGAAATCCAGCTTCAGTGACACTAGGAGCGAACGAGTGTACTTCCTCAATCCTTTGTCATATCTCGAACATAGCTCCCGAGCTTCGGATCTCCAGACTTGTTGTGAATAATATAATCCATAAATAACTGGAATATTCATCTAAAAAAGGATGTAAGTCATCCAGCCACCACCAGAATCTCCAGCGGCATTAGGGATCATGACTACCTCACTCGTGTTAAAATCATACTCCAAAAATATTAAGGCCATGGACATTTAATTTCAAATATAATTTTTCGTGTTAAAATAAAAATTTATACAATAATATATTTATCAACTGAGAGAACACTCTAAAAAATAATATGCAATAAAACCCATAAATTAAATGAGTCCATGGATCAAAAAAATGAATAATATATGAAATATACATCAAAACCATGTAATATACAACCTTTTGGGGTGCCGATCGGGGGGTCGAGTCCCTAAGACATTTCTTTCCAGGTTTTCATATAGCATGCATTAGCCATCATTTGGAATTTGTAACCCAACCTTTTAATATACAAAAAAAACTATGTAACATACCTACTCCACCTTATTTAAAGGCATGTCTCAAAATTATGGGCTACTCATATTCCAAAACATGCACATTGACTGTCCATTACATAATTGATGCACCTGAAACAAGCTAAGAGAATACTCCAATTACTTGGACAACCTACATAAAATGAGAGTGTAATCAATGGATACCACAACAAACCATCAACATGTTTCAAACATCTAATAGGGGAACTCTTTTACTCCCAATGACACCACTATGATTTTAAAATGCCTACAACGACATCAAAATACTACCCATGGAATTCTTTCTTCCATGTTTCTAGATATGAGGCTACCAAACCTGAGTCTCACTAAGAACCACTTTCTCTCTTCCATCGACCAATGAGGTCACACTAATCCAAATGAAATATTTCTTCAATAGGTCTCCTAACTGCAACATCATCACCCCAAGCTAAGTTGGTCCATGTAAGGGACCAAATTTTCATGTTCCCTTTTTCATTTATCAATTTATGAGGAAGTTTGGTTACGGCATGGTTGTTTTGGTCACAATGTGAATGACTGTAGATAGTCTTGAAGATTGTAATTTTTTCATCTTTGGATAATTATAAAATATTACATATAAATTTAAAATTCTACGCATGGAATATATTCCTTACATATTACCTTTGACAAATTTTCACTCAAAAAAATTTATGTATGAAGTATAAAAACCTTACACATAGGTTTTTGATAAAGTCAAAATAATACATATTGATAAAAATCTTACATTCCAGTTAAAAACTTCTTACGTATTAAAAGTATATTTCATATGGAAAATTGTTAGAGGGAAATATATCATTTATTGACTAAAATATCTTACATTTTGGTTATATATATTATTCATTGGTTGTCTATCTATGGAGAAAACCTTGAGTATGGATTAATTTCTTACATATTGAAATTTTCAAAAAGGAAATTTTCTTATGTATGATGTAATGTATTACATATCATCAATATATATTATGTATCATAGGGAGGACCTTTCCTTTGTTGATTATTTGATTATAAGAAACTTCTCACACATGAATTCAAAAGGATATGTATGATATATCCATTTGCGCATAAGTGGAAATCTACTATCTGGCTTGAATCGTATTTTATGACTGATAATAGAATCATCAATCATAAAAAATTAAAATTTGGGGATTTTGTAATGGAATAAATTCCATTCAACCTATATCGAGATTTTTGGGTATTTTGAATGTTTTAATGTAGGGTAATCAATGTGGCATAAACCTCCCTTATTTTTATTGAAATTGGGTGAAATTAAATGAGTTTTAAAGGGGGACCACCCAAGTGGATCACATGAATTGTTTCATGAGTTTATTTATTTTTAATATTTTGGATTCACCCTTTCCTCTATTTCAATTCCACGATTTCTCAAACCCTATACAACTAGAGAGCAGGAGACCAATGAGCACCTTCGACCAATCTCTACCCTCAACATTAGTGATCTATCTCTCTCACACACTCCCTCCCTCCCTCCATCCATCCATCCCTCCCTCTCCCTCTCCCCTCCCTCTCCCTCTCCCCCTCTCTCCCCCCTCTCTCCCCCTCTCTACTTATGTGTAGAAATATTTCTAGGTTGGGGATTCATAAACTTATTTATTTTATGTGTAATTGTGAAACTATCATGCTTTAGTTTCTAATAGAAAAATATTTGATATTAACCTAAAGAAAGATGATAACCGATAATTAATTTGGAAGAAATGATGAGGTAGTTTTTTAGGAGAACATAAAATTCATATTATTGTTTCATGTCATTTTATAGACAATGTGATATTATTATTAGGATCACAATTATATTCTAATTAAACCACCAAAAAATATCCATTGATGAGGTAGTTTCTCATAGTTCATTCATATCATAAGGAAGTATAGACCTTTAAGAGGATTAAGTTTGGGTTTACTCCTAAAACAATTCCCTAACTAAATTGGGGGTTTTGATTGGGACTATCTTTTGAGGAGGATGTCCCTTGAGCTCAGGCCTTAGGTAGTCATCCTACTTATCCTAGTTATGGAAGGAATCAGAGTTCTCATAGTTCAAGGAATGATGTGGATTGTGTGGATGTTGTGATCATCACAATCTTCTAATCCCATGTGATTCATGATCAGTGTGAGAAACAAGAGGATGTGAAAGATTTAACAAACCACACACCGCTTTCTCCTCTGCTAATGGAAGAGGTCGGGCCTATGTTGGAAGAGGTCATGGCTATGAAACTTCCCCCTGTTCTCTTTACATTGGACAAGGGTCTAAGTTAAGGAAGGGATGAAGTTGGAGGGTTTATAGAGGAGCAATATTGCAACCTCCTATGTGAAAGGTTAGGGCCCTTCACCAGGATGGATGCCCTGGAAAACGGACCATGAGTAATGTATTAAATCATGGTAATGTGGGGGTTTAAATTGGGGCTTACTCCTAAAGAGGATTCTTAGTAATAGGGTCCATGACTAATGTTCTAACTCGTGGATATTTGGGGGATTAACTCAGGGATTACTCCAAAGGAGGATATTCGGGTTAAGGGAATTATGATTGGGGATTACACCTAGGAGGAGTCCCACTGAGAGGTACCATGAGTGATGAATTAATTCATGGTGTTTTGGGGGTTTAATTTGGGGATTATTCCTAAGGAGTATGCCTATTTGAGGATTGGTTGGGGCTTACTCCTAAGGAGGATTCCCATTTGGGGATTGGTTGGGGATTACTCCTAAGGATGATGCCCATTTGAGGATTGGTTGTGTATTACCCCTAAGGAGGATACCCATTTTAGGTTTTCTTCTTAGCTTAGGTCCTTAGAGTAAGTCCTTGGAGTAGGTCCTTAGTGTAGGTCCACAACGTAGGTCCACAACACAGGTCCACATCACAGGTCCACAACACAGGTCCACAACACAGATCTACCGCGCGACCAGTCTCACAGAAAATGGAAATCCAACCATGAATTCTGTAGAAAATTGTATGAAACACATTCTATGGTGTCAAAAAAATACCCCCTTATAATTATATTCATTAATAATGAAAATAATCTAGTTCTAAGGTAACTATTGGGAAATTTGATGCATTCCAAAATCATTTAGAGGACTTTAAAGCTACTTCAAGTATGAGAAGATGCTCTAATTTGTCCTAAGACATGGGGCCTAGCGAGCATAGTTTGATTATTTCTAAGGTAATATGTAAAACCCTATAAAATTTGTGTATTTTAACTTTTCATTGCTCAATTTTTCCTAAACCGTACAGAGTGTAGGTCTAGCGACCTGAGACTCTACTTTTATCTAAAGTTCCCTTTTTGCAAGTTTTCAACTTGGTTAGTATTATGTCTCTTTTTATGGAAAGTTTAAAGTCATTCATGTTGGACTAATAAATCTAGTGTTTTAGGTCAAATATATTTTACCATGAATTTTGAAATTAGAAACCAAACAAGTCTTGATGGGTAGGAATTTCCCGATATCTTTTATTTTAGATACTTCTAAGGGGAATCTTGAGTCATGATTTTTATGGTCACCAAATCTAAAATTTGAAATATAATAATAGAGGAGGTATCTTCCAATAACAAAGTTTCCTCTATTTGAAAAACCTGTTATGGGGGTTGTATTATATAGGGATATTTAGGGCATCTACTATACGGACAAACAATGGAATCCTTAGGCTAACAAGCCTGTTACGTGGGTGACTTATGCAAGGAAAACTGGGGCATGTACTGCATTGTCAGGTAAAGGAGTTCCTAGGAATTTTTATATTAAATTACTAATAAACAAATGGGTTTAAGATTTGGATTCCTTAAGACCACAATGGGTGTCTTTTCCAAGGAAATGTGTCTAAAAATAAAGGGGGTCATATGTTCCAATATAGGATATAAATGAGGAACCATTCCTACATGAATTTAGTGTATGGAGGAGGGTATATTTTTCAAAAAGAAGTTTTCTGATATTTTTCTATGAATTTTAAATTCATTTTGTAAGGACATTATACTGTGCAATTTCAAGTCATGCAGTAAGGACATTAAGGGATTTTTGATAATATGCAATGCAATTTAAAGTCAGAAAGGACATTAGTGAGGCTTTGCAGTTTAAAGTCATGCATGAAGAACATTATGGGGATTTAATTTAAGTTCTTTATCTCTGACCAAAGATTTTATGGTTTTCCAATTCTTGGTAATTTTTTTGGAAATGTCCTACCATATTTAGGTATAGAAAGGGAGAATTGTAAGTTTTTACTTGGGGAATTTTGGATCTGAATAATGGTATGGGAAAAGGGATAATGGAATTAGAGGAGGTCTCTTCCAAGAACAAATTTACTGATATTTGACCAACCTATTATGGGGTTTGTATTATACAGGGCCAGCTAGGGCATTTTCTGCATAGCCAAATAGTGGAATCCTTAGGCTGATAGGCCCATTATGTAGGAGAATTTTATGAAAGGCCAACTAGGGAACATACTTTATAGTCAGGTAAAGGAGATCTCAAGAATTATAACATTCTATTACTAAAAGTTGATGAATGTTTATGGAGATTTGGATCTTCCCAAGTACAGAGTCTGGTTTATGGAGAAATATACCTGAATACAGAAGGGGTATTTCTAGTCATGATTTCCAAAGAATTATAGGAATAAGATTTCTACAAAGGTCTGATCCAAACATAGGAAGTATGACGTTTTTAGTTTTAGGGCATATGACCAGGACCATAATATTATGAATACATTGAATGATATGTAGTTGAATGGACCAAATTCATTCCAATATACTTTAAACATATAGAGATGGAAAATTTAAACTATGTCCTTGGATAATTTTAGTTTAGGATAAAGGATATGAGACAAATACACAAAGGATGACCGCTTTAAATTGTGGGGATCATGCATACCATCATTAAAGGGACATAAGAGGCTTTTCCCAAGAATGAAGTTACTGTGATTTGAAAAACACGTTATTAGGGATGTATTATGTAGGGCTAACTAGGGAATGTTCTTCATATCCAAATAGTGGAATACTTTGGATGACAGTCCTATTATGTAGGAAAATTTTAAGCAAGGCCAACTAGGGCATGTACTAAATAGTTAGAAAAATGAGCTCTCAAGTATCAAACTTTCTACTACCAGAAGCCAATAAAAGATTATAAAGATCTGAAAGTATTTCAAGATTAGGAGTATTATGTGTGAAAGTGGCCTTGTCCAATGCATAAAGGAAGTGTTTGGACTAATAATGGACATGAGTTTGGAGTCCCTTACATAGATCTTACTCATATGTATAATGGGGGAATCTTTTGTTTCCTTGGTGAGATATATAAGGAGAGGTACTAAAATTAAAGTTCCTGCATATATTTTCAATTATATTAAGGAGGGGGAAAATATTATTTAGTCCCATGGTTGGGATTATGATCTAAGGCCTAGTCTTTACTACATATCTCAATGGGATGAGAATCAATCCATACATAGTTCACTGGGTAACAGGCTATTTAAAGTTGCGTTGAAAGGAAATTATGTTGTGTAGTTTAGAGTCATGTAGCAAGGACATTAGGGACTTTGATATGAAGTGAAATTGAATGTTGCAGCTAGACTAGGGTATATGGCCCAAGTGTCACTATGTATCTTGTCGAAGAAAGAATCAAGACACACATAGTTCTTATCTAATAAAAATTCATGTATAAGGTGAGAAATTGTATTGGATCACCTCATGTAGATATGACTCATATATGATAGAATGTAGAATTTTTCACATCATGCTGCATCTAGGTCTAGGATTGAAAATCCAGACATCATTATGTATCTCATAGGGATGAGAACCAGACCAAACATAGTTATTAAAGAACCATTCATTTTATCATCATGTGATGAGGATGTGAAGTGATTACAATGTGAAAAAATAATATTTCATCTGGACTAGGGGATATGACCTAGGTGTCACTACATATCTTGCTAGGGAAAGAATCAAGCCACATGTAGTTCTTAAATAAAGGTTCCCCCACCCTAATTGAATTTAAAAGTGGGGGATAATAGGGGTTTCTTGAATACGGGATCACACATAATATGATAACTCATATTGATATCCTCATGTAGATATGACTCGTATATGAGAGAAAAGAGGCATTAATTGCATGATGTTGCGGTTGGGTTCAAGATTAAAAGTATGAACATCACTACATATCTCATATTGATGAGAATCAATCCATACATAGTTCTTGATAGGGTTTACCATGTAGATATGATCCATACACAGGGAATATGGGATTTTAACATTTTCATGAACCCAAGATAGGAAATCTAGGCATCACTACATATCTCATATAGATGAGAATCAAGCCTCATGTAGTTCTTGTAATTCTATGCAGTTTAATGTCATGCAGTAAGGACACATGCTGTTCTTTTTGAAGGTCTTACTGCTAAGACCATTGATAAAACTAAATATGAATTGAGATACCTTATTTATGTAGAGAATCTCTTTAATAAATTCCTAATCCCACGTGAGATGTGCTTGGTGTGAGAAAAAGGAGTGGTGAAATTTTCTTTTACAACACAAGAAAAGTGAAAGATAAGGGTCTAATGATTGAATGGTGAATGAGTAAGGATATAGGGTCTGGGTGTCACTACATATCTTGCTAGGGTAAATAATAAATCCACACGTAATTCTTGAAACAATTATCCATATCACCAGGTTTTTACATGGGGAAGGGGGAATTTTATAATTTATAGTCTAATGGTTGGGCCTAAAGTAGGAAGTATAGGCATCACCATGTATCTCATTGAAATTAGAATCAACTTACAAATCCTAGATGAGGTCCCTATGAAAATTTGATTTTTTCATGGAGAAAATAAAGGGGGTTTTATTTTATGAAATTGTGGCTAGACCCAAGATAAAAGGTCTGGGTGTCACTATGTATCTCATAGGGATGATAATCAAGCCAAATGTAGTTCTTGAATTCCCATACAGTTTAATGTATTGCATTATGGATGAATATGAACCGATGTGAAAAGAAATATATATTTCGTCTGGTCTAGGGTTAAAACCCAAGCGTCATTACGTATCTTGTTAGAGCAAGAATCAAGCCACACATAGTTCTTAAAACATTCCCTATGTAAGTTTGATTTATATACACAAGGAATGAAGGGTTTTTTTTCATGGTTGGGACCAAGATTAGAGATCTGTTTATCACTATGTATCTCATATGGATGAGAATCAATCCCTATATAGTTCTTGATGAGATTCCTCACATCAAAAAAGTTTTTATGTGTGGAAGGTTTTTTTTGTTATGGACCCAAGATTAGAGATCTATGTGTCACTACATATCTCATTGTAATGAAAATCAAGCCACATGTAGTTCTTAAAAAGATCATTCCCCACACCAATTGAGTTTGATGTGAGAGAATGGGGATTTTGATACATTTTGGAATAATGGTTAAGCTCAAAACATAGGATAATATGAGAATCAAACCATGTATTCTGGAAGAGTGATCTTTATAGGTTTGGTTCATATACAATAAAAGGGGAAATAAATTTCTTTATGGTTGTGGCTAGGCCCAATATTGGATATATGGGCATCACTATGTATCTCATTGAAATGAGAGTCAAACCACATGTAGTTCTTAAAGAACCATGCAGTTTAACATCTTGCGGTGAGGATGCAAGTCACATGACGTGAAATAAACATTGTCACTATACTAGGGAATATAACTTAGGTGTAACTATGAATCTTTCTAGGGGAAAGAATCAATCCACACATAGTTCTTAAAAGGGGTCCCTATGCAGTTCTGATTCAAACATAGGAAGAAATGGGGCTCAAGATCCACTAAGGATGGAAATGGTGTGATTAATGCTTTCACATGGAAGCTACTCATATTTTAAAAGACCACAAGGAATTCCAATTTGTGGTATCTTGGGGTATTTATTAACATAAAATGAAGGATACATTAATCATACAGTTTAATTTCATTTAGCAAGGAAAAATGATGCCATGTAGTTTAATATCATGTGATAAGGACAAATATTCTATTTCATTTAACGTCATGTAGAAAGGATGTGTATGGTGATATGTGGTTTAATGTCTTGTGAATAAGACAATGGTTGTTAGTCAGTTTAACTTCATATAACTAGGACTTACTCTGTGTGATTAAATAAATTATTTCTTCAAGAACCTTGCATTGGTTGGGGTTGTAATGAGTTATCCATCTATTGAGATTAGGGAATAAGCTCCATTATAATGGACCTTATGTATGGAGTAAGGTCCTTCCCACTTTGTCTCAAGATTTGGAGGTTTCTTTCCTAGTATCATTAGAGTCCTAAGGACTAATACCAATTATCCTCATAGGAATTAATGGAGGAAAAATTTCTTGTTAAAAGCTAATGATATTCAGTTATGATAGAATTCCAAGTAACGCAAGGTATGCAATATATTTTCATCCAATCACTCCAGCTCATCTAGTCACTTTTGAGACTACTCTTTCGTAGATATCTGATAAAAAAAAGTAACTCGAAGTGAAGGAAATTGAACTTCAATGGGAAGAACTAATTTTTTCCCATATACCAATGAGTATGGGGTTGACTGTATGGCAGTATGGGTAGTAGTCCTATAATTCTATAAGGAATGCATGAGTTTATTAAGTCAAGAATTTTTATATTTATACACCATATTCTGAAATATTTTGGGAAAGGTTTTGTTGAAAGCCTCTATCTTTCCATTTTCCACTGCATGATAGTAGGATGAATGGTTGGATTTGATATTTTATTTCTGATATAACTTCCCTACCTCAGCAGAATAGAAATTTGTGCTATTGTCTATCAATATGGTATGATGGACACAAAATCTAGTAATGATTTTATCTTTGACAAATCTTACAATTCTTTTGTCTCTAACTTCTTTAAGAGGTATTGCTTCAGCCTATTTAGAGAAGAAATCAGTAGTAGTGAGGATTTACTTGAACTACATAACCGCAACTGGAGGATAAGGTTCTACTACATCCATTACCCATGTATAAAATAGACAGGAGTATTTGGCTATATGTAGAAACTCTAGGGATTGATGAATGAAGTTGGCATGAACTTGGAAGGGATGACACTTTTTAGTGAAATCTGTGCAATCTTGCATCATCGAAGGACAAAAGTATCCAAGCCTTCAGATTTGATCAGAAAGCCTGTATCTAAACTTGTGGGAAACACAAGCTCTTGCATGTAATTATTTCACGACATCCTCAGTTTCATCCCCATTAATTCATCTGAGAATAATTCCATTGAAGCTTCATCTATAGAGGATATTTTGGTTATTTGGTCTATCATAAAGAGTGAAATTAACTTCTCATTGTATAAATTTCTCTTTTCCATATCTATCTAGTGGAATTTATCTATTTTTGGATATATTTAATAATGGGTGTTATCCATCCTATGGTAGGACCAAATAGTTTAGGAATGGGACTGATTTCATTTATTTCCTCTATTCTAATTTGAATAAAAGGTAAAACCATATGACGATGAGAAATGATAATGATAATATCATCCTGATTTAGATCTTATTGGGCTATATCTACAATTTAAAATGCACCATATTGGGAATTTTGTGACCATAGTACATAAAAAAATGTTGGTTCTGAGGGAAACTCTTCCATTAACCCTCAGACATAATCACACAAGGGGATTAGTCCTTCTTTTATGATGGTGTAATTTCCATTGATCTGCTTGATTACCAATTCTGAATCACCCTTCACCTCCAGGTGATCCAATGGTACTTGGAGTGCTAATTCAAAGACTAAAATGAGATCCTAATATTCTGACTCATTTTTGGAACCACCTTATGATAATAGGAACGAGTATAGAAACACCACCTTTTCTGGGGAGATAAGTAAAATTCCTAACCTAACTTTGTTAATCTTAGGGTCTTCCATTTTCTTCCCTATTTGACTTTTGAAAGCACCACCAAAGTACATTTCTCATGTTTAGAGACTATCCTGTATAGAGAAGATTTATCCATCAGGAAGTTCAATACTCAAGGATGTTTCTTCCATGGATGGGTATTTAGAAAGGAAGTATTCCAAGGCTTGTACTTTTACTACTTTATGAGGCATGAAATCTATATCAAATTACTATAGAATAAATTCCCACCATGCCAAATTTCATATCAACATAGGGAAAATGTGGATAAATTTGAGTGGGTTATTGTGAGATACAAAGTGGACCTCTTGATACTGCAGGTAGTGCCTCATCTTCTAAAATGCAAAGATTAATGCTAGGCATCTCTTCTCAATATCTAAATATTGATTCTCTATGTCAATCATGGATTGACTGAGATAATAAAGGCTATTTTCATTCCCATCATTATCCTTTTGTGCAAGGAAGGTGCTCAGTGATCACTCTAAGGCTGTAACAAAAATAATGAGAGGTTTTCCCTCAACAGGTGTCATTAATACCAGTGGAATCAAGAGGTATTTCTTGAGGGTATCAAATGATTATCGGTAGTCATTGGTCCATTGATATGTGACCCCCTTCTTCATCAATTTGGTGAAGGGTAAACACTTTCCTTCCATATTGGCTATGAATCATTGGCTATAGGCTAAGTGTCCTTGAATTCCTCTCAATTATTTCAAGTTTCGAGGATGTGACATTCCAAGGATAGCTTTATTATTCCCAAGATCGACTTTGATGTCCTAATGATTTACAAAAAAAATGATAAATTTTCCCAAGTTTACCCTAAAATCACATTTCAAGGGGTTCATATTTAGATTATACTATCGAAGCTTGCTAGATATGGTCTTTAGGTCATCCAGGTGATCAGAACATTGTCTAGATTTAACCACTAGATCATAAAAATAGCATTCAATAAATTTCCCCAAGAAGGGTTTGAAGATGTGGTGTATTTCACGTTGATATGTCTCGCTATAATTCTTCAAGCCAAAGGGCATTACCTAATATCCAAATATTCTTTGAGGGGATATAAAGGCTATAGATTCCTCATCTTCTAGGGCCATACAAATTTGGTTATACCTAGTGTTGACCTCACCTGTTTTGATAATCTCAATTATGTTTCAATATGTTTTGATAATCCTATCTATATGTTAAATTATGTCATCCTACTTTTGAGTTTACAAAAATATAAAAATAATCATTGGAATATGTTAATCAATGTTTATCTATGTTTCTACATGTTTTGAAATAATACTAACTCAATATGGATATGATTTGCATAGAATAGATAAGTATTAAGTTTTTGAGTCACTGATACAGACCTACCGACAGCGTAAGTCCACCGGTATGCACATAGTCACCGATATAGACGTAGTCTACCAATAATAAAAGATCACTGATAGAGAGAGTCTACTGTTATAATAAAAGTCTACCGATACTACCGATATGAAGTCTACCAATACAGACAGACAGACAGCTACCAATATGAAGTCTACCGATATAGACAGACAAACAGCTACCGATATGAAGTCTACTGATACAGACAGACAGACCTATCGATATAGGCGAGTTACCGATGGAGAGAGCCACTGATACAACCATACTACCTATGTAGAAGAGATACCGATAATAGGAGATACTGATATAGAGTCATTGTCACTGATACATAGTCCACTGTTATAAAGAGTAACAGCTACCGATACAGACTTACTGACTCAATTACACTGATACAAGATCAATGATACAAAGATCTATTGATAAAGACCAGTAACTGTTTCTCTAAACTCTATTTATATTGTTTATTTAACAACTTTCATATTTGGTGTTTTTAATGAATCTGCTAGTAATTAATGATAGTTGTTTGTATTTCAGGAACCGTACCTTGTACTTGTAAAAAGGTAATCATTCCCATTGCCAGAGCTGAATATATATAAGGGAACCTCGAACTACTAAATACATAGAGTTTGGTAGATCATTCTTCCATGCATACATGAGACAATATTCTGGAGATACAAGTACTTAAATGCATAGAAGAAAAAGGAAGAATACATACCGAATCTGTAGAACCTGAACATTCAAGGTGTAAAGAACTTCAACGATTTCACCTACACTCAAGCTGATCAGGCTGATCAACCTAGACCTAGAAGTCAAATACAAAAACGAAACTCTGTTTTTCTTGACAAAAACCAGAGAAGGACTCAAAGCTTCATCTGCATCAATCCAAGGAGTCCAGAGCTTCACTCAAAACACATAGAGCATTCTAAACTCATCCTTATTTGTTTAACTCTATTGTGTTTCATTTATTTACATTTTGAGCAGTGTGTGTGCTCTGTATTTTTAGACACACACTATCTCCTGTGCTGAACTGGAGGATTTCTAAATCCTCACTCAATATTTACCTTACACTCTTGTATCCCACTGTGGATAGTGGTAGAGGTCAAAGGACCTGAACAGCCTGTGAGCTGTTGTTATTGTTGCTTTCCCACATAGAACTGTGGTAGAGGTCTGAGGGCCTGGACAGTCTGAGTACTATTGTAAACCCTGATCCAGGGTGTGGATCATAGTTTATATAAAACTATTTGAGAGGAATAAGTCTCAGCTTGAGACTGAACCTCTTGGTTAAACTTGTTGTGCATCCTATATCTTTTTTAACTATATTGAATATTCCACTGCTAAGTACTTTGAATACAAATCTATTTTAAAGTAACTCTGATAGTTAAACTAGCAAGTGTCTGTAATTTTTGTTATCTAGTAAATTAGTTTCAAAATCTAACTTAATCTTCAGATTAAGTTAACTGAGAAATAATCAATCTTTGAGAAATTAATTGAAACCTTTAAAGACTATAGTTTAATTTTTTATTTAATTTGGGGGATTTTAATAGAAATCTTTTTAACATAAATTTTAATTAGAACTCAATTCACCCCTTTATGAGTATCCACTCCGATCAACACCCATAGTAGCCATCCATGAAGGAGAGAGATTCGTATCTAGATGTTACATCAATCAAGAGTTCTATGATTGGAACTGGGAATTCATCTTTGGGATAATGCCGATTGAGATCTCTAAAATCAATACAAACTCTAATTTTCCCATTATTATTTTTCATTTGGACAATATTAGATATAAAAATTGGATATTTAACCTCTCAGATGAAGTTGAATTTTATAATCTTGTCGACTTTAGCCTCAATCTTAGAGGCATGAGTTGGGTGTGTCCTTATTATTTCCTGCTTATATCCGTGATGTTCATCTGGAAAACCTAAATTATGGGTGGCCACATAGGGGTCAATTACTAACATATCTATGTAATTATAAGAAAACAAATCCCATTGTTTCTTAAAAAATGATGTATAAACCTCTTTCTATTCATAAGTCATGGCCACACTAATTAGAGTGGGGTGTGGAACTTCCTTTATACCCAAATTTATTTCTCCGAGTTCATCCACAGTGGTGGAGATGGATTCCTAAAATGTTGGCGGGGAATCTATGAGGTCTTCCTCTTCTTCATGTGTTGCTTCTTCTACCTCTACTTAAAGGGTAGGTGATGGAGAAATACTTTCCAAGCTAGGGGAGGAGTCAATATTTGGACATCCTGAATAGGATACAACAATCTCTAAATCAACCGATAATGAATGGTTTTTTTGAATTTAAGAAGGGAAGATGATGAGATGGGAATCAACATCCATATATTTTTTCATGAGTGTGGAAACTTCTTATAGCTTGGATGATGAAGAAGAGACTTGATGAAGTTTGTAGATGGAATGAAGACATATCTGTTTAGGTTTTCATCATTGTTTAGTGAATCAATAATTTCTCCTGTGCTGTCAGGCTCAGTTTCCACAACTGAAAATATGGAAGCCACTGAATGAGTGCTTGAATTCGGGACAAACCTTTCAATTTGATTAATAGGTAACACATAATCTTCACTGATATTCTTGAATGGGTTAGATGGTATATTTTCCAGATCATTCAGAGCATTGATTCTAGTAACATCATTCACCATGGACTTTTTTCCCTTTGTGTAATAGAACTCTACACCAATGTACTGAGATTCACAAGTTTTTAATGGGGCATGATCACCATGTAATATAACAATTTAACCATCGACACAATATTTTAGACATTGATGGTATGATGAAGGAATAGCCACATACTGATGTAGCAAAGGTCTCTCCAACAGAATGTTGAAAGCTGTGTCCTTCTAGACAACCATGAACTCTGAATCAGATATAAGATCCCTAAACTGAGTTCTAAGTGTAATCTTGCTGAGTGGTTCTTGATCATTCTTGTCATAACCCCGTAACATCAAAGTGGAGGGAGAAAAATGAGATTCAGTAAGGTCCAATCAATGAAGTTTTTGGTTGGGAATGAGGTTAACCCCTGATCCATTATCAATGAAGGATCATAGGATGTAAATATCATTAATATTGTCGGATATGTACAAGAGAAGGAGGTGTCCTTGTACAGTATCATATTCATCATAGTCCATGAAAGATATGACTACATGAAATTTCACTGAATAATTCCCTATACGGTAAACCTATGTAGCAATAATTTTAGTTTCAAACTCTTGAGGGCTTGATAATGCCTCAATAAGTGATTCTCAGAGATCCTTTGACATATTCAGAGAATCCAGGATTGATAGTTTATATGGTACTTGGGCCATTTTATTCAACACATCATACTTTTGATCCATAGGTATGAATTTTCCAGTATGGAGATTCTCTTTTTTAGGTACCTTGTAAGCTGATGCTCTTGATGTGGATGGACCATTTGTTAGGATAGAAGCTAGAAATACTTATTCTCTTAGTGGATTAGGCTGGATATGTATTCCCACTCACTGAAAATGTGGTGGTATAGCCTCTAATAAATCTTCTAATATGATCATGTCAAGGCATACCCTTTCATGTGCGGGATAATTCCCTTATTCCTGTTGAGCCCGTTGGAGGGATCTCCCATGAGTTTCTATTGCATAAATGGTTTGAGTTGGGGATTAATTGAAATAGTGGCTTTTAACATACCCACATCTTTCCCTGTATCCTCAACCTTGACTGTCACGCCCTGACATGTCATGTTGTGTTTTATTTTCCTTTATAACATTTTTGGGCCAATATTATTATTATTATTATTATTAATATTATTATTAGTATTGTTTTTATTATATTTAGTTATTTTGTTTAGGTTTATTTTTTTCCTATTCTTTCCATTTATTTTTTCTCTCCTTCCTTACCTTTTATTCTCCTTCTCTCCTCCCCCTTCATGTGTCACACCCTTCCCCTCTTTCCTATGTCCCACTCGATAACTACTCTCCCTCTGTAGGACTCCCACCAGCTCACCTCCCTTCAGTGCAACCTCTTCCACATGAGAACCTCCCTATAGCCGGATCTTCTCTCGGTTGAGACCCCTTCTAGACACAATTTACAGAAGGAGTGAAACCCCCTGGTGGAAACCCACATCTGTGCACCTCCCTCCCTCTCGACTCCCTCTTCGACCAACGTTTCCCCTGGTTCTTGAGGTTATTTGGTCAGAAACTCCATGGTAAGCCCTCCTCTTCTCTCTTCCTCCCTATTTGGTCTGATTTTCTTCTCCCAGTCACCCCTCCTAGGTTCATCCGAACCCTAGGGTTCCATGGGGGGGGGGATGATTTTTGATGTTTTATTCCTTTCTAGGGTTTGTAACAGGTCTTTTGGGTCCCCTTTTCTTGCGATTCGACACCAACTATTGAAGGAAAAGTTATTCAGTTCATTTCAACTCGATGGTCACCGGTTGGGGTGAGGTTTATATTTTTTATTTGTTCAATTTGGTTTTATTTGGAGCCTTTGTTAGTTATTGGAATCATTTTCATCATTTTAGTGAGTTTTTTACATCATGTTGTGGGTTTTGGTCATCAGCGACAAAGACCTATATGTATATACATGGGTAAGCATGTATATATGTATATCATCCTTATACATATTCTCTCATGGAATGGGGAATATATACTTGGTTCAAATGGTGTGTCTATATATATATGAAAATTTATATGCATGTAGGTGAAGCGGTCTTGGGATGCCATAGTCTACAGCTGCGTGTCTTGAGGTAGGTTCCCTTTGCCTGAGTTTTTAATTTGAAGTTCTTGACTGCCTAAACATTTTAAATATATATTTTCCTATCATTGTGGTATTTATATATATATATGTTATGTAGAATTGTTTTCACCACTTGCATTTAGTTTATTAATTACCTTTATGATTTTTCTAAGTCTGGTTATGTGTTTTCTTTAAATTTAAGGTGTTTATGGGTTCTTAATAATTTTGTTGTGTAGTGTATTGGACTGTTTCGAGTGGTTTGGAGTCATCGGGTCTAAGGAGACTCACCTATGTGTGAATAGGTAAGTATATATATATATATATATGTGTGTGTGTGTGTATGTGTGTGGGTTCCCCAGTTACATGTATAATCATCCATGGTAGTGAATATACATGTATAGGGATATGTGAAGGTGCATATGCTTAGTGGGGGAGCATCAACTTTTAGTTAGAAAGTGCCAAGGGCTAGATGTTTGGTTTGGTTCTACCTTAAGGTAGGTCCCCTATTCCTATGTATTTAATTTGAATCTCATGATTGATTTATTATTTTAAAAACATGTTTTATATTTATTCAATACATACATGCTATGAAATCTGGTTGTGGTTTCTATAAATGATTATGCCTTTATTATGGAAAATGAAGTGTTTTTTATGCTCATTTGGTCTTAAGTGAATTTTCTTGCAAAGTGATTTTCCTAAATGGTTTTGCATTTGTAATGAATATTTACAAAGGATTTTTTCCTTCTTCCCATTTAGTTATAAAATGGTAATGACATGTTTGGTTTTCCAAAAATATCTACTGTTATTTCCAAAAAAATGTTTTTTATGCGAACTTGAGGTTAAATGGTGGTTTGCCTTTCTTGGGAGGATTGTTTCGTTGTAATAATGGGTTTATTTTTTTTAAATGTGTATTACTTTGGTTGTTCAATTGTGTTTTTATATTATTTTGGAACTTAAAAGTGTTGGCGATTATGTTCTTTAAAATGAAAAGAATTCTTTATAGATAATCAAGAAATTTGACACATTAAGAATAGTTTGTGAAAAAGGAAAACCCATCTTGATACATTCCCCCTTGTTTTAGAAAATGATGTGTATGCTGAATGTGTGGATTATGATATGTTCCTAGTAAATAGGCTTGTTCATTTTTGTGTGATGGAAAAAAGGAGGGATGTACTCAAGGAGGGAGATCAGTGGTGAGAGGATGAGTGTGTTTTTGAATAAAGAGAATGATATGTTCAGGTATGTTCATTTTATGAAAACTCACCAACACTTGAAATAGGGAACATGGGAATCCTGGGGTATCTAGGTGGGCGGACTAGGACTAGTATTTTAGATGATACAGAAGTGGTTTGTTCTGGTTTCATCTAGCTGGATTGACGATTACAACACTAACTAACTATTATGATGATTAGAGACCACTAGGTTATGGGTGTGTTCCATACTAGTGGCTCAATCATGAGAACGATGTTTAGTGTGGTTACTATTCCACATTTCCCTAAGGTATAAGGTCTCTAGGGTCCCACTTGTGCTAGTTACCTATAGGGATTTCCCATGGTGCTTACTTGTGACATGATGCTTGTGATATGATTTTCATTTCAGTTGTTTCATACTTGATGTATCATTTATGAAAAGCCACATTTTAATATAATCTGCTTTATTTTCATTTAGAAATGTTAATGCATTCTTGGGAACTATTTTTATAATTTAGTGGAATAGAAACAATTTCCTTAAAAATGTGAACTTGTGACTTTATTTCGAAAAGAATGGAAACATTATTTTAATATTTCTTATTTTCAAACTATCATGATTGAGTTTCTTTTTAAAGTTAATGTCATAAGCCATCATTTCTATTTATAATTACTACTGAGCATCTCAGTGCTCACACCTACTTTATTTTTTAGTTTTAGGTTTCTCTTGTTTGGATTTCTCTTGGAGCGAGTGTGGTTTTGTGTTCCATGCTGACCCATGAGGTTACTTGAGGTATGTTTTTCTACTTAGATTATTTTAATTTCCACTGCTAGTGTTGTTTTCGTTTTGTTCAGTTTATATTCAATTATCTGTCTATTGTTTATGGGCCAAACGATTCCCAATTGTCTCATTTTGATGCCTGATACTAGTTTCCATCCCATGGGGATTAGGAATGCCCTTTGGTCCATGTCGCAGACTGGATCGAGTGACCAGTTCAAGGTTAAACTAGGTTGGTTCCTGATAAAATGGTATCAAAGGAGGTTTAACCCAAGTCCATTAGGGATTTTTGATAGTTTGGAGTTAGGATTGTCGTAATCCAAGTGGTCAATTACGGGTATATTCTTGATCACCACCTATTTGGAATGACACTTGAATTTCCAGGGTGGTCCAGGATGGTCTTTCCTTGAAGCCAGTGTTTGGATATTTATTGTTTCTGAGGTCCTTAGTTTATTTGGGTATTTTTGGTTGGCCTTGAAATTTGATGGTAATTTTGGAGGGGTGAATTATTGTTATGCATGTCCTGGAAAGCCATATTCAGACCATGAAATTGACTCTCATGACTTCCTATGTGCTCAACCGGTTGGTGCACGGTCTTCCAAACCATGTGTAGCAATTGTTTATTTAAGAATTTGGAATCTTGTTTCGTTGAGTGAATTAGTTGGTTTTGGGGTGTTTTTCTTGGGTTTCAAAATTGATGATTGGTCTTTTGAAATTGGATTTCCAAAATGAAAATATTTGTTTGTTTTAAAATGTAATGAGTTGTTTTGGGTATGGAATGTCTTTTAGAAAATGTTTTTAGATCTTGAAATGTTTTATGAAAAGTAAAATTGAAAATGTTTTGGAAAGTGTTTGGGGTTTTTTGGAAGTTATTATGGAATGTAATATAGGAGTTTCTTGGAAACAAAAATTTTGAGAAGCTTCATTTTAGGATTGTAAAGGATATTTTCAAAATTGGTTTGAAGTTTCAAATATTGGTTGGATGTTTTGTTTTATAAATGAGAAGGTTTTTTTATTTGGTATTCAAATGGATTCCCGCAAGTATGGATGAATGTAATTGGATGTGGATGGTTATTGGTACGCGTGTATGGGTGCCCGATTTGGCACAAAAATGTATGTATGTGAGGTTTCATGGAATACCAATGGTGGTTGCTCAATTTTTAAGGCTTGTTTTGTTTTCCAAAAGCATGTTTTGATTAGTGTTGTGTTAAGATGATTTTTATTTAAGAAATTAAAAAAAATAAGTGGGTTTTAAAAAGGGGGTTTTATCATTCGAATGGTTTTGAAATGGGATGGTTTTGAAAATGATTATTTGTGAAAGAGGGGTTTAGGCTTGGTTGGTGATGTTTCTTTGGTATTATTTTATTTGATATTTGATTTGGTTACGGTTTGGTTTTTTGATGTATTAGTCTATGGGATTGATTATTATTTTCGAGCTAGTGTTTCAAGGATGAAATGGTGTTTTGAGTTTGAGTTAATGATTTATGGTTAAATGTGGAGGCTTACTTTGTGATGTTCTTCAGGTTGGTTTTGTGATTCTTATTTAAAGTATGCTGCCCAGAAATTTCCAAAGGTCCTCGAGGGGTCATTTTCAGTTGTTAGTTTTACCCAGACCCTTAGTGGAGTGGTGGGGTTATTTTATTTTCATTTTTTTCTTGTTTTATCTGTGGTGGATGAGGTTATTTAGGGGTTATGGTTTAACTCGAGGAAGTCGAGTGTTTCTTTGGGTCTTTAGAAACTCCAAATGTTTTTAAGGGAAATTTTTCCTGGTTTTGTTTGAAGGGTTATGTTCGGTCTAGAGAAGGGTGATTTCTACCTTCTCTTTGCAATTTGGGGTCACAGTGAGTGAACTATGAAAAATGAAAATCTTGTTTTTCAAGGTGCTCGTGAAGGGTTACCAATCCGATGAAGAGGGTGAAGCATAGGCATATGTTCTTATAATGAGTCTTTCATTAGTTCCTATTTCTCATTCCTAAGACCACACACTCATTTTTTCCAATGGGGTCGATTTGGGAACTCAAAGCTGTTTATCATAATCTTCTGAAGGCTTGTCAACGTTTTGGTTGTTTGGGTCACCTAGGAAAGTATGTAAGCGGTCTTACCAGAAGATAAATCCTTAGTTGGAGGTTTTTAGTTCCTGAATACAGTAAAACATATGCTTCAATACATTAGATATCAAACAATAGGTCTTAGAGTGAATCTTTTCTTGCAGTCAGGCAGTTTCCAGGTGTGAGGGATGCACATCCAACCTATTGTATCTAATTCTGGGGAAGAGAATGGTTAAGTTTTCTCTTCATGTGGTTGTCAGTTTGGGGGGGGGGGGCTTGTTTTTGAGGTCCTGGTGGCTTCTTTTATAATATTTCAATGGTTTCTCCTTGTTATTGTAAACATTAAATGGTTGGTCTTTCTTTGTACCAATTCTAGCTTCTGGGTGATGATCGTTTAGATATGTATGCAGGTTATGGATCTTATGAATCATAGTTTGGATTGGCATTCATCTTATGTCTCTTTTGTTTGGATTCCCCTTGGACAAGGGATTTTAGGATAGTTTTTGTTGATGTTTCTTCCTATGTTTGGGGTCGACCCGTGTTGGTGGTTTCATGATGAGAAATTCAATCCACATTGTTGAAACTAAATTGAGAGTTCCCATGTGAGTGACATTGTACTACTCAGTTTATAATATGGTGGGGAGACCCACTATTTGTATATCCAATGTTCCCTCAAGATGTTCGGGTATGAATAAAGAAGTTAAGGGGTCACACCAGCGTTGGGGTTCTTGATTGGTTTTTTGATTTCTTTTGATTTGGGAAAGTCAGTATTCAGCTAGAGTCCTGATATGGTGGGGAGACCAGCATAGAAAAAACTTGCAGAGAACTTATCCTTCAAGGTGTTCTTGTCAGGGAAACTCTTTTCCTCTACTCCACCCAACCCCGATCAATGTAGATGGTTATACCAGACGATGGGTTGTATGTAAAATGTTCATTGGAGACCTTGAGTGGACTCTAGTGATTTATAAGTTAGGGGTCAGGGTGTTCTAGGTTGTGATTGTCTTTATAAATGTGATTCTAGTGTCTTTGGTTCTTTCACTTAGTAGTTCGAGTACCAAGGTTTCAGGTCTTGGGTGTAAAGAGAGTGTTCGATCCTCAAGTGGTAGGAGTTTCGTTTTAAGAATCATTGCATCCTTGTTTTGAGATTTGAACAACTGAGTCTTTTGGGACTTTCTAGGGGCAGAAAGTGTCATGGTGGGGAGAATTTTCCTACCATGACTTGGCGTATTGTATTTTATTTTTATTTATAACATTATTTTGGGATAATAATAATAATAATAATAATAATAATAATAATAATATTATTAATATTGTGTTTATTATATTTAGGTATTTTTTAGGTTTCATTTTCCCCTATTCTTTCCTTTTCTTTTTTTCCCACTTTCCTTCCCTTATCTTCTCTTTCTCCCCTACCCCTTCGTGCATTGCACCCTACCCCTCTCCCCCCTCTCTCGCTCAGGCACCACCCTACCCCTGTCAGACTCCCTCCAACACCCTCCCTTCAGTGCAACCTCTTTCGTGAGAACACCTCATATGGCTAGATATTCTCTCAGACACAACCCCTCCAGGCCACAATTTACAGAAGGTGCATGACCACCCTGCTAGAAACCCACAGTTACACTCCCCCTCCCTCTCTACTCCCTCTTTTCCCAATGTTTCCCCTAGTTTTTAAGGGTCTTTGGTCAAAAACTCTATGGTAAGCCACTATCTTATTTATTCCTCCACATTTGGTCTGATTTTATTCCCCCTGTCACCCCTCCTAGGTTTGGCCAAACCCTAGGGTTCTGTGGGGGGCTGATTTTTGATTTTTTCTTGCTTTCTAGGGTTTTCAATATGTCTTTTGGGCCCCCTTTCCTCATTATTTGACACCCACTGCTGAAGGAAAAGCAATTCAGTCCATTTCAACTCAATGGTCACCTTTTGGGGTGAAGTTTCTTTTTTGATTTGTTCAATTTGGTTTTATTTGGAGTATTTGGTATTTATTAGACTCCCTTGCATCATTGTAGTGTATTTTGTTCAATGCGGTGTGGGTTTTGGTCATCAACGACAAATAACTATATGTGTATACATGGGTAAGCATGTATGTATGTATATCCTCCTTGTGAATATTCCCTCATGGAACGAGGAATATGTTCTTGGGTCAAAGGGTATATATATATATATATATATATATGAAAAATGTATATTTGTGTAGGTGAAGCAGTCTCAGGATTCCATTGTCTAAAGTTTCATGTCTTGAGGTAGGTTCCCTATGCCTGAGTTTTTAATTTGAAGTCCTTGATTGCCTGAACATTTTAAATATATATTTTCCTATCATTGTGGTATAGATATATATATATGTGTGTGTGTGTTAGGTAGAGTTATTTTGGATTTATTTTATTAATTACTTGTATGATTTGTCTAAGACTGTTTATGTGTTGTCTTTAAATTTAATGTGTTTATCGGTTCTTAATAATTTTGTTGTGTAGTGTGTTGGACTGTTCTGAGTGGTTTCAAGTCGTCAGGTCTAAGGCGACTCACCTTCATGTTCATAGGTAAGTGAATATATATATATATATATATATATATATATATATATATATGTGGGTTCCCCCATTACCTGTATAATCATCCATTTTAGTGAATATACATGTATGGGGTTAGGTGTGCTCATGTATATATATGAAAATGCATATGTAGGTGAGTGACGACTAGTATATACATATAAGCATATATATATAAGGACCCCTTTCACATGTTCATGTCTATTTGGAGGTTTTTATAGGTTCTAGGTTTCCTTACATGTATGTGAAGGTGCATATTTTCAGTGGGGGAGCAACAAATTTTAGTTAGAAAGTGCTAAGGGACGAAAAGTTTGGTTTGGTTCTACCTTGAGGTAGGTCCCCAATTCCCATGCTTTTAATTTGAATCTCATGATTTCTTTATTTTTTTAAAAACATGTTTTATATTTATTCAATATAAACATGCTATGAAATCTGGTTGTGGTTTCTAGAAATGATTATTCTTTTATTATGGAAAATAAAGTGTATTTTTTTACGCTCATTTGGTCTTAATTGACTTTTCTTGAAAAGTGATTTTACTAAATGGTTATTCATTTGTAATGAATATTTCCAAAGTCATTTGGACTTCAGACACTTTAGTTATAAAATTTTAATTCAATGTGTGGTTTTCCAAAAATATCCAATGTGATTTCCAGAAAATGGGTTTTGGTGTGAACTTGAGGTTAAATGGTGGTTTGAATATCTTGGGAGGATTGAGTCATTGTAAGCATGGGTTCAAGTTTTTTTTTAAAATTTTCATTAATTTGGCTATTCAATTGAGTTTTTAAATTATTTTGGAACTTAAAAGTGTTGGTGATTATATTCCCTAAAATTAAAAGTATTCCTTGTAGATAATCATGTCATTTGGAACTTTAATAATAGTTTTTGAAAAAGGAAAGCCCATCTTGATATATGCTCCCTTGTTTTAGAAAATTATGTGTATGTTGAATGTGTGGATTGTGGTATATTCCTAGTAAATAGGATTGTGAATTTTTGTGTGATGGAAAAAGGGGGGATGTGCTTAAGGAGGGAGATCAGTGGTGAGAGGGTGAGTGTGTTTTTTAATAAAGAGAATGATATGTTCATGTATGTTAGTTTTATGAAAACTCACCACCACTTGAAATAGAGCACATGGTAATATTGGGGTATCTAGGTGGGCATACTCGGACGAGTATTCTAGATGATACAAAATTAGTTCATCCCGGTTTTGTTTAGCAGGATTGACAATTAAAACACTAACTAAACATTATGATGATTGGATACCACTAGGTCATGGGTGTGTTCCCTACTAGTGGCTCATGAATGAGATTGATTTTCAGTGTGGTTACTATTCTATGTTTCACTGAGGTATGAGGTCTCTAGGGTCCCACTTGTTCTAGTTACCTATATGGATTTCCCATAGTGCACTCTTGCGACATGATGCTTGTGATGTGATTTTCATTTCAGTTGTTTCATACTTGATATCTCATTTGTGAAAAACCACATTTTAATCTAAACTTATTTCTTTTCATTTAGAAATGTTAATGAATTCTTGGGAATAATTTTCAAAATGTAGTGGAATAAAAATTCTTTCCTTAAAAATTTAAACTTTTGAATTTATTTCAAGAAGAATGAAAATGTTATTTTAATATATCTTATTTTCAAACTAGCATGATTGAGTTTATTTTTAAAGGAAAGGGCATAGGGAGTATTTGCTATTTGGAATTCCTACTGAGCATCTCGGTGATCATGCCTACTTTATTTTTCAGTTTCAGGTTCCTCTAGTTTGGTTCACTCTTGGAGCGAGTGTGGTTTTGTGTTCCATGGTGACCCATGAGGTAACTTGAGGTATGTTTTGCTACTTAGTTTATTTTTATTTCTGTTTCTAGTGTTTTTTTTATTTTGTTCAGTTTATATTCAGTTATCTATATTTTTTTATGGGAAAAACCATTCTCAAATATATTATTTTGATGCCCAACACTAGTTTCCAGCCCGTGGGGATCAGGAATTCCCTTCGGGCCATGTCCCAGACCAACTTGGGTGACTGGTTCAGGGTGGAATCGGGTTGGTTCGTGACATTGAAGACCTCTTCCACTATTTCTCCAATAAAGTATGGGGAAGTAAGGTTCATAATTAGAATCATAATTTACATAGGGATCCATTAAGTGAATAATGTTAACGGAACAGAAGATCAACTCCTCATCTAATGAAGATTATTCCTGACAGGTCGATTCTTATTGTGCCGTTTGGCGGGACAATGCTCGTACTTTTGAGACATATGGAATGAAATACGCTATGGTAAAGAAAAACTTTAGCCATGAAATAAAATAATATTCTCCTGATTCCTACTTATTATTCCATCCATGATGATTCTTTGAGGATTGGCCTTCAGAGGACTGAGATTTTGATGAAGATTAATTTGCTGTAATAGAAATGGTGGGAGACATAGTTGGTTGTTTCAATTGTGTTTGTAGAATGAAATGAGTTCGGTTGATTGTTTTTCTAACCATCCTATTATTAAATTATAATAATTCTTGTTTTTTTACTTCCTGTCATTCTCTTTCCTCATCTGGATCAGTAATAGTAACACATGCTAGATGGGCTGGTGAATTTTTAGCTCCACCTGCTCAAAGTCCACCATCTTTTATAGGAGGTATTTAAAAACAAAACACTTCTGGATGAGGTCCCCCAAAATTTTATAAAGGAATTTTTTTCTAATAAAACTTAGGAGGTGGAGCCCTACAATATGATGAGGGATTTGAAGTAGGAGTGGGTACATTATCTTGCTTAAGTTTGATTGTAGTTGCTTTTGATTCTCCTACTATTCTTCCCGGAGCAGATGGGATTACTCGGGATTTGGCTCTATTCTCTGTTATGGTGTTTTCCACTTTTTGAGCAATCAAAGCTAGATCATGAAACCCTCATATGTATTTCATAGGGATTAATGGTGTGATCAAATCCTTATGGATATTTTCAATAAAAATAGAAAGAAACTGTTCCTGAGGGAGTAGTATATTCAAGGAGTATGTTAATCCCTTACACCAAGAAATGAAATCTGAAACTTTTTCATTATCCCTTTACTTGAAATTTGTGAGATCAAAGAATATTTTATTCTATATCATTGAACTAAATTAGAAAAGGAATTTCTGATGGAGATCTTTCCATCTAGTAATTGATCGAGACCACAGGATTGTATACTAAACAAAGTATGGACCCTACAATGATTGCAAAAAAAAATCTGAGCTTCACTGCCTCTTATTACTCAGGGGTCCCCATCATAGGATCAAAACAAGAGAAAAAATGAATCAAGTGCTACTCTAGATATCCTGATCCATTGAATATTGGAAATGTGGGATTCCCAAATTTTAGCAGAGGAGGGGTTAGATCCACCCATTTAGGATAAACCTTCTTTTCTAGTTGTATTGGTGCACACCATCCTTACATATCTTCCACTAGAGTCGTTAAAAAAGTAATGGTGTTCATGAGAATTAGAGGAATATCTGGATGAGACAAGACCTGAATGGGTACAACGGCTGGATTTTGAATAGGTGTGACGACTGGAAGGACCACTGGTGGTGGTGCTACTGGTATCTTCTATGGGTAACCAATAGAGTTAGGCCTATAATGATGTTCCTGAAATTTCTCTGGTTGTATTGAAAATGGAGGGAATTCATTATCTACATCAGCAGTTGCAATAAATCCTATTTGCTGAAGTGATCCTACTGGAAGTGCAATATGAGGATCTGCTTGTGGAGAATGTATAGCATAAATACTACTTCAGAGTAAATCTGCATTGAGTCTTCTCAACTCCTTTATATACTCTTCTTTCTAAGAAAATATTTCTTCCTATTAAAGTGATAGACCTTATTCAGTTAGAAGGTGATATGTAGTTTGACCTTTTACTTTTTCCCTATTAGGTGCCTTTTGAAACGGTGGAAGTGAATTATTTTAGGGGACGAATTAATTCTGGGAAATCATCTGATTTCTAGTACGCACACCTCCTTTGTTTTCTTTGTTGTGGATTGTATTATGAATAATAATTTCATCCTCTAACTCCCCTAAACTAGATTCATTTTATAGAGGATCTTCCATGACGGAATTAATGACATTCACCGACACATAATGTATTGATGGAATTATGTTTATATATTTGTGATATATCTTTATTTTATGCCCTCTATGAGAATTTTTTCTCCTATTTTTTGGTTCCCTAGGAACTATTTTATAGGAAGTAACCTAAAGGGAATACTTGGATAGTTTAGTCATGCATTCATTTTTCAGCTTCTTCCCTAATTGGGAGAAAACTAACTTCCATTGAGGAGGGGATTGTGAATTTGAAAATTTGATTAGCCACTAAATGAGGCTAATATTCATTGTTAATATATATAATATTCATGTTTTTTATTATTCATAAACACCATTTTAGTTCATTTTACACTTTGAACATCATTTCACATTATGATTGTAATTCCCCCTTAAAATGCACTATTACATGGTACATTTTTGAACACATTCTAAAATATAAAATTACCTTGATTTTATTTTCATATTTTATTTTCAGGTATCTCATGATACAAAGAACAATTCATACTTTTTAAGTATCTGAAGATTTATATTGGAAGACCACCAAAATGGGCTTTCATGGAAACACATTTTGGGCAAAGTAAACTGGACAACAACCTAATAAAGAGACTGTATCACTAGGATTCAAGCCCAATGATTCTCAAAATTTAACTTAATATAGAGGATATAATTTTTAACATTTCATTTAATAGTGGAAAAAGCTAATTCGGATGTTTGAATGGATTTCCAAGTGGCCAAATTTAGAGATAGAAGTCTGGGCCAGATTTTGCAGCCTATAAAAACATCCCACAAATTTATTCATATCTCGACAAAAACAAATTCATTTAGGCTTAAATTTTATTGATATCTAGGAGAAATACGAATATTCATGTTTGTATTCAATGGAACACTCCAATTATTCCATATAGAAGGACATTTAGGTGCCTCTGTTCGGTGTATGAAAGTTGGCCGCCACTTCGGGTCAATGATAAAGAAGTCCACTCTCCCTTACTTTCCACCACCCTAGGCCTACCATAATAAAGTGGGATCCTTTTTAATATCAAGATATTGACCCAAGACTCTTTAAATTCCTATTTAAGGTAGTGGTGGTGGAGGAGTTTATCATATTTGGTGATTTCTTTCATTGTAATGTTATGCTGCTATTTTGTTGTCTCAAGTTTGTCTTTCACATGTAATTTTTTCTAATTCATCTTAGTTTCTTAATAAAAGTTATTTTTCTCCTATTATTTTGTTATTATTCATATCATGTTGATAATTTTGGCTCATGTTTTGAATTTATCCACACCAAAAATTGTGAAATTATCACATAATAGTGGAGTGATCGTTATTTCATTGTTTTATTTTTTTTACTTCTCCATTTCCTCCCCATGAGTATACTTCCTGCTTCCATTAAAACCATAGCATCAATGGAGGGATAAACCTCTTATGGGTTGATAAAAGGTAGTAGAAAGGGGATGGATTGGATTTTATTTATCACCCCATTAATGTCTAATAACTTCTTTTAATTGAGATTTTTATTTGATGATTTTAAAGCTTCTTCATCCTTGTTGAATTTTAAGGCCACATACTTCAACTGCTAATACAAACTTTTACCTTGGAGTGATCATGAATTTGATCCTCCAAGTGTATAGTTTATTAGTATTATGGTGTGTTGGTATTAAACTAGTAAGCGATGAATTTTTTTGATCTTCTTGAATAAACCCATCTCAAATATAAGAAATTGAAACCGTTAAAAAAGAATTTCATCCAATCCACCCCAAGTGATAACCAAGGATAAACCCATTATTTTAAATTGAATTCACTTAATACTCTTAGAATTAACTTGAAAACATCTAAAATAAAACCAATTTGGCCACTTCATATCAAAAAACAATTCATATAATGTACGTGTCTATAGGTTACTTCTTAGGTCTCTGAGGATTCAACAACCCAAGCTAAACTACAAACGACTGCTTAACCCTATAAAATTGGGTAAATTTGGGCGAGACCAAATTTTGGCACCATTTACAGGGACCCAAGTAAGTCATATAAACACCCATTCTATTCTCCCCCATTTCTTCTATTCTCACCCAAATTCTCTTATCTTTTCCCTTTCTCATTTTTTTCTTTTGGTGCATGTCCGCCTACACCTGTGATCAATCAAACCATCTAGTTAGGGTGGATAGTCCTGGGGTTGGGGAGTCAAGTACACCAAGGGAACTATTTACATTATAACCTAATCTTAATAATACTCCAGAGTCAATAATTGATTCCATCTCAATGTACGGTCTTCAAAGAAACCAACTCATAAACTCGGGTGAGAACCAAAATGGAAATCCAAATGAGGCAGCCCCAAACTTGGGGAATACAGTCGATCATACCATGAATGACTACCCCACACCTTCTTGGACCAATGAATCCTCATGCATTATACATAATTACCTAGAAGATTCCAACTACATATTTAAACCCCATGTCCTAAACCACCTTCCCATATTCCATGGAATGGAGTCCAAGATGCCCAACCTTCACGTTAAGGAGTTCAATGACATTATAGAAACCATGTGTTCCCCACATCAAATAGAATCAGCTAAGATGAGGATATTTACTTTTTCTTTAAAGTATAGATATAAAAATTGGATAAAAAATTTGAGACCATCATCCATAAACTCTTGAGACCAATTACAAATACAATTCTACAAAAAAATACTTTCCCCACCACAAAACAATTGCACTTAAAAAGAGCATCCAAAACTTTTTTGAAAAAGAGGGAGAGTGATTCTATGAAACATAGGAGAGGTTCAAAGACACCCTAAACTTGGTTCCAAACTATGGGTTTTCTATTACTAAACAAGTGATAATTTTATATGAAGGGTTGGGCCTGGGGAATAAATAATTCATTGACATGATGTGCAATGGGAACTTTAAAAACAAAGCCCCAAATGATGCTTATGAGTATCTAGAAAGCCTTTCTGAACAAAATAAAACATGGGGAACATCAACTTACTATGAGAATCCACCCAAATATGGTGGAATTCACACACTTAGGGAGGAGGAAATCCTTATGGAAAAAATTGCTGCACTCACTAGGAAGGTCGAGGAGATCGATCTTAGGAAGGTCCATGAAATTCAAACTGTTGACCCTGTTTGCACAATTTGTGACAAACATGACCACAAGACCGAAAACTTCCCAAACATACCTTCCATTAAAGATGTTATTTTATGAGGACCACCAGTGGAATTAAATTTTATGAACTTTTAGAATCCAATGTACTAAAAAACCTTCAATTCAAGGTACAATGACCATCCAAGATTCTGTTGGAAAGATAACCAACAACCTAGTCATCCACAAGGTCCAAAACCCTAACCTCCAATTTTTTTTTAAAACCATAACGAGTTCCAACCAAAACCAGTCCAATACAAACACCCTTCTATAAAATACCAGCAACCCATCTAGCAACCCATGCAACAACCAATCCAACAACCAAAGTATCCTCCTAGGATAAACCAACCAGCACAAGCCCCTACTCAATCTGTCCCTCTTCCAATCCTTGAGAAGTTGTGTAAAAAATGGAGAAAATGAAATTAAAAGTCTCATACCTTAAAAATGAACTATAAACCATTAAAATCAGGAAGGCACCCATGCCTACTAAGGTGGTACCATCCTCAAATTTAAGGGGAGAATCCAGTTACACACAAACCTCTCATGAACAACTCAAAGCAGTAATTGTTTTAAGAAGTGGGAAATTTATTGAGAAACCTGAACAATCCATTATAGAAACATTAAAATATTTAACAAATGATGAAAATGATGAAGGAAAACTCATAGATTCTAAAAAACCTAATGAGAATGTTAAGGAATTACAACCACACCAAACAATGAAACAACCTACTCCTCTCCCTCAACGCATGAGAGGAGAAACTAAACCAGAAATGAATGAGACTTTGAGGGAAATATTATCTCAGGTTAAGTTAAACATCCCCCTTCTTGATTAAATCCAAATAATTCTGGTCTAATCGAAGTACCTTAAGGATTTTTTCACTTTTAAAAGGAAATTTTCATATAAAAACAAAGTCCTTTTGGCTGCTAATGTAAGTACCACCATTAAAGGGACCATTCCTCCAAAGTTAAAAGATCCAGGATGTCCATACATTAATGTTGATTTAGAAGAGAACAAAGTTGTCAAAGCCATTTTTGATCTAGGATCCAGTGTGAAACTTATTCCTCATTCCATGTATGGTCAATTAGGGATCAAAGAACTCCCACCCACATCTGTCACTCTTCAACTTACTGATCGTAGTGTTCAAGTTCTTAAGGGGATATTAAAGTATGTTTTGGTGAAAGTTGAAAATTTCATTTACCTAGTTGACTTAATTGTTCTTGAAAATCACCCAAGATTAGTTCCTAGGTACAAAACCCCAATCATCCTTGGTCGTACCTTCCCTACAACAATAAACTCTGTTATCCAAGTCTGAAATGGGAACATGACCATAACCTTTTGAAGCATGATTCTAGACTTGAACATGTACAATGAAAACTCTCAAATTGGGGATGATGAAGAGATACATGATATTAATTGGATTAGTGGTGTTTATAGTGAACTCAAGGAGCATCAAGGGATTACTGAAGGATGTTTAAATCAAGAATAGATTGATTTTATTTGTTCACATGAGGGAAATTTGTCTCCTTGTCTTGAATCACTTTTAGATATCTCTATTGATGATTTTATCGAATCACCAATCAATGATAACATTGGTGAAATCAATAACATTTATTCCATATCCATTCATGACACTAATATAGATAATTTAGTGGATGAAAATTCTATTCACAAGGAACCAATTCTATTAAGAAATCTGGAAAAAGAAACCGAGTTCAATACAAAGTCCCATCCTTCCTTGGAAAGTGATATCCAATCTGATCTTGAATTTAAGGTCCTACCTTCATCACTCAAGTATGTGTTATTAGGGTACAATCAATACTTTACTATTTTCATTTCTTCCTCTCTTGAAGGAAATCAAGAGATGATGCTTTTGGATATCATAAGAAAGCATAAGAAAGAAATTGGATGGACCCTTTCTGATATTCTTGGGATTATACCACTAATTATAACTCATAGGATTGTTCATGAGTTTGAATCCAAACCATGTCGTCAACCTTAGAGGAGACTCAATCCAAATCTTATGAATGTGGTAAGGAAATAACTTCTTAAGTTGTGGAAAGTGGGTATCATCTACCCCTTTGCTGAGAGTGAGTGGGTAAGCCTAATTCAAGATGTCCCAAAGAAATATGGAATCACTGTGATCACCAATGAGTATGGTGACCTTCTACCCACAAGGGTCAGTAGTGGACGGAGAGTTTGTATTGACTATAGGAAGCTCAACTCTTGTACCAAGAAAGACCATTTACCCTTTACCTTTATTGATCAAGTCCTTGAGTGAGTGGCAGGTCATCAATTCTATTACTTACTAGATGGATTCTTAGGGTATAATCAAATTGAGGTCTCCTTAGAGGATCAAGGGAAAATAACATTCACTTTTCCATTCAGTACTTTTTCCTTCAAGCGCATTCCCTTTGGGTTATGTAATGCCCCTGGTACCTTCCAGAAATGCATGATGGAAATATTCTCAGACATGTTGATGGATTTTTTAGTGGTCTTTATGGATGACTTATCTATATTTGGGAATACTTTTTAGGGATGTATTCTGAATGTTTAAAGGGGTTTTTTAAGATGCGAGAATAAGAACCTCATCCTAAATTGGAAAAATTTCCATTTTATGGTAAATGATGGAATTGTTCTAGGCCATACGGTCTCTGCTAGAGGTATTGAAGTTGATAAAGCTAAGTTATACATCATTTTTCACCTTCCCTCTTCTAAAAATGTTAAGGAAGTGAGGTCCTTATTAGGACATTCTAGTTTCTATAGAAGGTTCATTATGAATTTTAGCTCTATTTCTCGACCACTTTGTACTATATTTATGAAAGATGCACCCTTTTTATGGAAAAAATGTTGTGAGGAATCATTATCTACACTCAATCCAGCTCTTATCTCTCCACCTATCATGTAATTTCCAAATTGGAAACTTTATTTTGAGATCATGTGTGATGCTAGTGACTTCGCTGTAGGAGCAGTATTAGGACAACAATGTGAGAAAACTCCATGTGTCATTGTTTATGAAACAAAATCATTAAAGGATTCACAAATAAACTACCCAACCACTGAGAAAGAGTTTCTTACTATTGTATTTTCCTTATATAAATTCAGGTATTATCTCTTTGGATCACCCATCATTGTATTCACTGACCATTCATCCATGAAATACCTTTTCCAAAAACAAGATGCCAAGGCTAGATTGATTAGGTGGGTCCTTATTCTTCAAGAGTTTTATTTAAACATTAAGTATAAAAATGGTTTTAAAAATATTGTAGCTTATCACATCTCTAGGATGGAATTCAAATACAACTCACATCACCTTTCTATGTCTGATTCATTTCCTGATGAGCACCTCTATTCTATGAGTGATTTCCTATGGTATGCTGAAATAACTAACCATTTGGTGATGGGTGACATTCCAAAATTCCTAGGGACCCAAGATAAGATGAAATTACCTTATAATATCAAACACTATGTGTTTTATGATCCTTACCTCTTCAAAATCTGTCCTGATAAAATCATTAGAAGATGTGTTCCCGAGTCTGAACAAGAGTCCATTCTAAAATTTTTTTCATGGAGAGGCACGTGGAGGCCACTTTTCCATAGATAAAACCACTGAAAAGTTCCTCCAAATTAGTTTTTACTAGCCTAAACTCACTAAGGATTCCTTACAATTATTAAAAAGTTTCCCTTAGTGTCAAAAATTAGGATCCATTACCAAAAGGAATCAAATTCCCCTCACTCCCATTCTATTCATTGAAATATTTGATTGTTGGGGAATTGATTTCACAGGAACCTTCAAAAACTCTAGGGGATACCTATAAATCCTCTTAGCTATTGATTATATCTCGAAATGGTTTGATTACATTCCCAACAAGTCCAAAGACCATCATGTTGTAATTTTATTTCTGAAAGAGCACATATTTTCTCGATTTGGAATTACTTGGGCTATAATCAGTGATCAAGAAACCCATTTCTGAAACTTCCCATTCACTTTACTCATGTCTAAGTATGGGATTTCTCATAAATTTTCCACTGCATACCATCCTCAAACCAATGGTCAATATGAGTTAGAAAATATAAAGATTAATAAATTTGTTGAAAAAACTACCAATCCCTCTAGGAAAGATTGGTCTGAGAAACTCTTGGGTGATCTTTGGGAATATTGTACAGCATTAAAAACCATCCTAGGAATGTCACCATATAGGTTGGTTAATGGAAAATAATTCCATTTGCCTATTTAAGTTGAGCATAAGGCATTTTGGGAAATCAAAAAAATGAATTTTGACATTTCTTTGGCTGAAGAAAAGAGAAAATTAGATCTTAATGAACTTGAGGAACTTAGGATGGAGGCTTATGAAAATTCAAGGATAAATAAATCTATAGTTCAAGACTACTAATATAGGAATATCAAAGTTAAACAATTTGAACCGGGAAAATTCGTGCTCTTGTATAGTTCAAAACTTCATTTACACCTGGGAAAGTTAAGGTCAAGATGGTCAGGTCCATTCATAGTGCATCATGTGTACCCCCATGGGGCAGTAGAGATCCGGGATCCCACAAGTGGTCACATTTTCAAAGTAAATGGTCATAAGTTAAAACCATTCATTGAATCATTAAATAAATAGGAAACAGAGGTTGAGTTAGCAGATCCAACCTATGAACTGAGAAAAAATTGATAGATTTAGGATCCATGTCAGGATAACAATGTTAAACAAAAGCGCTTCATGGGAGGAAACCCATGTTTTTCATGTTTCTAATCCTTTTGAATTGTCTTTATTTTTTTTCAAATAGGATTAATTAATAATTTTGATATTTAAAAAAAATTACTTAATTAATCAACTTTGAATATGATAGTACCTTAGACTGTTGACCAATTCTTCTATTATGAGTATGGATGGGTATGAAAGGGGAAAACAAAATTCATCCATGTCACGTGGAGTAATCCTTGAGTAATACCATACTCCAAAATTTAAAAAGAAGACAATGTATCATCAGTTTATTTTATTTTATCTGTTTGAAGGTTAAAAGAAAAATACAAAATAATAATAATAATTAAAAAAATTAAAATTTAAAGGAGTCATCATAGTTCGTAGGGAAAACCTCATCAAAACTAGTGAATCCACGGGGACTCGAATCCAGGACTGAAGGGGGACAAGGGCACACACTTACCACTGACCTATTACTTATAGTGTTTCCTTATTCTATAATTTTTGTATATACTTATATTTTACTTTTTTATTATATATATATATATTTGTTTTGTTTGTTTGTTTGTTTTTCCTTTTTCCACTAGGGAACTCTATGAGTGACATGGATATCAAAGGACTAAATTGGAGCAGCACAAAATTCAACTTCAACCACCAAGTGACTTCATTACATGATCCTTATTTTCAATTTCCTTTTTTAACTCCCCTTATCTGCCTCTACCCCCTTCTAAATTTTCTTTTTTTTCAAACACTAGGGACAATGTTCTTTTAAGTTGGGGGGATATGAAATAAAAAAATTGTTTTTGTGTAAAAAAAATTGATTTTTTATGGGAAAGAAATATTTGAAAAAAAGTGTGCCTTAATGGAAGGAAAAGTTCCTTTAACCATGAACGTGATAATACACATTGCACACTTTGAAATTGAATATCAAATAATTTAGAATTACCTGATATTAATTTTAATTCATGTATAATTTCATGTATATAGATTTTGCAATGTGTGGCTGTCTAATGTGATCTTTCATCATTTATATTTTCATCCAAATAAAAAAATTCACAGTGCACGTCCTTTGGATAGTGGGGTATTATTTTGAGTTCATGGGGTCCCCCAAATAAATATCATAGGTTTGGTGATTATTTTAGTTTTAATATGAGTATTCAAAAAAATAAAAAAAAATAAAAAGAAAATAATAAATTTGCACGTAGAGCAATGAAATGGCATAATGCGTGGTTTTCAGCACTTGGGGATCACAACTCCATAGTTGTCCGGCCCAGAGTTAGTAATTTTATCTCTATTTGTGATAATTTGACTTTGTTTTTGATTGAGGTAACTCAAGATGATGCCCGAATATGTGGGCTTCATTTGGTTCCCTAAGGTCTTTGAGCCTGGGATTCATTGGCAAAGTCTCGCTACATGGGTTGACTCTTTTGAGTGCAATTTCAATTACCATGGAAAATTTGAAAAAAATAAAAATAAAATAAAATAAAATAAAATAAAATATTTTTTTTGATTAGTCATCTTAATATTGAAATGTGATTCCACCTAGAGCTTCCATCATTTCCCCCTTTAATAAAGATGAACCCCCATGTCTATTGTGATGCACAAAACATCATCATGCTTAATTGATATTGGATGAATTATGACAATGAATTTGAACAAAGGAATGGGCTTGGGATTGAGATATGCTTATGAAACTATCTTGTATTAAATTATTTTGATGGGTTTCATGATTGTTTGGTATAAGGGTTCTTGGTGATCAATGTGTATTAATTGTTTTTTGGAAAATGGATTTTGAATTTCATATTGTTGAGATATATTTTGATTGGAGTTCCAGCTAGCCCAATTTGGAGATAAAATTCTGGTCCAAATTCAGTGCCCCAAAAAAATAGCCCACCAATTTAATCATATCTTGAATACCACAAATTCATTTGGGTTGAAATTTTACTAAGAGATATGATAAATCCAGAGATTCATGTTTTTCTTCAATGTCCCACTCCAATTTTTCCATCCAGAAGGAAATTTAGGTGCCTCTGTTCGGTGGATGAAAGTTGGATTCCACTTTAGGTCTAGGACAAATAAGTCCACTCTCCCTTACTTTCCACCACCTTAGGCATACCATACTCAAGTGGGATCCTTTTCACTATTGTGAGATCGACCCAATCCTCTTGAAATGCCTATTTAAGGTAGTGGTGGTGGAGGAGTTTATTATCTTTGGTTCTTTATTTCATTGTAATGTTATGCAACAATTTTGTTGTCTCAAGTTTGTCTTTCACATGTAAGTGATTCTAATTCATCTTAGTTTCTTAATAAAAGTTCTTCTTATCCTATTATTCTGTTCTTATTCATATCATGTTGATACCATTGGATCAAGGTGTGAATTTATTCATACCCAACCTTGTGAAATTATCACACAATGGCGAAGTGATCATTATTTCAGAGTTTTCTTTTTTACTTCTCCATTTCCTCCCTCATGAGTCTACTTCCCGCTTCCATTGAAACCATAGCATCAATGGGGGAAAAAACCTATTATGGGTTGATATAAGGAAGTATCAATGGGATGTATTATATGTTATTTGTCACCCCATTAATTTCTAATCACTTCTTTTAATTGATATTTTTATTTGATGATGTTAAAACTTCTTCGTCCTTGTTGAATTTTAAGGCCACATACTTTAAGTGCTAATAAAAACCTTTACCTCAGAGTACTCATAAATTTTATTCTCCAAGTGTATAGGTTATTAGTATTATGGTGTGTTGGTATTAAACTATTAAGTGATGAAGTTGTTTGATATTATTTAATAAACCCATCTCAAATATAAGAAATTGAAATTGTTAAAAAAGAATTTCATCCAATCCACCCCAAGTGATAACCAAGGATCAACTCATTCTTTTAAATTTAATTCACTTAACCCTCTTAGATTTCACTTAAACCCATATAAAATCAACCCAAGTTGGCTACATCATAGAAAAAAAAATCCATAAAATGTATGTTTATGTAGGTTACTTCTTAGGTCTCTGAGTATTCAACAACCCAAGATAAAATACAAGAAATCGCTTAACCTTAAAATCATGGGTAAATTTGGGCGAGACTAAAAATCCCCTAGCCTGTAGGGATTAGGATATTCTTGTTATTCTTTCTCAACCCTTTGGGATCTATTTGTTGACTCTAAGGGTTGGGTTAAAAAACATCCCAGTTCTGTCGGTTAGGGTGGCTCCTGAACTGCTATGGATAATATCAAAATATCTTCTTTTATAATATTAAGAATTCTAGTTTGAACATCATCCAGGTTCATTATCTTACACTCACTTAAATTTCTTGATTTAGAAGTCCGTTGTGGCATTTTATATATTTTCACAATCTAATGGCTGAAATCCTCTAAGAAGAAGGCCTACTCAATGTTCTCAGATTCTTGATGTAAAATTATCTCAATAGATTGCTCTCTTTGGGCCTAACTTTGGTGAAATATAGTTAAGGAATGATCTTGCTGAACATCTCTTTGGTCATGAAAAAAATTTGTTTGTTGTATCCATCTTGGGGTAATAAAATTGCATGAGACCAATTTTGGAGGGCTTTTATGGATTTAGAGCACAGTGAAGTGTAATGCTCTGTGTGCACCCCATCATCTGATATGAACACCATATGGGATTTCTACGATCAATTGTCACAACCTCTTTAATGCATAGAGGCATGCATGTTGAAGGGCCTCTTATTTCATCTTAGTTTTTGGATGTCAGGAAATATGGAGAGATGCCAAATCAATTTGGTGATGCAACCATTCTATTACCTTGACTTGAATTTGATATTAATCATATGGTAATACTTTGTATTTTAGACGATGAAGAGTATTCCACATGTTAAGGTGTATATCATGAATACAATCTTCTTGCCAGCATCTCTAGAATATTGTATTGAGAGGTGGCCAAAGGCCAGAACATAACTATTACTTTACCCTTAACTAGTTGTTTACTCATGATAAACATATCGTCTTTGTCTTTTTACAAAGGTTTATAAACTTAGTTTGAATAGATTAGGTGTTTCCTGGTTGATTTAACAAAATTAATGGGATCAGTTGGTGTTTCCTCTACTATATTAGAAGGCAAATGACCTGACGGAGGTTTGGAGAATAAACCTCATCTTAAGCTGTCTTCTGGATGAGTAAGTATTTCACCTACTAGTAACAAGGAATCAAACATGACTGGAATTATGTTTTAAAGTTCCTCAAGATAAGAGAGCTTTTTTGTCAATACATTATTAGTTGAAAAATTCTATTGACAATGTAGAACACTACTGCAGAGAGAACTTTCACAGTGAATGCCATCACGGGGAGGACCACCATGGCAGATTACAATAAGGGATAAATCCTCTTGATCCATGGTCTTCTTTCCACATGGAGGATTGTTGTGGATATCATCCATAGATAAGTTTTTGATATTGACCAAATTTTCATGAAGCAATCCTTCATGAGGAAGAGTCTAATGAGGACCTTAAAAATTATTACTACTGCTCCCATAATTTGGTAATGGGAGGGAAGGATCTTGAGCCAGAATAGATAAATGTCTGAGGGATTCAAGAACTCTAGCACTAAGCGGAGCCAGATCATAGATCGACTCTTAAATATTCAACTGTGTTTAATGATAATTATTCTTAGATGCCTTATTACATGAAGTTGGGGCAAATTTTTTGGGAAAAGTGGTTATCATGAGCAGGTGTATGTGCCTACTTGGGAGTGACCATTAAAATATGAAGATTATCTCTAATTGGAATGAGTGTGTGTTCCCGATACATTTGTCTGTATGATATGGGGGGGTATTCCCCATAACCCTCTTGGACTAGAACAGAGGTCTGTATCTACTCTGAGATAGCATGCTGATGATTCATCCCAGGTATGTGGACAGAATTATGTGTTTGTCCCTTTGGTACTACTGAATTTTCTGTTATTATATTCTGGCAAGCATCTAGGATATGGGTAGGAATTTGTTTCTGCACTTTCACTATTTCCAAAATGTGCTTGGTGACTTCAGTGGCTGAAATGGGAATATAAATCCATTCCATATCTAGATTAGGTGTATGTACCTGCTCCTGTTGTAACAACCCGAGATTTTATGAGAATTATTCTTCTTAATTTCATTGATGTCTTGTGTTGTACGCTACAAAAAAATTAGCTTGTGCTATACACAATACCGTATTAGCTTGCAGTATATGCAACACTATTCTTGGCTCGTGTTACACACAATTTCAAGTTCGTTTGATAGTAGTTATTCTACGCAACATTGAGTGTATATATATATATATATTCATTGTATAAATGAAATATGGTTGGATTCTATTATACAAAAAAACAAAGGATTCTTGCACTACACGCAACCATGACTTGGCTTACATTACACACAATCACGACTTTCCATGATAGCGTGTGTTGTACGCAATACCGAGTTTCACTAAACAATGATATGTTATTAAAATATTATATAAACTAGCCGTTATGAATAGTAATACCCAATTTTTAAAATTTTATAAATTTTATCTTTCAAAATGGACTTCATTTTTAGATTCGGAATATCGAAATTAGCCCAGGGTAAATTTTTGGTATTTTTCTGAAAACTTTCAATTTTTGATGAATAGTGAAAACATTGGGTTACTATTTAAAAACCGACTTTTTATTTAAATAATTATTTATTTTATTTAAATTTATTTTAGGTAAAAATTGATACATAATACCTATATAAGTTCAATGTAATTAATTGGAGTCATTATATAATAATTTTAGATATATAAAAATTTTATTGAACTTTTCACCGTCTTTTACCCACCTCCTAGGAGAATTTGAAAATTTACATAAAACTTAATTTTACCACTTCTGTGAGTGGAATTTCGAAAATCAGAGAGATACGGTTAATATCAATGAGTAAAATGTTGTTCAATAAGATAAAAATAATTTTTGGTGAATAGTAACTTTTTACTTTTATTTACCACGGTTAAAAGTAAATAGGGTAATTAAGGGTAAAAATGATATTATTATTACCCCAACACATGTCCTAATTCAATTTGATAAGTGTAATTCGACCAAAAACAACCTTAGTAATAAAATAATACCATTTAGTTCCACTTGGATTAGATTAGGACAATCATTATTATTTTATTTAAAGAAGAGTTAAAATAGTTAAAATCAAAGTTTAATAATTAAAATTTTTTAATATAGGGTTATACATAAGATAAATTCGACTATAAATATTAATTATAAAGATACAAAGATTTCCTAAATAATGGTATTTTATTTATAATTTTTAGACATTAAATAATTTACTTTATTTATGACACAATGATGATGCAGTAATTGCCTTATTAATGAAATATTAACATAATTGATGTTATAAATACCCAAATAAATGTAATTTGAGACTTTTTATGAATTAAACTAATTTTATAGGTTAATATGACATATTAGTATTGATTTAATTAGAGTTTTTTATAACTAATATTGCTGTTATGATTTTCACAAAAATCAATTACCAAATAGTGTCAAAATTGACATAAAATAGTTTTTAAAACAAATATTATATTATTAATTGTTATAATATTCCTAAAAATATAAGGTTTGGAAAAATGACTTAGATAAGGTTATGTATATTAATAATGAACCACTTGGGGTTCTTTTGTCTTGTTATAGTAAGTTTATTAACCATATAGTGTAAGAAAACAAGAAGACACAGTAAAAGTTAAATTATTTAACTTAGAGTTAAATCTAAAAGATAAGGTTAAAATAGTAACCTAAACTTGTCTAAAACATATTGGTTGAGAGTTTTTAGATCCATATCCACTTTATATTCGAAATAAATCAATTTGGAGCTATTATAAACTGAATATGACTTTATTATAAAATAATATTTTAAGTTTTTCCAAAGGTGCCTCTCTCCTCCCTTATAAAAAGGGCACCCCTTCCCTCTTCTCTTCACACCCTTTTGAGCCTTGAAGCTAGAAAAAACCCTGAAAATTCCTCTTCTCAACCTCTCTAGTTATATCATAGAGGTTCTGGTCTTCTCAAATGACCAAATCTAGTTCCCTAAGAATAAGTTTAAAGGAGGTGTGTCGAGGAAGAGGTAATCTCTTCTACCAACTCTTTCAAGTTTATTTATTATTCTACTTAATCTTATTTATTTGTTTCATTATAAAGTAATAATATAAGTATTACTTATATAATGATATGTTATTATAAATATGAAATAACCCTATTTCACCTTCTATCCATCCTTCGGAAAATGAAATCACCGCGTGTGTGTACGTACGGAATACCGTCTCCACACCGTGGTGTAATATGTTTTTCCACCAACACCTTACTTGGATGGGTATAATGTTGTAAAGAATAACTAAATATATTTATTATAACATAATTCTGATTCTGATATATTATATCATCCAGTCCAATTCAATTCAATAATTATGGGAACGATATCATCGCTTGTGCGTACGTACGGATTACCCTCTCCACGACGTGATGAGATTCATTCTCCATGCTAACCATTCAAGAATGATTATAAAGTATATATAACGAATAATAATGAAATATATTACATAATAATGATACTTTATATATATATATATATATATATGTATGTATGTCATCTACTTAATTCCATTCAATTCAATAAGGAAACGAAAACCGCGTTCATGCGTACGTACGACCTACCGTCTCCATGAACGGTGTATTTCATTCCATTTATCGATCTATCATATATATATATATATGATGAATATATATTATATATAAATCATTTTATACATTCTAGAATTAATTAAATCAGGATATAAGTAATAATATCAAGAACAACAAGTCGAAACACGTACGATAAATGAAACGATTTTACCCAAAACGCTGCTTTAACATGGAATTTAAAAAAGAATGGGTAATATAAAGTCATAAGTGAACCATATATGATATCATAACAATGAATATGATTCTGTAATAAGTCAATGACATTATTTAAATCATTATACATGACTTTCAGATACATACGAAGCATATCAGACATAAGGTAAGGGATAACTTTTCCAATCTCGTTTTTATCCGAGATTGTTTATTCGTAAGTATTTACTGGGGTTATATTTATCATCCATGACCCTATTTTCTAAAAATGGTTTAATTTATGTTTAAAGTCCTTTTTACCCATTTTTGACTTTTACTACATGGTATGTATGGAATCTTTCTCTTGTTTACCATATGAGGTACTTTTTGACTTTTCCGGCAAAAGTACGAGAAGAATGTTTTTTTAACTTATACGGAATGAACGGGTTTTGATGGTTTAATAACGCCTTATTTTTATGAAGCTTCCTCCACAATATTTCATGATTATTTTCATCAAAATCCTTTTATTTTAAAATTTCATGGCATTTTGTGAAAAGAAAATGATTTTTAAGAAGAAAGGATATTTTCATCAAGAATTCATTTCAAGTATTTTATCAAAACCATTTTCCATCTAAGATGACATTATTTCATATGTGTATAATTAAAGTATAATGTCTATATGATTTACATGGTTTCACTTTTCTTATGATGAAATGATATCCATTTGTTTTATATGTATTATGATGGGATGATGTTTATGAAACCCTTTTTTTGGGTTATGATTAATGATTTATGTTTATGTTGTGGCACAAGTAAGAATAATTTCATTATGAGATGGGTGGGACCTATATCTACCTCCAATGCATTGGGTAAAGATTTATATCTCATGAGATAGACATGGCTAGAATGGTAAGTTAATCCAGTTCAGTGTTACAGGACTGGAACGAGGAGTGAACTCGATTCAGAAAGGGACTTTGTCCACTAAGATGGTCTTGGTAGCAATGCCTTGACTAATATGGAAATCATATCATGTGCTTAATGGTTTGAAAAAATTACATGTTTTATTCCCATGCTATTTTATCATGATTGAAGTTCCATTATGATCTATGCCTTATGTACTGCCATGTTTTATGTCATTGCTCAAGATTTTGATGTTTAAATATTATGTTCATGTTTTGAAGTTCAAATGTATATGGTTTGTTTTATTTTCTTCATTCTTACCCTTACTGATCATTTGAGCTCACCCTTTATATGTTTTATTTTCCCCAGGATATAAAGAAAGGTTTTAGGTAAGAAAAAAAAGGAAGATATTTATGGGAGATGTTGAAGATCTTTCACCAAGATTAGAAGATTATATTCCGAGTTTCCAAAGACACTAAACTATTATGGTACTTTGGTGTCTGTTTTTGTTATGTATTAGATATTCCGTAAAAGTAATTTAATGTCCATGTACGTCAAGCTTTGGGTCTCTACAGTTGGTATTATAGGAAAGGTTTAGTTAACCTTTGGAAACTAGGATGCGAAAACTTTAGTGAAATCCCTAGAGATATTGATAAGGTATGTCTAGGGATGTCCCTAAGGTTAAGTATACGTATAGTTTAGAGTCCTAGAATTATTTTGACAATCATGAATAACCTAGGGTGAAACTAAGGTGTCATGGATTAAAGAATTTTTGATAAGTTATACATCCCATACGTGACTTTTTACGATTATGTGGTTCCTTGTTATTTTAACTGTTTCTTAAACTATGGTTTCTGGGCTTATTCAATGGAGGAAACGAGAAGGAATTCAGTTAACATTGATTACAATGGAAAAATTGGTGACTATGATCAACGAAATTATGTAACTCCTAGAGAGAAAGATATTGTGATTATGACGAATCAGTCATCTCGATATATGATTAACAAGGTGAACTTTAGTTGTATTCCTAAGTCATCAAATAAGAGGAAGATGTAATTTTATGCATGTTCTCATGGTGAGGAGCATAGATAAAGGAAGATTGAGATTTCTAAAGAAGGGAAGAAGAACCTTGAGGAATACCTCAAATGGAGGGGAAGATGTTATCTATGTGGAGAAAAGGGTCATAGAGTGACAGACTGTTATGGAGTCGAATGTCTTGTCTGCGGAGAACATGGGCATTACCCAACTCAATGCCCTGACCTAAGAAGTTACTTCTAAATTGAGGAAGGACATATTCCATGCCAATCATTGAAGAGTATGTATTTAAGGGATTATGTATTGGAATTCAATAATAATGTTGTTGAGGTACTTTTATAGTATATTGAAATATATGTGTATTGGTCCATTGTGGTTTTCTATAAGAATATGGTACCGGTAACCATGAAAAGTGATTCAAATATTTTGTAAAGCAGATGATATGTGTATAATGAAGGGATAAGTAGAAAATAAATTGTTTGATAGTATTAATGAGCTCATGATTGATATAAGGACTAAGTGATATCATGGTTTTAGTATATAGAATTTTTGGGATTTTGGTATGTGGAAAGAGTTAACTTTTGACAGCATTCATGTTTTCACTATGGTTCTACGGTAATTCATGTTGCAAGAGAATACAAGATTAAGGTATTCACATGTTTGGAATGCGATCAACAAGATATATCTTATGATATATGAGGGATAAATGATGGTATTCACATGCTTGGTTGATGACATTTCTAGTAATCATTTTCTTTATACTATGATCTTAATTGAAGTATTTTGGATAAGTCTAAAGATTTGAAATAGATTATGTTGGAAATAAGAAAATATTGTTTAAGTATAGAACATTTTTTTGATATTATTTCTGGAATGTTATAATAGTGTAGTTTAAAAAAAGGGAAAACATGTAGAACGGGAGACAACCCATCGCGTTGAACAAGGCTGTGGGAATCGAACCCACAACTGAAGTGTGACAGGCCTTTATCACCTACCACTGGCCTATAGGAAGTCCCTAGTTATTATAAACTATTTTTATTTTATTAAGCGGTATGATAGATTAAGTATAAGTCCATTTTTGGAACCATATACGATTAATCTCACCATAGATGGACTTATGTATATTTGATAACTTTTGCTAACCTTTTGTTTGAGACAAATGGAATGACCTATCATTCTATCGCATGATCTGTTAACACTTCACGGAAGACAAATTCAAATTCATTTCTTTAAGAGATAAAGTGGAAATTGTTCAAGGCACAAACAACAGTGAGATTGTACCAAAATCAAGTAAGTATTTCTTTTAATTCAAAAAATATTCAACATTAGGGAAATTATCTTGAAAACCAAAAATGTTGTCCTAGTGCACTTATATCTGATGAATCAGATGGTACCTTAGATCATCACAAATTTATGGCTTTGTGATTGTTGTATTTTTAATAACCATGTTCTCTACCACTCTCCATTAGAACATGATGGTTATATTTCTCTTCCATATCCATATTTTCACCTATGTTCTCCTATGTGGAAACCCATTGATGAGTTAATTTCGGTAACCGTTATGTTTCATACTTCACTTTTTAAAATTAAGTTTTAGTATTCCTTTTTATGATGAGAGTTTCTATAAAAGAAACTTTCAAGTATTAAAACATTTATAGCCCCGACGAATTTCGAGGGAGAAATTCATTTTAAGGGGGGTAGAATGTAACAACCTGAGATTTTATGAGAATTGTTCTTTTTAATTTCATTGATGTCTTGTGTTGTACGCTACAAAAAAATTGGCTTGTTCTATACGCAACATCGTATTAGCTTGCAGTATACGTAACACTATTCTTGTCTCGCGTTACACACAATTTCAAGTTTGTTTGATAGTATTTATTCTATGCAACATTGAGTGTATATATATATATATATATTCAATGTATAAATGAAATATGGTTGGATTCTGTTATACACAACAACAAAGGAGTCTTTAACTACACACAACCCTGACTTGGATTACATTACACGCAATCGCGACCTTCCACGATAGCGTGTGTTGTACGCAATACCGAGTTTCACTAAACAACGATATGTTATTAAAATATTATATAAACTAGCCGTTATGAATAGTAATACCCAATTTTTGAAATTTTATAAATTTTATCTTTCAAAATGGACTTCATTTTTAGATTCAGAATATCAAAATTATCCTAGGGTGAATTCTTGGTATTTTTCTGAAAACTTTCAATTTTTGATGAATAGTGAAAACACTGGGTTATTATTTAAAAACCGACTTTTTAATTAAATAATTATTTATTTTATTTAAATTTATTTTAGGTAAAAATTGATACATAATACCTATATAAGTTCAATGTAATTCATGGGAGTCATTATATAATAATTTTAGATATATAAAAATTTTATTGAACTTTTCACCGTCTTTTACCCACCTCCTAGGAGAATTTGAAAATTTACATAAAAAATAATTTTACCTCTTCTGTGAATGGAATTTTGAAAATCCGAGAGACACAGTTAATATCATGGAGTAAAATGTGGTTTAATAAGTTAAAAATAATTTTTGGTGAATAGTAACTTTTTACTTTTATTTACCACAGTTAAAAGTAAATAGGGTAATTAAGGGTAAAAATGATATTATTATTACCCTAACACATGTAATATTTCTATTAGATAAGTGTAATTCGACCAAAAACAATCTTAGGAATAAAATATTACCCTTTAGGTCCACTTGGATTAGATTAGGACACTCATTATTATTTTATTTAAAGAAGAGTTAAAATATTTAAAATCAAAGTTTAATATTTAATTTTTTTTTAATATAGGGTTATACATAAGATAAATTTGACTATAAATATTCATTAGAAAGATAAAAATATTTCCTACATAATTTTATTTTATTTATAATTTTTATACATTAACTAATTTAATTTATTTTAGACACAATGATGATGCAGTAATTACCTTATTAATGAAATATTAACATAATTGATGTTATAAATACCCAAATAAATATAATTTAAGACTTTTTATGAATTAAAATAATTTTATAGGTTAATATGACATATTAGTATTGATTTAACTAGATTTTTTTGAACTAATCATGCTGTTATTATTTTTAAAAAAATCAATTACCAAATAGTGTCAAAATTGACATAAAATAGTTTTTAAAACAATTATTATATTATTAATTGTTATAATATTCCTAAAAATATAAGGTTCTGAAAAATGACTTAGATAAGGTTATATATATTAATAATGAACCACTTGGGGTTCGTTTGGCTTGTTATAGTAAGTTTATTAACCATATAGTGTAAGAAAACAAGAAGACACGATAAAAGTTAAATTATTTAACTTAGAGTTAAATCTAAAAGATAAGGTTAAAATAGTAACCTAAACTTGTCTAAAACCTATTTTTTGAGAGGATTTTAACCCATACCCATTTTATCTTATAAATAAATCAATTTGAAGCTATTATAAACCGAATATGACTTTATTATAAAATTATATTTTAAGTTTTTCCAAAGGTGCCCCTCTCCTCCCTTATATAAAGGGCACCTCTTCCCTCTTCTCTTCACTCCATTTTGATCCTTGAAGCTCTGCCAAACCCTACCAATTACTCTTATCAACCTCTATAGTTATATCATAGAGGTTCTGGTCTTCTCAAAAGACCAACTCTAGTGCCCTAAGAAGAAGTTTAAAGGAGGTGCGTCGAGGAAGAGGTAATCTCTTCTACCGACTATTTCATGTTTATTTATTCTTATACTTCCTCTTATTTAGTTGTTTCATTATAAAGTAATAACATCAGTATTACTTATATACTGATATGTTATTATAAATATGAAACAACCCTATTTCGCCTTCTATCCATCCTACAGAAAATGAAATCACCGCGCGTGCGTACGTACGGAATACCATCTCCACGCCGTGGTGTAATCTGTTTTTCCACCAACACCTTACTTGGATGGGTATAATGGTGTAAAGAATAACTATATATAGTTATTATAACATAATTATGATTCTGAGATTTTATATCATCCAATTCAATTCAATTCAATAATTATGGGAATGATATCATCGCTCGTGCATACGTACGGATTACCGTCTCCACGACACGATGAGATTTATTCTCCATGCTAACCATTCAAGAATGATTATAAAGTATATATAATGAATAATAATGAAATATATGACATAATAATGATACTGGATTTATGTATATATATATATATATATATATATATATATATATGCATGTCATCTACTTAATTCCATTCAATTCAATAAGGAAACGAAAACAGCGTTCATGCGTACGTACGACCTACCGTCTCCATGAACGGTGTATTTCATTCCATTTATCGATCTATCATATATATATATATGATGAATATATATTATATATAAATCATGTTTTACATTTTTTAATTAAGTAAATCAGGATATAAGTAATAATATCAAGAACAACAAGTCGAAACACATACGATAAATGAAACGATTTTACCCAAAACGCTACTTTAACATGGAATTTACAAAAGAACGAGTAATATAAAGTCATAAGTGAATCATATATGATATAATAACAATGAATATGATTCTTTAATAAGTCAATGACATTATTTAAATAATTATACATGAGGTTCGGATACATAAGAAGCATATCGGACATAAGGTAAGGGATAACTTTTACAATCTTGTTTTTAGACGAGATTGTTTATTCGTAAGTATTTACCGGGGTTATATTTATCATCCATGTACCTATTTTATAAAAATGGTTTCATGTATGTTTAAAGTCATTTTTACCCATTTTTGACTTTTACTACATGGTATGTATGGAATCTTTATTTTGTTTACCATTCGAGGTACTTTTTGACTTTTCTGGAAAAAGTATGAGAAGAATGTTTTTTTAACTTATATGGCATGAACGGATTTTTACGGTTTCATAAAGCCTTATTTTTATGAAGCTTCCTCCACAAGATTTCATGATTATTTTCAACAAAATCCTTTTCTTTTAAAATTTCATGGCATTTTGTGAAAATAAAATGATTTTTAAGAAGAAAGGATATTTTCATCAAGAATTAAATTCAAGTATTTTATCGAAACCATTTTCCATATAAGATGAAATTATTTCATATGTGTATGTTTCAAGTATAATGTCTCTATTATTTACATGGTTTCACTTTTCTTATGATGAAATGATATCCATTTGTTTTATATGGATTATGACGGGATGATGTTTATGAAACCCATTTTTTTTGGGTTATGATGAATGATTTATGTTTATGTTTTGGCACAAGTAAGAATGATTTCATTATGAGATGGGTGGGACCTATAGATCCCTCCAATTCATTGGGTAAATATTTATATCTCCTGAGATAAACATGGCTGGAACAGTAAGTTAATTCGGTTCAGTGTTACAGGACTGGAACGAGGAGTGAACTCGATTTAGAAAGGGATTTTGTCCACTAAGATGGTCTTGGCAGCGATTCCTTGGATACTATGGAAATAATATCCTGTAATTAATGGTTTTACACAATTACATGTTTTATTCCCATGCTATTTTATCATGATTTAAGTTCTATTATGATCTATGCCTTATGTACTACCATGTTTTATGTCATTGTTCAAGATTTTGATGTTTAAATATTATGTTCATGTTTTGAAGTTCATATGTATATGGTTTGTTTTATTTTCTCCATGCTTACCCTTACTGAGCATTTTAGCTCACCATTTATATGTTTTCTTTTCCCCAAGATATAAATAAATGTTTTAGGTAAGAAAAAAAGGAATATCTTTATGGGAGATGTTGAAGATCTTTCACCAAGATTAGAAGATTATATTCCGAGTTTCCAAAGACACTAAACTATTGCGGTGCTTTGGTGTCTATTTTTGTTATGTATTAGATATTCCGAAAAAGTAATGTAATGTCCATGTACATCAAGATTTGGGTCTCTACACATGTCATCCATTTCCTATCAGTGGATACTGACAGTACTCATTTATGGGGGAAAAAGATGTGTCTTCCCCAGGTTTTTCATTGGAGCTTTCCAACTAACTTCTTTGGGTGATTCTAAAAGATACGGTTGGTATGCTTGATGGATGCTAGTAGGTGTACGTGCTTACTGGTTGTTTTTCTCCAAGAATAGTTGGAATTTTTTTTGAGTGATGCTAGATGAGACTAATGGAAGGCTTGGTGGGTGTAGGTGAGTGTATGTTCCTGATTACAGATTGCTGCCACATTTGGTTGGTGGGATTCCTTGAATACAGCTAGACAAGTCTACCAACTGGTTGATAGATAGTAAGTATGTGTATGTTCCTGCTCACAATACTCCACCGGATTTGGATGACTATATTGGTTGGGTGCCTCTAGACGAGTCTGGTGGCTAGAGGAATTAAGGTGGATGTGTGTATGTTCTCAGTCGTTGTTTGCTACCAAACTGGGTTGGTGGACTTCTCCGGAGGGAGAAAAGGTAGGAACCTACTCCCTATTATCTGACTATTTTCCATGAATATTCATATTTCATGATTGGGTTTGAGGGACCTGGTCTAGACAACTAAATATACCACCCTCATCATGTTGAGTATTTACTGCCATGCAGCATTGGCGGCGGTGATTTTTGGAAGGAGACTTCAGGAAGGACCCCTGTGTCTTCAAAATGAGTCTGTGAGTGGCCTCTTCATCCACCTTCCTAAAATATGTGAGAGAATGGTGATTATTTTTTGGGGATAATATTCTAAAATGGTTGAAGACAGTTGTTGGCACTGTCTGCTTCTGGACCATCGGTCATTACTAGTCAGATGACTAGAGGTTATTCTTGATTTGGAGGGCCTGTCGGGTATCCTCCAATGTTGGGATAATACCATGTTGATGGTACTCTTAGAATAGTACATTGGAGACCCAATGTTAAAGATGCTGAGTCGGTGATGGTGTCCTTCGGGAAGACAAGGATCCATCTTGAGCAGCAGTCCGGGCGTTCAGGGGTGTAAAATTGAAGGAAGCTATTTGAAATTAATGGATTTCTTGAAAGAAAGTTCCTTTATATATGAAAAATACAATCAATGAACTCTGAAAAGTAGCATATTTTTGGATGAACGTATGTTTGATTTATTGCCTTGTATGGCCCTCTTTTATCAATTGATAGGGGCCTAAAAAATGGGTAACATTATCATCTTGGTTAAGGATTCACAATGGGTTCACCATTTTTTTCCCTCGAAATGTGTGTTATGGTTAGGAATCACTATTTACAAACAGTTTCCAATGGATTTGTTTATGGAACCAGAAACACCCAATAGTTTTGTATCTAAAGGGAACTGCTTTCTAAAGGAAGATGGTTGTTAAGGATTTTGACCCACGATGCTTAAGAACTCACATTGGTCTAGAGGATGGGAGGTTGGGTTCATCACACCATTTTGAGTGAAATTATTTCCTATTCCAGGTCTCTCTTATAGATTTAAGATATGTTTACAAATCCTTATTAATTTACCAAGATTAATGTAGGTTTACTTGAAAATTTTCAATCAATTATTAGCATGTGTGGAATTTAGAATCATTCATATGTATTCTAGGTTCTTCATTAATGGATACATATTTATGTATTCAAGGTTCTCCATCAATGGTATCCTCTCATATACTACTTATAGATTCTTTGATCATTATTATGAAAATATTGGGTTTTAATCTACTTAGTGGGGCACTCTAGAATTTATTATCATCCAGGGAGACATAACTTTACTCTGGAGTTTATCATCATCCATATAGACAAAAGTTTTTTTGATATTGGGATCGAACCCATAGATGGGATTCCTAATTATCTTTATAAAAGGAATCATAACTTTCATAGTTTGGTTCCACTTAATGGGACACGTCATACCTTTTAAGGTCATGCGATAATGACCCAACCATACAGTTTAACATCACGTGGAAAGGACATCTAGATGGAAGGTTCCTAGTAAAATATTGGTGTGGGGCTTATACCTAAGCAACCCAAGGAACTTGGAAGGAATATGATCTCCCATGTTTAATTAGACCCTACTAAGGATATGACCCAAATATAATAGGGTTTATTTGGAATGTTTGTGTAACAAACCGAACTTTTTATTAATATTTTTTTCCAAAATTTTGTGTGTTATTTTATTTTATACTCAATTAATGATGTGAGTATAATTAAATGAGACCATTGGGTTTTGACTGTTATATGACCGTTGGTCAATATGAACGTTGAAAGATAAACTCTAAACGTTACAATTTTCTTGTTTATAAATACAAGTGATCTTGGTTAGTTAATATAGAAAGAAGATTCGATGGCCTCATCCAGAAGGCTTGGGCCATTCAAAGCCCATCTGACGGAACTTGGGAAGGAGGTAGCACCACTGGGCTTTGCTCTGGACCAAACCCAAGTTGAAATTCATTATGTGAAGATGGAACAGAATCACCTTCGCAAGAATTTCAAGCTAATAGAAATCACCACTCAAGCAATGTTGGTCGAGCCACCCTAAGATTTTATCACCTTATAACACCTTACACTTATGTCCTATGCTGGTGTTATAAGGGGTTATGTAATGAGACCTTAGTTGCCTTATGTAATCCTTTGATATAAATAAAAAATGTGATTTCTTCTTATGGAGAAGTTTTTGAATTTTCAAATGTCCGGATAAAATATAGGATGTATATTATTGATTTTTTTTTGAAAAAAAGGACATTTTAAAATATTTATGTAAACCTTAAATAATTAATAATGTGTAATGATTTTCAAAAAATGGTCTTCTACAGTTGTGTTCAGTAAGAAATTTAGAGTCTAATAAGATCAAATTAATTTTTGGTGAATAATAAATTATGAATAGTGATTTTACGCTTATGATTAGTAATGTGACCAAATGGATTAAGTAACCTCACTTGAGAAAGTATTGATATAATTTATGCATCTTGATTACATAATGTGATTCCATAAAACAGGTAAATAACAATTTCAAAAATTATTAGTCAAGTATTAGTTTTTTAGAGTGAATAGTGTTTTTTATTTAAAAATTAAATTAAAAATATTTATAATTTTTTTATAAAATGGAGTTCATTTTTGAATTCAGAGCATCTATATTAGATTAAGGTGATTTTCGGGGATTTTTATGAAAAAATTGAATTTTCAGTGAATAGTGAAAATACAGTTTTTAGTTTCGGGTGTTTAATGACATCATTAAGGATGCAATAATTTTGTAATCATTCTGTTCGACTTATTAAGATAAGGTATGAGTTATCTCAAGTGGCCAATACCATGGGAAAATACCATGGGCAAGCCCATGGTTTTTCCAATACCACCGATGAGGCATCCCTTGGAAATTAATGATTTGTTCCCTCACTTCCCCTATAAATACCAATAATTTACCTCATCCATTTCATTCCAAAATACTCCTCAACTAAGTTATGGTCTCTTTACCTCCCAATTATTCTACCCAAGTTTCCCTCAATCCTCCCAAGGTCCCGACCTTTAAGCTTTCGAAGTTACTCTTCAAGGTAAGGGATCCTTTCACCATCCTCTTTTAAGTCATGACTTCCTTTATATCGTGTCTTATAATTTTCATCTCTTTATATTGATGGTATGTTCTTATATGTTCTCATTTATGTCCATTTAATGTCTAATTTTTGATAGACCATTTTCACTCTCATCAATTTGTTTTTTGAATTTTTAAGTGACACCGTTAGGCTGCCAAATTTCTCGTAAAAGAAATCGCATCTTATCTTTTCTTTCATGTCTCCTTTTCATGTGGTATGTCATTAAAATATTCATACCATGATCTTATTCAGTACCCATACTGTATTATAAATTATTTATGAGTGGGGGACCCTTGTAGCCTCTCTTTTCAATGTTTTCTAAAACCATGTTATATCGCCGTTATGCTGCAAATATTTTGTCTCAAAAGTTCTATCTCTTTCTATCAAGAAATTATCTTATTTTATTTATGTGAATACCCAGACCTATTTCATTTATATGGGTGTTCATAAATATATAAATATGATATATTTGATTCTATAATTGACATACATATAACCCTCACTCCCTTTCCATGGGTTATAAATTACATAATGATATTATTTTTAAGATCTTTTTAAACGTCATGATTTTGACACAAAACCCATTTATTTGATTCTATTTGGGTTATTTATGAAATGTTTTATTATGATATATGTGGCTCACATGAAAGTAAATAAATATTAAGGGTGAACCTTGATAGCTCTCCAATGCATTGGGTAAAGAATTAATCTCTAGAGATGACAAGTTTCACGATTCCTTGGTGAATAACCTTGGTAATTTTTATGAGACCTTGGGGATGGACCTTGGTGATATGTTCATGAATGTATAAATTAAATGTAGATTACACATATTAAAGTTATGATTCAAGTTATTTTCATTTTTATATGCTTATTCTTTCATTTCTATTGTCTTTATGTTTTATTCAAGTTCGTATTAATATCACAAGTAAACTGATTCCCTTGTTTACCCTTATTGGGCCTTCTGCTCACCCTTTCTTTTGAATGTATGTATCCAGGTTATGAGATGTAGTAATTTTACTTAGGATGAACTTATGATGAAGCCTTATAAGTAGATTATAAGAATGTTTTATGTTGTTTTCAAGTTTTATTGTTCTTGATTTCCAAGACACTAGACTTTAAAGATCCTATATGTGTAAAATGTAATGAAAAGTTATGTATTAAAAAGGCGGGATGCTATAGTTTGGTTTAAACCTTAGGGAGGCTTCCTACATATCCCATTTGGATGGGAATCAAAGACCACATAGTTTAGTGAGTCTCACAGGGGAGTATGAACCTTTGAGAGAAATAGGTTGGGGCTTAGTCTGAAGGAGGATTACCTTGTAATAGGGTCCATGAGAGATTTATTAACTCATATAGATTTAAGGGGGATTAATTCAGGGCTTAATCCTAAATAGGATTCCCAGATTAAGGGAATTAGGGTTGGATTTCTGAGGAGGATGTCTAGTGAGCTCAAACCAAAGGTGAAGGCTTCCTACGTATCCTAGTTATGGTGGGAATCAGAGTTCTCATAGTTAATTCATATCAAAGGGTAGTATGGACCTTTAAGAGGATTAAGTTGGGGATTGATCCTAAAAATAATTCCCTAACAAAATTGTGGTTTTTATTGGTACAATATTTGGAGGAGGATGTCCTTTGAGCTCAGGACTTAGGTAGGTGTCCTGTGTATCCTAGTTATGGTAGGAATCAGAGTTCTCATAGTTAAGGAATGAGGTGGATTGTGTGGATGTTGTGATCATCAAAAACCTCTAAGCCCACGTGAGTCATGATCGGTGTAAGAAATAAGAGTATGTGAAAGATTCAACAAACCACAAAACACTTTATCCTCCACTAATAGAAGAGGCCAGGCCTATGGCGGAATAGGTTGTGGCTATGAAACTTACCCTTATTCTCTTTTCATTGGATGAGGGTCCAAGGTAATGAAGGGATAATGGTTAAGTTTTTATAGAGGAGCGATACTGCAACCTCTGACGTGAAAGGTTAGGGGATAATACTAGGATGGATTCCCAAGAAAAGGGACCATGAGTAATGTATTGACTCATGGTAGTGTGGGGGTTTAAATTAGATATTACTCAGGAGGATACCCAGTAACAGGGTCTATGAGGATTGTTCTAGCTCAATGATATTTGGGGGATTAACTCAGTGCTTACTCCTAAGGAGGATAACCAGGTTAAGATAATTTTTATTGGGGCTTACACCTAGGAGGAGGCCCATTAAGAGGTACCACGAGTGATGTATTAACTCATGGTGGTTTGGGGGTTTAATTTCGGGATTATTCCTAAGGAGGGGTCCCATTTGAGGACTATTTAGGGATTACTATTAAGGAGGATTCCCATTTGAGGATTGGTTGGGGCTTACTCCTAAGGAGGATTCCCATTTGAGGATTGGTTATGGATTACTCCTAAGTAGGATGCCCATTTGGATATTGGTTGGGGCTTACTTCTAAGGAGGATTCCCATTTGAGGATTGTTTGGGGCTTACTCTTAAGTAGGATTCCCATTTAAGCATTGGTTGGGGCTTAATTTTAAGGAGGATTCCCATTTGAGGATTGGTTGGGGCTTACTTCTAAAGAGGATACCTATTAGAGTTTTTTTCTTAGCTTAGGTCCATAGCGCAGGTCCTTGGTGCAGGTCCTTAGTGTAGGTCCTTAGCGCAGGTCCACAATGCAGGTTCATATCATAGGCCCATAGTGCAGGTCCACAGCTTAGGTCCACAATACAGGTCCACAGCGCAGGTCCATACTGTATGTCCTTAGTGAAAGTGCTCAGCACAAGTCTATGTGTTCTAGACCCTGATTGGACTTTGAACCACTTATCCCCTTTAATTATATATTCTATCATGTTTTTGTGAATTACTTGAGAGTTTTTTAGGACCTGAGAAAAGGGGGGATGCACAATGAGAGTTCTAGGGATTCTTTTAAACTTTCTACCTATCAAATGGGGAGCCCAAGGGTCCTATTTTTAGTTAAATAGGGAACTCTGGGTGAAAGAGTTACTTCGTGAAGGTCCTCTACATAGGTCCTCAGCACAGGTCCTCCATGAAGGTCTTGTACACTAGTCCTCGACACAGGTCCTCCAAATAGGTCCTCGATGTAGGTCCTCTACATAGGTGAGGCAAACCCCTTTATAAAATTTATCCATATTTTCAGTGCCATAACTTTTGATTTGTAAGTCCGTTTGGGCTCCACGACTAATCAAATCGAAGATTTTGAAGAGATATAAACTTCTTGAGAGGGGGAATACACCAAGTATTCTTGGAAGAAACTTGGTAATATAATTTTGATGCATCAATATCTTTTTATCATTGATTTTGGAAATCCAAGGCCTACTCTTAGAGGGGGTTCTTTCTGCTTATCCCTTATTGTGGAGTAGTCTCATAGAAAATGGAAATCCAACCATGAATTCTATGGAAATTTTAATGAAACACACTACGTGGTGTCAAAAATCCCTTCACTGAATATGAAATTTTGAATCTTGACAGCCTTCTGAGAATTTTTATCCCAAAATCAAAAACCAAAATCTTTTTAATTATACCCTATAAAATAACATTCTCAGTACTTAGCCTCAATCTTATCCATATTCTTATAATAAAAAATGGATATAGGAAAGTGCACCAAAGACTTTAACATGAAATAAATTAACCTTCCTTCTAAACCAATAGTCTTTTGGAAGCTCCCACCTCAATGGATAATAGGGACTCATATTGATCATGTATGTCATGTAATTCACCACTTCCACCCAAAACACATTGGTTAAACTCATGTGAATTCTCATACTCCTTACCTTTTAAATATATTTTTGATTCATACTCTCTAAAACTACAATATGTTTCATATTACTTGGTATGATGTTTTGAAACCATATACCCTTCCTCTATAAAAACCTATAGAACTATATGCTTTCGTACTCCCCACCATTATCAGACCCAAAACACTTAAGTTTTCATATGTTCTCATTTTCCACCATAGATATAAATCATATGATTATTTTTAATACCTAAAACTTTTTCTTGAGAAAGAACACTCACAAATTCCATCTCACATCATTGATGAGGTTACATAGAATAATGAACCTCCATGAGAATAAATTGAAACTGACCCCCAAACATCTATATGGACCAAATATAACTTAAAATTATTTGGTGCCTTACCTTTCATTTATAGGTACACCTTTAACTGATTTCTAATGATATAATCTTCACATGTCCTATGCTCTATGATTATAATATTCAACATACCTTTAGCAATGATGATCTTCACCCCTTTCTAACTTAAGTGACCAAGATGATCGTTCCATAACATTGTGGAAGCTAATTATCTAGCATTCATTGCACCTTATGATATCCTCATGTGTTATAATGTATATCAACCCACTAATTTGGATACCACCATGAAACCACATGAAATTTCCCATGCACCATCCTCAAATGTAGTAAAAAATATTGAATCATCAAACAGTCTAACAAAAATTAAGGTTTTTTATCAATCCTGGAATGTGTTTCATGACTTCAGCTAAAAAATACTTATATTAATTATCTGGAAAATGATTTCACCCTTTCCCACAATCTTGAGAGCTTCATTATCCATAAGATTCACCTTTCGGAATATTCTGAATGTATAGTTCCTCATACTCCCCCTCTTGGATGTTGAGTGAGATGAAGCTCTAGAGTCTATAATCCAAGATTCATCTGAGCTAGCATCACTCAATAGTAAATAAACCTCATATTTTGATATAGGATTCACAAATCCACTTCTGAAAGTGTATCTTCTATAATTCACTCTCCAATCATTGTAATCCATCTTCATACAACCTTTCATCCCACAATTCAAACGCATGAGACCACCTTCCACCGAGATACTTCTACTCCAAATTCTCCTTACTTTTACTTTCCTATAACATTTTTTTGGATGTGATATGTATTCTTCCTTCCACAATGTAAGAATTCCTAGAGGATTTATTAATCTCATTTTGATGAAGTTATTTATTAAAGATTAGATCTCTAACACCCACATACACCAAGGTGGTATTTTCTCTTGAGTATATCACTACCGTGGCCATCACATTCCATGACTCAGGGAGTGATGATAGTAACAAAAATGGATAATTCAAATATATAAAGTACACCTTCACTAACTAAAACTAGCTATAGATCACGTTAAATTCATTGATGTGATCTACCACTGGTTTACCTTCATACATACTCATTTTGAATGACCTATGAAAAAGGAACACCTAATTAATTGTGTTTGGATTCTAATATATGTAAGCGGGAGTCTTTATAATTTTTGACATGGTTTTTGTTGGGTCTATGAAAACCTTCCGATAAAACCATCGAAAAATAATTTAGAAAAAATTTATATATGGATGAAAAATCTTTGTAATAAACCCCACACTATGATGTCTAAAATACGGAGGAAAAATACACCCAAGTCACCACATCACAACATAAAAACTTCATAAGAACACTTATAGGATTATCAGATAAATGATCAGAAGAAAATATAGAATAAGAGAAACATGATTAAATGGTTCAATCATGAACCCTAATCTATAAGGATATATTGTTTTAATATTACTTAAGGAAGTAAAGAGATTATAATGTAAGTACACTCAATATTTATCAATTTCAAACATTCATCATACTTAAAAATTGATTGCATTCTAAATTTTATAGGAGTGACCAGCCTATACTTCCAGTAGCCACTGCTATCTGATCATTTTGTGTTGTCATCCACCTTAAACAATCTTCATAGATGAGATCCATGTAGAAAAAGACTCCCACCACATCAACTAGTTTAACCATTTTTCTATTTACCTTTTGAAGATATCATAGATATGGAATTGAACATATCAATTAGTGATTTAAACTTTTGGTGTCTAGTGATGCTACACCTTTTGATGGTCATCTACTTTCAACATTTTATAAACTCATACTCTAGTCATTGTTACTTTACCACCCATACAACCATCATAATTAAGTACATCATATTTTTTCTACTTCTGATGGTCTGAATTTTCTCTACCAATAAATAAATATCACACTCCCAATAATCTCCCACTTGAGATTCATTTAAATATTTCGCCATGATGAATTCCTCCATCATCCTCCATAGACTCCTCCCTTACTTGAGATATATTTAAATATCTATATAGTTTTCCAACCCTAAATACTGATCACATAAGTTATAATGAGGTACAAAATCACCCTAGATCTCCCTTGACAACCACCTTCATCAACATGTATACCATATTATCAATACCTTTGATCTTCCATAGGATTAACACTCCATAATCCCACAAATTCCAAATGAAGTGGTGATTTATTTGAATGTGCATCATCTGAGAATGAAACATATAATTCCCTAATAATTGAATATTGTTCTATGAATCACAAAACAACATCCTAACTTTTGGTTTCCTTTTGATATCTTCCATCAAACTTTTCAACCACACTAACTCCTTCATTGCTTCCATCAGAGTGATGTACTTTGTTTCCATTATCACTAGTGTAACCACTGGATATAACACCCCAATATTTTAGAATATTTTTTTCTTTAAATATAATGTAAGTGTTCAATAGCTTAGTTTACATGAAACCCTGATTCTATATGATCTGCGATATAGTAAACCGTTATAAGATAGCCGTTAAATTGGAAGGTATGAATAGAAATAACAACATTAAATATATATATATATATATATATGATTTTTTAAAATAACTAAAATTTATTTATTAATTCATAATAAATAAAAACTCAATTTTTAGTAAAATCATTTTATGCTTAAAAAATGTGTTTTCTTCAAAAATGGGTTTTATTTCATTTTATATGCATGAAAATTATAATTAATTTATACCATTTTTAGAATTTTTATTTTAGGAAATTGATATATTTTTTAAAATTATCATTTCAATATTATCATAGGGTGATTTTTTTATGATTTTTCTAAAAAAATTATTTTCTAGTGAATAGTGAAAAATACCAATTTTTGTAAAAACTATCATTTATTTTCATGTAAAGGTATCAATATGTTTTGAATATTATCCTAAAATAACATAAGTATCATCTAATTATAAATAATATAATTAATTAAATTATAATTATCATTGTACTTTAATTTGGTATAAGTTTATTTTTGGGCTTAAAATCACATTTATCTAAAAGTGTTTTTATGCATGTAATGTGTTTTTATCTTCATAAATTAAATTAATATCTATTAATTAATGGTTTTAGTATAATTATATATTATATATTAAATAATATATTTTGAACATTCATTTTATGGTTTTTACAAGTAAAATAATGTAAGTAAATTTTTTTATGCTTAAAGATTCATTTTTCTAAAATGGGTTTTCATTGCGAGTTTCATGATTATTTAAAATTAAATTCCAAGAATTATATAAATTGAGTCTGGTGAAATTGAATAAAAATTTTGAATCATAATAATTAATATAATCAAATAAATTCAACATAATTTTTGGTCATAGTGAATATTAAATACAATAAAATATTGTTACCATGATTTAGATTAAGACATGTTTTCCGGGTGGGGTGAGGTGGATTAAACCAAGATATAAGGGTAGTATTTCCATAAAAAACCTACATAATTATTATTGGTTAAATATATTTCAACACCATCTTATCATACCTTTTAATACCTATCCATTTTTATGCACTTTACCATGGAAGTGACCTTATATAATTGAAATCTTGTAAGAAATTCCATGTGACTCCCTCCCCTCACTTATAAATGGTACCTATTATACTCACTTCTTCACAAAATTTGAGCCTTATATATTATCGAATACCTACTAAAAATCCTTCCTATATTCCTTCTCTTCATCCTAGATATTATTTTATTCTCATAAGGATAATCCTTTAAGGCTTAAGGTGTAATCAAAATGATGTCTCTCAAAGAAGAGGTATAAATCATATCCAAGCACTTTCAATTTTATTTATTCTTAAACCTTATCTAATTTTTTTATCCATAAAAACATGATACCTATAGTTTAATAAATATACTTATATGTTATTATGATTATGTAACAACCATTTACCACTTCTTATCGATAAAATAGAAGATGAAAGTATCACTCATGCGTACGTATGGACTACCGCCTCCTCGTAATGATACAATTAATTTTCCATCACCATATTTCATGGATGGTTATTATGATAGTATTAATGTTTATATATTATATTTATGAAATCTGTATGATTATTTAATTTTAATATCATATCTAACTTCTTACCTTCTAATCCATTGGTAAATGATAATGTCTCTCATGTGTGTGTGGACTACCACCTCCACAAAATGATGTGATTTGTTTATAATTTACTCTTTAATTTTATATTAACACAGATAGATTTAAAGAAAATATATGATATTTATAATATAATAATTATTTTTTATAGGTTAATTATCTTTTAATTTTCTTTCACTCCATCAAAAATTGGAAACATAACTCGTGTGTACGTACAAATTACCATCTCCACAAGGTGATGTAATTAATTTTTCATCACCACTTAATATGAATGGTTATAAATATGTATATAATGAATATATATAATATTTATATCATTATTAACATTATTTAGAGGCATTAACCATGATCTAAGTGCAGGGATTGTAACTTCCAAACTAAATCATGTTAGAGTTGGTTCCCTAGAACCAACTTCTTTGTACTTTATGATAAACATGTATTAATTATTGTTAATATTAATAAACTAATTCTCAAATCATGATTATTCTTATTCATGTCATAGTATGTGATAATGTTTTGAGATTATCTTTCACACTAAAAGGTTATAACAGTTCTCCGCTATGATGAGAACCCGAAAGTGATATGACACTATTCTTAAATATATGTTCTATAGCCCGATGATATTATTTTAGGGACACAAATGATACATGATATATGGGGTGGAGACTCATAGGACTTTGATTCACCTTCTCATGGTGTACACCCTTGGTAATATTTGGTATGAATATTAGGAGAATGAGACCCACCAGTAGGAAATCCACATTTCTATGTGTCATTAGATGTTTTTATCTGTGGATGTGTGTATTGGTCATTAGACTTTAAGATTATTATTTATGATTATTATGAGTCACACACTTATATGTATTGATTAAAATCATGATGACATATGTTCACAGTGAGGTAGGATATGTTGGGTGCATCACGAGTAATATTACATTAATGAATAATGTGAGAAAGGATTTTTCCCTTCTATTATTTAACAGAAGTTGATATCTCAAACCCTTTTATGGTAATGATATAGCCTAAATAAATCCATGGCCATGGTGTTCTATAGGCAAGTTATATTTCTAGAAAATCAAAGAAATAGATAATCCATAATGTAGGTTGATAGCACTAGAATGCAACCTACTTGATTAGAGATATCAAGATAAAGAGATTATATTATATGATAAGTGTTCGTATGAGGTGACATGTCATTAGGTCATTAAAGTCTTTCTCTATGAGTGCATTGGTGTGTTGGTAGAAGCTAACCATGGACTTTAGGCTGCTTTTCCTAAATCCACTGAGAAAGAGGCCAAGAGGGTCACACACTAAGTGTATCCAGAATCTCAGTTAAATAATATATTATTATTTATTATTTAACAGGTTGAATAAATATTTATCCCATATGTGGTTTAGTAATTATTAATGTATGCTTGATTTCATATAAATATTTATTTTTTGTTTATTAAATATTTAATTTATTTATTTATTGGCGAATAATGCAGTGGAATTTATTTAATAAATAAATAGACATTATTCAATGTTTGGTAAATATTGTGGAGGAATAGAAGACCGAGTTTAATGATCTGGTAAGAAATAATAATATTGGATATTATTTGATTAAATAATATTTAATTATAATTTTCAAGTTAAGAACATGTCAAAAAATAATTATATTAGTATTATTATTTGACATGGGGATTTTCTAGGATTAAATAAATAAATAAAGGCACTTGTGAAATTATTTTATTTTAACCCTAGAAATATAAATACCCAGTTATGTTATTTTCTTAGAGAGCCAATTAATATTTATTTTTTGTGCACAACGAATCTTGGAGGATCCCCTCAAGCCTAGAGAGATCCCTTCTCTAAGAACGGAAAGCAATCCTCCTCCACCAGATCAAAGAGAATGCTTTGGAAGCAATTCTCAAAGCGATCAAGGCAGATGAATCAAGCACAAGGATCGTCTATGATAGCACCCAAAGACTCCTTCAATGATGTTTAGAGATTCCTTGAACATGTGTAGATCACCGCTAGAGGAAATATACACTTGGTTTCTACAACACAATGACAATGCACCGCAAATTTGTCACCAAATTCATCAATGAAGAAATAATTCCTTAGAGGTAATTATTTATCTAATTAAATTAATTATTAACAATATGTGTTCATATCCTCTATTTTGGTTCTGAAATTATTATACATTATCTATTTATTTGATTCAATTTCATGGATTAAGACATCCATCATTGTATTGATCTCAGATTGATCATCGATTATGGAAAAAGAAAATTTGGGCACCACCCATCGCAAACTTTCGCTGTACCCGAAACCTACAAGTGGTATCAGAGCAGACATATAATTGTTTATAATTATTTAAAAATCATTGGTGATTTACACATTTTTAATTTAGTTTTTCAATTCATGTTTGATCATTATTTTATTCTGAATTGTGAGATTGTTTCTTTCTCCTTCATTTCTCATAGATCTAATCGAGATGTTTAATTTTATTATTAAAATAAAATTGAGGAACTCATCTGGAGGTGATAAGGTTCCAAGAAGAACAACATAGGACTAATCACTGTGTAATCGGACTTACATGCTATGTATTCATGTTAAATGCATCAGGAATTAGTTCATAAATTAATTTTGGTTGTATGCATTGAACACATGCATTAAATTTCACCATGTTTTGACTAGAATTTAATGGTCCATGGTCAACCAGAATACACACCGTGTGGCCCCTTTGAGTCACAGATGGGCCATGTATTCCATACATGACCTACCTGAATGGTGACCATGTAACTCATAGTTCACATGGTCTGTGGCCCATTATACACACTATGTACTCCAAAATTTCCAAGTAATTAATTACACTCCAATTCCCTAGGAATGTGTCTCAGATAGATAGTGAGAGGTATACATGCCATGTAGATCTGATCTACATGTCGTGTACTTATAACAAGTTACAAAGATTTGAAATTTATTTATTTTACTATTTAAACCTTGAGACATGTACTTGCGTGTGGTCATAAATATATGACACACTATGTGATAGGTTTTAATATACATAAATATTTAAATGTTTAATTAATATCTGCATAATGTTCTAATATGTATATCATTTATGAGTTGTATTAAAAGTTGTTATTCTATGTGCATTTAAGAATAACACATGAATGGAAAATCAATTAATTCATGTAATCATCTTTGAAGTAAACATTGTGAAATTTCGTGATAAGTAGTGGATGCCACATGTCACAAGAGTAAAATAATATATGAGTATAATACATGTTAGATAGAATCAGATGGGTATTCACCGTGTTGCCTCTAAGGTACATTTATGTAAAAGTTTAATTTTATATGAATTTATTTAATTTGTTTAAAATTATAATAGATGAGAATCTAAAGGAAATTCAGATAAGGATTAAGATAAAAGAATTGATTAATTAAAGATAATAATTAATTGATTCAAGAACGATTTATCTTAAATAAGAACGATTAATAATTGAATGATAGTTTTATTAAATGTGTAATTAATTACATGCATGTGGATGATCATGAGATAGATCAGAACTTTTTCAGGCGATTGGTTTAATTTAATTTATTATTAAATTATATTTTTTTCTTGCATGCCTTTTCTTATCATTATTATGTAGGGACTGTGTGCCCATGATTTCTTTTATGTAAACCCCCATTTCCCCTCACTTGCATATCAGTAAAAGGCATATGTAATGGATGGATCTCCTAAGATAGTGGAGGCGGTTCAAGTTCGAAGTTGAGATGAAACCAATCTAAAGTGATACATAGGTAGATAGGTGGAAATCTGCAACACGAACCTTAATTGGTTCAATGTATTTTTCCTCTAGGTCAATGGTTATTTTATCAACCACTATATAAACTAACCAATAGTAATAGATCATGGTCATACCACTTCATTATTTTATTTCTATTAGTTTCATGGTTATTTCATTATGTATGTCTTGTCATGATAACATAATTAATGAATTGACAAGAATGAAAGATTGAACTAAAATAAACTATCTTATGCATAAATATTATCTAATAGATGGTTAATCACTCAAGTAATCCCACTTAATATTAACAAGAATGTGATAAATATAATAATTGTAAATTTATGCATAAAAGGATAAAATCCCTCAATAAACTATTAATTCGGTATAAAATTTCATTACTTAGGTTAGAATCGAACCATAGTTTAAAGTGCTTTACCAGCCAAAGTTGGGGTGCTTTCAATTATCATGGAATTATAACATGAGGTTTTGGGTTGAATTAACTTGGTTCACATCAAGGGTTGACTATTAAATCAGTACTTGGTGTAACTGAGAGGAAAAAGTTGAGGAAATCTAAATTATTGATTTCAGGATTGGGGATTCCACTCAAAAGATCAAGGAATTGTGAGTTAATGTAGTTGGTATTTTTAATGCCTCCCTAAAACCATTAAAGTTTCTTGACCAACCAAAGTTGGGGTAATGATAAGGGGAATATGGATCCTTTTCACTATAAAATCCAAGAAATTTGATATTCTAAAGCTAATGGTGAGGGATGTTGGGTTTCTATAAAATAGTGGGAGGCTAATAAATATAATATTTATTTATTTGTATAAATTTTATTAGATAAAGTAATAAAATTATACTTATCTTATTTTTTATAAATAGAAATAAAATGAAATCAAACATATCATTGTGATCCATACTTGAGATGGAAACCTTCTCATTGGAAAAAATTTCCAAGAGTGGAAAGGACGCCTACATGTCATCCTTCTCCGTGAAAAGAAATTGTATGTGCTGGAAGAACCTTTACCTGTTTCACCTAGAAATGAGGAAAGTGATGAAGAGGTATCTATCTATGGGAAACATCTGAGTGATGCTAAAAATGTTCAGTTCTTCATGACATCATCCATGTCTAAGGATATTTTAAAGAAACATGATGATATGGATGCCTATAGAATAATGTCTCACCTTTAGGATCTCTATCAAGATAAGGTGAGAAAAGAGAGGTTTGAGATCTCCAATGCTTTGTTCACAGCTAAGCTTGGAGAGTCTGTGCCAGCTGGGCCTCATGTAGTCAAGATTATCGACTACATTGAATGCCTGGAAATCTTAGGGATTAAATTCCAAGATTAGTTGTGTACAGATCTCATACTTTCATCACTTCCCAAGACCTTCTCTATATTTATTGTGAATTATAATATGAGAAATAATGAGAGGAGTCTTTTGTAACTTCTGACCTTGATTCTCCAAGTGGATAAGGACACGAGGAATGATAAACCTATAGTCCTTATATTTAATAAGAAAAGTAAGAACAAGGAAAAGGGCCCCAAGAATTATAAACAGTCTAAAGCTTCTAAGAACCATCCTTCCAAGAAGAAGAATATCTAGAGGAAGGGAAAGGAAAATGAAGTAGTATGTTTTTCATTTTGCAAGCCAGACCATTGGAAGAGGAACTGCACCCATAAGCAAGGGGAAGCTAAAGGTGTGTTTGTTATCGATTGAAATATTTCTATTTCTACACATTGGGTATTAGATAAAGCTTATGGTGCTCACATCTAGATCCAAATGTAGGAACCAAGTAGATTCCAGAATATTTCTAAAGGATATTTGGATCTGTGAGCTTCCAATAGTGCGAGGCTGTATTCTATGTCCATTGGTGACTACCACCTTTCATTTCCAACATGAATGATTTTGGTTTTAAGAGATTTTTATTTTGTACCTATAGTTACCAGGAACATAATTTTTGTTTCATGTTTGGATATAGATGGGTTTATTTTCAAATTTTGAAATAAAAGTTGTTTCCTTTATAATGAAAACATATGTTATGGTATGAAACATTTAAATAATAGTATTTATGTATTAAATTACAAAAACCAAGTGTTTTAAATTGATAAAAATTCATGTTCACATGACTCATATAACTCCCAGTTGTGGCATCATCATCTTGGTCATTTAAATGAGAAGAGTTTTACAAAGCTTTTTCAAGATGGTTATTTAGAATCTTTTGAGTTAAAACCACTTGATAGATGTCATGATTGTTTATAATGAAAAATGACCAAACCACCATTCGATGGATAGGGTGAAAGGGCCACAGAACTTCTAGGATTGGTACACACTGATGTTTGTGGACCATTTCCAGTATAATCTATAGGTGGATATTCTTACTTCATAACTTTTATTAATGACTTGAGTAGATATAAATATATCTACTTGGTGAGTTATAAGTCCGAGTCCTTTGATAAATTCAAGGAATTCAAGAATGAAGTAGAGAATCATCTTGGTAAGAAGATGAAGAAGATTCAATCATACTGAAGTGGTGAATATCTTAACCAATAGTTCATTAACTTTCTATGACTGAAAATTAACTTTTTATTATTAAAATCACTTTTTGGGGAAAGTGAGAAACCAATCCCAATCAACCCATAGGTGAAGCCTCATAAGAGAAAAAAAGCCATCAAAGCATAGCCTCATCCTATTAGTGATTTTCTCTTTATAAATTTTCCAGTTCATAAGCTATACCTTATCATCAGGGTCTTCGCTGATAACATCCTCAAAGCGATACACCATTTTGTCCCAAGTTCGAATATAATATTCTTTGCTGATTTTCCCATCATTGAAGCCTCTCATTAGAATCATATCCTGTTTGTCTATTCAATTAGCCTGATCGCTTTTGACTTCCACTTGAATAGGCCTTCCCATCATCTCAGCCTCTTCCTGTGGGATGTTTACATAAATAAATTCATCTACCATTTCCTCCTCAAAGTGGAGGATAGGTTCTTTAGAGTCATTTTCTATTTCAGTAAAGATTTCATTATCTTTAAAACTCACAAGAAACATGTTGTTGCTGATTCCCTGAACCATAGCTTGAGGCTTTTCCTACACAACAACCATAGAAGCCAATGACATTTCCTTCTCACATGGTTTATATTTTTCACCTAATTTTTTTTCCATCAGTTTTGGTAAATGCAAGTAGTCCTTGTGCCCCCTCCCCTTCTTCTTATTAGGGATCTTACCATCCTCACGAGCCTTAGATAATCTGGAATCATCCTCAGACTCAACACATTCTGTAATTCCTCCACCAGGATCATAGGGAATATCCTGTAAAACTCATTGGTGTCGAAACACTCAAAGGTGTTGTGGGTTAGAACACCATCTTTGACCAATCCCTTTCCTGCTGATTGATTATTGACCCCCGAATTAGAATCACTCCAATTTAGAGTGATCTTAGGTTCATTCAACACCCCTTCTGTCAAAATCACAATTTCCTTCCCAGAAAAAATCCTAACTTTAGCTTGAGGAAACTGTGACAAGGGTTTATCAACATAGTTTTCCACTAGTTTAGCCATGTACCAGTCCCTCAAATCCTCCTTAAGTCAATCAAATACCCCCAAAAAAGAGGGTTCATCAACCTGTTTTTCCACTGGTTTACTCTGAACCGCATTTCTCTCCAATTTATTATCCTATTTAACATCATCTCCCTTACTTGCCTGCACTGTAACCTTCCCCTGGTGAACAACTTGTCTTCAGTTAGCATCCAAGTGACCCATTAGATGACAAGATGAACAGAACTCCAAACAGTCAAATACCACCAGCTGCTTACACCATACCTCATTTCCAGCTTCAATCCACATAGACTCAACTAGAGGCCTCGACACATCAACCTCCACACACATGCGTGGGTTGATCAGATGGCACACAAAAGAATTACATGAATCCATATAGAGAAACTGACCCACTAAATTTCCTAACATACGTATAGTCACAAGATTTTGGAATGGGAGAGGTATTTGAGGAATACTTACCCAAACCGGAATTGTAGGATAATTGATATTAAAGTATAAATCATAGCTCCACCGAAACTGATAGAAGTTGAATCCACCACACTTCTTGATATCACATGATAGAGCATGAACAAAATCATCTGACAAAGAATATCACACCATCAAATTCCTTTTATCCAATAGAATGAAAATCTCTCATTCTTGAATCCCCCAAGATTCGAAGACAAACCTATCGAAGTCATACACCAAAGGACATTTGTTCCCAAATCATGCAACCAAAGTTAGGTTCAGTAAGATCTTCGCCTCTATAAACTCAAAAACTGACAGCGGAATCACGAGATCACCTTCCCAAATAGCAGGGACCTCCAGACAAAGATTAATCTCAGGAATTTTCCGACATGAATCAGGATTAGTGAAGGGGTATAAGTCGCACCTCTGGCCATTATGAGAAAGTTGTGGATGCTCCCCCATCCCTCTTACTAGCAGTTGAGGGGGGAACATCATCATCCCCATTAGGGTTTCTCTATTGCCTCTTCGAGCTCCTACCCTATTAATGATATTCTAACAAATTTTATCAACTTTATATGGGATTTTGGGATTCTATCTCAACCTGAATGGCCTGAAGGACTTATTTTTTATTTTATTATGGATAATCCCCCTTTTAAGGGTTGAAGGGGAACCCATACATGACCCATAGGCCCAAGGCACAAGGCCCGAAAAACCCGCAATACATGACCAGAAGGCCTAGAGGCATACCATGACCAATACACGACCCGTAGGCCTAGCCCACTTGAACTTCCCCTCCCCAGATTTCTGCGTCATTGATCACCTAGCTCCCACCTTGCATTACTGATTGGCTAGCATTGCCCCGTACAAAGCTGCACAGTGCCTAGTCCAGATGGCAGCTGTCATACCCTCTCATTCTTCTAATCTGGTTAGCTCTGCATATAGTGGTTGCTACTCTTGTTGCTCTGATCCTCTTCTAGGGCCTATTCTGTGTGAACCAGGCTACTCCATGGTCTATGTGACCCGAAGGCCCTGTGGCCCGAAGAGCTATGATGACCTGAAGGCCCTGGAGACCCATAGGCCCAAACCGGTGGCCCGAAGACCCAAATCGGGTGAATAGTTCCGGCTTCTATAGTACCAAATAGTAACTACTACAATACTTCTACAGTGACTGCTACAGTATTTCTATAGTAACCCGGTAATTCGCCTCCATCCGGTTTTGAACTCGAGTCTCTTGGATGCCAAGCAGGAGCCCTTACCACTCAGGTACAGGCTCGTTGTCTTCTATCTCAACTCACTCCACCTTATACACCATAGTGGAATGGTGTTAGTGAAAGTAGGAACCATACCTTGTTAGAAATGGTAAGGTCAATGATGATTCATGCAGATATTACATTATCCTTTTAAGGATATTCATTAAAAATTGTGGCATACACATTAAACTAGGTACCAACTAAAGTGGAAAATGGAATTCCCTTCGAGTTATGGAGTGGAAATAAATCCGTTTTGTCACATACACATGTATGGGTTTATGAGGAATTTGTTAAGGCATTATCAGGAAAAAAACTAGCACCCCAAGGAACAAAGTGTATCTTTATAGGGTATCCCAAGGAAACAAAGGGATACTATCTATAAAAACCCTCAAATAAGAAAGTGATTTTCACTAGACAATCCATATTTATTGAGAGGGGGAACATCCTAAAAAAGGATAGTGGGAGAAATATTGACTTTGATGAAGTTGTTGCTCAAGATATACAATAGTTGGTATAGAAACAGATTCCACAGGTCCCTGAGGAAGAATTAGTTCATGAAAAACAAGTACTGCATAGGAGTGTAAGAGAGGTAAGAGAACCAGAGAGATATGGTTTTCTAGTTGCCGGGGATGGTGACTTATTATTGGCTAACAATGATGAACCTATATCCTACAAGGAGGTAGTAGAGAGATCAAAAGATACAAGATGGCTAGAAGCTATGAATTCTGAGATGGATTCAATATATCAAAACCAAGTTTGGGTTCTGTTTGATGTTCCATTTGACGTAAATAATATCAGTTTCAAATGGGTATTAAAGAGTAAACTAGACACGAAAGATAAAGTAAGTACCTATAAATCATGGCTAGTGGATGAAGGGTTTAAATAACATCAATTAATTGACTTCAATGAAACCTTTTCTCTAGTTTTCATGTTTAAATCTATTAGAATCATACTTTCTATAGCAGCTTACCATGAATATGAGATTTTGTAGATGGATATCAAAACTGCATTCCTTAACAGAAACCTTTAGGAAGATGTCTATATGACACAACTAGAAGGGTTTGTGACTCCAGGTTATGCCAAAATAATTTTCAATTTGCAAAGATCCATTTATGGATTGAATAAAGCATCCAGGTCATGGAACATTAAATTTGATGAAGACATAAAAGAATTTGGTTTCATTAAGAATGAATGTGGTCCATGTGTTTACAAAAGGTTTAATGGGAATACATTCATTATACTAGTAGTATATGTTGATGAAATATTACTTATTAGAAATGACATACCATTATTACAATCTATTAATTACTAGTTAAACAAGTGTTTATACATGACATAATTAGGTGAAGTAGCCTATATTCTAGGGATCGATATCATTTGTGATAGATCCAAGAGGATTCTTAGACTAAATCAAAGTACATATATTGACTAGATACTAAAGAGATTTAGTATGGAACAATCCAGTAGGGGATTGGTTCCAATGATACATGGTTTACATGTTTCTAAAAAAATGTGTCCTCAGACACAACATGAGAAATAGAGAATGAGTAAGATCCCATAAACTTTGGAGATGGGATCAATCATGTATTCCATGTTATGTACTAGACTTGATGTTTCCTATACACTGAGCATGGTAGGTAGATATCAAGAAGATATAGAAGAACAATATTGGATTTCTATTAAGGATATCCATAAGTATCTGAGAAGAACTAAGGATATGTTACTAGTGTATGGAGGAGATAAGGAGTCGGTCATCAGAGGTTATAATGATGCTAGTTTTCAGATAGATCAGAATAATATAAAGTAAAAATTAGGATATGTTTTCTATCTCAACAGAGGATCTGTGAGTTGGAAGAGTTCAAAGTAGCCAGTTTTCACTGATTCTACAGTGGAGTTCAAGTATATAGTATCTTTTGATGTTTCCAATGAATCAATTTTGATTAAGGATATTGTCTAGGAGTTTGATGTGGTAAATAGTAGTAAAGACCATATCACATTGTAGTGTGATAATACTATAGTGTTGGATCTTGAAAAAGAGCCAAGGTCACACCAACAGACAAAGAATATGCTCTGGAAGTATCACCTCTTGAAGGATTTATACTAGAGGGTTTAAGTTCTAGTGAGAAGAGTACACATGGAAGATAACATGAAAGACCCCATGACTAAAGAACTATCTCACTGGAAGCATGAATATCACGTGAGATCTAGCAGACTAAAGGTTGTTAACAGTTGGATCTAGTTCAAGTGGGAGTCTGTTGGAGTTGGTTCCATAGAAAAAACTTCTTTTTTTACTTTATGATAAAAATGTATTCATTGTTTTAAATATTAATAAACTACTTGTCACATCATTATTGTTATTCTTTGTGACATAGTATGTGATAATGTCCTAAGAGTAACTGTCACAGTAAAATTTCATAGCATTTCCCCACTATGACGAGAACCCAGAAGTGATATGACACTATTCTTGAATATATGTTCTATAGTCAGATGATATAATTTTTGGGACACAAATGATACAGGCTATTTTGGGTGGATACTCATAAGACTTTTAGGAACCTTCTCATGGTGTATTCCCTTAGTAATTTTCGGTATGGATATTATGAGAACAAGACCCACCAGTAGGAAATCCACATTTCTATGTGTCCTTGTATATTCCTATCCACATACATGTGTATTGGTCCTTATACTTTAATATTTTAGTTAATGAGTATTATGAGTTGCACACTTATATGTATTGATGAAAACCATGATGACAGATGTCTGTGGTGAGGTAGGATATGTTGGGTGTGTCATGAGTAATATTGCATTAATGAATAATGCAAGAAAGTATTTGTCCATTCGATTATTTAATAGAAGTTTATATCTCAAGTACTTTATTTGAAATGATATAGACTAAATAAATCCATAACCATGGTGTTTTATAGTAAATTCCTATTTTTGGAAAGTCAAAGAAAGATATAAGAGAGCATATTGGTTGATGGAAGTAGCATGCAACCTCTTTGATTAGAGATATCGAGACAAAGGGATTATATTATATGGTAAGTATTCGTATGAGGTGTCATGTCATTGAGGCATTAAATTCTTTGTCTATGGGTGACTTGGAATGTCTCTAGATGCTAACCTTGGACTTTAGGTTGCTTAAACTAATTCCACTAAGAAAGAGGCCTCAAGGGTCAAACATTAAGTGTATCCAGAATCTCAGTTAAATAATATATTATTATTTGTTATTTAATAAGTTGAATAAATATTATTCACATATATGGTTTAATAATTATTCATGTGATTGAGTTTAATGGTCTGGTGAGAAATAATAATATTTAATATTGTTTGATTAAATGATATTTAGTTATAATTCTCAAGTTAAGCGCATGTCGAGAAATAATAATATTAGTATTATTATTTGAAAAGGGGGGTTTCTAGGATTAAATAAATAATTAATAGTACTTGTGAAATTATTTTATTTTAACCATAAAAATATAAATACCCAGTCATTTTATTTTCTTAGAGATCCAATTCATTTTTTTGGTTGTGAACAATGAATCTTGGGGGATCTTATCAAGCATAGAGATCTACCTTATCCAAGAAAGCTCCCAAGAACAATGAGAAATACTCCTCCACCATATCAAGGAGAATTATTTGGAAGTGATTCTCAAGGAGATCAAGTAATACAATGAAAGCATAAGGATCATTTTTGTTATCACCTATAGACTCCTTCAACAATGTATAAAGATTATTGGAACACATGTGGATCACCGCTAGAGTAAATATACACTTGGTTTCTAACATTTAACAATTGTGCACCATAGATATATCACCATATTCATCAATGAATAAATAATTCCTTAGAGTTAATTTTTTATCTAATTAGATTAATTATAAACAATATGTATTGATATCCTCTCTTTTGGTTCTAGTGTTATTATCCATTTTTTATTTATTTTATTCAATTTTTTGGATCACAACATTCATCATCATATAGATCTTAGATTGATCATCGATTATGGAAAAAGAAAATTTGGTAACCTCCCATCACATGATTCCGTTGTGCCAAGAACCCATAAAACATACATGAAATCGAAGCAGTTAATACCTAAAATGATGGATTTAATAGAAATATTTGAATAAACGGGTGTTTAAATGGTATAAGTTGATAATATATGATATTATATGAATTAATATGGTTATTTTATAAATTCATAATAAATTTAAATTTATTATACATGAGTTTAGAGTGCTTATTAAGAAATACAGACTTGAGGTAAGGTCTTATTGTCTCAAAATTGTCTTCTTTGGGACATATGTTGTGTTATGCACTTATCTTCTTTTATGAGTTGTATCTACTAAAACTTTGATATGTTATATCATTAATTTATTTTTATTTAAGGTTTTTAAGGTTTCATTTTAATTTATTCTTTTCTTGGGGTTATGATTCAAAAGTAACCAAATTTATAAGGGTTTTATGTTAGAATATCATTTTTATTGGGATAGTTTATGCTTAAATTTCAGATGATGAAATTAATGATATATCTCTAAAAAATATCATTTATTATATTTTACTATAGTTATTTCTAAAGATTTCATTTTTTTCTTCCATTTTCCACTCTTTAAGTGCTTAAGAGATTGGAAAAATATTTTAAGAAAAACATGATTTTTTTTTCTTTTTGGTTAGAGATATTTTCTTCCATGTCCATATTTTATTTAAAACATTTTCAAGAATTTTTTTACAATTATGTAAATATTTATTAAATATTTTTTTCCCATGATTTATTTTCTATAATTTTTTTAAAGGAATATTTTTTTTTGTTTTTGAAATGAGGTATTTTTGACTTTTTACAAAAAAAATTGATAGGAATTTTTATTTTAATGTAGATCACATGAATGGATTTTCCTGGAATTATGAATACTCTTTTATTTTAATATCATTTTATACTTGTTTATTTTCAAAGATTTTTTCTCTCTAGATATTTTTATTTTTTTTATATTTTAATTAAGTGGTTTCAAAGTGAAAAGGGTATTTTCCTCAAGAAATGTTCAAGTAATATTTTAAAGGTTTTTTCATCTATAAAAACACCTTTTTTGCTTATTATGATTTACTAGGGTTGTGATCTAATGTTACCATCATTATTATTTCTCTATATGGTTTATTATGATGATGATGAAATGTTTATGAAACTTGTATCCTTTCCATAGGTTATTATTTAAGGATATGATGAATGTTATATGATCTTGTGGAACACATATTTATGGTTTTCATTATGAAATGGGTGGACCTAGAATTATATAGAACTACAATGCATTGGGTAAATATGGATATCTTGTGATACAATTGCTAAGTCAAAAGTTATTTTATGACTTTTCAATTCCTTTTGTTTTGAAAAACATTAACTCCTTATTAAATACTTGATTACTAACTTCTTATGTATAAAGTGTTTTTAGAATGTTTTTTGTAGAAAAAATATATGTTTTACCATAATTGGAAATAGTTGTAAAGTATTCAATAATTTAAACTAACTTTACATTATGATTTTTGTAATGAGTATGGAACCAATAAAATCAGATTCACCTTATCAGACCAGTTATAAGACATTATGTCTTGTCTTTCATACTAACATAATTCGTATAATTAGACTAGTATCAAAAATGATAAACATTTAATCCACGTTACATTAATATCATCATAGTGACATATGTACAAAAATCCATTGGATTGACTAAAGTTTAAATTCTGAATACAGAAAAATATTTTTATTATAATAGAACAAATTTACACTATAATTGTGTAAAATAAAATGACATCGGGCATTTTGTTAAGATATAACTATTGAAGTGTTAGGTGTCCAAGTCCTTATAATAAACTCAAAGAAAATATGACTGTTGGAGGATCAAGATGGACATTGGAAGATTGTATATAAATACTTGGTCATTCAAAGAGTTTTGAGTTGATCTATTTCATTTGAAAATTTCTATTTTGCAAGAGCTTTGAATATTGAAATAATAAAAATCTTGTTCTGAGTCATTGTAATAATTTAAAGAGACTTTTGTTTCCTAATCATTGCATCTGATTGTGTGAAAAAAATTGAGGGATTTTGAGGATAGAAAGAAGAAGATGTCGATTATCGTACTAATCAAGGGCACATGAGGATAGTGTGATAGAATCCAATCATCGTATCAAGGGCTCATGGGGATAGCAAGACAGAATGATCATTGTATCGAGGGATCACGGGGATATCAAGATAAAATGATCATCGTATAGAGGGACTTCTCTGGTAAGGTAAATACATACTTTCTTGTAAGAATAAAACAAGGGTCCTTTATCCTTGGTCATAGGATACCATTATCTTTAATTTAAAATAAGTGTAATCTTTTTTTAGAAAAGTAATCATTAGATCTGTAATATTTTTTATTTCTTGTTTACTACAAGTTTATATTTTGCACTGCATGCAATAGAAAAGTGATACATTTTATATTCATGTTTCTATTTTGAATTTTTTTTTATCATACTAAATCTTGGTTATGATACTTTTCTTATCATTCTGATATATCATAACCTTCGTGATTATGATATTTTGTGTATACTCTGATTAAATCATTTTCTACTGTGAATACGATTAAATTCTAATTACGTTAACAGTACTTAATGATTACGATTATATACATGGTTAAGATAGAATCAATTTATCATTATGTCTTGTGGACTTACATATCAAAATCTACTTGATTACGATACCCTTTTTTATCAGACCCATGGGCCAAGTCTGATTTCCATTTAAATAATTTAGAGGTTTTGTGAATATGTTTGGTTTAAACTTGTTAAAATAAGTTTCTTTTAAGGTTAAAAAATAATGTTTTTAAACCTATAATTCACCCCTCTTATATTTATCCATCTTCATATTCATTATGATCCAATAATTGGTATTAGAGCAAGATTCCACTGCTCAAATACTTTCTAAACTTCTTATATTCTTTACTATTTCAATTTAGTTAATGTTTTTATAAAATTTTTGTTCATAAATACTTTTTATACTAACGTATATTGTGGAAAAATAATTTTTTTATCTATTTTAAAATATGGTAGGAATTAATGTCAGATCAATATATAATCTAAATCCCAATAGACTACTAAATTTTTATGGTGCTAATTATGAATATTGGAGGGATAGAATGAATAATTTTGTGACCAACATAGGAGTAGATAATTTTGTAAAGTTGAGAAGTGATTATAAAATTCTTGATAAGGAAGCCATAGATTTTACCAATCAAGAAAAGTTAGAATATCATTTTATTTATAAAGTAAGGAATACTTTGTTGTGCTCAATGACTAGAAACAAATATAGTCATATTTCTTCCTATAAAGCCACTAATATCATTTGTAAAAAGTTAGAGATAACTCATTTTGGGACTTCAAAGGTTCTTGAAATGAGAATATTAATGCTTTAAGCTGACTATCAATCATTTTAATTTCTACCTGGTGAATCTGTTGCAAGGATTCATCAAAGATTTATGAAAATTGTAAACAATCTAAAATATATGGGAGATAAAGTATTATATGATTAAATACTTATAGAAAAGATAATCTAAATTATTCCCAATGAATTGTAATATAAAAGAATAGTGGTTGATGAATCAAGGAATATAAAAAATCTCACTCTTGATGATTTATTTGGATCCCTTTTTTAATATGAGGGTAGATTAAAAAGAGATGCTGAAAAATATAAGAAAAATAATGGAGGTTTTTCTTTCAAAACTACTACAATTCCTATAAAATCTCCAACAATAGAAAAACTTTTTAAGTATTATTTAAAGAAAAAGGTTATTATCTAATATGATTCTAGTGGTTTTGAGCAATCTAGAAATGAAATAGATAATCTCGATCTGAGTATGAACAATATGGCTGGTAAAAATTACTTTAAGTATCAATATATTAAAATTAACAAGGCCATAAATGAAAATAAATATTCAGAAGTTACTTTTTATGAGTGTAAGAAAGTTGTACATACCATACCTGATTTTCCTAAGTTGAAAAGGAAAGATAAAAAAGAAAAACATTGTGATAGTAATCATATAAAGTTTTATAAGTCTAAGAATAAAAAATTTATTAAAGAAAATGATCCTTAGAGTTCTAGTGGAGAAGAATCTCATACATTTCCTCAGATATTGAAAGTCTATATCAGATGAATATCAACCTTCTTACTAGAATATCAAATGAAAATATTTATATTATGGATAAGGTATTCATTGCTGAGAACCTTACCAATTTATCCTTAAATGAAAATTATCATGATTCCGATGTTGAGAAGGATTCTAAATTTTAAGATGAAGAATTTTCCTCATTATAGGATAATACTCTTCCTTTATATGAAGAAGTTTATCATTTTTACAAACTCCTTGGAAATGAAAATTGAAAGGTTTGTAAAAAATTTGATAAAGAAAATTTAGGGATAAATGTTTTAAAAAATTAAGTATGAGAAATTTATAAAGATCTTGATAAATCTATTTTTGAAAAAGATACTATTTATAAAGATATAGAAACAGTAGTTTATGAAAAGAATAATTTACAAACTAGTTTTGAAAAACTCAAATTCAAAACTATTATTTAAGAGGTTAATAATTTAGTTGTAAAACTAAAGTCTAAAATTTCTTTTTTAATATTTTTTTTCAAAAGTTACTTATATGAAGGATGGTTTTGATAAAATGTATAAAAAAATTCATTCTCATGGTACTAGTTTTGAAATAGGGTATACTATTAGAATGCTTGTTTTTAGTAACAATTAATTTGTTCTAAAAAGTGAACCCTTTTGTACAAAATTTCAAAGTGGTGGTCACCAGAATAAAAATAGTTCCTTAAATAAAGTTCAATATTTTGGTTTACAAAAATCCTATTTTTCAAAACAAATTTGGATTCCTAAAATGTTGTTTTCTGACATTTCTGGACCCAAGAATGTTTGGGTGATGAAATCCTAATTGTTTCATTTTTAGGATAACAAATAAAGTACAAGAAACAATAATACTTGGTACATGGATTGTGGATGTTCTAGACATATTAATGGAAAAAAATATTTCTTTGAAAAGATTATCAAGATGAAAGTTAGAAAAGATACCTTTGGAGATAATTATCAAGGAGAGATTATTGGTATAGATAATATTGATTTTCTTAGTAAAGCTTTAATTTCAAATGTTCTATTTGTTAAAGGTATTAAGAACAACCTTATAAGAATAAGTCAATTATGTGATGAATTTTACCTTATGAATTTTAGGAATGATAAATGTGTATTACACAATTACAAGGATGAATTCATTATTTATGCCCATCGACATGAGAATTTATACACACTAAACTTAGAAGACCTTAGGATATAAGACTTACCTTTCCTTAGTGAAAAGGAAGATCAATCTTGGTTATGAAATAGAAGGTTAGGACACTGTAACCTTAGAAATTTATATAAGTTGACTAAAAAATACTTGTTAAGGATATATCAGAGTTTAGATTTGATTATTCAAAAGTATGTGACCATTTTCAATACAGTAAATAACATAAGTCAAGTTTTAAATCTATTAGTGAAGTCTCAACTTCTGATGTTTTACAGTTAGTGTACATGGATTTATTTGGTCCTACACAAACTGAAAGTATTAGAGGCAAATACTATGTATTTTTTTAGTTGATGATTACACTAGATACAAATGGGTCTATTTTATAACAAATAAATATGAATCATTTTGTTATTTCAAAACTTTTTCATCCAAATATAAAAATGAGAAAAGCATTCCCTTAATAACTATTTGTAGTGATCATGGTGGAGAATTTGTAAATTCAATTTTTTAAAATTTTTATAGTAAAAAAGGAATCACACATAACTTTTAATCTCCTAGAATTCCTCATCAAAATGGTGTTATTGAAATAAGAAATTGTATTATTTAATAAATAACAAGAACCGTGTTGAGTGAATACTTAATTGCTAAAAAAATTTTGGATGAAGAAGTTAGTACTACTTTTTATACTATAAATCAAGTTTTAATTCGAACTTTTATTAATAAAAATCCTTATGAGTTGTGGAAAGACTAAAAACCAAAAGTTTCTTACTTTAGAGTATTTAGATGCAAATTATTCATCCTGAATAAAAAAATATAATTTTCACAAATTCTCACCCAAATTTGATAAAGGTGTATTTTTAGGTTATTCCACTACCGCTAAGGCATATAGAGTTTTTAACAAAAACACTTGTATTATTGAGGAAAAAATACATGTTAAATTTGATGAAACTTACTTTTTTTTCAAACAACCTCAACCAATATCCTCGAATGTATTTTCTAAAACTGATTCTCAACCTTTATTAGAAAATTATTCCTATAAGGAAAATACCCAAGAAATATTTTCTGAAGTATTTACTCAGGAATATTTTCTACCTTATGTTGATGAATAGGTTTTAAAAAACCCAATTCAATTGTTTCTTAGGAATCATCCTAGTGATAGTATCATTGGTGATGTTAATCAACCAGTTGGGACTAGAAGTTCCTTGAGGAATGAAATAGAGCACCTTGCTTTTCTTTCCCAATTTGAACATAAAAATCCTGATGAGGCTTTAGGTGTGAGGATTGGATTAAGGCCATGAATTATGTACTAAATGAATTTTAAAGGAATAAAGTATGGAAATTTATTGAAATACCTAAAGAAACTTCCATAATTTGAGTAAAATGGATATTCAGAAACAAATTTGATAAAAATGGAATAATAATTATAAATAAGGAAAGACTTATTGAAAAAGGTTACAGTCAATAAGAAGGCATAGAATATGAAGAAACCTATGCATCAATAGCTACACTAGAAGCTATTCCTATTCTACTAGCCTTTTCGGCATTCTCTAATTTAAAACTTTTTCAAATGGATGTGAAGTGTTATTTTCTTAATGGATATGTTCAGAAGGAAGTCTATGTTGAAAAAACCCTGGTTTTGAAAATAAAAAACATCCTAAATATGTTTATAAACCTACAAAAGATTTATATGAACTTAAAAAATCCCCTATATCTTGGTACGATACATTAACATTATTTTTGTAACAAAACAACTTTATTAAGGGAGTTGCAGATCATACTATTTTTATAAAACAAGTTAATAAAAATATAAAAATTATTAAAATTTATGTTGAAGACATTATATTCTGATCAAATCAAAAATATTTAATAGATTCCTTTGCGGATCTTATAAAATATAAGTTTGAGATGAGTATTATGGGTGAGTTAACAGTTTTTCTTAGTTTTCAAATTTCTCAAAAACCAAAAGGTACTTATATATCTCAACACAATTATATAAATGATCTTATTAAAAATTTAGGATATGACTGTACTAAATTTATTAGTACTCCCATCAAAACCTCCAATACTTTTGATCTTAATAAATCTAGGAAACTAGTTGATCAAACAACTTTCAGTGGTATGATAGAAATTCTACTATACATAACAGCCAATCACAATAAATTAATGCTTTTTCTATGATTATGTGAAAGATATAAAGATAATCTAAAGTAATCCCATTTAAAAACATAAAAAAAAATCATTATCTAAAGGGAACCATGGATTTATAACTTTTCTATTCTTCTGGAAATGATTTTTTAAAAAACATTGGATGATGATTTGGTGGTTGTAGAATGAATAGAAAAAATAATTCTGAAACTTTTAATTTCTTAGAGATTCATTAGTTTCTTGGTCTTTTAAGAAAAAAAACTCGGTATTAATTTCCAATGTTGAATCCGAATATGTAGAAGTTGGAAGTTATTGTGCTCAGATGTTGTTGATGCAACACACACTCACTGATTATGGCATGAGTTTTAAAAAAAATAAAAAACTATGTGATAACACTAATTCCATAGCTTTAATTAATAACCCTGAACATCAATCCCATGAAAAACATATAGATATTAGGCATCTGTTTCTTAGGTATCACACACATAAAGGAGATATCGTTTTACAATTCATCGGAATGCAAGAACAAATTGCTAGTTCTTTTACAAAACCATTACCTTATTATAGATTTGAATACATTAAACAGAATATAGGAATGATCAATATAAATAAACCATCATATTTAGTTCTTGTTTACCAATATACTTACATCAAGTTACTATTCTTCATAGGGGTAGTACATATGTTTTTTTTCAAATTTTTTTAAGGTTTTCAAAAAAATGGGTTTCCTAAAAATTTATCGTATTTAGTTTTTCAGATTCATGTTTTCTTAAAAAAATTCAGAGTATATATTCCTAAGTGGATCATTGGATCCAAAAAAATTTTACAAATTTCCCAGACTCTTTCTTTTCAAAATTTTCATGTTCAATTTTTTTTTCTATTATATCAGTCTCTATTTTTTACTTTAAAAAACTGTTTAATTTTTTTAAAAAACTTCTCTTTAGTTTCTATCGTAATCTAAATAGTTTAAAAAAAATTAAACAAGAATGTCATTATCATATTGATAAGTATTTCCAACTTTTAAAGGTATTCTTCTTATATATTTATTTTTGTACTATTTCTTTACAATCCTTTATCTTTTTTGTTATTACAATCCCTTTTATATTTCATAAAGACTTTATTTTGTTCCCAAAATTTTTGATATTTTATTCACCACTAATACGATAAAAACCTAAAGAGTTCAAATTTTTTATAAAATATTCTTTGAATCAATATAAAATATCCAATCAGAAATATTATCTCTCAACTATTGTATTGAATCTAGAATTTGAACCATCACATCAGTCACCTATATAAAAAAGGGGACCCCCCTGTCCCATATATAAAATATTCATGATTCTTAAGTCGAAGTGTTACTAAATTCAAAATCATTTAGTTTGATTCTTCAAATCCAAATGTCAAAATCACAAGCCTCTCCCCAAGATACGATGCCTGCCAAAAAATATTTCAATGAATGGTTTGTCTTTAAAGAGAGGTTATTTGAAAGAAATTTTTATGATAAGTACAATTATATTTTGAATAAAATCATAGAATTATAAGGGTATAAATATTTGGGCATATAAAAAGTTGACATGGATCAAGATATAATATTTCTTAATATAGTCATAGAGTTTTATAGATCAGTGTAGTTTCAAGTTGAAAATGAAAAACAAAAGGTTTATTTTACTATTTATGGAAATAGATATCAAATGTCATATAGAAAAGTCACTTCTTTTCTTGATATTCCATCAGAAGGAGAAGCTTATTTTATTTATAATATACTTCTTGATAATATTGGATCCTTTGATAATGAAAAATATAAGGATTATTTGTTTGATCATTATAAAAAGGTTAGGAAAATGAATCATCTTACAACAAACAATCAGATTGTAGCTTTGTAGAAGCAAGGTTTCTCGATTATAAGAAAAGAGTATTGAGATACCCTTAAAGTAAAAAATGTTTTTATCTCATATTATATTGTAAAAATAATAAATATTTATTTAATCGGATACATCTTTCTCACCATCACTAAGAAAAATATCGACTCTATCAAATCTCAAATAATCATGTTTCTAGCTATGCTTACAAAATTGTTTCTTAAGTGTATGAAATCCTTCAATATTTCATGTATGTTAAAGCTTATGAAAATTAAAATCCTTAACATTAGTGATGAATCTATCAAAATTATGAAATATGTTTTTGATAATGAAGAAAAAATAATTTTTTGATACATCATGTGATGTTGTTCTGAAAGTTGAATCTTCCAACAATCCAAAGAAAAGTTTTGAGAAGAAGAATAAAGTTGTTTAAGGTAATAAATAAAAGAAAATAAAGGAAGAATCTTCAGAGCATCAAAAATTAAAGAAACAAAAGACTGTGCCAGATGAAGTAGCCAAATAATGGAGAAAGAAAATAGAAGAAAGAAAATAAGGAGATTCATAGTTTAGACTCAACATAGAATAGGATTTAACTATAAAATTCATGATAATAAAGTTCTATAAAAATAAGAAAAGGTGAAAAAGTAGAAAAATAAATATCTAGGTTTCAGTACTGTACATTCCTTGATGAAAGATGTAGAAGCAGTTTCAACAAATCTTACTCTTCCTTTAGAATAAATAATTCTGGATGTAGGTTTATCTTTTAAAGAAACAACTGTTGTTAATGTTGATCTTACATATGTCATAACAAAGTAAAAATCAAATGTAGGGGAACAATAAATACCTCTTAAACCTAAAAAATCACTATAACTAGTTCTCTCTTGTAAGGATTATTTAAGTAAAAATGAACAGTTTCATGAGGAATTTTGAAAAGAAATGGAAGAAGGTACTGCAGAAATAGATGTCTTGGCCAAATTAGAAGAAGGTAAATAAGGAGAAGGTAGTGAATATGAAGAATTTGTAGAGTATTTTGATGAATAATAAGATGAATAATAATAATAATATGATGAATAAGGAAGTGAAATTAAGAAAATTGACGATAAGGAAGAGGAAGAAAATAAAAATGATGATAAAGAAGATCTTATATCCAATAATATTTCCTTAAGGAATTTTCAAGAATCTTTAGCGGAGTTTCCTTCCATAGGAAATCAAAAAGAAAAATCCCAAAGTCCTGAAAAAAAGTCTCCATCAATTCAAGAAGACGAATCTTCATCAAAGAAGGATGAAAAAGAGCATAGTTCCAAAGTTGAAGATGATAAAGTCCATTTCGATCAAAGAAATAATGATAATGATTTAATTAAAATTAATGATGTAAAGTAGGATATAGATAAATTTGAAATGTCAGTATCAAATAAAGTTGAAAAAGGGAAAAGAAAACAAAGTGAAACATGAACCAATCACCCCCAAACTCTTATTTTTCAATAAAAAGTCTAATCTGATTCAGTCAGGGAAACTTCTTTGGAAGGAGTTGATTATATGGTTCAGGAATTCAAAATACTTGAAGGGATAATACCATTTTTCCCAATATTGAATCCTAGGGCTAGATGATTCAAGATAATTTCAATCAAAAAATGGACTCAATAAACATTCTGATAGAAAAAGTTATCATACTTGAATCTGTGTTGAAAATTCTTCAATAAATTTATCAGTCTCATAGAAAGTCATGCAAATAAGTAAACAAGTGGTCTCATCAAGTCAATTATGATCTCAAACTTTTTGATGAAAATTTTGATGATGTAAAGAAGGATTTGAATAAATCCAAAAAATCCATAAAAGACTAATCCAAGAGTATGGAAGAGAGGATGAATTCTAAAGAAAATATATGATCCCAATAAGTAAAAGACATCAATGAGAAAATGAAATACACGCAGTTAGAAATCTAGAGAAAAAAAGTTTATAAGGATGAAATCGATGCTATAAAAAATCAGAATGAATAATTGGCTGAGAAACTATGGTTGAAAGAAGATAAAATTCATATTCAATATGAAAGACTTCATATTCAAAAATAAAAAAGTCAGTCCCAAGAAGAGATCATTTCAAAGATCGAAGAATATAGAAAGGAATTCAAAAAGTTAAAACCAATTGTGAGATCCTTGACAAAGAAGGATTAAATTTTTCCTTGAACTATTGTTGTATCCATTTTAAAAATATATTTATTAATGAAATAATTTTTCAAATATTTTCAAATCATTTAAATATATTTCACTTATAATTTGGTTGAATGTTCTTCCATTTATTTTAAATGATCAAGTAATTCATCATTTTGTTTTGTATATTTGTTTCTCTCACCCTTTTTTGGTATTATAAGACTTTTTCTCATTCCTTTTTGAAAATCACAATGGGGGAGAATTTTATAGAAAGGGGGAGGTGTTTAATTAAGGGGGAGATAAATATATTTAAATAAGATAATATGATCCTTAGGGTGAGTTATTATCCTAAGGGGGAGTTAGTCATATTCATTATTGTATTCAGATGAGTTTTAAAACATAGGGGGAGATAAGATTTTATTTTTTATTTCTGAATAAAAAGTTCTTAAAAGATAATGAACTAAAGTTTTTTAAAGTAATTTTTTATTTTATTATTGTGGTTTTTGATTTCCAAAAAGGGAGATATTGTTAAGTCAAAAGTTATTTTTATTATTTTTCTATTACTTTTTTTTTTAAATAAAAAACTCTTTATTAAATACTTGATTACTAACTTCTTATGTCTAAAGTGTTTTTATAATTTTTTTGTAGAAAACATATATGTTTTACCATACTTAGAAATATTTATAAATTATTAAACAGTTTAAAATGAATTTATTAATTATGATTATCATAATGAGTTTGGAATCGATAAAAATAAGATTCACCTTATTATACCAGTCATAAGAAATTATGTCCTATATTTTGTACTGAAAGAATTATTATAATAATAATGATATCAGAACCGATAAACATCAGATTCATATTACATTAATATCATCATAATTACATATGTAAGAAAACCCATCGTATTGACTAAAGTTTAAATTTTGAATATGGAAAACTATTTTTATCATAATGGAACATCTTTATATTGTAATGGTGTAAAACAAAACAATGTAGAACATTCTATTATGATATAACTATTTAAGTGTCAGGTGTCCAATTATTTTTGAAAAACTTAGAGAAAATATGACCGTTGTAGGATCAAGATGACTATTGGAATCTATCCTATAAATACCCAGTCATTTAAAGAGTTTTGAGCTGATTGATTTCATTTTAAAAATTCCCTTTCATGAGATCTCTGAAGATTTCAAGTATGAACATCTTGTTCTTTTTCATTGTAATCATTTAAAGATTCTTTTTTTATAATTGCTAAATCTGATTGTCTAAATATGATTGAGGTATTTTGAGGCTAGGAAGATGGAGATACCGATCATCATATTGATCGAGGGCACACAAGGATTGGGTGACATAATTTGATCATTGTATCGAGGGCTTGCAGGGATATCGAGACAAATTGATCATCGTATCAAGGGCTCATAGGGATAGTGATATATACCTATCATCATATCGAGGTCCTTCCATGGTAAGTGAAAGACAAACTTTCTTATAAGATTAAAACAAGGGACCTTTATCCTAGGTTATATGATACCTTTCTCTTTGGGTTAAAAGAAGTGTAATCTTTTGTATTTCTTGTTTACTAAAAGTTTATATTTTCCTCTTAATATAATAGAAAAGTGATAAATTTTATATTCAAGTTTCTATTTTAAATTTTTTTATCATACTAAATCTTGGTTATGATACTTTTCTTATTACTCTGATATATTATAACCTTCATGATTAAAATATTTTTTTGTAAAATCTGATTAAATGGTTTTCAACTATGAATACAATTAAATTATGATTACGTTACCAATTTTTACTGATTAAGATTTTATAACCTGTTAAGATAGAATCAATTTATCATTATAACCTGTGGACTTACATATCAGAATCTACTTGATTACGATAACCTTTTTTATCGGACCCAAGGGCCAAGTCCGATTTCCATTTAAATACTTAAGAGGTTTTTTGAATACTATTTGTTAAACCTTATTAAACTAAGTTTATTTTAAGGTTAAAAATTATTATTTTTAAACCTATAATTTAACCCCTCTTGTATTTATTCATCTTCATATACATTATGATCCAAAAATAATAAGGTATGGAATGACATGAAAACCTAGTTTAGTAAGGTACTTTGTCCAATAAGATAGTATTGGGAGTAAACCTTAACTAATGAAATGATGGAATAAGGAGTGAACCTAATCCACTATGATAATATTAGAATTGATCCCTAACTAAGGGAATTATTTTATATACTTATGTGTATGCCAAAAACTTACGTATTATTCTTATGATATTTTCTCATGGATCATGACTGATTATTGATGATTCCCCACTCTTTTTTCTATGTCTTTTTATTGATAAAACTTTATGTCATGTTTCATGATTATAATCTATGAATTAATGGGTATGATTTTATTATTTTAAGCTCATGTTCTCATACCCTCATTATTATCTTATGATCAGTGATTGATCTATCTTTTTTTTCATTACTAAGAATATTATCTCACCATTTCTTATTTTTCCCTTCCCAAGATTATGAATAAATGTTTTAAGTATGATATGTCTATGAAGGGTGATAGTTGTGAAGAACTAAATAAGAAATGATATAAATATTTTATGTACAAATTGTTTATATATCAAAGTTTCAAAATACACTTAGATTTTATGATTATATTCTATATCATATTAATATGTAATGAATATTCATCTAAAAAGATGCATTATTTATGTATAAAAATTTTAGGTCACTATAGTTGTTATCATAACAAGGTTTAGTAACTTTTGGAAACTAGGATTAAGAAAATATAGTGAGAACCCATAGGATAATTTTAATTATATGAAAACATCCTAAAGTTTTGGTAATGTTATGGTTATGTGGTTTTATTAGAAAAACATCTGTGTTTATATACCACGAGTGGACATGGATTTGGAATAGATGCATCTAGGGGTAATATCCCTGAAAAGAATTGTTCAAATATATATCAATAAACATTCTAGTGCATGGTGAATGGGACCTTACTGTGCACCTATTTTGACACTCTTGAGGGATATTATGAGGTTAATTCACATTTTCTTTATAAACCATTATGAAGGATTTGGATATATAATGACCACAAACATCCCAAATTAAACCTAAGGTGTTATAGATTGAAAATAAGGTGTCACAATTTAGTTATCTTATGAATGAGTTTTTCATTATTATATTATTAATAATTATTATTTCTCACACTATTATTTTGGTTTTAGTTAATGGATGAAATCAGGAGGAATCATGTTAATGCTGAATGCGATAGATGATGTAATGATTTTCCTCTCAAGCAACCAAATGAAATGAGTGATGGAATGCAAAAGATTTTTATTATGCCTAACCATCTATCTAGATATATGATCAAAAACTTGAAAATAGGTGAGTTTTTTGGATGAAACAAATATGATAAAAATGTATTTTCATAAATATTATGTAGGAAATAAGATCCAACTTCCTACATGCTGAGAATGCGGAAAGAATCACCCAGGGAAATGTCTCAAAGGAACAAGAAGATATTTTATGTGTGGAAAAGAATGACATAGATGATAAAAAACAATTTTATTGAATATTTTATTGATAATAAATTAAAAAATGTTCACAAATTGTGTTAAATATGTTTATTTATAAAATATTTGGGATTAGATCATTCATTTGAAAATTTGAGGAAAATTCCAATTTTAACCTTTTACAGTTCACTGAAGTATTTAAAACATAAATTTTTTTATATTTATTATTTAAACTTAATTTTTTTTCATTGTGTTTATAATTTAATGGGATATAACTTTCATTCAAGGATATTAAGCTAACTCATGCATTTGGTTGGAGTAAAAGGTCCATGAAATCAAAGATGGGATGGACTCACCAGATTGGACATCAGTTCTGTATTTGGCCCATAACTTCTACATATGTACTTGGATTGGGACAAAATTTGGATATGAGATCTGTAAAAAAATTTGTCACAAATAATCCTTCAAGATGGATAGATGGTTCACACGTTTTGAAGGACAAATATGTGGTGTAACTTGGAATAAAATATTTGGCAGAATTTCCCCATTCACACTTGAAACCACTTGAAACCTAGCCTCCCCTCCACTCTATAAATTGGTGTTTTTATCATTTATAGGGTTTGGGAAATTAATTATGAGGTTGGGAGTAGAGGATAAGTGGTTCCATGTCATTTAAATTCATAATTGGAGGAGGGAAGCTACCAATCTCGGATCTCCTCTAAAATGCTCTTCTTTTCCTCTTCTTTGTTATAATGTTGTTGTAATTTTAGTAAACTCTTAGTTTATCTTCAATTTATTCTATTATTTTCAATTTTATTCTTATATTAATATTCCTATTTGTTCTGGAATCCAATGAGTAGAAATAGGATTGGTTTATACCCTTTCTAAATCTTTGCAAATACAATTCATTTCTACGATGACTATGCCTCCCATTGAAAAGTAGTTTTCTTAGTAATCGATTGACCTCTTACCTTATCCATTAATTTATTTAGAATCATTAATATAAATCAATTAAAAAATATTATTCATGAATTGAGTTTTAAAATTATAAGAATCTAAGCAAGCAATTGAACAATTGACACAAAAACACGCGAGGTCGAGATTTGTGTAAACTGTGAGGCGAAAACTTAATCTGTAAAACCAAACCACACAGGATAAATTTGTAGAGTAAAAATATAATTCCTAAAATAAATTCATACTTATTTACAGAATGGATTTATGCCCTAATTTACCACTTACCATAATCTATTATTATAACGACAATCAAAATAGGGTACTGCGATTGCATATTTTGAAACTGGTCGATGGTTTAACTATTTTCATCATGGTGGTAATGTTAATTCTCATAGGGTACAAAGATTAAAAAATTAGGGTATCATAATTAAGTGGATGTAAATTTGAATGATAATTATAAATAAGTAAGTGAATATGTAGAGTTATATTTATTACTCTTTTTAAAAATATTTTCTAAAAAAACATCTTCTTGTTGTGTTTTATTAATCATGTTTCATTTAAAAAAAAGAAATCTTCTTCCAACATACTTATTATTATTTTATAAATGGTAAAAAACCCTCATCATTTTTAAGAACGGTTTTTATTCTATTTTATTTTATTTTTGGAATACCTTTAATAATATGTTTTAATTTACTTCCCCCTTTGAGAGATGACCCTGGTCAGCCACTATACTGCACCCAAGAACCCAAAAAATCACACTTCATTTGAGAGATCCCACGAAATCACCTTTCAAATTGGAGACATTTACAAGGAGGAAAGTAATTTATTTAACCAATTAGAGGTATTTGTTTTATTTTTCATTTTTATTATTTTATTCTCCTCTTTCTTTCATCTTTCCTTTTTCTCAAGTTTTCCTTTTTTTCTCTTATTTTATTTTTATCGGACCATAAAATCAAACTTCATATCATTTCATTATGGTCCACTTTTATTTATTTATTTTTTATATTTCATTGATTTATGATATTAAGTAATCCCTAGGATCTCTTAGATCTTGACTCTGAGATTGAACACAACCTTAGGGCTCGAATCAGACATTCTTAGTCTAATAGAAGTTTCAACATTAAACTAGATAGATAATTAATCCAATATAGTATCATTAAAATTGGAAGAAATTATAATTCAAACATAAAACAAGAACCAATGGCTGAAAAAAAAATAACAATGAACTTAATTGAAGCATTTGAGAGTTGGATGCACCAGATATTAAATATCAACAAAATTGTATTTCATACTCAAATATTGAATCAGACTTTGAACTAAAATATGGATTAATTAACCTTCTTCCAAAATTTAATGAATTATTTGGTGAGGATTCGAACAAACATTTAAAATAATTTAATGTGGTTTGATCAAACCATCGACCCAGAAATGTCTCTGAAGATCAAATAAATTTAGGAGTATTCCCATTTTCACTTGATGGAGCTGTAAAGGATTGGATGTATTATTTACAAACTGAAGACGTGACATGATGGAATGATTTGAAACAACTTTTCCTACAGATATTTTTTCAAGCATCAAGAACCTCTTCCATTGATAAGGATATCTCAGGGATCAAGAAAGCATAAGGGGAGTCAATGTATGAGTACTGTGAGTGATTCAAGAAGTTGTGCGCAAGATTTCCACATCACCAAATTAGTGAGAAACTCCTTATCTAGTACTTTTATGAAGGACTCACATATATGGAGAGGATCATGGTGGATGTCACAGCTGGAGAAGCATTGGTGTAAAAAAACACCAGTAACCGCACATGCATTGGTCAACAAGATGGCACAAAAATCCCAACAATTTGGTGATCGAGGTACACCACAAGTCAGGAGAGTACATCAGGTAAGTCCTTATTTTCTTGAGAGTAATTTAATTGATACCAAGTTGGAAGAATTTACCACTATGGTGAGGAAAATTTCTTTGGATCAAAAGAAATCCCAACCCACTCCTTCGAGGCCTTGTGGTATTTGCACAGAAATAGAAAAACCAAATGATTGTTTCCCACAATTACAAGAGATAGAGGATTGTGATTCTATATTTCCTAGGTGATCATATTAGTAGAAACAATAACCACATCCCCCAAATAAGTATGAATCATTTTCACGAACATACAAAAAAGGGTGGAATGGTCAATCAAACATGAGGTATGGTTCTGGACAACAACAAAGTCCCCCTTTTCAAAAAAATTTATAGCAACCTATACCTTACCAATAGGGTTTCCAACAACCCCAAAGGAGATTTGAAGCCCAAGAATCAACAAGTCAACAACAATGGAATTATCAAACAAAGGTAGATTCTAATACTAATGATGTTTTGAAACAAATTTTTCTTAATCAACAGAATGAGATGAATATTCATGTTTGGAGTTGAGGTAATTTAAGACACAAATGATCCAAATTTCCACTACTCTCCATGAACTAGTAAGTAAGAACTCTAGAAATCTTCCATCCCAACCTAATCCAAATCCTAAGTATAATTTCAGTTCCATCACATTGATAATTGTTAATCAAATAACTGATACATCTACACCTATCATTCCCCCATGATTCACCTAAACTCTAGATAATCCCCATTCCATACCAACTAAAGAGAAACCAAAGGAGAAAGAAAAAGGTAAGAAAAAAATTAATGATGTTCCTCCTAAACCCCTTACATTTTCAAATAGGGCTGTACAAACCAAGAAGATAGCCAAGGAGAAGATGCAAAAAGAGTTTTCAGACACATTCAAGCATGTGGATATCAACATTCCTCTACCTGAAGCCATCAATCAAATCACAAGGTATGAAAAATTCTTAAAATAACTTTTCACCAATGAAAAATGGATTAAGGGAAATGAGAGGATAAATCTTGTAAGGAATGTGTCAAAACTCATTACACCAACTCTAGCAATGCCAAAAAAGTGAAAGGATCCCGGGACATTCACCATCCCATGCACCATAGGGGAGTTAAACTTTTCTAATTTTTTATGTGATTTAGGAGCTTCCATAAATGTGATTCCTCAATCTGTATTCTCTTCTTTACAAGTTGGTGAGTTGAATCCAATGATCCTAGTGGTGCAAATGGAAAATAGAGCTAAAAAATATCCAGTGGGAGTCCTTGAGGATGTAATTTTTCGGGTAATATACATGATCTTTCTAGTAGATTTTTACATTCTTAACATGGAGGATAATCAGGTAAGTTTTCATGTTCCAATTATCTTAGGTATATCCTTCCTCAAAACTGAAAAAACTATCATAAATGTTCATGAGGGTACACTTTCGATGAAGTTTGGAGATGAAGTTGTGATATTTAATGTTATGGACTCCATGAAATACCCCTAAAAGGACCATTCTTCTTTTTTTATCTTCTATTTTGAACCACCAAATAAAAATCCCATGGAATTTAATTGTCCTATACTTAGGGATATTATGATTATTTGTTCTAGTTTGATATCTAAGAGAACTTCTACACCTATTTATAATGCAAAAAACTCTCTTATATTTGACTTTGAAATGAATTCATATTCTAAATTTGATAATTCTCACTCTAATTATGACTTGGTGGTTGAGTATGCCGATGGATTTGATACTTTATTCTCTAATTTTAATGATGTATATTCTGATACATATGTTCATTGTGAACATATTTTTGTTCCTTCAATTTATCCATCCATACATCACCCCCATACATTGGAACTCAATCCATTGTCACCAAATCTAAAATACTCATACTTTTTGAGTGGTGAGAAATTACCTATTATCATTTCTAACAATCTCCCATTTAAACATGAAGAAAAACTTTTGAATATTTTGAGGGAGAACATTAGGGAAATCAAGTGGAACTTGGCTGACATATCAGGTATTATCCCCTATATTATCATGCATAGGATTCTTTTATAGGATGGGGATAAACCGGTTAAGTAGCCACGAAGGAGACTGAATCCAACTCTTCTGGAATTTGTAAAAAAAGAAGTTGAAAAATTGCTCGAGGTAGGTATAATTTATCCCATTTTAGATTCCTAGTGGATAAGTCCTGTTCAATTTGTGCCTAAGAAAAGTGGTGTTACTATTGTTAAAAATGATAAATATGAGTTAGTTCTGATGAGGGTGAAAAACAATTTGCGTGTGTCTATTGATTATAGGAAACTAAATCAGTCCACTCGCAAGGACCATTCACCCTCCCATTTATTGATCAGATGCTCGAGAGACTAGTTGTAAAAACACATTATTTTTTATTGGATGGATTTTTTGGATATTTTCAGGCTCCTATTGCTCTGGATGACCATGAGAATACAACATTCACTTGTCCATTGGACACATTTACCTACCGGAGGATTCAATTTGGACTTTTCAATGCCCTAGGTACCTTCCAGAGATGCATGGTGAGTATTTTTTTTGATTTTATTGAGATATAAATGGAGGTATTTATGGATGATTTTATAGTATATGGGTCTTCCTTTAATGATTTTATCTCTAGTTTGGGAATGGTTTTGAATCATTGTGTTGAGAAGAATCTGGTCTTAAACTTTGAAAAGTGTAATTTCATGGTAAAACATGGCATTGTCTTAGGGCATGTAGTGTTAAAACATAGGATAGAGGTTGATAGTTATAAGGTAGATATAATTTCATCCTTACCCTATCCTTCATGTGTGTGTGATGTTAGATCTTTCCTAGGTTATGTATGATTTTATTGGTTTTTCATCAAAGTTTTCAGTAAGATTGATCTTCCCATGTAGCAATTACTTC